>CM040121.1:459471572-460865810 GCA_022559845.1 Amorphophallus konjac | reverse complement strand
CCACCCTATTCAAGCCCCTACCCCGACCAGTAGCGGTGCCCAAAGAAATTTACAAAATTCAAGCATCATCCAGATCCAACTACGAAGAATCTCCAAGTAATTTCGTGTGCAAAAAAATTCGGGGCTGACCACAGCGTCCAAATATCTGACGGTCTGTCCTGAGACACAGTCAGCGGGCAGATTCGGCTTTGACTTCCCTCTCTTCACTTCTAGCTCGAATTCCCCTCCCCGCTTGGCCGGCTGAAGGCCCCTCCCTGCGTGGAGGTCGTATTGAGTGTATTCATTGGCTTCCCTTCCCCGAGATCCCCCCCTTGAATGGGGGTAGTTCATGTATTATTTACACTCGCAGGTTTGAAGCTTCATCGACGCGGCGTGCAGGTGCCTCCCCTCGCCTCCCCGCTCGCCC
Source organism: Amorphophallus konjac (assembly GCA_022559845.1). NCBI lineage: Eukaryota > Viridiplantae > Streptophyta > Magnoliopsida > Alismatales > Araceae > Amorphophallus > Amorphophallus konjac. The sequence continues at coordinate 460,865,404 of CM040121.1, read as the reverse complement.
CCGTCTCCGACCGGAGTCGGTTTCTTCAAACCGGCTAGGTGAGAACTCATCCCTTGCTCTCAATTATACTTGTTCATTTAATATTCTTCAATTGCGCCGTCGGTTAGAGAGGGAGCGCTCGGTCCAAAGGTTCCACCATCTTGTGCGACCACCGTGGGTGTGAGTGAGTGATCCGCGTCCCTCGGCCAAGGCCAACACATTGAGTTGAGAATCCGCACCTCAAGGGGAGGTTTGAATTAGACTTTGCTGACCCTCTACCAGCAAGGGGCTTGTCCCATTTCCTCGACTCGGCATCTCCGAGTTACCCCCGGGTTAAGGGTGTGCGCCATACGAAGGTCCGCTTACGTAGGCCTCATAGCCTTGTGGTTGTGCTTGTTAAATTAGGTCCGAGGGGGTGTCACATCAAGTTGTATCAGAGCCAGGTTTTAGACTTGTCTCTACTAAGTCTAGTCCTTGGGCACATTTGCATGCATCAACATGGCTACCTCTCTTTGGTCACATTCATCCCACTCGACCCCCCACAAGGGACCGATCAACCCTCCATTTGACATAATCTCTTTTGAGGATCTCCTCTTCGATGGATCATGCTATAGTGCCTACCTAAAGTGGGAGGTCACCATGGAAAAACACTTTGAGAGAACTATGGTTTATGGACCCGCAAGAGTCCGCGTTGCCATGGGGCAACTTCGGGGTCAAGCCAAGGAAAAATGGAGGAACATAGTGGGCTTAAGGGACGTTAGGAAACAAGAACCCATTTCCTTATGGGATGATATGAAGAAAGAACTTAGAAAAATCTACATCCCCAAACATTCCCACCCCTTCTACTCAAACACCCCTAGCCCGAGGTGCACTACCACTCCTCCATCCCCACCCGACCAACTTGATACCACCTTTAGGCCTCCTCCCCCACCACTCCCAACAAATCACTTCTCAACCATCATAACTACACTTCGCGACCAAGTCCTCTCCCTTAAGGCCCAAATAAACCAAGCATCCACCTCTCCACCAAATCCCCTAAGGGTCCCCACACTCCAACCAAAACCCCCTTCCGCAAACCTCACTATCCAAACTCAATTGGCCCCCACTTCCCCCCCTCCACAACCGGTCGATCCCAAGGGGAAGAGACCCCTAACCGACCCAGTTTCCCCAATAAGGACCACCATTCAAACCCAAGTGGACCCCGTGTCCATCCCTCCACCTAGACCCATGACGGCTACCACCACCCAACCCACAATCCCTCACCAAACCCATACCCCACATCTCCCCTTGGTCCCCACCACTACCCCTCCATCGTCCTCTAAAAAGGGTACACCCCCCAAAACCCATCAACCCAAATCTTGTCACCCAACCCACCTTCCACTTCCAACCCCAATCCTACCCCAACCTAGGCCTCCACTACTTCCACTCCCAAACCCCACTCTACCAATCCCAATCCAAGTTTCCCTTTACTCTCCACCCCGGGAGCACCACACACCAACCCTCATCACCCCAAAAGACGCCCTCACCTCCTTGGTAGAAGAACTCATACCCGATCCAATAGTTGTGAGCACTCCAAACCCACCCCTGGTGCGGACACCCGAGCAGTTGATCGGCGCGATACGCCGAGCCACCGGTACCGCACACGGAGCACGACTCGAGCCACCTCAGCATCTATTTGGCTCGGAGACAGCCTGGAGACGCCCCCCTGAGTCCCGGCATTTATCATATTTAGTTAGACTTTATGTGTGTGTAATTTGTGTTTATTTCATTGTATGCGGTTTGCTATTTTGATTGTAAGAGGGGCTTATGTGTAATTTAGACCCCGTGGGCCCCACGGGCCCCCCAGGCCCCATCCCATTGAGCCACCTCACCCATGGGCCCTATGTGGGGTCAGTCAACATGTCAAAAGGAGGCTTCTAGATAGGTGGGCCAAGTGGGGGACAAGTGGCTTGGAAAGTCCACATTTTGGCCACCCACCCCACCTACCAAGTTAAGCCACTCTCCTTGGTCCAAGGGCCGCCCCCCCTCCCCTTATTTCTTTATTTATTTTTTGTGTGTGTGTCACACTCCATTCCAACCCTCCATTCCCATCCCCTAGATCCAATGGTTGTGGATGGATGTGAGATGTAACCTATTTAAGCTTGTATTTTCCATTTTAGTAGAATTAATGCATTTGAATTGGAAGAAAATCCCTTGAGCAAGGCTTAGGCCGCCCCTCCCTCTCCCCGTTGAAGCTGTGAAGGCTTCCTTCTGGTGGTGAGACTCCACCCTATCAGTTCCGGTCGCCGCCGCCTCCGCCGCCGCCGCCGCGATCCGCCACCGCACCGCCTTCGCCATCAACGGAGTTCTGCCCGCGCAGTACCACAGGAAATTCCACGAATTTCTTGTCTCAGCCCTGAGCTCAGATAGATCTGGGGATTTTATTGGGTGTTCCAGAGGTGTCAAGGACATCCCACAAATTTTGGTTTGCCATTCAGATCTCGTTTCATATTTTTTGATTTTCGTCCACTCTTCCATTTCGGTTCTGCCAGAATTCTATCCAGATTCATCCCCGCCCTGAGTTTCATCCCTTAGATCCACTTTTTGATTTCTGCTAGTTCTCCCAATTTTACTGGAGGTTCCACCCATCCACCCCTTCATCCACAATGTTTCTCAATTTTTGGTTCATCCATCTCATATTTTCTAAAAATTGTTCTCAGTCCCAGCTACAGTTCTGTCCCCCTGTTCCCAGATCCGACCACCAGTCACCCCAAACATCATAGTAAATCACCACCACCTCCAAATCAAATTCCGAAAATAGTCCCAGTCCCGTGGTTTTATACCCTACAACTTTACAGAAGAGCTCAAGAGCTGAATCGAAGGTTTACCAGGCGGTCAACGGTCGTTCTCAGACAAGTACCCTGCAAATCAGAGATTTCAGTTACTGTACAACAGGGGCTTGTAAATTCAATAAAGTTCTGATCCGACCAGATCAAGCAGATCTCTCTAGGTCTAGATCGAAGTATTTGAAGAGAGCTTTCCAACAATAGCTCATGCATCCCGATCCGACGTCGGGATTGATCACAGCGGCCGTTTTCGCCGGAGCACGCGCCGGAAGACAGCAACCAAAATCCGTGGACAACTAGTTCAACAATTGGGAATCGGGGCCGATCGACCCCCGATCGGTGTTCCCGGCCGACCGCCGTCCGTGGAGGCGCGCCACCAGGGGTCCCCATCACAGTGGGTCCCACCCCCGCAGATCCGGAGGACAGCGCCATCCGTGGGCCCCGCGGGCCCGCAGAACCCGCCGTTCGGAAAGCACGAAAACACGGAGTTCGGCACCGCCGGGCGACATCAAGATACTGCCCGTCAACCCGATTTGCGTGATTCCCGGACCCCACATGTGACCTTTTACCTCCCTGCGTGGAGTGGGTCAAATCATTGTACTGTTGTAAAATTGTTTAACCGGGGATCCGTAATTCGGCCGGGGTTGTCTTCGCCACGCCGGGTGCGTGGAGGTAATGGTCCGAACCTCTTGGCGTTCATTTGCTTAGCTAGTATACGGTCTTTTGCCGCTGCCGAGAGCGTAGGTACTAGCCCGTGTGTCCATGTCACCGCTGTGAGAGTGAGTGTGACCCGTCCCGTGACTCGATCCGAGCCCGGAAGTTGAGTCGGACTACCCTTGACCTCCGCCGGTTCCTTAACCGCGCACGGTCCGCGCTTTCCCTCGCTTGGAACGACGAGTGAGCTTCCACTTCTGTTAGCGACGTTTTGCCACTAGGAGCTCGTAGTGTCGGGCTTAGTGTCTCCCTGGTGTGTGCTGCTGGTCGCGTCTTCATCTAGAGTCCGAGGGTGGCACCTAATAGTGTCGTCTCCCGTGTCCGTCCCGCATCAGTTTGGTATCAGAGCGAGTCGAGTCTAGGGTAGTCGTTGCATATGTCTTGCATAGTATAAGTCGAGTCTAGGATCATCATTATTTTCAAAACAAAAAAAAAAGAGTGTTTCAAATTGCATTTCACCCAATAGCTCGGTATATTAAAAGGCGTTGCCCGAACATTAGGTTATGCCTATCGGGAAGGTAGCGTACTTGCGCGAGTGATCTTCGGGTCGCTTATCTCCGCCACATACCGGATATTGGGTTAGGTCTAAGTGCATCCTTTTGTGAGTGTTTGCATCAGTTTGTGTCTCCTAGTTCATGTGTAGTCCAATAAGAGTCAGTCGGTCTTGTCCAAGAGTCGGCATGTTCAACATGTAGTTCCCCCCAATTTCCCATGGATTCCCAATCACCCGGGCCATATGGCCGTTGGTCTACTCATGGGCTTGGCAACCATCCTCTCCCCTTTCGTAGGCCCGAAGCCTCTGATTTTTATGGCTCTGATGATCCAGGCGACTACCTCAATTGGGAGGCCACCATGGACAAATATCTTGAATGTTACACCATGTCCGATGCCATGCAAGTTAGTTTTGCCCGAGAGAGGCTTGTCCACAAAGCCGCCTGGAAATGGGAGAGCATTGAGCGCATGAGAGAGGTTAGGAGGCAAAGGCCCATCGAGTCGTGGCATGAGATGAAGGACGAACTTAGGAAGGACTACCTACCGGCCCGGTCACCTCCAACCGACCCCACCCAATCACATCCACCCAAGTGGGCCATAATCGGAGGCAACGCGCCGCGCATGTAGAAGAGCCTAGGTCCACGACTAAGCCGAGTTCATATGGGAGAGTCCACCACATTACTCCTACTCCAAACCCCACCATTGCCGAACTCTTCCAACTCATTTTGGATAAAGTGGATAGGAAGTGTGCTTATATCGAGTCCCTGCTTCCCCCTTGCCTACCTCCTAGCCAGGGAGGAACCAAACACGAACCTAAGGAGGTAACAGCCGGTAGTCCCAATCCGGTGCCATCTATGGTTCCATCCCACGGTCCCCTCCCCATCATAGTGGATCCTCGTTCCCCACCCACAAGAGCCCCTTTGCCTATACCCCCTGTCCGTCAGGAGGATAAGGGTAAGGACGCACTTATCAAGGAGCGTAGTGGTTCACGACAGCAGTGTTATCGCTGCCTGGGATTCGGCCACTTTGCAGGATAGTGTCTCACTCAGACATCTCGAGCTCTAGGGGACAAAAGGGTTGGAGAATCCTCACTCTCCGATCTTTATTTGGAGCCTTCTCAGCCAGAGCTACCCGTGTTTCTAACGGGAAAGCTACTCATAGCCGAGCCACTCTTTAGCTGGCTTAAGATAGGTTTGGTCCCATCTCCCCTCCCATCTATGGACCCTATCCTACCTCTGGTGCCAATCCATTCATTTCACACCACTTTCCGGTCTAGTCACCGTGTGGATACATTGGATGACCTTCTTAAAGGGTTAGACCGGCAACAAACTTTTATGCACTTGTTGGCTCCAGGCTTTGACCAACCTATAGGTCGTAGCTTCACACATCCATCCTTAGGGTCTATCACCTCCGTGTACACTATGTGCCATATCACCATGGAGGTTCTTTTACTCATCCCCTTACCGGCCGAGCCTGACTTCACTCCTTTTATCCCGAGGGAGGAGCCCTATCTGCTATACACAGTCCCATCTACGTCGATGGATGAAGGTGACCATCAACACCTTCTAGAATTCCACACATGGGACCTTGAAATGAGGGAATCCATATCGAGGGGCCACACATTCTTTGATCCCTTCGATCCCTTTCTTCATGGGCCCTTTGGCCCACAACCTCCATTCCACCTCTTTAAGGAAGTCCACTATCACACCCCTCCTACTCGGGCCTGGCAACCTTTACATGGCAATAGGTCCGAACCGTCATTTGGGGGTAATGAAGACTTTGGTTTCCCCGGCCCACCTAAACCACCCAAACCTCCCGGACTTCCCACATCCAAACCCAATGTTCATGATTGGTGCATCGTAGGATGTCTAGGAATCCACCATGCCATTAACCTCCGGTTATGTCAAATGCATGCATGGCACACATTCGGATGTCCTGGACCACCTTGCATATGATTGTGTCGGACTAACTGTAGGGTTGTTTAGGGTTGTGTGTGCATCCGTGTGTTTTTATTTTGCTAAGCATTTTAGGAGTGCATAGTGAGTCTGCCGAGTCTAGTGCTAGGCATGTTAGGAGTCAGCATGAGTGAGGCCAGCAATGCACGTTACAAAGAGCTAGCCGATGCCCATCGACACCACCGAGAGTTCCAAGAGGGTGAATATGTCATGATCAGGGTAAGACCTAAACGGTTTTCCTCTGGAACCGTTAAGAAGTGCAAGCTCGCGGAGCCGGTCCCTTTAGAGTGTTGAAACGCATTGGATCCAATGCGTATGTTGTGGACTTGCCCGAGGAATATGGTATAAGCTCTACCTTCAATGTATCAGATCTTGTTGCATATAGGGACCCAGCGGTGATCCCTAGTGAGCCTTTTGAGCCATCTCCTCCCCTTGAGAGTGATCCCACACCTGAGTGTCCACTTCCACCTCCAGCCCCTTTTTCACGGCAGCGTGAGCATATCGATCGTATACTGGACGAGCAAGTGACAGTTACCAGGAGTGGATCTTACCCGCGCTACCTAGTGCGATGGAGAGGACGGCCCGCTACTGAGGACACATGGATCACACATGGCGAGTTGCAGCGGATTGATCCAGACCTTTTGGAGCGATACAGGAGCGATGCAGACCCTTACTCGACAGGGTCGAGTTTCTCCCACCCGGGGAGAATTGGTGCGGACACCCGAGTAGTTGATCGGCGCGATACGCCGAGCCACCGGTACCGCACACGGAGCACGACTCGAGCCACCTCAGCATCTATTTGGCTCGGAGACAGCCTGGAGACGCCCCCCTGAGTCCTGGCATTTATCATATTTAGTTAGACTTTATGTGTGTGTAATTTGTGTTTATTTCATTGTATGCGGTTTGCTATTTTGATTGTAATAGGGGCTTATGTGTAATTTGGATCCCGTGGGCCCCACGGGCCCCCCAGGCCCTATCCCATTGAGCCACCTCACCCATGGGCCCCATGTGGGGTCAGTCAATATGTCAAAAGGAGGCTTCTAGATAGGTGGGCCAAGTGGGGGACAAGTGGCTTGGAAAGTCCACATTTTGGCCACCCACCCCACCTACCAAGTCAAGCCACTCTCCTTGGTCCAAGGGCCGCCCCCCTCCCCTTATTTCTTTATTTATTTTTTGTGTGTGTGTCACACTCCATTCCAACCCTCCATTCCCATCCCCTAGATCCAATGGTTGTGGATGGATGTGAGATGTAACCTATTTAAGCTTGTATTTTCCATTTTAGTAGAATTAATGCATTTGAATTGGAAGAAAATCCCTTGAGCAAGGCTTAGGCCGCCCCTCCCTCTCCCCCTTGAAGCTGTGAAGGCTTCCTTCTGGTGGTGAGACTCCACCCTATCAGTTCCGGTCGCCGCCGCCGCCGCCGCCGCCACGAGCCGCCACCGCACCGCCTTCGCCATCAACGGAGTTCTGCCCGCACAGTACCATAGGAGCTTCCACGAATTTCCTGTCTCAGCCCCGAGCTCAGATAGATCTGGGGATTATATTGGGTGTTCCAGAGGTGTCAAGGACATCCCAAAAATTTTGGTTTGCCATTCAGATATCGTTTCATATTTTTTGATTTTCGTCCACTCTTCCATTTCGGTTCTGCCAGAATTCTGTCCAGATTCATCCCCGCCCTGAGTTTCATCCCTTAGATCCACTTTTTGATTTCTGCTAGTTCGCCCAATTTTACTGATGTTCCACCCATCCACCCCTTCATCCACAATTTTTCTCAATTTTTGGTTCGTCCATCTCATATTTTCTAAAAACCGTTCTCAGTCCTAGCTACAGTTCTATCCCCCTGTTCCCAGATTCGATCACCAGTCACCCCAAACATCATAGTAAATCACCACCACCTCCAAATCAAATTCCGAAAATAGTCCCAGTCTCGTGGTTTGATACCCTACAACTTTGAAGAAGAGCTCAAGAGCTGAATCGGAGGTTTACCAAGCGGTCAATGGTCGTTCTCAGACAAGTACCCTGCAAATTGGAGATTTTGGTTACTGTACAATGGGGGCTTGTAAATTCAATAAAGTTCTAATCTGACCAGATCAAGCAGATCTCTCTAGGTCTAGATCGAAGCATTTGAAGAGAGCTTTCCAACGATAGCTCATGCGTCCCGATCCGACGTCGGGATTGATCACAGCGGCCGTTTTCGCCGGAGCGCGCGCCGGAAGACAGCAACCAAAATCCGTGGACAGCTAGTTCAACAATTGGGAATCGGGGCCGATCGACCCCCGATCGGTGTTCCCGGCCGACCGCCGTCCGTGGAGGCGCGCCACCAGGGGTCCCCATCACAGTGGGTCCCACCCCCGTAGATCCGGAGGACAGCGCCATCCGTGGGCCCCGCGGGCCCGCAGAACCCGCCGTTCGGAAAGCACGAAAACGCGGAGTTCGGCACCGCCGTGCGACATCAAGATGCTGCCCGTCAACCCGATTTGCGTGATTCCCGGACCCCACATGTGACCTTTTACCTCCCTGCGTGGAGTGGGTCAAATCATTATACTGTTGTAAAATTGTTTAACCGGGGATCCGTAATTCGGCCGGGGTTGTCTTCGCCACGCCGGGTGCGTGGAGGTAATGGTCCGAACCTCTTGGCGTTCATTTGCTTAGCTAGTATACGGTCTTTTGCCGCTGCCGAGAGCGTAGGTACTAGCCCGTGTGTCCATGTCACCGCTGTGAGAGTGAGTGTGACCCGTCCCGTGACTCGATCCGAGCCCGGAAGTTGAGTCGGACTACCCTTGACCTCCGCCGGTTCCTTAACCGCGCACGGTCCGCGCTTTCCCTCGCTTGGGACGACGAGTGAGCTTCCACTTCTGTTAGCGACGTTTTGCCACTAGGAGCTCGTAGTGTCGGGCTTAGTGTCTCCCTGGTGTGTGCTGCTGGTCGCGTCTTCATCTAGAGTCCGAGGGTGGCACCTAATAGTGTCGTCTCCCGTGTCCGTCCCGCATCAACCCCCCACCTTGGAGGAAACCCAAGTCTAAGCTGAAGAAGAAACCTCACACGATAGTATTTACCTTACACCACCCTCTCTAGTTGGGGCGGAGCTCATCTTAGGAGAACCCATTGTTAGTTGGCTAATGGAGAGCCCAATTCGAGAGATCCCGGCCCATGTTTTCCCTCCCATAGAACAAGACCTTCCCTTAGTGCCCTTCTTCTCCTATCACACCACAATCCAAGTATCCTATCAAGTGGAGACCTTAGAGGGCCTTCTCAAGGGCACAGCATGGCAATTTGAGATGACTAGCGTGTTGACCCCTATGGTCGAATAACCTAGGAGCCTTAGCCTCCTACACCTATGCATAGGGTCTATCACCTCGGTTTGCACCATTGGTTGCTACACTAGCTACCTCCTTCTATTCCTCCCTACACCCGATGAGCCCAACCTTCTCCTCGATTTAGAGCTTCTTATCTCGGGTAGAAAGCCAAGCCCTCCACTCATGGCCGACCCACTTGTCAAGAATATTGGCCCAACTATCATGAAGAAGGATGACTTGACACCTTTTGAGGATCTTGAGGACATGGAGTTCCTCCCCTTAGGTAACCCATTTTATGATCCATATGATCCATTCCAATGGGAGTCAAGAGACTCGTGTGACCCAAACACTTTATCCACCACCCACCTTTCCCTACACCAACTCACCATGTTTGACCCAATTCACTCCATCTTAGACCCGGGCTACACCTTGGGAGCCATGACCTTAGGCCACATATCCCTAGGTAATGAGATTGTGCTCCACCCCATGATGACCACCTTCTTAGATCCATTCGACCCTTTCCAATGGGAGTTCAAAGATTGTCCCACATCTATACACATGGAAGTCACCCATAGGAAAAACATGCATGTGTCTAGGCTTACCACACCACTTGGCATGAACACTATGTTGGGTCCATTCATTCATATCATCCACATGTCAAGTAGAAAGTATGAGTGGTCCATATTCGGATGTATTGGTCCACCCTCATTCATCATGGGTCTTAAGCATGTCAAAAGCATCTACGGATGTCCGGGTCCCCCGACATTCATCACCACTTTGCATGATAGGTTCACATATGGTTGCCCCGGCCCACCTAGGCCCACCAAAGTCTACATGACAACATTGCATGATAAGTCCACATATGGTTGCCCCGGCCCACCAAGGTTCATCAAGGTCCATATGGCATCATGGCATGATAGGTCCATCTATGGTTGTCCAGGTCCACCCATAACCACTAAAAGGACAGCATTCACAAAATTTCATGATAACCTTGCAAGCGCATCAACAAGAGTCATGAAATCTAGAAAAGGCCGACCGACTCAATGGCGTCACCAAGAAATCCAAATGGGTGATTCCGGGATGGTGAGGAATGAGAGGCTCTCACATAGAGACAACTCAAGATTGAGATTTTGTGGGATCAGTCCCTTCCAGGTTTTGAGGTGCATTAGCCCCACGACTAAGTTAGGCCTCCTCAAGGGATACAGAGTTAACTTCAGTTTCAATGTGGAAAGTCTTGTGCCACACAAGGGACCCACGGTGGCACCAAGTGTGAATTTCAAGCCCCCTTCCTCCCTTGAGAGAGCACCCACCCCTCCCCATGTGAGCACCATCAGCCCAGAGAGCCTGACATAAGCAACTTGAGAGAATATTGGATGAATAGGTAATCATCACTCGGAGCAAGGTGAACGGGCTCTACCTCGCTAGGTGGAAGAATCGGCTTCTTTCGGAAGACATGTGAGCGGTACCACCTCTTACTCGACGGAGTCGAGTTCTCCGCACCCCGGGAGTATGATGGGGTCATCACCATTCGTCCTGACACTCTCGACCATTCTCGTCACCCCGGAGGCGTACATCATGGTCTAGTCATTTATTTTGAGTCCTATATATGTTTCTTTATTTTATTTGAGTCATATCATTATAATTTCCCTTTTATTTGAGTCATGTCCCTAGGTCTTGTGCTTATTTCCCTAGGTTTGAGTGTCATTAGATTTATTAGTTAGCTATTTGGCCCAATTCATTGGGCTTGGCCCATGGGCGCCCCTATCTTGTTGGTTATTAGTCAATGTGTCAAAACTCATGGTCTTATTGTAAATTGTGGGATCCCTATAAATAGGACCCCACTCTCTCCATTTTGAGGTAATGAATCAATGAATGAAAAACTTACCATTTTGAGAGTTCAAACTTCTTATCTAGTGGAGAGATTCCATTATTTGGGTGAGAGACCCTAGGGGAGAGATTCCCTACCCATCCCTCTCTTAATCTCTCTCTTTCACTCCCCTTTCTCTCTCCTCCACACCCAATTTCGAAAATTTTCTCTCTCCTCCCTTCCCAACCACCACTCCCCCACCTATCCCCATTAAAGGCCACTCCCCTTCCCCACGCATCCCATTACTCCACCCCCTAGTCCCAAGAGAGCTTCCACCAATCCTAGCTCCACCTCCCAACCCCCAACTACCCCACCCACTTCCCCAAGCACCCTTCCCACTACCCCAAGCACCCCTTCCCTTCCCCAACACAACCCCTCCCATCCCCAAGGCCACCATTGAATACCCTCCATTAAGGAAAATTCAAACTCACCTTCCCTCCACCCACTTGTGCCCCCCTCACCTTCCCCTCTCCCTCCAAGCCCAAATTCGCAGCTCCTCTCTCACCCATAGCAAATACCCCCTTCCAGCCCCCATTCTCCCCTTCCCACACCTTGAAACCCCCCCCCCCCTAGACCCCCTCACAGTTGGGGCTTGCCCCTACACACAACCACCTCATTTCCCCTCCCATCTACCCCATTCCCCATTACCTATCTCCACCCTCTCAAGTTCTGATTGCAGGTAGCAGATTGGATGCAGGTTGCAGAGGCCACCCCGTCATCCCCTGGGAGCTTCAGGTGGCATACCATACATTGACGGAAGCGTCTGCCTGTCTTCTTCGCAACGGTGGTGATCTCGTCCCATTCTGAGTTCGTGATCGACCAGGAGAGCCATTCTCCGACAACTGCGCAGCTTCCCCCTGGCAGGAGACCAGAGCCGGATTTGAAGCTCGACTGCAACGATCGTGTTGGGAATCTGATCGAGAGTTCTTCTTCAAACATCTTCTACTACGAGTCTTCTAACATCTCCAAGAAGCAGAACCCCATTTGGCGATCGGACCTGAAAGTTATCAATTTTCTCCCTCGGGTGCTCGGTTCTGCTTCCACTCAGTCTACACTGACCCCTCCTCAGTGTTCAGAGCCTATAGGTCGACCCCGACATCATCTGGCATCCATGTTAGTCTTTCTTTGAAGAGGACTCGTCAACGGTTCCAACGACTGCAGCGGCACCTGATTCTGAGCTCTGGAGCGACCGTGGCAACCTCTGCTTCCTGCTGTTGGCAACCTGAAGCTGTCAGATCCGAGGGTCTGCCACCCTGTTCAAGCCCCTACCCCGACCAGCAGCGGTGCCCGAAGAAATTTACAAAATTCAAGCATCATTCAGATCCAGCTACGAAGAATCTCCAAGTGGTTTCGTCTGCAAAAAATTCGGGGCTGACCACAGCATCCAAATACCTGACGGTCTGTCCTGAGACACAGTCAGCGGGCAGATTCGGCTTCGACTTCTCTCTCTTCACTTCTAGCTCGAATTCCCCTCCCCGCTTGGCTGGCTGAAGGCCCCTCCCTGCGTGGAGGTCGTATTGAGTGTATTCATTGGCTTCCCTTCCCCGAGATCCCCCCCCCCTTGTATGGGGGTAGTTCATGTATTATTTACACTCGCAGGTTTGAAGCTTCATCGACGCGGCGTGCGGGTGCCTCCCCTCGCCTCCCCGCTCGCCCCTGTCTCCGACCGGAGTCGGTTTCTTCAAACCGACTAGGTGAGAACTCATCCCTTGCTCTCAATTATACTTGTTCATTTAATATTCTTCAATTGCGCCGTCGGTTAGAGAGGGAGCGCTCGGTCCAAAGGTTACACCATCTTGTGCGACCACCGTGGGTGTGAGTGAGTGATCCGCGTCCCTCGGCCAAGGCCAACACATTGAGTTGAATATCCGCACCTCAAGGGGAGGTTTGAATTAGACTTTGCTGACCCTCTACCAGCAAGGGGATTGTCCCATTTCCTCGACTCGGCATCCCCGAGTTACCCCCGGGTTAAGGGTGTGCGCCATACGAAGGTCCGCTTACGTAGGCCTCATAGCGTTGTGGTTGTGCTTGTTAAATTAGGTCCGAGGTGGTGTCACATCACTTCATTTTGACGAGACCGTGTTGGATCAGCTTCTGCGCCTGAGTTTTGAAGACGTAGCAATCTTCGATTGAATGACCCAGCATGCGATGGTACATGCAATAACCGGGATCGTCAGTCTTCAGAGCCTCATCCTGCTTGTAGATTTCTGGCAGTTCGACAATCTTCTGAGCCATACAGAGGTCGAAGAGCATCTTCGTATGTTCCTTCTTAAAGGAGAAGGGTGTCTTCATACGCTCCGAGAAGGAAGGAGCAGCCGGCTTATCCGCTGGCTTTTTGTCAGAGCCACTAGATTCGGCCCCCTTACTGGCCTTGGCGGCAGAGGTGAACTCTATAATATTCACCTCCTTACCAGGCTAGCGTTCTCGCGCTTGCTTACCCTTTGCTGCAGTATAGCTCGGGTTATCGGCGAAGAACATCTCTATTTTGGCGACTGTCGAATTGAGCTGGTCGAAGCCTTTAATATTGGTGTCGAGAAGCTTTTCGCTGACCTCGGTCGCTAGACCTCGACGTCATATGGTGATGGCGTCCTCTTGAACGGGCAGATTGACACACCTCATGCTGAGGTCTCGCCACTTTTTGATGAAGTCGAGGGCACCCTCACCCTTTTTTTGCCGAAGAGAACAGAGTTCGGCTAGGGAGACCTTTCTCTCGGCCGTTTGAAAGCGGTCGAGGAATTTCTTCTGGAGATCGACCCAGTCGATGACTGAGTTGTGCTTCAGGCAGGAGTACCATTGAAAGGCGGTTCCCGTGAGTGACGTGGTGAAGTAGCGGAGGAGGTATGATTCGTCCAACGCTAACTCATCCATGGCCGTAACATAGTAGGCCAAATGTTCATGTGGCGACCCCTGCCCATCAAACTTATGCAGCTTCGGGGGCTTGGAGTACTCCGGGGGAAGCTTTTTTTAGCAGGTGGTGAAGTGGGTAGGGTACGCTGTAGAGATCTACCGTAACCGTCCCTTCACCATACTGGGCGAGCTTTGTCTCGACAATGCGCTCGATCATCTGGCGTTGCGCCAAGAGATTCTCTGGCATTGGCGTGTTAGAGGCTCGTGGCTGAGTCTCAACCGGGGGCGTGCCAAACCCAGTTGCCAATGGGGTTCAGGCAATTGCCGCTGAGGTGTTGGCAGCATCACGGGCCGCTGGGGGTGCCAGTGCCTCGGCCTGGGGCCTAACAGGATGCTGAGGATGAAGGTCTCTTTCCTGGAGGAGGTCTTGCAGGAGGGCCTTCAGGTGCTGGTTCTCCTTCATGAGAGTGTCGAGGGTCACTTCTTGAACCTCGTTCATAGGAGGGTCGTTGTTGACCGGCTCTGCGTTGATAGGAGGGTTGCGGTCTTCCACCGGGACCTCTTCCGCGCGTTCCGTCGCTTGCGGCCCGGCAGAAGTGCCAATGTGACCTGTTGAGGGAGGCGGCAGAGCCTGGTGGCACGGCCTCCTGAAGTGGGACAGAGGCTAGTTCAAGTCATCCGACTGGGTGTCTGGCTAGTGTCCGGCGGTGTAGCACGCGAACACTCGGACCGCGTCATTGATGAACCGGGCCGTCCGTTTCCCGCTTGTGCCGCTCAGGGCGGACAGGCGTCCCTAGTCTGTCAAAGACCGAGGTGCATTGTGGTGGGGCCTCACTTCCAATACCAGTCGGAGGAGAACCCTGGATAGGCTGCTGGAGGGCCCGGGAACGGGCTGGCCTTTGCCTCCGCTTGCTTGTGCGGGGGACATTGGACGACTGGGCGTCGTCAGACGATGCTACTGTGAAGCCAGTCGCATCCCGTCCGATGCTGCGTCTGAGTGCTCACAGGGGGTTCCTAATACGCGCCCTTCGAATAGCTTGAGCTTCTTCTAAGGTGACCCAGATTCTCCTCAAGTTAGATTGCTGGTCTCCCTTGTCGCCGCTTTTCCGACGAGTTGTCTTGGGAGGCCGTGTGTCTGGCTGGGGTGGGTGCCCCCGGGCTGCCGTCGAGGAACCCGCTCCTTTGAGTTTCACCTCGTACTCTCGTGTTTGACGCAAGAGGTCAAAACTATTGGAGGTGGGGATGGTGGGAACGGTCCGTTCCTGGGGTATGATTGGTTCACCCCTGTCGAGACAGATCTGTAAATCACCGACAAGAACCGTCTTGCCGGAGTTGCTGGTTACCGCAGCAAGTCACCTGCCTCTGCGGCCATGGCGACGCTTCTTCTGAGGAGCTGAGGAAGACTCCACCCCAAGATGGTAGACCAAGAAGATCCGGCCTGGAGCGATCGACAGCGTGAAGCTGTCAGTCTGAGGTGCTAAGATCGGCCCCCAGGATAAGTAACCCACGCCGGGAGTCGATGGCTGGGCGACTCGGGCGTAAGCCTTCGCCCGCACCGATAGGAGTGTTGCCGATGCTCGAGATGACAATCTTGCATCGAGGGGCAACGCCGTCGGAGGTGCTGAGGTCCCAACGCCCTGGGTCGAGGACCCACAGGAGGTGCCGGCGTAGTCTGGGCTCGGGTCGGGAGGCCCGAAGAAGGTGCTGAGGAACGTCACCCTCGGGGTGGAAGACCCACGGGGAGAACCAGTTCGACTGGACCCTGGGACCGGGGTCCCGAATGCAATTCCGAGGGGCCGCGAACTCGGGGCTGGGAGCCCGTGTTGAGAGTCGGCTTTAATGGGATTCGGGGTTGGAAACCTGATGAAGATGCTGACGAGCCGTGGACCCGGGGCTGGGAGCCCGTATTGGGTACCGGCTTGGCTGGAGCTCAGGGTTGGAGACCCGAGGAAGACACTGAGAAGCCGTGGACCCTGGGCAGGAAGCCCGTGTTGGGTGCCGGCTTGACTGGGGCTCGGGGTTGAGAACCTGAGGAAAACACTGAGGAGCCGTGGACCCGGGGCAGGGAGCCCGTGTTGGGTATCGACTTGGCTGGGGATCGGGGTTGAGAACCTATGGAAAACACTGCAGTAGTGACCGAAGTCTGAGGCACGGGGCCCGAGCCGGAGATCGGACGAGGTTGGGCTCGGGAGCTAACGCTCACCCAGGCCGATGTTGACCTGAGGGCCCTGCAGAGGCCAGTGGTGACGGTCCGGTGCCCGGCACTCAGGTGGACCACCGGGGCTGGAGATGCATGTGGCACATTGGCCGCAAGAGCCAATGGAGAGACTGGAGTTGGCTGAAGAGTAGCCATGGGGACCATACCCAAGAAGTAGGGTGATCTGATAACGGGGGCGAAGCTGCAGAAAGCGATCGGCGTCGCCAAGTAACCCACCCGGGCATGGGTGGCAATGACGTTGGGGCCGTAGGTGACGGCCGCCATGGTTGCTGGAGAGCTGAGTGCTGCGGAGGTGATGGTTGCTGATAGTCGCCGAGAGCGGTCCGATGATCAGAACGTGAACCAGGAGCTACACGCGAGTACCCTCCTCTGCCTCTCCTGCAAGGACAAGGAAAGGGCACCAGGGCTTCAGGGCTGGCACAGACTTTTCTTTAGCAAAAAGAAGGAAGGCGGGAGACGTCCCACCGGGTGTGCCATCCTCTCTGTTCGCGTGGGTTTGTGTCATGCCGATTACCGGGATGAAGGAAGGGATACAACAGGGAAGGAGAATACGAGAGTTTGATATATCTTGGGTATCCTCCTTACGGTTGCATGCCTCTCACGTGGGTATCGGGCACTCTCCTTTCATGGAAAGTCGAAAAGGGGTCGAATGGCACAGAAATGTCGGGATAAGGGTTAACCGGACAGGGTGCGGGCGTGCCAGTCGATCTCTCGACAATCACTCATGGAACCCAGGGTTGACCGGGGAAGCGCCACCAGGGCACGGCACGTGGGCTCGGGCGATCGGACAACACGTGGAGAGAAGGGGTTCCAAGGGTGCGAGTGCGTAGGTGATTGTGTGAATCGTGTACTGGACGTCTTTCCCCACCGGCCGCAAGCAACCGGTGTTTATTTACATCGGATTGAATCCAAATACCTTCGTTCTGAGCTGAAGAAAAGTCTGTATATATGTCTGAAGCCATGGGTAGAGGGCTGGGGGCATTCAGCAGCTATGGGTGCACATTAGACCGAGGGATCTTTACTGGGGTTAGGGTGTTAGGCACGGATGCGAAGTGGTGTAGATAGAAAACTGAGGGCCTGAGCGTGGGTGCGAGAGCACTCGTCCAATCGGCGGAGTTATACTGAGGTGTATACTTCTTTACAGGAAAGCCGTGATGGCCAAGGTACAGCTGGCGCATGCCACAGGACAACTCCGACGTGCTAGTCGGTCCCTGGGTCGATGCGTGATGAATGAACACATGTGCGTTTTACAGAGGGCTCATCCCGTGGTGTGGGCCAGGGCCGAGTTGCTGAACAGGGGCTTGTGACTGGATGACTGGAGGGATACATCGATCTGGCATCTGGGCGAGGGTCAATCATGACTCGAATTAAGCGGTCGAGCATGGCCTCGTGACTGCGAGAGAGCATGACATCATGGCACGCGTGTGATCACAACTAACGGGCACGCGAGAGGAAATCTCGGCATGAGGGGGCGTCCGCCCATGTCGTAGCATCTCACATATGGTGGGTGTAGACTTGTGTGTGACGGCTACATACGGCGTGAGGGGAGTGCAAACGACATACCCCCGGTGTATTAGGCCGACGAACAAGTCACACGCACAATTCTCCGTAGCTCGCTACTCGGAGCCGCACTTGAAGTATTAGATGCTTGGTGCTTGCTGGATGCTGGACCTTGGAAGGATGAACCTTATCATGCCCCACCCCTTGAGCTCCTAAGGGGTTTTTATAGGGGAAGTTGAAGGGTCACAAGGGGTTTACGTGGACCAGCTAAGGGGGGTGAGCTGGTCCGCGTAAACCCAAGTGAATAGTACTTGGGTTACGGACTAAGAGAGAGAGGGGGAAGGGGTTTACGTGGACCAGCTTAGGGGGCTAAGCTGGTCCGCGTAAACCCCCCTTGGATGGGGTTTACACGGACCAGCCCAGGGGCCTGGGCTGGTCCGCCTAAACCCCCTCCCCCAAGGGGTTTAGGCGGAGTGGTTTGGGTTTTTTATTTTTTAAAAAATCAATTTTTTTTAATTGAATGGGGGGTTTACGCGGACCAGCCAGGGGGGGTGAGCTGGTCCGTGTAAAGCCCCCCATGGGGGGTTTAGGCGGATTCGCTCCAAGGAGAGGGGGGGTCCCACCCTATAAAATCCGATTTTTTGGGCCATTTTCTTCCTTATTTGACTAAGAAAGAAAAGGACGAATAGCAGGGAGGATACGTGGAGGCTTGTGTGCGCATTGACTTGCGGAATTCCCGCGTGCTGTCGCTTTGCGCTCCTACGTCCACGCATCGACTTCTCGAACTGGTACGGCACACGAACCGCGTCGTAGGACTATAAATCGGACGAACTGGAATTGAGTGGGGTCGTGGGACCACCGGGCTGGAGGGAGGGTGCGGCCGCCAGGGAGTTCACCCTCCCTGGGGCGCGCGGCCATGCCCCGAGGCGAACTGGCCCCGGGCTGGCCGTAACCCCGGAGGATGGCCCCCGGGGGTCTTCTTGTGTTGTCTGGGGATGTCCTTTGACAGACTTCGAACTTTAGGAGGCTAGCATGGGCCCGTGGGGCTGTCATTCTTCGGGTAGTCGCAGCTGCTCGGAAGGTGTTTGAGCAAATGCCCGATACACCCTGGATTGCCGAACGGCTTGAGTAGATGGCTGAGGGGCCGCACGGTGGGTCTTGGATTGAGGATAGGAGCTCGTGAGAGATAAGAGGGGGCATTTTGTGGACGTGGGTAATGCCTCGGGCTGTGTGCCACGTTGCTCGACGGGTTGACAGGGTAGCCTCGGGTTGGCCCGAGTGCAAAAGTTGAGTGCCTCGTTGCCACGTATCTGAGGGTCGGGGTGGCCCTGACTTACTGGGGGATCGTTGTGGGATCCCATTAGTGTGCTGGAATCACGGGATGGCCCGTGGTTTTGTATAGAAGGGCTGGAACATATGCGCCCATAAGGTGTTCGGAGATATGCTGAACACGCGTGTGTGGGCCGTATGCACATGCTACAGGCCTCCAAAGCCTGTGGTCGACTTGCTCGGGTCGCCCTTTGACCTTGGAGGGTTGAATGAAGTGTCTTAGAGTGGGCCAGCGGCTCTTTCACTGGGTGCCACGTGGCGTGGCTTAGTGTTGGGGCGCCCTCGGGTGGTCCTGGGCGGCCATGCAGTATACAAGCAAAGCCCGTATGTAAGTGGCCGGGGTTGACCCCGGATAATTGTTTGTGTCGCCGCGTGTCACGGCAAGTTGGTCGGTACCCTTGTAGGGACCCGCAGGGTTGTAGAAAGGGCTAGATAGCCCGTGCCTTGATGGTGTTCGTGGAAATGCCCGAACCCTTGCTCCTTGTTATTTTGGTTGGGAAATAGTTCGGGTACAACACCTACCTTTGTCCTGGAACTTCAAATTTAAGGCTGGATGCTACCCCTAGTTCCTTGCACTTCTTGTGACAAATCAGCAACTTCATGTTGCCCTAACTCCTTACTCTCTTGACCTATGGACATGAAATTTGGAGGGTAAGAAGAAGATACTAAGGGGAACAAAAAGTTCTAAAGGATCAGGTTTTAAATACCTCGATTTGGTTCCCTAATTCCTTGATCTTCACCAGACTTTTGCACAGTTTCCTGGGTCGCTAATGTGGAACCAGCAACTTTGCAGGCTTCTAACTTCTTGTGTGCTTGATCTCCTAGCATGAAATTTTGAGGGATGTTAGTCCTATGTATTAGGAATAAAATTTCTTAATAACTTACCCAAAATAATACATCCTTACCTTGATTCCACGCGAGCCAAAGTAAGGGTCGCACAGGCCAAATCTGGGTTCTATTTATAGGGTTTTGCTAGGCTTTCATGCATTAGATCAATTCTAGAGTCCTTGTTTACTATTAGCCCAACTTCTAAGAGTCTTAAGGATGCTTACTAATCCTCCAGCTCCGTCTCTAGGAGATAGAATGCCAAAGATCCAATCTTTTTGCTCTTTCTTCCATTCACAGAACTAGCATAGCTTAGCGGTCGATTAATGGGCCGCTAACTGGTATGTAGCGGTTGCACGATAGACCGCTAAATATCTGGGCGCCAAATTTGAATTTAATTCAAACTCTTCTATTCTATTATCCCCTTAATTATCTAATCAATGGGTATTTATCCTTATATTCCGTGAATAAATTAATTAACCTTCTAGAATATGGGCCAAACTTTATGGGCTTGGTCCTTAAATCTTTTGGGCTTTATTTAATTAGGCCAGGTTAATTGATTACTTTATTTGGGCATTAATAATGACTTAATTAGCCCAATATTCATTTATTAATTCATTTGGACCTTTGGAAAATCCAGAAAATAATTTATGAAAATTCTGAGGCATTACAACTTAAGTCAAGAGATAAATGAGCAAGAATATGTCCACTTTTTTAATGACACCATGTTTTAGCATTTTCAACCCCCAGAGAATACACTTGGATCTGAATGGTTACCTTTTTATGACTAGCAAAGACTTGTTTAGGAATAGATGGGATGGGCACATAAACATGATCCATCCCCATGATATACTGACTGGTCAGTTTATATTGGATGATGTAAGTAAAATAGTAGTTAGTGAAATTATTCATTATGCATTGAATTCAATGATTCGCTTTTCACTGACATGCCATTACACATGATTACAGGGTTGTTTACGAACTTAATTTCTCGAGTTAATCGAGAGCCAAGGATAGGAATCACTCCCTTACAACTCACAAGATGACATCACATCGACATTGCTCCTAATCCAAGACTGGGGCACCCCCATGGTTGCACATGGTGCAAAAGGACGAGTTCGTGATGAATGGATGAGTCCTCCAAACTTACGTGGTGTTTTGACACGGAAAGGAGCAAATCCACAAAGCTCCAAGTACGTTCTGGCAGCAAGAGAAGCAGGTAGAGTTCACACATGAAGCCGAGAAGTCTTCCATGAAGCTGGAGAGCATCAAAATTATGAAAAAACTAGGCCGTGGTCCCCTCTTATGGGTTTGCGCACCCTTCTCCTTGCCCAGGACCACCCTGGACTGGGTGGACCCCTCACAGGGGCCACCTGGTCTCGGTGCAACCTCCAGGCCATGAGAGGACCACCTAGTTCGGGTGGGGCTCTCCAGGGCAGCACCCAGACCAAGTGGGTCCCCTGGGGAAGCCACCGAGACCAAGTGCCTCCCAAGGAGGTGCCACTTGGTCCGAGTCCTCCCTTGGGCACACCCACAAGTCCAAGTCCCCCTAGGGAAGGCCAGACTACTCGGGTCCCCCCTACTAGGATCCCAATCAGAGTAGGTGGCCCTTATGAGGGTTCTACACGGTCTAGGTACCCCTTGCCAAGGATTCAACCAGTCCAAGTGCCTTCCTCAAGTTTCCAACCGGTCCAGGTCCCCCCTGGGCCAACTTTAGGCCTATAAATCCCCATGGGGAGCCCAAAGGTCAAAACACATGCAAGATACATGCAGCTATAGGTGATACACCGCACAAGACGCTCAAGGCACAAGGAGATCCAACACACGGACAACAAGCCGACTTAGGCGGTAGACGTGCGAGCATCCGAGATCCCTGGCGGAGGGGTGTTTCTTGACTTTGCCGATCACACGTTGAGGGTATGCTGACAAAGACACCCCTCTAACAGTGTTTTTCCAAGTCACAAATCCCATGAAGGGAAGCTATCTAAGATGGCAGAGATACCCGCGTAATCGTGCAAATACTTGAGAACTAGCAAACTACGGACATGTCCCGTGGCTCTCGCAAGACTTGTAATTGGGCCCTCAATGCCCCACATGAAGCCTTTCAATGGCAAATATGAATGAAATCTCTCCCATTACTATCCTAGTCATTAGCAAGTCTCAACATCACCTGTCAAACGTCCATCCGTCTCTCACTCAATCAACACCTAACCAACGGAATGGACCACCACACCTGAGCTAGCACTTGCCTACCCCACACCCGAGCCAGTGTCTATCTACTCCATACCCAAGTCAGCATTTGACTGCTCCACACCTGAGCCAGCGTCTACCTACTCTGCACCCGAGCCAGTGCCTGCCTGCTGTACACCTGAGCCAGTGTCTGTCTACTCCACACCCTAGCCAGCACCTGCCTGCTCCACACCCGAGCTAGTGTCTACCTACTTTACACCCAAGCCAGCGTCTGCCTGCCCTACACCCGCGCCAACATCTGCCTACTCCCCACCCAAGCTAGAGTCTACCCGCTCCGCACCCGAGCCAGTGTCTGCCTGCTCCATCCCCGAGCCAGTACCTCACTCTGACAAGCCCAAAGTCTGTGTTCCCTCTAGTGCCAAACTGAGACCGGCCTCCCTACCTCACCACCAATTCCTGTTGTTGCTATTGCATTGTCGCTATAGCTCAGGTCAAACACCCCCGATGTCGCAACCTCCAGGGTCACTAACTCTTCTTTTTGATAGTTAAAGAAGGATATTTAGATTACGTCTGATGTAAATTAACACCAACTACGGTCGGTGGGGAAGCATCCTATACTTGAACCCCATAATCGGCTGATGCACCTACACTCATAGAACCAAACCTACGATGGCTACCCGAACAATCACAAATGCGCACACACATAAAACACATATGCACCATGTGTCGATCATGGATACCACATGTTTCCATTCCACAAGAATTATTGAAATTTGATTGGCACGCTTGCAAAACAACATCTCGACCACCCACCAAAATCTCTGCGTGTGCAGCCATGAACAAAGTTGGCACGCCCAGTGAGACGCTTCCTTTCCTTCTTCTTTCTTCCGAAGAGGAACTGATGCCCGCTTTGAGGCCGTGATGCCCTTTGCTCTTTTTTACAAGAGAGGTGGGCACCCCCACTCCTCAAGCTACCACACGTAATTTGTCCGCGCTCAGTGACCAACTCATATGCAGTTGTTTTAGTAGCAGCAACTAACCGATGGCGGTAGTGACCCATGGGCCAATCGTCATTGCCACCCATGCCAAGTGCGGATACCTGGCAACGCCGATTGTATTCCGCAATTTTGCTCCAGCCGTCAGATTGCTCTACTTCTTGGGTGTCACTCTCGTTTCCATGGGGTAGTCTATAGCGTCGACCACTTGAGCGGGCAACCAACCCGGGGCTTCTGCAGCACCAGTGACCCGCGTGGGCATCAAGCCTCGGGTCCTAGCTCCACCATCTCCCAGTAATGGCTCCCATCCCCGGTGTGAATCATAGAAATATGTATGGGTGAAAATATGATATGAGTGTGGAAAACGCTAAGAGAAAAAAATGTGATCGCCAGAGATCAAGGACCTCAAAGGAATAAAGATAAAGAGATTGCATGAAGAGTGTTACCTTTGGATAGGGGGAGATATTCTAACCTTCACTTCTGATCGGTCAGGCGATGAAGAGAGTCTTCTTCCTTGATTACCCTTGTAGAAAAAAGACAACACACAATAAGAGAATATGGATTAGAATGATAATGAAAGCATGCAAAGATACATACCTTGTTGGTGTTGTGTTTAAACCCCTTATGGAAAAGGGTAAGAAAATATGATGTGATGAACAATAAAGTGTGTAAGAGTTGCACTAAGGGAGGTTGTGCAAGAGTTGCACAAAGGGAGATATAAATCAAAATAAAGATGAAGAGACAATATGATGCATGCAATTAATCTAAGAGAGGAATTCAAATTAAACTAAAGAGAGATAAGGGGAGGAAGGCTTATTGGTGATGAGAGGATGGGCTTCCCCAAGACTTCAAGGGGCTCTAAAGACTCCAAGAGGATGTGTAAATTCGTGCATAGGGGAGGGAGCTCCTTCCTTCTTCCTCTCTTAGAGATTTCTTCAAATTTTCCAACCGTTTTAACCCTTCAAAGGGGGTGGCTATTTATAGGGGATGAAAATTCATGTTAAAAGATCATAAGAAAATTAGGAATAGTATTCCAAGCTTGTTAAGATGGGGAAATACTTCCATAAGGCTCCTCTTAAATTAGGAAAAGCATAGAAATCATTTTTCAAACACATATAATCATCAAATTAAAAAAATTTCATAATTGGACTTGGAATGGGCCTTCTAGAAGAAAGGGACTTGAACGCGGTCGCTTGACTGACCATGACTTGAAATGCATCGGGGAGAGATGCCACATTTTTGAAATTTTAAATATGGCAAGAAAATCCTCAAAAATAGGAAGGCTGAAATGCGGCATGGGGATCGACTACATTTTAACTAAAATGCACTCTCCCCCTTCGGCGCGACACACCTTCCCTCATGATGCGATTTGAGTGAGACGCTTTTGTGTTGGAGACGAGGAGCAAAAGATGGAAGGTAGGAAGTTGAATCGCGTCAAAGGGACATGACATGAATTTTGGAATCATGTTAAAGGGTGTGACACATTATTTTTCTGAAATGCAATTAGGGAGAAGAACACTATTTTAAGATGAATGTGGTCATGGGACCAACGACATTTAGGAGAGAGAATTGAATCACGTCTAGGGTCAGGGACACATTTAATGAAATATGCCAGAAAATGGAAAATTGAGAAAAATTGAAATAATCACTCAAATAATTCAATTTTGAGCTCCGCTTTGGGGCGTTATGATGTGATATGAGATTTACTCAATATGATATCAAAAGTAGCATGTCTACACCTGGGTCCTGGCCGCATCATCAATCGCCCGTGTAGGTGTCAAGCCCCGGGCTCTGACTTTGCCGCCCCCCTACATAGGCATCAAGCCTCGGGTTTTGGCTATGTCACCAACTACCCGTGCGAGCATCAAGCTCCAGGTCTCAACCATGTTGGTCCCCAACATGGGTGCCATGCCTTGGGTTTCCGATACTTCAACACCCAACATGGGCGTCAAGCCCCAGGTCTAGGCCACTACCGCTCCCAACATGGGCGTCAAGCCCCGGGATGTGGCAGTGTTGGCTCCCAACATGGGCACTATGCCCTAGGTCTTGGCTCCATCACCCGCTACCTGCGCAAGCTCTAAGCCCCGGGTTGCCACCTCCCCAATTCCCAACACGGGCAGCAAGCCCCGGGTGCTAGGTACACTGACAACCACCAAAGGCATCATGCCCTAGGTGACCCTAGGTTGAGTGTTCTCCGTCTACCACCTCGGTGTCGAGTTGATCTCAGCCCCACAAAAGAAGTGCCACAGTAGCTGAAGAAACAGGCAGCCCGCAGATGCCATCTCCAACTTTGGAAATATTGTACTTGTCGGCGAACTCTAGATCCGGCTTGACGGTGGTGAGTTGATCATCCCACAGGACCAATTGTCACTACCTCCAACTACTTCAGACTTCTACGGCACATGTGGGAGGACAAGGAAGAACATAAGGAGACTGGCACACCGGTATCACACTGGGGGCAACCACGCCAGGCTGACACCAAAGCTCCCAAATCTAAGTGAAGGAGCAACCCTACTGAGGAGCGCCAACTCTACCGCAAATGAATCTGGGTCACCAAGGTGGACGCCTAGGCCATCTGACGGGCACGAGCCAAGAAACCCCTCCACATGTAGGAGTGGTACCAAGCCAAGGACCCGATAGTGTAGTCACCGGCCCAGGCCCACACTACTTAACTCTCAAACACTCCTTGCCCCGATCGGTAGAAGCGGAATGGGACTAGAAACAAGCCTGCAACCAAAAAACCCCGAGTTCCTCCTGATCCAGCTCTAGCCATACAACAGAGGACGCACCAAGGCAGATCTCAATCTTTGACAGATTGGGGGCACCCGTCCGCCCTTAGAAGCACCCCAAGAAGAAAAGGGTGGTACGGATCATTAATGATGCCGTGAAGATGTTCGCTTGTTACAACACAAGCAAGCAACCAGAGAAGTAGTCTGATGATATAAACTAGCCGTTGGCATAATTAAAGAGGCCTTGCCAGCAAACTCAAGCCTCGGTGCCACCAGACCTTGATGGCACCTCCGCTGAGCTGCAAGCCTAGGACGACCCCAGGGAAGCACCCGCCAAAAACCTCGGTGCCCACGGAAAAGATGATTGAGCAAACAATAACGGGCCAGAAGATAAGGTGTAGGATGTTACGCTCAAGGTGATGTTGAGAAAAAATCAACAGTTGAAGACCCTCCTACAAGATTATTTCGGGAGCAAGACTTATAACCTCTGTTGTGTGTCTTGCATATGATTATGTTTTGATGATAACTAAACTTTATGTATGAGTGTGCATTCATGATTCATTGTTCATTGCCATGACTCATGTGATTCAATTCAGAATCTAGAAGACATGCTATATGGTATTGTGATATGTGGAGTCGACCCATCCCTACATGGAATCGACCCCTTGCATGTGTTATGAGCCTTTGTGTTCTTGATGCCCATATATTATGTGAATGCATGGTAAGCTTACTTTGATTTTTGGTCGAGAAAAAATGATTTCGTCAAGTGTTTTCTTGTTGAGATCTTGAATGGGTTGTTATGCAAATTCTTCCAAGTGCTTTCATGATAGCAAATGATTAAGTGTGAATTGGTCTAAAGGCATGGTTGGTTGATCTTGATGTTTAAATATGGATTTCGGTTTCTACTTGTTCACATGTATTGCATAAGTTACATAGCCATATGATCTTGATTCTATGGTGTGATAATTGAGTGCTTTCATGCACCTTTTCCATGTATTTCATGTATGCACTTCATGCATCTATCATTTAGAACTATTGGGCTTTAGTTCTAATCATTTTACTCATGGTTTTGTGTTTTCTGCATGTTTGGGTCAACCTAAAGAATGGATTAGATTGATCTGATTTAACAAAGTTGACTGATGAAAAGGGTTGCAGAGGTTGGTCAACTGAACTGCAAGTTTTGGTCGACCGAAATCTCCAGCAAACGCTGGATCCCAGTCTGAATCACTTTGGTCGACCGAAAATGGTGAATTCGTGAAAACGTGGATATGAAACCCATCTAAACTCAATCCATTTGTGCTCCCCTTTTACCCCTTTGCTCCTAGGGTTATTATACATATACTAGAGGGGTTTTTCAAGTGTAGCAACCCTGATACAAATAAGATTTTTAAATAAATCAAATTAAAATAAAAGATAAGTAAATAGATGACAAAGAGCCTAAATGAGTAAATCATTAATCAAGAGGAAAATAACGCCTTTTATCAAGGCGCTAATTCAAAAGGAAACGCCTCTGTCTAAGGCGTTAATTTAAAAAGGATGCCTACACACTAGGGCGTCAAATTTCAAACGACGGGAAATAAAATTAAGGAAAGGAAAGGAAACGCCCTCACCTTGGGCGCATTTTTAATAAGAAACGACTAGGACAACGTCGTCAATTAAAACACACGACCTAGCCTAAGGCATGAATTCAGTTCGAGTTTCGTTCAACCCAGGAGTCTATCCAGAGCAAGTTCTGGATAACTACATCGAAGATGGAAAATAGTAAGGACTTTATCATGGAAGTATTACTTCCAATATAACTCTAACCCTATTAGGATTCTAAAAATCCTATAAATACCCACCTATTCGATCTGTTCGCTATTTTGGCGTTCGGTTCTTCTGAGGTATGTGAAGAACAACAGGTTCTTCTTGAATCTCTGCTTTTCGATTTCATGAAGTGTGTTAATTATTCTTCATCTTCTTTTATTTGTAGGAAGCCTGCAGTAACTCTGTTGAATCAACTGAAGAAGTGGGTTCTTCAAACGGCAAGCATTTACATCTGTTCATGCCAAAGGAAGAACTTATTGATAATCTTCTTCCTCTTCCTCTACAGGTTGCCTGTGGTGTGAAGACGCCTGAAAACTATTCCTCGACCATATTCTTCTTCCTGCACGTGGGACGTGAAGACCGTGTCTTCCTTCCTCCTTACTGAACTGAAGACAAAGACTGCTACTTGTTCTTCCCATCCTACAAAACAACATACTCTGTTCGTAACAGAGTACCATTTCTTCATCAAAATTCACCAGTCAATCCACAACAAAAGGTAGGTTTTCTCAAGATCGTAGCCCAAACTAGCTTAAGATCTTAATAATATCATCGTTCGTGCATGCATATAGTTTTATTGTGGTTTCAGATATTTTCTATGTAATTTCAAAAAGAAACGCCCTTCGCAAGGGCGCTAATTTAAAGAAGCGACCCACACTAGGGCGCTAATTATTGTTTTGACGTCCTGCCCAGAAGTCGTCAATTACATGTAATTAATAAATACCCACGTTTAAAATTTAATATATATGTAACCATGAATCTAATATATTGCATGAGTATACCTGTGAAATCCTGCTATTTTTCCTGTCATGATAATGTACCATTTTTCTTGAAATTTTATTATCTGAAAATTGATAAATTCTTGAATTCACGACCTTGTCTAGGTCGTCTTTTATTGAACTGACGCCCCAGACTATGGCGCTAATTGAAAAGTAACGCCCCTGTATAGGGCGCGTTTTTTTTTTAAAATTCTGTAAATTTGAAATTCTGTAAGAATTGAGATAAGGTTTGGACGACTGCTTCACAAGTCGTCAAATGATTAATAGACGTCCTTAAGTAAGGCGTTAATTATATGATTAATGACTTTGGTCAAGTCGCTATTTTTTATGTATTATTATTTTTCCCTCGGTTAACACGGTTTCATACTTATGTATATATATATTGGCACTATATTTCCACTCCGTGAATATAGTCCCACGTTTCATGATGTTTTAACGTTACCCTCAATTCTCGGTGACATACAAGCTCTCCATTGGACATTCCGTTCCTTTGGACTAGCGAGTTAGTCATAGAGACCTCCATAAGACTCCTCGAGCCTTGGATTCCCTCAAGGCCAACTGAGCAGGTTGTACCATAAAAACCCATTACATTATTTGATTTCCATGTCACTCTATAGAAACATGGTATACCGGCCCTCATGTCATGCCATGTGTATGATATGAGAATTATCTTAATGAACGGGGTAAAGCATGACATTGTTATGATATTCTTGTAAACCCCAATTCTATATTAAACTCGATGTTCTTGTGGACCTCAATTCTATATAAAGAATGTCCATACTTGTTTGTCATGGTACCCAAGTTAGGGAACCAATTCCACCTAGTTTTATCGATAATCGTAATTGTACTGTTATTATCGCCATTCTATGTCAAGTGTCATATTTTTGGACTCTACTCTATCCAAGTTTATCCTACATCTCTACAAGCTTTATTCTTGAAATTCCATATTGGCTATACACAAAAGTGGATGTTAAAATACATGATTAATGCCTGCGCATATAGGGCCCGATCTGGTCCTGGAAGGAGCACCCGAAAGTACTTGTGCCCATGGGAGTTGATTGATCACGGTATTGGCATTATACCGAAGTGCATGACTAGCTTGATTGAACATTTCACAAATCTTGTACTTGACTTGATATTACATGACTTGCGTGGCTCGAAAAAGGGTAATTTCGTACTTGCGTGCTTGAAACGTGATAGCCAAGTTCTGACATGACATGATGCGTCTACTTGCTTGAGTATCTTGATAGCTTTTTATATAAGTTCTTGAAAGTTCATGACTAATTCTTCTTGCTATCTTTTTGTTATATCCTCTTTCTATCTTGTCATTTTATGCGAGCATGCGTAGCTATAGTGCATTCATGAAAGATGTAATCACTTAAACCCCTTGCTAGTTCTTGACATATAATTTCCTACTGAGCGTTCGCTCACTCCGTTTTATTCCAACATTTTTCAGGTAATCAGGTGGCTAGCGAGACCGAGACTCACACGGGCGGGACAAGTGTGCAAGCGAGCTTCGGAAACTAGTGAACCCGAGTCTTTTATCTTTCTTGAGTCTAGATAGTATTGTCTAGCTAAGTTAGCTTATCGTCTCTTATCCAGTTATCTTGTCTAAGTCTGTAGTATGTCGTTCCCTTCCTTTCCATTGTGTTGGAGTCTCTAAGTTGGAAAATAAGTTCTTGTAAGAGATTTATATTAGAAATAAAATTTCTATTGTTGTTCAAAATTATTTTTGTCTTATGCGATTGCTCTTGATCATTCACGACTGTTTAACTGCCACGTTCCGAGCAAACGACACGTTCCGCTGCTATCGGTTTGGGACGTGACAGAGGTGGTATCAGAGCCTAGGGTATTCAATTCCTAGGAAACCCAAGTCCAAGGATATGTTTAACCTTTAACCGGTGAGATTGGGTAGAACCAAGGGTTAAAGTTAACATAGAAATGCTAGCTTCTAAATGAAATCACGTATTAATCTAGTTATGGTAATTGTAGGACGATGGCTGCCGAATGTGCTCAGTGGCGCAACATGCAGCGTACACTCCAAGGCATGACTCAGGTGCTGCAACAGGTAGCACAAGGAAGAGCACAACGAGCAGGGAGTCTCCACCAAGTCTTTAAAAACATGAACCCGCCTAAATTCACGGGTTCTACTGATCCGGACGATGCAGAGCACTGGATCAGGGAGACGGAACGTATATTCCGTGTTATGCAGTGCACGGATCAAGATAAAGTCTTATTAGCTACCTTTCAGTTGGAAAGGGATGCCCGATGCTGGTGGGAATCAATAGAAGCTACTTTAAATCAAGACCAAGTTACTTGGGAAGAATTCGTTGAACATTTCAATGCTAAATATTTTTCGGACCGAGTACAGGAAAAGAAAGCTGCAGAATTTGCTGCACTGAAGCAACGGTCCTTGACAGTGGCCGAGTACGAGGCCCAATTTTCTAGATTATCTCGTTATGCTAAGCACTTAGTTAGCACCGAGAAGATGAAAGCTAGGAGGTTCCTAAATGGGCTCAGGCCCCAATATATCCCAAAGCTGGCGCCAATGGATATCCAGGTCTACTCGAAAATTATGCGCCGAGCTCAGCTATTAGAAGACGCCACGGAACTATCTGATAGAATCCGTGGGAAGGACAAGAAAGAACAAGTTACAAGTTCGGGTTCCTTTAAACCCAACTTCAAGAAGAGGCCTAGCAATGGAGGTACTTCCTCACAAGATCAGAAGTTTAAAAAGACCAAGCCCTTCTCCATCACCACTAAATATAATATGCAAGCATTGTGACAAGGCTGGTCATAAAGCCGAAGAGTGCTGGAGAAAACTTGGAGCATGTCTCCGTTGTGGGAGCCGTGATCATCAGATTCCCGATTGCCCATTACTTAATGATCAAGCCGGTGACGGAAAGCGCCCGGTAACCAAGAATGCTCATCTTCACGCAATTAAGGAGACCGAACAAGAAGAAGAAGGCGGACTAGTAGAAGGTACATTGAAAGTTTGTTCCAAGTCTGCATATGTCTTAATTGATACTGGTGCTTCACATTCAATTGTTTCCAAGAAGTTCGCTGATCCGTTACCCCTAGAACCAGAATGGATAAAATTAGTCTTGTCTACTCCTCTAGGAAACGAGACTGATATTACACACCATTACCAGAACTGTGAAGTATTGGTTCATGGTAAGAATCTCCCTATTGATCTTATATGTTTAGATCTAAAGGAGTATGATGTCATACTAGG
Source organism: Amorphophallus konjac (assembly GCA_022559845.1). Taxonomy (NCBI): domain Eukaryota; kingdom Viridiplantae; phylum Streptophyta; class Magnoliopsida; order Alismatales; family Araceae; genus Amorphophallus; species Amorphophallus konjac. The sequence goes on along the minus strand of CM040121.1, from coordinate 460,833,826 downwards.
AGCAGATTGGTTATCCAAATACCAGGCAACAGTCGATTGCCTCAATAGTAAGGTTACTTTCAAGGACTTTCCAGAACTAGTCTATACTAGCCCCAAGAGTCGGAGCAAAACCCCTCTTATTTCGGCTCTCTGAGCTAGCAAGCTCATCAGGAAAGGATGTGTATCTTTCCTTGCATTCGTCACGATTAAGGAGGCTAAGGAAACTAAGATAGAAGACATTCCGATGGTACAAGAATTTCCAGACGTATTTCTGGAAGATTTGCCTGGATTACCCCCACAAAGAGAAGTGGCCTTCACCATCAATTTAGTTCCTGGTGCGGGTCCAGTTTCTAAGGCACCGTATAGAATGTCACATGCTGAACTCAAGGAGTTAAAGGAGCAATTGATGGAACTCATTAAGAAAGGATTCATAAGACCAAGTACTTCCCCATGGGGAGCGCCTGTATTATTTGTAAAGAAGAAAGATAGATCCATGAGGTTATGCATCGATTATCGACAGTTGAATCATCTCACTATCAAGAACAAGTATCCACTGCCGAGAATCAATGAGTTGTTTGATCAAATTTCAGGATCCAAGTACTTTTCCAAAATTGATCTTAGGTCGGGATATCATCAGTTAAGAATCAAGGATGAGGACATTCATAAGACTGCATTCAGAAGCAGGTACGACCATTATGAATTTGTTGTTATACCTTTCGGACTAACGAATGCCCATGCTACCTTTATGCAGTTAATGAATAGTATATTCATGCCTTATTTGGATCAATTCGTGGTGGTCTTTATTGATGATATATTGATTTATTCCGAGACCAAGGAAGAGCATGAGGAGCATTTAAGGATTGCATTACAAATATTGAGGGCAAACCAATTATATGTAAAACTCAGCAAGTGTGAATTCTGGCTTGAGGAAGTGACTTTTCTCGGACATGTTATATCAAAGGATGGCTTATCAGTAGATCCATCAAAAGTTGAAGCTGTAAGAAATTGGGAAAGACCGACCAATGCTAGCGAGATCCGAAGTTTCTTAGGTCTTACTGGCTATTACAGGCGATTCATCAAAAATTTCTCTAAGATCGCCGTACCACTTACGAGGTTAACTCGCAAGGAGATCCGTTACGAATGGAGTGAGAAATGTGAAAGAAGCTTCCAAACTCTCAAGGATCATCTTACTACAGCTCCTGTCTTAGCTTTACCAATGGAAGGAGAGAAATTCGAGGTATACACTGATGCTTCTGGCATTGGCCTCGAATATGTTCTAATGCAACAAGGAAAGGTTATAGCTTACTCTTCTCGTCAATTAAAGAAGCATGAAGAGAACTACCCCGTCCATGACTTAGAATTAGCCGTGGTAGTATTTGCACTAAAGATCTGGAGGCATTATCTATATGAAGTACAGTTTATTGTATACTCCGATCACAAGAGTCTCAAGTATCTTTTATCTCAAAAGGAACTAAATATGAGGCAAAGGTGTTGGCTAGAATATCTCAAGGACTTTGACTTCAATATACAATATCATCCCGGAAAGGGTAATCATGTAGCAGATGCCCTTAGTCGAAAGCCGAGAGCACTGTTAACCAATTGTATGATTCAAGAATGGAAGTTGCTGGAGCAATTCTCTAAGCTCAATATAAGCATGGACACGAACTTCAAATGTGTCACATTGTCTCATATAAGCATTCATCCAGACCTATTAACTGAAATACAAGCACTTCAGGATGATGACCCAATATTAGTGGAAATCAAGGGCAAACTAGAAGGACAGTCTGATTTCCAATTAGCTTCAGATAGAAGGTTGTTATTCCAAAACAGAACTTGTATACCGGATTGTCCCGAGTTAAAGAAGAAGATCTTAGATGAAGCTCATAGATCAAGGTACACGATTCATCCTGGATCTACCAAAATGTACCAAGATGTGAAAAGAAATTTTTGGTGGCCCAACATGAAAAGGGAAATAGCGGACTATGTGTCGCGCTGTCTCACATGCCAACAGGTCAAGGCGGAACACCAAAAGCCTGCTGGAAAACTACATCCTCTAGATATCCCTAAATGGAAGTGGGAGGATATTGGTATGGATTTCATCATGGGTTTATCTAAATCAAAAGGAGGACATGATGGAATATGGGTTATTATTGACCGATTGACTAAATCGGCGCATTTCTTGCCAATCAAGAGCCGATGGTCAGTCGATGTGTTGGCTGCATTATACATCAAGGACATAGTCAGATTACACAGTATTCCTACCTCAATCGTGTCTGACAGAGATCCCCGTTTTACTTCTTATTTGTGGAAGGGACTACAACATTCGTTGGGAACAAGGCTTAACTTTAGTACAGCTTTTCATCCTCAAACGGATGGTTAGACCGAGAGAACTAATCAGGTCATTGAAGATATGCTTAGGGCATGCATCATTGATTTTGGTGGAAGCTGGCATGATCACTTTCCTCTGGTTGAATTTGCATACAATAATAGCTACTAGGCAAGTATACAAATGGCACCTTTCGAAGCCTTATACGGAAGGAGTTGCCGATCACCCTTATGCTGGGATGAAGTTGGAGAAAAACAACTATTAGGACCAGACATGGTAAGGGATACCACTGAGAAGATACAATTGATTAGAGAAAGACTGCAAGTTGCTCAGTCTAGGCAAAAGGCTTATGCTAATACAAGAAGGAGAGATCTTGAATTCCAAGTTGGAGATCATGTATTTCTCAAGATATCGCCTGGACGTGGCATACGGAGATTTGGTGTCAAGGGCAAGCTTACACCAAGATTCATCGGACCCTTCGAGATACTGGAAAGAGTTGGCGAGGTTGCTTATCGCATCGCATTGCCTCCTCAATTGTCCGAAGTACATAATGTGTTCCACATATCTATGTTGAAGAAATATGTACACGACCCATCACATATTATTGATCATGGAGACTTAGTGATCCAGAAAGATCTCACATATGAGCAGAAGCCTATGAAGATACTAGATCGTGAAGTACGTACCCTAAGGAATAAGGTTATTCCCATGCTTAAGGTACAATGGAATAAGAACTCCGAACATGAAGCTACATGGGAGACTGAGGAATCCATGAGGAGACGATTCCCAGAATTATTCTAAAAGGTATATACTCTACACTCTCCAAAATATATATGTACTATTGAATTTGGGGACCAAATTCTTTTAAGTGGTGGAGGGTGTAGCAACCCTGATATAAATAAGATTTTTAAATAAATCAAATTAAAATAAAAAATAAGTAAATAGATGACAAAGAGCCTAAATGAGTAAATCATTAATCAAAAGGAAAATAACGCCTTTTATCAAGGCGCTAATTCAAAAGGAAACGCCTCTGTCTAAGGCGTTAATTTAAAAAGGATGCCTACACACTAGGGCGTCAAATTTTAAACGACGGGAAATAAAATTAAGGAAAGGAAAGGAAACGCCCTCACCTTGGGCGCGTTTTTAATAAGAAACGACTAGGACAACGTCGTCAATTAAAACACACGACCTAGCCTAAGGCGTGAATTCAGTTCGAGTTTCGTTCGACCCAAGAGTCTATCCAGAGCAAGTTCTGAATAACTACATCGAAGATTGAAAATAGTAAGGACTTTATCATGGAAGTATTACTTCCAATATAACTCTAACCCCATTAGGATTCTAAAAATCCTATAAATACCCACCTATTCGATCTGTTCGCTATTTTGGCGTTCGGTCTTTTGAGGTATGTGAAGAACAGCAGGTTCTTCTTGAATCTCTGCTTTTCGATTTCATGAAGAGTGTTAATTATTCTTCATCTTCTTTTATTTGTAGGAAGCCTGTAGTAACTCTGTTGAATCAACTGAAGAAGTGGGTTCTTCAAACGGCAAGCATTTACATCTGTTCGTGCCAAAGGAAGAACTTATTGATAATCTTCTTCCTCTTCCTCTACAGGTTGCCTGTGGTGTGAAGACGCCTGAAAACTATTCCTCGACCATATTCTTCTTCCTGCACGTGGGATGTGAAGACCGTGTCTTCCTTCCTCCTTACTGAACTGAAGACAAAGACTGCTACTTGTTCTTCCCATCCTACAAAACAACATACTCTGTTCGTAACAGAGTACCGTTTCTTCATCAAAGTTCACCAGTCAATCCACAACAAAAGGTAGGTTTTCTCAAGATCGTAGCCCAAACTAGCTTAAGATCTTAATAATATCATCGGTCGTGCATGCATATAGTTTTATTGTGGTTTCAGATGTTTTCTATGTAATTTCAAAAAGAAACGCCCTTGGCAAGGGCGCTAATTTAAAGAAGCGACCCACACTAGGGCGCTAATTATTGTTTTGACGCCCTGCCTAGAAGTCGTCAATTACATGTAATTAATAAATACTCACGTTTAAAATTTAATATCTATGTAACCATGAATCTAATATATTACATGAGTATACCTGTGAAATCCTGCTATTTTTCCTGTCATGATCATGTACCCTTTTTCCTGAAATTTTATTATCTGAAAATTGGTAAATTCTTGAATTCACGACCTTGTCTAGGTCGTCTCTTATTGAACTGACGCCCCAGACTAGGGCGCTAACTGAAAAGTAACGCCCCTGTACAGGGCGCGTTTTTTTTTAAAATTCTGTAAATTTGAAATTCTGTAAGAATTGAGATAAGGTTTGGACGACTGCTTCACAAGTCGTCAAATGATTAATAGACGTCCTTAAGTAAGGCGTTAATTATATGATTAATGACTTTGGTCAAGTCGCTATTTTTCCTGTATTATTATTTTTCCCTCGGTTAACACGGTTTCATACTTATGTATATATATATTGGCACTATATTTCCACTCCGTGAATACAGTCCCACGTTTCATGATGTTTTAACGTTACCCTCAATTCTCGGTGACATACAAGCTCTCCATTGGACATTCCGTTCCTTTAGACTAGCGAGTTAGTCATAGAGACCTCCATAAGACTCCTCGAGCCTTGGATTCCCTCAAGGCCGACTGAGTAGGTTGTACCATAAAAACCCATTACATTATTTGATTGCCATGTCACTCTATAGAAACATGGTATACCGGCCCTCATGTCATGCCATGTGTATGATATGAGAATTATCTTAATGAACGGGGTAAAGCATGACATTGTTATGATATTCTTGTAAACCCCAATTCTATATTAAACTTGATGTTCTTGTGGACCTCAATTCTATATAAAGAATGTCCATACTTGTTTGTCATGGTACCCAAGTTAGAGAACTAATTCCACCTAGTTTTATTGATAATCGTAATTGTACCGTTATTATCGCCATTCTATGTCAAGTGTCATATTTTTGGACTCTACTCTATCTAAGTTTATCCTACATGTCTACAAGCTTTATTCTTAAAATTTCATATTGGCTATACACAAAAGTGGATGTTAAAATACATGATTAATGCCTGCGCATATAGGGCCCGATCTGGTCCTGGGAGGAGCACCCGAAAGTACTTGTGCCCATGGGAGTTGATTGATCATGGTATTGGCATTATACCGAAGTGCATGACTAGCTTGATTGAACATTCCACAAATCTTGTACTTGACTTGATATTACATGACTTGCGTGGCCCAAAAAAGGGTAATTTCGTACTTGCGTGCTTGAAACGTGATAGTCAAGTTCCAACATGACATGATGCATCTACTTGCTTGAGTATATTGATAGCTTTTTATATAAGTTCTTGAAAGTTCATGACTAGTTCTTCTTGCTATCTTTTTGTTATATCCTCTTTCTATCTTGTCGTTTTATGCGAGCATGCGTAGCTATAGTGCATTCATGAAAGATGTAATCACTTAAACCCCTTGCTAGTTCTTGAGATATAATTTCCTACTGAGCGTTCGCTCACTCCGTTTTATTCTAACATTTTTCAGGTAATCAGGTGGCTAGCGAGACCGAGACTCACACGGGCGGGACAAGTGTGCAAGCGAGCTTCGGAAACTAGTGAACCCGAGTCTTTTATCTTTCTTGAGTCTAGATAGTATTGTCTAGCTAAGTTAGCTTATCGTCTCTTATCCAGTTATCTTGTCTAAGTCTGTAGTATGTCGTTCCCTTCCTTTCCATTGTGTTGGAGTCTCTAAGTTGGAAAACAAGTTCTTGTAAGAGATTTATATTAGAAATAAAATTTCTATTGTTGTTCAAAATTATTTTTGTCTTATGCGATTGCTCTTGATCATTCACGACTGTTTAACTGTCACGTTCCGAGCAAATGACACGTTCCGCTGCTATCGGTTCGGGGCGTGACATCAAGTGTTTTGTGAGGGCTTATTATACCCAAACTATTTCCTGGCAAAATAACAAGAAATAAGGGTTTGGTCATTTCCCCGAACACCTTCAAGGCATGGGCTATCTAGCCCTTTATACAACCCTGTGGGTCCCTAAAAGGGCCCTGACCAGCTTGCTATGACATGCAGCGACATAAGCAACTGTCCGGGGTCAACCCCGGCCACTCACATACGGGCTTTGCCCGTTTCCTACCCGGGCCACCCGTGGGTGCCCCGACGTCAAGCTACATCACGTGGCACCCAGTGAAAGGGCTGAGGGCCCACCCCGAGACACTTCTTTCAACCCTCCAAGGTCAAAGGGAGACCTAACTAAGTCGACCACATGCTTTGGAGGCCTACCGCGGGCATATACGGCTCGCACGGGTGTGTTCGGCATTCTATCGGACCCCTTGTGGGCGCGTGTATTCCAGCCCACCTACACCAAACCATGGGCTGCCCCGTGGTTCCAGCACATCAATTGGGTCCTACAACGACCCCCCAGCAAGTCAGGGTCAACCCCGACACTCAGACACGTGGCAACAAGCCACTTAACTCTAGCACTCGGGCCAACCCGAGGCAACCCTGCCAACCCGCTGTGCAACATGGCACGCAGATCGATGCATGACTCACATCCCCGAGATGCCTCCTCTTAGCTCCCACGAGCTCCCATCTTCAACCCAAGGCCCGCCTTGGGGTCCCTCGGCCAGCTACCTGTGTCGTTCGGCAATCCGGGGTATGTCGGGCATTTACCCCAAGACCTCGCGAGCGACTACGCCAACTCAAAGAACAACGCCCCCCACGGGCCCATCCCAATTTCCCGGAGCTTAACGTCCATCAAAGGACACTTGCAGAAGACGCAAGGAGACCCCGGGGGCCATTCATCGGTCACGACCGGCCCTGGGGCCAGTTCGCCCCTGGGCGCGGCCCCATGCCCCCGGGGAAGGCGAACTCCCCGGGGGTCGCGCATCTCTCCAGTCCGGTGGCCCCACTCAGCCCTAGTTCACCCAGTTTGCGATCCTACGACGTAGTTCGTGTGCCGTACCAGTTCGTGAAGTCGGCACGTGGACGCTGGAGCACAAAGCTACAGCACGGGGGAATTCCTCAAGTTCGACGCGCTCGCAAGCTTCCACGTATCCTCCTAGCTAAGTTATCATTTTCTTCTTATTTAATTTAGGAAGAAAAAAGAACAAAAAATCAAATTTTATAATTGGGACCGCCCCCTCTCTTACCCAACACCCAGTCCGCCTAAACCCCCCCTGGGGTGGGGTTTAGGCGGACCAGCCTGGACCCCCAAGCTGGTCCGCGTAAACCCCCTGGGGGGGGTTTACGCGGACCAGCCCATCCCCCGGGGCTGGGCCGCCTAGACCCCTTCCATTAAACAAAAAAATTTGCCTTTTTAAATTTAAAAAAGCCCAAAATCAGCCCGCCTAAACCCCTCGGGGTGGGGTTTAGGCAGACCAGCCTTACCCCCTGAGGCTGGTCTGCCTAAACCCTTCCAGCCCATTTTTTTCACAAAAAACACCCTCCGTGAGGGGTTTACGCGGACCAGACCAGCCTATTGGGCAAGTCCGCCTAAACCCCACCCAGGGGAGGGGTTTACGCGGCCCAGCTCAACCCTATGAGCTGGTCCGCGTAAACCCTTACTATTCACTCGGGTTTACGCGGGCTGGCCTGACCCTATCAACCTAGCCCTCCTAAACCCATTCTAACCCTTTCAACTTCTCCATAAAAATCCCATAGAAGCTCAAGGGGTGGATATAGATGGAAGCTCCAAGACATCCGGCATACTCAAGCTTCAAGCGGCTCCAGGCAACGAGCTAAGGAGAATTGTGTGTGGGTGACTTGTTCGTCGACTTAGTACGCCGGGGGTATGTTGTTTGCACTTCCCTCACGCCGTATTTAGCCGTGACACACAAGTCAACACCCACCATGCGCGAGACGTTGTGACAAGGGTGAACGTCCCCTCATGCCGAGATTTCCCCTCACGTGCCCGTCTGTTGCAACCACGCGCGTACCATGACGTCACGCTCCCTTGCAGTCACAAGGCCATGTTCCACCGCTCTACTCGAGTAGTGATCGGCCTTCGCCAAGACACCGGATCGATGCATCCCTCCAGTCATCCAGTCATAAGCCCCCCGTTCGGTGTCGCCACCATGGCCCATGCCATGGGAGGGGCCCTCTGTAAAACACACGTGTGTTCCTCTGTCACGCATTGACCCGGGGACCGATCATCACATCAGAATTGTGATGGGGGCATCCCTTGCCCCTCCACATTTTTCCAAGGCTTGGATTGTTCGTCGGCATGCGCCATTGTGTTCGTCATATTTTTTTAAGTCTAGTCATGTAATTTTTATATTTTCTTTGAGTAATAATTATGTAATTTTCCCTTTATTTGAGTCAGGTACCTAGGTTTAAGGGTCAATTACCTAAGTTCTCAGTCATTATGTTGATTAGATAGGTTTATGGGCCCAATCCATTGGACTAGGCCCAGGGGTGCCCCCCCTTGGGATAGGCTGGTCAATTGTGGGTTTGTCAGGGTCACTTTGGTCCTAGGAAAAGTATGGAGTCTATAAATAGTCCCCTCCCCTCTCTCATTTGTAACCTTTGATGAATATTTAAATAGAGAGAAACCCTTTGTGAGAATTTTCTTCCCTTGGAGTGAGACTCTCCACATCCCTCCCCTATCTCTCTCATATCTCTCTCTCTCTAAGGGGTCCCCCCCTCTCTCTCTCTTCCCTACCCCCAAATTTCAAAATTTCTTCTCTCTACTCCCATTCACTCTTCATTAATATCCCCCCTTCCCCATACACTCATTCAAGTCCCCCCAACCCCCAAGGTAGAACCCACCAATCTCCAAGCCACACTCCAACCCCCAACCACCCACTACCCTTTCCCAAGCACCCTTTCATCTCCCCAAGGCTGAAGGGGCTTCACCCAAGGCCCAAATTTGAATCTCCCTCCCTTTCTAGCTACCCCACACCCCTCCCCAACACCCCCTTCCTACCCTGGTCGCCCTCCCCATTCCCCCCTTGTTTCTCTTGGCCATCCCACCCTCATACACACAACCCTACACCTTCATCCTATTCCCAGCTCGCAGGCAGCTGAGTACCAGCTACTTTCTGAGGCTGCCTCGACATCACCAAGAAGCTTCAGAGGGAATACCATATACCATTGGATTTTCATTCCTTTCAGCTTTGCAACGCTGGTGGTCTCGTCTCCATCTGAGTTCGTGACTGCCAGGGAGAGCCGTTCTTCTCCGACTGCACAGGATAGGTCCGGTCAGCAACCTGAAGCAACTTCCAGAAGCTTCCACGGCCACATTCCTGTGCTTCTTGAGGTGCCACTTGGCTGAGAGATTCTACGACAAGTCTTCTTCCATTATCAAGAAGCGCACCCTGTTCGGCATCTGGAGCATCGATTTCTCAATTTTCTCTCTCGGGTGCGCTGTTCTGTCCACTCTGGGATTGAACCAACACCCATTCACTATTCGGGCTGTCCCTATATACTCTGACCTTCTACAGTGTCCCCGTGAGTCTCATTTCGAAGAGGGCTCGACGACGAATCCAACGACTCCAGCCACGCCTGAATCAGAGCTCAGGAGCACCCGTGGCAACCTCGTCTTCCTGCGGCAGTGGTGCTGAAGCAGACAGAACTAGAGAACAGAGACCCTGCTCACGGCCCTGCTCCGACCAACGCCAGCAACCAGAAGTCTTTCCAAAAATCTGACATCCTCCTGGGCCAACCCAGGAGGTTTTGCCACTGGTTTTGTAGCAAACGGAGTCCGGGAGTGGCCTCTGCAGTGCCGAAATCGACTGTCTATCCCCTGTTCTAGAGAGCGGACAGAACCGGCAACCGCCTTCCAATTAGTTCCTAGCTCGGCTTTTCCCCTCCCCGCCTGGCCGGCTGAGCGCCCCTCCCTGCGTGGAGGTACATTTTGGTTGTAATTCTACTCCCTCATTGCAAGGGGTGTAGTGCATGTATTAGCAGGTCGCCATCCGAAGCTACACCGACGCGGCGTGCGGGTGCATGCCCACGCCTCCCCGCTCGTCATCGTCTCCGGCCGGAGTCGGCGTCTTCAGGCCGACTAGGTGAGCCTCGGTTCCCCTCTTGTCTGGTTTCAATTCATTGCTTAGCATAGTATTATCTCTGTTGCTTCGTCGGACGGAGAGTGAGAGCTCGGCCCAAAATTGCTATTTACGTGAGTGATCACTGCGGGCGAGTTGTGAGCGATCCCCTACATCCCACGCCCTTGGTGTGCTGGCCGCCCGTGAATTGGGCATCCCTGGCCCATTTGGGGTCCTCCCCAAGCTAGCCAACCCTTGGAGCATCAAGGTCCCACCTCGGACCCTCTCCATCATCGCCGAGTCGCCTACGAGCACACTTGTGCTACGCGAACGTGTTCGCTAGAGTGAGTCCGTTGCTCAAGTTGTTTGCTTACAATTTAGGTCCATAGGTGGTGTCACATCAAATTATCCCGTGGCGTGCACCAGTTGTACCCTGGCCACTGCGGCCTACCTGTAAAGACATGCATGTTCCAAAGATTACACCGCCAATTGGACGAATGCTCTCGCATCCACGTTCGGGCCCCCAGCTTTCTACCTACACCACTCGGCATCAGTGCCCAACATCCTAACCCTAGTAAACGCCCCCAGTCGAAAGCGCACCCACAGCTACAGAATGCTCTCGACCCTCTACCCACGGCTTCAGGCATATATACAGACTTTTCTTCAGCTCAGAACGAAGGTGTTCGGATTCAATCCGATGTAAATAAACACGGGTTGCTAGTGGTCGGTGGGGAAAGACGTCCAGTACACGATTCCCACAATCGCCTACGAACTCACACCCGTGGAATCCCTTCTCTCCACGTGTCGCCCGATCACCCGAGCCCACGTGCCGCGCCTTGGTGGCGCTTTCTTCGGTCAACCCTTGGTTCCATGGGTGATTATCGAGAAATCGACTGGCACGCCCGCACCCTATCCAGTTAATCTGTACCCTGACATTTCTGTGCCATTCGACCCTTTTCGACTTTTCGCAAAAGGAGAGTGCCCGATACCGCCGTGAGAGGCATGCAACCGTAAAAAGAGAGTACCCGATTGCTTTAGACAGCTTCGCCCCTGTCATCGGATCGCCCTACTTCTTGGGCGTGATCTCTATGGCTGCTCCTCAGCCAACCTCAGTCTCTCTGTTGGCTCCCATGGCCAACGCGCCACATGCAATTCCAGCACCGGTGGCCCACCTGAGCGCCAGGCACCGGACCACCACCACTGGCCCCTGTAGGGTCCCCAAATCAACATCGGCCCGGGTAAGCGCTATCTCCCGAGGCCAGCCTCGTCCGATCTCTGGCACGGGTCCCGCACCCCTGAGTTCGGTCACTATCTCAGCACATTCCTCGGGTCCCCAGGCCCGAGCTCCAGCAAAGCTGGCACCCAACACGGGCTCCCAGCCCCGGGTCCACGGCCTCTCAGCACATTCCTCAGGTCTCCAACCCCGAGCCTCAGCAAAGCCGGCACCCAACACGGGCTCCCAGCCCCAGGTCCATGCCTCTCAGCACATTCCTCGGGTCTCCAACCCCGAGCCTCAGCAAAGCCGGTACCCAACATGGGCTTCCAGCCCCGGGTCCACGGCTCCTCAGTGCCTTTCTCGGGCCTGCAGGCCCGAACCCTGGTAAAGCCGACCCTCGACACGGGCTCCCAGCCTCGAGTTTGCGGCTCTCCGATATTGCACTCGGGATCCCGATTCCGAGCTCCAGTTTAACCGGCTCTCCCTGCGGGTCTTCTACCGAGGGGGCAAGGTTCCTCAGCACTCTTCTCGGGCCTTCCGACCCGAGCCCGGACTACGCCGGTACCTACTGCGGGTCCTCGACCCAGGGGCGTCGGCACCCCAGCACTTTCGACGGTGTCATCTTCCGGTGCGAGCGTGTTATCTCGAGCATCGGCAACACTCCTATCGGCACAGGCAAAGGCTTATACCCGGGTCACCCAGTCATCGACTCTCGGCGTGGGTTTCATACCCGGGGGGCCGATCCCAGTACCTCTGACTGACAGCTCTGTGCTGTCGGTCGCTCCAAGCCAGGTTTTCTCAGTCTACCATCTCGGGGCGGAGTCTTCCTCCACTCCTCAGAAGAAGCGTCGCCATGGCCGCAAAGGCAGGCGGCTCGCCGCTGCAACCAGCAACTCCGGCAGAACTATTCTTGTCGGTGACTTGGGGATCCATCTCAACGGGGGTGAACCAATCATACCCCAGGAACGGACCGTTCCCACCATCCCCACCTCTAATCATTTTGACCTCTTGCGACAAACACGAGAGGATAGGGCGAAGCTCAAAGGAGTGGGTTCCTTGGCAACAGTCCGGGGGTACCCACCACAACCTGACACACAGCCTCCCAAGACAACTCGTCAGAAAAGTGGCGACAAGGGAGACCAGCAACCTGACTTGAGGAGAATCTGGGTTACCCCAGAGGAAGCTCAGGCTGTTCGAAGGGCGCGTATCAGAAACCCCCTACGAGCACTCAGACGCGGTATCAGACGGGATGCGACTGGCTTCACAGTAGCACCGTATGACGACGCCCAGTCGTCTAGTGTCCCCCGCGCAAGCAAGCGGAGGCAAAGGCGAGCCCGCTCCCGGGCCCTCCAGCAACCTATCCAGGGTTCTCCTCCTACTGCTATCGGGAGTGAGCCTCCTCTGCAACGCACCTCGGTCTTTGACAGACTAGGGGTGCCTGTCCACCCCGAGCGGCACCCGCGCAGGAAGCGGACGGCCCTGTTCATCAATGATGCGGTCTGAGTGTTCGCGTGCTACACCACCGGACACCAGCCGGACACCCAATCTAATGACTTGAACCAGCCTCTTTCCCATTTCAGAAGGCCGCACCATCAGGCTCCACTGCCTCCCCCAACAGGTCACATCGGCACTTCTGCCGGACCGCAAGCGTGGGAACGTGCGGAAGAAGTCTCGGTGGAAGACCGCGAGACTCCTATCAACGTAGAGCCGGTCAACAATGACCCTCTCAAGAAGTGACCCTCAACACTCTCATGAAGGAGAACTTGCATCTGAAGGCCCTCCTGCAAGATCTCCTCCAAGAGCGGGACCTTCATCCTCAGCAACCTGCTAGGCCCCAGGCCGAGGCACCGGTATCGCCGGTAGCCCGTGATGTTGCCAACACTTCAGCGGCGATTGCCCGAACCCCGTTGGCAACTGGGTTTGGCACGCCTTCGGTTGAGACTCAGCCACGAGCCTCCAATACGCCAATGCCGAAAAATCTCCTAGGATAATGCCAGATGATCGAGCGTATTGTCGAGACAAAGCTCGCCCAGTATGGTGAAGGGGTTGCCACAGTAGACCTCTACAGTGTGCCCTACCCGCTTCACCACCAGTTGAAATAGCTTCCCCTTGAGTACTCCAAGCCCCCGAAGCTACAAAAGTTCGACGGGCAGGGGTCGCCGCATGAACACGTGGCCTACTATGTTACGGCCATGGGTGAGCTAGCACTGGATGAATCATATCTCCTCCGCTACTTCTCTACTTCGCTCACGGGAACGGCCTTCCAATGGTATTCCCGCCTAAAGCCCGGCTCAGTGATCGACTGGGCGGATCTCTGATGTCGCCTCGACAGTCGTTGTTAAAATTGCCGTGCCACACAAATTTCAAATATTTATAACCGCACTCACTCACTTATGGATTTGAAAACATGAGTATAATGGTATGTACGGGTCGATCCCACGGGGAAGGAATTTGGTTATTTTTCTTAGTTGGAAAATATTCTTGTGTTTTGAAAAAAAAACAATTTTTGGGTTTTGAGTGCGATTACAACTAACGGAAATGAAATTACAACTTGAAATGACAAGGGATAAGTAAAGAAAATTTAGCCAATTGAGTGAAGAACGTCGTCGTTTCCACGCCGAGCCTTTGATGATGATCGTTCCGCCTAGGAAGTCGACGCCGTGAGAGGATTTGAAGAAGAATCACCACTTCGGGTATGTTTGAAACACTTAAGAAGAACGGGTTTGCAGATAACAAGTTTGAAACTTTAAGGTGAAAACAAAACAGAATTCAAGTGGAAATGGGGGTCGGAAGAAATGAAATAACTTGAAATCTGAATGGAATTAGAAAAAGTTGAAAACATGAAAGTTGTAGAGAATTGAAAAAGGAAGAACTTTTATGAAGAACACAGAAACAGAAAATGAAAGGAAGATAAGGAAAAACTTGAAAAACTAGGACCTATTGGTTCGGATGAACAGTAATTGACAGAAAACCAGCACCTAGAAAACTTAATTCTAGAGCTCAAAAGAAGAGGAATTTGATAAAGTGCAAGAAGAATAAAACTTAGAGATACAAGAGAGGAACAAATCTTATGAAGAACTCAGAGTTATTTGAGGACTAGAAAGACTTCAAAATGAATGAATGGAAGAAGGTATCACCACGGATGAACAGTAAATGCACAGGACAGCACTTAAGAAAGTGGGTATTAACTCTATGAATTTGGACGAATTTGGGGAAATGATGAACATAGAAGTTGAATAAAACTTAAAACCGAACAACTTTTATGAAGACAAGAATTTGAAATGAGAATCACAATAAGGAGAAATAAGGCTATGAAAAGACTGAATTCTAAAATGAAACTTGTATTGCAATAACTTCAACTTACAAATTGGCCTTCAAAAGCTTGGAAAAACATAACTTCTGCAATCAAAAACTTCAGAAATGTAAAGAACTTACATTACAAATGCTCAAAGCTAGCTTTCTCTCCCTTGCAACCTTGCCATCTAGTTCTAATTCTAACAATCAACTCACTTGCTAACTCCTCATTCAAGACCAATGCACCCTTTATATAGGGGTTACAAAAAACACTCCATCAATACAAATAAGTGTACCCAATTTTAGCCTAAAATGGTAGGCAGGTAGGTTCTGCCCACTTTGCCATTTTTTTCGGATTTTTATGAATTTTTCTGGTATTTTTTGGCCTTTTCTTCTCCTTCTTTCTCTCTTATTCTCTCATTTTCCTCTCTGTCGGCACGTTGCGCCGACCGGTTAGGCCGCCCGCGTTAGGCGCCTCGTGGGCCCGCCGTGCGCCCGCCGGCCTGGCCGCTGCCACGAGCCCCCCGCCCGCCTTCGCCCTTCCTCACCTCGTCGCCCGTGCGGGCGGCGAAGGCGGGAAGGGGGGGGGGCAGGATTCAAACGTTTTTTTTTGTTTTAATATATATATATATTATATATAAATATATATCTATATATCTATATAGCTATATATATATGTCTATAAATAGTTAGAAAATTCTAAAAAATAGTAAATAAAGTTATTTAAGACATGTACGGACCGGGGCTAGAAAGAGGCAGGACTCACACATGATTGTTTGTAACATTAACCCTGTGTGCGATCCAGTTTTCAGCTTTAGATATCAAAAAATGATCTATGGCCAATAATTTGTCAAGATCAAGGTATAACCCTTGCATAATATCAATCCATCGGTCCCTTTCACCTGTATCGTCCCTCCTGATGACCTCTTTATTGACTACTGCCTCCTTGGGAACTTGGTCATCAAACGGTGGCTTAGGGATAAGAGTGTCATGATTAGCCACAGTCTTCCCAGTAACAGCCTCATGTGTTAGAAGGGTACCAATCAACTTGTCTTCCTGATGGGGAGTTAAATCAAAAGTGAATATTGTTGGTCCATCCCCCTCAGGTCCCAGAATGTCATATGGAAGAGGCTCATCTGGTAGGGGTAGCACGAGCCCAGAATCAAATTGATCCAATGATTCAAATATGAGGGGATCGGGCTTAATGGGTAGATCAAATTGGAAAGTTTCTAATAAAACCCCTTTATCACTCTCATCATTTAATAGAAAATTGTGAATCAAATTTCCCAATAATGAACTGGGAAGATCAAATGTAAATTGTTCCAGTTCGGCCCCTTCATCAAAGGTAAGATCAAATGGGATTTTTTCAAAGACGGAGCTTTCATTATACTCATCACTCACCTGAAGATTCTCAATCAAAATTTCCAAAAATGGGGTTGATAGATGAAATATAAACGTTTCGAACAAGGCCCCATCATCAAGTTCTTCCAAGGGAGGAGAAGATTCAGAATTAAGTTCCACTAAATCAACATGATTATTAATCATAAAGCAATCCTCCTCGACATGTAGATCCCCACTTAAGTTGTTTGGGCCTCTAATTTTCTCAGTGATATTCTCAATCTCAAAACATTCATAGAATGGGGTGATGATATCAATAGGATCATTGGTATTCTTTAATTCATCCCCTAATTCCATCCCTTCCTTCATCATGGTATGGCTTGCGCACTCCCCCTCACTCCCAATAATGATATCTTGAGCCAAAATGCCAGGCATCGGATCATCATCATCATCATTCACGTATCGAGGGGGTTGGTTGAATTTTGACAAAGGGTCATGGTAAGTAGACTGAGAGTACAAGCTTTGAGCTTCACAGTAGTGGCCCGGGGAATTACCCTTAGTATGGACATTGAGTTCGAAATCAGGGTGAGATGAGTTGAGATAAAGTTGAGGATACATGGGCTGCCCGTGAATTGCTTGGGGTAGAGGTGTAGACAAATGGGTTTGGATTGTTGAATCCATCCAAGGCAAATTTGTGTGATTACTCCAGCCAAGATTATCATCATCTGTAACATGCTTGAGCTGAGAGAATCCTAGGGAATTTTGGACCTGTGCTTGGATGGCGGGAGAGAGTCGGGCTATAGTAGGGCATTCACTCACATGGTGAGTGAGACTGGCACAGAATTCACACACTTCCATGAAAGTGTGGATTGGATTTTCCACCTGTTTGACATGTCCTACAAGTTGTTGATGAGATGAGATAGAGGCACGATTGATTGAATTTTCACTCAAAATCTCAAATAGATCATATGCCTCATCTTCACTTTTGCTTAAAAATGCCCCTCCACAAAATATATCCACCATCTGCCTATCAAAATTGGATAACCCCTCATAAAATGTAAAGATAATTTGCCATCTGGGCAACCCATGATGTGGACATTGACTCACTAGCTCCTTTAATCTCACCCAAGATTCATGAAGTTGCTCTCCCGGACGTTGAGTAAATCCTGTAATCGCCCTTCTCATCATGTTGGTTTGGCCTATGGGGTAAATTTTTTTTTTAAAATTCTGACTGCATATCTTCCCAAGTCCTCATAATCTTGCGAAAACTCCTTAACCAACATTTTGCTTTATCTTTTAACGAGAATGGAAATAAAATTAATTTAAGGGCATCATCATTAAAATTCTGAATTTTGATCAGTGAGCAAACTTCTAGAAAATCATCTAGATGCCTATAAGGATTTTTTATTGAGATTCCCATAAAAAGATGGGAGCATCTGGATGAGACTAGGGCGAATCTCATATTGATCAACGTGAATATCGGGGAGTTGAATACAGGTGGAGGGCTTGTAAGAAGAAGGATAAAAATGCTCCTTCATAGGCGTGGGTTTCCCTCCAAGATGAATGGCCATAAAATGAATTTTGTTTTTACATTTTTTTAAGTATTTCAAATTATATATATTTTTTTCAATTTTTCAAAACTTTTTTATGCAAACACAAACAAGTTAACACAAATTATCCTAATGACCTAGATGCGACTCATACCTACAAATGTGGTTTCACAAAGTGATTAAAATGAACTTAAGTTCACCCTCAGTATGTCCACCAGCCAGGTAAGGGGTGGGGAAGTGGGAGGTTCCCCCTACTTTCGTAGGGACCTTATTATACAAAACCACAATCCCGCTTAAGGCGTTTGCCATCCGACCGTCTTGCCTTAGACACCAGTTTTCATAAGAGGATAAACCTAAATATCACAGGAATCAAAGTGTGATCCTAGGGCCAACGTCTATTGGCTTTTATTAAGGCCTAGGTAATGCAGAGATGCAAGGAAATTGTGGTTTTCGGGCTAAGGGAGGGTGATGAAATCCCCACCTTATCTTGTCAGGGGTGTTGCCCTTAAAGTATTTTGAAATGCAATGCACACTACAATTTCAAACAAGGGGTTCTTTATGTAAAAATGAATGCCAGACTGGGATCAGTAGAACGTACCTTGCCTCTCGCGATCTTCAAAATGTAATGCAGAAATTAAACAAAGACAAATTCTAAGCTAAATGATGCATGACCTAGAGCATGAAAGTGTAGTTTCTACTCTTGCAATGAGGTCTTTTATTTGGTACAAATGAAGATTTATGTTTTTTTTTTAGTTAATGAACCTAACTAACCAGCATGAAAATTTTTCTTTTGTTTTGATTGTTTTATTATTTTTATAGAGTTTTCAAGAAATTTTCAGCTTTTTTGTAAAAATTTTTTTTTCAGAAAGTGGAAAGATAGAACCTGTTTCTTGATTTCAGCCCTTTAGCAATACTGCCGGGCTTTCAACAACGTTTCCTATCCTTGGAATTTCAGATTCGATCTTCCTCTTTCTTTGTTTTTCAAATTTTTTTTCGTTTTCCTGCACAAGTAAAAAGAGCAAAATTAATATTCACATATATACACCAAACACAAGAATATCCAACTATGAAAAGTATCTCCATTCCCCGGCAACGGCGCCAAAAATTTGATGTCGCCTCGACAGTCGTTGTTAAAATTGTCGTGCCACACAAATTTCAAATATTTATAACCGCACTCACTCACTTATGGATTTGAAAACATGAGTATAATGGTAAGTACGGGTCGATCCCACGGGGAAGGAATTTGGTTATTTTTCTTAGATGGAAAATATTCTTGTGTTTTGAAAAAAAAACAATTTTTGGGTTTTGAGTGCGATTACAACTAACGGAAATGAAATTACAACTTGAAATGACAAGGGATAAGTAAAGAAAATTTAGCCAATTGAGTGAAGAACGTCGTCGTTTCCACGCCGAGCCTTTGATGATGATCGTTCCGCCTAAGAAGTCGACGCCGTGAGAGGATTTGAAGAAGAATCACCGCTTCGGGTATGTTTGAAACACTTAAGAAGAACGGGTTTGCAGATAACAAGTTTGAAACTTTAAGGTGAAAACAAAACAGAATTCAAGTGGAAATGGGGGTTGGAAGAAATGAAATAACTTGAAATCTGAATGGAATTAGAAAAAGTTGAAAACATTAAAGTTGTAGAGAATTGAAAAAGGAAGAACTTTTATGAAGAACACAGAAACAGAAAATGAAAGGAAGATAAGGAAAAAACTTGAAAAACTAGGACCTATTGGTTCGGATGAACAGTAATTGACAGAAAACCAGCACCTAGAAAACTTAATTCTAGAGCTCAAAAGAAGAGGAATTTGATAAAGTGCAAGAAGAATAAAACTTAGAGATACAAGAGAGGAACAAATCTTATGAAGAACTCAGAGTTATTTGAGGACTAGAAAGACTTCAAAATGAATGAATGGAAGAAGGTATCACCACGGATGAACAGTAAATGCACATGACAGCACTAAAGAAAGTGGGTATTAACTCTATGAATTTGGACGAATTTGAGGAAATGATGAACATAGAAGTTGAAGAAAACTTAAGACCGAACAACTTTTATGAAGACAAGAATTTGAAATGAGGATCACAATAAGGAGAAATAAGGCTATGAAAAGACTGAATTCTAAAATGAAACTTGTATTGCAATAACTTCAACTTACAAATTGGCCTTCAAAAGCTTGGAAAAACATAACTTCTGCAATCAAAAACTTCAGAAATGTAAAGAACTTACATTACAAATGCTAAAAGCTAGCTCTCTCTCCCTTGCAACCTTGCCATCTAGTTCTAATTCTAACAATCAACTCACTTGCTAACTCCTCATTCAAGACCAATGCACCCTTTATATAGGGGTTACAAAAAACACTCCATCAATACAAATAAGTGTACCCAATTTTAGCCTAAAATGGTAGGCAGGTAGGTTCTGCCCACTTTGCCATTTTTTCCGGATTTTTATGAATTTTTCTGGTATTTTTTGGCCTTTTCTTCTCCTTCTTTCTCTCTTATTCTCTCATTTTCCTCTCTGTCGGCACGTTGCGCCGACCGGTTAGGCCGCCCGCGTTAGGCGCCTCGTGGGCCCGCCGTGCGCCCGCCGGCCTGGCCGCTGCCACGAGCCCCCCGCCCGCCTTCGCCCTTCCTCGCCTCGTCGCCCGTGCGGGCGGCGAAGGCGGGAAGGGGGGGCGGGATTCAAACGTTTTTTTTTGTTTTAATATATATATATATTATATATAAATATATATATATATATATATATAGCTATATATATATGTCTATAAATAGTTAGAAAATTCTAAAAAATAGTAAATAAAGTTATTTGTTATTCTAAAAATTTTTCTTTTCTTTTTGAACAAATCCTTGGGCTTTTGGCCCATTCAAAATAATATTTTTATTTTCTTTATTTTCTTTTTTTTCGTGGAGCTTTTCTCATACTACGTGCCTGCATAAATACATAAAAATGTAATTAAAATTTATTTAATTTTAGAAAAATAAACATTTGATATAAAATTAACAATAAGTGTGAGAAGTGTATATTTAATATCAATTAAGCTCATAAAAATGCATATACTCATGAATTAAATGATAAAAATACACACTAATCAATCTCCAGAAGAAATTCCTTGACCGCTTTCAAACGGCCGAGCGAAAGGTCTCCCTAGCCGAACTCTGTTCTCTTTGGCAGAAAAAGGGCGAGAGCGCCCTCGACTTCATCAAAAAATGGCGAGACCTCAGCATGAGGTGTGTCAATCCACCTGCTCAGGAGGACTCCATCACCATATGTCATCGAGGTCAGCGAAAAGCTTATCGGCACCAATATTAAAGGCTTCAACCAACTCAATTCGATAGTCACCGAAATAGAGATGTTCTTCACCGATAACCCAAGCTACACTGCAGCAAAGGGTAAGCAAGTGCCAGAACGCCATCCCGGCAAGGAGGTGAATATCATAGAGTTCACCCCTGCTGCCAAAGCCAATAAGGAGGCCGAGTCCAGCGGCTCTGACAAAAAGCCAGTGGACAAGTCAGCGGTTTCCTCCTTCTTACAGCATATGAAGACACCCTTCTCCTTCAAGAAGGAACTGTGGACGTCAAAAAAAATGATAATGATCATGCGGCATGCACGTCTCAGCACTCGAGAGCAAGTCAAAGACGGAAGGGCCGAATAAACCCTATGCCTCCTCCAAGCAGGATAAATACCTACCCGGTGCTCTGCCACCCAACAAAGAAGCCCCTCGGGCTGAAGGGATGACCATGGCTCTCCGGTCGGCATTGCCAAAGGCAAAATCAGAAGAAGCTCGGGAGCTCGGACACGGGTTTGGCTTATGCCGGAAAGCACGCAAAGCCCAGGACCGGGACTCGAAAACTTCAAACTAAACACCTCGGAGCAGGAGCATTGCAGCTGAAGTTCTTCGGGAGCACAACTGCTCGCCTGAATGGCCGAGAAGCCGAGACGAAGTCTAAACCGGCACGGCCTGCACTTAAATCGGCGCGGCCTGCACTTAAGCCGGCGTGCCCTTGCTTGGGCCTTAAACCGGCGCGCCCTTGCATGGTCCTTAAACCGGCGCGCCCCCTCTTCCTTTGCTGATCCGGCGCGCCCCTATTCACTTGGTGATACGGCGGGCTAATTGTATTTGGGTTTAATCCGGCGCGTACAACACCGCGCCGGTTTAACCCCATTCTGTCCCATCTGTCAACCGATACTCTGTTCTCCTATCAGATTTAGGTGCAGGTTCAAGGGGGCATAGCATTCAATGCTTCCAAGCTCTGCCTCCACATCCGTTCGACAGCACAGAAGCGGCAACGACGAAGCAGACCCCGACAAATCTGCGAACATCCCATCCTCGGATGAGCAGCAGCGTACGGCACGAACCAGCGGCATCCAGCGTAACGAGTCAACTCCCAGCGTTGCTGCGAACGAGGTAGAGGTGGCGGGAATTCTCCCCCACTGGCCATTTCTACAAGAAACGCAACCCATCCTATATATAGGTGGGTGGAAGAAGATAGAAAAAGAGAGACGACAAGAGCGGGAGAGAGAGTCTAGTTCAGCTGGGAGTTCCCTCAGAAGAAAAAGAAAGCCCCGTTCCTGCGCCTGATAGGTGAAGAAGAAGAGAGATTAAGCGTGAGAGTGAGAGGTGAGTCCGAGGGGGAGGGGGAGCTTGTGCTCTGTTCCCCCTCTCCCATTGATGTATCTCCTCCTCTTTCCCCCTAAATGTATTTCTCTCTGCCCTAGGGTAGATCCCCCTTCTGTATTTCGACCTTCCCCTTCTTGTGGATGAATAAAAGGAAGTCTATTGGCAAGCACGGTTCTTGGCTTTAGCTCCTGTCCCCTATTTTCTCCCTATCTTCCATGCATCCAGGGTCTTTGAAGCCTGCCTCTCCGTGGCATGGCCTTCGAAGGAACCCACATGAGGTATGAACATTCATGGCCCTCTTGAGGCACACATTTGTCCCACTTTGAGGAATCACCACCAGTAAGCTGTTGGAACTCTTGAAGGCTTGTCCTCGAGTCTCCACATGCACTTATGGGTTAACAGAGGCCTTACTCCGAGTTTTGAGGTTCACCCTAGAGCAATCCGTTTGGTGTTCCCCATTTTTCTCTAGCAAGCTTCAGTCCGGGGGAGATGCTGCCCAAATGTTGCCAGGCGAAGAACACATAAGAACAAACGAACAAGCTAAGCTCTCTGGGAGTAAGAACAGCGTATGTTTGAAGCCACTAATCACGACTGAATCTCTGAGTTCCTGCACAAACCCTCCTAATAAAATATTCAATCTTCATGCTCGTTCACCTTAATAAATGATTAAAATGCTTTAACCTCCTTCTCTATCAACTTAATCCATCAATTAAGTGAATAAATGATGCGGGACGGACCACGGACACCACTCCAATTGGAATGCGATCCTTGGACTCTATGCAAACTCGCGATCGTCCCTTAGCGAGGGAAGCGTCGGATGTGCACGGTTGAGAAACCGGCAGTCAGCTAGGGTGGTCGGCTCTCTCTTGTGCCCGGATCGGGTCACGGGACGGTCACGCTCTCTCTCGCAGCAGCGGTAATGTAATAATATGAAGTGAGCTAATTACCCTATCATGCTCTCTAGCAGCGGCATATGAAATATATACGAATAAAGCAAGTTACCGAGCAAGGGAGAGAACACGATACCTCCACGCTCCCGGCGTGGGGAAGACGATCCCGGCCGAATTCGGTAGCTCCCGGTAACAGTAATGAATTAAATTACAGCAATGAAATATCGCCCACTCCACGCAGGGAGGTAAAGGGCTACACAAGTGGGCCCGGGAAGACCGATCTCGAGTTGACGGGTTGCACTTGATCACCCCGTCGGCGCGGTTCGGATGGCGTATGCTGCTGGTTGTGGGGCCCACGCGCTTGTCGGTGGGGCCGTGTGGGACCGGGGTGGCACCACTGTAGTGGGGACGCCTGGGGAAGCGCTTCCTGGGATGGCGGTGCACTGGTTTGCCGACCGGGGGCCGGGCGGCTCCGATCGGCACCGGTCGGAAAGAGTGCCCACGGATCTGCTGCTTCTGTTTTCAGGCGCGCGATCCGGCGAGATCTGTCACTGCGATCACTCCTGACGTCGGATCGACGCACAAGAGATTTCTTTGGAAAGCTCTCTCGAAGTCCTTCGACCCTGTAGGACTCAGAAAAATTCACTAGAGCTGTATTTCGGATGGCCGAGTTTTGAAGCTTGTTGTACTCAGTCTCAGATCTGATCAGGAAAACTGAGATCTGACTGAAAACCAGCGTTGACCGTAAAGGAGACTTCCGATTCAGGTCATGAGCTCTTCTTAAAAATTGTAGAGAATTGAACAAGGAAGACGGGAATATTTTTTATGAAGGGTTTTGTGGAGAATTGAATTTTATGGAAATTTTATACTAATCTGTGGTCGGATCAAGACTGATGAAGATAGAACTATTTTGGATCTGATGGTGATTTTTATAAAATAGGTGGATGTCTTTAGAAATTCCAAGAAAATTTGTGGATGGAGGGGATGGTGGACAGAACCTCTAGTAAATTTGGTGATTCAAGTAAAAATCATTCAGAGGGTCGAAGTTGATGAACTCAGGCCTGCTGCCACAGTGAACAGAAAGCTGACAGATCTGGGAGGATGTTAAGACCGAAAATGTAAAAATAGCGAAAGAAGGATTTCGTACGTGAAATTTTTTGTGGAGATGGGGAATCAAGATAAAAACCAACACTAAAAATATCAGCTCTAGATGATGTCGGAGTTAGGAGCCAAAATTCACGGAGTGGAACTCGGTCTAGAAAGATAGAACTTGGACAACACTTCGGTAGATCGCTCGCGGTGGCTCGACAGCGGCACGAACGGCGGCGGCGGCGACACAGAATGAACTTAGATGTGGAGGGGTTAAGATAGAAGGGTTCACAACCCTGAAATACAGAGGATGGAGAAGGAAAACTAGAGGGAGAGAGGAGAGAGGGCACACCCTTCTTGCTTCAAGCAATTTTCACAAAATTTCTTCATTAATCTCTAATGACACTATACATAGGCTTATATAGAGAATGGCAAGGGGTGGGGGGCTGGGAATTTCGTGGGAAAGAGGCCATTTTCTTCCTCCATGTGGTCAAAAATCCAAAATAAATAAATTACATATGGAGGGGACACTCCTTTGACTAGGTAGGTAAGGTAGGTGGCCTCCCTTTGACATTTTCAACCACTTGTCTTCCATGTGTCCAATTGACCTTCTAGATGCCACCTAGGACTTTGACCAGCCCTACATGGACCCATATGGCTTATGTGGATCAATGGGGAAGGAGTGAGGGCCCCCTTGCTGGACCTACTGATATTTTGCACAAAAACCCAAACAATCCAAGGGAATGACACATTGGCTTAAAAGCCTTACAATTGCACATATACTTTCCCAAAGATATAAAAGCAAATAAAAGGACTCAAATGTAAAATAAAAAGTCAGTGCTCGGTGTCGATTCCCATCAACTCTCCCCGGGTGGGAAGAACTTGACCCCGTCGAGTAAGGGGTGCGGCTGCTCGTGACGTCGGCCGATCCGTCATCGTACCTGGAAGCGCGGAGTACTCTCCACTCCAAGTAATCGACACCTGCTCACCCCATATAGATTCGATATGCACACGCTGCCATGGGAATGAGGCTAGAGGTGGACACTCCGGGGTGGGGTCACTCTCAAATGAGGGAAGGCGGCTCGAAGACTCACTAGGAATCACCGCTTGTCCCTTATGTGACTAGATCCGATATGAGGTAGAACCGATCCTAGTAGTACGACAAGTCTCGAACTCGAAAGGGCTAACAACGCGAGCATACAAAGACCGACTCGACTCGACAAATACATGTACAGACACACAAGACCCTAGACACACCTAATGTTGGTTCGACCTACGCATAGGCGATGGTGGACCAGGACACCCGAATATGTGCCATGCATGCATGTTATGTAACCGGAAATGGATGGCATGGGGAACACCTAGACGTCGGGTGTGGTCATGCATGGGCGGCCCTTTGGATTTGGAAGACTTGAGAGGGCCATGAGTGTGGAAAAGCCGGGTGTGGGTGTATCAAAAATAGGCTTGATGAAGGTAGATGACCCGGCCCGTGGGGTAGGGGTGTGGTAGTGGACTCCCTCGAAGAAAGGAAGTATATATGGAGGGTCTAAGGGTCCACTAGGGAACGGGTCAAAGGGATCAAAGAAGGTATGACCCCTTGTGGTGGGTTCCCACAAGTCACGGTCCCCAATGTAGAAGTCTCGAAGGTGTGGATAGTCACCTTCATGCATTGTAGGTGGGACGGTGATCATGTGTAGGATGTATGGTTCCTCCCTCGGGCGAAAGGGTATGAAGTCGGGTTCGGCCGACATGGGGAGGAATAAGAGAACCTCCGTGGTGATACAACCCACGGTGCACACGGAGGTAATGGACCCTAAGGCCGGATGGGTGAAGCTACGGCTAGTGGGTTGGTCGAAGCTTCGGGCCAATAAATGCGTCAACTTCCATTGCGTGTCTAATCCCATAATAAGGTCATCCAATGTATCAACATGGTGACTAGACCGAAAGGTAGTGTGAAAGGAGTTGACGGGCACTATAGGTAAGGTGGGGTCCATTGATGGATATGGAGGTGGGACCAAGCCATCCTTGAGCCAACTAAGAAGTGGCTCGGCTATGTATAGCGTTCTCGTAAGAAACACGGGTGGCTCGGGTTTTGGTGGCTCCAAATAAGATGGTTCCGAATAAAGTTTGGAAGTAGATGGCAATGGAGCACTCACGGATGGTGAAGAAGCACGTGTCCTTTCCAACCAATCCCAAAACTTTTTCTCGATTTCCTCAAAGGAGCGGGTTGGAGTGGGGACCTCGGAGTGGACTTGCTCCTCGGCTCTCGGCTCGGGTGTGGACCTAGACTCGACTAGAAGCGGGGCTTCCACTTGGTTGGAGGCGGCGGGGTGGGATTAGACGGAGATGCCAAGGGGAGGTTGGTTGGAGGTGACTGGGCGGACCACTTGATTGGGGTTGCTTTGGAGGGCTTGGATGGGGGTGAAGGGGCGGGGTTGGTTGGAGGTGTGGCCCACTTGATTGCGGGTGAGTTGGTGGGGATGGCTAGTGGTATGACCCCCGTAGTTGGAGGTAGGTGGACGGGGAAGGTAGACCCTCCTAAGCGCTCTCTTCATATCCCACCATGACTCGATGGGCCTTAGCCTCCTATCTTCCTGGAAGTACTTGATGTCCCTCCATGTTTCGGCTGCTTCATAGAAAAGTCACCTTTTGGCTAAGTCAACTTGCGCGGGGCCGGACATAAGGTAACACTCAAAGTAGTCGTCCATAACGGCTTCCCACTCTAAGTAGTCACTCGGGTTTTCGGAGCCGTAGAAGTCCCGAGCTTCGGGCCTTGTGGGGTGGTTCGGGTGGTCCTTCCATTTTAGATAGTATCGCCACCATGGATAAGATCTGGGTGTCCGGTAATCCATGGGACATGGGGAAGCTAGTGGATGGCCATGCCGACACTCGGACAAAACACTAGACACGACCCTAAGTAATGCAAAGTTGGAATGCCGACTTGACTATCAACCTAGACACGACCAAGATTCGGTACGCGGCGGAGTTAATCGATCCGAAGATCACTCGCGCAAGTGTGCGGCCTTCCCGATAGGCATAGCCTAACGTTCGGACAACACCTTTTTATATACCGATTAATGGTATGCAAATGCAACCTAGACCGACGTAGAAGATGACTAGACGTAATTGACACTTTTTTTTTTGATTTTAGACACCCTAGACTCAAACTCGCTCTGATACCAAACTGATGCGGGACGGACCACGGACACGACTCCAATTGGAATGCGATCATTGGACTCTATGCAAACTCACGATCGTCCCTTAGCGTGGGAAGTGTCGGACGTGCACGGTTGAGAAACCGGCAGTGAGCTAGGGTGGTCGGCTCTCTCTTGTGCCCGGATCGGGTCACGGGACGGTCACGCTCTCTCTCGCAGCAGCGGTAATGTAATAATATGAAGCGAGCTAATTACCCTATCATGCTCTCTAGCAGCGGCATATGAAATATATACGAATAAAGTAAGTTATCGAGCAAGGGAGAGAACACGATACCTCCACGCTCCCGGCGTGGGGAAGACGATCCCGGCCGAATTCGGTAGCTCCCGGTAACAGTAATGAGTTAAATTACAGCAATGAAATATCACCCACTCCACGCAGGGAGGTAAAGGGCTACACAAGTGGGCCCGGGAGGACCGATCTCGAGTTGACGAGCTGCACTTGATCACCCCGTCGGCATGGTTCGGACGGCGTATGCTGCTGGTTGTGGGGCCCACGCGCTTGTCGGTGGGGCCGTGTGGGACCGGGGTGACACCACTGTAGTGGGACGCCTGGGGAAGCGCTTCCTGGTATGGCGGTGCGCTGGTTCACCGGCCGGGGGCTGGGCGGCTCCGATCGGCACCGGTCGGAAAGAGTGCCCACGGATCTGCTGCTTCTATTTTCAGGCGCGCGATCCGGCGAGATCTGTCGCTGCGATCACTCCCGACGTCGCATCGACGCACAAGAGATTTCGTTGGAAAGCTCTCTCGAAGTCCTTCGACCCTGTAGGACTCAGAAAAATTCACTAGAGCTGTATTTCGGATGGCCGATTTTTGAAGCTTGCTGTACTCAGTCTCAGATCTGATCAGGAAAACTGAGATCTGACTGAGAACCAGCGTTGACCATAAAGGAGACTTCCGATTCAGGTCTTGAGCTCTTCTTCAAAGTTGTAGAGAATTGAACAAGGAAGACGGGAATATTTTTTATGAAGGGTTTTGTGGAGAATTGAATTTTATGGAAATTTTATACTGAACTGTGGTCGGATCAGGACTGATGAAGATAGAACTATTTTGGATCTGAAGGTGATTTTTATAAAATAGGTGGATGTCTTTAGAAATTCCACGAAAATTTGTGGATGGAGGGGATGGTGGACAGAACCTCTAGTAAATTTGGTGATTCAAGTAAAAATCATTCAAAGGGTCGAAGTTGATGAACTCAGGCCTGCTGCCACAGTGAACAGAAAGCTGACAGATCTGGGAGGACGTTAAGACCGAAAATGTAAAAATAGCAAAAGAAAGATTTTGGACGTGAAATTGTTTTTGGAGATGGGGAATCAAGATAAGAACCAACACTGAAAATATCAGCTCTAGATGATGTCGGAGTTGGGAGCAAAAATTCACGGAGTGGAACTTGGTCTAGAAAGATAGAACTTGGACAACACTTCGGTAGATCGCTCGAGGTGGCTCGTTGGCGGCACGAACGGCGGCGGCGGCGGCACAGAATATACTTTGATTTGGAGGGGCTAAGATAGAAGGGTTCACAACCCTGAAATACAGAGGATGGAGAAGGGAAACTAGAGGGAGAGAGGAGAGAGGGCACACCCTTCTTGCTTCAAGTAATTTTCACATAATTTCTTCATTAATCTCTAATGACACTATACATAGGCTTATATAGAGAATGGCAAGGGGTGGGGGGCTGGAAATTTCGTGGGAAAGAGGCCATTTTCTTCCCCCATGTGGTCAAAAATCCAAAATAAATAAATTACATATGGAGGGGACACTCCTTTGACTAGGTAGGAAAGGTAGGTGGCCTCCCTTTGACATTTTCAACCACTTGTCTCCCATGTGTCCAATTCACCTTCTAGATGCCACCTAGGACTTTGACCAGCCCCACATGGACCCATATAGCTTATGTGGACCAATGGGGAAGGAGTGAGGGCCCCTTGCTGGACCTACTGATATTTTGCACAAAAACCCAAACAATCCAAGGGAATGACACATTGGCTTATAAAGCCTTACAATTACACATATACTTTCCCAAGGATATAAAAGTAAATAGAAGGACTCAAATGCAAAATAAAAAGTCAGTGCTCGACGTCGATTCCCATCAATAAACCAATCAAAACGTCAATCTGCAGGTTGAAGGAACAAGAACAAAAGCAAAAAGAAGGAACAAAGCATAAAAGAACGAAAGAAAACCCTCACGGAAGCTATTCCGGCGCGCTCTTAATCTGGCGCGCTACCCCCCCGCGCCGGAATAACATTACACTCAAAATCATCTTTAAACTCTTGAAATGATTAGTGTGCACCCTTGAGCCTCAATCCGGTGCGCCCTCCTGTTCTTGGCTAATCCGGCGCCCCCCCCTTGCGCTCCCTTATCCGGCGCCCCCCCTTGTAATACCATAACCGGCGCGTGCCCCCCTTTAATACCCATTAAATCGGCGCGCCTCCTCTTCTTGAGCCTATTCTGGCGCGCTCCTTGTTGCCTTATTCCGGCGCGACCTCTCCACTCCTGGTATCCCCTTAATCCGGCGTGCCTGAAAGAAAGAAGGTGATTAAGCAAATAAAAAAAAATACTTCAAGTTAATAGAAAACTAATCAAAAGAACCCCGCGACCTGACCGCGCATGTCGATCTACGTGCGAGGGCGCACGTTGCCAAGCTCGGGCTCCACACCTAACAACTCGCTCCTCCGGACTGCGTGTGAAGAGAAAATCAATGATGCCCCATGGCATCGGACGTGGACCTCAGAATCCCAGATATGGTCATGATCTGAACACCTCTCGGGCCAATAGCTCATTCGCCTGACCCGCTTCTACCGGGATCCAATCCCGCATCCACATTAAACTTGCCGTATATACGGCAGACATCCGTACGGCTTTGTCGTCGTCTTCGATGCTTCAAACGCGGACTCTCATCCGAACAGTGAATGGTCCGTTAGTGACCGACATATATACCGAGATCTGATCCCGCACTTGCATTAAACTTGCCGTACTCACGGTAGGTATTTGTATGGTTTGTCACCGTCTCTTACGCTACAAACACGGACCTTTGTCCGGACATAAACTAGTCCATGAGTGACCGACAAAATCTGAATGGAACGAGAAGGCTCTCGTCATCCCCGGACCCTTCGCATGGGAATATCAATAAGGCCTCCGTGGGCCATGCTTAGACCTCGGGTCCACCCCGATCATGGTCATTGCCTGACCCATATCCTCGGCCTATAGCCCGCTCTCTTCGAACGCATATTGGTTCTCAGATCTGGTCCCAGGACATCCTCCCGTTGCCCCCTTGGCACCGGAAATATTGACGATGCCCACGCGAGCCCGACTTCGACCGCGGGGGGCCCACCGCAGTATGGTCGTAGCTTGATCTTGCACCGGGCCGACAAACTTATCGGTTTCCGACCGCTCTAACTGGGATTTAACTGAACATTTCCCGTCCCTTTGAACAATAAATTTGCCGTACCCCGGCATACATATGCTCCGGTTTTCCCCGTGACGATCACGATTTTCTGAAGCCGGAAGCTCGTCCGAATATCAAAATGGTCCCTTGAGTGACCGACATATTTCGAATGCTTGCTTCCCGAGACATCGGGCTTTCCGACTGATTCGAGACCGCTATCGGCTTGTTTCTCTCGATATAGTTTCCTGGCCATGAGGCCCTGATTCCCGGTGATTAATCAAGGGTGTTCCCCTCTCCGAGGGGATGTAAATGACGCTGTGACCTTTATGGCGCGGCGGGTTTTGGTCCCGACACGAACCACACAATCGTCTGATTAGTCAGATCGAGCACACAATAAATCATCACATAGGTGACTGGCACGCCCACGCGCTTAATAAACGAATAAACCCACCGAATAAACCGACTTAAAGAAATAAACAAATGAGCGTGTCGAAAAGTACGTCCACAGGAACATACGAAGATGCTCTTCGACCTCTGCTTGGCCCAAAATATTATCGAGCTGCCAGAAATCCGCAAGCCGGATGAGCCTCTGAAGACCGACGATCCTAGCTATTGCCTGTATCATCATGTGCTGGGTCACTCAATTGAAGATTGCTATGTCTTCAAGACTCAGGCGCAGAAGCTGATCTGAGATGGCCTCGTCAAAATGAAGAGTGGTCTCGTCGATCCCCCGCAACCACATACATGGGCCAGGCCGGCTAAGGCAGCATGCGTGGTTCACCACTCAGTCAATGTCATTCAAATGATGGCCGCATTTTCTCTTTCTGATGATGAGTCAGAGGAGCCCAGCGCCAGTCGGAGGGGTCGTTCGATCTGGTATCCGGGGTGGAGACCCTGGCATGATCAGAGACCTCTCTCCTTCCCCAGGGAGAGAACCCGGTGGCTCTTCGATATCCTTGTCGAGAGGTGGCAAATTATGCCCCGTGACTCGCCTGTCGACTACACCCATTGGGACCGTAGTCACCCTCAATACTGCCCCTTCCATGCCAAAATTTGCCACCCGATCGAGTCCTGTGAGGAAGTTCAATACCTCATCCAGGAACAGATCCAATGGGAGCAGATCGATGCGGAGGGGAACTCTATGTCACTTGTCAGGCATCGACAAGAGGTCAAAGAGACCCTGAGCACTACCAAGAATGCGCCAGAGTGGCCAGACTCCCCTCAAGAAAATGGGCACGGGCTGCCTTATCAGCATCCTCCAGAATGGCTCGAGTTCCGGGCTGACAACCAAGAGGCGCTCGAGCGATTGCGAAGGTGTAGAGAGCAGGATGCCAGTCAAGAGATGGAGCCGACCAACTTCTCGGTCAACGTCATCCATTCCTTTGCTCCTCCGACCCTTGTAGGCTCTCAGACATCAACACCTAGCCAGCCAGCCCCAGCCACTTCGACCATGTGGTGGCAATCCTAGCGAGAGCTAAAGTCTCTCCCTTTCCCTGAAGAAGACACCGCCAGGCTCCTCCGGGTCCTCCTTAGTCGAGAGGACGTTCTGGTGGGCGAGACGACGATGAGATCTTCAGCACTCTCTTATCATCCTCCCGTCCTATCTCCATCTCCGGCATTCGTGGATAGGAAGGGAAAGAAAAAGCAGGGTGAGGTCCCGCCCTAGCCTCGTCACATCCCCTCAGCGGATGGGCCGTCGAGTCCTCTCTGCCTACTTGTCAACACAATCCAAAGTATAAAGAATACATCTTCGGAGTCTTCAGCGGCTTCGATTCAAGCAGTGGGCCCACCGCCACGCGGCTCAGCCAGTCCGCAGAGTCGGGGTAATTGCTCAGAGCAACAATGTCCTGCGACGCCGTCGATTGTCGCCAGGCCCAACCCTCAGCGTGATCACAAAGGCAAGACTAAGGAGCAGGATGACAAACATATCTCTCGGTCCGCTTCTCAACAAAAGCTATCGCCACCACGGCTAAGGCATCAAACCGCGCATACGTCTTCAGATGCCAGCACCAGTAAACTGACTCCTCAAAAGCTACCGCCACCGCGGGTAAGGCACCAAACCGTGCACACGTCTTTGGACACTAGTCCCAGTATCCCGGCATCCCAGGAATTGCCGCTCAAGGTAATCGAGCATGGGATTAACGCTACCTTCTAGATACAACAAGCGGAAGGCGCCTGGATCGAAATCCGGGCAAGGAAGAGTCAACGACCTCGCCCGGTAAAGGCACCAGCTCAGAGATATCCTCATCAGGGTTTATCAACTCCGGCCCTAGCTCCTCTCCCTCCTACTCGTTTGGAGATCGCTATTGCCAAGAGACAAGAGAAAAATAGGAGGAAGAACCTCAGAAGACGGCTCAAGAAATAGGCCGAACAAGCGGCTGCTATACAGTCACCAGCCGAGCCAACGCCTCTCCAAAGGCTCCAGCGGCTCATTGATGACCTGGAGGAATACATCCCTCCTTGTCCTACCTGGGCTCTCCCACTCAACAGCTATATCCCGTGGGAAGAAATGCAAAAACGAGCCCGCATCAGAAATTAGGTCCAAGAGATGATCCAAAAGCTCAAGAACGGCGAAAGACTCG
This sequence comes from Amorphophallus konjac, assembly GCA_022559845.1. Taxonomy (NCBI): domain Eukaryota; kingdom Viridiplantae; phylum Streptophyta; class Magnoliopsida; order Alismatales; family Araceae; genus Amorphophallus; species Amorphophallus konjac. The sequence goes on along the minus strand of CM040121.1, from coordinate 460,800,337 downwards.
TGATCTCGGGTGAGCTCTCCTTGTGCTATAAAGATAAGGAGATCACCACAGAGCAGTTGGTGTTGGGTTCGGTGCAGTATTCAGAGGGGGGGTGAATGAATATAGCCCTTTAGAAATCTTTCGCCCAATTAAAATATGATGCTCACTAGAATTACTAGTTCGCAAACTAGACAAGCTTAAATGCTAATGGGCAGATGCGGAACTAAACAAACACACATTAAGATCACTAGAGTGCTAACAAGACAGATTTAGACAAAATATAGCTCAACTAGAATTTCGCTCTCTTGACAAATTAAAACACTCTAAGAAGACTAATTAACTCTTCTGCTCAACCAGAAGCCAAACACATGGAGCGCCCCTATGCATTCATCTAGCGGAAGCACAATAGAACAAAAACAAACCACAATGCACAAGGGGTTTTTAGGTGGTTCGGTCCAGCAGACCTACATCCACCCCACACTCAACCCGAGTGTGGCTTCCTGCTGACTCACTGCTTGAACAGCTGGGCATCACAGCTTGCCATACAACCGCTGGGCAACACAACTTGCCGTCCGAGGAATCCTCCTCGCCCCGCTGAGCAACACAGCTTGCTGTCCAGTGGAATCCTCCACTGCAAACCGCTGGGCAATACAGCTTAGCCGTCCAGAGGCAGCACCTCTGCAATCCGCTGACTAGCAGCTTGAACAAAAATGTAAAATAGAAAGCAGAAAATAGAACAAGACAGCAATCGGAAGGCTGTAAGCAATGAAGCACAATGTGGCTCTTAAAGAGCTGGATGGCCTGGATTTGATCCACAGTCCATCTCCCTCTATCTCACTCTCTTTCTTCACTCTCTCTCTTTCTCTTTCTCTTCTCTTTCTCTCTTTCTTCTCTTCTGCTGGATCGTGGAAGCTCTCTCTTCTTTTCCCCTTTTTCTTCTCTCAGCTTCTGCTCTCTGCTTCTTCATCTCTTCTTCTGCTCCCAGGCTTCGATCACGATCAGCCTCCATCTGAAGACGAAGGCTCCAATATATACCAGCAGCAGTAGGAAGGAAGGGCGTGTGCTTCCCACACCTTCCGTCCAGAAGATTTCTCCTCGGATTACGTGCTCAGCACCACCTCGGATCATGTGTCAGGTGTCAGCTTCAGGTCACGTGCCCATTCATCAGTACGCTCAGCAACTAGAGTTAGATGGCGTCAACCCACTTGCTCCAAAGAGTTGACGCAGCCTTCAGAGATCTTCAACCTATGAAACTCAAGTCTGCTGCGTTGACTCCATCAGTTTGCTGCGTTGACGCATTGATACGTTCCAGTGAACAAATAGCCTATCCTTTTTAACTACAGCGTCGACGCTTCTCCACTGCTGCGTTGACGCGTAGGTGATCCAGTGATCAAGTCTTCAGCAGATAGATGTGCTGCGTTGACGCTCTCAGCATGCTGCGTTGACGCATGGAGCTACAGCGTCGATGCTGCCAATGTACTCCAGAGGCTGCAATAAGGGATACTTGAACTGCTGCGTCCACGCTACTTGATCAATGCGTTGACGCACCAGAATAATCCAGGAGCTTCTTTCTTGATTGTTTGAACTGCTGTGTCCACGTGTCAGCATTTCAGCCTCTTGGATCACGTGCCAAGTCTTGATGGCCTGAATCATCTGCAGACAGACAGAGGAAAATGAACTTAGTTCAGACGAATGTATATACTTAAGCAGAGCTGCCAGTGTATGGACTTGAACAGTGCAGCGAGTGTACAGACTTGGTAAAACAAGGTCCAGTGTATAGACTTGGTAAAGTGAAGTCCAGTGTATAGACTTCAGTTAAGTTCAGGCCTCTAACAACGAGTGTATAGACTTGGGCCTAACAATTGAATGTATAGAGTTGAAGCCTGACAACCCAATGTGTAGACTTGAAGCTTGGAAGGATGTACACACTTAGCCTTTGAGGAACGATGTATAGACTCTGAACGTGAAGGCAGGCTGTAGAGACTTAGAATGTGAAGACTGATGTACAGACTTCATTAATCAAAGCATGAATGAGACGCTGAAGTCTGTATAGACTTTCCAATGTCTAGACTTGCAGATGTGAATGACACAATGTATAGACTTCAGGTGTGAAGACATTGTGAATGCAAATGCAATGTTCAGACTTCATTGTATAGACTTGGAGAACCTGAATCAATGTGCATACTTGGAACGCCTGAAGCCCAGTGTCCAGACTTGGAATCAATGAAGGCGTTGGATGTACAGACTTGGCCAAACAATCCGATGTAGAGACTTGAGGCATGGAGGCCAATGTACAGACTTGGAAAGTTAAGACCATTGTACAGACTTCACCTCGTGCCAGCTACCGTGAAGGAATGTATAGACTTAACAGTCTCCCTGGCTGTACAGACTTGACCAAAGCAAAGGCAATCGGATGTACAGACTTTAGAGGATGCAAACTCTGTATAGACTTCAACTCAAACATGCATAATGTAGTCTGATGTGTAGACTTTGCAACCGACAACCAATGTATAGACTTGGCCAATGCTGTCTAGCCTATGCACTATGAATGTATGGACTTACATGAGATGCTCATTGAGACGCTCAATGTATACACTTCAAGCCCAGTGTATAGACTCTCAGCCATGAACAAAGCGTGAAGCACACTAATGCAGGAATGTATAGACTTGGAAGTCTATGTGCATGACAAAACCAATGTATAGACTCTGAAATGCAAGCGATGCAGTAATGCCTAGACATTGGGCTTTACCCTGCAGTGTATAGACTTTGCTACCCAACAAATCAATGTTCTGATGGGTCGACGCATCAGCAAGGGTGGGTCGACCCACTACTGTTCAGACTGTAGATACATGCAGAGACATGATATCTGACAGAATGCAATGCATATATATAAAGAACACATGCCATCAATGCTAAACATCATCATTCATGTTGCTATCATATGCAGAATGCTCAAGAATAAGAATGTACAGAAATGCACTTTGTTTATTGCAATCATCAAAACACAATAACATTGTTATCATCAAAATACAATATCAAATGCACTCAAATGCACTCACTGTCTTGCTATCATCAAAACCAAATAGCATTGCTATCATCAAAGCAACATAGCACATACTTGTGCCTAAGAGGCACAACATTCTCCCCCTTTTTGATGATGGCAACACAATGTGACAGTGAGTCACACACAAGATTTTCTCTCCCTTTGACATGATCAAAAAGAGAAAAATAGTAAAAACAAGAGTGCAAAGTGCATTATGCATGTAAATTCCTCTAGAACATTCTCCCCCTGAATGTAAGACTTCCTTAAATTATTTCTCCCCCTATATAATAGCTCCCCCTTTGAGAAGGAATATGAACAGATAAACAAGGAAGAGAAGGTAGGAGGGTCACTTGACAACAACTGAATCATAGGTTCAGAAAGGAAGCATGATTATAAACAACTGTTAAAGTATAAGAATCAGCAACATACAATTTTCAAAAATTCAGGTTTAACAGTGATAGATCTAGAGTAAAATACCTGACCCCTGAAAAAGAGTTTGTAGACTCCATTTATAGCAGTGAATCTAGGGCACATGGTATTAATAGATAAGTCAGAAATAATACCCTTTTGTGATTAAACAAGGAAATTCAAGAGAGGCAACTTGAACATGTATTGATAAAAATAATTTTCACTCATTGACTTTTGATTTTTCGAAAGGTTACAGCAGTTTGATTTTCACTTTTGAATTTTTCAGAACCTGAACTAAGTAAATAGATCAGTGGCATTTATGCTGTTGACATTAGGTGTACATCTTGATCAGAGGCAGGTACCCCCAGTTACTAGGCATAAACTACTAGACCTATTTCAGATCAAAACCCACAAAGAATAGTCTTCACTTTTGACATTAAGGGTACACCTTGATTAGAGACCAGTACCCTCAGTTACTTGGTGAGGACTCCCCCTATAGATTTGACCCTATGAACATAGATATTGTGAAGCACCTCATGACACGTGAATTCTCCTGCTTCTTTGGAGGAGTTCACAGTTTCTTAGTGCAATCAGCCATTGCTCTGTCACTGTGTTCAGTTCTTAACATTAATGATCTTATTTACTGCTGCCCTTAATTCTTTTAGAGTGATTGTTTTAAAAAATCAGTACACACTCTTATTAGCCTGTTCTAGACATATCCAGTTCAACACATTTAGGCATTACAAAAAAAATTTCTATTTTAGCCATGAGACAAAGATTAAGAGCTATAAAAGTTTTTTTTATCTCAAATTCTGAAGTGTAGACACTTAACTCTCCAATTTATAAAGGTTAAACCTTTAGTTCCTCTCAATTTGTAAGTGTGATTCTTATAAGTGAACAATTGCAATAATCACCATTCAATGTACTAAACCAGATGCAAAGCTGTTGTTTAGTGAAAATGATGGGGAAAAGATAACAATTGGCAATATGGTTCAATGAGCAACTGATGTCAAAGAATATGAATCATTTGAATGAGAACACTGAGAAGTGAATAGGATTCAATGAATTGAATAGAACTCTCAGCTCCCCCTGACATCATGATGCAAGAGATATGCTATGCAACATACTGTCCTACATGCAGACTATGCACCAAGGATACATGAGACAAGTATGCAATCAATTCAGGTTTATGCATCCAAGTCATAAGCATTTTCATCCTTTTTCAAATTTTTCAACATATGATGCAGTGCACTGTTCTACATGAAGACAGGAGCCATGGTACTTGGCGGAGAACCTGGTCTCAAAGACCATCTCACACATGGTAGAAACCTCCGGGCAGATTTCCTTACCTTTCAGTAACATAGCATTTGATATACCAGGGTTAAGCAAATGATAATGTAGTGCAAAGCAGCCCTATTATGCATTGAAAAACATGCAGTCTACGACAATAGGCAAATGACAGTCATGCAAATCAGCCCTTTATGTATTAATCAATTTCATTGATAGTCATGCAGATGATATATGCAAGTACTAGACACATGCATTGACTGTATACACTAATTGACCCATTCAAGCTCAGTTCAAGTATGTAATCAAGCATTCAATGCATTGACACAAGACACATGCATTGACTCTAAAAATGATTGTGCAGAGCATCTAACAGTCCATGTATTCAGTGCAATAATCAGTGAGAGAAGAGCATCAGATATATGCAAAGTAAAACTCAGTAGCTGAGTCTGGAATGCAGACTGATCAGCTAGACATGAAGAGAATATCAGACATCAAACGAACAGTTCAACAATTTCAGATATCAAGCAGACACATCAGCATTTTCAGATGATGAATTTTAAAGACAAGTTCAGAACTAACCTGAAATGTAGAATCCTGGGGGTTCCTTTTTAAGTGCCTTGGCTAAATTACTCCTTTTATTTCTCTCACCAAGGCACACCTACAACATGTCAATCAATATGATCTTGCAGGGACCCAAGCAGCCTTGGGTCCTGCATTAGCCCTAACAGGTGTTCTAAACAGTCTTTTAGCAATATGATCATCAAATTTCATCAGAAAACAATTGTCCATAGAGTGACCAAGTTTACCACAATATCTACATGAAACAGCAGATTTTCTGGTCCTATGGTGCATATCAACAGCAGCATGAGACCTATGAAACTTAGCATGAAATGTTCTGTTGTTTACATGGACATTTTGTTTCTTACTAGCAGCATTGGGAACAGAAATTTTACAGATTTAAAATTAAGTCTACTTTCCTGAGCATGCCAACAGTCCTTGACTGTGTGGCCATGCCTCCCACATTCGAAGTACCTTGGATGCTTACCTCTGGAGCCAAGGTTATTTCTATCAAAAGCATTTTTGTTAACATGGAAATTAACAAATTCAGAATTGAATCACTTTCTCGGATTCTGCCAACATTGAGCAGCAATGTGGCCAAACTTCCCACAACAAAAACAATTCAGATTCTTTCTCCTAGAATCATGATTTCTAGCATGAAATTCTTTAACATTCAGATTACCCTTTTTCTGATCAGACAGAACTTTTCTAGCATGCTTTCTATCATCTTGTTTCATCACAAAACACTCACTCATAAAGTGTCCATGCTTACCACAATAATGACAAGAACAAGAACCATTAAATTTCTTTAAAACATGGCACTTATCAGATGAGTTTTTAGCATGCAGATAGTTCCTTTGAGTTTTTGGGATTTTCTAATTTTTATTTCATTTTTGAATTTCATGAGCAGCAGCTTCTTTCAATGATTTATTTGAGGGACCAGCTACTTTAGAACTCGGCACAAATGTGGTGTATAGCAGGTTTCTAATACCATTCTTAACTCCAAAGCTACTTTCCACCCTTTCACTTTGACTACTCACTTCATCTTCCAGAAACATTTTCATCTTGCCTTTATCCTTGGCCAACTTAGATGAAGTACTATTCAGCTCAGTAATTTTATTTTCCAGGGAGATTATAAGATTTTCTGAATCAACTTTCTCCTTCTCATAACTAGCCAGTTTTTCTTTTAACAGACAAAGTTCTTTTTCCAAATCAGCAGTGTGTATTACAAAGCTAGTAATTTCTTCGTCGCTGCAATTGATATACTCTTTCAAAACAGATTTTTCTTTTTCAATTGTCATCCATCTTTCAGAGAAAACAGTATTCATAACCATCAACTTTTTATTTTGATCTTTCAAGTAGACATTTTCTTCCTTTAGAGATTTGATTTGTTCCTTTTGAAAACTGTCATCAGAATCAAAATCATTAATCATGTCTTCGAGAATGGCACATGCTTTACAAGAATTATCTTCATTGATGAGTTTGTTTCTAAGATCTTCATTCTCATATTTCAACTTGTTCAACTCATCTTTTTCTTTATTTATGTCAGACTTAAGGTTTTCATTCTCTACCCTCAGACGTCTAACTTCATGGGTCATTTCTTTTCTCAGTTTCCTCTTCTCAGATTTTATTCTATCATACTCCATCAACAAATGTTCATTCAAGGCTATCATGCTTTCCAGAGAAGGATTGTCAGTGTCAGAATTTACCTGTGACGAAGTATCCTCCACATAGTCTTCGTCTTCTTCTGTTGAAGTCATAAGACATTTCACTTCATCCCGGCTCTTGCTGGCTGCTAACATTTTGACCACTTCAGAGGCACTGCAGCAATCAAGCACACAAGGAAACTTGTCAGTATTTATAGCCCTTCGAGTTAGCTCCAGGGCCTTCTGATTATCAGAGAATTTTTGTCTGTCTGAAGTTTTCCATAAGGATTCATCCTTTGGAACTTCATATGGACGGTGTGCAATGACTATCCATAGATTTGGATTAGTTTGCATCACATATTCTCTGAACTGATTAACCCAATTGTAGAAACCCGAACCTTCAAACTTCGGAGGGTCAACAGTGAGTTCCATACTTAGACAGAATAAGAATTCTAAGTAGAACACTAATCACACACAATGAATCAACTCAAATAACACCAAAAATAGATGAGCAAAGCAAAGCACAAGTCAATGAAGCAACACACGATTTCAAAAGACCCACTCTGAAATGCACCAAACACTAGCAGGATCCTCTGCAGATTGTTAGATCTGATAGATCAGAGACCCGCTCTGATACCAATTGTTGGGTTCGGTGCAGTATTCAGAGGGGGGGTGAATGAATATAGCCCTTTAGAAATCTTTCGCCCAATTAAAATATGATGCTCACTAGAATTACTAGTTCGCAAACTAGACAAGCTTAAATGCTAATGGGCAGATGCGGAACTAAACAAACACACATTAAGATCACTAGAGTGCTAACAAGACAGATTTAGACAAAATATAGCTCAACTAGAATTTCGCTCTCTTGACAAATTAAAACACTCTAAGAAGACTAATTAACTCTTCTGCTCAACCAGAAGCCAAACACATGGAGCGCCCCTATGCATTCATCTAGCGGAAGCACAATAGAACAAAAACAAACCACAATGCACAAGGGGTTTTTAGGTGGTTCGGTCCAGCAGACCTACATCCACCCCACACTCAACCCGAGTGTGGCTTCCTGCTGACTCACAGCTTGAACAGCTGGGCATCACAGCTTGCCATACAACCGCTGGGCAACACAGCTTGCCGTCCGAGGAATCCTCCTCGCCCCGCTGAGCAACACAGCTTGCTGTCCAGTGGAATCCTCCACTGCAAACCACTGGGCAATACAGCTTAGCTGTCTAGAGGCAGCACCTTTGCAATCCGCTGACTAGCAGCTTGAACAAAAATGTAAAATAGAAAGCAGAAAACAGAACAAGACAGCAATCGGAAGGCTGTAAGCAATGAAGCACAATGTGGCTCTTAAAGAGCTGGATGGCCTGGATTTGATCCACGGTCCATCAAAAACAGATCTCCCTCGATCTCACTCTCTTTCTTCACTCTCTCTCTTTCTCTTTCTCTTCTCTTTCTCTCTTTCTTCTCTTCTGCTGGATCGTGGAAGCTCTCTCTTCTTTTTCCCTTTTTCTTCTCTCAGCTTCTGCTCTCTGCTTTTTCTTCTCTTCTTCTGCTCCCAGGCTTCGATCACGATCAGCCTCCATCTGAAGACGAAGGCTCCAATATATACCAGCAGCAGTAGGAAGGAAGGGCGTGTGCTTCCCACACCTTCCGTCCAGAAGATTTCTCCTCGGATTACGTGCTCAACACCACCTCGGATCACGTGTCAGGTGCCAGCTTCAGGTCACGTGCCCATTCATCAGTACGCTCAGCAATTGGAGTTAGATGGCGTCAACCCACTTGCTCCAAAGAGTTGACGCAGCCTTCAGAGATCTTCAACCTATGAAACTCAAGTCTGCTGCGTTGACTCCATCAGTTTGCTGCGTTGACGCATTGATACGTTCCAGTGAACAAACAGCCTAGCATTTTTAACTGCAGCGTCGACGCTTCTCCACTGCTGCGTTGACGCGTAGGTGATCTAGTGATCAGGTCTTCAGCAGATAGATGTGCTGCGTTGACGCTCTCAGCATGCTACGTTGACGCATGGAGCTGCAGCGTCGATGCTGCCAATGTACTCCAGAGGCTGCAATAAGGGATACTTGAACTGCTGCGTCCAACTTGATCAATGCGTTGACGCACCAGAATAATCCAGGAGCTTCTTTCTTGATTGTTTGAATTGTTGTGTCCACGTGTCAACATTTCAGCCTCTTGGATCACATGCCAAGTCTTGATGGCCTGAATCATCTGCAGACAGATAGAGGAAAATGAACTTAGTTCAGACGAATGTATATACTTAAGCAGAGCTGCCAGTGTATGGACTTGAACAGTGCAGCGAGTGTATAGACTTGGTAAAACAAGGTCCAGTGTATAGACTTGGTAAAGTGAAGTCTAGTGTATAGACTTCAGTTAAGTTCAGGCCTCTAACAACGAGTGTATAGACTTGGGCCTAACAATTGAATGTATAGAGTTGAAGCCTAACAACCCAATGTGTAGACTTGAAGCTTGGAAGGATGTACACACTTAGCCTTTGAGGAACGATGTATAGACTCTGAACGTGAAGGCAGGCTGTAGAGACTTAGAATGTGAAGACTGATGTACAGACTTCATTAATCAAAGCATGAATGAGACACTGAAGTCTGTATAGACTTTCCAATGTCTAGACTTGCAGATGTGAATGACACAATGTATAGACTTCAGGTGTGAAGACATTGTGAATGCAAATGCAATGTTCAGACTTCATTGTATAGACTTGGAGAACCTGAATCAATGTGCATACTTGGAACGCCTGAAGCCCAGTGTCCAGACTTGGAATCAATGAAGGCGTTGGCTGTATAGACTTGGCCAAACAATCCGATGTAGAGACTTGAGGCATGGAGGCCAATGTATAGACTTGGAAAGTTAAGACCATTGTACCGACTTCACCTCGTGCCAGCTACCGTGAAGGAATGTATAGACTTAACAGCCTCCCTGGCTGTACAGACTTGACCAAAGCAAAGGCAATCGGATGTACAGACTTTAGAGGATGCAGACTCTGTATAGACTTCAACTCAAACATGCATAATGTAGTCTGATGTGTAGACTTTGCAACCGACAGCCAATGTATAGACTTGGCCAATGCTATCTAGCCTATGCACTATGAATGTATGGACTTACATGAGATGCTCATTGAGACGCTCAATGTATACACTTCAAGCCCAGTGTATAGACTCTCAGCCATGAACAAAGCGTGAAGCACACTAATGCAGGAATGTATAGACTTGGAAGTCTATGTGCATGACAAAACCAATGTATAGACTCTGAAATGCAAGCGATGCAGTAATGCCTAGACATTGGGCTTTACCCTGCAGTGTATAGACTTTGCTACCCAAACAATCAATGTTCTGATGGGTCGACGCATCAGCAAGGGTGGGTCGACCCACTACTGTTCAGACTGTAGATACATGCAGAGACATGATATCTGACAGAATGCAATGCATATATATAAAGAACACATGCCATCAATGCTAAACATCATCATTCATGTTGCTATCATATGCAGAATGCTCAAGAATAAGAATGCACATAAATGCACTTTGTTTATTGCAATCATCAAAACACAATAACATTGTTATCATCAAAATACAATATCAAATGCACTCAAATGCACTCATTGTCTTGCTATCATCAAAACCAAATAGCATTGCTATCATCAAAGTAACATAGCACATGCTTGTGCCTAAGAGGCACAACAGCTGGAAGAAATGCTTCGGCGCTGCACCTGCAACATGGTGGCCATCCCACCTCCTGACAATATTAATGCTTCTCGGCTGGGCGAGCTAGTAGCCTCCCGGACAAGACAAAGAACCATTGCTCCTCTTAGGCTACAGCCAGCTCTAGAGCACACCGGCCGTGGCCGAGATTGCGGCCAGGGACGCGGTAGAGGCCGTGGGAGAACCTCTGAGTTACCCCTCTCTCCGTCCACCTTCGACCCGGAGCGAATTATCCTCTTTCGAGGAGAGGAACCGACTCCCATTCTGGAAGTAGAGATTCGGAGTGGACCCAGTATCTTCGACCCTTCCGGCATCGAACAGGATGCTGTCAGCCTCCCAGTCCCTGCACCAGTACCGACTTCTGCAGCAGAGCAAGCAGGACCGTCCGGCAAGGATGAGCCAGCCCGCCAGTCACCTCCAGAAGAGCCATCATTGGCATCCCTGTTCTAGGAGTCCGCTAGCGATCGAAGTCAATCTGATCCCGATGGTAAGGGCAAGGTAGTACAACTTTCCAACGGGGAACAACACGACAACTCACAGAAGGCTCAGTCTAACATACTACCTTCTCTGGAGGATGCTCGAGCCCGAGCCGACCGGAAAGTCCTCCACCAGATGAAGCGCTTGATGCGGGACGAGACCACGGACACGACAAGATCGTGATTGCCCCTTAACGAGGGAAGCGTCGGACATGCGCGGTTGAGAAACTGGCAGTGAGCTAGGGTGGTCGGCTCTCACTTGTGCCCGGATCGGGTCACAGGACGGTAACGCTCTCTCTCGCAGCAGCGGTGATATAAATATAAAGCGAGCTAATTGTCCCTACACATCCTCTCTAGCAGCGGCATAAACAAATATATATGAAGTAAGCAAAATGCCAAGTAAGGGAGCGAATGCGATACCTCCACGCGCTCGGCGTGGGGAAGACGGACCCGGCCGAAACTCGTACTCCCGGGATAAATATTACACAATGATGACAGCAATGAAATATCACCCACTCCACGCAGGGAGGTAAAGGGCTACATAAATGGGGCCGGGAGGACCGAATTCGGGTTGACGGGCGGCTTCTCGCGTCTCTTCGGCAGCACCCGAACTTGTGGCTGTGGGGCCCACGCGCTGTCCGGAGGGGCCGTGTGGGAGCCGGTGGCACCGCTGTGGTGGTGGATGCCTGGATGAGTGCTCCCTGCAGTGGAGGCGCGCTGGTTCACCGGCCGGAGGCCGGGCGGCTCCGATCGGCACCGGTCGGAACAACCGGCCACGGATCTGCAACTTCTGGTTTTCAGCGCGCGTCCCGGCGAGAACGGACGCTGCGATCAGCCCCGATGTCGGATCGACACGAAACTGGCGCCGTTGGAAAGCTAACTTCTAATACTTCAATCTAGGCTTGAAGATCTAGCCTGGATCTGTACGGATCTGGGCTTTAATGAATTGTTGAGTTACTGTTGTACAGTGATAGGACTCTCAGATCTGCAGAGAACTTGTCTAAGAACTGCCTTTGACCGATATGTGAACGTCCGAATCTGTAGTTATGGTCTTCATAAAAGTTGTAGGAAATCAAGATAGGAAACTGGGACTATTTTTTATGAAGGGTTTGGAGGTGGTGGTGATTTTTTCTGATTTTTGAAGTGGAGGGTGGTCGGATCTGAAACTTGGCTGAAAACACTGTAGTAGAGATAGAACACAAATTTTGAAAAATGGATAGAGGGTGAATCAAAAATCAAGAAAAATGGTGGATGTAGGGGATGATGGACATAACGCCTAGTAAAATTGGGAGCCCCAAAAAAAATCAAAAATAAGGTAGGAGATGGGAAACTCAGAGCTACTGTCACTGTAGACAGAGACAGGAAAGATCTGGGAGTGATTGAAGATCGAAATTGCAAAACTATCAAACGAAAGATTTTCGACCTGAATGTTTTTGTGGATGATGGGATGGAAGATAGGAACACACCATAAAAATTACAAACCACGAAGAGGCCGTGGCTGGTAGCAGGATTTTTTTGAAGACACCTCTGTCCAGCAGGACAGAAAATCGAAGACGGATTCGCGGCGGCTCGAAGGCGGCACGAACGGCGGCGACGTCGGCACAGATGAAGATCAGAGGTTGAGAGGGGGAGATAGAAGATTGATACACTCTAGAACTGGAGGTTTGAGGAGAGGAAACCAGGGGGAGAGGGCTGGGGTGCAAGAGCCTTCTTGGCATTCAACAAAATTTCTAAATTTTTCATTGATTTCTAAATGCAAATACAAGGTTATATATGACTCCAATCAAATCAATTGTGCACCCTTGGATCTAGGGATGGGGATTGAAGGGCTGAGATGAAGTGTGAACAACACACCAAATATAATTTTTTTAATCTAACTTGACCATTTCTATTCAAACTTAGACTAATTCTATTCCAACTCCACCTAAATCACACCTACCAAGCCTAATAAGACAAGGAAGAGGGCGCCCCCCTTCATGGGCTTCTCATGGGCCTAGGCTGGTCCAAGGCCAACCACTCAAGTCCAATAACCCATGTCTAGACTTGGGCCTTCCAAGTCTTGGTGGTCCATGAGAGGAGAAAGCCCACTTGGGCCTTAAGTGGCTATTAAGGTCCAATATGAACTAGGCTTCTAATGGACTCTACTAATGGCAACCTAGCCATGGACTTTACATTACAAGTGGCCCATTGGCTTGTTATAAGCCTTACAAGAAGCCCAAATGAAAGAAATGAAACAAATACATAAGTACAATCCCATACGAGTCATAACACACAAATACGTTCCACCCGTATAGCTTTTGATGCCCCCATCAATTCTCCCCGGGTGGGAAGAACTCGACCCCGTCGAGTAAGAGGTGTGGCTGCTCGAGTACTCCGGCGGATCCGTCACCGTGCCAAGTAACGCGGGTATGCTCCACTCCAAGTGACCGTCACCTGCTCATTGCATATATACTCGATATGTACAAGCTGCTGTGGGCTAGAGGTGGACACTCCGGGTGGGGCACTCTCAAAAGGGAAGGAAACGGCTCGAAGACTCACTAGGAATCACCACTGAGTCCCTGTAGGTGACTAGATCCGGGTGTAGATATAGAACCGATCCCATACTCATCGAGTGAGGCGACTCGCTTCACACTCATAAGGGACTGACATCGACGAGCTTGCACAAGACACATGCAGACAAACAAATGACACACAAACCATGCAAACAAACCACACAAAATAAACCACACAAGGAAAACACACTGACTCATCTATGACCCTAGACACACCTAATGTTAGTCCGACCCGTACATGGGTGACGGCGGACCAGGACACCCGAATGTGTGCCATGCATGCATCTGACGTAATCGGTGGTTGACATCATGCGGAAATCCTAGATCTCCTAAGGTGGGCCATGCATGCATATAGGATGTGGATGTGGGAGGGCCAAGAGTATCTCCCCTAGATGATGGCGTATCTTGTAAGTGTACGGGCTTGGTGGGCATAGACGACCCGGCCCGTGGGGAAGGGGTGTGATAGCGGACTCCCTCGAAGAAGTGAAGTGAATGTGGAGGGTCTAAGGATCCACTAGGGAGTGGGTCAAAGGGATCAAAGAAGGTATGACCCCTTATGGTGGGTTCCCACAAGTCACGGTCCCACGTGTAGAAGTTTTGAAGGTGTGGATAGTCACCTTCTTGAATTGTGACGGGTGAGACGGAGATTGTAGGCAAGAAGTATGATTCCTCCCTCGGACAAAAGGGTATGAATTCGGGTTCGTCCGGTAGCGGAAGAAGTAGAAGAACCTCCGTGGTGACACAACCCACGGTGCACTCGGAGGTAATGGACCCGAAGGCCGGATGGGTGAAGCTAAGACTAGCGGGTTGGTCAAAGCCTCGGGCCAAAAGATGCGTCAACTCCCATTGTGAATCTAATCCCATGATAAGATCGTCCAACGTATCAACATGGTGACGAGATCGAAATGTGGTATGGAATGAATTGACCGGCACTAAAGGTAGGGTGGGGTCCATGGATGGAAAGGGATGTGGGACCGAGCCTTCCTTGAGCCATCTAAGAAGTGGCTCAGCTATATAAAGAGTACCCGTTAGAAATACGAGTGGCTCGGGCTTTGGTAGTTCCAAATGAGATGGTTCCGAATCAAGTTCGGAAATAGAGAGTGATGACATTGGAGCTCTCATGGGTGAGGAAGGAATGTCCTTCTCGTGGTGAAGGGGTCCTTGGGGTGGCTCCGGGAACAACCAATCTACCCCGATAGACCGATCTAGGCTTGTACTAAACCTTTGCACTTGTCCCATCATGGCTTGGAACATTGTGCCCACTTCATCGGCACTATGGAATTAGGGTGTGGCCATGGTGGCTAAGATGGGGTTGGGTCCCCTAGGAATGGATACGCAAGGCCATTTTTTTTTATTGTAAAACCAAAATGTGATGCTAACTAATGTACCTAGACATAACCAAAACTCGGTACGTGGCGGAGACAACCGATCCGAAGATCACTCGCGCAAGTGTGCGGCCTTCCCGATAGGCGTAGCCTAACGTTCGGACAACACCTTTTGATATACCGACTAATGGTATGCAAATGCAACTCTTAAGACCGACTTAGACACTTAGACTTAAATGACACTCTTTTTTTTTGACACCCTAGACTCAACCTCGCTCTGATACCAAATTGATGTGGGACGAGACCACGGACACGACAAGCTCGTGACTGCCCCTTAACGAGGGAAGCGTCGGACGTGCGCGGTTGAGAAACCGGCAGTGAGCTAGGGTGGTCGGCTCTCACTTGTGCCCGGATCGGGTCACGGGACTGTAACGCTCTCTCTCGCAGCAGCGGTGATATAAATATAAAGCGAGCTAATTGTCCCTACACATGCTCTCTAGCAGCGACATAAACAAATATATATGAAGTAAGCAAAATGCCAAGTAAGGGAGCAAATGCGATACCTCCACGCGCTCGGGGTGGGGAAGACGGACCCGGCCGAAACTCGTACTCCCGGGATAAATATTACACAATGATGACAGCAATGAAATATTGCCCACTCCACGTAGGGAGGTAAAGGGCTACACAAATGGGGCCGGGAGGACCGAATTCGGGTTGACGGGCGGCTTCTCGCGTCTCTTCGGCAGCACCCGAACTTGTGGCTGTGGGGCCCACGCGCTATCCGGAGGGGCCGTGTGGGAGCCAGTGGCACCGCTGTGGTGGTGGATGCCTGGATGAGCGCTCCCTGGAGTGGAGACGCGCTGGTTCGCCGGCCGGAGGCCGGGCGGCTCCGATCGGCACCGGTCGGAACAACCGGCCACGGATCTGCAACTTCTGGTTTTCAGCACGCGTCCCGGCGAGAACGGACGCTGCAATCAGCCCCGATGTCGGATCGACATGAAACTGGCGCCGTTGGAAAGCTAACTTCAAATACTTCAATCTAGGCTTGACGATCTGGCCTGGATCTATACGGATCTAGGCTTTAATGAATTGTTGAGTTGCTGTTGTATAGTGATAGGACTCTCAGATCTGCAGAGAACTTGTCTAAGAACTGCCTTTGACCGATATGTGAACGTCCGAATCGGAAGTTATGGTCTTCCTAAAAGTTGTAGGAAATCAAGATAGGAAACGGAGACTATTTTTTATTAAGGGTTTGGAGGTGGTGGTGATTTTTTCTGTTTTTTGAAGTGGAGGGTGGTCGGATCTGAAACTTGGCTGAAAATACTGTAGTAGAGATAGAGAACGAATTTTGAAAAATGGATAGAGGGCGAATCAAAAATCAAGAAAAATGGTGGATGTAGGGGATGATGGACAGAACACCCAGTAAAATTAGGAGCCCCAAAAAAAAATCAAAAAGAAGGTCGGAGATGGGAAACTCAGAGCTACTGTCATTGTAGATAGAGACAGGACAGATCTGGGAGTGATTGAAGACAGAAATTACAAAAATATCAAACGAAGGATTTTCGACCTGAATTTTTTTGTGGATGATGGGATGGAAGATAAGAACACACCATAAAAATTACAAATCACGAAGAGGCCGTGGCTGGCAGCATGAGTTTCGTGAAGACACCTCTGTCCAGCAGGACAGAAAATCGAAGACGGATTCGCGGCGGCTCGAAGGCGGCACGAACGGCGGCGGCGGCGGCACAGATGAAGATCAGAGGTTGAGAGGAGGAGATAGAAGATTGATACACTCTAGAACTGGAGGTTTGAGGAGAGGAAACCAAGGGGAGAGGGCTGGGGTGCAAGAGCCTTCTTAGCATTCAACAAAATTTCTGAATTTTTCATTGATTTCTAAATGCAAATACAAGGTTATATATGACTCCAATCAAATCAATTGTGCACCCTTGGATCTAGGGATGGGGATTGAAGGGCTGAGATGAAGTGTGAACAACACACCAAATATAATTTTTTTAATCTAACTTGACCATTTCTATTCAAACTTAGACTAATTCTATTCCAACTCCACCTAAATCACACCTACCAAGCCTAATAAGACAAGGAAGAGGGCGCCCCCCTTCATGGGCTTCTCATGGGCCTAGGCTGGTCCAAGGCCAACCACTCAAGTCCAATAACCCATGTCTAGACTTGGGCCTTCCAAGTCTTGGTGGTCCATGAGAGGAGAAAGCCCACTTGGGCCTTAAGTGGCTATTAAGGTCCAATATGAACTAGGCTTCTAATGGACTCTACTAATGGCAACCTAGCCATGGACTTTACATTACAAGTGTCCCATTGGCTTGTTATAAGCCTTACAAGGAGCCCAAATGAAAGAAATGAAACAAATACACAAGTACAATCCCATACAAGTCATAACACACAAATACGTTCCACCCGTATAGCTTTTGATGCCCCCATCAGCGCTTCCCTACCAGTATTTCAATTTGGGAAGCCATTGCTTGGAGTAAGGACCTAAGAGAAACTCTTATCAAAATACTCCAAGAGCCGGAAGTCTATGAAACACATGTCACGGAAATGAAGGTGGCTGCCTATGGAGCCTTCACGACTGCCATCTCTTTCATGGAGAAAGACATGCTGCTTTCCCCTCCGTGCCATAATCGTCCTCTTTACATGAAGGTGAAGGTCAACGGGTATGACGTGAACCGAATCCTGGTGGACGCTGGTGCCGCTGTTAACATCATGCCACTCAAGACATTCAAGACTCTATATCTGACCCCGTTCCTCCAGAAGGTTCAAGCGGTCAAGATATCTGGTTTTAACCAGAACAATGAGGATGTCCTCGGTCGGGTGGATGTTGATCTGGTGCTCGATGATTTCACCTCCAAGGCGACATTCTACATCATCGACTCCAACAAATCTTATAAGATGCTACTGGGCAGACCCTGGCTCCACAAAAATTGGGTCGTCCCGTCAACTCTCCACCAATGCATCAAGTATGCCAAGGACGGGGAGCAACGCACGGTCTTTGTAGACCTGTCGCTGTTCACACCAGCAGAATGCAACCTGGCCGATGTTGCACTCTACTTCAAGGGGATTAGTCCGTACCCTATGATTAAGAGCAAAGGCAACGGTTGGCTCTCAGAGGAAGACGATGGTGATCTCTTCTCTGTTGACGAGGAAAAGGCCAAGCTTCATCGGCTGTGCCTCGGCTCCATGTCAACCTCAGATTACCCCGAGAGGCGCCAGATCGACTTCGAGGCTAATCTTATTAGCCGAGCTATCAACAAGAGCATATTCTTGCCACCAGACTGCATCCAGCTCCCATGTGCATCCGAGAAGCATAGCGTCGAGTCGCTCACGACATTTATTGTCACCTTCAAGTGACAACGCCGAAACAAGAAGAAGGCTAACAGGGACAAACCTATTGTCTTCTACAAGGGAGACATGGTCCCTCAAGCCCCGCCAGATGATGACTTCGGCTGGTCTAGGCAAGCCGATGATACCCCTAAAGCAGTTCAGGTATGGGGCGATATGTCACCGCATATTCAAGAAATGTATCTGAAGCAACACATTCCCCTGTGGCAAACTTCAGCACAACAGAGATACTTCCGTCAGTTGTGGACTCCTTCCCAGGTCCGAGGGCAACCCTCGTCCTTCCATAAGGACACCAGGGGACTTGGCTACGACCAAGACCCGGACTTTTACGTCTACCACACAGTCAATGTCGTAGGCCAGGCACAACCAGCCGACGACAGAGCTAGAGTCGAAGCCAAATTCGACAGCTCCGGGGATGTGGAAGAGGAAATTCTGATTCCAGTCCCCGTCACAGCCAGAACTCCGGCCCAAGCCGTCGAGGAACCTACCTCACCTCCCTGCCAAGACAAGGGGGCAGAGGAAGCTCCTCTGGTCTCTCAGCCAGTCGAAGGACCTAGTTCAACAAACCCTCCTGAGGGGGGGATATCTCTGATCCTAACTGCGAAGGATTGCCAGCCTCGCCAGGCAACCCCGGTGAGACCTTAACAGCCCCGACTGACGACTGCGGGCCAGCAGTCGGTGGCTCGGATCAATCCTCGATGGACCCCAACAACAACCACTCTCCAGTCCCATCAATGTCAACTAGTGGCTTTGAGAACCAAGATATACACGAAGCCGACATCGATGATGAGGATTTCATCGACTTCCAACCCGCTCCTCCTGAGCTGGAGGACGGTGGCCAAGCGACTGTGGACGAGCTCGTGGAGATCAACCTGGGCGAAGATGAATCCCCTCAGCCTACATTCGTCAGTGCTCTCCTCACCGAGGCAGAAAGGCAGGATTACAAGCAACTCCTGCTCGAATACAAAGACTGCTTCACCTGGATGTACAAGGAGATGCCAGGGCTAGACCCCTCTGTAGCGGAGCACGAGCTAGCCATTTCTCCCTCAGTCACTCCGGTCAAGCAACCACAGCTGTGCATGCGCCATGAGCTGGAGCTCCAGGTTTCGGCCGACGTCCATAAAATGGCGGAGGCCGATTTCATCGAGCCGTGTATCTACCCGATTTGGCTCACCAACATAGTCCCAGTCAAGAAGAAGAATGGCCAAGTCCGCATCTGCGTCGACTTTCGGGACCTCAACAAAGTCTGTCCGAAGGACGACTTCCCAGTCCCGATCACAGAAACGATGGTCGATATGACCACCGGTCATGAAGCCTTGTCTTTCATGGACAGGTCATCAGGTTATAACCAGATCCGGATGTCCGTCAAAGACGAGAACCACACAGCTTTTAGATCCCCCAACGGGATTTTTAATTACAAGCGCATGCCCTTTGGTTTAAAGAATGCCGGTGCTACTTACCAAAGGGCCATGACCAAAATATTCGATGAGATGCTGCACAACACCGTCGAATGCTATGTCGACGACCTCATCATCAAGACCAAAAGGCGTGAAGACCATTTGCGCGACCTTCGCCAAGTCTTCGAGCATCTCCTGTAATATGGGCTCAAGATGAACCCCATGAAATGCGCCTTTGGCGTATCTAGTGGAAAATTCCTCAGCTTCGTCGTCAGGTACCGAGGAATCAAGGTTGATCCCAGTAAGATCAAAGCAATCCAGGAGCTCCCACCACCCAGCAACATCACCGAGCTCAGGTCCTTCCAAGGAAGGCTACCTATATTCGGAGGTTTATCTCTAACCTCTCAGGTCGATGCGCACCTTTCATCAAGCTGATGAAGAAGGACGCCCCGTTTACATGGGACTCAGAATGCCAGGCAACTTTCGAGCAAGTTAAGGAGTACCTCCTTACTCTCCCAGTCTTGGGGGTACCAATCAAGGGTAAACCCCTCATCCTTTATATTGCTGACATGGACGCTTCGCTAGGAGCTCTGTTGGCGTAAATCAATGAGGAAGGTAAAGAGCAGCTCCTCTATTACCTCAGTAGGAAGCTAATCGGTGCCGAGTACCGCTACTCCCCTATGGAGAAGGTTTGCTTGGCACTGGTGTTCGTAGTTAAGAAGTTGCGACTGTCACGTCCCGACACGAAATATCGGGACGCGAACTAGTCGTAAACAAGCATGTCGATCAGAGCATGTATAATTTTATTTTTAAAGAAAAAAATGAATGGAAAAAATGATACTTTTATTCCATCAAAATGAAGTTTACATCACTAATTCATAAGTCATAAAGGTCAATTATAATCTTCAAACTCCAAAATACAACATTCTTGTAAAATCACTAATGACCTATATAAACCTAGGTAAAAAGGAAAATCACTCTCTCACTCTTGTTCATTCCCTTGTTCATTTTCATTTTCTGCAACAATTAACCAAAACGTAGGGTGAGCTAAAAGCTCAGTAGGATTTTATATCTCTAAGAACTAGGCAATCTTTAAGTATTAACAATTTAATTAATTTTCTAACTTGTATCGGGAAGTGTATAAACATGAATGAAATTTCCAAGTATTTGAGATAATATGATATCAAGAGGAATTTTCAAGTAATAACTTTGAACAAGTAAAGAATTTCATGTAATTGGCCATTTCACGCAAGTCAAGTAATTCATGTAATTTTCAAGTAATCATGTAAACAAGTAACAAGTACGAATAGTGGAATGTCGTAAAATCTAGCAAGTCATGAACTTCGGTGCAATGCCACACCGTGGTCAATCAACTCCCATGGGCACAAGTACTTTCGGGCGCTCCTCCCATGATCAGACCGGGCCCCATTAATGCCAGGCATTGGGTCGGTGGATCATAAGATCCCAAGTACGTTTAGACATCCACTTAACACTATGGACAATGAATTTCAAGAATAAGCTCATTTGTAAAAAGTACAGATATGGCAAGAGGAGTGAATAATAATGTTAAGGCATCATGTTTAACGACATTAAGTCGTGAAATTCAAGAAAGAACGGTAACTAGGAAGAAAATTTAAGTAATTAGAGTTTAATAGAATTAATTTAATTCCATGATTTAATCTTGTGTGCATTTGGTTTACAAGTGTTTAGACATGTTTATAGGAAGTTTTTTGTACATTAGAGATGCATTAGTTTAGCCAAAACAGTGATTTATTATAAAAATCAGAATTTGGTTATGAAAATAGGTTTTTATGTCGAAAATAATTCTAACTTGCTAAAAATAATTTTAACATGCTGAAAATAATTTTCATACATTAATTTACTGATAAGATGATAAAAATAAATTTTCATGCTGGATTTAATTTTTACATGCTGAAAATTAATTTTTAACATGCTAAAATTAATACTTAACGTGCTAAAATAATTCTCACACATTAACTTACTGATAAGATACTAAAGATAAGTTTACTACGCTGATTACAGAAATTCTCTGATAACAACATAAATTTTATCATACTAAAAATCATTTTTCTATATTTATTTACTAATTATTTGATAGGAAAATACAATTATCATGCTTAAAAATAGTTTTAATATACTGAAAATAATTCTATCATGCTAAAAATAATTCTAACATGCTAGAAATAAAAATAATTTTTAACATGCTGTAAGAATTAAAACATGCTAATATTACCTTTTCTTACTTTTGATGACTAAATACTTATAATTTTTGGAGATTCCAAATGTTATAATTCATATTGTGTAGTGACTAATCTTTAGTCCCACATTAGAAGTTTAGAAAACTTTCATGGCTTTATATGTTGGAGAGCTCACCTTTGGGTCAGGACCCAAGGGGCATAGGATGTGGGCTCGAGTTGTGTGTGGATACAAAATTATTAATATATTTATTTGTGCCGTGCCGTGCTCGAGCCGAGCCGAGCCGAGCCGCACCGCACCGCACCGCACTGAGGTGTGGTGTGGTTGGTTTTGAAATTGTTTTGTCTTACCCCTATATATATATATTTTCCTATTTTTTTTGAACGTGATAGCCTAGACTAGCGCGATCTGAAGAACGCGCTATCCAGTGCTAGCGCGATCTGGACATGGGTTTATATATTTTTCAAAATATTTTATTTTGACCCCGGTATTCCGGGTAAAAGTTTTATGAACGCGCTAGCCTCTGCTAGCGTGATCTGATGATCGCGCTACCCTCGAGTAGTGCGTTCTGGGGCATATTTTAGAATTATGTCTTTGACCCCTGAGGGCGGGAAAATACTCTGTATGATCACGCTATGTCGGGACAGCACGTTCAGAACGCGCTCCTGAGGTATAGTATGTTCTGGTTCTGATGAAAAATGGGAATACCCCTCCAATAAAAAGACCATAACTTGCTCATTTCTTAATGAAATTTAGAGAAACATGTATCAATGGAAAGAGCACTGAAAAATGAACAAGATGACATACTTTAATTAAGATTTGGCCTGAGAGACACCTACCTTTGAGCAGATCTAAGGAGAGATAGAAATATAGGTCGAAATAAGAAAACCCTTGATTCTTCCTTCAAATCTCCTCCAATCACTACAGCAGCATAGCCTTGGCTTCCAGGGATGATTTAAGGGTCGAATGGGGCTCTATTTATAGCCAAAACTTGGTCAAATTTGTCAAGATTCCTTGCCTGACAATGTCAAACTTTCCAACTCCAAATTGGTAACTTCTTAATCTAGCCTCATTTGGTGTGCAAGGTGAGCTGTTAGGTAAGGGTCGATTTTTGTGTCAACATTCTAGAAATTAGATTATTATAATCCTTTTCAAAAGGTATTTAACATGTGTTACGAATTTAAGGTCTAATTATCCTTTAATAAATCTTTTAATCCATTAATCCAACCCATTATGGATTATCCAATGGGCCAATTGTGATCCTAGTCCATTAAATGGACTTTTATTGGGCTTTCTATGATTTATCTAAGGTTTAAAGCATTTAATCTCTATTTACTTCTAGTTAATTCAAGTAAATTAAACAAACTAGCTTATTTCATTTAGTAAAAATGTAATTTAATTATTTCATGAAAATTTTAATTACATAATGAAATTGAAAAATTTATTTCTGATTTTTAATTATCGGGTTTCTACAGCGACATTACCTCCTGTCCCATCAGGTCGAGCTTATATCCAAGCACGACCCTCTGAAGTATCTCCTTCGGCGACCTGTCCTCTCAGGCAGACTGGGAAGGTGGGCTCTCCTGCTGATGGAGTACGACATCACTTATGTCCCCAGAAAAGCAATTAAGGGACAAGGTATGGCTAAATTCTTGGCAGCCCATCCAATACCAGACAACTCACCCTTCAGCTCGGAGTTCCCGGACGAGGAGTCCCTTGCTGCTCAATCACAACAACCAGTTGAATAGAGCGGAGATGTCTTGTATTACTGATAACAGAACGCTCTCACAACCAGCGTGTCTTGCTGGGAGCTCTACTTCTATGGCGCTTCCCGAGGGATCACCCGGAGCAACCAGGATCCGGCCACCATGGCAAGTGCCGGCATAGTTTTCCTGACTCCTCAGAGTGGAGTTTTGTACAACTCCTGCTCCCTCATGAAGTCCCTGACCAACAATGAAGCCGAGTATGAAGCTCTACTCATTAGACTCCAGATGGCTCTCCATATGGGTATTAAATGTCTCAAAGCCTACGGGGACTCCCACCTGATAGTCCGGTAGGTCCTCGGCGTCTATGACGTACGGAAGCCAGAGTTGGTTCTGTACCATACCGCCGTCACCAGATTAACCCAGAAGTTCTATTTCTTCAAAATAGATCATATCCCCAGAAGCAGCAATGCTCAGGCGGATGCCTTAGCAAAATTGGCTGCGGCCGTCAAGCTCCCGCCCGAGGGTGAGGTCGACATCATCATCAAACACAGAAGGCTGATGCCGAGCTCACTCGAAGGCAACACCGGTCTCACCATCTACGAGGTCCCCGACCTTGACCAGAACATGCCTCCAGAAGAGGATGATTGGCGTGCGCCCATCATCAAATTCAAGAAAGGGTGGCTCCCACCTGACCGAGCTCAAAGGGTCCAGCTACTCCGCCGAGAAACCTCTTACGAGTTGATTGGCGACTCCCTGTATCGACTCGTCCACGAGAAGGACAAGTCAATTCTCCTGAGATGTGTCTCCCTCGCCGAGGCTCGAGCCGTCATGCAGGAGGTCCACTCCGGGTTGTGCGGCGCACACCAGGCCGGAGATCGAATGAAGCACAACATCAAGCTCAAAGGCTTCTACTGGCCAACCATGTACGCGGATTGTGTCCAGTATGCCCGTACATGCCATCAATGCCAAGCCTTTGGCCCAGTACCCAGAGGACCTCCTAACCCACTGCGTCAAACAACCCCCACCTGACCTTTCGCTGAGTGGGGCATGGACATCGCGGGTCCTTTCCCGCCATCTTCCAAGGGCCACAAATACATCTTGGCCGCCACTGACTATTTCTCTCGCTAGGCGAAGGCCCTTCCCTTGCGAGAAGTCACTAGCGAGGTGGTTGCCAGATTCGTCTGGCATAACATCATATACCGATTCGGTACTCCCAGTCGCATAGTGTCCGACAACGGGACACCATTCAAGAATAAGGCCGTATACCAGCTAGCGGCCAACGTTCACATCGACCGGAGAACCTCTTCGGTCTATAACCCCCAGGCTAATGGCTTAGCGGAAGCCTTCAACAAGATCCTCTGAAAGCTCTTGGCTAAGATGGTTAGCCACCGGAAACGCGATTGGGGTGACAAGGTCTTCGAAGCATTGTGGGCCTATCGGACGGTCTACAAAACCCCTACGGGGTGCTCGCCGTTCTCCCTTGCTTACGGGACAGAAGCAATTATCCCCATCGAAATCCAGTTAGATTCTTACTGTGTGGTGATCCACACCGGCCTGGCCGGCCCTGACGAAAGTGAGTACCAGAGAAGGCTAGAAGAGCTCGCCGATCTAGAAGGCAAGCGGCTCGAAGCCTACAAACACCTGTAAATATACCAGGCCCGCATGGCTCGGGCCTATGATAAGCTCGTCAAGCAACGAGCTTTCAAGCAAGGCGACCTTCTCATGATCAAAGAAAAGGAAGTCATGGCAGGGCGCTCCAGTGGGAAATTACAGCCGAATGGGTGAGGTCCGTATATTATCCAGAATGTCTATGAGGGCGGGGCCTACACGGTTGTCGACCACAAAGGTCATAGGCCGTTCCCACCTCTCAACGGCAAACATATGAAGCTATATTATGCACCAGAACACGAGTTCACGCGCCAGCCAGACTAAGGCGTACATCTGAACTACTACTAGTAAGGCCGGTCCTTCCCCATGAAGGATCTAACCGGCCAGTCCTTCCAATCGTCGATTCCCAGTCAAACAGCCAGCTCAGCTCCCCGGAACCGCCGCCAGGCATCCTCGGGGACTAATCTCCTGCCCTCGTTCCCATCACCATGAGAGCGTGAGCACTTCTGCACCGGCACCAGTCTAGCCGTCAGGCTCCCAGGTAAGTCAAAAAAAAATGGGGTTAAAAATAGAGATGCCCCAGCAGACCCAATCATCCTCATCACAAGCGGGCGACTGGGGGCAAAAAAGCCAGTAACCCAGCTGAGGTGGAAACCCGAAAGGGCACCTCAGGCAAAATTGGGAAACCCCTCGATGTGAAAACCCACAAGGGCGCGTCGGAAAAGATAAAGGGGGTCCGCTCTAGCGAAAACCCGAAAGGGTGGTAACGCCGATAACGAGAAAAGCTTCCTCTCCCCACTAGTCAGAACAGCCTTCCACCCACTCCTCAGTGAGTCGTTAGCCTCACCAAGAGTCAGTCTTCAATCAACTTACACTGCTAGAGCACGAACCCTATAATTCCTAGTTGGCCCTGCACTACCCCCACTCAGTTCGGCCAACCTTAGGCCCTTGCTTCGACACCACAGGTCAACCGGTCCCTATGATAGTCAAGCTCCCAATCACCATCCCAGCAGACTTGTGTCCAAGTACATCCCTAGACACTTGTCATTCTATGTCACTACATCCTACATCCCATGTAAATCTAGAGCCTTCAAGTTTCATCATAATCCCAGTTCTCTCCTACAATCCATGATCCACCAGTCATAACTCCAGTCATATCTCGCCATGACGTAGTGGCCCTTCGCCACCATGGCACGAGAATGTATGAAAACCCTTATTAATGGCGAAAAATATCCGACCACCCACACCTTCGGTATCAGGTTACGTCCCCTAACGGTAACACGCTACGGACGGCAGTCTCAAAAAAAAAAGTATAAAAAAATTTGGGGTTAAAAATAGAGATACCCCGGTGGCCTCAGTGGATTCCTTCTACAGGATTACTGAGGGCAAAAATTGCCATTAACCCAGCTGAAGCGAAAACCCGAGAGGGCGCCTCAGGCAAAATCGGGTAACCCTCGGTGTGAAAACCCGCAAGGGTGCACCGGAAAAAGCAAAAGGGGGCCAGCCCTGGCGAAAACCCGCAAGGGCAGTAGGGCTAGTAAAGAGAAAGAAACTCTCTCTCTCTCCCTACTCTTCACTAATGAAAGCCGTTAACCGCGACACCTCGCCAACGGTGACCTTCACATCACTCACGATAATGGTGGCTGTTAGGGTGCTGGGCCTGGATACAGAGGGGGGGGGTGAATGTATCCCGTTCAGAAATTATGCCCAAATTAAATCTCTAAAGCTCAGATATGCGGAATAAAAACTAATGAGCTTTCCAAGATGAGATGATAAGACAACAATAGATCAAACAGTTGGACTGCAACAATGCAGCCACCTGATCAAACCAGAAACACAGACAGAACAAAGCAAACCAATCACACCTAGCAAAAATATAATGCTCAAGGTTAACTCCCTAGATAATACAACTAGTCAAGCATGCACAACCTGTGAATGGGAGGTAGAAGATATGGAGCTAACGCAAGGCAAACCACTGCACATATAATTTTTAGGTGGTTCGGTCCTCCAGACCTACATCCACCCCTCACTCCCAACCGGAGTGAGGCTTCACTAGCTAACGCTAGAAACAAGCAGACTCAGTCTGCGAACACTTGCTGCCACACAGCTTGACCAGGGGAACAACCTCCCCTCTTCCTCCCAACCGGAGGGACACCCCAAGTGACTCCCAGCCACTTGGAAACCAGAGGTCGAAGACCTCTCTTCCTCCAAACCAGGAGGGACCCCTGGACTTGCAACCACAAGCCCAGAACCGGAGGACGAGCCTCCCTTCCTCTAACCAGAGGGAACCCACAAGTGACAACTTGTCACTTGCAACCCGGAGATCAGATCTCCCTTCTCCTGAACCAACAGGAAGAACCCGACCTCAGTCCAGAGGATCGGAAGAACACAGTAAATCAGATCAAATAAAAAGGAAAAGTAAGAAACGAAAATAACACAGCAAACACAAGCTGTAAATGAAAGAACATCAGATGTGGCTCTCATGGAGCTGGCTGGCCTGGATTTGATCCACGGTCCAGTAGACAGATCTTCAGTAGCTTCTTCTTTCTTCTCCACGAACTCTCTCTCTCTCTCTCTATCTCTCTTTCTTTCTCCTCTGCTTTCCTTTTCTCCCACAATGTTCTATCCTTCTTCTCTGCAACCCTTTTTCTTCTGCCGGCTCACTCTTCTTCTATTTCTTCTTACTTCTGCTCAAGGCTTCAGTCCTTCTACTTCGATCACTTTCTTTCTTTCTGATCTCGATCTCTTTTTCTCTTTTCTTTACTCACTCACTTAGTTCTCCAGATGGAGGCATCCTGGTATTTATAGCTGCAGCATTTAGGGCGTTATCATCGGATCACGTGCCAGGTGATAACCTCGGACCACGTGCCACTTATCTACTTCTCGAACAGTACCTGTCACACAGACATAAGAAGGTATCAGATAATGTATAGACTTGGTTCAGGCTGTTTAACAAAGTGTGTATAGCCATGATGCAGCTTGAGTGTATAGACTTGAAGGTTAACAGACGAGTGTATAGACTTGAGAGTTAACAAACGAGTGTATAGACTTGAGGCCTGATATCAAGTGTATAGACTTGAAGCTTTGAAACCGAGTGTATAGAGTTGAGGTTCTTCATGCGAAGCTCAGTGTATAGACTTGCAGTGTGATAACGAGTGTATAAAGTTGAAGCAATGGAAACGAGTGTATAGACTTCGATCAATATGCATCAGACGACTCTGTATGGACTTGAAGACCCTTAGCCAATGTATAGACTTCAAGTGAAGACCAATGTATAGACTTCACGTGAAAGCCCAATGTGCAGACTTGAGCTATGCAAGCTACAGTGTCGATGTATGGACTTTATGAATGTTCAGACTTGAATGCTCGACCAGTGTACAGACTTGCAGAGCCGAACCCAATGTATAGACTTGAGGAATTGAAGCCAATGTACAGACTTGTCGAATGGCTCAGCAATGTATAGATTTGGCGAACCACGGTCCAATGTATAGACTTGAAGCCTTAAGAACGAGTGTTTAGACTTTGAAGCAAACGCCAGGTATACGATGTGTAGACTTGGCCAGAAAACGTAGGGAAAGGTATGAGTGTATAGACTTGGCCAACCGTAGGGAAAGGTGAGGAGTGTATAGACTTGGCCAACCGTAGGGAAAGGTGAGGAGTGTATAGACTTGGCTTCACTTCGAGCAGCCACAGTGATGTATAGACTTGGCCTTTGAGATGTGGCTGTACAGACTTTGTGTGAAAGCTTGAACAGGCTTTGGCTGTACAGACTTGGCAACCTTCAACTCACTGCGATGTACAGACTCTGAAGAACAGCAGCCAGTGTATGGACTTGATGAGACACTCACGAGTGTACAGACTTAGAGTGAGGCATGCAGTGTATAGACTTTACGAAATTCAAGCAATGCAACACAATGTATATACTTAGAAACAGTAAGTGAGAAGTGTGTAGAATGTATATACTTTAAAGCCTTCAAGCGTCCTCGGTGTACAGACTTGCAGACAGATGCATTAACAAGCCTATCGGATGTATAGACTTTGATGTAGAGGCTTGAGTTACACAAGCAAAGTATAGACACCTAAGATGTGTGCGTAAAGCTCATCAATGTATAGACTATGCAACGGCATCAAAGCAACACATCGATGTACAGACTTGAAATGGCATGCAGCAGACGATGAACACCCAACGTACAGACATGCTATTCCTTCAGCTGACGATCCCAGTGTATAGACTTGCTGCCTTGAAGGCGATGTACAGACTTGACGTTGAAAGCTTGAAGGCACAAGACGATGTACAGACTTGGTCTCTAGACCATGGGCTGTACAGACTTCGAGTGAGACAATCGGATGTACAGACTTTGCTTCGTGCAACAGAGCAATGTATAGACTTGCCTAAGACGCAGCATGAGACGCTGGCTGAGACAGACGCTGTACAGACTTTGAATGCACTAAGACGCTGAACAAGACGGACCGATGTACAGACTTCTAAATGCTAATGGACTATGTATGGACTTGGCTTGAGATGCTGCATGAGACGATGCAGGCTGTATAGACATTAAGTCCGATCAGAGGGCTGTGCAGACTGGAGAGACGGACTAGTGTATAGACTTCAATGATCCGTGTAACAGTCCAATGTATGGACTTTGAAGATTGATGCATGTACAGTCTGTTGTACATACTTCCAATGTACAGACTTTATGAAACTCTAGACACTGGACGCTATGAATGTATAGACTTTACAGTGAATGCATATGCCAATGTATATACTTGCATGAGACAGTCAGTGAGACGCTCAGCAATGTATAGACTTGAAAGAACTCCAAGCGATGTATAGACTTTGAAATGCTTGAAGAGGATGTACATACTTCATGAGACGCTGCATGCCAATGTATAGACTTCATGAAAAGCACATGATGCAATGTGTGGACTTGGTGACTCATGTAGACAGACGAGTGTACAGTCTATGCCATGCTCACAGTTAAGCAATGTACCAAGTTCTGAATGAGCAGTTCTAAATGAAGTAAACACATATGACATCAATTTGTCATCATCAAAACACACGTAAACTATGTCATCATCAAAACATAAGTAAACACATATGACATCAAACAATCCAGATAAATGCAATTATGAAATGCACCAAAGCACACACCACACAGCCATATTTAAAATGCAACAATAATTCAGATAAGATTTTCAATGAAGCATTCATCTGCACCACAAACAGAATTATATGCATTCAAGTGACTCATAGTGTTTGCTATCATCAAAATCACAGGGACACAACAATCTCTCCCTTTTTGATGATGGCAATACTATGAGTCTTATGAATGAAATAAATGGAGTATTCAGACTAGACTCATCAAAGTATTCTCCCCCTTTGACTTCATCAAAAAAAAATACTTTGATAAACAATATCAGAATCATTTAAATCAATTCTCCCCCTTAGTCAAACAACTTATGCAGTCATGCATATGCAACAAATACTCCCCCTTTGACATGGCAGAAGATATAGAGCTATTGCAGACAAACAAATTGATCAGACAATCTAGCACATTATCCCCTTATGCATATAGTGTCACAAACAGACCAGAGTGTTCTGCCCTTATGATCCATGATGCAAGAGAAATCTACAAGGATGAACTCTAGTTATATAAAAAAAAAATTCTGAGAGTTGTGCGTCACATAAAAGAGAACCAATGTCAATCAAAACACATTGATAGAGGGTAATATGATCAGAAACATTTTGAAGGTTGAAACCAATTGAGATGAAGGGAGAATATCAACAAAAATACAGGGACACTCAAGAATGCTGACTAGATTTCCCCCTTTAAGAAAGACACTCAGCAAGACAGGAAAGCTCCCCCTGATTAGATGATGGAGTGAAGCCAATTGATATAGTGAAGTGATGAGCAACTATCAGCAAAACACAGACTGTAGTCACAGTGAATAAATGAGGAAGATAGATTTTCATTAGCACACCAAATTCATAAATCTTTGTAAACGAATTTCAGATTCTTCAATCATAATAGATTATGAATGAGTTTAAACTGACCATCATGATTTAAGAGAGATGTATTCAAAGTTTATCAAGAAAATTCAATACTCATATCTGAAACACCTTTTAATAAAGGTGAACTAGCAACTCATTTGATATTCATGTTTAACCTCCTTCCATCTTACTCATTTAAATTCAGTAACTCCTATGGAAAATACACAAGATCATATTGAGATTAAACAGAAATAAATGAGATTGAGCTTGTCTTTAGATTTTCAGAATTTTCTGATACCAATTGAGCAGCACTTATTTTTCCTGAGTAATTTTGGTTCAGTCAACACCTTTTTACATAAGGCACAACACGTCTTAGGTGAAGTGACCCAGTTACTCAATGTGACAACCGTATTGCCTCTCAAAGAGAACAGAGTTAGCAGTGGAGTATCTTTTTACATGAGGAGACACCTTGATCAGAGGCCAGAATCCCCAGTTACTCAACACATCCATGCCATTGCTCTGCCAGACTTTCAAACATATTGAAAAGAGGTAACTATGGCACTTCATGACATGGACTTACTCTATTTCATTGATAGAAAACCCAGTTTCTCTGTGACCACAATCATTGCTCTAGCTTTAAATTTTAACTGTTTTCAGATTCTTCAAACAAAGCTCAGTACACTTGAAATGATTAAGAACAATACTTTCTACATGTATCTTAACCAAAGAAAGCCATGTCTTTTAAAATTTCAGATTTCAGAAAGTTTTGCATGAAATTCATGAGACAATTGGTTAAGACTTATTAAGCATGATGATTCAGATATTTTCAAGTCTTTTACATCAAAACTTAGAAAATACATTAGGCTTAAATCAATTTGATTTATCAAAACATTCTTAAGCCAGTATAGTAGAAGATTCTTCTTTTCAGAATGTCTGATTTATGCCTAGGGTGCACTGATTAAATCTTTCCTCATTCGGCTGAATCAATGACATTGTCAAGAGAAATTAGCAGAGAGCAATTGTGATACCAATAGTTGAGAGAATAGAGCAATTCAGAAGCCAGCATTAAAGACTAAAAATCAGTCAGATTAGCTTTGACCAGTCTTAACAAGATATGAAGAAATGTGTATGATAGGAACAAGCTACCAATTGAATTCATAGTAGACAGAATCAATGGCTGAGTCTGGAATACAGACAGATCAGCTATATCAGTGTAGACAACAGAGAATTCAAGTGAACCACATATTTGCCAAGACTGGGTCAGATTGCTAGACAGAGGAGTTCAAGAGGTAAGGCGATGAATCAGGAATGCTCCCCCTATCTAGATGCAATGAATCATTTTTTTTTAATGTAAGGAAATGCAATAGCAACTAACTACATGTATGCATTCAGCAAATAAGATTATCATGATTATGCAAGCATCAATCAAACTCCCCCTTACAAAGTGCATGATATACAATTAACATATATGCACACAGCTCACAGTACAAGCAAGAAAGTCTACAAAGCTCAATGCAAGAGTCAAATCAAATAAAAAGCATGTATGCATGAAACTTTGACTTATCAGCTCAACCATAAATTTCATTTGAACAGATTTGAGAAATTTACCTGAATGAGGTTTTATCAACTTGGGTGCCTTGGTTTATTTCCCCCTTTTTATTCTTCAGTCCAAGGCACTCCTGTAAAATACTGATCATTTTGATCCTGCAGGGACCCAAGCAGCTTTGGGTCCTGCCTTACTTCTAGCAGGTATTCTAAACATTTTCATAGCAACATTATCATCAAATTTCATCAGTGAACAGTCATCCATAGAATGTCCAAATTTTCTACAGTATCTACATGAAATGGCTGGTTTTTGGTTCTTATGATGCATATTAACAGTAGGGTGATGTTTATAAACATGTTCATAAGATTTTCTGTTATATGCATGAGCAGTTTGATGCTTGTTCTTCACCATCCAACATTCAGTAGATTTATGGCCTGGCTTCCCACAGTTATAGCATGAAATTTTCACAAATGATTTTGCAGGGAATTTGACAAAATGGGGATTAACATAGTTCTTTTGAACATACCAACAGTCCTTGACTGTATGCCCATTTTTCCCACAGTGGGAGCATGCAAAAGAATTTCTTCTTTGAAAACCATTTTTACCCCAAGTGGATCTAAACCAGCACTCAGCAGCCTTGTGCCCAGGCTTATTGTAGTTGAAACACACAATGTGCTGACTAGAATTGTGTTTAGATCCATATAGACCATGAACATGAATGGGGGACTTGGCATGCTGTTTATTGTCTTCTTTCATGATAAAACATTCACTCATGAGATGACCATGCTTCCCACAATAATAACATGAGGCATCAGGCTTCCTAGCAACATGGTTTCTATCAAAAGAGTTTCTAGAATGTAAAGTTCCACTAGCATGCTCATCCTTTAACAAACCCTTTTTAATGTGAGTGTGTGAGAGATCATGTGAATTGTGTGCAGTCTTCTTTATAACAACAGGAGTGTCTTTTTCCTTTTTCTGTGAATTTTCACCCTTTTTCAGTTTTTGAGTTTGTTCCACAGTTTTGGGTTTTTCCTTTTTCTGTGAATTTTCACCCTTTTTCAATTTTCGAGTTTGTTCCACAGTTTTGGGTTTCACAGTGGACTTTTGTGCAGTGAATTGAAAAACAGAAGGAGTAGGGGTTGTGTTCTGATTAGAAGCTTTGACAAAAATAGTAGATGTTTTATTCCCATTACTCCTTTTGTTTGTCGGACTGTAACCCAGTCCCTCTCTCTGAAAGCTAACATTATTTCCAAGAAGCTTATTCAGATTGTCCTTTCCTTGACAAATTTTGACAAAGAATTTTTCAAGTCTTGAATTTCAGAATTTAAGCCACAAGTATTAGCTTCATATTTGGACAAATCTGTTTCACAGGAAATGAGTTGTTGATGCAAGGCATCATTCAAACTTTTGAGTTTTCAACTTCCTGTTTTAGCTTTGTTTCATTGTCAGCTTCAGATAGGGACTTATAAAGATCATCAACTTCTTGTTGAAGGGATGTGATAGTGAGCTCATAATTAGCTACCTTCTCTTCACAGCATTTGACATTTCCACTCAACATTAGGTTGATGGTTTTTAGACTCTCAATTTCATGTTCATCATTCATCAACCTATCAGAATTATCTATGCTCACACCCTTGCCTTTTTCAATTGTCAATAGCCTATCTGACAGTTGGGTGTTTAGATGATTTAGCTTGTTGATTTCCTCTTTCAATTTCCTATTTTTCTCTAGGAGATCATCATCAAACATCCAATCATCTAAGGAAGACTGACATTCATAAAAGTTTTCCTGTTGTTTCTCAGATTGAGGTTTGTTGAGATTTTTCTGAAGCTCTAGATTCATTATTCTATCAGCCTCCATTTTTTCAGAAATCAATCTGTTTTCTTTTTCAAGACTCATCAATTTGTGTTCAAATTCCTTGGACTGGTTTTTGAGTCTTTCATTTTCAGATTTCATATCTTCAGCTTCAGTTTTCTTTTCTAGCAATGATTTGTTTTCTTCTTTCAGAGATTTGATTAAATCCTTTTGAAGTTTATCATCAGAATCAAATTCATTTATCAAGTCTCTTAAAGCTGCACAAGCATTGCAAGCATTTTCAGATTTCATTTTTTCAAGTTCAGAGTTGACACACTCTAATTCTCTCACCAATTTTTCATTCTGAACTGCATTATAGTGATGAACCTGATCATCAATTAAACTAAGCCTCTCCTTTAGTTCAGAAATTTCACAAACAAGCTCCTGATTCTCCTTTTTGTGTAAACCAATTTGTTTCACAAGGGTTTGTTTTTCAGATTTCAAATGATCTAGATCTGTAGTAATAGAATCGAAATCTTGTAGTTGTCTTCTAAAAATTTCATTTTCAGTTTTTAGAATTTCAGGGCTTTCACCTCGAGATTTAACATTCTCATGATTCTTTAGCTCCTTTTTCAGACCTTTATACTTCTTCCCTAGTTTTTTATAGGATCTTGTCAGATTGACATAGGCATCTTCCCAGTCATCTAAAGAAAAATTCTCAAAAGGGTTTACCTCCTCATCATCCTGTTCTTCGGATTCATCTTGATCACTGCCATGGTTGCTCTTGTCAGTCATCAGGCAACTGTCCTCATCTCTCCTCTGAGTTAGCTTCAGCTTTTCCAGAATGTCCTTAGTGGACCTGCAGTCATAAAAATAAGAATGTAGAGCCTTGTCAGTAGCTTCTTTCATTAGATTCAAAACTTTCTGATTCTCTTCATTTCTCGATCTATGACTTTTAGTCCATTTGGACTTTTCCTTTGGCAGTCTGTGAGGACCATGTGAGATTAACTTCCACAGATCCAGATTCATCAAATTCACATAGTTATGTAGACAGCTAACCCATGAGTTAAAGTTAGAGCCATTAAAAACCGGTGGAGACCCCATTGATTAATTCGGTAAATAGATTAATGCAGCAGATAGTAGAATCAGAAATGCACCAAGGACAACAGGATCCTCTGCAGATCGTTGGATCTGATCAATCAGAGAACCTGACTCTGATACCAATTGTTAGGGTGCTGGGCCTGGATACAGAGGGGGGGTGAATGTATCCCGTTCAGAAATTATGCCCAAATTAAATCTCTAAAGCTCAGATATGCAGAATAAAAACTAATGAGCTTTCCAAGATGAGATGATAAGACAACAATAGATCAAACAGTTGGACTGCAACAATGCAGCCACCTGATCAAACCAGAAACGCAGACAGAACAAAGCAAACCAATCACACCTAGCAAAAATATAATGCTCAAGGTTAACTCCCTAGATAATACAACTAGTCAAGCATGCACAACCTGTGAATGGGAGGTAGAAGATATGGAGCTCACGCAAGGCAAACCACTGCACATATAATTTTTAGGTGGTTCGGTCCTCCAGACCTACATCCACCCCTCACTCCCAACCGGAGTGAGGCTTCACTAGCCAACGCTAGAAACGAGCAAACTCAGTCTGCGAACACTTGCTGCCACACAGCTTGACCAGGGGAACAGCCTCCCCTCTTCCTCCCAACCGGAGGGACACCCCAAGTGACTCCCAGCCACTTGGAAACCAGAGGTCGAAGACCTCTCTTCCTCCAGACCAGGAGGGACCCCTGGACTTGCAACCACAAGCCCAGAACCGGAGGACGAGCCTCCCTTCCTCTAACCAGAGGGAACCCACAAGTGACAACTTGTCACTTGCAACCCGGAGATCAGATCTCCCTTCTCCTGAACCAACAGGAGGAACCCGACCTCAGTCCAGAGGATCGGAAGAACACAGTAAATCAGATCAAATAAAAAGGAAAAGTAAGAAACGAAAAATAACACAGCAAACACAAGCTGTAAATGAAAGAACATCAGATGTGGCTCTCATGGAGCTGGCTGGCCTGGATTTGATCCACTGCCCAGTAGACAGATCTTTAGTAGCTTCTTCTTTCTTCTCCACGAACTCTCTCTCTCTCTATCTCTCTTTCTTTCTCCTCTGCTTTCCTTTTCTCTTACGTTGTTCTCTCCTTCTTCTCTACAACCCTTTTTCTTCTGCCGGCTCACTCTTCTTCTATTTCTTCTTACTTCTGCTCAAGGCTTCAGTCCTTCTACTTCGATCACTTTCTTTCTTTCTGATCTCGATCTCTTTTTCTCTTTTCTTTACTCACTCACTTAGTTCTCCAGATGGAGGCGGCCTGGTATTTATAGTTGCAGCATTTAGGGCGTTATCATCGATCACGTGCCAGGTGACAACCTCGGACCATGTGCCACTTATCTGCTTCTCGAACAGTACCTGTCACACAGACATAAGAAGGTATCAGATAATGTATAGACTTGGTTCAGGCTGTTTAACAAAGTGTGTACAGCCATGATGCAGCTTGAGTGTATAGACTTGAAGGTTAACAGACGAGTGTATAGACTTGAGAGTTAACAAACGAGTGTATAGACTTTAGGCCTGATATCAAGTGTATAGACTTGAAGCTTTGAAACCGAGTGTATAGAGTTGAGGTTCTTCATGCGAAGCTCAGTGTATAGACTTGCAGTGTGATAACGAGTGTATAAAGTTGAAGCAATGGAAACGAGTGTATAGACTTCGATCAATATGCATCAGACGACTCTGTATGGACTTGAAGACCCTTAGCCAATGTATAGACTTCAAGTGAAGACCAATGTATAGACTTCACGTGAAAGCCCAATGTGCAGACTTGAGCTATGCAAGCTACAGTGTCGATGTATGGACTTTGTGAATGTTCAGACTTGAATGCTCGACCAGTGTACAGACTTGCAGAGCCGAACCCAATGTATAGACTTGAGGAATTGAAGCCAATGTACAGACTTGTCGAATGGCTCAGCAATGTATAGACTTGGTGAACCACGGTCCAATGTATAGACTTGAAGCCTTAAGAACGAGTGTTTAGACTTTGAAGCAAATGCCAGGTATATGATGTGTAGACTTGGCCAGAAAACGTAGGGAAAGGTATGAGTGTATAGACTTGGCCAACCGTAGGGAAAGGTGAGGAGTGTATAGACTTGGCCAACCGTAGGGAAAGGTGAGGAGTGTATAGACTTGGCTTCACTTCGAGCAGCCACAGTGATGTATAGACTTGGCCTTTGAGATGTGGCTGTACAGACTTTGTGTGAAAGCTTGAACAGGCTTTGGCTGTACAGACTTGGCAACCTTCAACTCACTGCGATGTACAGACTCTGAAGAATAGCAGCCAGTGTATGGACTTGATGAGACACTCACGAGTGTACAGACTTAGAGTGAGGCATGCAGTGTATAGACTTTACGAAATTCAAGCAATGCAACACAATGTATATACTTAGAAACAGTAAGTGAGAAGTGTGTAGAATGTATATACTTTAAAGCCTTCAAGCGTCCTCGGTGTACAGACTTGCAGACAGATGCATTAACAAGCCTATCGGATGTATAGACTTTGATGTAGAGGCTTGAGTTACACAAGCAAAGTATAGACACCTAAGATGTGTGCGTAAAGCTCATCAATGTATAGACTATGCAACGGCATCAAAGCAACACATCGATGTACAGACTTGAAATGGCATGCAGCAGACGATGAACACCCAACGTACAGACATGCTGTTCCTTCAGCTGACGACCCCAGTGTATAGACTTGCTGCCTTGAAGGCGATGTACAGACTTGACGTTGAAAGCTTGAAGGCACAAGATGATGTACAGACTTGGTCTCTAGACCATGGGCTGTACAGACTTCGAGTGAGACAATCGGATGTACAGACTTTGCTTCGTGCAACAGAGCAATGTATAGACTTGCCTAAGACGCAGCATGAGACGCTGGCTGAGACGGACGCTGTACAGACTTTGAATGCACTAAGACGCTGAACAAGACGGACCGATGTACAGACTTCTAAATGCTGATGGACTATGTATGGACTTGGCTTGAGATGCTGCATGAGACGATGCAGGCTGTATAGACATTAAGTCCAATCAGAGAGCTGTGCAGACTGGAGAGACGGACTAGTGTATAGATTTCAATGATGCGTGTAACAGTCCAATGTATGGACTTTGAAGATTGATGCATGTACAGTCCGTTGTACATACTTCCAATGTACAGACTTTATGAAACTCTAGACACTGGACGCTATGAATGTATAGACTTTACAGTGAATGCATATGCCAATGTATATACTTGCATGAGACAGTCAGTGAGACGCTCAGCAATGTATAGACTTGAAAGAACTCCAAGCGATGTATAGACTTTGAAATGCTTGAAGAGGATGTACATACTTCATGAGACGCTGCATGCCAATGTATAGACTTCATGAAAAGCACACGATGCAATGTGTGGACTTGGTGACTCATGCAGACAGACGAGTGTACAGTCTATGCCATGCTCACAGTTAAGTAATGTACCAAGTTCTGAATGAGCAGTTCTAAATGAAGTAAACACATATGACATCAATTTGTCATCATCAAAACACACGTAAACTATGTCATCATCAAAACATAAGTAAACACATATGAC
Source organism: Amorphophallus konjac (assembly GCA_022559845.1). Classification (NCBI taxonomy): domain Eukaryota; kingdom Viridiplantae; phylum Streptophyta; class Magnoliopsida; order Alismatales; family Araceae; genus Amorphophallus; species Amorphophallus konjac. Next base: position 460,761,027 of record CM040121.1, on the reverse strand, counting down.
ATCAAACAATCCAGATAAATGCAATTATGAAATGCACCAAAGCACACACCACACAGCCATATTTAAAATGCAGCAATAATTCAGATAAGATTTTCAATGAAGCATTCATCTGCACCACAAACAGAATTGTATGCATTCAAATGACTCATAGTGTTTGCTATCATCAAAATCACAGGGACACAACAGTGGCCACTACACCCCCAAGGATCGATCATCGCCAATTCCAGCCCCAGTTGTCAGCTACACACCTCAACGGTTAGCTGACCAGTCCCAGTAGTCTGGCTACAACACCTTTATAGGCTAGCCGGCCAGTCCCATCCCTCAGCTCAAGCTCCAATTCCAGTTTTCGGCGACAATGCCTCCATAAGCCAGCCGGCCAGCTCCAGTCTCCAATTCCAGTCTTAGGCTACAACGCCTTCACAGGCCAACCGTCAGTTTCCAGCTCCAGTTCCCGGCTACAACGCCTTTACAGGCCAGCCGGCCAGTTCCAGTCCTCAACTCCAGTTCCCGGCTACAACGCCTTCACATGCCAGTCGGCCAGCTCCAGTCTCCAGTTCCAGTTTCTGGCTACAATACCTTCACAGGCAAGCTGCCAGCTTCCAACTCCAGTCTCCAGCTACAACGCCTTCACAGGCCAGCCGCCAGTTTCCAACTCCAGTCTCCAGCTACGACGCCTTCACAGGCCAGCCGCCAGTTTCCAACTCCAGTTTTTGGCTACAACGCCTTCACAGGCCAGCCGCCAGCTTCCGACTCCAGCCCTTCAGCTACAACACCTTCACAGGCCAGCCGCCATCTTCCAACTCCAGTCTTCAGATACAACGCCTTGACAGGCTCGCCGCCAGCTTCCAACTCCAGTCTTCGGCTACAATGCCTTCACAGGCGAGTCGTCAGCTTCCAACTCCAGTTTCCGACTACAACACCTTCACAGGCCAGCCGCCAGCTCCCAGCTCCAGTTTCGGCCACAATCCCTTCACAGGTCGGCCAACTAGTCCAAGCCCCTAATCCTGGCCTTCGGTTGTGATACCTTTTGAGGCCATTCGGCCAACCCAGCCCCAGTATCTCAAGCCGAGAAGAGCTACATTACCGACTAACGACATACAAATACCCAATACCCAGATGTCAACCCACAATCGACGCATTCCAGAGTCGGTTCTCGACTCTAACCCAGTAGGCCGCCACGTCCTGACGGGCCTATGCCAACCCTACACTAGGGCTTTTTCCCTACTCCCATGTAACCACCATTCAGCTCCCAGTATTTGAAATCCAGTTACACCGTTCCCCTTACCCAATCTTTTATTTCAATGTCTGGAAGTTGGGTAAACACAGTCCCCTGCCCCCTACACCAGTACATGTTAAAACAATCAAGCATGACCAACAGTAAGTGGTCGCCATCCCCTGTGTCCAACCCTGTCCCATAGACTGGGAAGAAGAACAACTCAGCGAACAACAACACCAAAATCTGGAGTTTGTCATTGATACTCTATAAAAGGGAGCCCAAGACATGCCCTTGGGGTAACAAAAGACATATAGTCCGGATAACAAAAAAAGAAAGGAGAAAGGGAGGTGATACAATCATATCCCAGGCTTGCCCCTCTCTAGTGCCGTTAGGCGAGACTCTGCAACCGAGAGCTCCGCCTCCAAAATTGATGCAAGCTGAACACTAGCCTCGGCCCCAGCTTCGGCAGTCCGCCACTCAACCATAGCAAGCTCTATGGCTTGCCGCTGCTCCTCCAAGGCCTTCTGCAAGGCCTCAGCCCTGCTCTCCGCCTCGCTCAGGTGCGTAGCGCGGTCCCTAGCGAGTGACACGGCCACATCAGGGCGCCTCCTCTGCTCGACAGCCACCAACGTGAGCCGAGCCCGCTGCTCCTGCACCTCTCGAACGGCCTCCAGCCGTCAAGCCCTCTGCTCCTGAGCCTCCAGGAGCCGCAGGTACACCGTCGAGATGCCAGCCAAGCCAGACATCCAGAGCTCGCACGGGAAGCCAAGGCTGTGGTAGCCCTGGGTGCAGTCCCTCAGTCACTTGTGGATGCACTTTTCGTTCGTCTATTATGCTCATCTATTCGGGAATGGTTGATTCATCTGTTAAGTGCATGGGCGTGCCAGTCACCGAAGTGATAATTTGTTCAGGCTCCGAAGAGCCCATGGTGCGCTCGATCTGACTTCGTCAGACGATTTTGTGGTTCGTGTCGGGACCAAAACCTGCCGCGCCATAAAGGTCATGGCACGAGGGAGCACCCTTGATTAATCACCGAGATTCAGGGCCTCATGGCCAAGAAATTAATTGCATGAAAGGTCTATTACGAGATATTGAAATCCTCACGCGAGGGCGAGAAGAAAAACCATTCGCGGTCATGTCGGTCTTGTACTGACCATTTAATGTTTGGACGAATGTCCGGCTTAAGAAAAGTGCGATCGTCATGGGAAAACCGAAGCATATGTATGCAGGGATACGGCAAATTTATTGTTCAGAAGAACGGAAAACGTTCGGCTAAATCTCGGTTAGAGCGGTCAGAAACCAATAAGTCTGTTGGCCCGGTGCAAGATTAAGCTGCGACCATACTGCGGTGGGCCCCCCGCGGTTGAAGTCTGGCTCACATGAGCGTCATTAATATTTCCGGTGTCAAGGGGCAACGAGGGAATATCCCTTGAATCGACTGAAAAGCCCTGTGTATAGGGAAGCGGACGTTCGAAACGTGTCGGTCATTCGGAAGACCGTTTAATATTCGGACGGGTGTCCGGCTTGAGAGTATCATAATCATCGCAGGAGGACCTGGAACATATGTATACTGTGATACGGCAAATACATTATTCTGAGACACTGAAAATATTCGGTTAAATCTCGATTAGTGTAGCAGGAAACTAGCGAATTTATTGGCCCGGTGCGAGATCAAGTCGGGACCATACCGGGGGCGCCTCCCGCGGTCCAAACGGGGCTTGCGTGGGCATCATTAATGTTCCTGGTGCCGGAGGGCAACGGGGAAGAGTCCCGGGACTAGATTACAAAACCAAAACATGTTCGAAGGAAGCGAGCTATAGGCCGAGGGTGTGGGTCAGACAATGACCATAATCGGGACGGACCCGAGGTCCAAGCACAGCCCACAAAGGCCATATTGATATTCCCGTATATAGGGTCCAGGGATGACAGGAGCCATCTCGTTCTATTCAGATTTTTGTCGGTCACTTGCGGACCACTTGATATTCGGACAAGGGTCCATATTGAAGGTGCGACGTGGATAGGAACGACCCCGTACAAATGTATGCCTAGTTTACGACAATTTTAATGAAAGGGAGGGAACGAATCCCGATAGAGTGAATCCGATTTGACGAGCTATCGGGCCGGAGCAATACTAGGTCACGATCACGTCGGGGTAGGAGCTGTCGGTCATGTTGGTTGCTCACGGGTCTTTTCATATTTAGACACAGGTCCATAATAGAAATGCGGCGAAAACCGAGGTGAACCCGTTCAAATGTTTACCCAACGTGCGGCAATTTTAGTAGTGGCTCGGAAGGGATCGGAACGAGTCCGGTTTAATCGGAATGTCAGCCCGAGGCGAGGTCAGGCGATGGCCATTTCGGGATAATTCCCAAGACTCGGGCCCAACCTGGAAGGGCGACATTGTTGTTCCTTCAGCATCGAGTCACGGGGGAGACGAGGCTGCAACATAGATTTTACCATTTTCTTTATCTGGGCTTTAAATTATGTGCATATATATTTTATTACTTGTTTCCCTTTTATGTATTAATTCTGGATGATTTCTCCATTTTGTTTATTATTATTACTATTATATCTTCCTTTTCCTTTTTTACTATTATTATTATTATTTCACATTTTTTTGTTTATTTCTCATATATATATATTCAGGTTTATTTATTTATCATGATTTTTATTAATTTATTATCATTATTATCATTATCATTATCATGACATATTTATATTTATTTATTTTGGAAGGAAAAGTGGGCCGTCGGAGGCAAAAGGGGGTGTACCGGCGAAGGCAGGGAGAGCGTGCCGGAGAGGGGCTGGGAGAGTGCGCCGGGTAGGTTAGAGGGTGCCAGAGAAGCGCCAAGGGAATGTGCTGGGGAGGGAGTTGGCGGGCGTGCCGGGCTGACTCGAACTCTGTACAACGTCTGCTAGCACACGCGCAGAGTCTGTACACTGCCCATTTGCTGCCACCTAAAGTCTATACATTGTCTATTCAACCAGCACACAAAGTCTATACATCCTTCAGCTCAGAGTCTGTACGTTGTTCATTGGCTGCAGCTCAAAGTCTATACATTGACCAGCTCAAAGTCTGTACATTATTCATTGGCTGCAGTTCAAAGTCTATACATTGTCCATTGGCTGCAGTTCAAAGTCTATACGTTGGCCATTGGCTGCAGCTCAAAGTCTATACACTGACCGGCTCAAAGTCTGTACATTGTTCAGCTCAAAGTCCATACATTGTTCATTGGCTGCAGGTCAAAGTCTATACGTTGGCCATTGGCTGCAGCTCAATGTCTATACATTGGCCAGCTCAAAGTCTGTACATTGGCCAGCTCAAAGTCTATACATTGTTCATTGGCTGCAGTTCAAAGTCTATACGTTGGCCATTGGCTGCAGCTCAAAGTCTATACATTGGCCAGCTCAAAGTCTGTACATTGGCCAGCTCAAAGTCTATACATTGGCAGCTCAAAGTCTGTACGTTGGCCAGCTCAAAGTCTGTACATTATTCATTGGCTGCAGTTCAAAGTATATACATTATCCATTGGCTGCAGTTCAGAGTCTATACGTTGGCCAGCTCAAAGTTTGTACATTGGCCAGCTCAAAGTCTATACATTGTTCATTGGCTGCAGGTCAAAGTCTATACGTTGGCCATTGGCTGCAGCTCAAAGTCTATACATTGGCCAGCTCAAAGTCTGTACATTGGCCAGCTCAAAGTCTATACATTGTTCATTGGCTGCAGTTCAAAGTCTATACGTTGGCCATTGGTTGCAGTTCAAAGTCTATACATTAGCCAACCCAAAGTCTGTACGTTGTTGTCACAAGCATATTAAGCCCATACATCCGTTCATGGCGTGTCTGAACATCCGTTTCCAAAGTGCATGCTTCACTATCTGCATTTGTGCAATCCTTCACGCAAAGTCTATACATCGCTTGTTGCTGTGTTCGTGCCTCAACCTGCCAAATCTGCACGTTGTGTTTCACTTCAGGGAGACGGTGGAAGAAGAGGTGAGACTGAGAGATAGATGAGGGGGAGAGTGAGAAAGAGAGTGAGACGGTGGGGAGGAGTGTGCCGGTGGGGAGCCGAGAAGGTGTGTCGTTGGAGGGCTGATAGGGTGTGCCACTGGTGGGCTGATAGGGTGTACCGGCGAAGGCTGGAACAGACGTGCCGACGAAGGCCCACTCCTCTGTTACTTGTTTTTAAGGCTTTTCTTTTCTTCTTTTCTTTGATTTTTGCGTAGTTTTATACAAATCTTTTCTCCTTCTTCTTGCAATCTGTTGTTGCTCTATTTATTTGTTGCTTTTGTTATCTTTTGGTGTGTATTTATTATCCCATTTGTTTGTTGCATCCTTTTATCTTTTCAATGTGTTATTATTTCTAACGAAAAATCGGCAGCATCTCCCCTTGACCCGAGTGTAAGGGAGATAAAGGGAACGCGCCCACATAAAGTGGCGGAACCCGACAACTGGAGGTGGGCGCCCGAAGGTGGCAACACATTTAATAAAACTTCGGGAAACCCGGAAGAAACGACGGATGGGGGACTCGTCTGGGACTGGCTGGGGATGCACCGGGCAAGAGAAGAGGATTGGAGGGTGTGCCGGGCAAGGAGCTAGAAGGGTGTGCCGTTGAAGGCCCGCTAGGGGCGTGCCGGCGAAGAGCGGCCAAAGGTGTGCCGCTAAGGGCCAAATGAAGTGTGCCGGCAAAGGGCTGCTGAAGGCGTGCCACTGAGGGCCAAATGAAGCGTGCCGGCAAAGAGCTGCTGAAGGTGTGCAAATGAAGCGTGCCGGCGAAGGCCGCTGAAGGTGTATCAGCGAGGGGCTTAGCCAGGACGCACGGCTGGAAGGTAGGGAGGCTGGGCGAAAGGATGAAGACTGAGGGTTAGCCAGGTGGGCTGGGGATTGAAGAAAGGGGGAAGGCCAAGGAGGGCGTCAGTGGCAGGATGTTCAAGGGAAGAAGAGGGAGGCCTCTCCCTCTAGGTAAACGGCTGAGGTTGGAGGCCAGGAAGGAGGGCATCGAGCTCACGAAGCCCCGAGAGAACAGAATGATAAACTCCCTTGGGCCGAAGACTAAGCGTAAGGCTATGGATCGTGCGGGGGAACGATACCGACATGGAGACTCCAAGACACCGGAGAAGGAGAGAAAGTGAACAACATACCATGCACACTGGCACAAACCAACGGAAGCAACAAGAAACCCAAGAAGGGTGATTTTTATTCACGAAGAGGAACGACCACGGCCAGCCACATACATTGCAAAGCACATTCGTGCTGACACTACGGACAGGGGAGGGGAGGAGATCATGAAAATAAAAAAAGAAGGAAATGGGGGGGGGTGTTGGGGCTGAAAAAGGGTGACTACTCCCTGCTCTTCCCCACTTCCCCGTTACATGAAGCCTCTCTCTCTCTCTCTTTCTTTTCTTTGCCTGGTGGTTGTCGGAAGACTCCACGTCGGAGCCCTCGCCCTTCTCTTCTCTCTTCTCCTTCTTCTCGTAGGTGACTTTTTCTGTTCGTCTCTTCTCCTCCTACCTCTTCTCCCCATCTGTCTGTCCCTCTTCTCTTCGCCGGAAAGGGAGTGGTTTTATACTCCCAGCAGCGGGAGCCCTAGAGCACGGCAGTCAGAGGCGGGAAGCGGCTAGTCATGATGGGGTTTGACTTCCCCCGTCCTGCACGTCAGGGGAGTAGCCTGCGTGGCCCAACCTCTTGTTGACACCTCGGACAGCTCACTGCGTGCCAAGGATACGTAGGGCATGGGCGTCACATCGTTCGGGCGTTGAAACGCCTTCGCGTTGTGCCGCTGGAGGGCTCAATAAGTGTGCCGCCGGAGGGCCAAAAAGGCGTGCCGCTGAAGCCCCAAATGGGCGTGCCGCTGAAGGCCAGAAATAGTGTGCCGTTGAAGGCCTGAAATAGTGTGCCGTTGAAGGTTTGAAATAGTGTGCCGTTGAAGGCTTGAAATAGTGTGCCGTTGAAGGCTTGAAATAGTGTGCCGTTGAAGGCTTGTAGGGTGTGCCGTTGAAAGGGCACAAGGGCGTGCCGCTGAAGGCCCAGGGGTGTACCGCTGAAGGGCCAAAAGGCTGTGCCGCTGAATGCCCAGGGGTGTACTGCTGGAGGGCCAAAAGGCTATGCCGCTGAAGGCCCAGGGGTGTACCGCTGAAGGGCCAAAGGGCTATGCCGCGGAAGGGCTAAAATGGGTAGTTTTGAGCCCGTTGTGAGCACGAGTTGTGGCCCATTTAATTTTCTTCGAGACCCATGGATTGTGGGGGCTCTTGGTGGTTGATTTCTCTTCACTGTCGTGACTCCGGAGATGGCTTCACGGTAGTGTGCATATTTGGGGAGTCCGGATGACCAATCCCTCCGGGGCTTCTTCACTCGGTGCCGCTGTTAATGCTGGGCTGAGCTGGATATCTGTGCGTGCAATTTTTGGTGTCCACAAATGTCCCCCACCCACGGGTAGCGCAGGCGAAGGATGAGCCGAGCGGTGCCCGCAGGTGTACTGGTCTCTTTTCTCTTCATCAGCACCGACGGGGTGTCGGGAGCTGACGTAGCATGCTTGTCTCTTCTCCTCTTCATCAGTGCCGACAGGGCGTCGGGAGCCACCGTAGCGTGTTGGTCTCTTCTTCTCTTTTGCATCAGTGTCGACAGGGCGTCGGGAGCTGCCGTAGCATGTTGGTATCTTCTTCTCTTTTTCATTCGTGCCGACAGGGCGTCGGGGGCTAACATGGTATGCTGGTCTCTTTGTCTCTTCGTCAGTGCCGACGGGGTGTCGGGAGCTATCATGGTTTGTTGATCTCTTTGTCTATTCGTCAGTGCCGACGGGGTGTCGGGAGCTGACCTGGTTTGTTGATCTCTTTGTCTCTTCGCCAATGCCAACAAGGTGCCGGGAGCTGACCTGGTTTGTTGGTCTCTTTGTCTCTTTGTCAGTGCCGACAGGCTGTCAGGAGCTGACCTGGTTTGTTGGTCTCTTTGTCTCCTCGTCAGTGCCGACAGGGTGCCGGGAGCTGACCTGGTTTGTTGATCTCTTTGTCTCTTCGCCAGTGCCGATAGGGTGTCGGGAGCTGACCTGGTTTGTTGATCTCTTTGTCTCTTCGTCAGTGCCGATGGGGTGTCGGGAGCTGACCTGGTTTGTTGATCTCTTTGTCTCTTTGCCAGTGCCGACAGGGTGTCGGGAGCTGACCTGGTTTGTTGGTCTCTTTGTCTCTTCGTCAATGCCGACAGGGTGTCGGGAGCTGACCTGGTTTGTTGATCTCTTTGTCTCTTCGCCAGTGCCGACAAGGTGCCGGGAGCTGACCTGGTTTGTTGGTCTCTTTGTCTCTTCGTCAGTGCCGATAGGGTGTCGGGAGTTGACCTGGTTTGTTGGTCTCTTTGTCTCTTCGCCAGTGCCGACAGGGTGTCGGGAGCTGACCTAGTTTATTGGTTTCTTTGTCTCTTCGCAGTACCGACAGGGTGTCGGGAGCTGACCTAGTTTGTTGGTCTCTTTGTCTCTTCGTCAGTGCCGACAGGGTGTCGGGAGCTGACCTGGTTTGTTGGTCTCTTTGTCTCTTCGTCAGTGCCGACAGGGTGTCGGGAGCTGACCTGGTTTGTTGGTCTCTTTGTCTCTTCGTCAGTGCCGATAAGGTGCTGGGAGCTGACCTGGTTTGTTGGTCTCTTTGTCTCTTCGTCAGTGCCGATAGGGTGCCGGGAGCTGACCTGGTTTGTTGGTCTCTTTGTCTCTTCGTCAGTGCCGACAGGGTGCCGGGAGCTGACCTGGTTTGTTGGTCTCTTTGTCTCTTCGTCAGTGCTGACAGGGTGTCGGGAGCTGACCTGGTTTGTTGATCTCTTTGTCTCTTCGTCAGTGTCGACAGGGTGTCGGGAGCTGACCTGGTTTGTTGATCTCTTTGTCTCTTCGTCAGTGCCGATAGGGTGCCGGGGGCTAACGTAGTTTATTTGTCTCTTTGTCTCTTTTCTTTTCTCCCTTTTTTTTTGAACCACATTACCGGTACAAGCGCCCTTTCGGGTTTTCGCCGGCACCGGCCCCCTCTTGCTTTTGCCCACGCGCCCTCTCGGGTTTTCACGCGGCGGGGTACCCGATTTTGCCTGCAGAGCCCCTTCGGGTTTTCGCCACAGCTGGGTTGTTGCCATTTTTGCCCTTGTCCCCTTGCAGGGGCAAGTCTGGCGGGGCACCTCTATTTTTAACCCCACTTTCTTTTCTTTTCTTTTTTTTGACGAGCGAGTGATACGCAAGCGTCGGCTAGGGCAGGAAGCCTTGCGCCGGAAGGTAAGGCTCATTCGTTGGCAAGAAGAAAATGCCAGCGCAACGGGAGAATTCGTGTCGATTCGGACGTAGGGTCCGTAATGGCAATATTGTATGGAGTTGGTGGCTAGGGCACGGAGCCTTGCGCTGGAAAGGGGTTTATTCGCTGGCAAGGGACGAATGCCAGCGCAAGGATAGAGGTTCTGCCGATCCGGGCGTAAGGCCTGTGATGGCGATTTTGCATGAGAGAAGGTGGCTAGGGCGCGAAGCCTTGCGCCGAAAGATAAGGTTCATTCGTTGGCAAGAAGATCGATAATGCCAACGTAACGGGGGTTTTTTTTTGTCGATTCGGACGTAAGGTCTATAATGGCAATATTGTGTGAGAGCGGGTGGCTAGGGCACGAAGCCTTGCGCCAGAAAATGACTTATTTGTTGGCAAGGAACTGACGCCAACGCAGGGGTGGAGCCGTCTTTGCCCGTGCGGATGTCCGTCGATACGTAGGGGCGTGCATATGGGAGACATATGTATATACATATATATATATATATATATATATATATATATATATATTATCATTTTCCCTTCTTTCTCTTTCTTTCTCTCTCTTTTTCTTTTCCTCTTCCTCTCCATTTTTATTTTCTTCTCTCTCTTTTTTTTTCTTTTTTTTTGTCGAAATCCCCTCCTTCCCTTCCTTTTTTATTCTCTTCCTCTTTTACCGTCTTTCCACTTTTTTCTTTCCCCTTTTTTTTCCTCTTCTTTTTTTTTTGCCGTATAAGGGGGGCGGGGGGTGGGGCGCCGCTGAAGGGCTGGCTAGAACGTGCCGCCGGGACACTTGAAGGGCGCACTGGGAGAGAGCACAGGAAGGTGTGCCACGTAAGGCACTCCGAAGGTGTGCCGTCGGGGGCGCGTGGGAGCGTGCCGGATGGGGCATGTCATCGGTGTGCCGCTGGGGCGCCGGGAGTGTGCCGCTAGAGCGGCAGAAGGGCGTGCCGCTGGAGGCTTCACAATGGGTGTGCCGCTGAGGGCACTTAGTAGTGTGCCGCTGGAGGCCTTGCAGGCTACTACGCCATTGGAGCACTTCAAGAGTGTTTCTTTTTCCTCTCTTCTTCTTTTCGCCTTCTCTTCTCTTTACTCCCCTTCTATATTCCCCTGCACGTAAACATGGGGTGAGAATTTATTTAGTGTCCACGAATCGGGAAAGCGGGCTACAAAAGCCTAAATTGGGGAGCGGGCAGGCTGCCAGAGCCAAAATTGGGAAAGCGGGCCATGGGGACCGAGGTAAGCAGGCTACAAGAGCCAAAGTTGGGAAGCAGGCTATGGAAGCCGAATTGGGGAGGCAGGCCATAAAAGCCAAGGGTATTGGGAAGCGGGCTGCAAGAGCCAAAATTATGGGAAGCGGGCCGTGAAGGCCAAATTCTGGGGAGCAGGCTACGAGAGTCGAGTTCTGGGAAGCAGGCTGCAAGGGCCAAAGATATCGGGAAACGGGCTGCGAGAGCCGAAATTATGGGAAGCGGGCTGCGGGAGCCAAATTGGGAAGCAGGCCGCAAAGGCCGAAGGTAAGCAGGCTACACGAGTCAAGGTTACGGGAAGTGGGCCGTGGAGGCCGGATTGGGGAAGCAGGCTATAAAAGTCAAAGGGAAGCAGGCTGCAAGAGCCAAAGTTGGGAAGCAGGCTGCAAGAGCCGGAATTATGGGGAGCAGGCTACGGAAGCCAAATCAGGGAAGCAGGCTACAAGAGCCAAAATTGGGGTGCAAGATGTGAACGCCCAAATCGGGGAAGCAGACTATAGAAGTCGGAGTTGGGAGATTAACGAGCCACGAGGGCAAGAGGTAGGCCATGGGGGCCAAGATTGGGCTCTACGAGCCAGCGCTGCGAAAGTAGGCTTTGCTAGCCGAAATTGAGTTTATTGTATACACATATTTTTATTATTTATTATTATTATATTTTTTTATATTATAAATTTTTTATTCAAGCATTCATCAGCATACATAACATAAATATAAGTAAGGCAGCTCCCTCTATAGGGGATAGGAAAGGGACATCGCCCAAAATTCGTAGACACGGTGTGGGCCACGAGGCATAATTGGGGGGTGGTGCACCCGTCAAGAGGATATCGCATGTCTTACATGCATAGCCTAAATTCATGCATTTCACCCGAGGCAATTCTCTATGGCATGGCAGTGCAAATGTGTGAACAAAGAGCCCTAACCATAGGGATATGCAGGCTTTCCTGGTGACATTCGAGGATCACTCTAGTGCCTACACATTAGTTCCAGGCTTTCAACTTTCGGTAGCTTCACACAGCCCCCATCTGTTTATTTTGGTAGCGGATTTCACCGTTCGGCGCGAGTCTCCTCATGTGTCTCAATGGGGATTCCCGGCTACTAAGATTCGTCCTTATTATGATTCGCTTCACCATTTCGCGCGAGTCTCCTCATTTGTTTCAGTGGGGATTCTCGGCTACTCGGCTCCGCGTTTCTCTCTCTTTTCTTTTTTTCCTCACTTTTTTTCTCTTTTTTTTATTTTTTTTGTTTTTTTTACAGTGGGGGTAGGCAACTTTTTCCTCACGATTACCTTTCACGCGAGTGCAGGAATTCAAGCATCCGTAGAGTGCTAAGAAGAAATTCGGGCAATCCCTATAGTTAAAAGTTATTGAACACGCTACGTGCTAAGTGTGGGAGCGTTGCCTCAGGTTTATTTTGTGAGTTGGGCTTAGCGATTCAGCCATGACTCTTCCCCTTGACGTGTGCACCCGCCATAATAGGGTTCCCTTCGAGCGCGTGCCCTGACGCCCGTGCATCCGAAATCGGGCGGTATTATTTAGCAAGGAAACACGGTCCTAGAAAATTCCAAGGAGGTGTATTATTCTATATTAAGCAACCATGCAAACAGGGCAATCAAGCATTCTCTTCTTTCTTCTTTTTTGTTTTGTTATTTTTTTGTTGTTTTTTGTTTGTTTGTTTGTTTTTCTGTGTTTTTTTTGTTTGTTGTTTTTTTTTTGTGGCATAAGAAAATATTGTTGTTACGTATAAGTGTAGTGGTAGTATAGGTATTAGGGAAGCAGACCGTGAACGGCTGAAAGGGTATTGGGGAAGCGGGCTACAGAACCCAAGGGACATTAGGGGAGTGGGCCATAAGGGCCGAAATTAGGAAGCGGGCTGCAGGAGCCAAAGTTATGGGAAGTGCGGTGGGACAGATGGATCAACCCTAACAGTGGGCCCCGGCCGAAATGGCCCTGCAGAGGGGCGTTGGGTAGCGGGATGTGAGAGTCGAAGAGACGGGTCTCTTTTGTTCTCTGGCCGGGGAAGGGTCCGGACCAAAGTGAAAGGTTTATTCTATTGTTCTTTGGCCGGGGAAGGATCCGAACCAAAGTGAGAGGTCTATTATTATTTTTTAACTGGGAAGCTGTTGACTGAGGTGCCAATGATGAAGTAGCTGTCGGCTAGGAGCCGATGATTATATAGCTGTCGACTCGAAGGCCGATAATGAGGTAGCTATCGGCTTGGAGCCCGATGATTGGATAGCTGTCGGCCCGAAGGCCGATGAAGGGGTAGCCATCAGCCAAGAGCCGATAATGAGGTAGCTGTCGGCTAGGAGCCGATGATGAGGTAGCTGTCGGCTAAGAGCCGATGATGAGGTAGCTGTCGGCTCAAAGGCCGATAATGAGGTAGCTGTCGGCTAAGAGCTGATGATGAGGTAGCTGTCGGCTCAAAGGTTGATAATTAAATAGCTATCGACCCGAAGGCCGATGAAGGGGTAGTTGTCGGCTTGAAGCCCCGATGGCTGAAAGTTGGTCGGTTTAGCGCCCCGTCGGCGGAAGGTCTAGTCGGTTTAACGCCCCGTCGGTGGAAGGCTTAGTCGGTTTAACGCCCCGTCGGCGGAGGGTTTAGTTAGTTTAACGCCCCGTCGGCGGAAGGTCTAGTCGATTTAACGCCCCGTCGGCGGAAGGTCTAGTCGGTTTAACGCCCCGTCGGTGGAAGGTCTAGTCGGTTTAACGCCCCGTCGGCGGAAGGTTTAGTCAGTTTAACGCCCCGTCGGCGGAAGGTCTAGTCGATTTAACGCCCCATCGGCGGAAGGTTTAGTCAGTTTAACGCCCCGTCGGCAGAAGGTCTAGTCGGTTTAACGCCCCGTCGGCGGAAGGTTTAGTCGGTTTAACGCCCCGTCGGCGGAAGGTCTAGTCGGTTTAACGCCCCGTCGGCGGAAGGTTTAGTCGGTTTAACGCCCCGTCGGCGGAAGGTCTAGTCGGTTTAAAGCCTTGATGGCGGAGTATCTGTCAGCTTGAAGCCCCGATGGCTGAATATCTGTCAGCTTGAAGCCCCGATGGCTGAATATCTGTCGGCTTGAAGCCCCGATGGCTGAATAATTTTTTTTGGTTTAACGCCCCGTCAGTGGAATAATTTCTGGTTTAACGCCCCGTTGGTGGAATATCTATCAGCTTGAAGCCCCGATGGCTGAATATTTTTCGGTTTAACGCCTCGATGGCTGTTCTTTCTCTTCTTCTCTTCTTCTTTTATGGACATGCAGGTGTAAAGACCGCGTCTGCCTCGTGACTCTCTTCTTTTTCTTTTCTTCTTCTTTTGTAGAGAGGCAGGTGCAGAGACCATGTTCGCCCCGTGATTGTTCTTTCTCTTCTTCTCTTCTTCTTTTAGGGAGAGGCAGGTGCAAGGACCATGTTCGCCCCGTGATTGTTCTTTCTCTTCTTCTCTTCTTCTTTTATGGAGAGGCGGGTGTAGGGACCATGTTCGCCCCGTGATTGTTCTTTCTCTTCTTCTCTTCTTCTTTTATGGAGAGGCAGGTGCAAAGACCGCTTCTGCCACGTGACTCTCTTTTTTTCTTCTCTTCTTCTTTTGTAGAGAGGCAGGTGCAGAGACCATGTTCGCCCCGTGATTGTTCTTTTTCTTCTTCTCTTCTTCTTTTATGGAGAGGCATGTGCAAGGACCATGTTCGCCCTATGATTATTCTTTCTCTTCTTCTCTTCTTTTTTTATGGAGAGGCGGGTGTAGAGACCGTGTTCGCCCCGTGATTGTTCTTTCTCTTCTTCTCTTCTTCTTTCATGGAGAGGCGGGTGCAAAGACTGCGTCTGCCTCGTGACTCTCTTTTTTTTCTTCTCTTCTTCTTTTGTAGAGAGGCAGGTGCAGAGACCGTGTTCGCCTCATGTGCATTCTTTCTTTCCTTCTCTTCTTTTGTGTGATGAGGCGGGCTCGAAGACCACGTCTGCCTCATGTGTCTTCTATTGGTTCTGCTCTTCTTCTTTTGCGTGATGAGGCGGGCTCGAAGACCACGTCTGCCTCATGTGTCTTTTCTTCCTTTTCTTCTTTTCTTTTGTGTGATGAGGCGGGCTCGAAGACCACGTCTGCCTTATGTGTCTTCTTTTCCTTTTCTTCTCTTCTTTTGTGTGATGAGGCGGGCTCGAAGACCACGTCTGCCTTATGTGTCTTTTCTTCCTTTTCTTCTTTTCTTTTGTGTGATGAGGCGGGCTCGAAGACCACGTCTGCCTCATGTGTATTCTTTCTTTCTTTCTTTTCTTTTGTGTGATGAGGCGGGCTCGAAGACCACGTCTGCCTCATGTGTCTTCTTTTGGTTCTGCTCTTCTTCTTTTATGTGAAGAGGCGGGTTCAGGGATCACGTCTGCCTCATGTGTCTCTTCTTCCTTTTCTTCTCTTCTTTTACGTGATGAGGCGGGCTCGAAGACCACATCTGCCTCATGTGTCTTCTTTTCCTTTTCTTCTCTTCTTTTGTGTGATGAGGCGGGCTCGAAGACCACGTCTGCCTCGTGCGTGTCTTTTTCTTTACTCTGCTCTTTTTTCCTCTTAATGTGCCCCAGGTTGGGGCGTAGCTTCATTTGGTGTGCATCCCCCCTGAGGGGGGTGTGTTTTGCCTCTTCGCTTCTGTGCCCCCAGGCGGGGTGTATTTTTTTTGGCTTCTATGTCCCCAGACCAGGGTGTGTTTTTTTTAATGCCCCCGAGGCGGGGTGTAGCTCTCTTCAAATGCCCCCATGGTGGGGTATACTCTTCACGGCTTCTATGCCCCCAGGTGGGGTATGTCTCTTCTTCAAATACCCCTGAGCCAGGGTGGACTTCTCTTCATATGCCCCTGAGCCGGGGCGTGTTCTTTATAGCTTCTAGGCCCTCGAGGTGAGGTATGTTTCTTCTTCATATGCCCCTGGTACAGAGCGTAGCTCTCTTCAAATGCCCCCGAGACGGGGGTGTATCTTTTGCTTCTTATGCCCCCCTGAGGCCGGGGTGTGTCTTTTGCTTCTTACGCCCCCCTGAGGCGGGGGTGTATCTCTTTACGGCTTCTATGCCCCCGAAGCAGGGTATGTTGTTTCTTCAAATGCCGCTTGGGCGGAGTATATCTTTCTTCTCATGCTCCCGGATCGGGATGTATGTCTCTTTGTTTCTGTGCCCCGGGTCGGGGTAGATGCTTCTGCTTCTTATGCGCCAAGGGCGGAGTGTATTTTTGTGCCCCCAGGCTGGGGTAGGTGCTTTTGCTTCTTATGCGCCAAGGGCGGAGTGTGTCTCTTTCTGTGCCCCTAGGCTGGGGTACATTCTTCATGTTTCTTATACCCTTTTCGCATGGCGTATTCTATTGCTTCTTATGTCCTTGGATCGGGGCGTATGTTTCTTCTTCTGACGCCCCTAGGTCGAGGTATATTCTTTCTTCATGTGCTCCCAGGTCGGGATGTATGTCTCTTTGCTTCTTTACACCCCCAGGTGGAGGTGTACTCTGTCTCTTTGCTTCCGCGTCCCCCAGGCGGGGTATGTTTCTTCTTCCAATGCCCCTGAGCCGGCGCATATTCTTTATGGCTTCTATGCCCCCTGGCGGGGTATATTTCTTATTCAAATATCCCTAAGACGGGATGTATTCTTCTCTTTCTTATGCTCCCGAGGCAGGATGTATCTTCTTCAAATACCCCTAAGCTGGGGCGTGTTCTTTATGGCTTCCATGCCCCCTGGCGGGGTATGTTTCTTCTTCAAATACCCCTAGGCCGAGGTGGACTTCTCTTCATATGCCCCTGAGTCGGGGCATTCTCTTTTATAGCTTCTAGGCCCTCGAGGTGAGGTATGCTTCTTCTTCAAATACCCCTAGGTCGGGACGTATT
Organism: Amorphophallus konjac; assembly: GCA_022559845.1. NCBI lineage: Eukaryota > Viridiplantae > Streptophyta > Magnoliopsida > Alismatales > Araceae > Amorphophallus > Amorphophallus konjac. The sequence goes on along the minus strand of CM040121.1, from coordinate 460,744,496 downwards.
CTTTATGGCTTCTATGTCCCCTGGCGGGGTATGCTTCTTCTTCAAATACCCCTAGGCCAGGGTGAATTCTTTTCTTCTTCCCAAACACACCGAGGGGAATGTTTGCTTCTTATGCTCCCAAGGTGGGGTGTATTGCTGCTTTTGATGCCCCCAAGGTGGGGCGTATTGCTGCTTCTGATGCCCCAGAGTGAGGTATCCCCTTTTTTTTATATGCCCCCGGCACGGGGTGTATTCCGCTTCTAGTGCCCCCAGAGTGGAGTGTATTGCCGCTTTTGATGCGGGTTGTGGTTCTTGCTTTTTATGCACTCGAGGCGGGGTGAATTCTTCTTCTTTGTTTACGTGCCCCCATATCGGGGTGTATTCCTCTCTTCATATGCTTCCCTAAGCCGGGGGATGTTGTTTGTTCTGCTTCAGATGTCCCCCCCCGGGGGGGTGCATGTTGCTTCATGGACTCCGAGCCTGGGGTATGCTCCTTCAAAGGTCCCTGAGCTGGGGTGGATTCTCTTTTCTTCTCATGCTCCCAAGGCGGGATGTAGCTTCTTCAAGTACCCCTAAACCGGAGCGTATTCTTTATGGCTTCTATGTCCCCTAGCGGGGCATGTTTCTTCTTCAAATACCCCTAGGCCGGGGTGGACTTCTCTTCACATGCCCCTGAGTCGGGACATGTTCTTTATAGCTTCTAGGCCCTCGAGGCGAGGTATGCTTCTTCTTCAAATACCCCCGAGACGGGGGTGTGTTTCTTGGCTTCATATGCCCCGGACGTGGGGTATATCTTTTGTTTCTTATGCTCCCGAGCCGAGATGTAGCTTCTTGGCCTCATATGCTGCCGAGGCGAGGGGTATGTTGCTTTACGTGCCCCAGGGGGGAATGCATTTTGCCTCCGTTGCCCCATGGCAGGGTATATCTCTTGGCTTCTTACGCCCCCCAAGGTGGGGTGTGTTTTCTTCTTGTGCCCCCGGGGTGGGGTATATCTTTCGCTTCTTATGCCCCCCCTTGAGGCGGGGTGAAGTCTTTACTTCAAATGCCCCTAAATCGGGGTATAGTTTTGTCTCATATGCCCCTGGAGCAGGGGTGTATTTCTCTTCATGTGCCCCTGGGAATGGGGTGTATCTTTGTTGCTTGTTGTGCCCCCAGAGGGAGGTGCCTTTCTCTTCATGTGCGCCGGGCACCGGGTGTATCTTTGCTTTTTTTTTTTATATGCCACCGAGGGGGGATTCTTCTTCTTTTGCCCCGACATGCTGGGGAATGTCTGCTTCTTGTGCCCCCAAAGTGGGGTGGATTCTCGACGGCTCCTGTGCCCCCGTTGGTGGGGTGTATGCTTCTTCTTCAGATTCCCCTAAGGCGGGGTGTATTCTTTGTTGCTTCATGTACCCCCGAGTCGGCGTGGATTCTCTTCATGTGCCCCCATGTCGGGGTGTACTCTCTTTATGTGTCCCCAGGAGTGGGGTGTGATTTGCTTCCTGTGCACCCAAGCAGGGTGTATCGCTGCTTGCAATGTCCCCCGAGGCGGGGTATCCTTCTTCTTTAAATACCCCTAAGCCGGGGGCGTATTCTTTATGGCTTCTATGCCCCCATAGCGGGGTGTGTTTCTTCTTCAAATACCCCTAAGATGGGGTGGACTCTTTTCTTCTTATACTCCCAAGGCAGGATGTAGCTTCTTCAAATGCCCCTGAGCTGAGGCGTGTTCTTTACGGCTTCTATGCCCCCAGGCGGGGCATATTTCTTCTTCAAATACCCCTAGGCTGGGGTGTATTCTTGCTGCTTCTCATGCTCCCGAGGCGGGATGTGACTTCTTCAAATGCCCTTAAGCCGGGGCATATTCTTCATGACTTCTGTGCCCCCTGGCGGGGTATGTTTCTTCTTCAAATGCCCCTAAGCTAGGGTGTGTTCTTATACTTTTTTTTTTTTGCGCCCCTCAGGGTGAGGCGCATTCCTCTCCATATGCCCCTAGCATGGGGTGTGCTTTTATTTCTTATGCCCCCGGGCCGGGGTACGTTCCTTCTTCATATACCCCTAAGCCAGGGTGAGTTTCTCTTTTTGTGTGTCCTCAGGCTGGGGTGAATTCTTTTCTTCTTATGCCCCCATGGCGGGGTATGTCTTTTGCTTCAGGTGCCCCCATATCGGGGTGTATTTCCCCTTCAAATGCCCCTAAGCCGGGGTGTAGCTCTATTTCTTCTTACGTCCCCAGGTCGGGGCGGATTCTCCTTCAAATGCCCCGAAGCCGGGGTGTAGCTTTTGCTTTGTGTGCCCCTCAGTCGGGGCGGATTCTCTTTATGTGCCCCTGGGAATGGGGTGTATTTCTTTTTTGCCTCCTATGCCCCCGTAGCAGGGTATATATCTTCTTCTCATCCCCCATGGCGGGGTATGTGCATGCTCTCTTCGGGAGTGGTGGCCATGCTTGGCCTCATTGCTGTAAAGCATTCCCCACAGCGGGCAACCATTCACCAAGCTACAATTGTGGCTCGCTGGGTCTTTTAACAACCACTCGGGGGCCATTTTGTGCAGGATGGAGGCAGCAGGAAGGAGGAACGAGCAAGGTCATTGCACCGCGGACTCGGGACCTCCTAGAGTCGGGTGGGATGCCAGGTTTCTTCTTGCTCTTTCAGTCGGCGATACTGGCCAACTTTTCTTCCTTTCTTCTTTATTTCTCCCCCTTTTTTGTATGATTGACCAGGGTGGAGGTGCAGGAGAGCGCTCACCCCCTCAGGGAGGGGATGAGTGGTTCGCTCCACCGCATCAACCCCACAATGGTAATCTTAATTCAGCACGGGTCTCAACGGGCGTGGCCGTGCAGCCCTCTCTTGCCGACTCTTTCTCTTCTTTTTTTTTGCTTCTTTCTTTTCTCTTTTTCTTCTTTTATTCTTTTCTTCTTTTCTTCTTTTCTTGTTTTCTTCTTTTCTTCCCTTTCTTCTTGAGGAAAAGGGGAGGGTTTGATTTCCCCTCCCTTCTCTTCTCTTTCTCTTCTCTTCTCTTCCCCTTTTTATAACAGCCCCCATGATTCCTGGAAGCCGCATATGCTTCGAAGCAGCGTCCTCGAGGCCACGAAGGCAGCTGCACCGAGTTTGGCTTCTCTTTTTTTTTATAGGACTGGAGGAGATAGCACCTACAATTCATCAAAGCAAGTAAACATCGTTTATTAGGGGGCTATGAGGCCCTGAATCCCGGCGAAGAGATGAAGGGTGGTTTGGTCCCACCGGGCGTGCCAGACTTATGGACGCACTTTTCGTTCGTCTATTATGCTCATCTATTCGGGAATGGTTGATTCATCTGTTAAGTGCGTGGGCGTGCCAGTCACCAAAGTGACAATTTGTTCAGGCTCCGAAGAGCCCATGGTGCGCTCGATCTTGTTGAGTCTTTACATGTTTTGAGGATGACAACACTATGAGCCTTAGTGGAGAACAAAAAGAGTCTCTTCAGTTATGTTCAGGGGTTATCTTCGTGTCGTTATTTGTTCCATCGCGTGCTGAACACTGCAGCACCTCGTGCTGCTTTCTGTGCCACCTCGTGTCGCTCCATCTGTGTCACCCCTATGTCTTCGAGTCTTATGTTCTGGCCAAGTCTATACAGCTTCATCTTTACCTTCGTTCCAAGCCAAAGTCTACACATTCGTTTCCTTGGGCAAAGTCTATACATCGTGGCCTTGAACTCTCAGTCTGTACATTCTTTATTTCAAAGTCTGTACATTGTTGCCTTGAAGACCGTTCCAAGTCTATACATCCAGTTGAATGCAAAGTCTACACATCGCCTCACATCATATGAAGGCTGTACGTTGGAAGTGTCTTTCTTGCTTTGTGACCACACTTCGTGTCGGTTTCTGTGTTCATCTTCGAGTTGGTTTCCGTCCGTGTCGTTTCGTGTCGTCCTCGTCTTCGAGTCGTTCGTAAGTTCGAGCAATTTTGTATTCGAGTCGTTTTGTTTATGTCTTCGTGTTGTTCCTTGTTTATGTCTTCGTATTGTTCCTTGTTTATGTCTTCATGTTGTTTCTGTGTTTGTGTCTTCGTGTTATCTTTTGTGCTTGTGTCTTTGTGTTATTTTTGTGTTTGAGTCTTCATGTTATTTCTGTGTTTGTGTCTTAGTGTTGCTTTTATGTCTTCGTGTTGCCTCTTTCTATCTTCGTCCAAGTTTCCTCTGATTGCGTGTTTTACTGCTGTTTTACTCCGTGTTATTTCCTTCTCACCTCGTGCTATTCTCATCTGACTTCGTGTCGTTCCCTTTGTAGTGTTAGCTTTATTACTGTGTATCTCGTGTCGTTCTCTCTTTATCTCGTGCTGTTTTCATCTGACCTCGTGTCATTCTCTCTTTATTTCGTACTGTAGTAATCTTGTGTATCTCATGTCGTTCTCTCTTTACCTCGTGCTGTTTCCATCTGACCTCGTGTCATTCTCTCTTTATTTCGTACTGTAGTAATCTTGTGTATCTCGTGTCGTTCTCTTTTTACCTCGTGCTATTTTAATCTGACCTCGTGTCATTCTCTCTTTATTTCGTACTGTAATAATCTTGTGTATCTCGTGTCGTTCTCAGTATAGTGCATCTCGTATTGCTATCACATACCACATGCAGTTTTAGTTTGTGTGGCCCTGAGTTTTAATGGTTTTAATTTCTTTGCAGGAGAAGAAGAAAAACAAAAAGAAGAAGGTGGTCCGAGGAAGAATATTCCCAGTGACTGGGCTGCACGTGATCCAATGCTAAAGGAACCAATGCTATAAAGGCACGTGGCAAGAAGGTTCTGGATCAAGTATGGGAGGCACACGCATTCTGCACCTTATCCACCTGCTGCTGCTATATATTGAAGCCTTCGTCCACAGATGAAGGTTGATCGAAAGGGAAAAAGAAAAAGCAGAAGTGCAGAGAGTTCGATCCAGCAAAAGAAGAGAAGAAAATAGAGGGCAGAAACTGAAGAAGAGGAAGAAGAGAGAATAGCAGAGAGAGTGAGAGAGAGAGAGCTCGAAGCTGAGAGTTCAAAAAGAAGAAGAAGAAGAAGGTTTCTGGTTTCAGGATCAAATCTGAACCAGTTTGCTCTATTGTGAGCTATATTCCGTGTTTCATCGTTCCAGCATTCAGTCTGCTGTATCTTTTTTTAGTTTCTTGTTTTTGATCTTTCTTTACTATTCTAGTTTTGTCTCCGAGTCTCAGGTTGAGATCGGTGGTCCTCCTGTTCTGTTGGTTCAGGAGAAGGGAGACGCTGTCTCCAGTTGCAAGTGGCCGTGTGCTGCTTGTGGGTTCCCTCTGGGCTTCAGAGGAAGAGAGACCTTGGTCTCTGGGTCTAGTGACTGCAGATCACTAGTGTTCCCTCCAGTTGGAGGAAGAGGAACTTGTTTCCTAGTTTCTAGGGACTTGGCGTCCTTAGGGTTCCCTCCGGGTGTGGAGGAAGAGGGGAGGGTGTTCCCCTGGTGAAGCTGTGAATCAGCAGTTGTCGCAGACTGAGTCTGCTTGGCTAGCCGGTGCTAGTGGAAGCCTCACTTCGGTTTGAAGTGAGGGGTGGACGTAGGCAGACTGGAGGTCTGACCGAACCACCTTAAAAATCCCTGGCGCAGTGTGTTTGGTTTCTATTCTGGCCTTGGATCTACTCGGTAGATGCTTGTCTAGGCCGATCCATCTCTATCTTCCTAGCTGATCGTTCTGCGCGGTTAGTGTTTGACCGTTAAGATTTTTTTTGGAAACTCCTAATTGAGAACTTACTTTTTAATCCTCATTGTTCTTACGGGTAAAGGTCTATTCACCCCCCTCTGGACCTATCAATTGGTATCAGAGCGGTCTCTGGTTCAGAATCCAACGATTCTCAGAGGATCCTCTACGTGTTTCCTGTGTGCATTATTTTGCTTGTGAGTTAGTGTTTGATATCTGTTCGTTTGAACTAATGGCAATGGCTAATCCACCGATTTTTAAGGGATCTGATTTTGACATTTGGTTCAGTGTTTTTCGCATGTTTGTTAAACAAGCTGATAAGGACTTGTGGAAGTTGATTTCACAAGGCCCGTATGAACTGCCCAAGAAAAGGTCCAAGTGGACGGACAGTGAGAATCAGATGTTCCGAGAGAATCAAAAAGCCTTAAACCTAATGTTAACAGCGACTGATAAAGCCTTGCATTCTTGTTTCCATGATTGCAGATCCGCCAAGGATATTATGGACCAGCTGAAGCTAGCCCACAGGAGAAACGAAAGCACATGCATGATGATTAGCAGAAGTGACCACAGTACCAGCCAAGAGGTGGAGGAGAATGAAGAAGAGGTAAACCTCTTCGAGAACTTTTCTATAGAAGATTGGGAAAATGCTTACAGCGATTTATCTGAGTCATATGAAAAATTGCAAAAATGATATAAAAAATTGAAAAGGAATAAGGGATTAGATAATTCAAGGTCTGACTGTAAAAATTGTGCTGAATTGAAGAGTTCTCATGATGCCTGTGTGTCTAATCTACAAATGTTGAAAAAATAAAATGATGTGCTAATCAATGAAAATAAGAATCATGTGAGTGAGATTGATTCCCTGATAAAATTCTCAGCTGAAAGCAAGGAAAGTTTAGAGAAGCTCAGGATTGAAAATAAAGTACTTGCTGAAAAATCTGAAGCCATTAAGTCTGTCAACTTTGAATTACAGAAAAACATTGAGAAACTGCAAAAAGACTTGAAAACTTTTAAGGATGGAAGAAAATCTGAAACTGACTCTGATGATCAGATTTTGATAAACGAATTAATTCAGAATGACAGACTAAAGGAAGAAATTGAGAAACTAAAACAGTTGAACACCATCATGTCAGAGAGATTGCTGACATTTGAAAAGGGTAAACATGTGGTGTCCAATAATTCAGAAGAAATTGATGAGTTGAGAAAGGAAGTTGAGAAATACATAATTGCCAACAAAGTCTTGAATGAGGCTGTCAATTGCAGTGAACAAGAGACTACAAGTTATGAGTTACACATTGCCTCTTTAGAAGAAGAAATCCAAGACTTACGGAAATCTTTGTCTAAATTTGTTGATGGGCAAGAAAATCTGAACAAACTGCTGGGAGTAAAAGTCAATTTTCAGAAGGAGGGGTTAGGTTATAACCCTGTAAATAAAAAGATCTTTGAAAATAAAATTCAGACATATTCTGTTTCTAGCTCTACTTTTGAGAAAAAGGGACTGGGCTACAGTCCAGTCATGAGTAAGGTCTATGGATCAAATTTGGAAACTATTTTTGTTAAATCATCTGAACAGGATAAAAAACAGAAAATGAATAAAAAGGGCTCATCTGTACATGTTGATCACAGTCCGCACACACACTCATCTAAAAGGAAAATGTCATGCCACTACTGTCATAAACTTGGACATTTAATGCATGAGTGTAAATTGATGGAGAAAGATGATATGAGGGCCGAGATAATGAATGCTAAGAAACTTCATGATAAAAATTCTTCATTCCAGAAAAAGAAAATTGAATGTCTGCACTGTGACAAACTAGGACACAGCATCACACAATGCTGGTTTACAAATGGTAAGAAAATATATTCTTCACATCATGCTAAATTTCCTGCAAACCATAATGGTGTTGAGAGGAATAAAATTGCTACAAATAGAAAATACTCTGCATGTGTCAACTGTGGAAAGACAGGCCACAAGGCCATTGAATGTTGGCATGGTCAGGGTAGAAAAGAGAATTTTAAGAGAATGAACTCTTCTCATTATTTTAACTGTGGAAAGCCAGGTCACAGGGCTGCAACCTGTTGGCTGGCAGGATACCAAAGTAATGCTGGTTTTGGTAAACAGAATTTCAATTCTGTTAACAAAAATTTTCATTCATATGTGCATAAAAATCATGTTTGTAAGAATGTGCATAAATCCAACCTGAAACCTGCTGCTAGGAGATTGGTTAGAAAACCTGCTAAGAATGTCACTGCTAACTCAGGACCCAAGACTTCTTGGGTGCCTATTCGTGCAAAATAGTTTGCTAACCTGCAGGTGTGCCTTGGAAGCTGAAGAATAAAGAGGAGAAAAAAGCCAAGGCACTTGAAAAGAAAAGAAATAAAAAAGGGAACTAGGATCTTAATATTCAGGTCAGTTCCCAATACCTGCTTTAATTCTGTTTTGGTGTGATTTAAATTTGGTTATGTGATGTAGTCTGTGTGCATCTAAGTATTCCATGATCATGAGTGTCCTCCTCTGACTGCATTGCTAAAATCTCTCTTGGATGGATACTTGGTATCACGCTGTAATTCATGCTCATAGTCAGGGGGAGATACAATTATTGTGTCAACTTACTGATTCGTGCTCATTGCATCACATTCCATTTATTTGAAAAACCATAAGTTTGCTTCAACGTATTGCATTTCAGCTGATAGCATGTATGTTATTCAATAAATAATTAATATTTCCAAGAGTTGTGTGTGAGATGTCCTTGTGTGGGCTGAAAAGGAGCTTGTCAGGTCATCTGGTATCTGAAGAACCTTTGTCTGCCGATGTGGTTAGTTGGTGTTGAGTTCAGACATCTCATGAGGTTGCAGCTTATTGCACAAGAGCATTCTCTGGTTACGAGATTGAATTTCCTCAGGAAGATTTCATTTGTGAGCTCCTTGGTCTTTACTCTCTAGAGTAATCTCTCACTTGCTGCTTTGCTGTTAGGAGTGCTTCTCATCTCATCTCTCTCCATTCTGTTTGTCACCTCCTTATCCTTTTCTTATCCCCTTTGGTTCAGGAATATTCTTGAAGAAAAATTCCTTCTTATAGCTTTGTTACTCTTATCAGATTTGATCAGAATACCTTAAACCACCCAAAATCTATTGTAACAAGTCACACCTGTTAATAAAGAACTTGAATGTATGGGGGTTATATCTTGTCCTTTAATCCTTCTAAGTTATCCTCTCTATTGTTGGTCAACATATTGTAAAACTCTCTGTTAAATGGAAAAACCTTGCAAAGGATTTCGTTTTAACTGAAACTTATGTGAAGAGGGCTATGAAAAAAAAATTTGTTAAGTAAGGGCTCTGTCTTTTGTCCAAGATCATGAGAGGTGTTACCAGGGAATACGCCATACTTTGTGGCAGAGCAATGGCAATTGTGGAGAAATAGATATTCTAGATCAAAGAAGTCTAGAGTTTCTGTCATGATACAATTAGCTATCTCTATTTTTTTTATAGAAAAGTTAAAATAAAAAAAAGGGAAAGAAAAGTCAACAAAAATTCATTATTTTTCATTGGCATAAAGGTAGCCTGTCCTGAGTAACCAGGGATTCTGGTGTCTTATAAACATGTCTCCTTGTGTAAAAAGGGACAATTCTACCTAAGTGCTCAACAAATTGGTTGACTCTGTATGCCCTCTCTTGTCTTTTAAATGAAGTAATGAACCCTGCTTGACTATCTATTTGTTATTTCTTTGCCTGACAAACATAAGGAGTATTTTAATCGTGACCTTCTGTAGGCTAAGTACCTTTAACAGCTAGTTTTGTGATCGTGTTGATTTAATGTCTTGAGGTAACTGACCAAGGTATTCGGAAGAATATAATAATTCCATATATTGAAGAGCGAACTTTAACGGGCAATGGCTGTGTTACATATTGAATAAGGGTAGTTTGGGTATTTCCTGAAAAGTTCGATAAGAGTGAAAAGTGACCCCCCAAAACCCTTCTTGTTCCTCAATGTTACATCCAAAAACCCTCGCGTGCCCTTGCCGCTTCCTGTTTCTCCTCGTGTCGATACGTCTCGTATGCTCCTTCAAACCCTTCTCTCCCGCTCATTATTCTTCACGAAAATCTCATCTCTCCCACAGAGTTCTCTTCCGTTCTTGGTTCTAGCTTCATCTCCAGCAGCAACCAGCAAGAAAGAGTTGATACTCTGGGAGTTACGGTAAATGGATCAGCTAGAATCCGTCGCTCCTGTTGAAAGGAAGAGGAAGGGAAAAGAAACAGTTGAGGAGCCTTCGTCCAAGCAGCAAAGATGTCTAGAACCAGAAATAGCGGTGGATATTTCTTCTGCACAAGGTACCAGGCCTTCTCAGTCTATCGTGTTTTTAGAGAGTGGGAAAATTATTCCTCCAAGGATAATAGATTTCGGCGATGAATCCATGGTTTTGAAGTTTCTAGAACTTTTGGAGATTTTTGAGTTCCAGGATTGGAGGAAATTCCTAGAAAATCACCGTGTCTACTACCCTAGCCTGGTAATGGAATTTTATAATAACTTGTCTTTGAGCCGAGATAAGTCTGCTCTGATCTCGTCTGTTAAGGGGATTGAGATAGCAGTAACGCGTGACTCTCTCCATAAAGCTCTCAGTATTCCAGAAAAAGGAGAGGTGGAAAGAGGGTTTAGATATAGTCTGCATGAAGCCTTTTCGGTCATTACTGGTAAACCCAGTAATATTCATGACAAGGGGCAATTGAAGCTGAAAGCTTACCAAACCTTATCATTTCCCCCTCTTCACAAGCTTCTTCAGAACGTCATTGCCTCTATAGTCACCCCACAGACTGGAGCTAGAGGAAGAATCACAGACACTCAGAGATTTCTTTTGTTCTGTCTGATTCAGCGTGTAAAGATCTGTCTGCCTGAAATTATTTTTTCTGTCATGAAGGGGTGTATTGGGTCCAAAAGACACCTGCCCTACGCCGCCCATCTGACAGACATCTTCAAGTACTCAAATATTTCCTTGGATGGAGAGGCCATGTCTGAAGTTAGGGGTCGAAACATATTTAACATGAATTTTGTTTCAGTATTTTTGGGCTTGGAGGGTTCTTCTCTCACGGGGCAGGTTAAGGCCCAGAAAGTTAAAGAATCACAAGCTCAGAGAGAGCTTATGGAACATCCTCAAGAATCTGCCCAAATAGTTTTAGAAGTAGCTTCTGAGGTTGCTTTACAGGAGACACCATCTGAACAACCACTGTCTGCTACGTCTGCTGCACCTACTGAAGCATCTCTATCTTTTCAGAGACTTGTTGAAATTGCATCTGAAGAAGTTAGGATGTCTGAAGACAACATTCAAACTGAACTAGATACAAATATTGATGGTTTGTTTGATTCCTTTGGGAAGACATCAGAAGAAGTGAGGCTGCCCGTGGAACAGCCAGCTCAAGAGCAAGAAAGTAATGAGCAAGACCTTGCTGAGTTTGTTAATGTCATTCTTAGAGAGACTGTGGAGAAAAGCTTGGAAGAGGCTGAAAACGTGGTTACAGCTAAAATTATAGAACATGCACCTGTTGAAAACTCTGCAGATGATGATCTCATGGAAGAAAGAGTGGATGAGTGTCAGGAGAAAGTTACTGACATAGAACAAGAAGCAGAATCATCAAGTGAAGAAGAAGCACCTGAAAATGTATTTCCTGAAAAAGAAATCCAAGCTGAAGATGAAGATCGGATTCCAGCAGGAGACAGCCAAACGCCTGTACCAGAAGAAGCAGATGGGAGAACAGCACCTGGCTGTGAATCTTATGGTACACCCCTAGGTCAACCTCGTCTTCTATCTGCTCGGGCGCCCAACATTGAAGAACTCCTTATAAATTTGACTCAGCAGATGCAGAGACAGGATAAGAAAATGGATGATCTGCTCAAGTATGTCACTCTAAATATTAATCAAGTTCATTCCAGGCTACTGAAGCTTGAAATTTCTCTCCTGATTGAATGGAAAAAGTTCATGCTAAACAAGAAAGCTTCAGATGATGCCACCAGGTCCTCGATGGAAATCCTGCAGGTGGTATGTTCGAAGATAGCAACAGCACTTCGTGAATTACAAGATGCTCATATTTCCTCTGTTAAGTCATCTGCCAGCATTATAGATCATTGTTTTGAGATCAGGACATCCTTAGAAGTTTTGAAGGGGTCATCTAGTACCCTAGGTCCAGAAGTCCAGAAGATCTATGACAGATTGATCGCTTTCTTAACAGAAGTGAGAACTCTGACTGACATATATGAATCTGTTAATATTCGCCAAGAAGACATCATTTCAGAAGTGGCACATGTCAGAAGCTCTGTGGTATATTGGCTAGCTGAATTGTCCAATGACTTGAAGGATCTTCACTCTGCCTTGGGTTCAGCCCCTGGTCAGGCATCCTCCAGCAGAAGTCCATCTCAAGATTTCTCCTCTGTTGCTCCAAGGGGTAGACCACCACTAGACAGGCCGCGAGGCACTTCCAACAGACATGCCAGATTCTTTTCTCCTTAAAAAATAGTGTTCTGTATTTTTGCCAATTTTGAGGATCTCTCACTCTTGGACTTGTTAATTACATCTCATATCATTTGCATTTCTGCCTCCTTTTTGTTTCTTTCTTTTTGACGTTGACAAAGGGGGAGAACTCAAGTCTTTATCTTTGCTACTACTATGATTAATGATTTGTTTGCTGTTAATGATTCGTTAATGATGATTAATGATGCTGCTGATGATGTTTAGCTTTGAACAGGTTGAAAATTATTCCTGCAAAGACTCAAGACTCATAGTGTTGCCTTCCATCAAAAAGGGGGAGATTGTTGACTCTTTACATGTTTTGAGGATGACAACACTATGAGCCTTAGTGGAGAACAAAAAGAGTCTCTTCAGTTATGTTCAGGGGTTGTCTTCGTGTCGTTATTTGTTCCATCGCGTGCTGAACACTGCAGCACCTCGTGCTGCTTTCTGTGCCACCTCGTGTCGCTCCATCTGTGTCACCCCTATGTCTTCGAGTCTTATGTTCTGGCCAAGTCTATACAGCTTCATCTTTACCTTCGTTCCAAGCCAAAGTCTACACATTCGTTTCCTTGGGCAAAGTCTATACATCGTGGCCCTGCACTCTCAGTATGTACATTCTTTATTTCAAAGTCTGTACATTGTTGCCTTGAAGACCGTTCCAAGTCTATACATCCAGTTGAATGCAAAGTCTACACATCGCCTCACATCATATGAAGGCTGTACGTTGGAAGTGTCTTTCTTGCTTTGTGACCACACTTCGTGTCGGTTTCTGTGTTCATCTTCGAGTTGGTTTCAGTTCGTGTCGTTTCGTGTCGTCCTCGTCTTCGAGTCGTTCGGAAGTTCGAGCAATTTTGTATTCGAGTCGTTTTGTTTATGTCTTCGTGTTGTTCCTTGTTTATGTCTTCGTATTGTTCCTTGTTTATATCTTCGTGTTGTTTCTGCGTTTGTGTCTTCGTGTTATCTTTTGTGCTTGTGTCTTCGTGTTATCTTTTGTGTTTGAGTCTTCATGTTATTTCTGTGTTTGTGTCTTAGTGTTGCTTTTATGTCTTCATGTTGCCTCTTTCTATCTTCGTCCAGGTTTCCTCTGATCGCGTGTTTTACTACCGTTTTACTCCGTGTTATTTCCTTCTCACCTCGTGCTGTTCTCATCTGACTTCGTGTCGTTCCCTTTGTAGTGTTAGCTTTATTACTATGTATCTCGTGTCGTTCTCTCTTTACCTCGTGCTGTTTTCATCTGACCTCGTGTCATTCTCTCTTTATTTCGTACTGTAGTAATCTTGTGTATCTCGTGTCGTTCTCTCTTTACCTCGTGCTGTTTTCATCTGACCTCGTGTCATTCTCTCTTTATTTCGAACTGTAGTAATCTTGTGTATCTCGTGTCGTTCTCTTTTTACCTCGTGTTGTTTTCATCTGACCTCGTGTCATTCTCTCTTTATTTCGTACTGTAATAATCTTGTGTATCTCGTGTCGTTCTCAGTATAGTGCATCTCGTATTGCTATCACATACCACATGCAGTTTTAGTTTGTGTGGCCCTGAGTTTTAATGGTTTTAATTTCTTTGCAGGAGAAGAAGGAAAACAAAAAGAAGAAGGTGGTCTGAGGAAGAATATTCCCAGTGACTGGGCTGCACGTGATCCAATGCTAAAGGAACCAATGCTATAAAGGCACGTGGCAAGAAGGTTCTGGATCAAGTGTGGGAGGCACACGCATTCTGCACCTTATCCACCTGCTGCTGCTATATATTGAAGCCTTCGTCCATAGATGAAGGTTGATCGAAAGGGAAAAAGAAAAAGCAGAAGTGCAGAGAGTTCGATCCAGTAAAAGAAGAGAAGAAAATAGAGGGCAGAAACTGAAGAAGAGGAAGAAGAGAGAATAGCAGAGAGAGTGAGAGAGAGAGAGCTCGAAGCTGAGAGTTCAGAAAGAAGAAGAAGAAGAAGGTTTTTGGTTTCAGGATCAAATCCGAACCAGTTTGCTCTATTGTGAGCTATATTCCGTGTTTCATCATTCCAGCATTCAGTCTGCTGTATCTTTTTTTAGTTTCTTATTTTTGATCTTTCTTTACTGTTCTAATTTTTTCTCCGAGTCTCAGGTTGAGATCGGTGGTCCTCCTGTTCTGTTGGTTCAGGAGAAGGGAGACGCTGTCTCCAGTTGCAAGTGGCCGTGTGCTGCTTGTGGGTTCCCTCTGGGCTTCAGAGGAAGAGAGACCTTGGTCTCTGGGTCTAGTGACTACAGATCACTAGTGTTCCCTCCGGTTGGAGGAAGAGGAACTTGTTTCCTAGTTTCTAGGGACTTGGCGTCCTTAGGGTTCCCTCCGGCTGTGGAGGAAGAGGGGAGGGTGTTCCCCTGGTGAAGCTATGAATCAGCAGTTGTCGCAGACTGAGTCTGCTTGGCTAGCCGGTGCTAGTGGAAGCCTCACTTCGGTTTGAAGTGAGGGGTGGACGTAGGCAGACTGGAGGTCTGACCGAACCACCTTAAAAATCCCTGGCGCAGTGTGTTTGGTTTCTATTCTGACCTTGGATCTATTCGGTAGATGCTTGTCTAGGCCGATCCATCTCTATCTTCCTAGCTGATCGTTCTGCGCGGTTAGTGTTTGACCGTTAAGATTTTTTTTGGAAACTCCTAATTGAGAACTTACTTTTTAATCCTCATTGTTCTTACAGGTAAAGGTCCATTCACCCCCCTCTGGACCTATCAGATCTGACTTCGTCAGACGATTATGTGGTTCGTGTCGGGACCAAAACCCGCCGCGCCATAAAGGTCGTGGCATCATTTACATCCCCCATACGAGGGAACACCCTTGATTAATCACCGAGATTCAGGGCCTCATGGCCAAGAAATTAATTGCATGAAAGGTCTATTACGAGGTATTGAAATCCTCACGCGAGGGCGAGAAGAAAAACCATTCGCGGTCATGTCGGTCGTGTACTGACCATTTAATGTTCGGACGAATGTCCGGCTTGAGAAAAGCGCGATCGTCATGGGAAAATCAAAGCATATGTATGCCGGGATACGGTAAATTTATTGTTCAGAAGAACGAAAAACGTTCGGCTAAATCTCGGTTAGAGCGGTCAGAAACCAATAAGTCTGTTGGCCCGGTGCAAGATCAAGCTGCGACCATACTGCGGTGGGCCCCCCGCGGCCGAAGTCTGGCTCACATGAGCGTCATTAATATTTCCAGTGCCAAGGGGCAACGAGGTAATATCCCTTGAATCGGCTGAAAAGCCCTGTGTCTAGGGAAGCGGACGTTCGAAACGTGTCGGTCATTCGGGAGACCGTTTAATATTCGGACGGGTGTCCGGCTTGAGAGTATCATAATCGTCGCAGGAGGACCTAGAACATATGTATGCTGTGATACGGCAAATATATTATTCTGAGACACTGAAAACATTCGGTTAAATCTCGATTAGTGTAGCAGGAAACTAGCGAATTTATTGGCCCGGTGCGAGATTGAGTCGGGACCATACCGGGGGTGCCTCCCGCGGTCCAAACGGGGCTTGCGTGGGCATCATTAATGTTCCTGGTGCTGAAGGGCAACAGGGAAGAGTCCCGGGACTAGATTCCAAAACCAAAACATGTTCGAAGGAAGTGAGTTATAGGCCGAGGGTGTGGGTCAGACAATGACCATAATCGGGACGGACCCAAGGTCCAAGCACAGCCCACAAAGGCCTTATTGATATTCCCGTATATAGGGTCCAGGGATGACAGTAGCCATCTCGTTCTATTTAGATTTCTGTCGGTCACTTGCGGACCACTTGATATTCGGACAAGGGTCCATATTGAAGGTGCGACGTGGATAGGAACGACCCCGTACAAATGTATGCCGAGTTTACGGCAATTTCAATGAAAGGGCGGGAATGAATCCCGATAGAGTGAATCCGATTTGACGAGCTATCTGGCCGGAGCAATACTGGGTCACGACCACGTCGGGGTAGGAGCCGTCGGCCATGTTGGTTGCTCACGGGTCTTTTCATATTCAGACACATGTCCATAATAGAAATGTAGCGAAAATCGAGGTGAACACGTTCAAATGTTTACCGAACGTGCGGTAATTTTAGTAGTGGCTCGGAAGGGATCCTGCCTGAGGAACGAGTCCGATTTAATCAGAATGTCAGCCCGAGGCGAGGTCAGGCGATGGCCATTTCGGGATAATTCCCAAGACTCGGGCCCAACCTGGAAGGGCGACATTGTTGTTCTTTCAGCATCGAGTCACGGGGGAGACGGGGCTGCAACATAGATTTTACCATTTTCTTTATCTGGGCTTTAAATTATGTGCATATATATTTTATTGCTTGTTTCCCTTTTATGTATTAATTCTGGATGATTTCTCCATTTTGTTTATTTTTATTACTATTATATCTTCCTTTTCCTTTTTTACTATTATTATTTTTATTTCACATTTTTTTGTTTATTTCTCATATATATATATATTCAGGTTTATTTATTTATCATGATTTTTATTAATTTATTATCATTATCATTATCATGACATATTTATATATATTTATTTATATTTATTTTGGAAGGAAAAGTGGGCCGTCGGGGGCAAAAGGGGGTGTACCGGCGAAGGCAGGGAGAGCGTGCCGGAGAGGGGCTGGGAGAGTGCGCCGGGTAGGTTAGAGGGTGTCGGAGAAGCGCCAAGAGAGTGTGCCGGGGAGGGAGTTGGCGGGCGTGCCGGGCTGACTCGAACTCTGTACAATGTCTGCTAGCACACGCGCAGAGTCTGTACACTGCCCATTTGCTGCCACCCAAAGTCTATGCATTGTCTATTCAACCAGCACACAAAGTCTATACATCCTTCAGCTCAGAGTCTGTACGTTGTTCATTGGCTGCAGCTCAAAGTCTATACATTGGCCAGCTCAAAGTCTGTACATTATTCATTGGCTGCAGTTCAAAGTCTATACATTATCCATTGGCTACAGTTCAAAGTCTATACGTTGGCCATTGGCTGCAACTCAAAGTCTATACATTGGCCGGCTCAAAGTCTATACATTGTTCAGCTCAAAGTCCATACATTGTTCATTGGCTGCATGTCAAAGTCTATACGTTGGCCATTGGCTGCAGCTCAACGTCTATACATTGGCCAGCTCAAAGTCTGTACATTGGCCAGCTCAAAGTCTATACATTGTTCATTGGCTGCAGTTCAAAGTCTATACGTTGGCCATTGGCTGCAGCTCAAAGTCTATACATTGGCCAGCTCAAAGTCTGTACATTGGTCAGCTCAAAGTCTATACATTGGCCAGCTTAAAGTCTGTATGTTGGCCAGCTCAAAGTCTGTACATTATTCATTGGCTGCAGTTCAAAGTCTATACATTGTCCATTGGCTGCAGTTCAGAGTCTATACGTTGGCCAGCTCAAAGTCTGTACATTGGCCAGCTTAAAGTCTATACATTGTTCATTGGCTGCAGGTCAAAGTCTATACGTTGGCCATTAGCTGCAGCTCAAAGTCTATACATTGGCCAGCTCAAAGTCTGTACATTGGCCAGCTCAAAGTCTATACATTGTTCATTGGCTGCAGTTCAAAGTCTATACGTTGGCCATTGGCTGCAGTTCAAAGTCTATACATTGGCCAACCCAAAGTCTGTACGTTGTTGTCACAAGCATATTAAGCCCATACATCCGTTCATGGCGTGTCTGAACATCCATTTCCAAAGTGCATGCTTCACTGTCTGCATTTGTGCAATGCTTCACGCAAAGTCTATACATCGCTTGTTGCTATGTTCGTGCCTCAACCTGCCAAATATGCACGTTGTGTTTCACTTCAGGGAGACGGTGGAAGAAGAGGTGAGACGGAGAGATAGATGAGGGGGAGAGTGAGAAAGAGAGTGAGACGGTGGGGAGGAGTGTGCCGGTGAGGAGCCGAGAAGGTGTGTTATTGGAGGGCTAATAGGGTGTGCCACTGGAGGGATGATAGGGTGTACCGGCGAAGGCTGGAACAGACGTGCCGACGAAGGCCCACTCCTCTGTTACTTGTTTTTAAGGCTTTTATTTTCTTCTTTTCTTTGATTTTTGCGTAGTTTTATACAAATCTTTTCTCCTTCTTCTTGCAATCTGTTGTTGCTCTATTTATTTGTTGCTTTTGTTATCTTTTGGTGTGTATTTATTATCCCATTTGTTTGTTGCATCCTTTTATCTTTTCAATGTGTTATTATTTCTAACGAAAATTCGGCAGCATCTCCCCTTGACACGAGCGTAAGGGAGATAAAGGGAACGCGCCCACATAGAGTGGCGGAACCCGACAACTGAAGGTGGGCGCCCGAAGGCGGCAACACCTTTAATAAAACTTCGGGAAACCCGGAAGAAACGACGGATGGGGGACTCGTCTGGGACTGGCTGGGGGTGCATCGGGCAAGAGAAGAGGATTGGAGGGTGTGCCGGGCAGGGAGCTAGAAGGGTGTGCCGTTGAAGGCCCACTAGGGGCGTGCCGGCGAAGAGCGGCCAAAGGTGTGCCGCTGAGGGCCAAATGAAGTGTGCCGGAGAAGGGCTGCTGAAGGCGTGCCACTGAGGGCCAAATGAAGCGTGCCGGCGAAGTGTTGCTGAAGGTGTGCCGCTGAGGGCCAAATGAAGCGTGCCGGCGAAGGCCGTTGAAGGTGTATCAGCGAGGGGCTTAGCTAGGACGCACGGCTAGAAGCTAGGGAGGCTGGGCGAAAGGATGAAGACAAAGGGTTAGCCAGGTGGGCTGGGGATTGAAGAAAGGGGGAAGGCCAAGGAGGGCGTCAGTGGCAGGATGTTCAAGGGAAGAAGAGGGAGGCCTCTCCCTCTAGGTAAACGGCTGAGGTTGGAGGCCAGGAAGGAGGGCATCGAGCTCACGAAGCCCCGAGAGAACAGAAGGATAAACTCCCTTGGGCCGAAGACTAAGCGTAAGGCCATGGATCGTGTGGGGGAACGATACCGACATGGAGACTCCAAGACACCGGAGAAGGAGAGAAAGTGTACAACATACCATGCACACTGGCACAAACCAATGGAAGCAACAAGAAACCCAAGAAGGGTGATTTTTATTCACGAAGAGGAACGACCACGGCCAGCCACATACATTGCAAAGCACATTCGTGCTGACACTACGGACAGGGGAGGGGAGGAGATCATGAAAATAAAAAAAGAAGGAAATGGGGGGGGGGGGAGTGTTGGGGCCGAACAAGGGTGACTACTCCCTGCTCTTCCCCACTTCCCCATTACATGAAGCCTCTCTCTCTCTCTCTTTCTTTTCTTTGCCTGGTGGTTGTCGGAAGACTCCACGCCGGAGCCCTCGCCCTTCTCTTCTCTCTTCTCCTTCTTCTCATAGGTGACTTTTTCTGTTCGTCTCTTCTCCTCCTACCTCTTCTCCCCGTCTGTCTGTCCCTCTTCTCTTCGCCGACATGGAAGTGGTTTTATACTCCGAGCAGCGGGGGCCCTCGAGCACGGCAGTCGGAGGCGGGAAGCGGCTAGTCATGATGGGGTTTGACTTCCCCCGTCCTGGACGTCAGGGGAGTAGCCTGCGTGGCCCAACCTCTGGTTGACACCTCGGACAGCTCACTGTGCGCCAAGGATACGTAGGGCATGGGCATCACGTCGTTCGGGAGTTGAACCGCCTTCACGCTGTGCCGCTGGCGGGCTCAATAAGTGTGCCGCAGGAGGGCCAAAAAGGCGTGCCACTGAAGCCCCAAATGGGCGAGCCGCTGAAGGCCAGAAATAGTGTGCCGTTGAGGGCCTGAAATAGTGTGCCGTTGAAGGCTTGAAATAGTGTGCCCTTGAAGGCTTGAAATAGTGTGCCGTTGAAGGCTTGCAGGGTGTGCCGTTGAAAGGGCACAAGGGCGTGTCGCTGAAGGCCCAGGGGTGTACCGCTGAAGGGCCAAAAGGCTGTGCCGCTAAAGGCCCAGGGGTGTACCGCTGGAGGGCCAAAAGGCTGTGCCGTTGAAGGCCCAGGGGTGTACCGCTGAATGGCCAAAAGGCTGTGCCGCTGAAGGGCTAAAATGGGTAGTTCTGAGCCCGTTGTGAGCACGAGTTGTGGCCCATTTAATTTTCTTCGAGGCCCATGGATTGTGGGGGCTCTTGGTGGTTGATTTCTCTTCACTGTCGTGACTCCGGAGATGACTTCACGGTAGTGTGCATATTTGGGGAGTCCGGATGACCAGTCCTTCCGGGGCTTCTTCACTCGGTGCCGTTGTTAATGCTGGGCTGAGCTGGATATCTGTGCGTGCAATTTTTGGTGTCCACATCGCTGCCGAAGCTCCTCCAGAGAAGGCAGGGGGTCGCCTCCTAGGTACCCTCAGGCTTGCTGGAGCAAGGCCGCACCCACGCTGGCATCCAACAGTAGTTCTGGTGGCGAAACAGACATAGGCCACTCGATCCCCAGCTCCAGGGAAGAGTGGCCTGTCTCAGCCAGCACACTGGAAGGACCTACACAATCCCATCAAACAATCAGCAACATCCGGGACTTCCCTGTGACAAGACAAGGTGAAAAACTTGAGAAAGGTCCTAACTCTCACCTGGTGAAGCTCCCGCCGCGCCTGCCACACCCCCGCTAGGGGTCGGTGAGGGTAACCTCTCCCCCACGTCCGCGGCATTCCCCGCAGGAGTCAGGGAGGGCAGGGCCTTCCCGATAATCCGGCCATCCCCAGCTGCCATCGGGGAGATAGAAGGCTCTCCCTGGTCATCCTCGACGGGAGCCAGCATGCGCTCCCCCTCAGATTCCAGGCCTGGACATAGCACGATGGCATCAACATCCCGCTATAAACTCTAAACCAAAGCCAATGGGGAGGAGGGAAGGATCTCTATACACCTTCCAATATCGTCTCCATCTCGGCATCCCCGGTAGAAGAGGCCTCAGAGGGAGAAGAGATCGAGCTATTGCCAGTCTCCATCGCTGCGCTGCCACTGCCGGAAGAACCAGATGAGGTCTCCGATGAACCCCCGGCCGCAGGCAAATCAGAGGCACCTGCACATCAAGAATCCAAGTCAGGCTACTACCAAATCTAGAACCACATGAAGATAACTTCCTAGCCAGTGGTGTTAGGCAAGAAGTGTTGTGACTCCTCTGTATTGATGGTGTTGACATGTAACTTTACTTCATATGGCAACACATTGTTTTGATTGATTGGCAACACTGTTTATGGTTTGATGAAATTACTTTATCAGATTGTCTGTGTGTTATATGCATTTTATCTTGTTTTCACACTGAACACACACTCAAAGTCTCAATGTATATACATTGCTTCAGCAACGTAAGTCTGTACACTGTCCGTGTCTATTGCAGCATCCTAGCAAGTGTGTACATTGCCTGTCGATTGAAAAGTGTATACATTGTCATGGGTCGACCCCCTGTTCTCATGAGTCGACTCATCTGCTTATGCATAGTTTACACATTGCCCGTCGACTACAAAGTCCATACATCCACAGTGCATTGCACAGTCTATACACTGTCTGTCTCATTTAGAGTCTAAGGTGAAGTCTGTACATTGAGCATCTCAATGAGCGTCTCATGCAAGTCCACACATTAGCCTTCAGGCTTGAAAGTCTGTACATTGGACTGCGTCAACTCATTGCATTGACATACACTGAAGTGTCAACTCATTGCATTGGCTAAGTCTATACACTGTCCCTCTCACTTAGAGTCTAAGGCAAAGTCTATACATTGGACGGTGTCAGGCGAAGTCTGTACATTGAGCGTCTCAATGAGCGTCTCATGTAAGTCCATACATTGGACTATAGCATGCATTTGTCAATGGCATCTAAGTCTGTACAATGACCGTCTTCCTTAGCGTCTTGATCTTCCAAGTCTATACAGGCTTCTGGTTTACAAAGTCTGTACATTGGTCTCAGACTCCAAAGTCTATACATCGCCTGTTGACTGCAAAGTCTATACAGAGCTCAAGAGTTCGAAGTCTATACATTCATTCACTGTAGCTTGCACGAGGTAAAGTCTGTACATTGGCCTCCATGCCTCAAGTCTATACATTGGACTGTTCAGCCAAGTCTGTACATCGCTGTTTGCCAAAGTCTGTACATTGGCATATGTTCCTTCGTTGCGATTCAAAGTCTGCACATTGGGTTATTTACCTACGTTCAGCTTCGAAGTCTATACATCGATGCCTTTGCCTACGTTGCATTTCAAAGTCTATACAGTCGATGTTCTCCATTGCTTCAAGTCTATACAGACGTTCTTTTAGAAAGTCTATACATCGGTCTTCACCTCAAGTCTGTACAGTCATTTGTTGACAAGTCTTCACATCGTGAAGTCTATACACTCAACTCCTTCACATCTTGCAAAGTCTGTACATTGCATCCATCAGTCGTGAAGTCTATACATCGTCTGTCTTCAATTGAGTCTCACTGAAGTCTACACATTGCATCTTCTCACTGAAGTCTACACATTGCATCTTCATTCATGAAGTCGACACATTGCATCTTCATTCATGAAGTCTACACATTGCATCTTCATTTGCGAAGTCTGTACATTGCATTGATCTTCACTTAGTCTATACATTGACAGTCTTCATATCACCTAAGTCTGTACAGCGGTTGCTTCATACAGCAAGTCTGTACATATCTTTCACTTATATGAAGTCTATACAACGCAGTTCTTCTGATAAGTCTATACAGAGTGTTATTTAATCTGATCATCCGATACTCTGTCTGACAGGGATTCTCTACTGAGATTGCTGACATGGCTCGTGATCCCAGGAGGACGAGGTGACCAGATGCTGCCACGTGGATGGAAGCACCTCGAATCTGGAGAATTCCTTGGGCGGGAAAACGTGGAAGCCACGCGCCCTTATCCACCTGCTGTTGTTATATATATCAGTCTTCATCTTCTATAAAGGCTGATCGAAGTTGGCGAAGTCTATACATCCAGTCTGAAGCAGCAGCCACCGAGATCCACTGTGAGAGAAGAAAAGCAGAGAAGAAGAAAAGGAGAGAAGAAGAAAGAGAGAAGAGATGAGTTGAGAGAGTTATATGAGAGCTTGTGAATCAGTCTCTTGGTCCAGTTACCAGAGTTGATATTGCTCAACTTTGAGCTACAGTCGTTTTGGTTTTCTTCCATTCGATTGTGTGTTTTATTTGTTTTCAGTCTTGCTATTTTCTTTTGAAATCTCTTGTTCTATCAAGCTGTTAGTCAGCGGTTTCAAGCTGTGAGGCAGCGGGTTGCAGAGGTGTTCCTCTGGTCGGCTAAGCTGTAGTGCCCAGCAGAGCAAGCTGTGAAGCTCAGCTATTGCAGAGGGTGTTCCTCTGGTCGGGATAAGCTGTAAGCCCCAGCCGTTGTTGGCAAGCTGTAGAGCCCAGCAGATTGAAGCTGTGTATCAGTAGTAATCCACATTCGAGTTGAATGTGGGGTGGACGTAGGTCGGATTGACCGAACCACCTAAAAGCCTTGTGCCTCTCGTGTGTTTGATTGCTTGTTCAGCAGATCTTGTGTGTTTCATTCGGTGCATTGGCTGTGTTCGTTTAGTGTTCTTCTAATTCTGCATTTGATTCTAGGCCTAATTTTTAAATAGCCAGTTGATCTATTCACCCCCCCCTCTAGATCCACATCCTGTGGTGATAGAGCCTTCCATCTAACTTCAACACTTGGTATCAGAGCTAGACTCTTCACAGGGACTTACCGCCCGAAGAGGATAAGCACAGATGGACGGAAGAGGGATGATAGCTGAAGGACACTCCACATCCAAGCCCCCGTACTTCGATGGAACCAACTACGCATACTGGAAGCACCGTATGCAGGTATTCTTGAGGGCTAAAGATTATGAAATTTGGAAGGTGGTTAGCAAGGGACCTTTCGAGCTGTCCCCAAATGAAGATGTATGGACCAAGGAAGAAATTAAAAGGTCCACGCTCAACTGAAGTGCAATCAATGCAATCCAGTGCTCTCTGCATCCCACCGAGTACTCACGAATATCTGCCTGCTCCTCAGCGAAGGAAATGTGGGATGCACTTGAAGTCATCTATGAGGGGACTTCACAAGTCAGAGAGACTAAGACTAATCTACTGGTTTCAGAATACGAAGCCTTCAAGATGAAGCCTAATGAGACGATCAAAGAAATGTATGCTCGGCTGACTATTATCACAAATGGTCTCAGAGGCTTCGGGAAAAAAAAATATTCTGAGTATGATGTAGTCAGGAAGATCTTGCGATCCTTGACTCCAATTTGGCACACCAAGGCCACAGTTATGGAAGAGTCAAGAGATCTGCACAATACTAAGGCAGATGAGCTGATCGGATCTCTAATGGCTTATGAGATGAATATGCCGAAGATAGAGGAGGCTGACAGAAAGAGGAAGCCTATAGCTCTGAAGGCTGGTGCTAGCAGATCCAGTCGATCCAGCCCCAACGAATCATCAACTGAAGAGAGCTTGTCTGAAGAAGAAGTGGCAAATGCTGATATTGCCATGATTACTAGGGAATTCCGGAGATTTCTCAAGAAGGAAGGAAGAAGATTCAGCCGAAGAAATCCCAACAGTGGCCACCGAGACACAAGGTATAAATCAAACCCTGTAAAGAAAGCTGAAACTAATATTTGCTATCAATGCAGGAAGGCGGGTCACTTTAAAGATGAATGTCCGACAAATCACAACCTCAAGGATAAGTCCAAGAAGAAGAACACAAAAGGGAAAGCTATGATGAGTACCTGGAGTGATGAGGACGAGGGATCTTTGAGCGTCACTTCGGACAGTGAAGTTGAAGCTGAGAAGCCAATCTGTCTCATGGCAACCAGCTCAGAAGATAGAGAGGAAGAATCTGATGAGGTATCCTCTCGCTATGAAAATTTTACTATTACTGATTGGATGGTTGCTTATGATGAACTTACTGATAGAGTAGATGAGGTCAGAAAAGAAAATAGGCATCTACGAAGAAAAATTAAAATCATGCAAAATGATACTTCATTGTCTGACAAAATTGCCTGCTTAGAAATTAAGAACAGTAAGCTGAAACTCACAAGTTCTGAATTTGAAGAAATCAATAAAGAACTGAAAATTTCTAAGGAAGAAAATGTGAGATTAGACAATGAAATTGATGCATGGAAACTGAAAATTCAGAATTATGAAAATGAGATAAAAATTGTTTCTGAAAAATATCAAGCTGTCCTCAATGTGAATAATGAGTTGAAAAAATCTATTGATGAAGTTCAGAAAGATAATGAGGATAAGCTAAAAACAATTGAGAAAATGACCCAAGGATCTGAAAATTTAGATGCATTACTGGGGTCAAAGGTAAATTTCAGAAGAGAGGGCCTAGGATTCAACTCTAGTGCAACTAAAAGCTTTGGAATGAAAACTATTTCCTTTGTTGCACAAAAGGAGAAAGGACCTCTGATCAACATGAATTCTAATAATGCTGTAAAGACAAATTTGAATCTGAAAAGGCTAAATGCAGAGGAGAAGGGCAAACAGAAAGTAGGTGAGCCTAGTAGAATTGGGACTTCCAAACCTAGCTTTAGTGCTCAACCCAAGGTTAGGGGTCAGCCTGCTCAGGTAAACAAACCCCATATCAATGCCAAAAAGTCTTCACCACCATCATCACAAAAAAGAACCCAACCAAAACCTATGAATAGGTCAGCAGGGTCAAGGGTGCAGGGAAGACAAAATATTTTCAGAAGTCAGCCCAACAAATTCAATCCACCTAGAGTTCAGTCCTACTACCCCACACAGCCAATCTATCCTAATGGGTGTGGGTGGACTAGAACTCAAGGGATGTATATAGGGTATGTTCATCAACCTACACACTTTTACAGACCATATGTCAGAAATTGGGAAAATGGGTATGGTAGTCGGATGCCTAGGAATTACCAACATTTCCACAGCCAGCCCAGAAACTACTATGGCCAAAACTTTATGAATGCAACCTGGCCGAAGCATTGGCACAATAACAACAATTCTGTGAATAACTCTGTTGGTGCAAATAAGAAGAAAGTCAACAAGAAAAAGCAAAAGAAAAAGAAATCTAGAAAATCCACTGAACAGAACTGCTTCAAACAAATGTGGATTCCCAAAACCATGCTCTCTTTCTTTACTTGCACTTCATCTGCATTGGAGCCCAATCAGACTTGGGTTCCAAACTCTTTGCCCTAATTGTGTGTGCAGGTATGCCTGGCAGCCAAGAGTAACTTGTGGTACTTGGACAGTGGCTGCTCCAGGCATATGACAGGAGATAAGGCCAAGTTCTGCATGCTAACTGAAAAGCTAGGAGGCCTTGTCACCTTTGGAAGCAACACAAAGGGTAGGATCATTGGATCAGGTAAGGTAGGTAAGTGTTCTACATGCTGCATTGATGATGTTATGCTGGTTGAAGGGTTAGCTTATAATTTACTTAGTATCAGCCAGTTGTGTGATAAAGGACATAAAGTCTTATTTGATTCTCAATGCTGTAAGGTTTTTGAACCTGATTCTGAAATTGTCAAATTTTCTGGAAAAAGAATAAATAACACATACATGATAGATCTAGATGATATTCAACATTCTAACCTATGTCTTACTGTCAATAGAGAAGATTTAGCATTTTTATGGCATCGTAGGTTAGGCCATGCTAGTTATACCATTTTGCATAAACTAAATAAGTATAGCATGATTAGAGGACTTCCTGAAGTTTCCTTCAAGAAAGAAAATAAAATCTGTGATGCATGCACTCAATCAAAGATAACTAGAAAGTCATTTAAGTCTAGAACTGAAAATCTGTCTTCCAAACCTTATGAGCTGATACACATGGACCTTTTTGGGCCAACCAGATCTGTCAGCTTATCAGGGAGGAGGTATGGGTTTGTTATGGTAGATGACTTTTCTAGGTATACTTGGGTTTATTTCTTATCTAATAAGAGTGATGCATTTTCAGAATTTCAGGAGTTCTGTATAAGAATAAATCAGAAAATTGAAAATATTTTGACTGATCATGGAGGTGAGTTTGAAAACTCACACTTTGAAGAATTTTGCAGGTCAAGTGGGATTCATCATAAGTTCTCCTCACCCAGGACACCTGAGCAGAATGGTGTTGTCGAAAGGAGGAACAAAACTCTAGTAGAAATGGGCCGAACTCTCTTAGTTGAAGGTCAACTGCCAAGAAAATTCTGGGCTGAAGTAGTCAACACAGCCTGTTATGTAATTAACAGGGAAATGGTAAGACCTTCCACCCAGAAAACCCCTTATGAGATTTTGAGAGGTAAGAAACCTTCAATCGCCCACTTCAAGGTCTTTAGTTGTAAATGTTTTATACATATAAATGACAAGAGAGACCTTGATAAATTTGAGCCAAAAGGTGAACCAGGAATCTTCCTCGGTTATTCTGAAAACACCCGGGCTTATAGAGTGTTCAATTTAAACTCAAAAATTGTTGAAGAATCTCCACACATTATCTTTGATGAAACCTTGATGGAAACTAACCATTGTTATTGCAGGAACAAAGATGGGAACATTTTGAAAGATGAAAACTCTGCAGACCAGTCTGATGGTGAGGAAGATAAAGAAGAGCAAAATGAAGAAGAACCTGAAGTTCAGGGGGAGGTAAGTGAAATTCCTGAAACTCAGATTGTTAATATTAGATATCTTAAAGATCATCCTGTGAATAATGTCATTGGCAATCTGAATGATCCCCCTAGAACTAGAGGTCACTTTAGAATTCAGGATGAATTAAATGCATATGCTCTTGTCTCTCAAATTGAACCCAAGTCCATTGACTGTGCCTTCAAGGATATGCATTGGATTAATGCCATGCATGAGGAGCTTAATCAGTTTGACAGGAACAAGGTGTGGCACTTGGTCCCACCTCCTGATCATGGAACAATCATAGGGACTAGGTGGGTTCTCAGGAATAAATCTGATGAATTACGGAATATTGTTAAAAATAAAGCCAGACTTGTTGCTCAAGGGTACAACCAGGAGTTTGGTATTGACTTTGAAGAGTCATTTGCCCCTGTAGCCAAGTTAGAAGCTGTTAGAATTTTATTAGCTTATGCATGTTCCCTAGGTATAATCCTCCAGCAGATGGATGTAAAATCTGCATTCTTGAATGGGGAAATTAATAAGGATGTCTATGTTAGACAGCCCCTTGGGTTTGAATGTCTATATTTTCCTAATCATGTTTACAAATTAAATAAAGCTCTCTATGGTCTTAAGCAAGCTCCCAGAGCTTGGTACGACAGGTTGAGCAAGTTCCTCACTGATCAAAATTTCACTAGAGGAGTAGTTGATCAGACCTTGTTTACAAAGGTGAGTCATTCTGAAATTCTTATTGTACAGATTTATGTGGATGATATAATTTTTGGGTCAACTAACCCCAAATTGTGTGAGGAGTTTTCTAAAACAATGACTAATGAGTTTGAAATGAGCTCAATGGGTGAGCTCAAATTGTTTCTTGGACTGCAGGTTAGACAAATAAAGGATGGAATGTTTATAGCTCAGTCCAAGTACACAAGGGATGTAGCAACCCTGATAAAAATAAGATTTTTTTTAAAAAATAAATCAAATTAAAAATAAAAGATAAGTAAATAGATGACAAAGAGCCTAAAGAAACGCCCTTACATAAGGCGTTAATTTAAAAGGGACGCCTAGACAATAGTGCGTCAAATTTCAAACGACGGAAAAAATAAAATTGAGGAAAGGAAATGAAACGCCCTCTACATGGGCGCGTTCACATAAGTAACGACGCTCGACAAGGCGTCAATTTAAATTCGACGCCCTCGCTTAAGACGTTAATTCATTTCGAGTTTCGTTTGACCCAGGAGTCTATCCAGGGCAAGTTATGGATAACTACGTCGAAAGTGGAGTATGGTAAGGACTCTATCATGGAAGTATTACTTCCAATACAACTCTAACCCTAATAGGATCCCCTAAAATTCTATAAATATCCTCCCGATCGACCTAGACCGCTATTTTGGCGATCTGTTTCATCGTGCTGCTGCTGTCAATCGTGAAGAACAGGTGTTCTTCTTCCTCTGCCTTCAGTTGAGTATTTTGGAGAAAACTAATGCTTCTTCATCTTATTCTCCTGTAGGTTGCCTGCATCGAGAAGGAACTCTCGTATAGTTGAAGAATGTGGAGTTCTTCATCATCATCTTCTTCTTCTTCTGCCGGTGATCAGAAGACTCTGTTGCAAAACAGAGTATCGTTTCTCTTCACGTATCTTCACCCAGATAATCATCAAGTAGGTTTTCTCAAGAAACGTAGCCCAAATTAATTTAAGATCCTTAATAAAATCATATGTTATCCATGCATATAGTTTCATCATGGTTTTAAATATTTTCTGTAAAACTTTGAAAGAAGCGACCCTGACAGGGGCGCTAATTCTTGTTTTGACGCCCTGCCTAGTAGTCGTCAATTTCATATAAATTGATAATTACCCATGTTTAAAATTTGATATCTATGAAACCATGAACCTAATCTAATGCATATACATCCTGATTGAATCCTGCTAATTTTCTGGTCCTGACTATATAAATTGTTCCTGAAATTTTATTAACTGAAATTTAAAAAATTGCTGGATTAACGACCTGAACAAGGTCGTCTCTTATTGAACTGACGCCCCAGACCAGGGCGCTAATTGGAAAGTAACGCCCCTGTCCAGGGCGCGTTTTTTTTAAAATTCTAGAATATTGAGTTTCTGCAGAATGGAAATATTGAAGGAACGACTAATGTATAAGTCGTCAAATTGTAAATAAACGCCCCTGTAAAAGGCGTTAATTTGATAAGTAATGACTTAGATTAAGTCGCTATTTCCTGTGATACTATTTTACACTGTTACTGTTAACCGAAGATTCCATATGTATATTGATAAATATATATAAATATATCTATATATATATCGGCACTATATTCCAGTCAGTGAATATAGTCCCACGTTTCATTATGATTTATCGTTTACCCACTAATTCTCATTGACATACAAGCTCTCCATTGGACATTCCGTTCCTTTGGACTAGCGAGTTAGTCATAGAGACCTCCGTAAGTCTCCTCGCAGCCTTGGATTCCCTCAAGGCCGACTGAGCTGGTTGTACCATGAAAACCCATTACACTATTTTGCCATGTCACTCTAAAGAAACATGGTATACCGGCCCTCATGTTATGCAAAGTGTGTATCATGAGAATTCTCTTAATGGGATGAGGTTATCATGCCATTTGATGCTGTTCTTGTAAACCCCAATTCTATATCAACATTGTCATGATGTTCTTGTAAACCCCAACTCTATATCAACATTGTTATGATGTTCTTGTAAACCCCAATTCTATATTCAACATGATGTTCTTGTGGACCTCAATTCTATATTAAGAATGAGGACGTCTTGCCATTGATGTGCTGTTCATGTGGACCTCAATTCTATATAAAGAGTGTCCATACTTGTTTGTCATGCTACCCAAGCTAGGGAACCAATTCCACCTAATTTTATCGATAATCGTGATTGTACCGTTATTATCGTCATTCTATGTCAAGTGTCATATTTTTGGACTCTATTCTATCCAAGTTATCCTACGTATCTACAAGCTTTATTCTTGAAATTCCATATTGGCTATACACAAAAGTGGATGTTAAAATATATGATTAATGCCTGCGCATATAGGGCCCGATCTGGTCCTGGGAGGAGCACCCGAAAGTACTTGTGCCCATGGGAGTTGATTGATCACGGTATTGGCATTATACTGAAGTGCATGACTTGCTTGATTGAACATTCCACTAATCTTATACTTGTACTTGACTTGATATTACATGACTTGCGTGGCCCGAGAAAGGGTAATTGTATACTTGCTTGACTTGAAACAAAATAGCCAAATTCCAACATGACATGATGAGTTTACTTGCTTAAATATCCTGATATCTTTTTGATATAAGTTCTTGAAAGTTCATGACTAGTTCTTCTTGCTATCGTATTGTTATACACTCTCTCTATCTTGTCGTTTTATGCGAGCATGCATAGCTATAGTGCATTCATGAAAGATGTAATCACTTAAATCCCTTGCTAGTTCTTGAGATATAATTTCCTACTGAGCGTTCGCTCACTTAGTGTTTCCTTACTTTTCAGGTAAGTCCGATGATGAGGGAACTCAAACGGATGGGGAAAATCAAGAGTGAAAGGGATAGAGCTTCTTCCGTGTTATCTAGTCTTTTTCATATTTTCTTGAGTCAACCTTGTATTTTTCCTTTATTTTAGTTAGTACTTCAAGGTTTGTAATAGACATATTCTTATGAAGTAATAAAGGGCTGGGTTATCTTTACTTTTGTGCATCTCTGATTTTGGTGTCGAATACACTAATACTCTGATTGACATGATTGATATAAACTCGTCGCGCATCTCCGGGTACCTTCCGTGCTCGGGGCGTGATAGTTTTTGTGGTATCAGAGCCTAGGGTATTCAATTCCTAGGAAAACCCAAGTCCAAGGATAGGTTAAACCATTAACCAGTGAGATTGGGTAGAACCAAGGGTTGAGTTAACATAGAAATGCTAGCTTCTAAATGAGATCACGTATTGATCTAGTTATTGTAATTGTAGGACGATGGCTGCCGAACGTGTTCAGTGGTGCAACATGCAGCGTACACTTCAAGGCATGACTCAGGTGCTGCAACAAGTAGCACAGGGAGGTGCATAACGAGCCGGAAGTCTCCACCAAGTCTTCAAGAACATGAACCCACCCAAATTCATGGGTTCTACTGATCCGGATGACGCAGAGCACTGGATCAGGGAGACGGAGCGTATATTCCGTGTTATGCAGTGCACGGATCAAGATAAAGTCTTATTAGCTACTTTCCAACTAGAAAGGGATGCCCGATGCTGGTGGGAGTCAGTCGAAGCTACTATAAATCAAGACCAAATTACTTGAGAAGAATTTGTTGAACATTTCAACAATAAATATTTTTCAGACCGAGTCCAAGAAAAGAAAGCTACCGAATTTGCCGCACTCAAGCAACGGTCATTATCGGTGGCGGAGTACGAGGCACAATTCTCTAGATTGTCTCGGTATGCTAAGCACTTAGTTAGCACCGAGAAGATGAAAGCTAGGAGGTTCCTTAATGGGCTCAGGCCCCAATATATTACCCAGCTAGCGCCAATGGATATTCAGGTCTACTCATAGATAGTACGCCGAGCTCAATTGTTAGAAGATGCCACGGAGCTATCAGATAGAATCCGTGGGAAGGATAAGAAGGAACAAGTTACAAGTTCGGGTTCCTTTAAACCCAACTTCAAGAAGAGGCCTAGCACTGGAGGTACTTCTTCTCAAGACCAAAAATTTAAGAAGACCAAGCCCTTCTCTATCACTACTACACCTTCGAATATAATATGCAAGCATTGTGACAAGGCTGGTCATAAAGTCGAAGAGTGCTGGAGGAAACTTGGAGCATGTCTCCGTTGCGGGAGCCGTGAGCATCGGATTCTCGATTGCCCATTACTTAATGATCAAACCGGTGACGGAAAGCGCCCAGTAACCAAGAATTCTCATCTTCATGCAATTAAGGAGACCGAACAAGAAGAAGAAGGCAGACTAGTAGAAGGTACACTGAAAGTTTGTTCCAAGTATGCACATGTCTTATTTGATACGGGTGCATCACATTCTTTTATTTCTAAGAAGTTTGCTAACCCCCTACCTATGGAACCGGAATGGATGAAAATAATTTTATCTACTCCTCTCGGAAACGAAACCGATATTACTCACCATTATCAAAACTGTGAAGTCTTGGTAAAAGGAAGAAATCTTCCTATCGATCTCATATGTTTAGATCTAAAGGAGTATGATGTCATACTGGGAGCGGATTGGTTATCCAAATATCAGGCAACAGTCGATTGCCGCAATAGCAAGGTTACTTTCAAGGACTTTCCAGAGCTAGTCTATTCTAGCCCTAAGAGTCGGAGCGAGTCACCTCTTATTTCGGCTCTCCGAGCTAGCAAGCTAAAAAGGAAAGGATGTGTATCTTTCCTTGCATTTGTCACGATTAAGAGGCTCAGGAAACTAAGATAGAAGATATTCCAGTTGTGCAAGAATTTCCGGATGTGTTTCCGGAGGATTTGCCTGGATTACCATCGCAAAGAGAAGTGGCCTTCACCATCGATTTAGTTCCTGGTGCGGGTCCAGTTTCTAAGGCACCGTATAGAATGTCCCCTGCTGAACTCAAGGAGTTAAAGGAGCAATTGATGGAACTCATTAAGAAAGGATTCATAAGACCAAGTACTTCCCCATGGGGAGCGCCTGTATTATTTGTAAAGAAGAAAGATGGATCCATGAGGTTATGCATCGATTATCGACAGTTGAATCATCTCACTATCAAGAACAAGTATCCACTGCCGAGAATCGATGAGTTGTTTGATCAAATTTCAGGATCCAAGTACTTTTCCAAAATTTATGTTAGGTCGGGATATCATCAGTTAAGAATCAAGGATGAGGACATTCATAAGACTGCATTCAGAAGCAGGTACGGCCATTATGAATTTGTTGTTATGCCTTTCGGACTAACGAATGCCCCTGCTGCCTTTATGCAGTTAATGAATACTATATTTAGGCCTTATTTGGATCAATTCGTGGTGGTCTTTATCGATGATATATTGATTTATTCCGAGACCAAGGAAGAGCATGAGGAGCATTTAAGGATTGCATTACAAATATTAAGGGCAAACCAATTATACGCAAAACTCAGCAAGTGTGAATTCTGGCTTGAGGAAGTAACTTTTCTCGGACATGTTATATCAAAGGATGGCTTATCAGTAGATCCATCAAAAGTTGAAGCTGTCAGAAATTGGGAAAGACCGACCAATGCTAGCGAGATCCGAAGTTTCTTAGGTCTTGCCGGCTATTACAGGCGATTCATCAAAGATTTCTCTAAGATCGCTGTACCACTTACGAGGTTAACTCGCAAGGAGATCCGTTACGAATGGAGTGAGGAATGTGAAAGAAACTTCCAAACTCTCAAGGATCATCTTACTACAGCTCCTGTCTTAGCTTTACCAATGGAAGGAGAGAAATTCGAGGTATACACTGATGCTTCTGGCATTGGCCTCGGATGTGTTCTAATGCAACAAGGAAAGGTTATAGCTTACTCTTCTCGTCAATTAAAGAAACATGAAGAGAACTACCCCGTCCATGACTTAGAATTAGCCGCGGTAGTATTTGCACTAAAGATCTGGAGACATTACCTATATGGAGTGCAGTTTACTGTATACTCCGATCACAAGAGTCTCAAGTATCTTTTCTCTCAAAAGGAACTAAATATGAGGCAAAGACGTTGGCTAGAATATCTCAAGGACTTCGACTTCAATATACAATATCATCCCGGAAAGGGTAATCATGTAGCAGATGCCTTTAGTCGAAAGCCGAGAGCACTGTTAGCCAATTGTATGATTCAAGAATGTAAGTTGCTAAGCAATTCTCTGAACTCAATATAAGCATGGACACAGACTTTAATGTGTCACATTATCTCATATAAGCATTCAGCCAGACCTATTAACTGAAATACAAGCACTTCAGGATAATGACCCAATATTAGTGGAAATCAAGGGCAAACTAGAAGGACAATCTGATTTCCAAATAACTTGTGAAGGAAGATTAATGTTCAGGAATAGAACTTGCATACCGGATTGTCCCGAGTTAAAGAAGAAGATATTAGATGAAGCTCATAGATCAAGGTACATGATTCATCCTGGATCTACCAAAATGTACCAAGGTGTGAAGAGGAATTTTTTGTGGCCCAACATGAAAAGGGAAATAGCAGACTACGTGTCGCGCTGTCTCACATGCCAACAGGTCAAGGTGGAACACCAAAAGCCTGCTGGAAAATTACATCCTCTAGATATTCCCAAATGGAAGTGGGAAAATATTAACATGGATTTCATCATAGGTTTATCTAAATCAAAAGGAGGACATGATAGAATATGGGTTATTATTGACCGATTGACTAAATCGGCGCATTTCTTGCCAATAAAGAGCCGATGGTCAGTTGATGTTTTGGCTGCATTATACATCAAGGAAATAGTATGATTACATGGCATTCCTGTTTCCATCGTGTCTGACAGAGATCCCCGTTTTACTTCTCATTTTTGGAAGGGACTACAACATTCGTTGGGAACAAGGCTTAACTTTAGTACAGCTTTTCATCCTCAAACGGATGGTCAGACAGAGAGAACTAATCAGGTGGTTGAAGATATGCTCAGAGCTTGCATCATTGATTTCGATGGAAGCTGGCATGATCACTTGCCGTTGGTGGAATTTGCATACAATAATAGCTACCAGGCAAGTATACAAATGGCACCTTTCGAAGCTTTATACGGAAGGAGTTGCCAATCACCCTTATGCTGGGACGAAGTTGGAGAGAAACAACTGCTAGGTCCAGACATGGTAAGGGTTACCACTGAAAGAATACAAATGATTAGAGAAAGACTGCAAGTTGCTCAGTCTAGGCAAAAGGCTTATGCCGATACAAGAAGGAGAGATCTTGAATTCCAAATTGGAAATCATGTATTTCTCAAGATATCGCCTGGACGTGGCATACGGAGATTTGGTGTTAAAGGCAAGCTTACACCAAGATTCATCGGACCCTTTGAGATACTGGAACGAGTTGGCGAGGTTGCTTATCGCATCGCATTGCCTCCTCAACTGTCCGATGTACATAATGTATTCCACATATCTATGTTGAAGAAGTATGTACACGATCCATCACATATTATTGATCATGGAGACTTAGTGATCCAGAAGGATCTCACATATGAGCAGAAGCCTATGAAGATACTAGATCGTGAAGTACGTAGCCTAAGGAATAAGGCTATTCCCATGATTAAGGTACAATGGAATAAGAACTCAGAACATGAAGCTACATGGGAGACCGAGGAATCCATGAGGAAGCGATTTCCAGAATTATTTTAAGGTATATATTCTACACTCTCCACTTATATATACTATTGAATTTGGGGACCAAATTCTTTTAAGTGGGGGAGGGTGTAGCAACCCTGATAAAAATAAGATTTTTTTTTAAAAAAAATAAATCAAATTAAAAATAAAAGATAAGTAAATAGATGACAAAGAGCCTAAAGAAACGCCCTTACATAAGGCGTTAATTTAAAAGGGACGCCTAGACAATAGGGCGTCAAATTTCAAACGATGGAAAAAATAAAATTGAGGAAAGGAAATGAAACGCCCTCTACATGGGCGCGTTCACATAAGTAACGACGCTCGACAAGGCGTCAATTTAAATTCGACGCCCTCGCTTAAGACGTTAATTCAGTTCGAGTTTCGTTCGACCCAGGAGTCTATCCAGGGCAAGTTATGGATAACTACGTCGAAGGTGGAGTATGGTAAGGACTCTATCATGAAAGTATTACTTCCAATACAACTCTAACCCTAATAGGATCCCCTAAAATTCTATAAATATCCTCCCGATCGACCTAGACCGCTATTTTGGCGATCTGTTTCATCGTGCTGCTGCTGTCAATCGTGAAGAACAGGTGTTCTTCTTCCTCTGCCTTCAGTTGAGTATTTTGGAGAAAACTAATGCTTCTTCATCTTATTCTCCTGTAGGATGCCTGCATCGAGAAGGAACTCTCGTATAGTTGAAGAACGTGGAGTTCTTCATCATCTTCTTCTTCTTCTTCTGCCGGTGATCAGAAGACTCTGTTGCAAAACATAGTATCGTTTCTCTTCACGTATCTTCACCCAGATAATCATCAAGTAGGTTTTCTCAAGAAACGTTGCCCAAATTAATTTAAGATCCTTAATAAAATCATATGTTGTCCATGCATATAGTTTCATCATGGTTTTAAATGTTTTTTGTACAATTTTGAAAGAAGCGACCCTGACAAGGGCGCTAATTCTTATTTTGACGCCCTGCCAAGTAGTCACCAATTTCATATAAATTGATAATTACCCATGTTTAAAATTCGATATCTATGAAACCATGAACCTAATCTAATGCATGTACATCCTGATTGAATCCTGCTAATTTTCTGGTCCTGACTATATAAATTGTTCCTGAAATTTTATTAACTGAAATTTGGAAAATTGTTGGATTAACGACCTGAACAAGGTCGTCTCTTATTGAACTGACGCCCCAGACCAGGGCGCTAATTAGAAAGTAACGCCCCTGTCCAGGGCGCATTTTTGTTAAAATTCCAGAATATTGAGTTTCTGCAGAATGAAAATATTGAAGGAACGACTAATGTATAAGTCGTCAAATTGTAAATAAACGCCCCTATAAAAGGCGTTAATTTGATAAGTAATGACTTAGATTAAGTCACTATTTCCTGTGATACTATTTTACACTGTTACTATTAACCGAAGATTCCATATGTATATTGATAAATATATATAAATATATCTATATATATATCGGTAATATATTCCAGTCCGTGAATATAGTCCCACGTTTCATGATGATTTATCGTTTACCCACTAATTCTCATTGACATACAAGCTCTCCATTGGACATTCCATTCCTTTGGACTAGCGAGTTAGTCATAGAGACCTCCGTAAGTCTCCTCGCAGCCTTGGATTCCCTCAAGGCCGACTGAGCTGGTTGTACCATGAAAACCCATTACACTATTTTGCCATGTCACTCTAAAGAAACATGGTATACCGGCCCTCATGTTATGCAAAGTGTGTATCATGAGAATTCTCTTAATGGGATGAGGTTATCATGCCATTTGATGCTGTTCTTGTAAACCCCAATTCTATATCAACATTGTCATGATGTTCTTGTAAACCCCAACTCTATATCAACATTGTTATGATGTTCTTGTAAACCCCAATTCTATATTCAACATGATGTTCTTATGGACCTCAATTCTATATTAAGAATGAGGACGTCTTGCCATTGATGTGCTGTTCATGTGGACCTCAATTCTATATAAAGAGTGTCCATACTTGTTTGTCATGGTACCCAAGCTAGGGAACCAATTCCACCTAGTTTTATCGATAATCGTGATTGTACCGTTATTATCGTCATTCTATGTCAAGTGTCATATTTTTGGACTCTATTCTATCCAAGTTATCCTACGTATCTACAAGCTTTATTCTTGAAAATCCATATTGGCTATACACAAAAATGGATGTTAAAATACATGATTAATGCCTGCGCATATAGGGCCCGATCTGGTCCTGGGAGGAGCACCCGAAAGTACTTGTGTCCATGGGAGTTGATTGATCACGGTATTGACATTATACCGAAGTGCATGACTAGCTTGATTGAACATTCCACAAATCTTGTACTTGTACTTGACTTGATATTACAGGACTTGCGTGGCCCGAGAAAGGGTAATTGTATACTTGCTTGACTTGAAACAAAATAGCCAAATTCCAACATGACATGATGAGTTTTCTTGCTTGAATATCCTGATATCTTTTTGATATAAGTTCTTGAAAGTTCATGACGAGTTCTTCTTGCTATCGTATTGTTATACACTCTCTCTATCTTGTCGTTTTATGGGAGCATGCATAGCTATAGTGCATTCATGAAAGATGTAATCACTTAAACCCCTTGCTAGTTCTTGAGATATAATTTCCTACTGAGCGTTCGCTCACTTAGTGTTTCCTTACTTTTCAGGTAAGTCCGACGATGAGGGAACTCAAACGGATGGGGAAAATCAAGAGTGAAAGGGATAGAGCTTCTTCCGTGTTATCTAGTCTTTTTCATATTTTCTTGAGTCAACCTTGTATTTTTCCTTTATTTTAGTTAGTACTTCAAGGTTTGTAATAGACATATTCTTATGAAGGAATAAAGGACTGGGTTATCTTTACTTTTGCGCATCTCTGATTTTGGTGTCGAATACACTAATACTCTGATTGACATGATTGATATAAACTCGTCGCGCATCTCCGGGTACCTTCCGTGCTCGGGGCGTGACAAGGGATCTACTCAAGAAATACAAGATGGATAACCTTAAAGAGATAGCTTCTCCAATGGGTACCTCTACAAGCTTGGATGAAGACACTAAAGGTAACCCATTTGACCAGAAGTTATACAGAGGTATGATCGGATCCCTTCTCTACTTAACAGCATCTAGGCCTGATATTCAATTCGCTGTAGGATTATGTGCTAGGTTTCAGGCCAGTCCTAAAGAAAATCATTTTAAAGCAGTGAAAAGGATTTTTAGATATCTGCTAGGCACCCAAGAGCTAGGATTATGGTATCCTGCTAGGTGTGAGTTAGAGCTTCTAGCTTACACTGATGCTGATTATGCTGGGTGTCGATTAGATAGAAAAAGCACAAGTGGCTACTGTCAATTCCTTGGTGGCTGTCTAGTATCTTGGGCATCTAAGAAGCAACACACTGTAGCCTTGTCTACAGCTGAGGCTGAATATGTTGCAGCAGGTTATTGTGCTGCCCAAGTACTTTGGATTAAGCACCAACTAGATGATTATCAGATAAAACTGGAATGTATTCCAATTCTATGTGATAATACTAGTGCCATATGCCTTGCTAAAAATCCTGTTCATCATTCTAGGACTAAGCACATAGAAATAAAACATCATTTTCTAAGAGATGCTGTGAACAAAAAGGAAATTGAACTGGACTTCATTGAAACAGACAAACAAGTTGCTGATATCTTTACTAAGCCACTTGGAAATGAAAATTTAAATTTTTTAGAATAGAACTTGGCTTGTGTAAATTTTAGCATAATGAATGAACTCTTTGTTGACTTGAATAAAACTTTTGAGCTGCTTTGAATAAACTTCTGATTTGGACTTGTTGTTGATAGATTGCATAAATATTGTGCAACAGACTTATGATAATGCATGACTCTCATATTTTTTATTGTACTCATGATCATCATTGCATATATATGTCTAGATGCATGATATGTCTATATTTCTGCATGGGTCATACTGCACGATAAGATAGTTTGAGTAAGCATGAACTTCAAAAATCATCTGATCTGTCATCTTTTTCAAAAATTGCATGCATGTAGACAGGGGGAGTCTTGTCAGAATTTCAAGGTGAACTGCTGCGTCGACGCTGCTATAATGTGGCGTTGACGCAGTGAACTAGATCTGTGAATATCTCTGTTTCATTATTCTGATGAGTTGACGCTGCAATAGCATGGAGTCGACGCACTGACACTATCTCAGTGTCTTATACTGTTGCCTCTTCAACTGATGCGTAGACGCCTTGAACTCCCAGCGTCGACGCTGTCTATTCAATCCTTGACTCTGAATGATTGAGTCTGACAGTATGGCAATCTTTTAGTCAGTTCTAATATTAAGCAATAGAAAACAGATTTCTTCTTTCATAAGAACTTTAATTGCTTAAAGACTGACTTAATGGTTTAAAATTTATAATCTTTAGAGTTGAAAGACTACAATCAGTAAATAAGGATGCTGAAAATTGATAAAGCTCTCAACCTTATCTTATTTCATGTCAGACAAAGCTAATTATATCTGAAATCTGAAAACTCATCTGAAATCATGTTAGAGAAGCTAGGTATGTGTATTGTCCTTAAACAAGTCATTCTGAAACAAATAAAGGGCAGCTAAGAAAGATATTGAAAAACATTGAAAATCATTTGAAAAATAGCATTGACAGAGCAATGACTGGTAAATCACTGAGAAACTGAGTGATCCATCAAAGCAATGGACACCACTCATGTCATGAGGTGTATCAGCTATCTCTGTATAAAATGATCAAAACAGTAGGTTATTTTCACTGAGTACCTGGGGATAACTGGCGTCTAATAAACGTGTACCCTCACACAAAAAGGTGTCAATCAATTCTATTGAGTTTGATCATAGGCAAGATGGTCCATCATGTTGAGTATCTAGGGGTATTGGCGTCTGATAAACGTATACCCTTCCGCAAAAAGACTTTTGGTACCTGAATGCCCTAAATGAAATAATATTGAAAATGTTGTTCCTTCAACGAAATTTCATGGATGTCAATTGTTTAATTTCAATACATGACCTTGTTTCTCTTAACACATTTTACTGAGTCTATGAAAGTAAGATATTCTGAAACTAAATCTCTCATGTAAATATGACTCTGGTTTATTGTTTTATCATGCACATCTACCTTATCCAATGAATGTAGTGCATGAACTCTCATTTTTATAACCTTTAAACCAGAATTTCAATTTGTAAGCCGTTTCTCAGTTCATATGATTGAAGGTTCTGTACTTTAGTTGCTTAATTTTTGAACTACTTGCTAAGAATGCCAGTCAGCTGAACCTTCTTTTTCCTTCCATCGCACTCACTTTCCCTCCTATTTGTTGATGGCAAAGGGGGAGAATATTGTCTGAATTCATTCCTTCAGTTCAGGGGGAGAATTCTGAATTCAGGGGGAGTGTATGCATCTGCATCATGGTATGGCAAAGGGGGAAAATTTTGTTAGCAGGGAGTTGCTTACATTTTGTAGCATGCAGCATGTCATTCATAGCATCTACATGCATCTGCATAACAATCTGAATAACAAATCATGTCCTTCATCAAAAATGCATCTGTATGACAGGATGTTGCTACTCTATATGATAGGGAGTTGTCATCATCAAAAAGGGGGAGATTATTGTGACTCCTCTGTATTGATGGTGTTGACATGTAACTTTACTTCATATGGCAACACATTATTTTGATTGATTGGCAACACTGTTTATGGTTTGATGAAATTACTTTATCAGATTATCTGTGTGTTATATACATTTTATCTTGTTTTCACACTGAACACACACTCAGAGTCTCAATGTATATACATTACTTCAGCAACGTAAGTCTGTACACTGTCCGTGTCTATTGCAGCATCCTAGCAAGTGTGTACATTGCCTGTCGATTGTAAAGTGTATACATTGTCATGGGTCGACCCCCTATTCTCATGAGTCGACTCATCTGGTTGTGCATAGTTTACACATTGCCCGTCGACTGCAAAGTCCATACATCCACAGTGCATTGCACAGTCTATACACTGTCCGTCTCATTTAGAGTCTAAGGCGAAGTCTGTACATTGAGCATCTCAATGAGCGTCTCATGCAAGTCCACACATTGGCTCAGGCTTGAAAGTCTGTACATTGGACTGCGTCAACTCATTGCATTGACATACACTGAAGCGTCAACTCATTGCATTGGCTAAGTCTATACACTGTCCGTCTCACTTAGAGTCTAAGGCAAAGTCTATACATTGGACGGTGTCAGGCGAAGTCTGTACATTGAGCGTCTCAATGAGCGTCTCATGTAAGTCCATACATTGGACTATAGCATGCATTTGTCAATGGCATCTAAGTCTGTACAATGACCGTCTTCCTTAGCGTCTTGATCTTCCAAGTCTATACAGGCTTCTGGTTTACAAAGTCTGTACATTGGTCTCAGACTCCAAAGTCTATACATCGCCTGTTGACTGCAAAGTCTATACAGAGCTCAAGAGTTCGAAGTCTATACATTCATTCACTGTAGCTTGCACGAGGTAAAGTCTATACATTGGCCTCCATGCCTCAAGTCTATACATTGGACTGTTCGGCCAAGTCTGTACATCGCTGTTTGCCAAAGTCTGTACATTGGCATCTGTTCCTTCGTTGTGATTCAAAGTCTGCACATTGGGTTATTTACCTACGTTCAGCTTCGAAGTCTATGCATCGATGCCTTTGCCTACGTTGCATTTCAAAGTCTATACAATCGATGTTCTCCATTGCTTCAAGTCTATACAGACGTTCTTTTAGAAAGTCTATACATCGGTCTTCACCTCAAGTCTGTACAGTCATTTGTTGACAAGTCTTCACATCGTGAAGTCTATACACTCAACTTCTTCACATCTTGCAAAGTCTGTACATTGCATCCATCAGTCGTGAAGTCTATACATCGTCTGTCTTCAATTGAGTCTCACTGAAGTCTACACATTGCATCTTCTCACTAAAGTCTACACATTGCATCTTCAGTCATGAAGTCGACACATTGCATCTTCATTCATGAAGTCTACACATTGCATCTTCATTTGCGAAGTCTGTACATTGCATTGATCTTCACTTAGTCTATACATTGACAGTCTTCATATCACCTAAGTCTGTACAGCGGTTGCTTCATACAGCAAGTCTGTACATAGCTTTCACTTATATGAAGTCTATACAATGCAGTTCTTCTGATAAGTCTATACAGAGTGTTATTTAATCTGATCATCCGATGCTCTATCTGATAGGGATTCTTTACTGAGATTGCTGACATGGCTCGTGATCCCAAGAGGACGAGGTGACCAGATGCTGTCACGTGGATGGAAGCACCTCGAATCTGGAGAATTCCTTGGGCGGGAAAATGTGGAAGCCACGCGCCCTTATCCACCTGCTGTTGTTATATATATCAGTCTTCATCTTCTGTAAAGGCTGATCGAAGTTGGCGAAGTCTATACATCCAGTCTGAAGCAGCAGCCACCGAGATCCACTGTGAGAGAAGAAAAGCAGAGAAGAAGAAAAGGAGAGAAGAAGAAAGAGAGAAGAGATGAGTTGAGAGAGTTATATGAGAGCTTGTGAATCAGTCTCTTGGTCCAGTTACCAGAGCTGATATTGCTCAACTTTGAGCTACAGTCGTTTTGGTTTTCTTCCATTCGATTGTGTGTTTTGTTTGTTTTCAGTCTTGCTATTTTCTCTTTGAAATCTCTTGTTCTATCAAGCTGTTAGTCAGCGGTTTCAAGCTGTGAGGCAGCGGGTTACAGAGGTGTTCCTCTGGTCGGCTAAGCTGTAGTGCCCAGCAGAGCAAGCTGTGAAGCTCAGCTGTTGCAGAGGGTGTTCCTCTGGTCGGGATAAGCTGTAAGCCCCAGCCGTTGTTGGCAAGCTGTAGAGCCCAGCAGATTGAAGCTGTGTATCAGCAGTAATCCACATTCGAGTTGAATATGGGGTGGACGTAGGTCGGATTGACCGAACCACCTAAAAGCCTTGTGCCTCTCGTGTGTTTGATTGCTTGTTCAGCAGATCTTGTGTGTTTCATTCGGTGCATTGGATGTGTTCGTTTAGTGTTCTTCTAATTCTGCATTTGATTCTAGGCCTAATTTTTAAATAGCCAGTTGATCTATTCACCCCCCCCCTCTAGATCCACATCCTGTGGTGATAGAGCCTTCCATCTAACTTCAACAAGAAGCTCACCAGCTAGGGTGTCCCCTTCGAAAACCCCCTCAATGTCGACGAACTCCTCGTCGCCCCCAGTAGAAGCTGTGATAGTAGGCTCATCTCCTGCTACCCGGGCCATGTCCCGGGGAAGCTCTCCATCCTCCTGAGGGGAAGAGGTACATGCAATCAACCCCGATAAAAGCTCAGCACGGGTGGGTAAAGCAGAGCAATCCACCATGAAATGACCAAGTACTCAACTACATACCTGATGGTCCCACACTAGAGGACCCTACCAGCCCCACCGTGCAAGCCGAAACCATGGTCGGCACAGGTAGGAGAGGTGCCTTTGCCAGCGACTGGGGCAGTCCACCCAGCGTGCCCTCAACAATGGGTGGGGGCACAGAAGCCACCTGCCCAGGCTTGCCAGTGAAGGATGGCAGAGCCACTGGGGGGCCGGCATCGACCAACTCCTGGATCATCTCCAAGGTGGCCGCCGCATCCTCACCTGCCAAACAAACAACTCAAATCAAGTCAATAATTTTGGCTTGCTGAAAAAGTCCAACAACAACGGGAAGATTGCATGTGACCTCAGTACC
Organism: Amorphophallus konjac; assembly: GCA_022559845.1. NCBI lineage: Eukaryota > Viridiplantae > Streptophyta > Magnoliopsida > Alismatales > Araceae > Amorphophallus > Amorphophallus konjac. Next base: position 460,699,844 of record CM040121.1, on the reverse strand, counting down.
TCAGTAGGTGACCTCGCTCCACTCAGTACCTCAGCAAGGCCCTTGGCCCCCGACGCCTCTACCTCCTCTGCACAATCCAGACGGTTATGTCAGTAATCGGAAGCAAGCGAAATCGCAGCTCACACCTAGCATTAGAAGTGTTGTGTCCCTTATGCTCTAATGGTGGTGTGATGTTTTGATGATAGCAACATAAATGAGTCACCACATAATGTGTCACCACATAAGAATGCATGAGTGATCTAGTACTTGTTCTGCATATGATCTCGGTGTTGCTTAGACTGCATGTCGTGCATAAAGTCTCGTGCATTGTGCATACCAGGTTGGTGCAGGCCCTGTATCTGTGCTAGACGAGTCCGTGCATATATATGTCTAAGGCACACACAAGGTCGATGCATGTATGTATATGCCTAAGGCATTCGCAAGGTCGGTGCAATGTGGGTCTGTAAAGTCTGTGCATATCCTGCATCTTATCTTGCGTCTCACATAGCCTAGTCGGTGCATGTCTATGTCGTTGCATCTGCGTCTCATGCATTTGTGTCTTGGCATAAACCTCGGTGCATACTTGGTTTATATGTATTGCTAAGCTCGGTGCATACTTTGTATAAATATTCAAGGTTCGTGCATAACTGTATTTAGCATATAAAAGGTCCGTGCATGGTTTGCATCATGCATACACACTCGGTGTATACTTTGTTTAAGCCAAACCATACTCGGTGCATGTTTTTGGTTGTGCTGCGAACATACATAGTCGGTGCATGTTTTACATGAGGATACATACTCGGTGCATGTTTTCTTGCATGAACAAAGTCGGTGCATGTTTTCTGTCACATGCATAGAGAAAAGTCGGTGCACATTTGGCCTGTGTGAAACCGAACTCGGTGCAAGTTGCACTTCATGCATTCTCATAGTCGGTGCAATTTTAGTATCATGCACACAAAGTCTGTACATTATTCGGTGGCATGTCTGTGCGTCTTTTTGTACCGTGCATACCCAAAGTCCGTGCACATCTTACATATGCACAATGATGTCAGTGCATGATTACATAAGGTCTGTGCATCTCTTAGCTCTGCACTCATATCAAGTCCGTGCATGATTCATCAAAGTCAGTGCATTGCTCTGTTTGAACATTCATTCTCGGTGTAGGGTCCTGCTTATCAAATACAAAGTCTGTGTATCTTTTATACTGAACTGAAAGTCATTCATGCAACAGGTCAACAGCTCGTGTTCCTCAAGAAGGGCACGTGATCCAATGATGATCCTCATTCATAGATGCTGCCACGTGGATCCACATTCATCCAGATTCTGACAAGTGGCGAGTGTCTCCTGAAGCTTCCAAGCCGGAGCGTTCCCTCCACACGCCTAGGGCAAGAGTTCGTAAACTCTATCTGATGGAGTATATAAGGTCTTCTTCCTGCAATCAGGAAGATATCTCTCTCTCCGAGTGAAGAAGAAAGAGAAAAGGAGAAGATTAGTGAGAGCAGAAGAAGAGCAGAGGAGAAGAGCGTTCGAAAAAGAAAGAGTGAGCAGTAGATAAGAAGAAGAAGAAGAAGAGCAGAGGAGAAGAGTGTTCGAAAAAGAAAGAGTGAGCAGTAGATAAGAAGAAGAAGAAGAAGAGCAGAGGAGAAGAGTGTTCGAAAAAGAAAGAGTGAGCAGTAGATAAGAAGAAGAAGAAGAAAGAGAAAGAGAGATCGAGAGTTGAGAAGAATAAGAAGATAGTCATCTACAGATTGTGTCTACAAGACTGTGGATCAAATCCAGGCCAGTCATCTCTTTGAGAGCCACTTTGTGCTTGATCGTTTACAGCTTTCCGTTGTTGTGTCCTTCCCATAGCTTGTTTTCATTTTACCTTTCTTTCAAGCTGTTTGTCAGCAGAGCAAGCTGTGAAGCTCAGCTGTTTGTAGAGGAGGATTCCTCTGGTCAGGTTAAGCTGTAATCCCCAGCAGTTACAGAGGTGTGGTATCCTCTGGTCGGCCAAGCTGTAACGCCCAGCAGGTTAAGCTGTGAGTCAGCGGTTGGCGAAGCTGTAATGCCCAGCTGTTCAAGCTATTCATCAGCGGTTGTAGGCAAGCTGTGAGGCCCAGCGGTTTAAGCTGTGTATCCGCGGTATCCACACTCAGGTTTGAGTGTGGGGTGGACGTAGGTTTGCGGACCGAACCACCTAAAAAATCTCTTATCTCCGTGGTCTGATTTCTTATCTGATTGTCGCTATATGAATGGCTAGGAGCGTTTCAAGTGAGTATTCTCTCTGAATGCTTTAAGGCACAAGCTGGTCTTATTTGACTTTGTCTTCGAACTAGACTTGGTTAGGTGTCTACATTCTAGCAATCCAACTGATTGATCAAGTGCTTCTTTGAATCTCTTATTTGGAAGAGCTCAATTAATTTCTATTCCGTAACAATGATTCCTTTAAGTTCTAATTGGGTGAAGTTTTAAAAGGAGAGATTCATTCACCCCCCTCTGAATCCGGGTCTAGCACCCATCATCTGGTATCAGAACATACCATCTGCACCTATCAAGAAGCCCTTACTTGAACGGGCTCCTCCAGCAGCTTTCCACGACTCAAAATAGGGAAAGGTCTCAATATTAGGGGCAGTCTCGTCCATTAGACGAAGGAGCCCCTCCATATCTATCTCATACTCGTCCCCCTCCTCAGGCAGAGGGTCCACCTCTTGAGGGGGCGAGAAAGCCGCCTCTACACCAGTCTCCAGGGGAGCTACAAAATATAAATCCAACAAAACAAGATTAGCCAGCTACCATGGCTAAACTAAATAGGAGCAAAGAAGGGGAAGTGACACTTACTTAAGGTCGTCTCTGCCTCAACCTGCCCGCTAGTCTCGAGTCCTCCAGGGGACCCACCAATCTCAGCTTCCGCAGCCCCCACATGAGGGCGCTTCCGCCTGGGCTGCAGACCTCCGTCCCCACTTCCCGAGGATGCCTCAGTGGAGGGGTGATCCCCCTCTGCCGTAGAACCTATCAACAAACATAGCATTATACAATGCCTCAGTTCTATACCCAAAAACTACAAAAGCACAAGGGAGGGACACATGCTAGAAAGAAGATAGCCTTACCTGAAGCCCCGAAGGGGGGTCAATAGTAAGGGCACTAACTGCTCTGGTCTCAGTGCCAGCACGTGGGCCGCTTTCACGATGGCCTCTCGAATGTCCCTTAGAGTGCGGGCACACTCGTAATGGGACACGAACTCCACGGGCCCGACTGACCCGATCGCGTGACCGATGTGCCGCCTCCAGTCGTCGACCACCGTGTCGGCAAAGCTCCCGTCGGGAAGCACCCGGTCCAACGAACCTCTACTCCGGAAGCCGCAGTCGGCCAGGAACTGGGTCCACCAGGTCCTAGGTGTGCTCGGTCGAGGCACCTCCGCCCCGGTTGCTACCATTGCTGTTACCACCTGCTTCAGGGGCTTCAGTGCCCCTCCATTGCCTCGGCTCCTAGACAATGAGCCCCGGCTTCTCCGATGCCACTACTCCGCAAGTCGCTCGACCTCTCGACGGAGCAGAGCAACGCGGGTCCTCAAGTACCCCTCATCCAGTGCAATCGGAGGTAGATACTCCCTCAGTAAACGACTCTCCTCCGCCTTCCTGATCGCGGAGACCTTCTGTCGGTATAGGTGGCTATGCTCGAACCACCACCTGGCGTAATGTACGTTGAATCACCCTCGACGTCCCTGTCCTGACATCGAGAGTCGCTCAGGCTCCCGACGACAGTAAAAGTCCCACTATGCTGCTACAAGTAGGTCGGTATCCCTGCCCCTGTACTGCCTACCTGTCAGAGGAAACTCTCAGTTCGGCGGGATCCCCTGGTCGTATCCGAAGTTCCTTGCAAACTGATGTGGATAGTACGGCTCCAAGGAACTCATCGCCGACCAGTGCAATGCCAACACTACTGACCGGGTGCTCAATACCCACTCAGTCCGTGGCCCTGCATCTGTCGCTCCCTGACCGGGGTGGGCGCAAATCGCCCCTCCATCTAAAGCCCTCAAGAAAAGACTGGAGTCCCTCGCAGTGCTGTCAAAAGGCAGTCCCTCCTCAGCCCGGGCGGGCAGGTAGCAAAGAGCTCTCTTGGCTCCCTCCAGCTGTGCCTCTGCATCCCCGTCAGGCTGTCCAGTGAAGCTAAACAAAAGTGGCGCCATCAGGTTCACCACGGTCCCTCGCGTCACATGTCTCAGAAATAGTAGCCCGGCCCACGCACTGAGATAGTGGGTCGGCAGAAGTATACTCTTCTCTCAGCGTCGGGTGCACCGCCAGAACTCCCAGTCCCTGATATATGTTGGCAAGTGCAGCAGGAGCTAGGGCCAACTGTCTCCCCTCTGCCAACAAACAGGCTGGCCACAGCAACTCGGCCCTCAACAGACCATCCTCTCCGTGCGGGACCATAAATGTCGCTAACCAGTATGCCAAGTAGGCAACAAAGTGTGTCACGTTCGGTAAGCCGTGGGGATTCCACCCCTCCTGTGGAGCATATATGTATCGGGAGTACGTCCGAAACCATAGCTCCACCTCGGTATATTCCTCCCACGGAGTCTGATCCCTGGCGAATTCTTGATAGATGCAGAAGGGTCCATTGTAGAAGTGGCAGACCCACACATTTAGCGGCACCCTGGGAGTCTGTGCAGCTCTGTATCTCCCAGCTAGGGCCAGGTCCCTCCAAGTCTTCAGAAGATACCGATAGCTGTAAGGTACCCGGTATCGCCCCTGTCCGTCGGTATGGCTACGGTGGAAGTCATCTAGTACCACCTCCTCATACCCTTCACCGATGATCGGCAACCCAGAAATCCGGAACAGAGACCACAAGTCAAGGGTGGTCTCTCCCTCTACTGTCGCCACCGAGTTCCATCGGCGATTGAAGCACTCCAGCAATCCCTGTAGCAGTCCGGTGTAGCACGGGTACGCGTACAAAGTGATAGTCACTGCATACCTGATCCCAGCCCGATCCAGCAGCACCCGGTAGTGGTGAACAATCCCCATCAGCCACTCAGTGGCACCCTGACGGTAGTAGTGTGATGAGATCACTGCCCAGCGATTGTACCAGCTGATGACGGTCTACCGCATAACTCCATCTAGGATGCTATGGTCGTCGTAGCCTTCCCCAGCATACTGCCAGCCCGTCGGCTCCAGCACCAACCCAGCAGTCCCCTCTGTCTCTGCGCGGTGGTGACGGTGCAAGTCCCAGGAAGCAGGGCCCAGCGGCCCCACTCTGACACCAGATTGCTCCGCTCTACCAAAGAACCCCAGGCACTCAACACTAGGGAACTGCCGTTGCCTCCAGTAATCCTCAGAAAAGCTCAGGTAACTATAGAATGCCACACCATGCAGGCTGTCCCTGCCACTCAAGATAGCCCGCTCAAGCCGACGACGGGCTCCCGAAATCTGGGTGTCACCCTTCTCCATGCCAGGAGGGACGTAGCTCCTGATAAACTCAAACAGATGGCGATCCAGGGGGATCTCCAAAGGATAACCTCCGCTCCAATCATAGGTATACAGTCCGCATGTCCCTGAAATCTAGGCCACCTCTACGGCCCCAACTCCAGCTGCCCTCTCCCCAACGGGGCCCTCGGCCACCACTGTATGCCCCAAATCCAGCCATTCCACACTAGCCACCATAATTACCGATGGACACAGAGGAGGCATCGGTCGCTCAGTCCGCCGCACCCAGTGATCCTCCTCCCGAGCCACGCGCCTCAGGACTCCCATCTCTGCCGAAGCGTGCCATAGCTACAAGACAGGGCACCCAAAAAATGGTCAGAATACCAGAAAATCAACATATACAGCACAGCAAAATAAAGGCACATGAATTGTCAAAATATAACTACAACAGCCCAGAGCAGGGGTCTCACGGGCCGTACGCCCTCGTCTCTGCCTTCGACGCACGCCCCGTGGGGGGCATTTCTTGTACCCGGACTATTTCCCGGCAAAATAACAAGAAATAAGGGTTTGGGCATTTCCCCGAACACCTTCAAGGCATGGGCTATCTAGCCCTTTCTACAACCCTGTGGGTCCCTACAAGGGCCCTGACCAGCATGCTGTAACATGCAGCGACATAAGCAACTGTCCGGGGTCAACCCCGGCCACTCACATACGGGCTTTGCCCGTATCCTACATGGCCGCCCGGGGCCAGCCGTGGGCGCCCCGACGTCAAGCCACATCACGTGGCACCCAGTGAAAGGGCCAAGGGCCCACCCCGAGGCACTTCTTTCAAGCCTCCAAGGTCAAAGGGAGACCTAACTAAGTCAACCACAGGCTTTGGAGGCCTACCGCACGCATATACGGCTCGCACGGGTGTGTTCAGCATTCTATCGGACACCTTGTGGGCGCTTATATTCCAGCCCGCCTACACCAAACCATGGGCTACCCCGTGGTTCCAGCACATCAATTGGGTCCTACAACGACCCCCAGCAACTCAGGGTCAACCCCGATGCTCAGACACGTGGCAACAAGCCACTTAACTCTAGCACTCGGGCCAACCCGAGGCTACCCTACCAACCCACCGTGTAACGTGGCACGTAGCTCGAGGCATGACTCACATCCCTGAGTTGCCTCCCCTTAGCTCCCATGAGCTCCCATCTTCAACCCAAGGCCCGCCTTGGGGCCCCTTGGCCAGCTAACCGAGTCGTTTGACAATCCGGGGTGTGTCGGGCATTTACCCGAACACCTCGCGAGCGACTACGCCAACTCAAAGAACAACGGCCCCCACGGGCCCATCCCAGTTTCCCAGAGCTTAACGTCCGTCAAAGGACACTTTCAAAAGACACAAGGAGACCCCGGGGGCCATCCCTCGGGGTCACGACCGGCCCCGGGGCCAGTTCGCCCCGGGGCGCGACCGCACGCCCCAGGGGAAGGTGAACTCCCCGGGGGTCGCGCATCCCTCCAGTCCGGTGGCCCCATGGCCCCACTCAGACCCAGTTTGCCTAGTTTGCGGTCCTACGACGTGATTCGTGTGCCGTACCAGTTCGTGAAGTCGACACATGGACGCGGGAGCACAAAGCGATAGCACGGGGGAATTCCTCAAGTTCGACGCGCTCGCAAGCTTCCACGTATCCTCCCATCCAAGTTGTCCTTTTCTTCTTAGTTAATTTAGGAAGAAAAAAGACCAAAAAATCAAATTTTATAGTGGGGATCGCCCCCTCTCTTACCCAACACCCAGTCCGCCTAAACCCCCCCTGGGGTGGGGCTTAGGCAGACCAGCCTGGACCCCCAAGCTGGTCCGCCTAAACCCCCTGGGGGAGTTTACGCGGACCAGCCCAGCACCCTGGGTTGGTCCGCCTATACCCCTTCCATTAAACAAAAAAATTTGCTTTTTAAAAATTAAAAAAGCCCAAAATCGGCCCGCATAATCCCCACGGGGTAGGGTTTAGGCGGACCAGCCTAGACCCCCCAGGCTGGTCCGCCTAAACCCCCTGGGGGAGGGGGTTTAGGCGAACCAGCCTCACCCCCTGAGGCTGGTCCGCCTAAACCCTTCCAGCCCATTTTTTTCATAAAAAACACCCATCATGAGGGTTTTACGCGGACCAGACCAGCCTATTGGGTTGGTCCGCCTAAAGCCCACCCAGGGGAGGGGTTTACGCGGCCCGGTTCGACCCTATGAGCTGGTTCGCGTAAACCCTTACTATTCACTCGGGTTTACGCGGGCTGGTCTGACCCTATCAACCTAGCCCTCCTAAACCCAATCTAACCCTTTCAACTTCTCTATAAAAACCCCTTAGAAGCTCAAGGGGTGGATATAGATGGAAGCTCCAAGACATCCGACATACTCAAGCTTCAAGCGGCTCCAGGTAACGAGCTAAGGAGAATTGTGTGTGGGTGACTTGTTCGTCGGCTTAGTACGTCGGGGTATGTGGTTTGCACTTCCCTCACGCCGTATTTAACCGTGACACACAAGTCAACACCCACCATGCGCGAGATGTTATGACAAGGGCGAACGTCCCCTCATGCCGGGATTCCCCCTCACGTGCCCATCGATTACAACCACGCGCGTACCATGACGTCACGCTTCCTCGCAGTCACGAGGCCATGTTCAACCGCTCTACTCGAGTCATGATCGGCCTTCACCCAGACACCGGATCGATGCATCCCTCCAGTTATCCAGTCATAAGCCCCCCGTTCGGTGTCGCCACCATGGCCCACGCCACGGGAGGGGCCCTCTGTAAAACACACGTGTGTTCCTCTATCATGCATTGACCCGGGGACCGATCATCACATCGGAATTGTCCCGTGGCGTGCACCAGTTGTACCCTAGCCACTACGGCCCACCTGTAAAGATATGCATATTCCAAAGTTTACACCGCCAATTGGACGAATGCTCACGCATCCACGTTCGGGCCCCCAGCTTTCTACCTACACCACTCGGTATTCGTGCCCAACATCCTAACCCCAATAAACACCCCCCAGTCGAAAGCGCACCCAAAGGTGCAGAATGCTCTCGGCCCTCTACCCACGGCTTCAGACATATATACAAACTTTTCTTCAGCTTAGAACGAAGGTGTTTGGATTCAATCCGATGTAAATAAACACTGGTTGCTTACGGCCGGTGGGAAAAGATGTCTAGTACACGATTCCCACAATCGCTTATGCACTCGCACCCGTGGAACCCCTTCTCTCCACGTGTCGCCCGATCGCCCGAGCCCACGTGCCGCACCCTGGTGGCGCTTCGCCGGTCAACCCTTGGTTCCATGGGTGATTGTCGAGAAATCGACTAGCACGCCCGCACCCTGTCCTGTTAATCCGTGCGCTGACATTTCCGTGCCATTCGACCCTTTTTGACTTTCCGTAAAAGGAGAGTGCCCGATACTGCCGTGAGAGGCATGCAACCGTAAGGAGGATACCCGAGATATATCAAACTCTTATGTCTTCCTTCCCCGCTGTATCCCTTCTTTCACCCCGGTCATTCGGCATATAAAAAAAAACCCGCACAACAGGGCTATATGGGTCTTTTGATGTCTCTTATATATACATTCACTTGACCTACGAATTTGGTAAGGAACTCCATTTTCGAGCTAATATTTTCTATCTTTTAGGTGAAGAAAGGGGAGAAGAAGCAAAGAGTAAGAAGAGAAGGAGATTTCATCCCCTCCAAATGATTTCTAGAGTTCGAGGAAGAAAGGAAAGTGAAGCGGATTGAAGAGACGTCCGTGTTGATGCTAAAATCAAGATCATCTGTCATCCATCCGACTTGTGCTTCAAAGAACAAGATAAGGAGTCCATTGGAGATCAATGGGGATTATTTCTTCATCCTTTATCTGTGTGTTTTGTGATGTTCTTCATGGTTTATATTTTGGTCTAGGCCTGTTTCAAGTATTTCTGTTGATTTTCTGAACCGAGGAATATTGTGTGTGTATGACTGTCTGTGTACGGGCGTGTGTGTGTCATTGTTGCTGCGGGTGTTGCAGCATATGTGTGTGTGTGCTGCTGGACTTACGATCCAGAGCATCTGGGGTTCATCCCCGTTGTTGCTGTGTCTACAACGTGAAGAGAGTTCTCCTCGAGGGGATTTATCCCCGTGTGTGTGTGTGCAGGCATCGTCTTGCGTGTGTGTTGGAGCGTCGCTCCCTGTTGGGGAGCTATCCCCAAGTGAAGCCTTACCGATTTGGTAAGGGGTGGACGTAGGGAGCCAGTCGTGGTCTTGAATCACCTTAAAACCCTTGTGTATTGTGGTTTACTTTGTGGTTGTGTGTTTAATAGCTTTATCCATTTACGTGAACGTGTGCGCTTGGCGAGATTGAGAGAACTTAGCTTACACTGCTTATTTAATTTTCTTCAATCTCGTTATTCATGTTAATTTCGCATAGTTAAAGTTTTAATTTACCATAACACGTGGGGGACAATTCAACCCCCCTTCTTGTCCGCTCGCCTACCCGAGGCCAACAATTGGTATCAGAGCGAGGCTCTACTATTTCAAGATCTAACGATCTTCAGAGAGATCCGAGTGCAAGCACAATCATGAATTTTTTTGTTGATCAAATCTCAATGAATTGTTTACCTATCTTTACTGGTTCTGATTTTGATTATTGGCTAGGCAAACTGTGTGGGGTGATTAACTCTATTAATCCCAAACTATGGAATTTGATATATGATGGTCCCAACAAATTGCCTCTGGATAAGACTAGATGGTCTTATGAGGATGAACTGAAAAATCATGATAATGTTACAGTTTTAAGATTATTAAAAGCTACCGTGAACACTGATACATATCCATTTGTTTCTTCATGTGAAATGGCGAAGGAAATCATGGATGGTTTGATCAAGGCTCAAGAGATAAAGCTGGACGATCTGTGCTTCATGGGTGATAAGGTGGACACATCAAGCAAGGAAAGCTCAAAGGTAAATTCTGATTCTGATGATGAAGGTGAATTTAGTTATGAAGAATTGATGAATGCTTATGAAGAGTTGGTTAATAAGTATAAGATGGTTAATGCTGAAAATAGAAAACTGAAAAAGAAATATGAAAACACCCTTCTTGAGAATGGTTCTTGTGATAAATGTTCTGAGCTTGATAAATTGAGTGAACTTTTAAAGCATGATGTAAATTGTCACAAAGAAACCATTTCATGTATGAAAGAAGAAAATGAAAAACTCCAAAAGAAAAATAGTGCTATGTTGATTCAGACTTCTTTACTTGAAGGTAGATTGAAAAATCATGAAAATTTTGAAAATTTTGAAAAAGGGAAATCTGTGATTGTTGATGAATCTGAAAAAATACATGTGCTAGAACAAGAAATTGAAAGTTATAAAACTACAAATAGAGTGTTAAATGAAAGTGTTGTTTGTAGTGAACAAGAAATAGCTAGCTATGAATTGCACATTGCATCCCTTGAAAAAGAAATTGTTGATTTGAATGCATCTCTGTCTACATTTGTCAAAGGGAAAGATAATTTGGATAAAATCTTGGAGACCAAGGTTAATTGTCAACGGGAAGGTCTTGGGTATAAACCCATCAAAAAGAAAATATTTGGTCTGAAAACACAAACATCTTTTATACATACATCATATTCCTCAAATACATCAAATGCCTTTCTTGTTGAGAAACAAAATTCTAAAGTTCAATCTCAACCTAGAACCGATAGAATTGATGCTCGCAAAAGTCACATGAAGCATGCTCATATCCGAAAAACTTCAAAGTTTGATTATTTTTACTGTGGCAAGCATGATCATGTTATGAGTGATTGTTATGTGTTGAGGAATGATAACTTGAAAACATGCAATGAAAAATATGATTTCAAAAACTCAAGGAAGTCTTCAAAGAAAAGAAAAGAATTTAAAAATTCCCATGTTCATAAAAGAAGACCATATGGAAGAGTTGCTCCATTGCATTGTTCCTATTGTGGGACATATGGTCATTTGATGAAAACTTGCTTTCAAAAGAAAAATGACAACCATCATGTCAAGAAGAAGAAAATTTTCCATGTTGAAAATAAAAACACTTTTGTTAAATCACAGAAATTCAATGCTTATGCATATAAGAAAACTATGAAGTCTTTTGGTTGTTGTCATTACTGTGGTGAATTAGGACATCCTATGCATGATTGTTCATTGATGAAACTTGATGATTTGAATGTATTAAAAATGAACAGAATTCTTGGTGGAAATGTCACTAACTCACAGGGGCCCAAAAAGGTTTGGGTTCCTAAATCTGCAAAATGAGTTATTTTCTGTGCAGGTGTGCCTTGGAGCAAATGAAAATAAAGCCGGGGTGCAACAAATAAATCAAGGCACCCTCGGTTTTGAAGAACCCCAAAATTCTACATTTATGTATTAGGTTTATCAGTTCTTAATGTTTTCCTCTTGGTTGTTACTCTTCATGACTCATTCTTGATTGTTAGACTATATTTGGGAAAACTTGAACTATTGTTTCCATATTGTGCTATGCTGAAAAATGTTTGAATGGATTGAATATTCATCTATTGGATGTGCATGAGCCTTTGAGATTAACTGCGTTTCTGGTATCTCAAATGGTGTGTAGTGGAAGGGTGGATTACGTCCACCTGAAAACTCTCACTAAGCGTGAGGTGATCTTTGGACCTAAGTTCTCCGCCTCGTACCAGAACTCGGAGAAATCAAATGGCTGATTTGTGATTGAATTCTTGAACTGAGCTGTATCAATTGAAGTTCTGCTTTTGAACATTTTTTGAAAACAATGGGTTGCATTGCTTATTTCTGATCATTTCTGTACCCTTGCTCATAAAGGTCATGAGATGGAAAATGTTGTTGAAATGACTTTTGATGCTCCCATTAAGGGGGAGTTTTTAGTTGGTTGACCTGCATTTGTGGCTAAATCTGTTTTGACTCTTGAATCGGTCAGTTCATCATTTAAATCTGAATGCTTTCATGTACATTTTGCTAAAATGCTCAAGTCATTAGAAGTGTGAATCTAGCTACTGCATCTTGCAATACATTCTCATACAGGTTATAGGTTGCATGCATTAGAATTCAATGCATTAGGTGCATTTGGATCATTCAAATGAAAAAGTGAAAACTTGCATCTTGCACCCATGTTACGTCTTGCACTTTGCAATGCCTTTAGGACATTCAAGTGAAACCCGAAATTTTGCATCCATATTGCATTACATATTGCATGTTTTCCCATTGTGTGCTTGCATGTTATATATGCTATTCACCCCCATCCTTAGAATTTCTATGACCTTATGCTTTCTTGTTAAATAACTTTACATTTGAGTCATCACCGAAGTGTTTCTTGTCACACACTGAGGGGGAGTAAATATTTGATAAGTGCATCTAGATAGGGGGAGCTACACTGTTATGTGTTCATATATTTTCGGTATACATGCTGAATCAAATTCATACACTTCATGCACAAAATGTTAAAATGAGTGTTAAAGATAAGAATATAGGAATTTCTTTTCAACACTCTAGAGATATTAAACTTGCTACATGAATGTTAAAGAGGCAGTTGAGGAAAAAGCTGCCTGCCTATTTTTTTTGGAAAGAATCTGAAAAGAAAATGAATGGTAGAGCAATGCTCAGTGTCACTAAGTAAATTGGATACATGTCACCAGAGACGTGATGTGATTCATTTCTGAAAAGTGTTATACTGGAGTAACTCTGCTCAAAATGAGGTAAAACGGTTAACACTCTAAGTAACCGGGGAGTCTGGCATGTGCTCCATGTGTCTCCTCGCGTAAAAAGGAGTAGACTGAACCTAATCACTCTTGAAAAAATCTGTTTATCAATGTGAAATTGTCTGAATTGAAAAATTCTGGTGAATAATTCTTTATGGCAGAGCGTAGCCTCCAATACGATGTTCTCTAAAATTAAAGTGCAGTCTGTATAATCTCTCATTGTGTTGATCTGAAATTTTGAATATCCATATGGCTACAGTCCATTTTCATGTTATTCACTTACACACTTGGTAATTTGATTTAATATGCATTCAAAAAATTTAATGACTGCATTGGCTATTGCATGACTCTTCTATGTGATTGCACAATCTCCTAAGTGTTAGATATGAACATTCTGGTTGCATTGACTCACCTGCACTTTTCATACACCTATGTCATCTCTTTAAATAAAGAGGGGGAGATATGTTGCATGTATATAAAAATATCTGCTTGATTGCATGGTATGCATTCATAGTGTCATCATTTGTATGCATCGAGCTTCATGCATTTCAAAAGAAAATTAATTTTTAAAAAAATTTAATGAAAATCCAAAAATTGAATGGCTTCAAATGCTTTACATTTGTTAAATGGGTTTTAGGCATTAAATGGCATCAATTTTGCTCACATATGTTCTGATTGTTGGATTCATCTTGATTTATTTATCTTAAGACTACACATCTTCCCATCTCGATAATCAACAATTGCTATCATCTTGATCTATTCACTTGGCCAACAAAAATTTGGTATCACAAAATCAACATGCTTTGATCATCTTGTCTATGCTTTGCTTCTGCATTACTTGAACTTAGTGTGCTTACATTGATTCATGAATATGTTTAAATGAAATTTGAACTTCATTGTTTTCTCCCACTTTTTGATTATGTCAAGGGGAGAGAAGAAAATATGTGTAATTTAAATATCATAAAATTTGTCATCATCAAAAAGGGGGAGATTATTGTGTGCCTTGCATATGATTATGTTTTGATGATAACTAAACTTTATATATGAGTGTGCATTCATGATTCATTGTTCATTGCCATGACTCATGTGATTCAATTCAGAATCTAGAAGACATGCTATATGGTATTGTGATATGTGGAGTCGACCCATCCCTACATGGAGTCGACCCCTTGCATGTGTTATGAGTCTTTGTGTTCTTCATGCCCATATATTATATGAATGCATGGTAAGCTTACTTTAATTTTTGGCCGAGAAAAAATGGTTTCGTCAAGTGTTTTCTTGTTGAGATCTTGAATGGTTTGTCATGCAAATTCTTCCAAGTGCTTTCATGCTAGCAAATGATTAAGTGTGAATTGGTCTAAAGGCATGGTTGGTTGATCTTGATGTTTAAATATGGATTTCGGTTTCTACTTGTTCATATGTATTGCATAAATTGCATAGCCATATGATCTTGATTCTATGGTGTGATAATTGAGTGCTTTCATGCACCTTTTCCATGTGTTTCATGTATACACTTCATGCATCTATCATTTAGAACTATTGGGCTTCAGTTCTAATCATTTTACTCATGGTTTTGTGTTTTTTGCAAGTTTGGGTCGACCTAAAGGATGGCTTAGATTGATCTGATTTAACAGAGTTGACGGATGAAAATGGTTACAAAGGCTGGTCGACCGAACTACAAGTTTCGGTCGATCGAAATCTCCAGCAAACACTGGATCCCAGTTTGAATCACTTCGGTCGACCGACCCCATTTTTAGGTCAACCGAAAACGGCGAATTCGTTAAAATGTGGATCCGAAACCCATCTAAACTCAATCCATTTGTGCTCCCCTTTTACCCCTTTTCCCCTAGGGTTATTATACATATACTAGAGGGGTTTTTCAAGGGTTTTGTGAGGGCTATATAGGTATTTTGATGTCTCTTATATCTACATTCACTTGACCTACGAATTTGGTAAGGAACTCCATTTTTGAGCTAATGTTTTCTATCTTGTAGGTGAAGAAAGGAGAGAAGAAGCAAAGAGGAAGAAGAGAAGGAGATTTCATCTCCTCCAAATGATTTCTGGAGTTTGAGGAAGAAAGGAAAGTGAAGTGGATTGAAGAGACGTCCGTGTTGATGCTAAAATCAAGATCATTCGTCATCCTTCCGACTTGTGCTTCAAAGAACAAGATCAGGAGTCCATTGGAGATCAAGCGGGATTATTTCTTCATCCTTTATCCGTGTGTTTTATGATGTTCTTCATGGTTTATATTTTGGTCTAGGCATGTTTCGAGTATTTGTGTTAATTTTCTGAACTGAGGAATATTGTGTGTGTAGGACTGTCTGTGTACGATCGTGTGTGTCGTTGTTGCTGCGGGTGTTGCAGCGTGTGTGTGTGTGTGCTGCTAGACTTATGATCCAGAGCGTATGGGGTTTGTCCCCGTTGTTGTTGTGTCTATAGCATGAGGAGAGTTCTCCTCGTAGGGATTTATCCCCGTGTGTGTGTGTGTAGGCATCGTCCTGCGTGTGTGTTGGAGCGTCGCTCCGTGTTGGGGAGTTATCCCCGAGTGAAGCCTTACCGGTTTTGTAAGAGGTGGACGTAGGGAGCCCATCGTGGTCCCGAACCACCTTAAAAACCCTTGTGTATTATGGTTTGCTTTGTGGTTATGTTTAATAGCTTTATCCGTTTACGTGAATATGTGAGCTTGGCGAGATTGAGAGAACTTAGCTTACACTACTTAGTTAATTTTATTCAATCTTGTTATTCCTGTTAATTTCGCATAGTTAAAGTTTTAATTTGCCATAACGCGTGGGGGACAATTCAACCCCCCTTCTTGTCCGCTCGCCTACCCGGGGCCAACAACCTCAACATGCTGTCGGGCCCCCAATGGAGGGACAAACCCCTCAAGGAAGGCCTAATGGTGCCAGCGCTTCAGACACAGCTTCGGGAGCCTCGACAGTAGTGGTGCTGCGCAGGCTGCTAGCAGAAGCCAATCTGCGATCATCAAACACGTCAACACCGGAAAGCCTCGTGGTGCAAAGGAAGATGATCGAAAGGATCGTCGAGGAAAAATTCACCCAATACGGGGAAGGTGTATCCATTGTAGATATCTACAGTGTGCCATATCCATTCCATCACCAGCTAAAGAAGCTTCCTCTGGAGTACTCTAAAACCCTGAAGTTGCAAAATTCACCCAATGCGGTCGCCCCACGAACACTTGTCCTACTACATCACGGTCATGGGCGAGTGAGCATTGGATGAGTCTTACCTTCTATGCTACATCACCATGTTGCTCACGAGAATAGCCTTCCAATGGTATTCTCACTTAAAACCCAACTCGGTGGCCAATTGGGCTGACCTCCAAAATAAGTTCCTCGACCGCTTCCAAACACTTGAGTAAAAGATATCACTGGTAGTGTAACGACCCGAGAATCTGATTATAGGGAAGGCCCGATAACCCAAGACTCGCACCGCCACCCACGAGTCCGAAGACTCGAAGGGTTAAAAGGATGGTGTGGAGACTACACAAGTATCACAAATAATTACAGAAATTAAACAGTTATATAATTAAGCAGGAAATAAATTAACATTTTACATGATACATGGTCCACAAGGTATAACAAAATAAACAACAGCAGTAGTCCACAACTAGTACAGAGACAAGAAAGAAAAGTACAGCTACACGGGGCATACCCCGACTCTGACCTTTGGCACTAACGCTGGGCACCTGAACCACGCTGAGCCTCAGACGCGCTCCCCTGAAGCCGCGCCTCACCTGAAATACGGTGAAAACACGCAGGAATGAGTCTCAGAACAAGACTCAGTAGGGATCACTTGAACCCTACCTCGCAAATGAAGAAACCGCTACGCTAGCAGTAAGCGAGTACCTCGGAAAGGGAAGCCCTGCAATCTACAAAACACCGATCTCACAGCATGAAAACCGACACACGTGCCACGGTGTAACGACCGAAACACCACGGTCAACACGACAAAACCCGAAGGTCGAAGTCGCACGACTGACAGTCTGTCACTCCCGGCTCGACATGAGTACCTCCCACTAGAAGCACAGTCGGTAGCGTCCCCTTACGTCTTACACCGCACCGCAGGTGAACTGCCTAACGTGGTAGCTCCTACCAGAGGCACAGACACGAACAAGTAACCACAATTAAGTGACTAGCTGGGGTCACGCTTGTCGGCGTGGGTCCAACCGCCCCCAACCACGTGTGCACACACAGACCGCGCGTCCCTGGTCTGGCCCTCTGATCAGTTTTCCCCTCAGTCAGACTCTGGCTACGAGACGTGGGGCCCGACGAAAATTGGTCTACAAACCGTCTCTAAGGGTAGCCTCTCCACCACTCCCTGGTGGGACCACACACGTGTAAGTAGGCTATGACTAGTGGAGGGTCACTACAGAGTAGACTCTCAAGTCAACGAAAACAACGTCCGCATCCGACGACGTACGGGGACCGTCCCACGTACCAGCACCATCGTACGGTGACCACGGTCGAAAAAGAAACGGGGTTGCAAACCACCCAGGGCAACCCTGAGCCTGACGGTCTACTCTAGATGCGTCACAGGCTCTGATGGTCTAAAGCTGGACCGTCACAGCCATCTGACGGCCCAACACAGGGGCGTCAGATGCCCAGTGCAAAGCAACGTGTAACGCACCTACCCTGGTGCGTTACAGTCTGTGACGCGCCTACCCTGGTGCGTCACAAGATAAGTGAAAACATACTGTGACGCGTGCCACTCGGTGCATCACAAGCCCTGACGCACCTAGCCTGGTGCGTCACAGGTTGTAACGGACCAAGCCTGGTGCGTTACAGTGTGGGAATGCGTCCACTCTAACGCACCCACACAGGGGCGTCACAAGGCTGTGACGCGCCAAGCCTGGTGCGTCACATGCCTTGACCCCCAACGGTCAAAAACCAACGGTAAAGCCAACGGTCGACTCGTTCCTGACGGTCTAACCCAGGTGCGTCACAGCACCTGTGGCGGTCTATCGGGGAACCGTCACAGCCCATAGACGCCAGATGGCTAAAACAGGGCTGTGACGCACCCACCTGGGCGCGTCACATGGTGTGACGATCACTGGAAGGACCGTCACACCGGTCCGACGGTGAAACGGCGTGAAACGCCCAAAAATTCTAACCACGCCCCCATGCCTCCATAGGAGAGGGGGAAATCAAAGGGAAAGACCCCTGGGGACCCCTAGCATGCTTATAAGCCATCAAAACGCCGAATCGCGGCCTAAAAACATAGATCGGGCGAACTCTCTCAAAATCATGCTTTTGCCCAAACCAGCTCAAAGACACCCCTCTCGGCTCCCATTCAGCCTACAAAACGCGGGGGATGACGGGATGAGCGTAGGGATTCATCCCCCTACCTCAATGGAGCGAAAGTTCCACCGAATCAAGCTTAAATCACGAAGAATGCTTTTGGAAACCCCGCTCCTTCACGCTTCCTACGAACACAGCACGCCCACGAGCTCGCCTCATAGCCGCCCACGCAACCGCGCCGTCGCCCCGCCGCCGTCTGTAGCCGGAGAGAGGCCCGCCACGATCGAATGGGAGAGAGAGGGGGAGAGGGGGCGGTTCACACAGTGGGAGGAAGAAGAAGAAGAAGAAGAAGAAGGGTGAGGGAGAGAGAAAAAAGAGAGGGTATTTATAGAAAATCCAGAAATTTTAGAAAATACCAAAAAATTAAAAATTATATTTTTGCGATCCCCGGAATGCACCGATCGCAACTGTACCACTCTCGCCTAGGTGAACGATCCGGTTCACCCGCAACGAGGTTCCGAAGGAATTACCGAAACATACACCGGGAATCGGAAATCACACGCGGAAAAACCGCGGAACGCTTCCGGGCCTCCGAAACAACTCCGGATCGCGTCGATCCGAACACAAAAGATGTCCAAAATAAAATTTCAGACACAACGGGGCTGGACACTCCGAGAAACTAAATCTGGGACCCACGAAGAAGGATCCGAAAGGTCCGGGATATTACAGGTAGAGCTATGCTCTCTCTGGTAGAAGAAGGGGGAGATGGCCCTAGACTTCATCAAATGGTGGCGAGACCGTAGCATGAGGTGCATCAACCCTTCGGCATAGGAGGACGCCAACACCATATGCCAGAAAGGCCTGGCAGCTGAGATCAACGATAAGCTTCTCAGCACAAACATCAAAGGCTTAGACCAACTCAACTCTGTCGTCATCGAAATCAAGATGTTCCTTGCCAACAACCCAGGTTACACCCCGACCAAGGGAAAACTGATGTGAGAATGCTAAGCCGGCAAGGAGGTGAATACTGTTGAGTTCACTGCTACCAACAAAGGCAACAAGCAAGCAGGCTCGAGCGACTCTGATAAGAAGCCGAAAAACAAGCCTTCTGCTCCCTCATTTGCTGAGTGGGTGAAGACATAGTACTCCTTCAAAAGGGAGCACACAAAGAGGTTGTTCGAGCTATACTTGGCGCAAAAGCTCATCGAGTTGTCGAAATCAAGTTGGCCGACAGACACCCAGAAAGCTAGTGAGCATAACCACTGCGTATACCATCACATACTGGGCCACCCCATCGAAGACTACTACGTCTTCAAAATTTAGATGGAGAAGCTGATCTGGGATGACCTTATCACAATGAAAAGCGGTCTCATCGATCCTCCACAACCTCACACCTTGACCAGGCTGAAAATGTGATCCATTACGTAGCTAATGTAATCCACATGTTGGCAACACTCTCACTCTCTAACTCCGATATGAAGGAAGCCAGCACCAGTCAGGATGAGCACAAACATTGGTATTCAGGCGTGAGACCCTGGCATGATCATATGTCTCTCTCCTTTCTGAGGGAGAGAACCAAAGAGCTCTTCGACATCTTTGTTAGAAGAGGTCAGCTCATGGCACACGACCCACCAACATATTACACGCAGGTAGAGAGAAGCCACTCGTAGTATATCAGATTCCACAACATAATCTCCCACTCAATCGTGTCTTGCGAAGAACTCCAAGACTGGATCGAGGATCTGATCTGACAAGGACAGATGGATGTAGAGGGAAATTCCGCAACATCCCTCTGCCTGAGGGAGGCTACCACCGAAATACTAGGTAACCATGGCCCCACGATAGGACAGCCCGCACGCCATCTAACAAATGGGTATGGGCCTCTCTTTCGCCATATATGTGAGCAGCCCGAATGACGAATTGAGAGCCAAGGGAGCCCTGAACAACATAAGGGCAATCGGGGGCAAAACAATGTCTAGGGTCCTGGACCGAGCAACTTCTCAGATAACAGTATACATCGCCACCATGGACACTTCTCTCAGGGCTTTGTTGGTGCAGATCAATAATGAAGGTAAAGAGCAACTACTCTACTACCTCAGCTGAAAATTGGTCGGTCCAGAGCACGATACTCTCCCATGGAGAAAGTCTAGAAGAGGTTGGTGTTCATCATCAAAAAGTTAAGGCACTACCTTCGGTCGCACTGGGTGGAGCTCATATCCAAGTGTGACCTACTCAAGTTTCTCCTCAAGTAGCCCATCCTCTCAGGCAGATTGCGAAAGTGGGCTCTCCTCTTGATGGACTATGACATCACCTACATCCCATAAAAATCAATCAATGGACAAGGGATGGCAGAGTTTCTGATGGTGCACCCAGTGCTGGAGGACTCACCCCTCGACACGGAGCTCCCCGACAAGGAGGTTCTTGCATTGCAACTACAAGACACAGAGAAGCAAACAGAAGATGTCTTGCATTACACAAAGCAAGACACCCTCACAGTCAACCTACCCTACTGGGAGCTATACTTCGACGGCGCCTCCCTGAGGGTCAGCAAAGCTGACAGCTTCACAAGCTTCATAGTCGATGTTGGAATCATCTTCCTGACACCCCAGAGTGGAGTTTTGTACATGTAGTAACCCTGATTAAAAGTAATACATAAATAAATGAATATAATCTCTTAAAAAATAAGGATAATTTTAATATAATTATTATGATCTAAATAAAATTTATAATAATTGAAATAATAAATTTGGTTGATATTAAAAGTCTAATTGGGCTTACAAGATGGAATTAATCCCTAAAAGTTGTAATGGCCCCAATCCCTAATTCTAATTGGGTTAAATGGGCAAAAACTTGAGTAATTGTCTTAGAATCTTAATGAAATCCTAACCCACATAGATAGGGTCGTTCTTTTATGAAACCTTAGCCTAATTAGGGATTAATTCGTGTTAGGTGGAGCTAGATTTAGATAGAGTTCAAAAATTTTCGAGTAAGAATTATCTCTTGGGAAATAGGTCAAAGTAGGACACTTGGGACTCTTAGATCTATAAATAGAATCATAAACCCCTTATAGCCAACCCTAATAGTTTGTAGAAGAGACTAGAGATTATGCTAGGCGTGTTAGGGCATGGATCAAGAAGGAGGATCGAGGATTAGGTGTCTTGTGACCTTCCTCCCTCTTCTTCCCTAAAACCAATTAGGAGGTCGGTGTCCTCTCAGGCCTAAATCTAATCAAACATGTTTATAGGTTCATTAGCATGATTGGTTTTGTTCTATACTTGTTTTCCCTTCTAAAATCTCCTCTTTTTCATCAATTTTTTATTCAAAATTGAAGTTTTTTGGAGTTTCGACATTTCTGTGTGTTCGGTCTTAGATCGCATTCAACACAGAAACCATCTCCTCAACGCGACCTTGCGATGCGACGTGTTCAAGGAGATCGCGACCGTATTGGCAACTGTGTCTAGGCTATATCATGACATACCCAGAGACTATGACCTGACCCGAACAAAGATTGTGTCACATCCCGAGCCTTTATTACAGCGGAAGACTAGCTCGAGGAACGTGAACAACTGACATGGTAAGCCTCTTGCAAGCCAGAACGATCAGAGCGCAAGACAATCACACATAATAATAATGCAATTGCACAATATTACTCAAACTTCAACTTTATTCCATTAATAACCAAATATTCGAATACAATAAACTTTCCAATTTTCTTTCAATTTTACTAGACTCAAGAAAATAGAAAATTACATAGACTCAATCTAAACAATATAGACTCTCCTAAGTCTTCACTCATTCTTCATTCACTCTCGGATCCGCTACTTGAATACTCCGAATCTGAACCCGACTCACTTCCATCTCCTGAAAAGATTGGAAATAGGTAATGAGCACACTTGCCCAGTAGGTATCTTCACATCAACATTAAGGCACTATTTAAGTAATTAACATTTTTACTCTAGAGAAAATAAGGTAAAATCATGCAAATACGATAAATCACAAGTAACCAAAGTAACAAGATGATCATGTAAGATAGAATGAGAGCAAGTATGAACTAGCAAGAATGTAACAAGAATGTAGCATGGCCTTTCATGAACAAGAATGTACTAGCAAGTCACATACTCATCACCCAAACATCTTTTGCTTATGAGCAAGTATTTGGTGAATTTCTGTGGAATATCATGTAACAAGCAAGAAAGCCATGTACGTGTATCGTGGATTTTCACTTATTTATAAAGAAAGTACTCCCAGCGTAATACGACGCCAGTAGCATCATACCCCATGGTTTATAATACTATGTTTCCAAAAATCAGCCGAGGGGACTAGCATAGAGCCCTTGAACACAATCAGTGCTCGATCGCATCTTCAAGTATAAATCAAGCTATTTCTCACGTTTCAAGCAATAAAGTACGGCCAATAAAATAGCAAGTTCAATAAATTCATGACAATAGTAATCAATGAATGAATGCTTCAATTAATGAACCTAAGAGATCAAGAATGACTTAAGATAATGTTATGCTTATAGAAATAATCCGACAGCATAACGGTACATTCGTTATCTTCATAATTTAAATTAAGTTTCTTGGGACAATATGACAAGTCCTAGACCATCAATAATCTATCTAGGAACTTTAGAATATCAACCCTTGGGTCAAACCTCGGGTTAATGTACTCAAGAACTGTGACGGTCTAACACTGGGCCGTTACATGATCGTAACGCTCCACTATTGGGCCGTTAAAACGGTCCGAATCCAGAAATAATAAAATGGACTTCATAAATGTGACGGTCATAGTTGGGACCATTAGATAGGCCTGACGATCTAATATGGATCCGTTACAGATCTAGATCCAGAAAATATCGATAGTTTCTAACAATTGGGCTTTCATGGTACAACTAACTCGACGTCCTAGTGGGAATCCCAGGCTCGCACATAATTACGGAGGCCTTGAAACTAGATTTCCTAGTCCATTGGAAGGAATATCCAATAGAGAGGTCCTCAAGTTCAAGAATATGTTCCTATAGTGTAAAATGAGAACTAATGGACACATACTGGGATATATGCCATGTGCTCGAAGAAAATGACTCTATAGATAAAAGAGAATGCGTAGCGATGTGAATCATAGTAAAACTCCGTCAATACATCAATTAAAATCGTGGAGTTAATACAAACTATAGTGCTTTGGCATGAAATTAACATATGCTTGAAAATAACTCTAAAGTATGCAAATTTCTAACATGAATCAATATTGGAACTTAAAACCATGCAAACAGGTTAAGATCTAATTAACTAGGCATACATATATATTAATTGGTCCTAAGTTGACAGAACGCAGTGTTGTGTGATGGACTAGTCTGGGCGCGTCACAGGAAGGTAACGGTCTAGATTAGGTCCGTTAGGTTTCACAGAACCCTTCAGTCGCTTACATAGGGTGTGACGGATTAATGCAGGTCCGTTACACGTCCCTGGCAGTCTTACGATAGACCGTTAGGTCCTCTAGTGACAGAAAATAGAAACTATAGAAAACTATAGTTTAAAACATGCCATAGACTAACTTACTCTAATCATGACAACGAAATAAAGGTCATCTAGATACATAGGTGACATGGAATTAACAAGAAAATATCTTTTATTTTGGATTTAGGCGAAGGATTGTGCATGAATGCGTAGGACTATTAAAACATGAAATTGATAAGCCATGATACATGAAATCCAATAAAACTAGAGGGCTTTTATCCCTAGCATGCTGTTTTTGCCGTTCATGAGATAACCTACCTCTTAACTGGGCTTTAAACTTCTAATTTGAGTCTTCAAGGGTCGCCCTAGTTCTTCTCTTCCTGTGATTTTTCAGCAACTTCACATTGCTCTAACTTCTCAATCTCTTGACCTAAGGACGTGAAATTTTGAGGGTAAGAAGGTGAAATTAAGGGGAACAAAAAGATCTAAAGATACTTAGGCTAATTACCTCGTTTTGGTGCTCTAATTCCTTGATCTTCAATGGTCCTTTGCTCAGAATTCTAGGTTGCTATGACAGAATCATCGACTTTAGAAGCCTTTATGTCCTTGGTTACTTGATCTCCTAACATGAAATTTTGACAGCTATTAGTCTAAAGTATTATAAACGAAAACTTCTAAAGAACTTACCCAAAATTATGACTCCTTACCTTGATTCTTCACGAGCCAAAAGTAAGGGTCGCTCAGTTCAGAACTAGGTTCTATTTATAGAGTTTTGGCTAGGGTTTGAAGATTAGATCGATTCTAGAGTCCTAATTTGGCCAAAACCTGATCCCTAAGGGCCCCTTTGGTAAATGGGTAGGATACGAGAAGAACAACTCATCCCGACCTGGGCTTGTTCGACCTTTTTCGGTGGAACAAGCTGTCCCGATAAAACCACATAAATGCTCCCACCAATCTCAATTTAGCCCGGTTAATACTGGCTCCCACCAAACCTACAAATTGAGGAAACCGGTGAATAAGAAGTAAAACCGGTCAAAATCGGCTGCAAATCCTCCCACGCTTATCATGTTCATTTATCAAAGGGCCCCTAAGAGTCCGTAGGAATGTTACAAGTTCCCCCAAGTAGGTCTCTAGCCAAGAGATCCCAAAGTTCAAATCTTTTTTCAACTTCTTCTTCTCACAGAATTCGCAGGTTGTAACGGACTAGGTCTGGTCTGTTACATGGCTGTAACGGTCGCTCGATAGACCGTTACATCGACTGGGCGTGGACATTCATCTTAATTCAAACTCTTTGGTTAATTATCCACTAAATTATCTAAATATGGGGTATTTATCCTTATACTCCGAGGATAATAATAATTTAATTAACCTTCTAGAATATGGGCCAAACTTAATGGGCTTGGTCCTTACTTCCTTTGGGCTATAATTACTAAAGCTGGGTTAATTATTTAGCCTAATTGGGCCTTATAATCCCAATATCTATTTACTAAGCTTTATAAATGCCCAATAAATTCCAAATAAATTCTAGAAAATGCCTAATTCAATCTAGAAATTTTTTATATAAATTTTGGGTCACTACACCCTCCCCCACTTAGAAGAATTTGATCCCCAAATTCAATACATAGATTTATGGAGAGTGTACTTACAATCGAATAATTCTGAGAATCTTCTACGCATAGATTCTTTCGTCTCCCATGTTGCTTCAGATGGCCCTAATTTCTTCCATTGAATTTTGACCATAGGAATAGCTTTATTCCTTAGTTGACGCACTTCCCGTTCCAAAAATTTTTATTGGTGTTTGCTCGTACGTCATATCCTTCTGAATCTCCAAATTATCGTAAGTGATAACATGGTCAGGATCATATACATACTTTTTCAGCATAGAGACGTGAAATACGTCATGAACTCTTGCTAATTGTGGAGGTAATGCCAATCTATAAGCCACCTCACCGACCCTTTCAAGAATTTCAAACGGGCCTATGAATCTTGGAGTTAGCTTACCTTTGATGCCAAATCTTCGAATACCGTGACCCGGAGAAACCTTAAGGTACACATGATCTCCTACTTGAAATTCCAAGTCGCACCTTCGATCATCAGCATACGACTTTTGCCAACCTTGTGCCATCTGCAATTTTTCTCGAATGAGTTTAATTTTCTCTGAAGAATCCCTGATAATGTCGGGGACTAGAAGTTATCTTTCCCCGATTTCATTCCAACATATTGGTGTTCTACAGCTTTTTCCGTATAAAGCTTCAAATGGTGCCATCTGTATACTGGCCTGGTAATTATTGTTATATCCAAATTCTACCAGAGGCAAGTGATCATGCCAACTTCCTCCAAAATCAATAGCACATGCCCTGAGCATATCTTCTATCACTTGATTTGTTCTTTCAGTCTGACCATCAGTTTGTTGATGAAATTCTGTGCTA
This sequence comes from Amorphophallus konjac, assembly GCA_022559845.1. Taxonomy (NCBI): domain Eukaryota; kingdom Viridiplantae; phylum Streptophyta; class Magnoliopsida; order Alismatales; family Araceae; genus Amorphophallus; species Amorphophallus konjac. The sequence goes on along the minus strand of CM040121.1, from coordinate 460,673,617 downwards.
AAGTTCAGTCTGGTCCCTAGTGAATATTGTAGACCCTTCTAGAATTGAGATGTGAATCTAGGATCTCTATCAGATATGATAGTGATAGGGACACCATGTAGTTTGATAATTTCTTTTATGTATAATGTTGCTAGAATATCCACAGACCATCGACTTTTGATTGGTATGAACTGTGCAGACTTAGTCAATCGATCAATGATTACCTATATACCATCGTGTCCTCCTCTAGTCTTGGGTAAACTCATGATGAAATCCATCCCTATACTTTCCCATTTCCATTCGGGAATATCCAAGGGGTGTAACTTACCTACAGGTCTAAAATGTTCTGCCTTTACTTGTTGACAAGTGAGACAGCGGGACACGAAATCAGCTATTTCCTTCTTCATATTGGGCCACTAAAAGTTTCTTTTGAGATCTTGATATATTTTTGTACCACCTCGATGAATGGTGTACTTGAAATTATGTGCTTCATCTAGGATCAGTTTCTTCGTATCCTCATGATCTGGTACACACACTCGGCCCTTAAATAGCAATCTTCCATCATTAGAAACAGAGAAATCCGGCCTCTATTCTATGTTGGCTTTAATTTCCAGTAACACGGGATCATTATCTTGTAGCCTGACTAGATTCGTTATCAATGTAAGCTGAGCTCGGATATTGGCTATAAAACAATCCTCTTCCTTTATGTCAATATCTAAGTTCATCTGAGCAAATTGAGGAATAAGATTAGTCAAACTAATCATAAGACTTGATAGCATACCCATTGGTTTTCTGCTGAGTGCATCTGCTACAGCATTAGCCTTGCCAGGATGATATTGAATAGCAAAATCAAAGTCTTTGAGATATTCTAACCATCTCCTCTGTCTCATATTTTACTCCTTTTGAGAGAATAAATATTTCAAGCTTTTGTGGTCCGAGTAGACTGTGAACTTTTCTCCATAGAGATAATGACGCCAGATCTTTAAGGTAAAAATAACAGCTGCTAGTTCTAAATCATGCACGGGATAATTTTCCTCGTGATGTTTCAATTGTCTTGAAGAATAACAGATTACTTTTCCATCTTGCATGAGAACGCATCCTAAGCCAATGCCAGATGCATCTGTATATACTTCAAATCCACCACCTTCCACTGGTAGTGATAGGATAGGAGCTGTAGTAAGATGGTTCTTAAGAGTTTGAAAACTCTTCTCACATTCCTCTGACCAAATAAAAGGATTTTCTTTTCTTGTGAGTCTAGTTAAAGGAACTGCAATCTTTGAGAAGTCTTTAATGAACCTCCTATAATAACCAGCTAGATCCAGAAAACTCTGAACTTCTGATACAGTCGTTGGATGGCTCCAATTTCTGACAGCTTCTACTTTAGAGGGATCCACAACGATACCTTCTTTTGAAATAATGTGGCCTAGGAATGAAACTTCCTTGAGCCAGAACTGTCACTTGTTAAGCTTTGCATAAAGTTTATGTTCCCTAAGTATTTGTAAAGTTATCCTCAGATGTTCTTCATGTTCCTCTTTTATCTTGGAATACACTAGGATGTCATCGATGAAGACGACGATGAACTGGTCCAGATATGGCTGAAAAACATTGTTCATAAGTTGCATAAATGCTGCTGGGGTATTTGTTAACCCGAATGGCATTACCACAAATTCATAGTGGCCATAACGACTTCGAAAAGCTGATTTATAAATGTCTTCTTCTTTAATTCTAAGCTGATGATAACCTGATCTGAGATCAATCTTGGAGAAATACTCTACTCCCGAAAGCTGATCAAAGAGCTCATCAATACGCGGCAACGAATACTTGTTTTTGATTGTAAGTTGATTTAGTCGACGGTAGTCTATGCATAGCCGGAGAGAGCCATCCTTGTTTTTAACAAATAGAACTGGCGCACCCCAGGGGGATGTGCTAGGTCTGATGAAACCCTTGCCTAGTAGTTCCTGCAACTGCCTTTTTAGTTCCTTAAGTTCCGTGGGGGACATCCTGTAAGGGGCTATAGAAACAGGTGCAGTTCCCGGAATGAGTTCAATAGTGAAGTTTACTTCCCTCTCGGGTGGTAAATCGGGTAGTTCGGGTGGAAACACATCTGGGAACTCATTTACAATAGGAATGTCTGCTAAGATAATTTCCTTAGTCTCGGTAACAATGACAGAAGGAAGAAAAGCTTCACATCCTTGCGAAATAAGTTTGCAAGTGTGAAGAGAGGATATGATAGTGGGATGTTTCTTGTATTTGATGCCAATGAAAGAAAATCTTGGAAGACCGAGTTTTCGAAAGGATATTATCATGTTTCGGCAGTTAATATCAGCATCATGATCTATAAGCCAATCTACCCCTAAAATGGCATAATAACCCTTCATGTCAAGGCATACTAAATTTGCGGGGAGATTGTGACCTTCTACTGTTACCTCACTATTAGGATAATACTCGGTAAGCTTTGTTCCAGAACCTAAGGGTGTGGTAATAGCAAGATCTGAAGGTAGGGGAACTGAGGCAATTGGTAATATTTTTGCAAATGTAGTGGAGATGAAAGAATGAGAGGCACCAGTATCAAATAGCATTAATGCAGGATGAGAACAAATTTGAAGGGTACCTTCCATAAGTCCACCATCCCTGGGTGCTTCTTCTTCTTCTGGAACAGTATTGAGGTGAGCTTGCCTCTTACGTCTGCTACTAGATGATTAATCTTTCAAAAGGGGGCAATCTGGCATACGATGCTCCCTACTTTCACAACGTAGACACGCACCAAGGCGCTTCCAACATTCCTCAGTCGAATGGCCAAACTTTTCACAAAACGTGCAATCTGTGGCGACTTGCTCCTTCTCCTCCTTGACTTTCTTATTTTTCTGGGAACTTCCACCGTTCCCATTCCTAGATCTCTTCTTACTATCATGGCTTTTGTAAGGTTCTGTGACGCTGAACTTTTCTTTCTTGTAACGCCGATCAGATTGTCGGCTAGACTCTTCTTCTTTTCCTTTCAATTTCTTGACCTTTTCCAAGGTCCTTTCGCATAAATACGCCCGCTGAACCATCTCCGCATAGGTACGGATGTTTTGGGTCCCGAGCTGCTGAATGAAACCGGGTCGTAACCTGTCCATAAACTGATTAGCCTTCAATAAATCGGTACTGATTAGATGTGGTGCATAAGGTGCTAGCCTGGAGAACTGAAGTTCATACTCCGCAACTGTCATCATCCCTTGACGAAGAGAGGCGAACTTCATAGCCTTTCTTTCTTTGACATGTTCGAAAAAGTACTTGGCACGAAATAGAGTGAGGAAACCATCCCATGTATGAGGTGCATCAACCGAGGTGCCGGAACCGACTTCCACCATGTACGTGCATCTTTATTAAGTTGGAAGGTTGCGAGATGCACTTTTTCTTGGTCCGTGCATTGAATAACATCGACAATGCGATTCATCTCATCTTTCCAGTTTTCTGCCTCATCCGGATTAGAAGAACCGTAGAACCGCGGAGGGTTTAAGCTCCAAAAATTACGATGCAAGTCACCAGCCCTTACCCCTGCGCCTGCCTGGGCCATAGTTTGTAATGCTTGAGTAAGGCCGGCAACTGTTTGTTACATGCCATCCCAATTTACGCAATGTGCCATTGCAATAATGAGGCACATGAGAGAAATAACAAATTGTTAATTCTCGTGGAATTAGAAAGAGGTAAATCTTTAAAACTAATTAACTATCCTTTCCCGGGCTCTACCCAATTCTCGCATGGGTGAGGAAATTTCTTCCTTAGTTCATAGGTATGGGTCCTTAAACTTTGGACTTATCCTAGGACATGACTCTTTTTCCTAAGTCCTGAGACTTAGGCTCTGATACCAACTTAACTGTCACGCCCCGAGCCTTTATTACAGCGGAAGACTAGCTCGAGGAACGTGAACAGCTGGCATGGTAAGTCTCTTGCGAGCAAGAACTATCAGAGCGCTAGACAATCACACATAATAATAATGCAATTGCATAATATTACTCAAACTTCAACTTTATTCCATTAATAACCAACTATTAGGATACAACAAACTTTCCAATTTTCTTTCAATTTTACTAGACTCAAGAAAATAGAAAATTACATAGACTCAATCTAAACAATATAGACTCTCCTAAGTCTTCACTCATTCTTCATTCACTCTCGGATCCGCTACTTGAATACTCTGAATCCGAACCCGACTCACTTCCATCTTCTGAAAAGATTGGAAATAGGTAATGAGCACACTTGCCCAGTAGGTATCTTTGCATCAACATGAAGGCACTATTTAAGTAATTAACATTTTTGCTCTAGAGAAAATAAGGTAAAATCATGCAAATACGATAAATCACAAGTAACCAAAGTAACAAGATGATCATGTAAGATAGAATGAGAGCAAGTATGAACTAGCAAGAATGTAGCATGGCCTTTCATGAACAAGAATGTACTAGCAAGTCACATACTCATCACCCAAACATCTTTTGCTTATGAGCAAGTATTTGGTGAATTTCTGTGGAATATCATGTAACAAGCAAGAAAGTCATGTACGTGTGTCGTGGATTTTCACTTATTTATAAAGAAAGTACTCCCAGCGCAATGCGACGCCAGTAGCATCATACCCCATGGTTTATAATAGTATATTTCTGACAATCAGTCGAGGGGACTAGCATAGAGCCCTTGAACACAATCATTGCTCGATCGCATCTTCAAGTATAAATCAAGCAATTTCCCACGTTTCAAGCAATAAAGTACGGCCAATAAAATAGCAAGTTCAATAAATTCATGACAATAGTAATCAATGAATGAATGCTTCAATTAATGAACCTAAGAGATCAAGAATGACTTAAGACAATGTTATGCTCATGGAAATAATCCGGCAGCATAACGGTACATTCGTTATCTTCATAATTTAAATTAAGTTTCTTTGGACAATATGACAAGTCCTAGACTATCAATAATCCATCTAGGAACTTTAGAATATCAACCCTTGGGTCAAATCTCGGGTTAATGTACTCAAGAACTGTGACGGTCTAACACTGGGCCGTTACATGATCGTAACGCTCCACTATTGGGCCGTTAAAACGGCCCGAATCCAGGAATAATAAAATGGACTCAGTAAATGTGACGGTCATATTTTGGACTGTTAGATAGGCCTGACGGTCTAATATGGATCCGTTATAGATCTAGAACCAGAAAACATCGATAGTTTCTAACAATTGGGCTTTCATGGTACAACCAACTCGGCGTCCTAGTGGGAATCCCAGGCTCGCAGAGAATTACGGAGGCTTTGAAACCAGATTTCCTAGTCCATTGGAAGGAATATCCAATAGAGAGGTCCTCAAGTTCAAGAATATGTTCCTATAGTGCAAAGTACGAACTAATGGACATATACTGGGATATATGCCATGTGCTCGAAGAAAATGACTCTATAGATAAGAGAGAATGCGTAGCGATGTGAATCATAGTAAAACTCCGTCAATACATCAATTAAAATCGTGGAGTTAATACAAACTATAGTGCTTTGGCATGAAATTAACATATGGTTGAAAATAACTCTAAAGTATGCAAATTTCTAACATGAATCAATACTGGAACATAAAACCATGAAAACAGGTTAAGATCTAATTAACTAGGCATACATATATATTAATTGGACCGATCTTCATTCTGTCCTAAGTTGACAGAACGCAGTGTTGTGTGACGGACTAATCTGGGCGCGTCAAGGGAAGGTAACTGTCTAGATTAGGTCCGTCAGGTTTCACATAACCCTTCAGTCGCTTACAGAGGGTGTGACGGATTAATGCAGGTCCGTTACACATCCCTGGCGGTCTTACGATAGACCGTTAGGTCCTCTGCTGACAGAAAATAGAAACTATAGAAAACTATAGTTTAAAACATGCCATAGACTAACTTACTCTAATCATGACAACGAAATAAAGGTCATCTAGATGCATAGGTGACATGGAATTAACAAGAAAATATCTTTTATTTTGGATTTAGGCTAAGGATTGTGCATGAATGCATTGGACTATTAAAACATGAAATTGATAAGCCATGATACATGAAATCCAATAAAACTAGAGGGCTTTTATCCCTAACATGATGTTTTTGCCGTTCATGAGATAACCTACCTCTTAACTGGGCTTTAAACTTCTAATTTGAGTCTTCAAGGGTCACCCTAGTTCTTCTCTTCCTGTGATTTTTCAGCAACTTCACGTTGCTCTAACTTCTCATTCTCTTGACCTAAGAACGTGAAATTTTGAGGGTAAGAAGGTGAAACTAAGGGGAACAGAAAGTTGTAAAGATACTTAGGCTAATTACCTCGTTTTGGTGCTCTAATTCCTTGATCTTCAATAGTCCTTTGCTCTGAATTCTGGGTTGCTATGACAAAATTAGCGACGTTAGAAGCCTTTATCTCCTTGGTTACTTGATCTCCTAACATGAAATTTTGACAGCTATTAGTCTAAATTATTATAAATGAAAACTTCTAAAGAACTTACCCAAAATTATGACTCCTTACCTTGATTCTTCACGAGCCAAAAGTAAGGGTCGCTCTGTTCAGAACTGGGTTCTATTTATAGAGTTTTGGCTAGAGTTTAAAGATTAGATCGATTATAGAGTCCTAATTTGGCCAAAACCTGATCCCTAAGAGTCCGTGGGAATGTTACAAGTTCTCCCGTAGGTCTCTAGCCAAGAGAATCCCAAAGTTCAAATCTTTTTACAACTTCTTCTTCTCACGGAATTAGCAGGTTGTAAAGGACTAGGTCTGGTCGGTTACATGGCTGTAACGGTCGCTCGATAGACCGTTACATCGACTGAGCGTGGACATTCATCTTAATTCAAACTCTTTGGTTAACTATCCACTAAATTATCTAAATATGGGGTATTTATCCTTATACTCCGAGGATAATAATAATTTAATTAACCTTCTAGAATATGGGCTAAACTTAATGGGCTTGGTCCTTAATTCCTTTAGACTATAATTACTAAACCTGGGTTAATTATTTAGCCTAATTGGGCCTTATAATCCCAATATCTATTTACTAAGCTTTATAACTGCCCAATAAATTCCAAATAAATTCTAGAAAATACCTAATTCAACCTAGAAATTATTTATATAAATTTTGGGTCACTACACCCTCCCCCACTTAGAATAATTTGGTCCCCAAATTCAATACATGGATTTATGGAGAGTGTACTTACAATCGAATAATTCTGGGAATCTTCTACGCATAGATTTTTCCGTCTCCCATGTTGCTGCAGATGGCCCTAATTTATTCCATTGAATTTTGACCATAGGAATAGCTTTATTCCTTAGTTGACGCACTTCCCGTTCCAGAATTTTTTATTGGTGTTTGCTTGTACGTCATATCCTTCTGAATCTCCAAATTATCATAAGTGATAACATGGTCAAGATCATATACATACTTTTTCAGCATAGAGACGTGAAATACGTCATGAACTCCTGCTAATTGTGGAGGTAATGTCAATCTGTAAGCCACCTCACCGACCCTTTCAAGAATTTCAAACGGGCCTATGAATCTTGGAGTTAGCTTGCCTTTGATGCCAAATCTTCGAATACCGCGACCCGGAGAAACATTTAGGTACACATGATCTCCTACTTCAAATTCCAAGTCGCGCCTTTGATCATTAGCATACGACTTTTGCCTACCTTGTGCCATCTGTAATTTTTCTCGAATGAGTTTAATTTTCTTTGAAGAATCCCTGATAATGTTGGGGCCTAGAAGTTGTCTTTCCCCGATTTCATTCCAACATATTGGTGATCTACAGCTTCTTTCGTATAAAGCTTCAAATGGTGCCATCTGTATACTGGCCTGGTAACTATTGTTATATGCAAATTCTACCAGAGACAAGTGATCATGCAAACTTCCTCTAAAATCAATAGCACAAGCCCTGAGCATATCTTCTACCACTTGATTTGTTCTTTCAGTCTGACAATCAGTTTGTGAATGGAATGCCGTGCTAAAGTTCAGTCTGGTCCCTAGTGAATGTTATAGACCATTCCAGAATTGCGATGTGAATCTATGATCTCTATCAGATATGATAGTGACAGGGACACCATGTAGTTTGACAATTTCTTTTATGTATAATGCTGCTAGAATATCCACAGACCATCGACTTTTGATTGGTATGAAATGTGCAGACTTAGTCAATCGATCTATGATTACCCATATACCATCGTGTCCTCCTCTAGTCTTGGGTAAACCCATGATGAAATCCATCCCTATACTTTCCCATTTCCATTCGAGAATATCCAAGGGGTGTAACTTACCTGTGGGTCTAAAATGTGCTCCCTTTACTTGTTGACAAGTGAGACAGCGGGACACGAAATCAGCTATTTCCTTCTTCATATTGGGCCACCAGAAGTTTCTTTTGAGATCTTGATACATTTTTGTACCACATGGATGAATGGTGTACTTGGAATTATGTGCTTCTTCTAGGATCAGTTTCTTCGTATCCTCATGATTTGGTACACACACTCGGCCCTTAAATAGCAATCTTCCATCATTAGAAACAGAGAAATCCGACCTCTGTTCTATGTTGACTTTAATTTTCAGTAACAAGGGATCATTGTCTTGTAGCCTGACTAGATTCGTTATCAATGTAGGCTGAGCTCGGATATTGGCTATAAAATATTCCTCTTCCTTTATGTCAATATCTAAGTTCATCTGAGCAAATTGAGGAATAAGATTAGTCATACTAATCATAAGACTTGATAGCATACCCAATGGTTTTCTGCTGAGTGCATCTGCTACAACATTAGCCTTGCCAGGATGATATTGAATAGCAAAATCAAAGTCCTTGAGATATTCTAACCATCTCCTCTGCCTCATATTTAACTCCTTTTGAGAGAATAAATATTTCAACCTTTTGTGGTCCGAGTAGACCGTGAACTTTTCTCCATAGAGGTAATGACGCAAGATTTTTAAGGCAAAAATAACAGCTGCTAGTTCTAAATCATGCACGGGATAATTTTCCTCGTGATGTTTCAATTGTCTTGAAGAATAACAGATTACTTTTCCATCTTGCATGAGAACGCATCCTAAGCCAATGCCAGATGCATCCGTATATACTTCAAATCCACCACTTTCCATTGGTAGTGATAGGATAGGAGCTGTAGTAAGATGGTTCTTAAGAGTTTGAAAACTCTTCTCACATTCCTCTGACCAAATAAAAGGATTTTCTTTTCTTGTAAGTCTAGTTAAAGGAACTGCAATCTTTGAGAAGTCTTTAATGAACCTCCTATAAAAACCAGCTCGACCCAGAAAACTCTGAACTTCTGATACAGTCGTTGGCCGGCTCCAATTTCTGACAGCTTCTACTTTAGAGGGATCCACAGAGATACCTTCTTTTGAAATAATGTGGCCTAGGAATGAAACTTCCTTGAGCTAGAACTCACACTTGTTAAGCTTGGCATAAAGTTTATGTTCCCTAAGTATTTGCAAAGTTATCATCAGACGTTCTTCATGTTCCTCTTTTGTCTTGGAATACACCAAGATGTCATCGATGAAGACGATGATGAACTGGTCCAGATATGGCTGGAAAACATTGTTCATAAGTTGCATAAATGCTGCTAGGGCATTTGTTAACCCGAATGGCATTACCACAAATTCATAGTGGCCATAACGACTTCGAAAAGTTGATTTATATATATCTTCTTCTTTAATTCTAAGCTGCTGATAACATGCTCTGAGGTCAATCTTGGAAAAATACTCTGCTCCAGAAAGCTGATCAAAGAGCTGATCAATACGCGGCAACGAATACTTGTTTTTGATTGTAAGTTGATTTAGTCGCTGGTAGTCTATGCATAGCCGGAGAGAGCCATCCTTCTTTTTAACAAATAGAACTGGCGCACCCCAGGGGGATGTGCTAGGTCTGATGAAACCCTTGTCTAGTAGTTCCTGCAACTGCCTTTTTAGTTCTTAAGTTCCGTGGGGGACATCCTGTAAGGGGCTATAGAAACAGGTGCAGCTCCCGGAATGAGTTCAATAGTGAAGTTTACTTCTCTCTCGAGTGGTAAACCGGGTAGTTCGGGTGGAAACACATCTGGAAACTCATTTACAATAGGAATGTCTGCTAAGATAATTTCCTTGGACTCGGTAATAATGACAGAAGCAAGAAAAGCTTTACATCCTTGCGAAATAAGTTTACAAGTGTGAAGAGAGGATATGATAGTGGGATGTTTCTTGTATTTGATGCCAAGGAAAGAAAATCTTGGAAGATCGGGTTTTCGAAAGGATATTATCCTGTTTCGGCAGTTAATATCAGCATCATGATCTATAAGCCAATCTACCCCTAAAATGACATCATAACCCTTCATGTCAAGGCATACTAAATTTGCGGGGAGATTGTGACCTTCTACTGTTACCTCGCTATTAGGATAATACTCGGTAAGCTTTGTTCCAGAACCTAAGGGTGTGATAATAGCAAGATCTGAAGATTGGGGAACTGATGCAATTGGTAATGTTTTTGTAAATGTAATGGAGATGAAAGAATGAGAGGCACCAGTATCAAATAGCACAAATACAGGATGGGAATAAATTTGAAGGGTACCTTCCATAAGTCCACCATCCCTGGGTGCTTCTTCTTCTTCTAGAACAGCATTGAGGCGAGCTTGCCTCTTACGTCCGCTACTAGACGATTGATCTTTCAGAAGGGGACAATCTGGCATACGATGCTCCCTACTTCCACAACGTAGACATGCACCAAGGCGCTTCCAACATTCCATAGTCTAATCGCCAAACTTTTCGTAAAACGTGCAAGCCGTGGCGACTTGCTCCTTCTCCTCCTTGACTTTCTTGTTTTTCTGGGAACTTCCACCGTTCCTATTCCTAGATCTCTTCTTACTATCACGGCTTTTGTAAGGTTCCGTGATGCTGAACTTTTCTTTCTTGTAACGCCGATCAGATCGTCGGCTAGACTCTTCTCCTTTTCCTTTTAATTTCTTGACCTTTTCCAAGGTCCTTTCGCATAAATACACCTGCCGAACCATCTCCGCATAGGTACCGATGTTTTGGGTCCCGAGCTGCTGAATGAAACCGAGTCGTAACCCGTCCATAAATCGATTAGCCTTCAATAAATCAGTACTGATTAGATGTGGTGCACAAGGTGCTAGCCTGGAGAACTGAAGTTCATACTCCACAACTGTCATCATCCCTTGACGAAGAGAGGCGAACTCCATAGCCTTTCTTTCTTTGACATGTTCGGAAAAGTACTTGGCACGAAATAGAGTGAGGAAACTGTCCCATGAATGAGGTGCATTAGCCGGAGGTGCCGGAACCGACTTCCACCATGTACGTGTATCTTTATAAAGTTGCAAGGTTGCGAGACGCACTTTTTCTTGGTCCGTGCATTGAATAACATCGAAGATGCGATTCATCTCACTTATCCAGTTTTCTACCTCATCCGGATTAGAAGAACCGTAGAACCGCGGAGGGTTTAAGCTCTAAAATTATGATGCAAGTCACCAGTCCTTGCCCCTGCGCCTGCCTGGGCCATAGTTTGTAATGCTTGAGTAAGGCCGGCAACTGTTTGTTGCATGCCATCCCAATTTACGCGATGTGCCATTGCAATAATGAGGTACCTGAGAGAAATAACAAATTGTTAATTCTCATGGAATTAGAAAGAGGTAAACCTTTAAAACTAATTAACTATCCTTTCCTGGGCTCTACCCAATTCTCGCATGGGTGAGGAAGTTTCTTCCTTAGTTCATAGGTATGGGTCCTTAAACCTTGGACTTATGCTAGGACATGACTCTTTTTCCTAAGTCCTGAGACTTAGGCTCTGATACCAACTTAACTGTCACGTCCCGAGCCTTTATTACAGTGGAAGACTAACTCGAGGAACGTGAACAGCTGGCATGGTAAGCCTCTTGTAAGCAAGAACGATCAGAGCGCAAGACAATCACACATAATAATAATATAATTGCACAATATTACTCAAACTTCAACTTTATTCCATTAATAACCAAATATTCAGATACAACAAACTTTCCAATTTTCTTTCAATTTTACTAGACTCAAGAAAATAGAAAATTACATAGACTCAATCTAAACAATATAGACTCTCCTAACTCTTCACTCATTCTTCATTCACTCTCGGATCCGCTACTTGAATACTCCGAATCCGAACCCGACTCACTTCCATCTCCTGAAAAGATTGGAAATAGGTAATGAGCACACTTGCCCAGTAAGTATATTCGCATCAACATGAAGGCACTATTTAAGTAATTAACATTTTTGCTCTAGAGAAAATAAGGTAAAATCATGTAAATACGATAAATCACAAGTAACCAAAATAACAAGATGATCATGTAAGATAGAATGAGAGCAAGTATGAACTAGCAAGAATGTAACAAGAATGTAGCATGGCCTTTCATGAACAAGAATGTACTACCAAGTCACATACTCATCACCCAAACATCTTTTGCTTATGAGCAAGTATTTGGTGAATTTCTGTGGAATATCATGTAACAAGCAAGAAAGTCATGTACGTATATCGTGGATTTTCACTTATTTATAAAGAAAGTACTCCCAGCGCAATTCGACGCCAGTAGCATCATACCCCATGATTTATAATAGTATGTTTCCGATAATCAGCCGAGCGGACTAGCATAGAGCCCTTGAACACAATTAGTGCTCAATCGCATCTTCAAGTATAAATCAAGCTATTTCCCACATTTCAAGCAATAAAGTAAGGCCAACAAAATAGCAAGTTCAATAAATTCATGACAATAGTAATCAATGAATGAATGCTTCAATTAATGAACCTAAGAGATCAAGAATGACTTAAGACAATGTTATGCTCATGGAAATAATCCGGCAGCATAACGGTACATTCGTTATCTTCATAATTTAAATTAAGTTTCTTGGGACAATATGACAAGTCCTAGACCATCAATAATCCATCTAGGAACTTTAGAATATCAACCCTTGGGTCAAACCTCGGGTTAATGTACTCAAGAACTGTGATGGTCTAACACTGGGCCGTTACATGATCGTAACGCTCCACTATTGGGCCGTTAAAACGGTCCGAATCCAGAAATAATAAAATGGACTCAGTAAATGTGACGGTCATATTTTGGACCGTTAGATAGGCCTGACGGTCTAATACGGATCCGTTACAGATCTAGAACTAGAAAACATCGATAGTTTCTAACAATTGGGCTTTCATGGTACAACCAACTCAGCGTCCTAGTGGAAATCCCACGCTCGCAGAGAATTACGGTGGCCTTGAAACCAGATTTCCTAGTCCATTGGAAGGAATATCCAATAGAGAAGTCATCAAGTTCAAGAATATGTTCCTATAGTGCAAAGTGTGAACTAATGGACATATACTGGGATATATGCCATGTGCTCGAAGAAAATGACTCTATAGATAAGAGAGAATGCGTAGCGATGTGAATCATAGTAAAACTCCGTCAATACATCAATTAAAATCGTGAAGTTAATACAAACTATAGTGCTTTGGCATGAAATTAACATATGGTTGAAAATAACTCTAAAGTATGCAAATTTCAAACATGAATCAATACTGGAACTTAAAACCATGAAAATAGGTTAAGATCTAATTAACTAGGCATACATATATATTAATTGGACCGATCTTGATTCTGTCCTAAGTTGACAGAACGCAGTGTTGTGCGATGGACTAGTCTGGGCACGTCACAGGAAGGTAACGGTCTAGATTAGGTCCGTCAGGTTTCACAGAACCCTTCAGTCGCTTACAGAGGGTGTGATGGATTAATGCAGGTCCGTTACACATCCCTGGCGATCTTACGATAGACCGTTAGGTCCTCTACTGACAGAAAATAGAAACTATAGAAAACTATAGTTTAAAACATGGCATAGACTAACTTACTCTAATCATGACAACGAAATAAAGGTCATCTAGATGCATAGGTGACATGGAATTAACAAGAAAATATCTTTTATTTTGGATTTAGGCTAAGGATTGTGCATGAATGCATAGGACTATTAAAACATGAAATTGATAAGCCATGATACATGAAATCCAATAAAACTAGAGGGCTTTTATCCCTAGCATGCTGTTTTTGCCGTTCATGAGATAACCTACCTCTTAACTGGGTTTTAAACTTCTAATTTGAGTCTTCAAGGGTCGCCCTAGTTCTTCTCTTCCTGTGATTTTTCAGCAACTTCACATTGCTCTAACTTCTCAATCTCTTGACCTAAGGACGTGAAATTTTGAGGGTAAGAAGGTGAAATTAAGGGGAACAGAAAGATCTAAAGATACTTAGGCTAATTACCTCATTTTGGTGCTCTAATTACTTGATCTTCAATGGTCCTTTGCTCTGAATTCTAGGTTGCTATGACAGAATCATCGACTTTAGAAGCCTTTATGTCCTTGGTTACTTGATCTCCTAACATTAAATTTTGACAGCTATTAGTCTAAAGTATTATAAACGAAAATTTCTAAAGAACTTACCCAGAATTATGACTCCTTACCTTGATTCTTCACGAGCCAAAAGTAAGGGTCGCTCAGTTCAGAACTGGGTTCTATTTATAGAGTTTTGGCTAGGGTTTAAAGATTAGATCGATTCTAGAGTCCTAATTTGGCCAAAACCTGATCCCTAAGAGTCCGTGGGAATGTTACAAGTTCCCCCAAGTAGGTCTCTAGCCAAGAGAATCCTAAAGTTCTAATCTTTTTACAACTTCTTCTTCTCACGAAATTAGCAGGTTGTAACAGACTAGGCCTGGTCCGTTACATGGCTGTAACTGTCGCTCGATAGACCGTTACATCTACTGGGCGTGAACATTCATCTTAATTCAAACTCTTTGGTTAATTATCCACTAAATTATCTAAATATGGGGTATTTATCCTTATACTCCGAGGATAATAATAATTTAATTAACCTTCTAGAATATGGGCCAAACTTAATGGGCTTGGTCCTTAATTCCTTTGGGCTATAATTACTAAAGCTGGGTTAATTATTTAGCCTAAGGGCCTTATAATCGCAATATCTATTTACTAAGCTTTATAAATGCCCAATAAATTCCAAATAAATTCTAGAAAATGCCTAATTCAATCTAGAAATTATTTATATAAGTTTTGGGTCACTACAGATTGTGACTTGACCTGAACTATGAAAAATTTCTAGTTTTAACATGTGGTTTAATTTATCGAAATATGCATATTTTCATTAGCACATGTTAATTGGAATGGAAATTGTTAGGGACATACTGAAGCCCTCGTGACCTGAAGTTTCCTCTTTCCAGCATGTTCAAAGAGTAGTTCATAATCATGTTAAATTGATTGGATTCATTTTCCTTAGCCCTCTTTTATGATATTAAACATGACTAGATTTGTTCTTATGATCAGCAATTTGAATTGAATAATAGTTATTGATTTGCTTGAAAGATCATGTCACTCCGGTGGCATGCATCTACCACTTCTTCTGATTTTTGGTTTCTCGTAAAAGCCTTTTTCTTGGTGAAGTTAGAACTCTCCGTCGGATATTCTTTCCGTCAGACTTGAACTTCTTCATGACGGTCTCCATAAGACTCCGTGAGCCATGGATTCTCACATGGATGTTGAGCAGGTTGTACCCTAAAAACTCTGAAAACTCTTAGAGTGTCGTCCTACTAGTGTAAGATAGGGTTCGACCAGCCTTTGAAACCACAGAACATGGTTCTGTTTGGGTTCTGTTCTGTCTGTCCTAAACACGGTGGAACCAGAGACTACGTTCAGCCTTCTGTTCTAGGAACTCGCCTACATGATGGACCGCATCCTGATAGACCCCTTTTTTTTAATGTGATAGGTACCCTGACCGCGTTCTCCTGATCGCGGCTAGTCCCTTGATCACATTCTACCCATATTTTGATAAGTCGCGCCCATGTTCATGATCGCGCTTTGTCTGGGTTTTCTGAATGTGACCCTACGACTGACCACATTTTATCAACGTCTGTTAGTCCAAATTTGATTATTTAAACGAGTTTCTATCCATGTTTCAACGCGATTAATGTCGAAATGTCGTTATTATCATCTATATCTCACATTCCTTGATAAATTCCTTGTGAACTTGAATATTCGTTTAATTTTCTTAAAAGTGATGAAAATCTCATTTGAATCTATACGTTGATTACATGAGTTTTACCTTGAAATTTATTTGGCCATTTCTATATAATGTGGATGTCTAGATATTTACATGGGATCGATGATCCATAACTTAAATGCATGGCATTAATGGGGCCCAATCTGGTCCTGGGAGACACACCCGAAAGTACTTGTGCCCATGGGAGTTATATTGACCTGGTGTGACATTGCACCAACTACATGCGTGCTAGATTAATATATGCCATTTCACTCATACATGAATACTTGAACACTTGAACTTACTTGACTTGTACTTGTTAGCCCTCGTGAGACTCTTGTGTGATATATGGCCAATCCAATATTAATTCACTTGTTACATGCTCTTGA
This sequence comes from Amorphophallus konjac, assembly GCA_022559845.1. Taxonomy (NCBI): domain Eukaryota; kingdom Viridiplantae; phylum Streptophyta; class Magnoliopsida; order Alismatales; family Araceae; genus Amorphophallus; species Amorphophallus konjac. Next base: position 460,657,186 of record CM040121.1, on the reverse strand, counting down.
TTGTGGAAAGGTTATCTCTGGTATGTTATACTTGGAATCTCATTTTTGTCTATTCCTTATCTTACTTGAGATTCAAGTGTTTACATCCGTTCATCTTTCTGTTAATATTCTGATTATCTCATGGTTTATTTCTATTTCTCGACATTACTGCATTTATCTTGTCAAGATATTAATTACTTAAAGAATGTCTAATTCAGAGATAAAAATCTTACTGAGCTTTCACTCACCTTACGTTATTATTGTTATTTCAGGTAATTCTGTTGAGGATTTGCATTCTGAGGGGGATGGGCGAGAGTAGGGGACCGATCAAGTCATCCCTATAAGTCTTTTCTTTTCTTGAGTCTAGAGTAGATTTATGAGAGTCTTGTAATTTTGCCCTTTTCCTTTTTAGTGTTTTTCTTTGAATTTGGAATTATAATTAGAGTCAAGTTGTTATAATAAGTCTTGGAGTCTTATGTATCAAGAGTTTTGGATTATCAATAAAATTATAGTTGTTCTTTGGCCTTGTATTATTTCTTGTTATTCCACTCTCGATATTATTCTACGTTCTATCACACATGATCAAGGCATATTGCATAAATCATTAATCACTTTAAGCAAGTCTGGATTAGAGATATAATTCCTACTGAGCTTTTCACTCATCTAGTTTTATTCCAATGTTTTTCAGATAATCAGGTGGCTAGCAAGGCCGTGACTCTAATGGGAAGGGACAGTGTGCAAGAGAGCTCCTAAAGATAGATGAACTGTGTCTTTTACTTTTCGTGAGTCTAGATTTGAATTTTGTATTGAGTCCAACTAAGTGTGTCTTTTATTTTCTTTTTGAAATTGTAATTGAGTCAATAAGTTGTAATAACAAGTTTATGTCAATAAAATTTTATTTTTGTCAATTTCTTGTCCTTGTGTCTTAAGTTATCGTTCTGATTGACACGACTGTATCGCTGCCACGTTCCGAGCAATGCGTTCCGCTGCTATCGGTTCGGGGTGTGACAGAAGAGGTATCAGAGCCTAGTCATCTTAAACCCTAGATTTTTGCCGTGAGTATGTGTCATTTAGGTCTTTTCCTTATTATTACCCAGTGAGAATGGGTAGAGCTTGGGGTTAAATAATAAAAGACAAATGAGATAATTAATTATCATTATTTTAACTCTCATAATCCTTGAATAAGATAAATAATCTCCATAATTATTCTTGCAGGAACCTAGATTCAATGGAGGCGGCTAGGTCTGACTTTGTTCCCCAGGTAGCACTCGTGGATATCCAAACTTATGTGGACCTAGTTAGGAGAGTCCAGCTATTAGAAAAGGCCGCGGAAGAGAGAGAGGGAGTTGAAGAGAAGAATCAAGCCACCAATTCTACAAAATTTATCTCGGCTAAGAAGAGACCTAATAAGGGTGGTAGCTAGAAATAATTACCTATATTTTAGAAAGAGAAAAGATAATTATGAATTATGTAAGTCCTTATGAGGAATGAAACAGAATAAAAATAAAATGGGGTCATCATATAAATAAATGACGACCTATGAGGGGAGATCCAAAGATAATTGGAGATTAAATTATATCATTTTAATTCTAAATTAAGAATAAATCTAAAGGAATCATTAGTGACTTAAATTTAATATTTAAAAAATTAAAAATGAAACTTGGGTATTCATCTTTAGAATAAATCCCATAAAATACGGTGAGTTAAAAATAAAAATCGTCACTAGACCGAACCTGTCTCTGATACTCGAGACGACGGTAAAAATTTATAAGGTACACACGTAGGAAAACCCCACAAATAGGCCTCCCCATTACCTAAACAAAAAAAGTCACATTTAAAACCAATAAGACAAAGCCCCTTTGCATTGAAGAAAAACTAATGAGCTTCCCTATTAAACATCATCATCATCATCGTCAGCAGAGCCTTATCCCAATTATTTGGGGTTGACTACATGAATCGTATTCCGCCAAAGATTTCTATCAAGTGTTGTATTCATATTTAAACCCAAGAAACTAATGTCCTTCCTAATAACATCACATCATCTCATTTTAGGCTTTCCCCGAGCTCTTTTACTAGCATCCACTAAGATACGGTTACATCTTTTAACCGGCGCTGAGTTGGGGCGACGAAGCACATGACCAAACCACCTGAGTCTATTTTATCTGATTTTACTATCAATTGGGGCTATCCCTAAGCCCTTACGGATGCGCTCATTCCTAATTTTATCTTTCTTAGTCTTGCCACACACCCATCTCAACATTCTCATCTCTACTACACACATTTTGTGAATGTGTTCCTTTCGTACTGCCCAACACTCGGTATCATATAACAAAACAGGTCTCACAGCCGTTCTATAAAATCTCCCTTTGAATTTCACAGGCATACGACGATCACAGAGGACTCCTGATACGCTTCTCCATCTTAACCAGCCTGCCTTAATCCTATGTGTAACGGCGTCATAAATCTCTCCATTCTCTTGTATGATAGACCCTAAGTATCGAAAGCTACTATTCTTCGGAATGTTATGCCCATCAATTAGAACCTTGTCTTCCTGTGCCACTCTCCCATTACTAAAATTACAATGCATAAACTCTGACTTACTCCTACTAATTTTAAAACCTTTAGACTCCAAGGCATCTCTCCAACGCTCTAACTTAGCATTTAATGCATCAATACTCTCATCAATTAAGACAATATCATTTGCAAATAACATACACCAAGGGATATCCTCATGTAATTGTTTTGTTACTTCATCCATAACTAAGATAAAGAGATACGGACTTAGTACAGAATCTTGAACATATAGGTGTATTAAAGGCCAGATATTAGTTAATGAGTTCCCCAATTAAACTTATATAGGTAAAGATCAAGGGCTTTATATTTAACACGTATTATGGGCTTCTCAATAAAACACTTAAAGGTTAAATGGGCCTTATAGGCTTGCGATACATAGGATTCCCGTTCCTTTAGGTTCTCTGTTAACTATAGAATGGGCCTCCCGTAAGAAATGGGTTTAGGAATGTTTCAAAGACTTTGGGTTTTCTTAAAACCCTTAACATGATCGAACAATACACGTGAGGGATTTTAGTGTTTTTTTTGAAAGCAACAAGAAAGGTGGCGGCGGATGTGGCAGGGAAAGGATTGCATGAAAATCCTGAAACACGTTAGGAATGTTACGTAGGAAATTTAATTCCCATTAAGTTTCTGCCCCGTATTAGGACTCTCTCTCTATAAAACTAAACCCTTCGAACATGTTGTTACTGTTCCATTCGACGAAGGGGGAGGTGTTGCGGGCTGCTGCTACGGTGGCTGCTTCCCATGCGTAGAAAGGAGGATTTTGCTTCTCGGTTCTCCTTCCTCCTATGTCCGGTGCGTGAAGAAGAAGGGGCTTCTTCTTCCTCCAATTTTCTGCAACCTTTTCGTCCCTCCTGTGTCTTCTTCATCCTTCGTACTGAGGTAGGTTTCTCTTCCCAGACGTAAATCAGAGACGTTAATCATGTTCACGTCTGTATAGTTTTATTTACACCGTGTTTGCATGTTTTATTTTAGTAAATTAATAACTACAGTATGCTTAAAAAATTTTAACCAAATAATCAAATATCTAGAAATCATAAAGTATATGTGACTTGAAACTCTATGTTTTTCTTTAAAGGGTAGTCTTAACTGGTTAACAATGTTGGTATCTAAAATATACGAATTTTATTGTCACACGGGGAATCACACGGACTAATGTAACAAGATAGTTATAGCTTTTGCTTTGATGATTTATTTCGTGAGCGTCGGAGTGTCCTTTGGTCATAAAATTTTACGGGAGTGTTACTGGGATAGTGAGCGAGGTCGTTGGGATGGTATCTCTTTTTTTCGATCCTAAGATAGGCCTCCTCTCTAGCCATTTTTTTTTACGCATCCTGTTAAGTAGAGTATTTCGGGCTCTTTATTTTGGTATATAGAATGCACGGTTCCGACATGTATACGTCGAGAACTTGGGATTTAAAGAAGGCTCTGCACTATTCATCAATTTCATATATGTTACCCTTAATTCTTTTAGAAAAAATAAAACTTTAAAGTTAAATCCATAATATCCTTTATGCTTTATTTCTTTTCCCGTTTATCCTTATTCTTTAGGGCAAGTTTGCTAACTGAGCATGGTTAGCGGCTTCTGTGTGAGGGGGAGGCGGGTCTCGCCGTGCATTTCTCTCTCGTCGGTTAGCGGAATCGCCCGACAACTCTGTTGTCAAAGCGGCCCTTCAATAGGGTGGGGTGACTTATTTGCGTCCGCACGTGCGAATACGTCACCCCACCCCGATTAGCGGGGGATGAATGTGAGAGAAAATTATGGGGTCTCGTTACCCAGTTAGATTAATCCATTATTTCCAAACTTACTTGAGGGTCTCTTTATTTTCCGAATAAGATAGGAGTGATAACAAATGGATGTGAGAGAAAATTGTGGATCTCTTTGTTTGGTATCTTTGTCCAAACTGACGTGAGGGTCTCTTTGTTTTCTCTTATCCTATTCAGAAAACAAAGAGATCTGAAGCCTATCCTATTCAGAAAACAAAGAGAACCTCAAGTCCAAACATTCTCCTATCCTATTCAGAAAACAAAGAGACCTTAAAAAGTTTATCCCTATCTTTCTCTTTCAAGATATGTATATATATTATATAATATGGTTATATATGAGGCATTATTTTTTGGAATAGTAAATTAAATAGGAAAAATATATATATATGAATTGACATCTTTTAAAAAGACGTTATTTCTTGGAATATTAAATTCAATAGAAATTGACGTCGGTTCAAAGAGACGTGAATTCTTGTTTAAATTATTAAAATAAAATAAATAAGAAAATTATGGAATTGACATCTATCTTAGTGGATGCTAAATAAATAAATGACTCCTTCGTATACGGACACCAATTAACATAGTTATATTTTAATTATAGTAAATTCTAGAATTGGCTCCTCTCTAATAAGATGCGAATTATTAAATTGACGCCTGCTTGCATGGACGCAGATTTGCTATCTCACATTTTTTATCAGATTTTGACCCATATCGCAGGTCTACTGGCACTTCTATCTCAAGTCCGAAGATAGAGTCCCTATTTCACGCTGTTTCATGTTACATCTCAATTCTTGGAGATTGAAAGACCCTCCGCCGGATATTCCTTCCGTCGGACCGGAATTTCTTTCTCTAAGGCCTCTGTAAGTCTCTACTAGCCTTGGATTCTCTCGAGACAGTCGAGCAGATTATATCCTAAAAACCTTGGAACCTTGTTTGTTATGTCACTCTGAAGAAACATGATACCCTATAAATCATGAAGCGCTATTTGTGGTGTTCTGTGAGAGTTTGTCTCTGTCTGGAATTGGCGACCAGACAGTGGACGCTAATTTGAATTAACGACCGCTTGAAGTGACGCTATTTTTTCGTGCCTGCACTGTTCACAGAATTGGCGGCCACCGTAGTGGACGCTATTTCTGTATATGGCGGTGGTCTGAGTGGAAGTCAATAACCCAGTTTCGTGAATGTCTTGGTTTTATGAGATTTATCGATGTGTCATCATTGATCAAAGTTCTGTCCCTGAAATCTCTATTCGTGAATCTACCTTATTATCCTACAATGGCTTATTCTTTTAGAATTCTATTGGCTATAAACTTTAGTGGATATCTAAATATTTACATGATTCAATGCTTGGCGTTAATGGGGTCCGGTCTGATCCTGGGAGGAGCTGTAACGACCCGAGAATCCAATTACCGGGAAGACCCGATAACCCGAGACTCAAACCGCCACCCACGAGCCCGAAGACTAGGAAGGGTTAGAAGGATGGTGTGGAGACTACGCAAGTATCACAAATAATTGTATAAATTAAACAGTTCATTTGATTAAAAAGGAAAATAATTAACATTTTATATGATACATGGTCCACAAGATATAACAAAATAAATAACAGTAGTACACAACTAGTATAGAGACAAGAAAGAAAAGTACAGCTACACGGGGCGTACCTCGGCTCTGACCTCTGGCACTAACGCAGGGCACCTGAACCACGCTGAGCCTCAGACGCGCTCCCCTGAGGCCGCGCCTCGCCTGAAACACGGTGAAAACACGTAGGGAATGAGTCTCAGAACAAGACTCAGTAGGGATCACTCGAACCCTACCTCGTAAAATGGAAAATCGCTACACTAGCAGTAAGCGAGTACCTCAGAAGTGAAAAAGCCCTGCAACTACAAACACCGTTCTCACGGCACGAAAACCGACTCACGCGCTACGACGAGACAGCCGGAACTCAACAGTCAACCCGACGAAAACCCGAAGGTCGAAGTCACAAAGACTGACAGTCTGTCACTCTCGACTCGACAGGACTACCTCCCACTAGAAGCAAGGCCGGATGTGTCCACTGACGTCTTAGTCTGCGCCTCGGGTGTCTCCCACCGGCCCAGCGAGAACTGAGACACCGTACAAGTAACCACAAAGTAAGTGACTAGCTGGGGTCACGCTCATCAGCGTGGGTCCAACCGCCCCCAACCACGTGTGCACACACAGACCATGCGTCCCAGGTCTGGCCTCTAACTGGTTTTCCCCTCAGCCGGACTCTGGCTGCAAGACGTGGGGCCCGACGGAAACAAGTCTAAAAATCGTCCTCAGGGTAGCCTCTCCACCACTCCCTGGTGGGACCGCTAAACGCGTAAGCAGGCTACGACTAGTGGAGTGTAGTACCCCTGACAAGTAGAGGAGTAAAATTTCTTAAATAAATTAAATTTTTAAATTTTCTTAGTTATACACTTACGAGGTCTCAACACATATTAACAACCTAAGATAAATAACCCAATTGAATTAGCACCCATGTTTGAAAATTTAAATCTCTGTACATTAAGAAGAAACGGCGCCTGTTCCAACAGACGATAAACAGTTTACACGCCCTGTGCTCAGGACGCCAATACTTGTAACAATGGATTAATATAACGAACACAGTGTATATATATATTCCCTGTAAATAGAAACTAAAACTGCACCTGATAATTGGAACGTTAATTAATATTAACACATGACATCCCGAACGCTATTTCTGTTTACGTTTTGATTATTATATCCATGACCTGGAATATTTTCCTGTAAAATCATAAACTAAAATTCTAGGAATTGGGAATCAGCGCCTTCCTAGAAGAACGTTGATTACATAAAACACGCAATAATATCAATGAATGAGCGGCTATCCTGTCAGACGCTATTTGATATAGCGCCTGCATGGCAGGACGCTATTTGCTTATGATTTTCCTAAGTTTTCCAACCCCACCGTGGGGCACCGCTTGGCACTCTCATCCCATTCCGTGGATGAGGTCCCTGTTTTGATTCTATCGATTACCCTCAACTCTCCGAGGTGATTGAGCTCTCGTTGGACATTCTGTTCCTTCAGACTGGCGATTTCATCTTAGAGACCTCCGTCAGTCTCCGCTAGTCTTGGATTCTCTCAAGGCAGCCGAGCAGGTTGTACACTAAAAACCCTATACACAGTGTCATAGTCATGTCCCTCTAAAGAAACATGATGCCCAGCCCTCATGAAATGCCATTTCTAGCTTTTATGGGAAATTTGCACTTTCTAGTAATCTGCGCCCAGTGTAGCAGACGCCATTTACAAATAACGCCATGTTTGGAGGACGTTATTTACTTCGTGCCTATTTATCTATTTCCAGAATGAGCGCCCATTGCTATGGACACCAATTCTATTCTGCGGCTTCCCTGACGGACGCCATTTACCCAGTTTTATGAAATGTCTCGGATTTTTAGCTAAGTCATCTCTACACGCGGTATCTTCCTTGAACTCCAAATTCCCTGAATCCACCTTATTATCCTACAATGATCTATTCATTTGAAGTTCTTGGCTACCATAAACTATAGTAGATGTCAAATCATACAACCAATGCCTGCGCATATAGGGCCCAATCTAGTCCTAGGAGGAGCACCCGAAAGTACTTGTGCCCATGGGAGTTTAATGATTACGGTGTGGCATTGCACCGGAGTGCATGACTATCTTGATTATGACGTTCCACAATCTCTCTCTCGTGCTTGACTTGACTTGCTTGACTTGCGTGGCCCGGAATGGGCAAGTACTTGAATAAATAAGTAGCCACTATCTCGTGACATGACTCGATACTGCATGCTTGGTCCCCTTGAAAAATTTTACTTGATACACATGCTATCTTGCAAGCGTTCTTGATATTTCACTCTCGTTATTTACTTACATTTTTTTCATGCATGAACATGCTACAATTGCATAATGTAATAATCACTTAAAGCTAGTTTGGGTCTAGAGATATAATTCCTACTGAGCGTTCGCTCATCAAGTGTTTTTCAATATTTTTCAGGTAACTAAGACTCTGACTCGCAACCAGATGGGGATGACCAAGAGTGTTGAGTGTAGAGCTCCAAGTGTCAGTCCAAGTCACATCATGTCTGGAGATCAATATATTGCTATCAAAGACTTGCGGCGTCGCATCTTCCCTTGAGTCATTGTCGTGTCTTTTCCTTTGGAGTCGTTGTCGTATCTTTATTTAATTTGAATCTTTGTGTAAGAGGCTTCTGTCCTCAAGATGATGTGTTGCATTCCTATGGTTTTGATGATGTCTCACACTATAAATCAATCTTCTATCTCTAGATTAATGTTGCTTCATCATGTGAGTGAGTACAGTTCATTTTGTTGTCAGATAAGCATGCTATCATGATTTTATCTACACTCTGCTTAGCTAGTATTGACAGCAGTGGGTCGACCCACCCCTTCTGATGCGTCGACTCATCTGTTCATTGGCATAACTCCTTCAAGTCTATTCACTCTGTCTGCACAGTCTTCACACCAGTGCGTCAACTCAGTGTGCTGATGCGTAGACTCTTCTGTTCAGGTTCTTCATTTGATTAAGTCTATACATCATCAGTTAAACGTAATAGTAATACGTTACAGCGTCAACTCATTGGGCTGCAGCGTCAACTCAGCATGTTAAACACTATGTTAAAAGCCTAAGTCTATACACTCGTTTGTGAGTCTTTCAACTCTGTACACTGCTTGAGCCTCACCAAGTATGTGCATCGCTTCAAGCGATTCTAGTCTAAACAGTTGGCCTTCAGACTAGCAAGTCTATACATCGCATAGTCTGCACATTGCCTTCAGCCCAAGTGCTCAAAGCAAAGTCTATACATCGCATAGTCTGCACATTGCCTTCAGCCCAAGTGCTCAAAGCCAAGTCTATACAACGCCAACCCAACACATTGAACAGCTCTCCATGTCTATACCCTAGACTTCATTTCTCTGAAGTCTATTCATTGCTGTTTGAATTGCAAGTCCATACACTGGAAACTCCTCATTTGATTGAGTCTGTACATTGAGCTCAACGTTAACACTAAGTCTATACACTTCTTTCTTGTTGCTGAAGGGAGCAGGGTCGACGTCTGAAGCTTAAAGCGTCCACGCATCAGTAGACGAAGCTTTCACGTCGTCTTCTATTGCGTCAACGCCACAAGCAAGCAGCGTCGACGCAGCAGTTAAAGTAGCAGAGACTCTTACAAGCGATGAAGCCATCATGAAATCTTCCACTGCGTCAACGCCATCAACAAGAAGCGTCAACGCAGCGGCATAAGAGATGCCAGTATAGAAATGTACACGTTCGTGCGTCAACGCCACCAACTGGCAGCGTCGACGCAGCAGTCCAAGAAAGGGCGACTCACCTCTGGCTGCCTTCAAAGCGTCAACGCAGCAGTGGAGCGGCGTCGACGCAGCACGCCCATCTGCTAAAGACTTGATCACTGGATCATCGATGCGTCAACGCCACGGGCTGATGGAGTCGACGCAGCGGTTAAAAAGGTTGAAGATCTATGATAGGTGCGTCAACTCTTTGGAGCAAGTGAGTTGACACCATCTACCTCCAGTTGCTGAGCGTACTGGTGCTGGGCACGTGATCCGAGGATAAGGAGAATGCCCAGATGAGGACACGTGTTCTGATAGTCTACTGGATGCTGCCACGTGGTCCGAATTCTTAGGGCGGGAACTGTGGAAGCCACACGCGCCCTGCTGCTGCTGCAGGTATAAAATGAAGCCTTCGTCTTCAGATGAAGGTTGATCGAAGAAGAAGCCTGGAGAGCATATACGTCCTTCGATCCAGAAAAGGAAAGAAAAGTGCAGAGAGAAAGAAAGAGAAAGGAAAAGAGTAGAGAGTTCAATATCTGAGAGGAGTTTGGTCGAGAGAGAGAGTGTGTGTGTGCTGATTGATGAATTGCTTCATTTGAAGCTACATTTGTATTGGGTTTCAGAACCGATTCCTTCTCATTGTTTTTCATTTTCCACTTTGCTTTCGTTTATTTTTTGTCCTTCTATTCTGATCTGAATTGTTGTCCCTCCGGTGTGTGGAGGAAGGGAGTATCACTCCAGTTTCCCTCTGTGTTGTAGAGGAAGAGAGATCGGTGATCTCTGGTGGTGTTAGTGACTGGTTGTCATTAACAGTTTCCCTCCGGTGTGTGGAGGAAGGGAGAGGTTTCTCCGGTCGTGTTCTAGCTGGGAGCTAGAACAGGTTTCAAGTTCTGTGGGTAGCAGAACTTGGTTGAGGGTTTTGTCTCCCTTGGTGTTCAAGCTGTGTGGCAGCAACTGTTCGCAGATTGAGTCTGCATTGATCTAGCATCGTCTAGTAGAATCCTCACTCTAGTTGGAGTGAGGGGTGGATGTAGATTGCGGACTGCAATCGAACCACCTAAAAACCGAGTGCCTCCTCTGTGGTTTGCTATTGTTCTCTACGCTCTTCATCTGCTCGGCTCTTTGCTTCCATGTGATTCGCTCTTCATTCTCATTTACATCCCTCTGTGTACGGTTTAAGGAGGTGCGTTAGTAGTAGAAAATTTATTCCGCTTAAGTTGATACAAATTGGGAGTGATCTATTCATCCCCCCCTTCTATATCACTCTTGCTGCACTAACATGATGTATATTATCCTTAGTAGTCTTCTACTGTTAAATGACGTTATGGTTTAAGATTTAAATTGAGATGGTATCAGTTTATTCTTGTTCTATTATTTGCGCACTCTGTCATTCTGTTGAAATTCTTATCGCTCTAATTGACATGATTGAATATAAACTCATCATGTCCTCCGAGTTCCTTCCGCGCTCGGGACGTGACAGTTTTTGTGGTATCAGAGCCTAGGATTTCAAATTCCTAGGTAACCTCAAGTCCAAGGATAGGTCAACTCTTAAACCTGTGAGATTGGGTAGAACCAAGGGATTAAGTCATAATAGGATATCCTATCTGAAATACGAATATGTCCAACCTTATAAATATCGATATGAACTAATTAAGATTTAAATATCTTGTAGGATTATGGCTGCAGAACGTGCCCAGTGGCGTGAGATGCAACAAACCGTCCAGAACTTTACCCAAGCGCTACAACAGATGGCACAGGGCGGAGCGCACCATGGAGCAGGAGATCTCCACAGGAGTTTCAAAAACCTGAACCCTCCGAAGTTCACGGGTTCTTCTAACCCAGATGATGCTGAGAACTGGCTAAAGGAGATAGAAAGAATTTTCCGTGTCATGCAGTGCACGGACGACGAGAAGGTCCTGCTAGCGACGTTCCAACTAGAACGAGATGCTAGGAGCTGGTGGGAATCAATAGAAGCTACATTATTGGAAGACAATATAACCTGGGCAAATTTTGTTGAACATTTCAAGAACAAATACTTCTCCGACCGCGTCCAAGAGAAGAAGGCCGCTGAATTTACAGCTCTTAAGCAGAGAACTTTGACTGTGGCTGAGTATGAGGCCCAGTTCTAATGGAGGTGAGTCCTCCAAGGATAAGAAGCCCAAGCCGAACAACAAGCCATTCTCCATCACCGTACCCAAAGAAAATTGCAAGTACTGCAACAAGTCCGGCCACAAGGCCGATGAATGTTGGAGGAAACTAGGAGCATGCCTCCGTTGTGGGAGTCGGGAACACCGGATCCCTGATTGTCCACTGCTGAATGAACAGACTGAAGTGACCAAGGAAGAAAAGCGCCCGACAAAGAAGCAAGGACGTCTCCAAGCTTTACAGGAGACGGAACCAATGTAAGGTGGACTGGTGGAAGGTATTTTAACTATTTGTTCCAAGTCTGCTCAAGTTCTATTTGATACCGGCGCAACCCATTCTTTTGTTTCAAAGAAATTTGCTGCTTCATTCTCTATGGAACCTGAATGGATAGACTTAATGATTTCTACCCCGTTAGGGAATGAGTCTGATGTCACTTTCCATTACCCAAACTGTAAGGTCATGGTTAAAGGCCACAATCTACCTGCCGACCTGATATGTTTAGACCTACAAGGGTATGATGTCATTCTAGGTGCCGATTGGCTTTCCACCCATCGGGTAACTGTAGACTGCCGAAATGGGAAAGTAACCTTTGTGGATTACCCGGAGTTAACTTAGATTACTCCACGGAAGAGATCACCAGTTATCTCAGCTCTCTGAGCCAGCAAGCTCATCAACAAGGGATGCGAGGCGTTCCTGGCATTTGTGACCGCCACAGAAGCTAAGGTGGCCAGATTAGAAGACATTCATGTAGCTCGGGAGTTTCTCGATGTATTCCCTGAAGACTTACCTGGTTTGACACCAGAAAGGGAAGTCTCTTTCACCATAGACCTTGTTCCTGGTGCCGGGCCTGTATCCAAGGCACCCTATAGAATGTCCCCCGTAGAATTGAAGGAATTGAAGGATCAGCTTATGGAGCTATTGAAGAAGGGTTTCATCAGACCAAGTACTTCCCCATGGGGAGCACCAGTGCTATTCGTCAAGAAGAAGGATGGATCAATGAGGCTGTGCATCGATTATCGGCAGCTGAACCATCTCACCATCAAGAATAAATACCCACTGCCGAGGATTGATGAACTCTTCGATCAAATCTCTAAAGCAAAGTATTTCTCGAAGATTGATCTTCGATTAAGTTATCACCAACTAAGAATCAAGGATGAGGACATTCAAAAAACTACATTCCGAAGCAGGTACGGGCATTATGAATTTACTATTATGCCATTTAGACTAACGAATGCCCCTGCAGCATTTATGTAGCTAATGAATAGCATCTTTAGACCGCATCTGGATAAATTTGTTGTGATTTTCATTGATGATATCTTGATATATTCAAAGACTGAAGAGGAGCATGAAGTGCATTTGAGGATAACATTGCAGATATTGAGGGATAATCAATTATACGCTAAATTTAGCAAGTGCGAGTTCTGGTTAGAAGAAGTGGCTTTCTTAGGCCATATAGTTTCGAAGGATGGAATTTCTGTGGATCCTGCAAAGGTCGAAGCTGTGAAGAGCTGGGAACGACCTACCAATGCAATAGAAATACGAAGTTTCTTGGGTCTTGCTGGTTATTACCAGCGGTTTATCAAGAACTTCTCAAAGATTGCAGTTCCACTCACCAGGTTGACTCACAAGGAAATACCATATGAATGGAATGAGGATTGTGAAAGAAGTTTTCAAGCCTTAAAGGACCACTTGACCACTGCTCCGGTCTTGGCCTTACCTGTTGAGGGAGAGAAGTACGAGGTTTATACCGATGCTTCAGGTATTGGTCTCGGATGTGTGTTGATGCAACAAGGAAGAGTTATCGCATACTCTTCAAGGCAATTGAAGAAACACAAAGAAAACTACCCAGTGCACGACCTGGAACTAGTTGCGGTAGTGTTTGCCTGGAGACATTATCTCTATGGAGAATCATTCACCGTGTACTCCGATCACAAAAGCCTCAAGTACCTATTTTCTCAGAAGGAACTTAATATGAGGCAGAGGCATTTGTTGGGTTCGGTGCGTTGGATTCAGAGGGGGGTGAATGAATCCCACCCTTAAAAATTTCACCTAATTAAATTCTGTAGCTACACACAGTTGCGGAATAAAACTATTTAGCTCTTCAAGATGAGATTCTAAGACACACTTGATCAACCAGTTGGACTGCAACAATGTAGGCACTTGAGCAAGTCTAAGCGGAGACAGATGAAAATTGAAACAGTGTGTACCGCACCTATGCATTCATCTAGTGAAGACAGAAAAGAACATTCAAACCACAGTGCACAAATGGTTTTTAGGTGGTTCGGTCCTCCAGACCTACGTCCACCCCACACTCAAACCCGAGTGTGGATTCCGCTGACTAACAGCTTGAACCGCTGGGCCTCACAGCTTGCCTACAACCGCTGAGCATCACAGCTTACTTCCGCTGGGCAATACAGCTTAGCCATCCGCTAACTCACAGCTTGACCGCTGGGGACTACAGCTTAACCCAACCGCTGGGGACTACAGCTTAACCCGACCAGTGGAATCCTCCACTGCAAACGCTGGGCAATACAGCTTAGCCGTCCGAGGTATCCACCTCGCCCGCTGAGCAACATAGCTTGCTGTCTAGAGAACCACGTTCTCTGCAACGTTGGGGATTACAGCTTACCCGTCCAGTGGAATCCTCCACTGCAAACCGCTGACTAACAGTTTGAAGAAATGTAAAAGAGAAAACACAAAATAGGAAAAAATCAACGACTGAAAGCTGAAAATGAAGCACAAATAATATGGCTCTCAACAGAGCTGACTGGCCTGGATTTGATCCACGGTCCAGTGAGGACAGATCTTCGAATGAAGCTTCTCTCTGCCCCTCCTTTCTTTTCTTCTTACTGTCTACTCTCCTCTCTGCTCTTCTTCTTCTTCCGATCACTCTGTCTCTCTTTCTTTCTCTTTCTCTTCTTCACTCTTTTTTCTTTCTCTTCCTCTTCTTCTGGATCGTGCAGGCACTCACTGCTTCTGCTCTTCTGCTTCAGCTCTCACAGCTTGGATCAGTCTTCTTCTGAGGAAGAAGCTTAGTATATATAGCAGCAGCAGGTAGGGCGTGTGCTCTCCACAGTTCCCGCCCAATCGCCTTGACCACGTGGCAGCATCTCAGCCTGCTGGATTACACGTGTCACGATCCTGAGCCATCTCCATCTTGGATCTCATGCCCTCCTTAAGTTCCTCGACCAACAGTCCTGTTAGAACATACGAGGATGCACTGAGTTAATTCAGAAAGCAATGTACATACTTTATTTTGAACGATGCACAATGCATAGTGTATGGACTTAGCGTGAATGCGAGAAGACGATGTATAGGGAAGTCTACACATTGAATCATGGACTATGCCCTTGAAGAATGTACAGACATGAAATGAATGAAGAACACGGGCTGTACATACTTGATAGCATGCATCAATGTACAGACTTTAGACATGATGCAATGTATAGACTTGACTGCACAGAGACGCTAAGTGAGACGCAGCTTAACAAGCACTGACTTGATGCTCACACGGCTGTACATACTTGCATGAGACGCTGGGTGAGACGCTAAGTGACACGGTTGTTCACGAGACATGAAATGCATTGGCTGTACAGACTTTAAATGCTCAAGCAGATGTACAGACTTTAAATGCTCAAGTGAGACGCTAAGTGAGACGGTGCAATGTATGGACTTTGCGTGGATGAGACAAGGCTAACGGATGTATAGACTTGCTCAGCCATGTGGCGTGCTACCAGACAATGTACAGACTTTATCCAATGTACAGACTCTGTTTCATGCTTGCATCGACTTTAGCTTAGAGTAACTGAAGAATGCACCCATGCAGAGTATGCATATAAACAGAGCAATGCACCGATGTTATATGCATGTGAACTAGAATTGCACTGATGCTTGCATGAGAATGCACGGACCTTCAGATGCAGCAATTGTATATTGTACCGAGTTTTTCGTATGCTGACAGACATATACTTAGCTCATGACATGCACAGACTTAGACTTATATGCTAAAGCAGGAAATGCACATTGACAGAGATGTTCATGATATGCAATGCTGACTCATAGTGTTTGCTATCATCAAAATCACAGGGGCACAACAATCTCCCCCTTTTTGATGATGGCAACACTATGAGTCACACTGACTCATGTCAAACTATTCTCTCCCTTTGACTTCATCAAAAAGAAAATAGTTTGAGATGAGAAATACAGATATGCATGCAATGATTGAATGAAAGTCTCTCCCTTTGACTAAGTCATGAAAGGCTCTCTCTCCCTTATTGGCACATCATGAATGCTAAATGCAGTAAACATGCAGATTTCCCTTAGAACAACCCATTCTCCCCCTGAATGTATAACTCCCCTTGAATTATTTCTCCCCCTTTGAGAAGGAATATGGACGGATGAAACACATCTCCTCTTGTGACATAATCAAAAGGTAGAGAAGATAGGAGGGAAAGAACATGAATAAGGTAAGGGGTCACTACACAACAGCTGAAGCATTGGTTCAGAAAGTGAGTATGATTATAGACAACTGTTAAAGCATAAGAGTCAGCAATATACAATCTTGAAATAGTTCAGGTTTAACAGTGATAAATATAGAGTAAAGCAGCTGACCACTGAAAAAGAGTTATAGACTCCATTTATAGCAATGAATCTAGGGCACATCGTTTTAATAGATAAGTCAGAAATAATACCCTTTGTAATTAAACATGGAAGTTCAAGAAAGGCAACTTGAATATGTATTGAGAAAAATAATTTACACTCAATGACTTTTGATTTCAAAGGGTTACAGCAGTTTATTTTTCACCTTTTAATTTTCAGAAACTGAGCTAAGTGAATAGACCAGTGGCATTTATGCTGTTGACATTAGGTGTACACCTTGATCAGAGGCAGGTACCCCCAGTTACTAGGCATAAACTACTAGGTCTATTTCAGATCAAGACCTACAAGGAACAATTTTCACCTTTGACATTAAGGGTACACCTTGATCAGAGGCCAGCACCCCCAGTTACTTGGTGAAGACTCCCCCTATAGATTTGACCCTATGAACAGAGATAGCCTGAAGCACTTCATGACTTATGAATTCTCCTGCTTCTTTGAAGGAGATCACAGTTTCTCAGTGCAATTCAGCCATTGCTCTGTCACTGTGTTCAGTTCTTTACCTTGATGATCTTATTTACTGCTGCCCAGATTTCTTTTAGAGTGATTGTTTAAAAATAGTACACACTCTTATTCACCTTTTCTAGACATTTTCAGTTTAACACGTTCAGGCATTAAAAAAACTTTCTCTATTCTAACCATGAGACAGAGATTAAGAGCTATAAAAGTTTTCTTTTATCTCAAATTCTGAAGTGCAGACACTTAACTCTTCAATTTATAAAGGTTAAACATTTAGTTCCTTTCAATTTGCAAGTGTGATTCTTATAAATGAAAAATTACAATAATCACAGCTCAATGTACTAAACCAGAAGGTGATAGGGAAATGATAGCAATAGGCATTAAGGTCCAAGAGCATCTGATGTCAAAGAATATTAATGAATTGAGTGGGGACGAAGAGAAGTGAAAAGGATTCAATGTATTGAACTGAACTCTCAGCTCCCCCTGACACCAAGATGCAACAATTATGCTATGCAATGAATCATTTCTTTTCAGATTTTTCAAATTTGATGATATGCAGTATAAAGCAGTCCTATATGTATTGAACGACTTCCTTGATAGTCATGCAAATGATATATGCAGACATTAGACACATGCATCGACTATATGCACTAAATGAACCATTCAAACTCAGTGTAACACATGAATAAGCTCGGTGCAAAGTGCGTACATGCACAAACATGTGAGAAGCATACTCGATGCAATGTATGAACAACCATGAACATGGGTTTAAGTAAACTCGGTGCAGGGTATGCATCGACTATAAAAATGGTTGTGTAGTGCATCTAGCATCTTATGTACATAGTGCAATAGGTGGCAAGAGAAGAGCATCAGATATGTGCAGAATTAAATTCAGTAGCTGAGTCTGGAATGCAGACTGATCAGCTAGACAAGAAGAGCACATCAGAAATCAAACACACAAATCAACATGAAATTCACCCTTTTTGACTCACAATTTTAGATGTTGGGATTTAAACACAGAGTTTTGGAACTGACCTGAATAGTACAATCATAGGGTTTTCATTCTTGAGTGCCTTGGTTAATTCAACCCCTTTTATTTCTCCCACCAAGGCACACCTGCAAGTTAGCAAACTATTTTGCACAAATAGGCACCCAAGATGTCTTGGGTCCTGACATGATAGTGACATATCTAGTAGGTATGGTAGCCAATTTTTATGCATGAAGGTCATCAATTCTCATCACATGGCAATCATTCATTGAATCACCTATCTGACCATAGTAGTGGCATGATGCAGCAGTTCTGAAATTTATTTTGTGCACATTCCTATGAGCAGGAGTTCTAAGTGCATATGCATGAAAATTTTTGTTAACAAAATTAAAATTCTGTTTACCAAAACCAGTCTGGTTTTGATATCCTACCACCCAACATGTTACAGCCCTGTGGCCAGATTTTCCACATTTGAAATATGCAATGGATTTTTCTTTAAAAACAGATTTGTTTCTATCAGCATCATAATGGCCTGATTTACAGTTGCCATTTAAACCTTGTGCATTCCAGCACTGAGCAGTAGTGTGTCCAAACTTCCTACAACGAAATCAATTCAAATTCTTTTTCCTACAAACATAATTTCTAGCATGAGTTTTCTGTTTAACAGCATTTAGGTCATCAATTCTCATTAAGTTGCATTCATGCATAAGATGACCAAGTCTGTGACAGTAAAAATATTTAACATTCTTTTTAACAGCAGATGAATTTGCTTGAAATTTTTCAGCATTCAAATTGTTTCTTCTCTTTTTATTTTTCACATTTTCATTTCGAGTTTGAACCTTTTTAGCAGCAGCTTCTTTTAGTGATTGATTTGAGGGACCAGCTACTTTAGAACTCGGCACAAATGTTGTGTATAGCTGGTTTCTAATATCATTCTTAACTCCAGAGCCATTATCAACCCTTTCACTTTGATTACTCACTTCATCTTCAAGAATTATTTTCATTTTCCCTTTATCCTTAACTGTCTTAGATGAAGTCTTCTTCAATTCAAAGATTTTATTTTTTAAGGAGACAATAAGACTTTCTGAATCAGCTTTCTCCTTTTCATAGACAGTCAGTATTTCTTTTAGTCTTTCAAATTCACCTTCCAGAGAAGGAGTCACTGACCTATCTCTTTCTATTGCAAGCCATTTTTCACCCATAATGATATTTAAGACCATGCGTTTTTTATTTTGCTCCTTCAATCTTTCATTTTCTGCTTTCAGAGATTCCTGATTTTCACTATTTAACAAGCAGATCTGTTCCTTATATGTATGAATATCAGACAAGCATGCATCATAAGATTGTTTCAATTTTGAGCAATTTTCACATGAAGCTTTTGAACTCTCCTGATCAAATTTCTTTTTCAACCTTTTATTCTCAGATTTTAATTTCCTACATCTCTCAGAGAGTTCCTCATTCATATCCCATAAATCATCAACCAAAATTTCTTCGGATTCAGAGCTTACCTTGGATGCAGTTTCCTCATGATCATTTCTCCGGTCAGCCATCATGCAAGTATCATCTTGTTGGTTATGCGTAGAAATGACTCTGTCATATATCTCCTTTCCAGAAGTGCACCTGAGAGCAAAAGGATATCTATCAGTATTAATCGCAGCTCTCAAGATATTAAGAACTATGACATTATCACGGTTCTTTATTTTGTCCTCTCTAGACCACTTGGTCTCATCATGAGGTAATTGGTGTGGGCCTTTAGATAGTAGACTCCATAGTTTGGGATCAATGGAGTCTACGTACACACATAGGCCTCCTAGCCAACTATTGAGGTTAGAACCATCATAAACCAGAGGACGAGCCATTTGGACAGATGGCAAACAGATTCAGCGCACAGAACAGTTGACAAGAAATGTATCAAAAGCGAAATAGCACTGAAAACAGCAGGATCGGATCTGCAAGTCATTGGACCTTCTGTGCAGACACCCGCTCTGATACCAAGGGTTGGGTTCGGTGCGTTGGATTCAGAGGGGGGTGAATGAATCCCACCCTTAAAAATTTCACCTAATTAAATTCTGTAGCTACACACAGTTGCGGAATAAAACTATTTAGCTCTTCAAGATGAGATTCCAAGACACACTTGATCAACCAGTTGGACAGCAACAATGCAGGCACCTGAGCAAGTCTAAGTGGAGATAGAATCAAATTGAAACAGTGTGTGCCGCACCTATGCATTCATCTAGCGAAGATAGAAAAGAACATTCAAACCACAGTGCACAAATGGTTTTTAGGTGGTTCGGTCCTCCAGACCTACGTCCACCCCACACTCAAACCTGAGTGTGGATTCCGCTAACTAACAGCTTGAACCGCTGGGCCTCACAGCTTGCCTACAAATGCTGAGCATCACAGCTTGCTTCCGCTGGGCAATACAGCTTAGCCATCCGCTGACTCACAGCTTGACCGCTGGGGACTACAGCTTAACCCAACCGCTGGGGACTACAGCTTAACCCGACCAGTGGAATCCTCCACTGCAAACACTGGGCAATACAGCTTAGCCGTCCGAGGTATCCACCTCGCCCGCTGAGCAACACAGCTTGCTGTCCAGAGAACCACGTTCTCTGCAACGCTAGGGATTACAGCTTACCCGTCCAGTGGAATCCTCCACTGCAAACCGCTGACTAACAGCTTGAAGAAAAGTAAAATAAAAAACACAAAATAGGAAAAAATCAACGATTGAAAGCTGAAAATGAAGCACAAACAATATGGCTCTCAACAGAGCTGACTGGCCTGGATTTGATCCATGGTCCAGTGAGGACAGATCTTCGAATGAAGCTTCTCTCTGCCCCTCCTTTCTTTTCTTCTTACTGTCTACTCTCCTCTCTGCTCTTCTTCTTCTTTCGATCACTCTGTCTCTCTTTCTTTCTCTTTCTCTTCTTCACTCTTTTTTCTTTCTCTTCCTCTTCTTCTGGATCGTGCAGGCACTCACTGCTTCTGCTCTTCTGCTTCAGCTCTCACAGCTTCGATCAGTCTTCTTCTGAGGAAGAAACTTAGTATATATAGCAGCAGCAGGTAGGGCGTGTGCTTTCCACAATTCCCGCCCAATCGCCTTGACCACGTGGCAGCATCTCAGCCTGCTGGATTACACGTGTCACGATCCTGAGCCATCTCCATCTTAGATCCCGTGCCCTCCTTAAGTTCCTCGACCAACAGTCCTGTTAGAACAGACGAGGATGCACTGAGTTAATTTAGAAAGCAATGTACAGACTTTGTTTTGAACGATGCACAATGCATAGTGTATGGACTTAGCGTGAATGCGAGAAGACGATGTATAGGGAAGTCTACACATTGAATCATGGACTATGCCCTTGAAGAATGTACAGACATGAAATGAATGAAGAACACGGGCTGTACATACTTGATAGCATGCATCAATGTACAGACTTTAGACATGATGCAATGTATAGACTTGACTGCACAGAGACGCTAAGTGAGACGCAGCTTAACAAGCACTGACTTGATGCTCACACGGCTGTACATACTTGCATGAGACGCTGGGTGAGACGCTAAGTGAGACGGTTGTTCACGATACATGAAATGCATTGGCTGTACAGACTTTAAATGCTCAAGCAGATGTACAGACTTTAAATGCTCAAGTGAAACGCTAAGTGAGACGGTGCAATGTATAGACTTTGCGTGGGTGAGGCAATGCTAACGGATGTATAGACTTGCTCAGCTGTGTGGCGTGCTACCAGACAATGTACAGACTCTGTTTCATGCTTGCATCGACTTTAGCTTTGAGTAACTGAAGAATGCACCGATGCAGAGTATGCATATAAATAGAGCAATGCACCGATGTTATTATGCATGTGAACTAGAATTGCACTGATGCTTGCATGAGAATGCACGGACCTTCAGATGCAGCAATTGTATATTGTACCGAGTTTTTCGTATGCTGACAGACATATACTTAGCTCATGACATGCATAGACTTAGACTTATATACTCAAGCAGGAAATGCACATTGACAGAGATGTTCATGATATGCAATGCTGACTCATAGTGTTTGCTATCATCAAAATCACAGGGGCACAATAGCATTGGCTTGAATACCTCAAGGATTTCGACTTTACTATACAATACCACCATGGTAAAGGTAATCCCGTGGCTGATGCCTTAAGTCAAAAATCGAGAGCGATGCTAGCCAATCTTATGATTCAGGAATGGAAGATACTAGAGAAATTTTCAGAACTCGATATAAGCATGAACAAGGAGGGAAGGTGTATTACTCTAGCCCACATGAGTTTGCATCCGGACCTACTTTCTGAGATCAAGAGACTGCAAGATGAAGATCCTACACTTGTGGATATAAAGGATAAGCTAGGCGAGAGACCTGATTTTAAGTTAGCAGATGATGACAGACTATTGTTCCATGAGAGGACATGTGTTCCAGACTATCCTGAGCTGAAGAAGAAGATTCTAGAAGAAGCTCACCACTCTAGGTACACTATTCATCCTGGAGCGACCTGTTAGAGCTGGTGCGATTGATTCAGAGGGGGGGTTAATGAATCCCTCAGTGAAAATCTAAACCAATTTTAAAACCTTAGACACGAACACACCAGATCAGAACTCCCTGAAAAGATGCAAGACTTGACTCAACAACGAGATGCTCTATTGATGCACATTGTTGAACACTTGACCTGCACTTCTAGCAGAAGCAGAGCTTTTGTGCTCTCAAGATGAGTCAACAGATAAGAAATTGAAGCGAGATCCTAAGCATGCATCTAGCGTTGGACACATAACTAAGCAATCCACATAATACACAAGGATTTTTAGGTGGTTCGGTCTTTTAGACCTACGTCCACTCCACACTTAACCATAGTGTGGATTTCTGCTGACACACAGCTTGAAAAATCGCTGGGCTTCACAGCTTGCCTACAAACACTGAGCGACACATCTTGCTAACCAGAGGAATCAATCCTCTGCAACACTGACAAACAGCTTGACCCGCTGGGCTTTACAGCTTAGCCGACCAGAGAAAACCTCCTCTGCAACCGCTGACGAACAACTTGAATAAAATGTCAAATAAGAAAGAGCTAAAAAGACTAAACACAGCAACGGAAAGTTGTTAATAAATCTAGAATAAACTACTCACATAGGAGCCAGGTGTCTCGGATCTGATCCAGAGAACACACCAGAACATATAATCTTCAGAGTGCTATTCTTCCTTCCCTTCGCCTTGTCTCTCTCTCTCTTTTCTTTTAGGGTGCTCGATCTCCCTTCTTCCAGATTCTTCAGCAATTTTCCCTGACTAATTCTTGAAGCCAACTCCCTATATATATATATATATATATATATATATATATATATATATATATATATATATCTAGCAAGAGAAACTCGTGTGGAGCAACCAACTTTCCCGCTCAGATTTTAGTCTGGATCTGAGTCTTCAGAAGACACGTGACAGCATTGGTATCGTCGAGCTAGCATCCTGACAATCATACTTAGCTCGAAGTTTGCCTTATGACAATTGAACACAGGTCAAGGAATAATGAGATTACACGAAGTTAATAAAACAACAGACGTAATATGCACCGACTCACTCAGTATAAGATTTCGTATGCATGGAGACAAGCTGTACACACATTAAGTGTTGCACGGACTGAGTGTGTGCGAGATGCAACGACTATATCAACATCATGCGTGCAAGGCATAAGAAATGCACAGACTCTATTCTATGCACGAGACTTGCACAGACTACACAGACCTATATTGCACAGACCTTGCGAATGTCCTAGGCATATACACACATGCACCGACCCTGAGTGTGTCTTAAACATATATGCACCGAACTAATATGATGGAAATGCACTGACCTTATACGCAGAAGTGGGATAGCACCTACTCACCTGATGAATGCGAGCGACTTGGTCGTGTGCGTGTGCAACAACAATAGTTGAACCGACTAGATGAATGCATGCAAGGACTATGCTGTGGATCAGAACCAGAGTTGCACCGATGCAACTATAATTTGAACATGTATTACGACAACCTAAGGCAGTACAAGGCAAACCAGACAAACACAGCAGTCTGTACATGACTCATAAGTTGTCATTATCAAAACCAGATTTCCAACAATCTCCCCCTTTTTGATGATGACAACATAATGAGTCATGTATGAGAATTCACACAATCGGTCACGCAAAATCATTTGCTGTCATGCATATAACAAGTACGTTTGCAGCACAAAATGTAATAAGAATTCCTACAAGTGCACACTATCACATCTGTGTATAAAAAGTCAAAGTGTGTTAACATTCACAAGTATCCTCAGCTTAAAAAGTCAAAGTATGTTAACATTCACAAGTATCCTCAGCTTTACAAGCATGTCCATGAAAGTATCCACAGCACTATAACTGATCACAGAATAGCCCTATCAGCAAACCTCAGCATCCTTACATTAAGCATCAGCATCCCATAACATTCTCTCCCCCTTTGTCATTATCAAAAAAAATGATAGTAGCTAATGACCTCGGTAGCTCCCCCTGTCTCTGGGAGGATATGTTGAACTTGATCCAGAAATGGGAAATCTGTTCAGCAAAGAAGTTTGAAGATCCCTAACAGAGTCTGCCAGTCTATCAAGCTTCTGATGCACAGTGTTCCCCAGCCTTTCCACTAGAGAGGTGACTGATTCTCGTTTGGTTAAGGCTTGTTTAACTGTCTCTGACAATGTCTGCAGATTGGACTGGATAACTTCAAACTTTGTGATGATTTCTAACTGAGTGGCTGCTATATTGGTTAACGTGCCCTTTAACAATTTAAATTCAATTTTCAAATCATATGTATGACCAAGAATTTTACCCATATTGGTGACTATGGAGATTTGAGTATCTTGAATTTTACTGACCATGTCACCTATTCGAGTACTGATACTCATAAGAGGTTGTAAAATCTCTCGTACTACTTCATCAGTTTTTCGTTTGGCAGTTAAAAATTCTATTCCTTGACGTTTCACAACCTTTTCCAAATGTTTCAGTCGGCCTTCTACTTTGTCTATTTGAACAGTCTGGAACAAGAACTGTTTGTTCATCAAGTCATTCTGATTTAGAACAATCTCTGTCAGGTTGGACAACATCTGAGCAAGATTGGGTTCAGCATTTGTTCCATGTGTACTAGAGGTGGAGGCACTGGAATCTGGCAGCTCAATGAATTATTCATAATGTTGTTCAGGGAGTGGAGGAGGTGGTACTCCAAGACCAATAAGTTCTCCAAGATGTGGACCATACTCAGGAGCCGGAGAGAAGGACATTCTTGGATATAATCTATGGTGAGGGGCAGGTCCTATGACATAGTCATGTGTACTCTCTTCAGTGACCCCTGGAACTTCTTGTGGAACTTCTTCTTCTCTTGGTTGATTGCCCTCCTGTTCATTGACAATAGACTCAGCAGTCTCTTCAAGAATTTTCTCAGCTTCTTCTGTCAAAATCTGTGTAGCCACCCTAGACAGCATTTCATCATCAATTTCAGTTGTTTCTTCTCTTTCGTCTTCTATGCCGTGTGGCTCATTTTCTTGAATTTCTGCTTCTTTTTGTTGATCTTCTTCTTCTTGTTCTTGTTGAGCAACTTGATGTTCCTGTCCAGATTGTATTCCGAATTTATAAAAAAGCTGACTAATATTCTGATCCAGCTGCTCCACAATTTGAGTATTAGTTAGGTTCAGTTCATGGACTTCTTGCTCTAGTTGTAGATCAATGAGGCTCTTCTTAATAGGTTTAACAGCAGAGCATTGGACCTATTCAGGTAATATAGAAGGAGTTTCTTCTTGAAAAATCTGGGGAGGCTGTTCTGACACATTTTCACTTGAACTTTCCTCTTTTTCTTCAACGGAGCATGTTTTACTGATTTCTCTTTTCTTTGAGCTTCATCAGAAGGACTCTCTGAGTCAGTCTCATCCAATCTCATGTAAGTATCAATGAATTCCATGTTGTAGACATTGAACTTTGGAATATCTTTCGAAGGATCATCTTCTAAAGCTATGTTAGCTTTCTTAAATATAGCAGTTAGGTGAGCTGCGTAGGGCAAATGACTCCTAGACTCTTTGCTGGATCTCATTATCTGAATGATTATTTCAGGCAAGCACACTCTGATTTTCTTCAGCAGACAATATAAAAAAAAATCTTTGAGTATTGGTCAGTCTTCCTCTCCCTCCAACTTGACCCGATCATGGTAGTGAGACTATGATGTAGCAATCTCTTGAGAGGAGAGAAGTTGTTTGCATTAAACTAACCCAACTTTACCTGATTTTTGTCTAGGGGATTTTTAGGCTCATCTGTGATGACAGAGTATACCACATGGAGATCACATGCAAACCCTTTTTCAGCTACTCCTTCTTCGGGTATTCTAAATACAGTATGTAGAAGGTGTTTAGACACTTCAATCTTGTACCCCTTGACTTTAGAAACCAGTATTGCTTGATCCAAATCATATTTCAAATTCTGGTAGAACTCTGCTACGAGTCTAGGATAGTATATCCTATGCTTACCCAAAAATTTTAACCATTTCTGAGCCTTAAAGATTTCAATCAACTCAGGAAATTTCTCAAGCATTTTCTGGTCATGAAAGTCTACGTACCGTGGGAAGACTATCTTGCGGCCCCCAATGTTATTTCTGCATATCTTGATGTTTCAACTGTGATATCTTCTTCCTCGTGTACCTTTCTCTTGCTTCAACCTTGTGCCGTCTTCAGCTTCTTTTCTTTTGGCTGTGGCACCGTAGCTTTCACTGACTCTTGATCTTCTACTAATTGTACTTCTGTTTTCTTTCCTTTCCCTTTGCCCGACTTCTTCTGAACCGATTCTGATGCCATACCCACTGCATGTGTTTTCTTTGATCTTCGCTTATAGGCTTTGATCACACTGGTCTCCAAAACTTGAGGAGACGCGGGTTGCCGCTCTTCCGTGATTTTCTTCATCCTCTCGCTAGTGGCCGACGGAGAGGACATGGTGGAAGATTAACAGGCAGAAGATAAACAAGTGGAAGATAAAAGATAGAGAGAAAAACAGCAAGGATGGTGAGAGAGGTGGCTTGAGAAACCACGGTCATGTTCTGCACAGAGGTGAGGTACAAGAATCCCAAGAGTCGGAGAGAGTTTTGAGCGGGAAGGAGTGTGTTAGACAGTGGCGGTAAATAGGGTTTGAGAAGATTATCTGATATACTATCTACTTTACCGACCTCAACATATAATACCCAAAACACCCTTTACTTTTCGGGAAAATACCTTTCGTCTCTTTTCGTGATTTTCAACGTATGGGACTATATCGAATAACATGAAGTCACAAAATATCTTTTGAAGAGAAATCAATGAGAATAAAACAATTTCATCCATGATTATCCTCAATAAGATATGCTTTTAATTCTTACTAAACATTTTCATTTGCCAGCCCTAAAGAGAAATCCATTTTTATATAGAGCTTAAATCAGTTTTAAATTTTCTTAAAGCCACACCAGAGTCAACCATAGGAATATTCATCTTTTATTAAGGATTGAGCATTCTGGTAATACTACACCTTTTTACTCAAGGAAACATGTTGATTAGACACCGGAATCCCAGGTTACTCAGTGTAGCTTTACCTTACTGCTTCAAAATTTTGAATAGAGATATTGAACAGAGATAGCACTTATCATCATGACATAACCTCTGAATTTCTTTGAATCAGATGGTCAGTTTCTCAAATACAGTGCCATTGCTTTGCCTCCTTTCAAAGAACAATTTTATTTGCTTATTTTCCTTTGATGGCGTATTCTCTGGTCTGTCAACAGAATTATCTTAGGACAAGTTTAAGAACCATATAAACTTTAGATTCTTCGTCAGGTTGACAAATTACTCATGATCTTCAAAATTTTAAGCAATCTTTTGAGAAGTTCCATTTCAGACTGTTTTATGACCATTGAGTCTTCATTCAGAGACACTTGTGGAAACTTTAAGTTAGGATATAATATCCATAAGCATAAAATCACGATCCAGTTAAGATCAGCAATTTCATTCTTAGTTAGGGGTGTTTTTAGTAGTTATGTGTTGAGGATTAGAAGAGGTAATAGATATCAGATTTTAACTCCCCATGATTACCACATTCTATGAACTCTTGAAGACAGATGAGTGTAATGGAAGAGAACACATAACAAGGTGATATGGGTGAAGGCCACTCATGAGGCGAATAGAGAATGAAGGCTAGTTCGCACAAATCCAAAGGCATACCCTGAATGATCATCAACAAGTAACCACTCATCTCCATAAGCCATCAATCATTCAGCCTTATGAGAAGTAAGAGAGTCCAAAAGCCCAAAACTCAACCAATTGACTTTTCATATTAGACCAGATTCAAACTGACTCCATGATCGATATCACAATAGCAGAACCTTGCAACTCATCAGACACATGAGGCCAACTTCCCAAGCAGCAATGAATCACTGACCAAAGCATGTATTCTATCTCTGAATGGCACAGCTCCCCCTCAACATGTGACGAGATGTCAAGGAAAGACACTATCTAATTATGAACATGACATCAACCATCATTGATTTATTTCAATCATTCATGTAACATTCCACAAGGATCATTTGCTTATACAATTTCAGTGAGGAGATGCACAGATAATATGATGATATCAGCTATGACACTGTGGAACATCACATAGAATGCAAACATGTATCATGATAACTCAGGAAGATACTATTGTAAAGCCAGAATTTAAGATGATTAGACGACTAACCTGAAAAATGTAGAAAATGGGGTTTTTCATGTTCTGGTGCCTCGGCTTATTTTCCCCCTTTTTATTTCCTCCGAGGCATACCTGCAAAGCAAAGGGTTATTTTGATCCAGCAAGAACCCAAGCAACCTTGGGTCCTGTATTACCCTCAACAGGTGTTCTTGACCTTTTTCAAGCAACACTGCCATCATAGCCCATCAGCTTGCAATTGGACATGGGATGTCCAGACTTACCAAGGTAATGACAAATAACAGAACTCAAGTTCCTTTTATGCACCTTATTGTGAGTATTGAATCTATGTGCATGAATATTGAAATTTCTGTTATGTACATGAGCATTTTGTTTTCTGAAACCTGCCACCCAGCACTCAGAAGTTTTGTGGCCAGGTTTTCCACAATTGAAACAAGTAAACGTCTTTTTCATGAGATCAGTTTTATTCCTAGAATTATTCTGTTGAATAGGGAATTTAACAGATTTAGCAGTGCGTTTGCCTCCCTGTGCATGCTAGCACTGTGCATGAATGTGTCCTAACTTCCCACAGCAGAAATAATTCACATTCTTTCTCCTAGAAGCATGATTTCTAGCATGATATTTCCTTGAATTAATAGCAACAAGGTCATCTAATTCCATTGATTTGCATTCATGTATGAGATGACTAGCATTATGACAGTAAAAACACTTTATTCTATTATTTTGAACATGAGTAGGTTTCTTCTCATCCTTTCTCATGTCAAAACAGTCATGCATCTCATGACCGAATTTACCACAGTAGAAACATTTCACATTCTTTCTTATAACAGAAGATAATTAGGCCTGAGAAGTTTCAACATACAGATTCTTATTCTATTTTGTTTTCTTTTTCTGAATTTTCTTTTGTTTTTCTAAGTTTTTACTCTGCTCTTCACTTCTGCCGTGAACTGAAATGGGGATGAGGTAGAAGGTTTTTCTTGTTCTGAACTTTTAACAACAACAATTTTCAATTTATTTCCATCAACCTTCTTCATTACTGGACTGTAACCCAGTCCCTCTTTCTGAGCATTCACACTAGCTCCAAGCAGCTTATCCAAGTTGTCTTTTGCCTCAACAAGCTCTGACAGTGAATTCTTTAGATCTTCAATTTCAGTTTGGAATACCACAATGTCCTCTTCATATGAAATTATTTGATTATGCAAATCATCGTTGAGTTTTTTCAAATTCTCATCTTCTTCAACCAGTCTTTCTCCACTTTCTTCAACCTCAACTTTCTTTTCCAGTAATAATTTGTTTTCTTCTTTCAGAGATTTGATTAATTCTTTTTGCACATTGTCATCATAATCTATATCATTGATCAGATATCTGAGAATGACACATTCATTACAAGAATTATTTTCTTTGACGAGTCTGGTTTTTAAACTCTCATTTTCAGACTTCAATTTTTGCATTTCATTTTCTTTTCTGTTCATGTCAGACTTAAGGTTTTCATTTTCCACCTTCATACTTCTAATTTCATGCAACATTTCTCTTCTCAGTTTCTTTTTCTCAGATTTAATTTTATCGTATTTCTCAATTAGATGCTCATTCAACATAATCAAATTTTCGAGAGAGAAATTACCAGTATCAGAATTTACCTGTGACGAAGTTTCCTAAATATAATCTTCGTCTTTGTCTACTACCATGAGACACTTTACCGCATCTTGACATTTGATAGCTGCAACAATATTGATAACTTCTGACGCACTGCAACACTCAAGCACACATTGAAACTTGTCAGTGTTTATAGCCCTTAGAGTTAGCTCCAGGGCCTTCTGATTCCTTGCATATTTCAAGTGGTCTGAGGTTTTCCATAAGGAATTGTCCTTTGGAACATCATAAGAGCTGTGTGCAATAATTATCCATAGATCGGGGTTAACCTGCATCACATACTCTCTAAGTTGATTAAATCACTCGTAAAAACCTACACCTTCAAACCTCGGAAGATCAATTCTGGACTTCATGCCTAGACAAGATCATAAATCTAAATATAGATTAGATCGATTGAAGCAAGCAGGCGGATCAACTCAGATCGCACTAAATCTAATTACGGATCGGATCTGCAGGTCGTTGGACCCTCTGTGCAGACACCCGCTCTAATACCAACTGTTAGAGCTGGTGTGATTGATTCAGAGGGGGGGTGAATGAATCCCTCAGTGAAAATCTCAACCAATTTTAAAACCTTAGACACGAACACACCGATCAGAACTCCCTGAAAAGATGCGAGACTTGACTCAACAACGAGATGCTCTATTGATGCACATTGTTGAACACTTGACCTGCACTTCCAGCAGAAGCAGAGCTTTTGTGCTCTCAAGATGAGTCAACAAATAAGAAATTGAAGTGAGATCTTAAGCATGCATCTAGTGTTGAACACATAACTGAGCAATCCACACAGTACACAAGATTTTTTAGGTGGTTCGATCCTTCAGACCTACGTCCACCCCACACTCAACCATAGTGTGGATTTCTGCTGACACACAGCTTGAAAAACCGCTGGGCTTCACAGCTTGCCTACAACCGCTGAGCGATACTGCTTGCTGTTCAGAGGAATCAATCCTCTGCAACATTGACAAACAGCTTGACCCGCTGGGCTTTACAGCTTAGCCGACCAGAGGAAACCTCCTCTGCAACCGCTGACGAACAGCTTGAATAAAATGTCAAATAAGAAAGAGCTAAAAAGACTAAACACAGCAACGGAAAGTTGTCAATAAATCCAGAATAAACTGCTCACACAAGAGCCAGGTGTCTCGGATCTGATCCAGAGAACACACCAGAACAGATAATCTTTAGAGTGCTGTTCTTCCATCCCTTCGCCTTGTCTCTCTCTCTCTCTCTTCTGTTAGGGTGCTCGATCTCCCTTCTTCCAGATTCTTGTTGACACCTTGAAAATGAGCAAGGGTGGAAACAGAATTGAAAAGAAGATCAGACCAATAGTGAAAGATCAATGACGAAGCTCGTCAACCGTCTACCCGGCTGAAGCCTTTTCCCGGCCAAGCTGAGGTCCGGTGCCATTGCCAGTCAGACGGCGGCACTGATGAAATAGCAGTCACCTGACTGATGAAACCCCCTAGCGCACTTTAACAAGAGCTACACTACGGCCTCGTCTGAAGGTCTGCAGATGACACGTCATATCAAGTCTGATATTGATTTGTTGACAGATGAGATGTGAGCAAAGATAAAGATAAAGCCAGAACCAGCAAATGAAGATTGTGAAGATTCCGGCAAGGTCGGAGCCACGGAAGAATTACCACTGAAACTATTACCCGGCTAAAGCCTCCTCGGGCTAAAGCTGATGCCCAGTGTTATCGTCATTCAAACGACAGCACTGATGAAATCCCAGTCTGCTGACTGATGAAATCTCAAGATGATCTCAACAAAGTTACGTCACTAATACTGGACCTTCTCCAGTTACGATGAATATCAGTTTAAAGAATTAAGAGAAGCCAAGGCACGTGTGAGGCCTAAAAGCCCTAAATGGGCCGGCCAGATGGGCTTCCGGGAGCGGCGCCGGAAACCTGAACAGGAGGCCACTCGGCGTGCCGAGAGCTGCTGCGAACAGAGGAGGCACGCCGACTTCGACATGCCGAGATGCAAGAAAAGGGTGAGGTATATATAAACTCACTCACTCGAACATGAAAAGAAGGGAGGACGATAGCAGAAGAGAAGAGACCACCAAGAGACTAACAGAGTGGGAGAGAGCTCCCCCCCCCCCCCCCCCCGCTGAGAAAAGAGAGAAGAGACCAAAGGAGAAAGCAGAGAGAAAGATTCGAAGCTGATTGAAGGTGGGCACCGGGGAGGGAGAGGAGTCAATGCTCCCCCCCCCCCCCATTTCTGTATTTCATCTTCTTGTAATTTCGATTGATGCTACTTCTTCTTCTTCTAATGTATTCTGCGACATCGTAATCGGTTTTCATGCCGCTAGAACAGGACTTAGTCTTTGTTTGCAATTTTCTTCTATGTACTCCGTCCCTCTGATGCATGCATGTAATAGTCATGTCCGAATGAATAAACGAATGGAACAGGCCTCGATTGTCGCCTGCTATTGTCTCTGTGGAGGTTTGCCCCCTATTCCTCTCCCTAGTCTGATTATTCGTCTGTGTTTTCTTTCTCGAAGATGCTTTCGTGCGCTTGTTCCAGAGCCAGGGACAGGCTATCCCTTGGCCTTCGGAACAAAGCCAAGCCACATGATGATTCACATCTGTGAGATTCCAGAGTTTCTGATGCCCGGTTTGCTTATCGACATCATCAGAGTCGTTTCTAGACCAGAGACATATATCTCTTGGTTCCCAGGACGACGAATGATAACATCAAGCCATCCTCCTGGAATTCTGCACAAGTAATGGTGACAGAGGCTCCTTATGTTCGGTTCTTCTTTCCCATTTCCCTCTG
This sequence comes from Amorphophallus konjac, assembly GCA_022559845.1. Lineage (NCBI taxonomy): Eukaryota > Viridiplantae > Streptophyta > Magnoliopsida > Alismatales > Araceae > Amorphophallus > Amorphophallus konjac. The sequence continues at coordinate 460,624,128 of CM040121.1, read as the reverse complement.
TCCTTGGACTTCCTTCGAAACCCATGCCAAAGCTGGTCGATACCCAATAAATACATCCATCTTTGACTCCTCAGGGCCTGTCAATCTTGGCCTTAAACACCAGGAAAACCCCCTCAATCATCCATAAACCCCAAGACAGGGTGTCGTAAAATCCCGAAATACATCTCGGCGCCCTCATCTATCTCGGCTCCACGAACAGTAGAACCGATGAATAGCCCTCGGCGTGAGCTTTCCCGCGCCAAGAACCCTATTGTTTTGGCCGCGCCGAAAAGCCCCCCCCCGCCTCACTATTTCTCCTCGCGCCGGGAAGCCCACGCCTGGAGCCTCCCTGGCCTTCTCTTCCTCGCGCCGGGAAGCCCACGCCGGGAGCCTCCCTGGCCTTCTCTTCCTCGCGCCGGGAAGCCCGCGCCGGAAGCCTCCCTGGCTTCCTCTTCATCACGCCGGGAAGCCCGCACCGGGAACCCCCTTGCCTCCTCCCCTGCGCGCCGGGAACCAATCCCATGGCATCTTCCCCTTGGCGCCGGGAACCCCTCCTTGGCTTCCTTGTCTCGGCGCCAAGAACTTATACATATGTTTGAGGTGCGTCAAAAACTTGCTCTGTTGCCTAATGAGCCTCCGATTCCCCTGTCAAACTCACTCAGGGATGTCCACGAGTCACCAGAACCCCCCTCCGAGGATAAAATTAAAGGGAGTCAAACTCTCTTATGTTCCACCATCCCGTGTCGGGTTATGAGTAATCCCTTTAGCTCGGAGGCCTCCGCCACTACGTGAGTCTCGCCGGCTTCCGTAGGGAAGAGTAAAATGTTGTCCCACGGCAGCTACGTGATCCGGGAGGTTCGACCTCTCTTTCTTTCGGCTTTCATCCCGGCACTCCGTGGGTGATAGTCTATTCTCCCCTGGGCATAATCCAGATTATGGGGAGATGCTGCCGAAATGTCGATCCGACGTTCTAACCCCGATGAGCCCCGGGAAGTGCACGTCATACACCTCCCATTCGGTACAATCTTTTGGGGAATACTAGTTCCGTGAGGCCCTTGGCTGGATGAGAAATATGATAGGGGACCTGTCCCCCATGATTGTTCAGGCTCCGCCCCGCCGCTGCGTGGACGGTGTCCTATTTCTTATCTGGCATGCCCCCCTATAAGAGGGGGTTATGTCGATTTAATAAGCATGTTACCTACTTAATTACATTCTTAGAATAACAATATCTTCAATATCACGCACTGTTATTTTTCTTTTATTACCGCCCCGAGCGGCCTCCTATTTTGGTGTTTAATCAAGGGTTGTCCTTCTTAGGAAGGGCGTAATTAACGTCATAACCTTTATGGTATGACGGACTTTTGGTCCCAACTCGGACTTCACAATCGACTGGCCAAGTCAGATCGAGCGCATAATAAAAATTGTCACCATGGTGACTGGCACGCCAATTAACCAAACCAATAAATCAATAAATACAAATAAGAGAATTCCCATAAATATAAATAAATAAATTAATAAAAAACCCCGCGTCCATAATTCTTCAGCAATTTTTCCTGACTAATTCTTGAAGCAAGCTCCCTAGATATATATATATATATATATCTAGCAAGAGAAACGCGTGTGGAGCAACCAACTTTCCCGCTCAGATTTCAGTCTGGATCTGAGTCTTCAGAAGACACGTGCCAGCATTGGTATCGTCGAGCTAGCATCCTGACAATCATACTTAGCTCGAAGTCTGCCTTATGACAATTGAACATAGGTCAAGGAATAATGAGATTACACGAAGTTAATAAAACAACATACGTAATATGCACCGACTCACTCAGTATAAGATTTCGTATGCACGGACTGAGTGTGTGTGAGATGCAACGACTATATCGACATCATGCGTGCAAGGCATAAGAAATGCACAGACTTTATTCTATGCACGAGACTTGCACAGACTACACAGACCTATATTGCATAGACCTTGCGAATGTCCTTGGCATATACACACATGCACCGACCCTGAGTGTGTCTTAAACATATATGCACCGCACTAATATGATGGAAATACACTGACCTTATACGCAGAAGTGGGATAGCACCTACTCACCTGATGAACGTGAGCGACTTGGTCGTATGCGTGTGCAACAGCAAGAGTTGCACCGACTAGATGAATGCATGCAAGGACTATGCTGTGGATCAGAACCAGAGTTGCACCGACGCAACTGTAATTTGAACATGTATTACGACAACCTAAGGCAGTACAAGGCAAACCAGACAAACACAGCAGTCTGTACATGACTCATAAGTTGTCATTATCAAAACCAGATTCCCAACACGACCAAGATGTACAAGGACTTAAAAAGAACATTTTGGTGGCCTAACATGAAAAGGGAGGTAGCGGATTTTGTATATCGCTGTCTCACCTGCCAACAAGTAAAGGCGGAACACCAAAAACCTGCTGGTAAGTTACATCCTCTCGACATTCCCAAGTGGAAATGGGAAGATATTGATATGGATTTCATCATGAGCTTGCCTAAGTCCCAAGGCGGACATAATGGTATCTGGGTTATAATCGACCGCCTCACCAAATCGGCTCACTTTCTACCTATTAAGAGCCGTTGGTCGATTGATGTCCTAGCTGCGCTCTACATCGAGGAGATTGTCAGGTTACATGGTGTACCTGTAACCATTGTGTCTGACCGAGACCCGCAATTCACCTCACACTTCTGGAAGGGTCTACAACACTCTTTGGGGACTAAACTCAACTTCAGTACTGCCTTCCATCCCCAAACAGATGGTCAGACAGAAAGGACAAACCAAATTATTGAAGATATGTTGAGAGCTTTTGTTATTGACTTCGGTGGAAGTTGGCACGACCATTTGCCCTTGGCCGAGTTTGCTTACAATAGCAGCTACCATGCCAATATTCAAATGGCTCCATTCGAAGCACTGTATGGCAGGAGTTGCCGATCTCCAAGCTGCTGGGATGAAGTTGGTGAAAAACAAATACTAGGCACAAATATGGTTAGAGATACAAATGAGAAGGTCCAACTCATCAGAGATAGACTCAAGATAGCTCAGTCTAGGCAGAAGTCATATGCTGACCACAGAAGAAGAGACCTGGAGTTCCAAATTGGGGACCATGTCTTCCTCAAGATTTCTCCTGGTCGTGGCATTAGAAGATTCGGTGTTAAAGGAAAGCTTACACCGAGATTTATTGGTCCATTCGAAATATTGGAAAGAGTTGGCGAGGTAGCTTATTGCATTGCTTTGCCACCTCAACTATCGAAAGTGCACAACGTGTTCCATGTCTCCATGCTGAAGAAGTATGTGCATGACCCTTTCCACGTCATTGATCATAATGACCTGGTGATTCAAAAGGACCTCACATATGAGCAGAAGCTAATGAAGATTCTTGATCGAGAGGTTCGAGTCTTAAGAAACAAGACCATTCCCTTGGTGAAGATACAATGGAACAAATGCTTAGAGCAAGAAGCTACATGGGAAACTGAAGAATCTATGCGAAGAGGTATCCGGAGCTATTCTAGAACTGTAAGTACCCTATACCCTCCATGTCTCCATTCATGCAGTTGAATTTGGGGACCAAATTCTTTTAAGTGGGGGAGAGTGTAGTACCCCTGACAATTAGAGGAGTAAATTTCTTAAATAAATTAAATTTTTACAAAGAAATAATTAGTTATACACTTATGAGGTCTCAACACATATTAACAGCCTAAGATAAATAACCCAATTGAATTAGCGCCCATGTTAATGACCGCTATTTAAAACTACCGCCCGATATAAAGGACGCTATTTAAATCCGCATTTGAATTATTTAAAAGGGAATTGCACCCTCTTAAAGAGATGCTAATTATTAACGGTGCCCTATATGCTGGACGCCAAAAACCCGACAATATTTAACTCCACAACAAACCCTCACGAGCCCATCCGTGCGCATCATGTAGGAAGTTTTGGAAGGCGGCTGTATTAACGGTAAGGGAATCGTCAAAAATAGGGAAGATTTAAACCTCGCCAATCTCGGTCGGAAACCTTCCGTTAGTAGCTTTCGAACCTATGGAAACCCCATACCCCTATATACAAGCATGCCCCTCGAACGTGCCAAAGCTAATTGCTGTGTTCAAAGGGTGGGCTTCTTCCTCTTGCTGCGTCTACATCCTTCTTCCTCTTCCTCTTCCTCCTATGGTTTGACTGCTACGGAAAGAAGCTTCATTCTTATTTTCACTTTCCTGCATCTGCAACCGAGGAGAAGGCAAAGACTTCTTCCCCTTCCTAATTGTCAACCAAAGGGTAGGTTTGCTTCCCCTCTCACCCTTTAGCGGCCATCATTTTCCTCATAAACAATACTCTATCTTCATGCAGGAAAACAGAGTACCGTCTCAACACCGAAAGATCTCCACTATTCATCATCCGATCTTCTCAAAGGTAGGTTTTCTCTACCCCATGGCCCAAGTTAAATTAAGACTTGTAAAAACTGATTAAATCATGCATTTCTATCATGTCTTAAACTCCTGGAATCATCATTCGATGTTCTTATTTTTAAGTGATCAGCATCCAAACATGTGGCCGCTATTTGAATCAGCGACGAACACTACGAACGCTGTTCATTCCTGAATATTGCATGCTATTTCCTGATTTATATATTTCTGAGAATCAGCGCCGAACCATAAGGACGCTATTCGTTCTTGAGTTTTACAAGTTATTTCGTAATATTCATATTTTTAAGACTCTACACCCAGTAAGTGGGACACTTATTCTTTATGCGCCTGGTAAACAGGACGCTATAACCCTACGTTTATGTGTATTATTAATGCATCCAGCATGTTGAAAATTTAAATCTCTGTACATTAAGAAGAAACGGCGCCGATTCCAACAGACGCTAAACAGTTTACGCGCCCTGTGCTCAGGACGCCAATACTTGTAACAGTGGATTCATATAACGAACACAGTGTATATATATATTCCCTGTAAACAGAAACTAAAACTGCCCCTGATAATTGGAACGTTAATTAATATTAACGCCTGACATCCCGAACACTATTTCTGTTTACGTTTTGATTATTATATCCATGACCTGGAATTATTTATTGTAAAATCGTAAACTGAAATTCTAGAGATTGGGAATCAGCGCCTTCCTGGAAGAACACTGATTACATAAAACACGCAATAATATCAATGAATGAGCGGCTGTCCTATCAGACGCTATTTGATATAGCGCATGCATGGCAGGACGCTATTTGCTTATGATTTTCCTGAGTTTTCCAACCCCATCGTGGGGCACCGCTTGGCACTCTCATCCCATTCCGTGGATGAGGTCCCTATTTTGATTCTATCGATTACCCTCAACTCTCCGAGGTGATTGAGCTCTCCGTTGGACATTTCGTTCCTTCGGACTGGTGATTTCATCTTAGAGATCTCCACCCGTCTCCGCTAGACTTGGATTCCCTCAAGGCAGCCGAGCAGGTTGTATCCTAAAAACCCTATACACAGTGTCATAGTCATGTCCCTCTAAAGAAACATGACGCCCAGCCCTCATGAAATGCCGTTTCTGGCTTTTATGGCAAATTTGCACTTTCTGGTAATCTGCGCCTAGTGTAGCAGACGCCATTTACAAATAACGCACTGTTTGGAGGACGTTATTTACTTCGTGTCTATTTATCTATTTCTAGATTGAGCGCCCATTGCTATGGACGCCAATTCTATTCTGCGGCTTCCCTGACGGACGCCATTTACCCAATTTTATGAAATGTCTCTGATTTTTAGCTAAGTCATCTCTACACGCGGTATCTTCCTTGAACTGCAAATTTTGTGAATCCACCTTATTATCCTACAATGATCTATTCATTTGAAGTTCTTGGCTACTATAAACTATAGTGGATGTCAAATCATACAACCAATGCCTGCGCATATAGGGCCCAATCTAGTCTTGGGAGGAGCACCCGAAAGTACTTGTGCCCATGGGAGTTTAATGATTACGGTGTGGCATTGCACCGGAGTGCATGACTATCTTGATTATGACGTTCCACAATCTCTCTCTCGTGCTTGACTTGACTTGCTTGACTTGCGTGGCCTGGAATGGGCAAGTACTTGAATAAATAAGTAGCCACTATCTCGTGACATGACTCGATACTACATGCTTGGTCCCCTTGAAAAATTTTACTTGATACACATGCTATCTTGCTAGCGTTCTTGATATTTCACTCTCGTTATTTACTTACATTTTTCTCATGCATGAACATGCTAAAATTGCATAATGTAATAATCACTTAAAGCTAGTCTGGGTCTAGAGATATAATTCCTACTGAGCGTTCGCTCATCAAGTGTTTTTCAATATTTTTCAGGTAACTCGGACTCTGACTCGCAACCAGATGGGGATGACCAAGAGTGTTGAGTGTAGAGCTCCAAGTGTCAGTCCAAGTCACATCATGTCTGGAGATCAATATATTGCTATCAAAGACTTGCGGCATCGCATCTTCCCTTGAGTCATTGTCGTGTCTTTTCCTTTGGAGTCGTTGTCGTATCTTTATTTAATTTGAATCTTGGTGTAAGAGTCTTCTGTCCTCAAGATGATGGATATTATCCTTAGTAGTCTTCCGCTATTAAATGACGTTATGGTTTAAGATTTAAATTGAGATGGTATCAGTTTATTCTTATTCTATTATTTGCGCACTCTATCGTTTTGTTGAAATTCTTATCGCTCTGATTGACATGATTGAATATAAACTCGTCACGTCCTCCGGGTTCCTTCCGCGCTCGGGACGTGACATGGAGGGTCACTGAAGGAGTAGACTCTCAAGTCAATGAAAAATAATGTCCGAAATCGATGAAGTACGGGAACCGTCCCACGTACCAGCACCGTCGCACGGTGACCATGGTTGGAGAAGAAACGGGACTGCAAACCACCTGGTACAGTCCAGAGCCTAGCGGTCCAACCTTGGTGCGCCACAGACTCTGACGGTCTATCACTGGGCAGTCACAGAAGTCTGACGGTCCAACACAGGCGTGTCAGACACTCGGTGTAAAATCGGCTGTGACGCGCCAATCCTGGTGCATCACAGTCTCTGACGCACCCAGCCCAGTGCGTCAGAAGATGAGATGAAACTGGCTGTGACGCACACCGCTCGGGGCGTCACAACTCTAACGGCCTTACCCAGGCGCGTTAGAAGGTGAGGATGCGTCAGCTCTGACGCGCCCACACAGGGGCGTCACAAGGCTCTGACGCCCCACCCTGGGCGCGTCAGAGGCCCTAACCCCCAACGGTCAAAACCCCAACGGTCGGATCGTCACTCTGACGGTCTAACCTAGGTGCGTCACACACCCTGGCGGTCTATCGTGGGACCGTCAGGCCCACGGACCACCCTGTTGGCAAAAGTATGTCTTGTGGCGCACCCTTCATGGGGCGTCACAGACTGTGACGGTTCCTGGAAGGACCGTCACACCGTCCCGACGATAAAATGATGGGAAACGACCAAAAACACCAACCACGCCCCCATACCTCCATAGGAGAGGGGGAAAACAAGGGGGAAGCCCCCTAGGGACCCCTAGCATGCATCTAAGTCATTAAAACGCGGGATCGCGACCTAAAATCATAGATCGGGCGAACTCTTCCCAAATCATGGAAAACTCCATCCCGACATGGAAACCCATCTCTCGGCCTCCCCTCGGCCTACAAATCGCGGGAAAGGAACGTGGGGAGCTAGGGAACGTCACCCTACCTCGATGTCGCCTCGAGGCGGGCCGGATCGTCCACAAACCACGAAGAACGCTTTTAGAACCCTCACTCCTTCACTAATCCCCACAAGCTTTACGCCGCCACGATCGTCTCGCCATCGCCCACGCCGTCGCCCCGCGCCGTCTGCAGCCGGAGGGGACGCCGCCGCGGTCATCGTCTGTCGAATGGGAGAGAAGGGGGCGCTCACGGTGGGGAGGAAGAAGGAAAGAGGAGGAAGAAGAAAAGGTGGGGGAGAGAGAAAAAGGGTTGGGGTATTTATAGAAAATCTGGAAATTCTAAAAAATACTAAAAAATCAAAAATTATACATCCGCGATCCTCGGAACGCACCGATCGCAACGGTACCACTCTCGCCCAGGTGAACGACTCAGTTCACCCGCTACGGGGTTCCGCAGGTAAAAATCGGAAACACGACCGGGAATCGGAAAAACGCGCGAAAAAAGCCGCAGAAACGCTTCGGGCCTCCGAAACAACTCCGGGTCGCGCTGATCCGAACACGAAAGATGTCCGAAGTGAAATTTTGGACACAACGGAGCCGGACACTCCGAGAAAGAAGATCCGGGATCCAAAAAGAAAGGATCCGAACGGTCCGGGATATTACAGGAGCACCTGAAAGTACTTGTGCCCATGGGAGCAATATTGACCACGGTGTGACATTGCACCGAAATGAATGACTTTCTAGATTTATTCTATGGCATTCCACACTCTCTTTCGTGACATGAAAATACATGATATTACATGACGTGCTTGACTCGACTTGATACTTGCTAGAATTTTATATAGTCAATATCTCATGACATGACTTGATATTACATGCTTGATATCCTTATGAACTTGCTTGATATATCTCAAAATCTTGCTAGTTGATTCTTGCTAGTTCATTCTTATTATTTCTTGTTATTCCACTCTCGATATTATCCTACGTTCTATCACACATGATCATGGCACATTGCATAAATCGTTAATCACTTTAAGCAAGTCTGGATTAGAGATATAATTCTTACTGAGCTTTTCGCTCATCCAGTTTTATTCTAATATTTTTCAGGTAATCATGTGGCTAGCAAGGTCGTGACTCCAATGGGAAGGAAAAGTGTGCAAGAGAGCTCCTAAAGATAGATGACACGTGTCTTTTACTTTTCGTGAGTCTAGATTAGAATTTTATATTGAGTCCGACTAAGTTGTCTTTTATTTTCTTTTTGAAATTATAATCGAGTCAATAAGTTATAATAACAAGTTTATATCAATAAAAGTTTATTTTTGTCAATTTCTTATCCTTGTGTCTTAAGTTATCGCTCTGATTGACACAACTGTATCGCTGCCACGTTCCGAGCAATGCGTTCCGCTGCTATCGGTTCGGGACGTGACAGAAGTGGTATCAGAGCCTAGGTCATCTTAAACCCTAGATTTTTACCGTGAGTATGTGTCATTTAGGTCCTTTTCTTATTATTACCCAGTAAGAATGGGTAGAGCTTGGGGTTAAATAATAAAAGACAGACGAGATAATTAATTTTTATTATTTTTAACTCTCATAATCTTTGAATAAGATAATTAATCTCCATAATTGTTCTTGCATGAACCTAGCTTCAATGGAGGCTGCTAGGTCTAGCTTTGTTCCCTAGGTAGCACTCGTAGATATCTAAGCTTATGCGACCTAGTTAGGAGAGTCCAGCTATTAGAAAAGGTCGTGGAAGAGAGAGAGGGAGTTGAAGAGAAGAATCAAGTCACCAATTCTAGAAAATTTACCTCGGCTAAGAAGAGACCTAATAAGGGTGGTAGCTCGCAAAAGGGTAAGAAGCTTAAGAAAGAGAATGGTTGGGTAGCCCCTATAGATTCCTCTCAAGGTAGGTGTAAGTTTTGTGGTAAGCATAGTCACCAATCGAAGGTTTGTTGGTGGAAGTCGGGAGTGTGTCTTCGTTGCGGGAGCTTAGAACATAAAATAGCTAAATGCCCTATTCTATCTCGGAAGCACCAAGAAGAAACTCAAGTTTTAGTGGAAGCTGAGCCTGCTAAGAAGGAATGATAGAAGGTACCCCTCATCCTTAACCTTGAGCTAGTCCTTTCCCCATTCCATATGTCTTAAAATTCTCTTACTTGCATAGTTACCTTAGTGCCTTAGTGATTTGTAGTTCCCCGCTCTCGAGTATAAGGTGGTGACTTTGGGGTCTAAATTCTCTTTAGTGGGAGAGGGTGTAATGTCTGATAAATTATAAAGGTTAAAATAGAAATAATTATCTATATTTTAAAAAGAGAAAAGATCATTATGAATTATGTAAGTCCTTATGAGGAATAAAATGGAATAAAAATACAATGGGGTCATCATATAAATAAATGACGACCTATGAGGGGAGATCTAAAGATAATTGGATATTAAATTATATCATTTTAATTCAAAATTAAGAATGAATCTAAAGAAATCATTAGTGACTTAAATTTAATATTTAAAAGATTAAAAATGAAACTTGGGTATTCATCTTTAGAATAAATCCCATAAAATACGGCGAGTTAAAAATAAAAATCATCGCCGGATCGAATCTATCTCTGAAACTCGAGACGACGGAAAAAATTTACAAGGTACACGTAGGAAAACCCCACAAATAGGCCTCCCCGTTACCTAAACAAAAGAACCCACATTTAAAACCAATAAGGCAAAAGCCCTTTTGCGTTGAAGAAAAACTAATGGACTTCCCTATTAAACATATAGGTGTATTAAAGGCCAAAGAGTAGTTAATGGGTCCCCAATTAAACTTATATATGTCAAGACCAAGGTCTTTATATTTAACACGTATTATGGGCTTCTCAATAAAACACTTAAAGGTTAAATGGGCCTTATAGGCTTGCGATACATAGGATTCCCGTTCTTTTAGGTTCTCTGTTAACTATAGAATGGGCCTCCCGAAAGAACTGGGTTTAGGAATGTTTCAAAGACTTTGGGTTTTCTTAAAACCCTTAACATGATCGAACAATACACGTGAGGGGGATTTTATTGTTTTTTTTAAAGCCACAAGAAAGGTGGCGGCGGTTGTGACAGGGAAAGGATTGCATGGAAACCTTGAAACACGTTAGGCGTCTTACGTAGGAAATCTAATTTCCATTAGGTTTCTGCCCCGTATGAGGACTCTTTCCCTATAAAACTAAACCCTTCGAATTTGCCGGCCCCATTGTTGCTGTTGCGTTCGACGAAGGGGGAGGTGTTGCATGCGGGCTGCAGCTATGGTGGCTGCTTCCCGTGCGTAGAAAGGAGGACTCTGCTTCTCGGTTCTCCTTCCTCTTACATCCGGTGTGTGAAGAAGAAGGGCTTCTTCTTCCTCCGATTTCTCGCAACCTTTTCATCTCTCCCGTGTCTTCTTCATCCTTCATATTGAGATAGATTTCTCTTCCCAGACGTAAATCATAGACGTTAATCATGTTCACGTCTGCATGATTTGTTTACACCGTGTTTGCATATTTTATTTTAGTAAATTAATAACTATAGCTTGTTTAAAAAAATTTATCCATATAATCAAGTATCTAAAGTTCATAAAGTATGCGTGACTAGAATCTCCATGTTTTTCTTAAAGGGGTAATATTAACCGGTTAACAATGTGATTATCTAAAATATATGAATTTTATTGTTATACGGCGAATCACACAAACTAATGTAGTAGGATAGTTATAACTTTTACTTTGACGATTTGTTCGTGAGCTCTGAGTATCCTTTGATCATAAAATTTTACGGAGATATTATTGGGACAATGAGCGAGGTCGTGAGGATAGTATCTCCTTTTCCTATCCTAAGATAGGCCTCCTCTCTAGAAATTTCTTTTTAGGCATCCTGTTAAGTAGAGCTTTTCGGGCTCTTCGTTTTGGTATATAGAATGCACAGTTCCGACATGTATACATCGAGATCTTGGGGTTTAAAGGAGGCTCTGCACTGTTCATCAATTTTATATACGTTACCATTAATTCATAATATCATTTATGTCTTATTTCTGTTTCCTTTTATCCTTATTCTTTAAAAATCTTATCTTTATCTTTCTCTTTGAAAAATATATAAATTTATATATAATATATAATATGGATATATAAGAGGTGTTATTTTTTGGAATAGTAAATTAAATAGGATATATATATATATATATATATATATATGAATTGACGTCTTTTAAAAAGATGCTATTTCTTATAATATTAAATTCAATAGAAATTGACCTCGATTCAAAGAGACGTGAATTCTTATTTAAATTATTAAAATAAAATAAATAAGGATATCATAGAATTGACGTGTATCCTAGTAGACGCTAATTAAATAAATGGTGCCTTCGTACACGGACACCAATTAACATAATTATATTTTAATTATAGTAAATTCTAGAATTGATGCCTCTCTAAGAAGACGCGAATTAATAAATTGACGTCTACTTGCCTGGACGCGGATTTGATATCTCACGGTTTTATCGGATTTTGACCCATATCGCGGGTCTACTGGCACTTCTATCTCAAGTCTTAAGATAGAGTCCCTGTTTCACGATGTTTCATGTTACATCTCAATTCTTGGAGATTGAAAGACCCTCCGCTGGATATTGCTTCCGTCGGACCGAAATTTATTTCTCTAAGGCCTCCATATGTCTCCGCTAACCTTGGATTCCCTTAAGGCAGCCGAGCGAGTTGTACCCTCAAAAACTTGGAATCTTGTTTGTCATGTCACTCTGAAGAAACATGATACCCTAGTCATCACAGAGCGGTGTTTGTGGTGTTATGTGAGAGTCTGTCTCTGTCTAGAATTGACGACCAGATAGTGGACGCCAATTTGAATTAGCGACTGCTTGACGTGACGCTATTTCTTCGTGCCTGCACTGTTCACAGAATTGGCGGCCACCGCAGTGGACACTATTTCTGTATATGGTGGCGGTCTGAGTGGACGCCAATTACCCAATTTCATGAATGTCTTGGTTTTATGAGATTTATCGCTATGTCATCGTTACTAAAAGTTCTGTCCTTGAAATCTCTATTCCTTGAATCTACCTTATTATCCTACAATGGCTTATTTCTTCGGAATTCTATTGGCTATAAACTTTAGTGGATGCCTAAATATTTACATGATTCAATGCTTGACGTTAATGGAGCCCGGTCTGGTCCTGAGAGGAGCACCCGAAAGTACTTGTGCCCATAGGAGCTATATTGATCATAGTGTGACATTGCACCGAAGTGCATGACTTTCTAAATTTATTATATGGTATTCCACACTCTCTCTCGTGACATGAAAATACATGATACTTGACTCAACATGGTACTTGCTAGAACTTTATATAGCCAATATCTCATTACATGACTCGATATTACATGCTTGATATCCTTGTGAACTTGCTTGATATATCTCAGAATCTTACTAGTTGATCTTTGCTAGTTCATTCTTATTATTTCTTGTTATTTCACTCTCGATATTATCCTACGTTCTATCACACATGATCATGGCATATTGCATAAATCATTAATCACTTTAAACAAGTCTAGATTAAAGATATAATTCCTATTAAGCTTTTCGCTCATCTAGTTTTATTCCAATATTTTTCAGGTAATCAGGTGACTAACAAGGCCGTGACTCCAAAGGGAAGGGAAGGTGTGCAAGAGAGCTCTTAAAGATAGATGACCTGTGTCTTTTACTTTTAGTGAGTCTAGATTAGAATTTTGTATTGAGTTCGACTAAGTGTGTCTTTTATTTTCTTTTTGAAATTATAATTGAGTCAATAAGTTGTAATAACAAGTTTATATCAATAAAATTTTATTTTATCAATTTCTCGTCCTTGTGTCTTAAGTTATTGCTCTGATTGACACGACTGTATCGCTGCAACGTTCTGAGCAATACGTTCCGCTGCTATCGGTTCGTGACATGACATGTCTCTTGTGAGTATTGTCTCCTAGTGCTGTGATTGACATGATTGATAGCTGCCACATTCTGAGTTCCTTCCGCTATGATGCTCAGGATGTGACAGTGCTACTCATGGGCCCTCATGAAACCCCTGACTAACAACGAGGCGAATACGAAGCTTTGATCATGGAACTTCAAATAGCCCTCGACATGGGCATCAAATGGCTTACAACCTGTGAAGACTCATAGCTGGTGATCTAGTAAGTCCTTGCCATCTACGACGTGCGGAAGCAAGATCTAGTCATGTACCATGTCACCGTCATCAGCTAGGCTCACACAAAAGTTCTATTTCTTCGAAATAGACCACATCCTAAGGAGCAACAACACCCAAGTGGACGCTATAGACAAGGTAGCTTCGGCCATAAAACTTCGGCATGAAGGCAAAGTGGACATCACTATCAAGAATCAAAAGTTGATGCCGAGCACACTCGACGAAGAGTCTGGCCTCACTACCTACGAGGTTCACAACATCAAAGAAAGCAACTCCACAGAGAAGGAGGATTAATGTAAGCCAACCATCAAATTAAAATGAGGTTGGCTTCCCCTTGAACAAGCTTAGAGAATCTAGCTACTCCGACGGACAACATCATACGAACCTGTCGCCAACTCCCTCTTCATGCTTGTCCATGAAAAGGACAACTCAGTCCTCCTGAGATGCGTCTCACCAGCTGAAGCCAATGCCATAATGTGCGAAGTTCACTCAGGATTATGCAACACTCATCAAGCTAGAGACAAGATGAAGAACAACATCATTCTCAAGGGATTCTATTGACTAACCATGTACGTAGACTGCAGCCAATACGCCCGTATGTGTCATCAATGCCAAGCATTTGGCCCCATTCCAAGAAGACCTCCCAGCCCGTTACATCCAATGGCCCCCATGTGGCCATTCGTGGAATGGGGAATAGATATCGTGGGGCCCCTCCCATAGTTCTCCAAAGGCCACAAGTACATCATGGCAACTATCGACTACTTCTCCCGATGGGTTGAAGCCGTCTCTCTCATGGAAGTAAACGAAGAAGTTGTGGCTCGATTCGTCTACCATCACATCATCTACCGGTTCGAAACCCCCAGTCAGATTGTGTCAAACAGCGGCACACCCTTCAAGAGCAAGGTCATATACTAGTTAGCGGCCAAGTTCCACATCGACTGGAGAACATTTTCAATTTATAACCCTCAAGCCAATGGCCTGGTAGAGGCCTTCAACAAAACTCTCTGCAGGCTTCTAACCAAGATAGCTGGCCACCACAAACGTGACTGAGGCGAAAAGATGTAGAGAGCATTGTGAGCCTACATGACTATCTACAAAACCCCCATGAGATGATCGCCATTCTCGCTTGTGTAAAGGGCAAAAGTCGTAGTCCCCATCGAGATCCAACCCGCGTCCTACCGCGTAGCGGTCCACACCGGCGTTCCCAACCAAGAACAGGACCAACTTCAAAGAAGGCTGGAAGAACTCACAAGTTTGGAAGGCAAAAGACTCGAGGCTTACAAATACTTGTAGGTGTACCAAACCTGAATGACATGAGCTTATGCCAAGCTCATAAAATAAAGAACGTTCAAAAAAGGAGGCCTCGTCATGATCAAAGAGAAAGAGATCCTAGCAGGATGTTCTAGTGGCAAGCTACAGCCCAATTGGCATGGGCCCTACATCATCCACACATCCTACGAAGGAGGGGCCAACATAGTTGTCGACCACAAAGGCCACAAGTAGTTCCCTCCGTTTAACGGAAAACACATGAAGCTATATCATACTCTAGAGTATGAGTTCGTGTGCGGTCCAAGCCAAGATGCATCTCTCCTTTACAAGGTATGACCAAAAAAATAAAACAAACAAAAAATGAGGTTTAAAATAGAGGTGCCCCGACAACCTCAGTCACTCCCTTCCAAGGGACTATTGAGGACAAAAAATGTCTCAAACCCACCAGAGGTGAAAACCCGTAAGGGCTCCTCAGGTAAAATCGGGTAACCCCTCAGTGTGGAAACCATCAAGGACACACTAGAAAAAGCTAAAGGGGGCCAGCTCTGGCGAAAACCTGAAAGGACAGTAGAGCTAGTAAAGAGAACAAAAAAATCTCTCTCTTCCTCACCGTCGGGAGCCACCAACCATATCATCCCACCGACAGCAAATGCATCATCGCTAACAATAACATCTTCGACGGAACCTCAGTGATCAGCTGACACAACAACATTCGGTTACACACCTCAACGGTCAGTCGACACATCAACATTCTACTACACACACTAGCTGTCAACTGACACATCAACATTTTCGGTTGCACACCCCAGCGGTCAACCGACACATCTTCGGTGACACCTCAGCAGTTAGTCGACACAACATCTTCAGTGACACCTGAGCGGTCAGATGACAACAACTTTCGGCTAACACACCTCAACGATCAGTTGACAATAACTTCTGGCTAACACATCTCAACGGTCAGCCAGCTACCACTTCAGGTAACACACCTCAACGGTTAGTCGACAATAAATTTAGGCTAACACATCTCAACAGTCAGCTGACAACAACTTATGGCTAACACACCTCAACGGTCAGCCAACTACCACTTCGACTAACACACCTCAGCGGTCAGCCAGCACATCAACATTTTCAGCTACACACCCCAACGATTATCCAACACATCTTTGGCGACACCCTAGTAGTCAGTTGACAATAACTTTCTCCTAACACACCTCAACGGTCAACCGACAACAACTTCTGGCTAACATGCCTCAATAGTAAGCCAACTACCACTTTGGCTGACACACCTCAACGGTCAGCCGACAACAACTTTCATCTAACACACCTCAATGGTCAGCCGACAAAAACATCTGGCTAACACACCTCAATGGTCAGCAAGCTACCACTTCAAATAACACACCTCAATGGTCAGCTGACATAACAACTCCAAGCCAACACACCTCACAGGTAGGTCTGCATCAACTTTAGGCCAACATGTACGTCTCACAGGCAGGTATGTATCAACTTTAGACCAACATGTACATCTCACAGGCAAGTCTACATCAACTTTAAATCAATACATCTTGTCGAGACATGTCTACATTAACTCTAGGCCAACATGCTTCCCACGCAGGTCTATAACAATTTCAAGCCAACACGCCTCACAGGCAGGTTGACAACAATTTCAGACCAACATGCCTCACCAAGGTAGGTCTACAACACCTTCAGGCCAACACGCCTCATAGGTAGGTCTACATCAACTCCAGGCCAGGACGCCTCACAGACAGGTCTACATCAACTCGAGCCAACACGCCTCATACGCAGGACTACATTGACTCAGGCCTGTTGAGTTATGGTTTTGATGATTGTTGTGATTGTTAAGTTATGATTTTGAAGATAACTAAACTTAATGTGTGATTAAGTGATGATAACTAAACTTGTGGTTGATTGCTCGTGCTTCTATTGTCTATGTATGGTTGAGATGGCAAATAAAAATGGTTACATGGTCTTGATGCTTGGTTTGCATATGTTGGTTTTACAAGAGGCAAGAGGTTTCATAACCTCTTCAATGTGAACACGCATGGTGTTAACCTTAACTATCTTGCTTGCAAGATCAAACTTATAATCTCATGGCAGTCACCTGGTGAACCTAACGTGTGGATAAGCACCTTGCTGTTCTACAATCCAAAACAGGTGGTATATGTCATTTACTGTCAAGAACCATTGGAGAGACTCTTACCTTGTCTTAGCATCGATCTCACCTTGTGTATCTCATGCTTAGCATCGATCTCACCTTGTGTATATCATATATACACCTCATTCATGCACATTAAACATGAAACCCTTCTAGCCATCGTGCACCCTCGCCCGTGGATCGACCTGCGCGGTCAGGTCGCGGGGGTCAAGGGGGCAGCGCCCCTTGCGGGGGTTTCCGGGGGCTCAACAAAATTTAGAAATGCTCAAATGGTCTAATGCATTCCCTAGAACTCAAATGTATGAAATAAACATCTACTTAAAGTCATTGTTATTTGGATGCATTTTATTGGGCTAACACTTCAACTTTGTAGGACTAAGTCATTCCAGTCGACACTTTACATAGCCACGGTAGATGCACAAAGAAGCATAACCAAGAGAACCCAAGGTCAAAGACTCAGTTGACACCTTCAAGACTGTCAAAGTCGATGCCACAGATGAGAACAGGCTGCTAAAGGAGTTAAGCGGTTGAGCTAACGGGTTAACAGACTGAACAGGGAATACCGAGGTGTCTGCCCAGCTGGCGGTCGACCGCCAGCTCAGGGGCGGTTGACCGCCCCTACCAGTAATCCACTATATGCACGATTCTCAGTGGCAGTCGACCGCCAGCCCAGTAGCGATCGATCAGAAATTCTAGGGATCAAATTTCTACAGGGTTTCTCAGTAGCGATCGACCGCCAGCTTCCACAGGTCGATCGCCAGCCCCGAGCCAACAAAAGTTGACTTTGTTTTCCACTTCGAGAAGAGCCATTCTCCTTGTAATTCTTTTATCCTAATGACACCCAATCATCTACAAAACGTGGATCTGGTCTGGAGGATGTCCAAGGACCATTCAAAAGTTATAAAACATACACAAGAAGGGTTGGAAACCCTAATGCTTCAATTGGAACAAGAGAGATCAAGGGAGGCTAGAGGAGGTGATTCACGGGTACTATAACACCTCTGTGAACAGTGCTTTGGGCTGGAGTTCTTCATCCATTCCAAGGGAATCAAGGTTAGATCTGAAGGCATCAATCTCCAAGCAAGTGTAGAAGCAAGTAAGCCCTCAAGGGAGATCAAATCTGCACCCTTAAATATCTCCATCAACCTAAGGTGATTCAAGGTTAGATCTGAAGTTAGCAACCTTCAAGGAAGTAAAGAAGCAAGCAAGCATTCAAGGGAGATCAACCAAGCCATTTAAGTGAAGCGAGAAGCATTGTTCCAAGTTCTACATCATACATTCAGGGGAAACCAAATCAGGAGATTTCTAAACTCTGCTCTATTCGTCTTGGTGTTTTGAATTTCAAGTCTTGTTCTTTGTAATCTGAAGATATATGTGTGTGTGTGGATCAAGTTAGATCTGTGGTCGTGTGTGGTCGTGGTGTTCTATTCGTGTGTCCGTAGGTCTTCTTAGATCAATATCTGTGTATGGATTTATCCAGATCTTGTGTTTGTGTGTGTGGAGTGCTGCACTGTGACAGCGGGTGTTTGTTTTGTTGATCCGCTTGTTGGATCATGTTGGAGACTTCATCTTCGTGTGTGTGTGTGTGTGTGTGTGTGTGTTTTGGGGCGCGTCCCCGTGTGTGTGGGCAGGCGTCGTCCTGCGTGTGTGTTTGGAGCGTCGTCTCCGTTTGGGGATTTATCCCCGAGTGAAGCCTCATCGGGTTTGGTGAGGGGTGGACGTAGGATTGTCGTCATTGCATCCGAACCACCTTAAAAACTGTTGTGCATTGTGTGTTATTTGTGTGGTTTGATTGTTTTCGTTGCATGGTCGTGTGTGAACGGAAAGTTTGAGAGAATTGGTTAATTAGTTTTCAATTACTAATTATTGTTTATCACATATTTTGTAAAAAAGGCAAAAGTTTTTGTAATATTTGTTATCACCCAATGCACCCCCCTCTTGGGTGTCATTGATCGCGGGACTTCAATTGGTATCAGAGCCAAGGCTCTAATTTCATAGATCTAACGATCTAGAGTGATACAGATCAATGAATATCATTATGTACACTTTGAATTCTCCACCGCTGTTTGATGGTTGTAATTTTGATTTGTGGTTAGGAAGGATGTGCAGTCTAGTCAACTCATACGACCCTAAGCTATGGAAGCTTATCTCACATGGTCCTTATGAGTTGCCTAAAGATAAATATGTCTGGACCGCAGATTCCAAGCTTAAACATGATCAAAATTGTTTGGTTCTAAAATTGCTTATTGCTGCAGTTGATTCTAATCATTTCCCTTTTGTCTCCCATTGCAGATCCGCGAAGGATATCCTGGTTGGCTTAACCAAAGTCTAGGAAGAGCATGAAGATCAATGTCTTGTGGCAGGCACGAGTGATCAAGGGAGTGATTAACAAATTGAATCAAGCTCAAAGGTAAATTCTGATTTTGATAATGAAGATGAATTTAGCAATAAGGAGTTATTGATTGCATATGATGAGCTTGCTTATAAATACGAGAATGTTAAGTCTGAAAACAAAAAATTGAAAAAGAATGTTGGACAAAATAAATGTGATTCTCCATGTAAAGAATGCTCACACTTGAAGGAATTGATTGATAGTCATGTGTTCGACATTGAAATTCATAAAGATCAAATTTCTTCTTTGAGAAATGAAAATAAAGAGCTGAGAGAGAGAGTAAGTCTTATGAACAATGGTCAAAATGAGTTTACTCATGATAAAAATCTTGAAATAGAAAATGAGAAACTGAAAGAATTGAATAGAACCATTTCTAAAAGATTGCTTGTTTTTGAAAAAGGAAAATCTGTGAATATTGATCAATCTGAAAAAGTGCATGCTTTGTTGCAAGAAATTGAAAGTCATAAAACCATCAATGCTACTTTACATGAACAAGTCAACTCCTGTGAAAATAAGATGATTTCCTATGAATTGCACAATGCATCTCTTCAATCTGAAATTCTTGACTTGAATGATTCGCTATCCAAATTTGTAGATGGCAAAGATAATTTGGACAAATTGCTGGGAATGAAAGTGAATTTTCAAAGAGAATGACTGGGCTATAATCCTGTGAACAAAAAGAAGTTTGAAAATAAAGTTTATACATCTTTTGTGCACAGTTCAAACATAGCCAGCACATCAAATGAAAATCTGAAAAAAAAAATCATGTTGCACACACACATGTATCCACAAAGAAAAATAATTTGCATCAAAAATCCAAAAATCCTGCTAGCACCCGCATGCATGTTGAACATACTTCTTCCACGCACACACAACCACCTAGAAAAAAACTCTCATATTTTTATTGTGGTAAATCTGGACATGCCATGCATGATTGTTTCATTATGAAGAATGATGATTTAAGAGCATGCAAGATAATGAATGATTTCAAAAATACAAAGAAAGTATCCATCATAAAACATTTCGTGCATTGTAATCATTGTGGTAAATGGGGTCATACGACTTCACATTGCTGGTTCTTGTTGAAGAGAAAGAACTCCCACTCAACACATCATGCTCACACACACAAATCAGTAGAACCCATGAGAAGGAAGAATATGATGTCACGTGACTTCTACCATCACTTTGATAAATCTGGGAATGTTAAGCATGATTATTTTCTAAAGAAAAATGATGATTTGAATGTTTTCAAAAGTTGGAAACCACATGCCCATGTTGTTGCTAACCCACAAGGACCCAAAAGGATTTGGGTATCTAAGAAGGCCAAATGAGAAATCTATTTTTGCAGGTGTGCCTTGGGAATGTAAAGCATGAAATCTGTTTTCATCAAGAAGGTATGGCACACGGGCCAAGTGGCATAAGTCAGGTTAGAAGAAAAATCAAAAACTGAACTTGAAGATCAGGTGATATCCCTCCTACCTTCTATAGTGATTGTGTCATATTTTAATTGACTTTGTGTTATGTAGTCATGTAATCTTGCATATGTCCGTACATGCATTTCATTCATGGTTGTTTGCATATTTGTTCATATATCACTTGTCATATAGCATCTTCGTGTAAAGAAGAGCTTGAAGATTCATCAAAACATGATTTCACTACATATATTGAGTTTGCATACACTTTCATACTCTATCATGTAAAAGTTCAACATTATGAATTCATGTCATAATGCATAGCAATCCTCCTACCTTCATCATCCATGATTACATAGAATATCAAATGGTGACATGTGAAAGGGTAGGTTAAGCCTATCTGAAAACTATCACTACGCGTGAGGTGATCTTCGGATATAAGTTCTCTGCCTGGTACTATGAGTCATTTAGTTAAAAGGTTGCATATGGCATTGGATTATTACTGAACATCTTGCATTCATGCACACACTAAGGGGGAGCAACCACATTCGTCATATGAGCTCAATGTTTAGGTTCACACATGAGTCATGCATTGCATCTAGAGCTATCTAGGGGATGTTGGTTGTTAAAATAATTTATCATGCCATTGTTAATAAATCTGAATCATAATTGACAAATCAAATCTATTTTTATCTTTGGATGCAGATTACACTCCCCAAGTCCAAGTGATGTTGGCCATCCATAGTCAGGCTTGAATCAACTAAAGATAGATCTTGCAAGGATGAAAAATGATGAGAACATTCTCAATTGCCACCAGGAGATGGGATATCAGAACTTGAACAACCTCCAAAATCGACTCAAGCATAAGCCGATGCAAGGGTTGGAAGAAAATGGATTCTCAAGGCAAAGGTAAGAAAGCAAAAGCTGGAATATCAACCTTCGTGAGGCTGGTGATTTTAGTGATTGAAGGCTTCCAACACTGTCTCCGAAACTAAGGTAATTCAACCCCTCTTTCTATGGAAATACACAATCATGCAATGGCCTTTTGTCACTTGGTGACACCTTTAGATGACAAGTATTATTTCTACATACCTGAAATGATTGCTCCTCCATTCTACTGTGATTAACTTGCTTATTGGTTGAATGAAACTGAAAATGTTAAACTTTATGTTCACTTTTGAACATCCTTCAATCTAATTGCTTGAGCACATTTAAGTTTAATTGAGTATCTGGTATATCAAATACTGAGTAGTGAAAAGGTGGATTATCTTCACTTGGAAACTCTCATTATGCGTGAGTTAGCCTTTGGACCAAAGTTCTCCACCTTGTACCAGAACTGGAAGAAATC
Source organism: Amorphophallus konjac (assembly GCA_022559845.1). Classification (NCBI taxonomy): domain Eukaryota; kingdom Viridiplantae; phylum Streptophyta; class Magnoliopsida; order Alismatales; family Araceae; genus Amorphophallus; species Amorphophallus konjac. The sequence continues at coordinate 460,601,703 of CM040121.1, read as the reverse complement.
AATTGTTTGGCCTTGAAAGAATTTTCTGCTGCTATTATTTGCTCCTTGTTAGCTTACCCCATGTCATAAGAGAAACATTGCACTTTCACTGAATTTTTATGAGATTCATGTTTTTGTCAAAGGGGGTCTTGCTAGCCAAACAAGTTGAAATGAATGCTATTTCATTCTCTATTGACTGAGTGATCTCCAATTGAATCATGCAACATGCTCATGATGAATTACTTCAAAATTTCTAAATTGATCCTTGTTGAAGTGAAGAGTTCTACAATGGAAATGTCAACTCCTGAATGACTTGTGATTGATTTCAAAACCTTTGAAAATCTGCTCTTAACAATTTCTGACAATAAATGATTTCCAATGCATGCCAAATGATTTCTGCACCTTTGTATATTAACCACTTGTGATGAATAATGTCCCATGCTCATCTTTCAAATCTGAATTGCTCTCTTGTATATAGTGTCATTCTTCATCTTGCATTCCATTCTCACATAGTTATAGGTTGCATGCATCATAATTCAATGCATAAAGTGCTTTTAGATCATGCAAATGAAAATCAAGTCCGAATCACTTTGCACATTGCATCGCATTCTCATATGCTCATATGTTGTATTGCATTGGAACTCATGTATTAGTTACACTTAGTTCATTCAGTTGGCATCCATTCAATTGGTATCAAATTATCCATTCAATTGGTATAAAGTTGACATCACATTGTTCGCATGCATGTCATAGCGCATTTGCATAAACTCTCAATGTGTGCTTGTGTGGAATTATATGCTATTAACCCCCATCCCTTGGCATTTCTATGGCCTTACGTCTTCTTGATAAATAAAGCTGCATTTGAGTCTTTATTGGAGTGTTTCATGTCGAACACTCTGGGAGAGTCTATATTTCACAAGTGCATCTATTTAGGAGGAGTTGCACTGTTATGTATTCATGATATTTTCGGTGTACATGCTGAATCAAATTTACACACTTCATGCATAAAATGTCAAAATGAGTGTTAAAGATAATGATATATGAATTTCTTTTCAACACTCTCGAGATGTTAAACTTACTGCATGTATGTTGAAGAGACAGTTGAGGAAAAAGTTACCTACCTATCTTTGTTGAAAAATCTGAAATGTAAATGAAAGATAGAGCAATGCTCGATCTCACTAAGTAAACTGGGCACATGTCACCTGAGACGTGATGTGGTTCATATCTGAAAAGTGTTGACTTGTATCTCTGTTCAAATGAGGTGAAATGGTTCAGTATTCTGAGTAACCAAGGATTCTGGTATGAGCTCCATGCGTCTACTCGTGTAAAAAGGAATTATTTGAACATGATCACTCTTGAAAAATTCTGACTATCATGTGATATTGGTTGAGTTGAAAAATGTTGGTGAAAACTCATTGTGGTAGAGCGCAGCCTCCAATTCTCAAAATTGAAGTGCAGTCTGTAAAATGTCTCCTTGTGTTAATTTAAAAATATGAATATCCATATTGTAACTATTTTTTTTATATGTTACTCACTTACACATCTGGAAATTTGATTCATTATGTATTCAGAAAATTGATTGACTGCTTTAGTAATTGCATGAATCTCCTATATGCTTACACAATCTCCCATGTGCTACACATGTGCATTCCGGTTTGTATGACTCTCTTGCATCTTTCTTATACCCATTTTCTTCTATATATATACGGGGGAGATTGCATGTATGTCTATATGTAACTGTTTGGTTGCATTGTGTGTACTTCATGAGTCATCATCTGCATATGCATAGCTTCATGCATTTAAACAAAAAATACAAAAATTAGAAAATTTGAAATCAAAGAAAATCCTTTTGATATGCCCTCCTGCTCTTGTTTGTTGTGATAATCTGACATGGGATCTAGATTTTGAATGCTATCATGTTGAACACCTCATCCTGTGCACATCTTCCTCCACTGGTTCATATTCTTGAGGCCAATCACCACCTTCAATTGGTATCAATATATGCTTGACTATATTTACTTTGGATGGTATCATATTGATTTGTGAGAATAATCACCACTTGGTTTCCTCTGATTAGAATCATATTGCTTTGTTCGTCCATGATTTACCCTTGCTTCTTCTGGTTTGATATGATGGGCTATTGCTGTTTCAAATGGAGTTAAGTTTGTTCTTCATTATTTGGCTTCTTCCAGCTCGCTTGATACTGTTGAAGTGGGAGATAGAGTTGCATTATCTTGCCTTTTGATTATGTCAAAGGGGGAGAAAAATTGATGATTGTATGTGACAAGGGGAGACGAATATATGTGCCATTCTGTTGTATCCACTATGTTGTATCATCATTAATAAGTTTATCATTAAGTTTATCATCATCAATAAGTTTGTCATCATCAAAAAGTGGGAGATTGTTGAGTTATGGTTTTGATGATTGTTGTGATTGTTAAGTTATGGTTTTGATGATAATTAAACTTAATGTGTGATTAAGTGATGATAACTAAACTTGTGGTTGATTGCTCGTGCTTCTATTGTTTATGTATGGTTGAGATGGCAAATGAAAATGGTTACATGGTCTTGATGCTTGGTTTGCATATGTTGGTTTTACAAGAGGCAAGAGGTTTCATAACCTCTTCAATGTGAACACGCATGGTGTTAACCTTAACTATCTTGCTTGCAAGATCAAACTTATAATCTCATGGCAGTCACCTGGTGAACCTAACGTGTGGATAAGTACATTGCTGTTCTACAATCCAAAACAGGTGATATATGTCATTTACTGTCAAGAACCATTGGTGAGACTCTTACCTTGTCTTAGAATCGATCTCACTTCGTGTATCTCTTGCTTAGCATCGATCTTACCTTGTGTATATCATATATACACCTCATTCATGCACATTAAACATGAAACCCATCTGGCCATCGTGCGCCCTCGCCCGCGGATCGACCTGCTCGGTCAGGTCTCGGGGATTGACCTACGCGGTCAGGTCACGGGGGTCAAGGGGGCAGCGCCCCTTGCGGGGGTTTCCAGGGGCTCAACAAAATTTAGAAATGCTCAAATGGTCTAATGCATTCCCTAGAACTCAAATGTATGAAATAAACATCTACTTAAAGTCATTGTTATTTGGATGTATTTCATTGGGCTAACACTTCAACTTTGCACGACTAGGTCATTTCAGTCGACACTTTACATAGCCACGGTCGATGCACAAAGAAGCATAACCAAGAGAACCCAAGGTCAAAGACTCAGTTGACACCTTCAAGACTGTCAAAGTCGATGCCACAGATGAGAACAGGCTGCTAAAGGAGTTAAGCGGTGGAGCTAACGGGTTAACGTACTGAACCGGAAATCTCGGGGGGTCTGCCCAGCTGGCGGTTGACCGCTAGCCCAGTAGCCGTCGATCGGAAATTCTAGGGATCAAATTTCTACAGGGTTTCTCTGTAGCGGTCGACCGCCAGCTTCCACAGGTCGACCGCCAGCCCCGAGCCAATAAAAGTTGACTTTATTTTCCACTTCGAGAAGAGCCATTCTCCTTGTAATATGTAGCAACCCTGGAAAAAAATAAGATTTTTTAATAAATCAAATTAAAATAAAAGATAAGTAAATAGATGACGAAGAGCCTAAATGAGTAAATCATTAATCAAGAGGAAAATAACGCCTTTTATCAAGGCGCTAATTCAAACAGAAATGCCTCTGTCTAAGGCGTTAATTTAAAAAGGGACGCCTACACAAGAGGGCGTCAAATTTCAAACGACGGGAAATAAAATTAAGGAAAGGAAAGGAAACGCCCTCACCTTGGGCGCGTTTTTAATAAGAAACAACTACGACAACGTCGTCAATTAAAACACACGACCTAGCCTAAGGCGTGAATTCAGTTCGAGTTTCGTTCGACCCAGGAGACTATCCAGAGCAAGTTTCTGGATAACTACGAGGAAGATTGAGTTGGGTAATGACTCTATCATGGAAGTATTACTTCCAATACAACTCTAACCCTATTAGGATCCCCAAAATCCTATAAATAACCTTGTCCATCGAACCCTAAAAGCTATTTGGTTGAAGGAAGTTTTGCTCTGTTGCTACTGTCATCCGTGAAGAACGTAAGTTTGTTCTTCATTTGCTTTACCTTCGCCTTCGGTTATGTATGATGAAGAAAACTAATGTCTTCATCTTATTTCATGTAAGAAGTCTACAGTAGGTAGTAACTCTTTTGTCAAAGAGAAGATCGTGGGTTCTTCATCCACGTCGTTCTTCTTCCTCTGCCTTCAGTTAAGTATTATGAAGAAAAAACTAATGATTCTTCATCTTATTTCTCTGTAGGAAAGCCTTCTTGACCTACTGAAGAACGAGATTTTTCATCTAAAGCAAGCTACGCGTAGGAATCACATTCTCTCAACCTCTCTATCTCGGTACCTGCTGAGCAGATAAATCCCAGAATACTCTGTATATAACAGAGTGACGTTGTTCTTCAACTTTCTCCACGAATCATCACCCAGATCTTAATCAAGGTAGGTTTTCTCAGGAACGTAGCCCAAACTAGCATAAGATCTTTAATAAATACCATCAGTCATCCATGCATATAGTTTTATTGCGATTTCAAAAGTTTTCTCTAAAAATTAAAAGAAACGCCCTTGACAAGGGCGCTAATTTAAAGAAGCGACCCACACTAGGGCGCTAATTATTGTTTTGACGCCCTGCCCAGAAGTCGTCAATTTCATGTAATTAATAAATACCCACGCTTAAAATTTAATATCTATATAACCATGAATCTAATATATTGCATGAGTATACCTGTGAAATCCTGCTATTTTTCCTGTCAGGATCATGTACCCTTTTTTCCTAAAATTTTATTGTCTGAAAATCGATAAATTCTTGAATTCACGACCTTGTCCAGGTCGTCTCTTATTGAGCTGACGCCCCAGACCAGGGCGCTAATTGAAAAGTAACGCCCCTGTCCAGGGCGCGTTTTGTTAAAATTCCAGAATAATAATTTTCTACAGAATAGAAATATTGAAGGGACGACTGATGTACAAGTCGTCAAATTTGTAAATAAACGCCCCTATAGAAGGCGTTAATTTGATAAGTAATGACTTAGATTAAGTTGCTATTTTCCTGTGACACTATTTTTCACTGTTACTGTTAACCGACGATTTCATATATATATATATATATATATATATATATTTATATATATCGGAACTATATTCCAGTCCGTGAATATAGTCCCACATTTCATGATGTTTTAACGTTACCCCCCTTAACTCTCATTGACATACAAGCTCTCCATTGGACATTCCGTTCCTTTGGATTAGCGAGTTAGTCATAGAGACCTCCGTAAGACTCCTCGAGCCTTGGATTCCCTCAAGACCGACTGAGCTGGTTGTACCATAAAAACCCATTACACAATCTTTGCCATGTCACTCTATAGAAACATGGTATACCGGCCCTCATGTCATGCCATGTGTATGATATGAGAATTATCTTAATGAACGGGGTAAAGCATGACATTGTTATGATGTTCTTGTAAACCCCAATTCTATATTAAACTTGATGTTCTTGTGGACCTCAATTCTATATAAAGAATGTCCATACTTGTTTGTCATGATACCCAAGTTAGGGAACCAATTCCACCTAGGTTTTGTCGATAATCGTGATTGTACCGTTATTATCGCCTATCTATGTCAAGTGTCATATTTTGGACTCTATTCTATCAAAAGTCTATCCTACGTGTCTACAAGCTTTATCCTTGAAATTCCATATTGGCTATATACAAAAGTGGATGTTAAAAATACATGATTAATGCCTGCGCGTATAGGGCCCGATCTGGTCCTGGGAGGAGCACCCGAAAGTACTTGTGCCCATGGGAGTTGATTGATCACGGTATTGGCATTATACCGAAGTGCATGACTAGCTCGATTGAACATTCCACACATCTTGTACTTGACTTGATATTACATGACTTGCGTGGCCCAAGAAAGGGTAATTGTACACTTGCTTGACTTGAAACAAAATAGCCAAATTCCAACATGACATGATGAGTTTACTTGCTTGAATATCTTGATATCTTTTGTTATAAATTCTTGAAAGTTCATGACTAGTACTTCCTGCTATCTTATTGTTATCCACTCTCTCTATCTTGTCGTTTTGCGAGCATGCATCGCTATAGTGCATTCATGGAAAGTGTAATTACTTGAACCCCTTGCTAGTTCTTGAGATATAATTTCCTACTGAGCGTTCGCTCACTCAGTGTTTCCATACTTTTCAGGTAAGTCCGATGATGAGGGAACTCAATCTGAAGGGGATGGTCAAGAGTGAAAGAGTTAGAGCTATTCAAATGTCCATCAGTCCTGTCTTATCTATATTTTCTTGAGTCAGAATTGTACCTTTCTTTTATTTTTTTATGGAGTCTAGTATTTGCAAGGGTTTGTAATAGACATATTTTCCTTAAAGGAATAAATGGATTAGGTTATCTTTATATTTGTGCACTATGTCTTTGTGTCGAATACACTACTACTCTGATTGACATGATTGATATAAACTCGTCGCGCATCTCCGGGTATCTTCCGCGCTCGGGGCGTGACATAATGCTTTAATCCTAATGACACCCAATCATCCACAAAACGTGGATCTGGTCTGGAGGATGTCCAAGGGCCATTCAAAAGTTATAAAACATACACAAGAAGGGTTGGAAACCCTAAAGCTTCAATTTGAACAAGAGAGATCAAGGGAGGCTATAGGAGGTGATTCACGGGTACTGTAGCACCTCCGTGAATAGTGCTTCGGGCTGGAGTTCTTCATCCATTCCAAGGGAATCAAGGTTAAATCTGAAGCCATCAATCTCCAAGCAAATGAAGAAGCAAGCAAGCCCTCAAGGGAGATCAAATCTGCATCCCTAAATCTCTCCATCAACCCAAGGTGATTCAAGGTTAGATCTGAAGCTAGCAACCTTCAAGGAAGTGAAGAAGCAAGCAAGCATTCAAGGGAGATCAACCAAGCCATTTAAGTGAAGCAGGAAGCATTGTTCCAAGTTCTACATCATACATTCAGGGGGAAACCAAATCAAGAGATCTCTAAACTCTGCTCTATTCATCTTGGTGTTTTAAATTTCAAGTCTTGTTCTTTGTAATCTGAAGATATATGTGTGTGTGTGGATCAAGTTAGATTCGTGGTCGTGTGTGGTCGTGGTGTTCTATTCATGTGTGCGTAGGTCTTCTTAGATCTACGTGTGTGTGTGGATTTATCCAGATCTTGTGTTTGTGTGTGTGGAGTGCTGCACTTGTGGCAGCGGGTGTTTGTTTTGTTGATCCGCTTGTTGGATCGTGTTGGAGACTTCATCTCTGTGTGTGTGTGTGTGTTTTGGGGCGCGTCCCCGTGTGTGTGGGCAGGCGTCGTACTGCGTGTGTTTTTGGAGCGTCGTCTCTGTTTGGGGATTTATCCCCGAGTGAAGTCTCATCGGGTTTGGTGAGGGGTGGACGTAGGATTGCCATCGTTGCATCCGAACCACCTTAAAAACAGCTGTGCATTGTGTGTTATTTGTGTGGTTTGATTGTTTTCGTTGTATGGTTGTGTGAGAATGGAAAGTTTGAGAGAATTGGTTAATTAGTTTTCAATTGCTAATTATTGTTTATCACATATTTTATAAAAAAGGCAAAAGTTTTCGTAAAATTTTTTATCACATAATTCATCCCCCTCTTGGGTGTCATTGATCGCGGGACTTCAAGGTCACCATGCCTCGCCGAGGTAGGCCAACATCAACTAAGGCCAACACGCCTCACTGAGGCAAGCCAACATCAACTCAGGCCAACATGCCTCGCCGAGGCAGGCCAACATCAACTTAGGTTGACATGCCTCGCCCAGGTAGGCCAACATCAACTTATGCCAACACGCCTTGCCGAGATAGGTGAACATTAATTCAGGCCGACACGCCTTGCCGAGATAGGTCAACATCAACTCAGGCCAACACACCTCGTCGAGGTAGCTTAACATCAACTCAGACTGACATGTCTCGTCGAGGTAGGCCAACATCAACTCAGGCTGACGTGCCTTGTCGAGGCAGGCCAACATCAACTCAGGTCGACACGCCTCATCGAGACAGGTCTACATCAACCAGGGCTGACACGCCTCACCAAGGGAGGTCTACACCAATTCAGACCAGTGCACACACCCCCAATGGTCGATCTACAACAACTTTAGACTAGCACACCTCAGAGGCAGGTCTACATTAACATAACTTTAGGCGAACACACCCCCAAGGGTCTGTCTACATCTACTTTGATCAACAAGCCTCGGGGAAATGGTCAACATCAACCCAAACCAATACACCTAAGAGGATAGTCTACATCAACACAACTTTTGACCAGTACGCCTCAATGGCAGGCCCACACCAACTTCGACCAACACACCACAGGGGAAGATCGACATCAAACTCTAGCTAGCACACCTCTACGGTTGGTCAGCAACCAATCATGGCAGCAACGAGTGTTAAGCCATACACCTACAAGCGATGGTGGTAACAAGCTACGAGCCATCTACAAACAAACAACCATGATAGCGGTGTAAGTCCGCTAACTAGCACACCATAAATATAGCCTCACATGAAAAGTGGGGGAAGAACGAGGATGACAACGAATCAAACTAGTTTGTCATTCATCAAAAAATGGGGGCCCGAGACAAGCCCTTGGGGTAATCGTGTGGCCTATGTACTAGGCTATGCATGTACAAAAAGATATCAGAGGGAGCTGCAAATAAATCTAGGTACATGACTCAAGCAAGTCGTGGCTAGCTCGCCATCACCTCCACTATGCATGCTCGGCCCGCAAGCGCCTCAGCCCGAAGAACAACAGCATCATGAGCACGGGACTCAGCTTCACCCTCTACTTGGCAAACCTCTGCCATGAGACGTCAAGCCTCCTCATGACACTCCTCAGTGGCTATCATTAAGGCTTGAGCCTCGCGCCTGACCTGCTCGACCCGACCAGTCACCTCTCTTCCACGAGCACGGGCGGCCTTGGATTGAGTCTCCTGTCCCGCCATGGCCATTTCTAGTCCCTCAACGCTCGCCTCTTCTTATTGAATGGTGGCGAGCTTCTTTGCTCTCAACTCCTGCATGGCATGGAGGTGCACAAAGCGAGCCTACATGTCTTCTAGGGTTGTCATCCACGGCTAGTAGGAAAACCCGAGACTGTGATATCGATAGGCATAACCCTACAGTTTTACCCTTATCCCCCCAGTAGAAGGGAGAGGGTCGCACTGGATGTGCCTCTATAGGCCCTAGATCAAGGAGACAGTGAAGTCCTCACCAACAATGGGCTCCGACAGCTGAGTGATGGCCATCCACTCGACCCGTAGAGCTGGGGCGACCTGAGCATGATGTCAGTCATAGCTACAATGTCACGCCCCAAGATTATGTAGCAGAAACAATCGGGAATGTGAACAGGCGGCTAGTACGCCTCAAGCGAGCAATATAGTCAGAGCGCTAACACATTCACACATAAGAAATGAATGCACAATATTTGGATAAAATCTTTGCTTTATTTAAATAATAATCAAAAGTACATAAGGGTTGACTCTTTGACTAACTAGACAAAAAAAATAGAAAATTACATAGCGACTCTTGACTATCAACTAATGACAATCTAAGGCTTCGCTCCTTCTTTAATCACTCTCGGATCCATCACTCGAATAGTCTGAATCCGACCCGCTAGAATTTCCTAAAAACGATTGAAAAAGTAGGGAATGAGCACACATGCCTAGTAGCTATCTTCATATCAACATGAAGACAATGTTTAAGTACTTAACATTTTAACTCTAGAGTAAAGATAAATGAAATATAGTAAAACATATGGTGTAAAACCAAAGTAACACAATAATCAAGATACAATTAAGATGAGATATGAGAATTTATGTAGACTAGAAATATGATTAAGCAAGAATATAACATGAATGTAATTTGGCCTTTCATGAACAAGAATGAACTTTTGCATAACCATAAAGACTATGCACTAGAAAGTCTTGTAACTAGAATGTACTACCAATCATGTAATTTCACAAGATTGTCTCGTGAGAATTCGTGGATTTCACCCGTTTATAAAAAAAGTACTCTCGACGCAATGCGACGTCAGTGTTCGTCATACCCCATGGTTTATAGTATGTTTTCGGCTATCTGTCGAGGGGACTAGAGTGGAGTTCTTGGACACTATTCGTGCCCGCTCTTGTATCTTCAAGTTATAAATCAAGCTACTTCCACAAGAAATATAACTATGGCCAATAATGTAACAAGTTCAAACTTATAATTTCATGATAGCAAATATCAAGGTAAGAATGCACCAAATAAGAATATGAGAGTTCAAGATGGACTTAGAACAAGGTTATGCCAGGGAGAAAAATTCGGTAGCATAACGGCACATTCTTACTTTACATAAGTTATTAATACCTTATTTGACAAGTGTTAAGTTCTAAGCAATCATCTGACCATCTAGGAACTTATAAAAACCCCAACCCAATGGTCAAACCTCGGGCTAGAAAGAGTCAGGGACACAATAGTCGTTTACTGGACCATTTAAGAACTCATGCGGTCAGATCCAGACCGTTAAGGAGATCCTTACGGTCAAGTAAGGACCATTTACGTTGGGTAGAAGCAAGAATCAAAAGGCTTGACTCAGGGACACATGCGGTCATAGACGGACCGTTTGTGGACAAAAGCGGGCTCGGGCCAACCGCTAGACAGGGCTTAGCGGTCGTTTGAGGACCGTTTAGAACCAGAACTCAGAAAAACACCGGTAGTGTAAGTGCCTTCTAGACAATTTGGGTTTTTATGGTACAAATAGCTCGACATCCTAGTGGGAATCCCAGGCTCACGGAGACTTACGGAGGCCTTGAAACAAGATTGTCTAGTCCGGTGGAAGGAATATCCAACGGAGAGGATCACAAGTCCAAGATTGTGTGCTTAATGTGCAAAGTGTACCTAATGACTCCGTACCGGAATATGTGCCATATACTTAAGAAAAGATTCTAGATGAGAAGGATCGTGATAAAATAGCGATCAACAAATAGTGAAACAAGTTCATCTATCGCTTTAAAATATGCATTTAATACAAGAGTATATTGTTTTGGCATGAGACTAGCTTAGATATAAAATAACGGCTAAGTGCATGAAACAATGAAACATATCCAGTTTTATGACTATAGTGCTTTAAACAGGAATAGAGTCTAATTATCTAGGTTTATCATATGATAAATAAGGCTAATCTGCATTATGTTTCGAGTTAACATAAATACAGAACTTAGGAAAACCTTGCGGTTACTTGAGGATCATTTGAAAGGGCCTAGCGGTCTATCGCCAGACCACTAAGGAACTCATGCGGTCTCAGGAAGATTGTTTCTTCCTGTCTACTGTAAACAGCAATAAGACAGAGATACATGCTACTCTAGGGCAAATAGATGTATGACAAATCATACCAACTGGTAAATATGGCCTGATAAAACCCTATTAAAATATGAAGATGCATGGATTTGAGTGAAATAAACTAGAATTATCATGTTTGTTATTAAGGGCATGGTTCATGCATGCTATGTTAACCCTATATGCGCAGTCAAAATAAAACATTAAATTCGTCATGTATAAACAATGAAAACAGAAGGAAAGAGAGTACTTTTGTTCCTAACACGTTAATTTAACCTTTTCATGAGATAACCTACCTTTGATTCGTTCCCTAGACTTTAGATTTCTGATTGGAAGTAGACCCTAGTTCCTGCACGTCCTGTGCCAAACCAGCAACTTTTCGTCCCTCAATCTCACGATCCTCCTAACCTAAAACCACAAAAATTGGAGGGTAGATAGAAGATACGAAGGGGAACATAAAGTTCTAAAGGACTAATTTCCAAATAGCTCGGTTTGGGCTTCTATTTTTTGATCTTCACTGAACCGTCGCACTGGTTCTTGTGCAGTCCGTTGCGAACCAGTGACTAGCAGAGGCTCTAACTCTCGAACGGCTGGGTCTTCTAGCACGAAAATTTAAGGGTAGTTAGATAAAGCTAAGAAAAATAATTTCTTCTAATGAAATACCCTGAGAAGATGTCTCCTTACCTTCAAAATATGGGATCCAACATTAGGGTTCGCATGAGTCGAAGTTAGGGTCTATTTATAGGGTTCACCTAGGGTTTAAGGGATTAGATCGAACATAGAGTCCTAAATTGGAGTAGAGTAAATCCTTAGAGAGTTTTAGAGAGTCTTCCACGCCAGGTAGCTTTGATCTAAGGTGATTTGATCGTCAAAGATCCAAGCTTTTCACGTTTTCTTCCATTTCAGAACTGGGGTTGCTTAGCGGTCATAGCAGGACCACTAAGGTGGGTCTGGCGGTCGCGCGATAGACCGCCAGGCTTTGAAAGATCCAAAATTTTTGAATTTTCATATTATCTCTCATTTATCCCCTAATTGATGTATTTATCCCATTTTAAATCCGTAAATTACCTAATTTACGTTTCTATTAATGGACTTGGGTTTAAAAGTCTTGGAATTGGGTCTTTGGGCCTATTTCAGTTAGGCTTAGCCCTTTGGTAAATATAGGGCCTTTAAATAGATTTAATAAATGCTTAATTCTCCTTAATTATCTATTAAGCCTAATAATTACATTTAAATCCCAAAAAATTCCTGAAAAATTTTCAGGCGTTACACCCTCCCTCACTTAAAAAGAATTTGGTCCCCAAATTCATTGTAATAAGATTTGCTGAGGAGAGTGTTCTTACATTCAAATACCTCCGGAAATCTTTTGCACATGGCTTCTTCGGTTTTCCAGGTTGCTTCGTGTGGCCAAGATTTACTCCATTGGACTTTGACCATGGGAATAGTTTTATTCCAAAGTTGACGTATTTCTCGTTCAATTATTTTGATTGGCTTTTGCTCATACGTCAAATCCTTTTTAATCTCCAGGTTGTCATAAGTAATGACATGGAATGGATCGGGGACGTACCTTTTGAGCATTGAGACATGAAACACATAATGCACTCCAGCTAATTGAGGGGATAAAACTATTCGATATGCGACTTCACCAACCCTTTCGAGAATTTCAAAGGGGCCAATGAATCTCGGAGTGAGCTTGCCTTTGATGCCGAATCTTCGAATACCTTGACCTGGAGAAACCTTAAGGAATACGTGGTCTCCTACTTGGAATTCTAGGTCGCGCCTTCTGTTATCAGCATATGATTTCTGCCTGTCTTGAGCCATCTGGAGTCTCTCCCAAATAAGCTTTATCTTCTCGATAGTATCCCTGATGATGTCGGGGCTGAGAAATTACCTCTCTCTGACTTCATTCCAACATATAGGTGAGCGACAACTTCTTCCATACAGTACCTCGAACGGTGCCATTTGTATACTAGCTTGGTAGCTATTGTTGTAGGTGAATTCCACTAGAGGCAAGTGGTCATGCCAACTTCCTCCAAAATCAATAGCACATGCCCTGAGCATATCCTCCACCACCTGATTTATCCTTTTAATTTGTGGATGGAACGCGGTGCTAAAGTTGAGTCGAGTCCCTAATGAATGCTGTAGACCCTTCTAGAATTATGATGTGAACCGAGGGCCGCGGTCAGATATAATGGTGACAAGGACACCATGTAGGTTGACAATTTCCTTCATGTATAGTGTTGCCAATACATCACAGACCAACGACTTTTGATTGGTAGAAAATGTATAGATTTTGTCAATCGGTCTATTATCACCCATATACCATCGTGTCCACCTCTCGTCTTAGGCAAACCCATGATGAAATCCATTCCTATACTTTCTCATTTCCACTCGAGAATATTCAAGGGATGTAGTTTCCGGGCGGGCCTTAAATGTTCTGCCTTTACTTGCTGACAAGTGAGGCGGCGAGATACAAAGTCCGCTATTTCTCTTTTCATATTGGGACACCAGAAATTTCTTTTCAAGTCTTGGTACATCTTGGTAGCACCAGGGTGAATAGCATACCTTAATTTGTAAGCTTCTTACATGATCAATTTCTTAGTGTCGGCATGATCTGGCACACAGATTCGATCCTTAAACAATAGTCTTCCATCTGTTGAAATGGAGAATTCTGGCCTTTGATCAATATTAGCCTTGATCTCCATGAATGTGGGATCATTTTCTTGTAATTTGACTAGATCTTCAATCAATGTAGGTTGTGACCTTATACTTGCAATCATACATATTTCCCCTTCTTTATCAACATCGAGATTCAAACGAGCAAAATCCTTGATAAGATAAGTCGTACCTTTCCTGAGGCTTGCTAGCATTGCCATTGATCTTCTACTAAGAGCGTCAGCTATAGCATTTGCTTTTCCTGGATGATATTGGATAGTAAAGTTGAAATCTTTGAGATATTCCAACCATCTGTGTTGCCTCATGTTCAATTCCTTTTGGGTAAAGAGGTATTTCAGACTTTTGTGATCTGAAAATATAGTGAACTTCTCCCCATAGAGGTAATGTCGCCAAATTTTCAAGGTGAATATAACCGCAGTTAGTTCCAGATCATGCACAGGGTAGTTTTCTTCATGACGCTTTAACTGTCTTGATGAATAGCAAATTACCTTTCTATTTTACATAACTGAATCCGACCTGCTAGAATTTCCTAAAAAAGATTGGAAAAGTAGGGAATGAGCACACATGCCCAGTAGGTATCTTTTTATCAACATGAAGGCAATATTTAAGTAACTAACATTTTAGTTCTAGAGTAAAGATAAATGAAATATAGTAAAACATACGGTGTAAAACCAAAGTAATGCAATAATCAAGATACGATTAAGATGAGATATGAGAATTTATGTAGACTAGATGATGCGGGATGGGACGTGCCTCGATACCAATTGAATGCGATCTTGAGACTCTAGGCAAACTCGCGACTCGTCCCTAGCGAGGGAAACGTGTGGATGTGCGCGGTTGAGAAACTGGCAATGAGTCAAGGGTCATTAGCTCTTCCGTGCTAGGATCGAGTCACGGGATGGGTCACACACTCACTCTCGCAGCGGTGATTAAATTAATATGAACGGACTCATTATTCTAACACTCAAGTAGCGGCATAAAAAGAACACATACGAACTAAGCAAATGAGATAAAAAGGGAGGTGAATGTACCTCCATGCTCCGGGCATGGGGAAGACGACCCCGACCAAGACTCGTACTCCCAGTATAATAATTAAACAATAGTTACAGCAGTGAATTTTATTCCCACTCCACGCAGGGAGGTAAAGGGCTACAGTGGGACCCAGGAGTAGCGAACTCGGGTTGACGGGCAGCAAGTCGGAAGGTCTTTCAGGCCAGAGATGAGCTGCTGGTCTGGTTCGATTCTGCTGGGCCCACGGGACAGCAGGCGGGTCCGGCTGCAGGGACGGCGACGTCCGGGTGTCTCCTTGCTGCGACGGCTGGCTGGGACGTTGCTGGGGGGTTGCTGGTCGATCCCCGGGAGTGGCGGTCGCTGGTTCGGAGCCTAGGATTTATGGGAGAATTAACCTTGGACTGCTCTTGCTAGCCTGTTCACTGAACAGATTTGCGCGCCTCCACAAAAATGATTGCCATGCTCAGATCCGGTGTCGGATCGAGGCAAGATTGGGGCCGTTGGAAAGTAGACTCAAAGATCTACAACATACATGATTTTTACATCCATCCAACGGTCTGATTTAAAATACAAAACTCTGTGCTCCATAAACTTTTCTGGCTCAGAATCCAGATCACACAGGACAGAATGAGATCTGCCTGAAAATAAATTTTGACCAAAAGGAAAACGGTTGATCTACACTCTAGGAATTTTATGGGTGAAATAGGGGGATGTGAGGATGACACAAAAATATTTTGGTATTTTTCTGACGTGGTTTAGGGGGGGGGGAATAACAGAACATGGTACTATCCTGCAGATCTGCAAACTGGCAGATTGCTAGGGGTTGAAAGATTTGATTGGGAAGGGCGGCAAACGGGCTCTGACCGAGGTGAAAATTTAACAGGAGGAAGGGGACGACGAGGGAAAGAAACCCTCAGAATGTGAGGTCAATCAGACTGCTGGATTGGGAGAACCAGCCAGATCTTTAAGCTTCTGTCCTGTATCTCGAAATCTTGGATAGCAAGTTGAAGATTCGATTATGGCGGCTCGACGGCGGCACGAACAGAGGCGACGGCGGTAGTGGCTGAGCTTCACACCCAGGGGAGGAGATACACCTTGGAATCCACAAAGTTGTAAGGCATCCACCCTAGGAATTCACAGCAATCCAGCTGTAAGGGGAGGAGGAGAGATAGGGGCGCCCAAAGGCTCTTGTGCAAAATTATAATTTTCATCTCATTAATTTCTTAAAATATGGAAATACATAGGTTTTATAACTCTAACCAAAAGACCTAATTACCCTCAGATCTAGGATTATGGAGGGGCAAATAAGGGATAGGAGAAATTTCTCCCATGTGGTCAAATTAATACAAACATAAAACACTAGAAAGGGGGAAATGGGGGATATAATAATCCCACATGGGACAAGAGAAGGGGGCGCCCCCCTCTTGGAAGTCAACAAGGGTGGCTTGATCCACCTTGGACCATGGACCACCCCTATAGGCCCTAGAGAGTCTAGGTGGCCCAATGGGAGAGAGGGTGGGGGTCCCGCCGGGCCAACATGGCCCTTTTGCAAAGAAACCCACTAATTCCTAAGGACTAACACATTGGCTTATAATTGCCATACAATTGACTCAATGATATAAATGTAAATAAAAAAAGTTAGTGGTCTTACTTTGATGTCCCCATCAATTCTCCCCGAGTGGGAGAAACTCGACCCCATCAAGTAAGGGGTGCGGCTGTTCACATGGCTCTTGCGGATCCGTCACTGTACCAGGTAGCGTGGGTACGCTCCACTCTTAGTAATCGTCACCTGATCATCCCGTATATGTTCTATATGCTCACGCTGCTGTGGGAATGAGACTAGTGGTGGACACTAAAGGAAGGAGACGGCTCAATGACTCACTAGGAATCACCGCTGGGTCCCTATAGGTGACTGGATCCAACACATTGAAGATAGAGCTGATCCCATATTCGTCAGGCAAGTCCACAACGTACGCATGAGATCCGACTTGACTCACACACGAAAGGGACTGACACCACGAGTTTGCATTAGACCGACTTGACTCGACATATGCAGACCCTATGCACTAGACAAACGGAGTTATAGACTCCTGACAAACTGAACAAATAACAAAACACAGACTCACACACGATTCTAGACTTATACATAATGCAGTGGTGGTCCAGGCCACCCACATGTGTAACTAGTACACTGGCTGGTAGGGATCTTGGAGGTCCGAAGGATCCCCCTAGACATCGTCCTCCTCATGAAAGAACTCGTCAGCCAATTCCTGCTCGACCTTATAGCTGACAGACACAAGCCCTGTAGTTGAGGCTTTTCCGACTCTCGTGTCCCCAATGACTAGTGATGTACGGGTGGGACATTAGCTGGCAATGTGGCCAAACCCATGGCAGCGACAACACTGCTGTCGTGACCCACTAGTCTCCCCAATAAGTGGCCCCTTGCCCTTATCCTCCCGACAGACAGGGAGTGCAGGCAACAGTGGATGAGTAGAAGGTGTGGGTGCCGGGGGTCGAGCAATGGGTGCAGAAGGTTGGTGTTGAGGTGGAACGTCCCTCGGTGGGAGAGGGCGAGGCCTAGTTGGCTCCTGACGGGCAGACTCTGGGGGTCGAGACAAGGGAGCCCTTTGATGTGGGCCCGACGAGCTACGAGGCTCAACCCCACGATGAGGAAAGGGTCCCAGTCGTTGGGCAGGCTTGAACTCTGCCTCGAACTGCTCCAACTCGAGAGCAACCTGATATGCCTCTTCCAATGTTTTCGCATTACGGTGGAAAAGTTCATACTAGTTGTGCGACCGTAGACCATGTCGGAAGCGGGAAATAGGCATGGAGCTCTCCTCTGAGACACCACATCGTAGAAAATACTCATCAAATTCAGTGATGTACTCGGAGACGGACTGATCTCCCTGGCTGAGACTCTGCCACCTATCGATGAGTCGCTGACGGTATGTGGCAGGAAGGTACTTTTACCAGAGTTTAAACTTCATCTCACCCTATGTCTCAACTTGGGGCTCCTGACGATGAAACAACAGGCTCTCTACGTTCTTCCAATAGGTCTGTGCCTGTCCCATCAGCTTCATGGTCGCGAATTGGACTCTTTGACAGTCCGTCATATCGAACCAACCGAAGTACCGGTCCATGCCGGCCTCCCAATCTAAATAGACTTTCGGATCTAAGGACTCGTCAAAAGTGGGAGGGTTCGCATGAACGGTCTTGAGGGTCCGCTCATCCTCATCTAAATCACGATTCCACCGTGGGACATGACGGTCACGACCATCACCCCTATTATCGTTATCGGACTCATGGTCCTCCACCTCGGGGACTCAACGCCTCCTATCATCTACCCCTTGAGCCCTTGGAGCAGCAGGTTGCTGAACCGGCTCCTATTGACCATTTGTCGGCGTGAGAGTGCGCCTCAACCGGGTCTCTCTCTAGGACGACGACTCTCCCTACTAGACCATGAAAAGACTGATCCGACTCTTCGGCCCGATCCTCTAAGGCCTTCATTCTCTCTTCCAAGCATGTGCCTAGGCCATCTACACGCGTACTCAACCCATCCAACTTATCCACTCGTGTACTCAACCCATCAATCTTTTCCATAAGAGTTCGGAACATGTCGGCCACGGATGGCTCATCGGGACGATGGACTCGGGGATCTGCCATAAGTGGTGGTGGTGAGTATTGGGTACCCCTACGAGTGGGCATGCAATGGACAAGGGGTTGAAATGCATCGACCAAGGCGAAATAAAGGAATACTCCAATATTCGGTACGTGGCGGAGGTTTGATCCGAAGATCGCACTCACGCAAGTGTGCTATCTTCCCAATAGGTGTAACCTATCGTTCCGGGAGCACCTTTCGATATACCGGATATAGAGATGCAATGTGACACCTTAGACCGACTACTCTAGACTCAACCTGCTCTGATACCAATTTGATGCAGGACGGGACGCGACTCGATACCAATTGAATGCGATCCTGAGACTCTAGGCAAACTCGCGACTCGTCCCTAGCGAGGGAAACGTGCGGATGTGCGCGGTTGAGAAACCGACAATGAGTCAAGGGTAATTGGCTCTTTCGTGCTCAGATCGAGTCACGGGACGGGTCACACACTCACTCTCGCAGTGGTGATTAAATTAATATGAACGGGCTAATTATTCTAACACTCAAGCAGCGGCATAAAAAGAACACATACGAACTAAGCAAATGAGACAAAAACGGAGGCGAATGTACCTCCACACTCTGGGCGTGGGGAAGATGACCTTGGCCAAGACTCGTACTCCCGGTACAGTAATTAAACAATAGTTACAGCAGTGAATTTTATGCCCACTCCACACAGGGAGGTAAAGGGCTACAGTGGGACCCGGGAGTAGCGAACTCGGGTTGACGGGCAGCAAGTCAGAAGGTCTTTCGGGCCAGAGACGAGTTGCTGGTCTGGTTCGATTCTGCTGGGCCCACGGGACAGCAGGCGGGTTCGGCTGCTGGGACGGTGACGTCCGAGCGTCTCCTTGCTGCGGCGGCTGGCTGGGACGCTGCTGGGGGGTTGCTGGTCGATCCCCGGGAGTGGCGGTCGCTGGTTCGGAGCCGAGGATTTATGGGAGAATTAACCTTGGACTGCTCTTACTGGCCTGTTCACGGAACAGATTTGCGCGCCTCCACAAAAATGATCGCCACGCTCAGATCCGGTGTCGGATCGAGGCGAGATTGAGGCCGTTGGAACGTAGACTCAAAGATCTACAACATACATGATTTTTACATCCATCCAACGGTCTGATTTAAAATACAAAACTCTGTGCTCCATAAACTTTTCTGGCTCAGAATCTAGATCACATAGGACAGAATGAGATCTGCCTGAAAATGAATTTTGACCAAAAGGAAAATGGTGGATCTACACTCTGCGAATTTTATGGGTGGAAGAGGGGGATGTGAGGATGACACAAAAATATTTTGGGATTTTTCTGACGTGGTTTAAGGGGTGGGAAAAATAACAGAACATGGTACTATCCTGCAGATCTGCAAACTGGCAGATTGCTAGAGGTTGAAAGATTTGACTGGGAAGGGCGGCAAACGGGCTCTGACCGAGGTGAAAATTTAACAGGAGGAAGGGGACGATGATGGAAATAAACCCGCAGAATTTGAGGTCCATCAGACGGCTGGATTGGGAGAACCAGCCTGATCTTTAAGCTTCTATCCTGGATCTCGAAATCCTGGACAGCAAGTTGAAGATTCGATTATGGTGGCTCGACGGCGGCACGAATGGAGGCGACGGCGGCAGTGGCTGAGCTTCACACCCAGGGGAGGAGATACACCTTGGAATCCACAAAGTTGTAAGGCATCCACCCTAGGAATTCACAGCAATCCAGCTGTAAGGGGAGGAGGAGAGATAGGGGCGCCCAAAGGCTCTTGTGCAAAATTATAATTTTCATCTCATTAATTCCTTAAAATATGGAAATACATAGGTTTTATAACTCTAACCAAAAGACCTAATTACCCTCAGATCTAGGATTAGGGAGGGGAAAATAAGGGATAGGAGAATTTTCTCCCATGTGGTCAAATTAATACAAACATAAAACACTAAAAAGGGGGAAATGGGGGATATAATAATCCCACATGGGACAAGAGAAGGGGGCGCCCCCCTCTTGGAAGTCAACAAGGGTGGCTTGATCCACCTTGAACCATGGACCACCCCTATGGGCCCTAGAGAGTCTAGGTGGCCCAATGGGAGAGAGGGTGGGGGTCCCGCCGGGCCAACATGGCCCTTTTGCAAAGAAACCCACTAATTCCTAAGGACTAACACATTGGCTTATAATTGCCATACAATTGACTCAATGATATAAATGTAAATAAAAAAAGTTAGTGGTCTTACTTTAATGCCCCCATCACTAAAAATATGATTAAGTAAGAATATAACATGAATGTAATTTGGCCTTTCATGAACAAGAATGAACTTTTGCATAACCATACAAACTATGCACTAGAAAGTCATGTAACGGGAATGTACTAGCAATCATGTAATTTCACAAGATTGTCTCGTGAGAATTCATGGATTTCACCCGTTTATAAAAAAAGTACCCCCTGTGCAATGCGACGCCAGTGTTTGTCATACCCCATGGTTTATAGTATATTTTCGGCCATCTGCCGAGGGGACTAGAGTGGAGTTCTTGGACACTATTCGTGCCCGCTCTTGCATCTTCAAGTTATAAATCAAACTACTTCCATAAGAAATATAACTATGGCCAATAATGTAACAAGTTCAAATTTATAATTTCATGATAGCAAATATCAAGGTAAGAATGCACCAAATAAGAATATGAGAGTTCAAGATGGACTTAGAACAAGGTTATGCCAGGGAGAAAATTTCGGTAGCATAACGGCACATTCTTACTTTCCATAAGTTATTAATACCTTATTTGACAAGTGTTAAGTTCCAAGTATTCATCCGACCATCTAGGAACTTATAAAAACCCCAACCCAATGGTCAAACCTCGGGCTAGACAGAGGCAGGGACCAAGCGATCGTTTACTGGACCGTTTAAGAACTCATGCGGTCAGATCCAGACCGTTAAGGAGATCCTTGCGGTCAGGTAAGGACCGTTTACGTTGGGTAGAAGCCAGAATCAAAAGGCTTGACTAAGGGACACATGCGGTCATAGATGGACCATTTGTGGATAAAAGCGGTCTCGGGCCAACCGCTAGACAGGGCTTAGCGGTCGTTTGAGGACCGTTTAGAACCAGAACTCAGAAAAACACCGGTAGTGTAAGTGCCTTCTAGACAATTTGGGTTTTTATGGTACAAATAGCTCGACGTCCTAGTGGGAATCCCAAGCTCACAGAGACTTATGGAGGCCTTGAAACAAGATTGTCTAGTCCGGTGGAAGGAATATCCAACGGAGAGATCACAAGTCCAAGATTGTGTGCTTAATGTGCAAAGTGTACCTAATGACTCCGTACTGGAATATGTGCCATGTACTTAAGAAAAGATTCTAGATGAGAAGGATCGTGATAAAACAGCGATCAACAAATAGTGAAACAAGTTCATCTATCGCTTTAAAATACGCATTTAATACAAGAGTATATTATTTTGGCATGAGACTAGCTTAGATATAAAATAACGGCTAAGTGCATGAAACAATGAAACATATCCAGTTTTATGACTATAGTGCTTTAAACAAGAATAGAGTCTAATTATCAAGGTTTATCATATGATAAATAATGCAAATCTGCATTATGTTTCGAGTTAACATAAATATAGAACTTAGGAAAATCTTGCGGTTACTTGAGGATCGTTTGAAAGGGCCTAGCGATCTATCGCCGAACCATTAAGGAACTCTGGCGGTCTCAGGAAGATCGTTTCTTCCTGTCTACTGTAAACAGCAATAAGACAGAGATACATGCTACTCTAGGGCAAATTGATGTATGGCAAATCATACCAACTGGTAAATATGGCCTGATAAAACCCTATTAAAACATGAAGATGCATGGATTTGAGTGAAATAAACTAGAATTATCATGTTTGTTATTAAGGGCAAGGTTCATCCATACTATGTTAACCCTATATGCGCGGTCAAAATAAAACATGAAATTCGTCATGTACAATCAATAAAAACAGGAGGAAAGAGAGGGCTTTTGTTCGTAACACGTTAACTTAGCCTTTTCATGAGATAACCTACCTTTGATTCGTTCCCTAGATTTTAGATTTCTGACTGGAAGTAGACCCTAGTTCTTGCACGTCCTGTGCCAAACTAGCAACTTTCCGTCTCTCTATCTCACGATCCTCCTGACCTAAAATCACAAAAATTGGAGGGTAGATAGAAGATACGAAGGGGAATATAAAGTTCTAAAGGACTAATTTCTAAATACCTCAGTTTGGGCTTCTATTTCCCTGATCTTCACTGGTTCCTGTGCAGTCCATTGTAAACCAGTGACTTGCAAAGGCTCTAACTCTACAACGGCTGGGTCTTGTAGCATGAAAATTTAAGGGTAGTTAGATAAAACTAAGAAAAATAATTTCTTCTAAAGAAATACCATGAGAAGATATCTCCTTACCTTCGAAATAGGGGATCCAACATTAGGGTTTGCATGAGTTGAAGTTAGGGTCTATTTATAGGGTTCACCTAGGGTTTACGGGATTAGATCGAACCTAGAGTCCTAAATTGGAGTAGAGTAAATCCTTAGAGAGTTCTAGAGAGTCTTCCATGCCAGGTAGCTTCGATCCAAGGTGATTTGATCGTCAAAGATTCAAGCTTTTCACGTTTTCTTCCATTCACAGAACTGGGGTTACTTAGCGGTCATAGCAGGACCGCTAGGGTGGGTCTGGCGGTCGCACGATAGACCGCTAGGCTTCAAAAGATCCAAAATTTTTGAATTTTCATATTATCTCCCATTTATCCCCTAATTGATGTATTTATCCCATTTTAAATCCATAAATTACCTAATTTACATTTCTATTAATGGACTTGGGTTTAAAAGTCTTGGAATTGGGTCTTTGGGCCTATTTGAGTTGGGCTTAGCCCTTTGGGGGCCTTTAAATGGGTTTAATAAATACTTAATTCTCCTTAATTATCAATTATGCCTAATAATTGTATTTAAATTTGAAAAAAATCTTAGAAAATTCTCGGGCGTTACATACATGACATAAGAAAACGAGCCAAGGAGTGAAAAATACTCATAACACTCCTAACACAAAAATAGGTGGAAAAGTTGAGAAAACACCCAAGTCTCAGCTAGCTAATCCATACTTGGAGTAGGGTCAAGCTCCCCCTTGGCACCCTCGTCGCCGATAAAGGAACAACTGGTGGCTTCCTGTTCCTCATCGACTACTTCAGGAAGGGCAACAGACTCTGTAGTCTCGACCCCTCTTGCCTTAGAAGGGAAACACAAAAGTCACAAGGGAAAGCAACGGTTAAAGCCATAACCATTCAAACTCTCGAGGTAGAAGGCCCGAACACTAGGGGAAAGAATCCTCACCCTCAGCCTGGGCTTCGACGAAAGGAGCAGCCGCTGGAAGTGCCTTCAAGGAATCAACGCCCGAGGCCACCACTCCATCTGAAGACTCACTCTCATTAGAAGACAAATTCTCGGAGGAGCTCCACGAAGTGCTCTCCGAGGTGCTCGACGAGGAGGACAGTCTCCCTGGACAAGAATAGAGGAGCACAAACTCGTCAAAACATGGACATCCCAATACAGGAAGACACAAAGACAAGGGACTGGGAATCAAACCTCATTAGTAGGGCACCCTTGCTAGACAGGCTCGCGATATCTAGATGCTCGTCCATACCAGTCTAAGGGTCGGGCATAGCGCTACTATAAGAAGGAAGGACGAGCTCAATACAAATGACAAAGTAAGAACAGGGATAATGGCTAGTCAACCAAGCCAAAGATCCCTTACCTGATTCGTCCTCCCCCTGAGGGTCCACCAGGCTCACAATACAGGCCAGAACCTAGGGCACCAGAGGTGGTACAAAAGGAGCTGTCACTTCTGGTTCTTGGGCCCTCTCCTCACTGCTGGTGCTCGCACTAACTCCAACAACGCCATCAACTACTTCCTGGGGCCTCTCCTTACTGTTGGCACGGGTATCAAGTCCTATCACATCATCAGCCCCCGGAGCCACGTCGACCTCGGCTGGCTCAGGGTCTAGACAGGGCACGACCAACTTTAGCGACTCCTTGTAGTAATTAAGGATGCCCATTAGCCACTCTATGGCTCCTTGGTGGTACAAGAGCGAGGGGATCACTGCCTATCGATTGTGCCAACTTGGCACTGACTGCCGTAATATCCCATCAAGGATGCAGATGTAGTCATACCCATCCCTGACGTACTCTCGCCCAGATTGTGCCAATACCATTCCCCAGAATGTTTCATGCGAGGCTTGGTGTTGCTCATGTAAATCCTAACTCATCAGTGACATAGACGGTGCCTGCACCTTGAAACTCTCATATTGGCTGAAAAAGCCCAGACACCCCACACTCGGAAACTACATCTGGCATGCAAAATCATCCAGGTAGCTGGGGCAGGCAAATGAACAAACACCTACCGTGCTATCTCTTCCGTGCAAGATAGCACACTCTAAGCAACAACGCTCCTCCAACACAAGCGGGTCGCTGGCCTCCATTCCCTTGGGCGTAAAGTTCAGCAAGAACTTGTACAAATGGCGGTCCAATGGGTAGTTGGGTACCCTCTGGTTTGGTCATACTGCCAAACACCTCCTATGCGCATGATGCGTGCAACTTCAACTAGCTCCTTGCCCTCCGCAACCTCAGCAATAGGTACCTCAATGACCCAATAGAACCCTTATGTCCACTATCTAAAGTTCTCCAGCGTGATGGTGGGCGAGCTGAGTAGAGGCATCGGCCTCTCTGTGTGATGGACGATGGGGCCTCTTTGGGACACGTACTTAATCGCATCCCAGGCCATATTGTCTCCTCTAAAGCGAGCCATCAATGTAAGCTACCACAAAAAAAGAGAAAAAAGTGACGATGACAAATGTTAGTCCACAGATAAAGAACTCTCGTAACACCAGTAAGGTCGAGAGGAATCAATGCATACAAAGCACACGGGGAGCCTGCCGTCGTCCTCGACTCCGACAAACTCTTGTGGGGGGCATTTGTTTCACCCACTTATTTTCTCAAGTTAATCAAGAACCAAAGATCGGAATAACTCTCGTACAACTCATAGTACAACATCACGCTGACAACACTCTAAATCTAAGACCGAGGTGTAGATTATGAAAATCCACAAAGCTTTTTTTTAAAAATTAAAATAAAGGATTTAGAAGGGGAGGGGAAGAGAGCATGTAGATGCTAAATAGGAGTGTGATCGTCAGAGACACGTGGGCCTTGAATGATATTAACAATAAAGAAAAGGAGGTGATCGCGATATAAATACCTTGAAAAGCAGGAGAGATTGTGAGTGCTACCTACTCTTCCAATCGGCCGGCCGATTAAAGAGAGTTTCCTTTGATTACCCTTGCAAAACAATAAACAACCAACAAAGAAATTGGATTAGGATTATGAGGTGTGTAGCATCAAATTGTTAAAATGAAAGAATAATATAGCATGAAAGAAAACACACCTTATTGGTGTTTGCTTTAAAACCCCTATGCAAAGGGTGAATAAAAATATGATGATATGAGAGGGAGGGTACAAGTGTTGCACTATGAAAATCTCAATATGTTTGAGATGATGAAGACTGATGAAATAAAAAAGAAGTATGTTACATGCACTAATTAAAATAAAAAGATAAAGGAGAAGAAAGGCTTATGATTTTTCCCCAAAAGAGGGCCTCAAAATCTTCAAGGGAGGAAGAACTCCAATGGATGTAACTTTCAATGCATGGGAGGCTCCTCTTTGACACCTTCTTCCAGCAGAGATTCCCCTAGGTCACAAGAATTCAACCTTTAACACACATGGGAGGGGGGTCCTATTTATAGAGTTGAAAATTTGGAGTTTAATTCTCTCAAAAATATAAAATGGGGTTCTAATGGAATTTGGAGAGAGGAATCATTCCTCCAAGTGTCCTTGTTGCCTTAGAAAGCCATAGGAACCCTTTCTCAAATCGAATAGGTGATCAAAAGGAGGAAGGGAAGGGTTAGTTTTCAGAATGGATTTCTATAAGAATTCACGTCCGACACAGTGGTCGCATATTAATATGCGTCAGAACGGAGTGGCGCCAATTGGAATTTAAATATGGAAAGTTTAGAAATTATCAAAATTAGAAATAAATTTGTGTCTTAAGTTCGGACATAAATTAAAAATTCGCGTTTGTCCGGAAAGGAGCGAATTCAAAGGTTTACGAATTTTGGTAGGAATTGGAATTATTAGAATGGAGAATGAATTCGCGTCCACTACAGTGGACGCAAATTTAAGAATATTCGGCCACTTGGAGAGGTGTGGATTTATGAAAGAATTGGTGACCTGAGGCTGGTCGTGAATTTTTAGGAACGCGGTCGCCTTGACGACCGCGATCTTATGAACCCGGTCGTTTTCTAGACCGTGATCAGGGCAGACCAGGTCCTCGATCGGCAGAAAATGGCATCCATTGTGGCTGCTATGAATTCTTGAAGTGGCATCTAGATAGCTGACGCAAATTAATATGCGTCCCGAATGAGAGACACGAATTTTTAAAAGGGCTGAAAAATTAGGAAAATTACTGAAAAATTCATAAAAATGTGAAAAAATAGGGAAAAGTTGAGAAAGTATAGATAATTAAGGAAAACCACTCAAATAAGTTGATTTAAGGGTCAATTTGGAGCATTATAAAATAATATGAGATGTGTTGTGCCCCTGTGATCATTTGAGTCATTTGATATTCATGGTTTTGATAATGGCTGAATACTACAAGTCATTGATGCTTTCCACTCTCATATGACTGAAATACTTGATGTTCTTTCATGACAGATAAGCCAAAGAATGGAGTGGAGATGGCAAAAGTGAAAGCTCAATGCTTGCGCCCTCGCACGCGGATCGACCTGCGCTGTCAGGTCGCGGGGGTCAAGGGGGCAGCGCCCCCCGGAACAAAATTTTGATTATAGGAGCGATATACCTTTAATCTGTTAACTTCAAGAGTTAAAAGACTTAGTAGGAATCCTCAAGATTCTGTCAAGTTTGATGCCAGAGACGTGAATGAGCTGCTAGGGGTTAACGGACTGAACCGGGCAAACCCGAGATTTCCCCAGCCAGCGGTCGACCGCTGGCCCAGGGGCGGTCGACCGGAATTTCCAGGGACCGTCTATCTGCAGGTTTCTCAGTGGCAGTCGACCGCCAGCCCAGGGCGGCCGACCGAAAATGCCAGAACCAAAATTGCTACAAGTTTTCTCCGTAGCGGTCGATCGCCACCTACCTCCGGTCGACCGCCAGCCCCGAGCCAACAAATGTTGACTTTATTTTTCTCTTCGAGAAGAGCCATTCTCCATGGATTTCTTTAATCCTAAAGTCACCCAATCACCCACAAAACGTGGATCTGGTCTGGAGGATGTCCAAGGACCATTCAAATGGTACAAAACAAACACATGAGGGGTTAGAAACCCTAATGCTTCAAGGGGAACAGGGAGATACCAAGGGAGGCTAAGGAGGAGATCCGCGGGTATTGTAGCACCTCCGTGAACAGTGTTTTGGGCTGGAGTTCTTCATCCATTCCAAGGTGTTTCAACCTCATATCAAAGCAAGCAATCTCCAAGGAAGTGCAGAAGCAAGCAAGGCTATCAAGGTGATTCAAGAAAGCTGATTTCACAAGGTTTTCAAGGGAGATCAAATCTGCATCCTTTATCTTCTTCATCAACTCAAGGTGATCCAAGGAAGATCATTTACAAGGAAGAAGATACCATTGAAGCATCAGATTCAAGCACCAGCAATCTCAGACAAGATCTTTTCTCTTTGAGCATATTCTATATCTTGTTTGAGCATTTTCATCTTGTTCTCTTTTCATTTTGTTCAAACTATTGAAACTGAGATTCATCCCTACCGGTGGTTAGTAGGAAGGCAATCGAAAGATGTCCGATATGCGGTGTTGACGTCCCTACCTGTGGTTAGTAGGAAGGTAATCGGAGGTCTTTTCGATCTGCACTTCAGTACGTGACATTAGTGGAGCCTCACCGGATTTGGTGAGGGGTGGACGTAGGACTGGGGATTCGGTCCGAACCACCTTAAAATTTTGTGTGTTGTGGTTTGCTTGTGCGATTGCCTTGTGTTAGATGCATGCATAGGTTCAATCTTTATATTGCATAAGCATCTTGCTAAGCAAATCATTGTGTCCTTCATTAAGCTAGTTATATTCCGCTGCTATTATCATTATCTAGCTTTAAAGAGGGTTACATTGCAAAAAGAGGGGCAGATCTATTCACCCCTCCCCTCTAGATCCGCTATCCACTACTCAACAAGATGTACTCAAAATGGTGTCAATTTTGATGTGTCTACACGGGACACCCCCGCCATTGAGCACGATGCACAAGGATGAGTTTGTGATGAATGGACGCGTCCTCCATACTTACGTTGTGTTCTAACACAGAGAGGAGCAAATCCACAAAGCTCCAAGTCTGTTCTGGCAGCAAGCAAAGAAGGTGAAATTCACACACGAAGTCAAGAAGTCTTCCATGAAGCTAGACAGCGTCAAAACTATGAAAAAATCAGGTCGGGGCCCCCTCTTATGGTTTGTGTGCCCTTCCCCTTGCCTAGGACCACTCTAGACTGGGTGGACCCTACATAGGGGGCACCTAGCCTGGGTACAACCCCCAAGGACCCCACCCTATTTGGGTGGGGACACGAGAGGGCCACCCGGTCAGGGTGGGGCTCTCCAGGGAAGCACCTAGATGAGGTGGGTCCCCTGGGGAAGCCACCTGGACTAGTGCCTCCATGGGAGGTTCCAACTAGT
The DNA here is from genome assembly GCA_022559845.1 of Amorphophallus konjac. Classification (NCBI taxonomy): domain Eukaryota; kingdom Viridiplantae; phylum Streptophyta; class Magnoliopsida; order Alismatales; family Araceae; genus Amorphophallus; species Amorphophallus konjac. The sequence continues at coordinate 460,572,285 of CM040121.1, read as the reverse complement.
CCGGCTCCTCCCCTGGGTGCCCCCATCGGTCCAGGTCCCCCCTAGGGAAGCCCAGCCGGTCCAAGTCCCCTTCCTACTGGGCTTCCAACCAAACCAGTGGCCCCGTGAGGGCTCCACCCAGTCTAGGTACCCTTTGCTAGGGATTCAACCAGTCCAGGTGCCTTCCCTCAAGTTTCCAACTAGTCTAGTTCCCCCCTGGGCCAACTTTAGGCCTATAAATCCCCCCTGAGAAGGCCAAAGGTTAGAACACATGCAAGATACATGCGGCTACGGGCGATATAATGCACAAGATGCTCAAGGAACAAAGAAATCCAACACAGGGACAACAAGTGGACTTCGGCGATGGACATGCGAGCTTTCAAGCTCCCCGATGAAGGAGTCTTTCTTGGCTTTGGTGATCACACACCGAGGGTATGTTGCCAAAGACACCCATCTAATGGCATTTAGGCAAGTCACAAGTCCCACTAAGGGAAGCTATGTAAGATGGTGGAGATACCCGCGCATTCGTGAGAAGACTTGGGAATCAGCAAACTACGGACACGTCCCGCAGCTCTCGCAACAATTGTAATTGAGCCTCAATGCCCCACATGAAGCCTTTCACAACAAATATGAATGAAATCTCTTCTAGGGAGTTGATTACTATCCCAGTCAGTTGCCAGTCTTGACATCACCTATCAAATGTCCATCTCTCTCTCTCTCGGTCCACACCCAACCAATAAAATGGGCCACCACACCCGATCTAGCCTCTACTTGCTCTGCACCTGAGCCAGCGTCTACCCACTTCACACCTGAGCTAGCATCTGTCTACTCCACACCCGAGAGAGCACTTGCTTGCTCCACACCCAAGCCAGTGTGTAGCAACCCGGATAAAATAAGTAGGGAAAATAATTTTTTCCCTAAATGAATAAAATAAAATAAGCAAAAGGACCACTCGAATGAAGGACTAATAAAGCCCAATCCATGCACAAAAAAAGAGGCCCCTTGGTCTTACGTATAGCAAATGGGCTAATAGTATGGGCCTGAGAATATATATATATATATATATATGGAGAGATTGCCATAACCTCCTTACATAAGAAGGTTCTCCAACAAACCCAACCCTTCTAACCATTGCATTAAGGCTTTTGGGTTTTGATCGAAACAAAGGAAGCGACCGTAGATATAGCAAGAGAGGATATACATGGAAAATTTTAAAACTAGTAGGATTCATACAGAGAAAATTTCTATTCCAGTAGGACACTAAGAGCCCAATTCCTATATATATGACCCCCTCTCAAACATGCAGAAGCTACTGCTGCTGTGTTTGAAGGGAGATCTTGCCGCATCTTGATGCCGTGAACGAGGAGAGAGAGAGAGAGCTCATTTTCTTCCTCTTCTTCCTAGCAGACGAGGTCTTTGTCCTACCGTTGGAGATCATGAAGGAGTTTAGCTTCTCCTTGTTGTCATCTGCTACTGCATCCTCCTCTCATCACAACCGAACTGAAGTTTCAGAACGTGAAGAAGCCACTGCTTCTTTCTACATTCCATTGCTGTCGTCATTGTCTTCCTTGCTGCGTCTTCCTATTGCTGCTGCCGTAGTGTTAAGAAGAAGCCATGCTTCTTCCTCCTTCTATCATCTGCACGATCGTGCTGCTATCGCGCGCGAAGGAAGAGCCTGCTGCTGCTCTTTCTTCTTGCCATAGCTGCCTGCTGCAGCTGTTCTTAATATCTCATACCTCTGTCTGTCGTCCAGATCAACAAATAAAGGTAGGTGTTCTCAAATTACGAAGCCAAACTTTTAATCATAGTAAAAATCATGCACGTAGGTCATATAGTATGATCCATGTTTTCTAGTTTCTATTTTCGTAGTTTTACTGAGTTCTTAAAAATAACGACCCTGTCATGGGCGCTTATTGAATGAACGCCTGCGCACGCTGTCGTTAATTCTTCTGAAATCGCGATAGTGAATAGGGCGTCATTTAATGAACGACCTTATGCCTAACTGCTAATTCTTTTAGGTATTTAACAATTACCGCATGTTTAAAAATTTATATCTACAAAACTAGATGTTAAAATTAATGCATGAACATAGTTTTAGATTTCTGATATTTTCCTCTACCTGTTCATGTCTTTACTTTCCTATTTTTGTAAACTTCATCATGTGAATAGTAACATGTGTCTATGAACGTATCTGCCCGATGCGTATCAGCAGACAAAGAATTAGCGACACTTCTATAGTCGCTACTTAAATAATGAACACCCTCATGCAAGGGTGATAATTTGTATAAACCCAGTAAAAGTAGAATATATTGAAAATTATGAATTCGCGACCGAGGTCAGGGCGTCATTCAAAGAATGAACGCCACTGTACACAGTCGCTATTTGAAATCATAAATATTAATTCTAGAAAAAAAATCCTAGAATTTACGCCCTTAAATGGTGTCGTTAATTAATATTAGTTTCTTAAAAATCCCGTGGTAAATTGTGATTGAATGACCTTTCAGAAGGTCGCTATTTCATGAAATGGCGACTTCTGTAGAAGCGTTGTTTTCCTGTGTCACAGATTTATCGGTTTTCTGACTCATACCGCGGGTTACTTGGCACTCTCATCTCACATCTGTAGATGGAGTCCATGTTTTGATTTTTATCGATTACACATTAACTCTCGGTGATGTTTGAACCCTCCATGGGATATTCCTTCCTTCGGACTGGTGATTTCATCATAGAGACCTCTGTAAGTCTACACGAAGCTTTGGTTTCCCTCAAGGCCGCCGAGCAGGTTATACCCTAAAAACCCTGGAACCTTTCTTTGTCACGTCACTCTGAAGAAACATGATATTTGGCCCTCAAGGAGCGCTGTTATGGCCTCTTTTTAGAAGTGTGCTCTCTGTCCTGAATCTACGACCTGGACGCCATAAGGAATTGGCACCCAGTCTGGGGGCGCAGTTTACTGATATAGCGACTGTGACATGGACGCTATTTATGAATGAGCGACTGAATGAGAAGTCGCTAATTCTTCATGCATGTACTGTTCACAGGAATGAGCGACCATACAGTACGGTGGATGCTATTTCTGTAATTGGTGGCGACTGAGTGGACGTCATTTACCCATTTTTATGCCATGTCTTGGTTTTTCATGAGGATTAATGATGTGTCATTTTTGTTTAATGTTCTACCCTTGAACTTCTTCAATTCGTGAAAAATCTACCTTATTATCCTACAATGGTTTATCCTTTGGAACTCTATAGTGGATGTCTATAATAAACATGACTCAATGTTTGCGCATATAGGGCCCGATCTGATCTTGGGAGGAGGACCCAAAAGTACTTGTATCCATTGGAGCTATATTGATCACGATGTGGCATTGCACCGAAGTGCATGACTTGCTAGATTGACATTCCACGACTCGTACTCGTACTTGACTTGGCATGACTTATGTGGTCCAGAATGGTTATTTACTTATTTGATATTATGATAGCCAGTTCACATGACCTGACTTGATATGTTTACATGCTTGACCATCTTGATATATTCTACATGGATATCTTGAAATCTTGCTAGTTCACTAAACTCTTGATACTCTACTCTCTCCTGTCATCATTATGCGTACATGTATAGTTAGACTTGCGTTCATGTAACATGTGATTACTTAAAGCAAGCTTGTACTTGAGATATAATTCTTACTGAGCGTTCGCTCACCCTAGTGTTTCCCATATTTTGTAGGTAATTCCGATGACGAGGATCGCTCGGAAGAGAACAGACATGAGTGAAGAGCATAGAGTCACCTGATTATTAAAGCGTCTATCCAGTCATGTCTTTTTCCTATTTTCTTGAGTCAATCATTGTAATTTTCTTTTATTGAGTCAAGGTTGTCCTTTAGTACTCTTTATTAAGATTATGTAATAGAATTACCATGATGACTATTATAAATAAAGGATTTGGTTTATCCCTACTCTTGCGCGCTCTGTCTGTGTGTCGAATACGCTTATGCTCTGATTGACATGATTGATATAACTTGTCACGCGTACAGGGTTCCTTCTGCACTCGGGGTGTGACAGTTTTTATGGTATCAGAGCCTAGGATATTCAATACCTGGGAAAACCAAGTCCAAGTATAGGTTTATACCTTTACCTAGTGAGATTGGGTAGAACCATGGGTTAAGTTAACTTAGAGACTTAGACTTTTTATCATATACTAATATAGTTATTAAAAATCTTGTATGATCTTGGTTGTCGAACGTGCTCAGTGGCGTGACATGCAGTGAACCATTCAATGTCTTACCCAGGCGCTACAACAGGTAGCATAGGGCGGAGCTAACCGTGGAGCGGGAGATCTCCACCATAGCTTTCGTAACATGAACCCGCAAAAAATTATTGGTTTGACCGACCCCGATGATGCCAAGCACTGGATCAGGGAGATCGAACGTATATTCCGTGTCATACAATGCACGGATGAAGAGAAAGTTTTATTAGCGACGTTCCAACTAGAGAGGGATGCTCATTTTTGGTGGGAGTCAGTAGAAGCTACCCTGCCACAAGAACAAGTCACGTGGGGCGAGTTTGTTGACGATTTCAACAATAAGTACTTTGTTGACCATATCCAAGAGAAGAAGGCTGCAGAGTTCACCGCATTGAAGCAAAGGACATTATCTGTGGCCGAGTATGAGGCCCAATTTTTTCGTCTATCACGGTATGCACCGCATCTAGTGCATACGGAGAAGATGAAGGCCCGAAGGTTTCTAAATGGATTTAGGCCGCAATATATAACCCAACTGGCGCCGATGGACATTCAAGTATATTCGGAGATAGTGCAAAGAGCCCAGCTGCTAGAAGGTGTCACGGAGTTGTCTGAAAAGATCCATGGAAAGGATAAAAAGGAGCAGGTTACAAGCTCTAGTACTTTCAAGCCAACCTTCAATAAGAAGAGGTCAAGCAACGGAGGAGATTCCTCCTAGGAGAAGAAATTCAAAAAGAACAACAAGCCCTTATCCATCACTACTGCACCCTCCAGGGAGGTGTGCAAACATTGTGACAAGGCCGACCACAAGGCCGAGGAATACTGGAGGAGACTAGGAGCTTGTCTCCGATGCAAGAGCCGTGATCACCGGATCCCCGATTGTCCCTTACTTAATGAACAAGCCAGAAACGAGAAGCGTCCGATAAAGAAGCAAGCACGTCTTCAAGCTCTTCAGGAGGTAGAGCAAGATGAAGGCGGATTGGTGGAAGGTACTTTAAGAATTTGTTCCAAGTCTACTCGTGTTCTGTTTGATACCGGCGCATCACATTCCTTTGTTTCCAAGAAGTTTGCTGATCCATTACCTATGGAATCGGAATGGATAGATTTAATTATTTTAACTCCTCTCGGGAACGAATCCGACATCACACACCATTATTTAAATTGTGAAGTCATGGTAAAAGGGAAGAATCTACCTGCCAACTTAATATGCCAAGATATGAAGGACTATGATGTCATACTAGGAGCCGATTGGCTATCCACTTACAAGGCGGTTATAGATTGCCAGAATGACAAGGTAACTTTTAAGGAGTTCCTGGAACTTATATACACCAGCCCTAAGGGTCGGAACAAGTCACCCATTATTTCGACTCTCTGAGCTAGTAAACTCTTAAGGAAAGGGTGCATGGCTTTCCTAGCTTTTGTGACCGCCACAGAAGTTAAGGAGTCCAAGATAGAAGACATCCGAGTAGTTCGAGAGTTTCCCGACGTATTCTCAGAAGATTTGCCCAGATTACCCCCACAAAGAGAGGTGGCCTTCACCATCAATGATAAGGAGATTCATAAGATCGCATTACGGAGCAGGTATGGGCACTATGAATTTATTGTTATGTCCTTTGGACTAACGAATGCCCCTACGGCCTTTATGTAGTTAATGAATAGCATATTCAGGCCTCATCTGGATCAATATATAGTGGTCTTCATTGATGACATATTAATTTATTCCAAGACCGAGGAAGATCATGAGGAACACTTGAGGATTGCACTACAAATATCAAGGAAAAATCAACTCTATGCCAAACTCAACAAGTGCGACTTTTGGCTCGAGGAAGTGTCCTTCCTAGGACATGTGATCTCAAAGGATGGGATTTCAGTTGACCCGTCAAAAGTCGAGGCCGTGAAGAGTTGGGAAAGGCCGACCAATACTACCGAGATATGTAGTTTCTTGGGTCTAGCTAGCTATTACAGGCGATTCATCAAGGACTTCTCTAAGATCGCCGTTCCTCTTACTAGGTTGACCCGTATGGAGATTCCCTGTAAGTGGGATGAAGAATATGAGAAGAGGTTTTAAGCCTGGAAGGATCATCTCATAATCTCCCTGGTATTGGCGTTACCAACTGATGGGGAGAAATTCGAGGTATATATCGATGCGTCTGGCATTGACCTCGGATGTGTGTTAATGCAACAAGGGAGAGTCATTACCTACTCATCCCGACAGTTAAAGAAGCATGAAGAAAACTACCTGGTGCACGACTTAGAGTTAGCCGCAGTCGTATTTTCTTTAAAGATCTGGAGACACTATCTCTATGGTGAACAGTTCACCGTGTACTCCGATCACAAGAGTCTCAAATATCTATTTTCTCAGAAGGAACGAAACATGAGACAAAGGCGTTGGTTAGAATATCTCAAGGACTTCGACTTCACAATACAATATCATCCTGGAAAGGGTAATCTCGTAGCTGATGCCCTTAGTCGAAAGCCGAGAGCATTATTAGCCAATTTTATGATCCAAGAGTGGAAGTTGTTGGAGTAATTTTCTAAACTTGACATAAGTACGGACCAGGAGAAAAGGTGTATTACTCTATCACACATGAGGATACAACCGGATCTACTCTCCGAGATGAAGGAACTTCAAGACAGTGACCCGATGTTAGTAGAGGTCAAGGATAAGCTAGAAGAACGACCATACTTCAAGGTAGCATCAGATGGAAGATTATTATTCAGGGAAAGGACTTGTGTACCCGATTGCTCGGAATTGAAGAAGAAAATTTTAGAGGAAGCTCACCTATCAAAGTACACAATTCATCTCGGTTCTACCAAGATGTACCAAGACTTGAAAGTGACCTTTTGGTGGCCCAACATGAAAAGGGAGGTAGAGGACTTTGTGTTTCGCTGTCTCACGTGCCAACAAGTCAAGGCAGAACACCAAAAGCCTGCCAGTAAACTACATCCTCTAGATATTCCTAAGTGGAAGTGGGAGGATATCGGTATGGACTTTATAATGGGTCTGTCTAAATCTAAGGGAGGACATGATGGAATATGGGTCATCATAGATCGATTAACCAAGTCAGCTCACTTCCTGCCAATCAAGAGCCGATGGTCAGTTGATGTTCTTGCTGCCTTGTATATCAAAGAAGTTGTCAGACAGCATGGAGTTCCAGTGTCAATCGTGTCTGACTGAGACCCGCGTTTTACTTCTCCTTTATGGAAGGGTCTACAACATTCGTTGGGGATAAAACTCAACTTTAGTACAACTTTTCATCCTCAGACGGATGGTCAGACCGAGAGAACGAATCAAGTTGTAGAAGACATGCTGCAAGCTTGTATCATTGACTTCAGTGGAAGCTGGCATGATCACTTGCCTTTGGTCGAATTTACATATAATAACAGCTACCAGGCAAGTATTCAAATGTCACCTTTCGAGGCACTATACGGAAGGAGTTGTCGATCACCCTTATGCTGGGACGAAGTTGGCGAAAAGCAACTACTAGGCCCAGAGATGGTAAGGGATACTACCGAGAAGATTCAACTCATAAGAGAGAGACTCCAAATGGCTCAGTCTAGATAAAATACTTACCCCGATGTTAGAAGAAGAGACCTCGAGTTCCAAGTGGCAGATCATGTCTTCCTTAAGGTTTCCCCAGGACGAGGAATTATAAGGTTTGGTGTTAAGGGCATGCTTACACTAAGATATATCGATCCCTTCGAAGTGTTAGAAAGAGTTAGCGAGGTTGCCTACCGCATCGCCTTGCCTCCTCAACTGTCTGAGGTTTACAATGTGTTCCATATTTCTATGTTGAAGAAATATGTGCACGATCCAACGCATATCATAGATCATGGCGACCTAGTGATACAAAAGGATATCACTTATGAACAAAAGCCTTTGAGGATCCTTGATCACGAGGTTCACGCATTAAGGAACAAGACAATCCCCATGGTCAAGGTTCAATGGAGTAAGTGCTCGGAACAAGAAGCCACATGGGAGACTGAAGAATCTATGAAGAAAAGATTCCCCGAGTTATTTCCAGATAGTAAGTACTTTGCACCCTCCATGTTTATACAGAATTCAATTTGGAGACCAAATTCTTTTAAGAGGGGGAGAGTGTAGCAACCCGGATAAAATAAGTAGGGAAAATATTTTTTTCCCCTAAACGAAAAAAATAAAATAAGCAAAAGGCCCACTCGAATGAAGACTAATAAAGCCCAATCCATGCAGAAAAAAAGGCCCCTTGGTCTTACGTATAGCAAACGGGCTTACAGTATGGGCCCTATATATATATATATATATATATATATAGAGAGAGAGAGAGAGAGAGAGAGAGATTGCCATAACCTCCTTACGTAAGAAGGTTCTCCAACAAACCCAACCCTTTCTTCTAACCATTGCATTAAAGCTTTAGGGTTTTGATTGAAACAAAGGAAGTGGCTGTAGATATAGCAAGAGAGGATTAACATGGTAAATTTTAAAACTAGTAGGATTCATACGTGGGAAATTTCTATTCTAGCAGGACACTAGCTAAGAGCCCAATTCCTATATATATGACCCCCTCTCAAACATGCAGAAGCTACTGCTGCTGTCTTTGAAGGGAGATCTTGCCGCATCTTGCTACCGTGAACGAGGAGAGAGAGAGAGAGCTCATTTTCTTCCTCTTCTTCCTAGCAGACGAGGTCTTTGTCCTGCCATTGGATATCACGAAGGAGTTTAGCTTCTCCTTGTTGTTATCTGCTACTGCATCCTCCTCTCATCACAGCTGAGCCGAAGTTTCAGAACATGAAGAAGCCATTGCTTCTTTCTACGTTCCATTGCCGCCATCATCGTCTTCCCTGCTGCGTCTTCCTATTGCTGCTGCCATACTGTTAAGAAGAAGCCCTGCTTCTTCCTCCTTCTATCATATGCGCGATCGTGCTGCTATCGCGCGTGAAGGAAGAGCCTACTGCGACTGTTTCTTCTTGCCGTAGTTGCCTACTGCAGCTGTTCTTAATATCTCATGCCTCTATCCATCGTCCAGATCAACCAACAAAGGTAGGTGTTCTCAAGTTACGAAGCCAAACTGTTAATCATAGTAAAAATCATACACGTAGATCATATAGTATGATCCATGCTTTCTATTTTCAGTTTTCATAGTTTTATTAAGTTCTTAAAAATAGCAACCATGTCATGGGCGCTTATGTTGTGCCCCTTAGGCACAAGCATATGATATTTTGTTTTGATGATAGCAACACAGTGAGAGTAGTCATTGTGTTTTGTATACATTGCCATGCTGCATTGCATGCGTTCAGAGTCAGTACATTGCTTAAGTCTGTACAGGGTATTTCATGCATGATGTCAAGCCAGCACAAGTCCATACATCCGCATGCTATCAAGTCCACACAGTCTATACATTCATATAGCATGTCTGCACGCTATAAAGTCTGTACAGAGTCTTTGTAGTGTCTGGCTAGCAAGTCCATACGTTGCTCATGCATATACAGTGTCTGCACGCCATATAGTCTATACATTGCATTGCTGCATCGCTGCATAGACTAAGTCTATACATCCCCGTCGGTTCATGCATCAATTAGCAAGGTCTGTACAACCTTCTTGGCACAGGCATGCGATCAAGTCTATACATTGCATGAGCATAGTCAGAGCACTCAAGTCTGTACATTGCATGTGTCCCAGACATAGCAAGTCTGCACATCACAGTCAAAGTCTGTACATTCGCCACCATGCATTAAGTCTCAAAGTCTGTACAACCTTTTGCATTGGACTTAAAGTCTATACATTGGTAAGTCTATACATTGGGCTATCACTTAAAGTCTATACATCCCTTGGCTAGAACTGTGCAAGTCTATACATCGCCAAGTCTGCACATGCAAGTAAAGTCTGTACAGCGTCTAGCGTCTTACCTCAAAGTCTATGCATCGACCAGGCAAGTCTGTACATCGCATCGTCTCATGCATCGTCTCAATCAAAGTCTATACATTTCTATCTCTATGCATATTTGAGTTGAAGTCTGTACAGCCCAAGTCTGTACATCCATCCGTCTCACTCAGCGTCTCACTCAAAGTCTGTACATCATCTTCTTGCTCATGGATTGCATCAAGTCTATACATTATGCATCTTACTGACAAGTCTGCACATGCATGAAGTCTGTACATCGTTCTGCTTGCACACATTTAAAGTATGTACACTGTCATGGTTGCTTTGTTGCCATAGCAAGTCAATACACTCTTGAGCACTTGTGTTTCTGATGACTGATCAAGTCTATACACTCTTGACACTCTTGAGCACTTGTGTTTCTGATGACTGATCAAGTCTATACACTCTTGAGCACTTGTGTGTTTTGATGACTGATAAAGTCTGCACATTGCTGTCTCTACCTACGTTCAAAGTCTGCACATTGTTTTACATTGCACGCAGAGTCTACACATTCGTCTGCATGCCTGAGCATCCATTGTTGTTGTGCATACTTTGATAGATGTAAAGTCTATACCTTGCTATCTGCATTTGTGCACTCCTTCGATATAAGTCTATACATTGCTTCATGCACATTACACAAAGTCTGTACAGCCATGCACTGTTTCGCTTGCATAAGTGAAGTATGTACATGCTTTAAGCTTTGCATTCACAAAGTCTGTACAAGCCATAGTCTTGCATATCTGAAGTCTGTACAGCCTATGTTCTTCATGCATACTTGGTCAAGTCTGTACATCGTCAATGTACATACTTCACCATATGCATACTGCAGCATGTGCTATGAAGTCTGTACACACTTCAAGTGGCAAGTATGTACATTGTTCAGAACGCAAAGTCCATACAACCATTGTGCATTCATTCTTGATGTACACACTTTGCTTACTCAAACTGATAATTCTCTCTGTCTGACAGGTTCTGTTCGTGCAGAGCTTTATGAAGGGCACGTGATCCGAGGCTGGAAGGGCTGACAGGAAGATGACACGTGGCCAAAACATCTGGGTGGGAACTGTGGAAGACACGCGCCCAGTGCTGCTCCTGCTGGAATTGCTTATAAAAGGAAGCCTTCTTCCACAGAAGAAGATGGATCAAATACAGAAGACTTGAAAGGAAAGCAGAAGAGCAGAGAGCCCTTTCGATCCAGCAGAAGAGAAAAGAAAGAGAGTTGAGAGAGTGAAGAGTTGAGAGAGATGTTCCTCAGATCTTTGGTTCAAAATCAGATCTGAGTTTTGCTCACTTGTTTGAGCTACATTCCCAGTAGGGATACATTTCCTTTTCGTTTGTTTCTGTTTTATTTTTCGAACTCCTTTCATCAAGCTGTTAGTCAGCGTTTGCAGAGGTGCTGCCTCTGGACGGGTCAAGCCGTAATCCCCAGCGGTTGCAGTGGAGGATTCCACTGGACAGCAAGCTGTGAGGCTCAGCGGGTTGTAGGCAAGCTGTGAGGCCCAACGGTTCAAGCTGTGAGTCAGCAGTAATCCACACTCGGGTTGATTGTGGGGTGGATGTAGGTCTGGAGGACCGAACCACCTAAAAACCTTTGTCTACTGTGTGATTGTTTTGTGGTTCGCATAGCTTCTATATTTCTGTTCTTTGCGCAGTAGATGTTTGCTTAGGATGGTTCTTCATTTGTTCTGGCTGGTATTTTCTTTACGCCCACTATCTGTTCAGTAGAAGTTTTCATTCGCATTTGAATCTGCTGCACTAGTTTTTTAACGGGTGACTGATCTATTCACCCCCCTCTAGATCATCTTTAGCGTCCCAACAATTGGTATCAGAGCCTAACTCTTTGTGCAGGACTAACATCCTAAAGAGGAACGGCCATGGATGCTAGAGGGTTAACAGCAGAGGGATAGTCCACTACGAAGCCACCATTCTTCGATGGATCCAACTACCCATATTGGAAGAACATGATGCAGGTCTTCCTCAGAGCCAAAGATTACGAGGTCTGGAAAATTGTGAGCAAAGGTCCTTATGAGCTACATGAGAGCGAGGAATTGTGGACTAGAGAAGAAATCAGGAAATCTACTCTGAATTGGAGCGCCATCAACGCCATTCAGTGCTCACTCCATCCCACTGAATTTGATAGAGTGTCATCCTGCAAGACGGCGAAGGAGATGTGGGATACCCTTGAAGTTATTTATGAGGGAACATCTCAAGTGAGAGAGACGAGGGCTAATATGCTAGTGTCAAAGTATGAAGCATTTCGGATGAAGCCTGGTGAGACAGTGACCGAAATATATGCTCGTCTGACCATCATAACAAATGGTCTAAGAAATCTGGGAAAAAGTTATACTGATCATGAAGTTGTGAGGAAGATCCTTCGATCATTGACTCCGATATGGCATACCAAAGCAACTGTGGTTGAGGAGTCAAAAGATCTACAAAAGATGAAACCCAATGAGCTGATAGGCTCTTTGATGGCGTACGAGATGAATCTTCTACAAGCTGAAGAGCTCGAATACAAGAAGCCTATTGCTCTGAAGGCCAAGCATAGCTGTTCAAAACAGTCCAGATGCAATGGATCATCCAGTGATCAGAGCCAATCGGGATCAGATTTTGAAAAGGATGAACTAGCTATGATTACAAAAGAGTTCAGAAGATTTCTTAGAACATAAGGGAAAAATGTCTACAGAAAATACCACAGCAGGAAGCAAAATAGGTATAAATTTAACCCTGCTGAAAAATCTAATGATAATACTTGTTATCATTGCAGGAAGACTGAACATATGAAGGCTGATTGTCCAGAGTTACAGAAAATCAAAGGAAGACCATGGAAGAAAGCGCCAAAGGGAAAGGCCATGGTCAGTACATGGAGTGATGAGGAAGAAGGCACGCTGAGCACTTCCTCAGATAGTAAAAAATCAGAAAAGGACATCTGCTTGATGGCCAGAAATGGAGAAGAAGAAGAGTCTGATCAGGTATCATCCCCTTTCGAACATTATACTATTTCTGATTGGGAAGATGCTTATGGAGATTTGTTAGATAAAGCGAATGATATTAAGAAGGAAAATAGACTCTTGAAGAAGAAAATGAATTCTCTGGTTAATGATAAAACTCTTTCTGATAAGGTTGCATGTTTACAATCAGAGAATGACAAATTGAAAAGTGCATGTTCTGATTTTGATGAATTAAAGCATATTTTGATTGACTGTAGGAAAGAAAATGAATTGCTGAAAAATGTTGTTGATGAATTGAAATTGAAAATTCAGAAGTCTAAAAATGAAATAAAGATTTCAAATGAAAAATATGAAGCTGTCTTGTCAGTGAATGATGAACTGAAGAAAACTGTTGAAATCCTAGAAAATGAAAATTCTGACAAAAAGAAAATCATTGAAAGCATGACCCAAGGAACAGAAAATCTTAATGCCTTGCTAGGGTCAAAAGTCAACTTCAGAAAGGAGGGTCTTGGCTTTAATCCCTCAGCTAAAAAGAGCTTTGAACTGAAAACCATTTCATTCGTGGGAAAAAAGAATACATGACCACTCATAAAAATGGTCAATGAAAAATCTACTTTCAATAATGTAAAATCAAAAGTGTCCAGTGCTAAGGACAAGGGAAAGCAGAAAGTTGTAGAGCCTAGAGCTGCATGCTCTTCTCCCAAGGGTAAGTCCAAGGCTAGGGGCCAACCAGCTAGCACATCAAAACCCCAGTCCAAGGCTGCTAAGTCTCCACCACCATCAACTGCTCAGAAAAAGACCCAATATAAGTCAGTGCAGAAACCTAGAGGGTCAAAGGTGGCAGGGAGACCAAGTGTAGCTAGGAACCAGTTTGCACATCCCTATTTCCCTCGAGCCCAAGTCTATCATCACAATCACTCACAACTACTTAATAGGTTTGGGTGGAACCCTGTATACATGAGGTCTAGGTATCAGAATTTCCCCACTCAGCCCTATAGATCTCAGCCAGCTAAGAGATGGGATAGTCACTTTAGGACATGGAGTCCTAGTCACCAGGCGTTCTATGGTCAGCCTAGGACCAATTTTGGCCACAACTTCCAGTACATTCATTGGCCAAGGCACTGGCAGAAAAATAACAATGTTTCTAATAAAATGAATGCCAGGACCACACAAAAACCATCACAGCACCAGAAAAAGAAAGCTAAACCTGTAGGTGCTGAGAAAAAGAAAAATAACAAAAAGAACTCTCAAGCTGTAGAATCCACCAAACCATCCACTTTCACACAAGTGTGGATCCCTAAACAGCTTCTGTCATATTTTCACTCTCACATATCTGTTTCTGTCTTGGGGCCCAAACTATCTTGGGTTCCAAAATCTGCTCCCTAAGTGTGTTTGCAGGTATGCCTGGTAGCCGGGAACAAAATGATGAAACATGAATAGCTACTCCAGGCATATGACAAGAGGCAGGGCCAAAAATTCTAAAAGCTGAAAGAAATTGGAGGCTTTGTCAACAATCTGATGCAACACCAAGGGTAAAAATAAATCAGTTAGGTAAAGCAGGTAAGTGATTTACCTCCAGAATTGAGAAAGTCATGTTGATTTGGTTGTTTAATTTCTGATGTTCTCTTCTTGTCTAGCTGATCAGTCTGCATTCCAGACTCAGCTACTGAATTTAATTCTGCATAAATTTGATGCTCTTCTTCTGCCATCTATTGCACTGAGTTTGAATGGTTCATTTAATGCATATAGTTGATGCATGTGTCTAATGTCTGCATATATCATTTGCATCAAGGAAGTTGTTTAATGCATATAGGACTGCTTTGCACTGCATTTCTTTGCATGACCACTATGGTATATAGGGTCCAGTCTTCATATAGAGCAGTGTACTGCATATCATTGAATTTGAAAATTTTAAAAAAGAAATGACTCATTGCATAGCATATTTTTGCATCATGGTGTCAGGGGGAGCTGAGAGTTATGTTCAGTACATTGAATCTTTTTCACTCCTCATTGTTCCCACTCACTCCATTCATAATCTTTGACATCATATGCTCTTGGACTTTCATGCCTATTGCTATCACTTTTTAACAATTGCCATCATTTCCCTAACCTTCACTGAACAACAGTATTGCTTCTGATTTAGTGTATTGAGCTGTGGTCATTGCAATTGTTCATTTATAAGAATCACACTTGCAAATTGAGAGGAACTAAAGGTTTAACCTTTATAAATTGAAGAGTTAAGTGTCTGCACTTCAGAACTTGAGATAAAAGAAAACTTTTATAGCTCTTAATCTTTGTCTCATGGTTAGAATAGAAAAGTTTTTTTTTAATGCCTGAATGTGTTAAACTGGATAATGTCTAGAAAAGGTAAATAGAGTGTGTACTGTTTTTTAAACAATCACTCTAAAAGAAATAAGGGCAGCAGTAAATAAGATCATCAATGTAAAGAGCTGAACACAGTGACAGAGCAATGGCTGAATTGCACTGAGAAACTGTGATCTCCTCCAAAGAAGCAGGAGAATTCATAAGTCATGAAGTGTTTCAGACTATCTCTGTTCATAGGGTCAAATCTATAGGGGGAGTCTTCACCAAGTAACTGGGGGTACTGGCCTCTGATCAAGGTGTGCCCTTAATGTCAAAGGTGAAAATTGTTCCTTGTAGGTCTTAATCTGAAGTAGATCTAGTAGTTTATGCCTAGTAACTGGGGGTACCTGCCTCTGATCAAGGTGTACACCTAATGTCAACAACATAAATGCCACTGGTCTATTCACTTAGCTCAGTTTCTGAAAATTAAAAAGTGAAAAACAAAATGCTGTAACCCTTTGAAATCAAAAGTCATTGAGTGAAAATTATTTTTCTCAATACATATTCAAGTTGCCTTTCTTAAACTTCCATGTTTAATCACAAAGGGTATTATTTCTAACTTATCTATTAAAATCAAGTGCCTTAGATTCATTGCTATAAATGGAGTCTATAACTCTTTTTCAGTGGTCAGCTGCTTTACTCTATTTTTATCACTGTTAAACCTGAATTTTTTCAAGACTGTATATTGCTGATTCTTATACTTTAACTGTTGTTTATAATCCTGCTCACTTTCTGAACCAATGCTACAGCTGTTGTCTAGTGACCCTCCTACCTTCTCTACCTTTTGATTATCTGTCCATACTCCTTTTCATAGGGGGAGAAATAATTCAGGGGGAGTTCTTCATTCAGGGGGAGTTTGAGCTGTTCTAAGGGAAATCTGCATGTATACTGCACCTTGCACTGATGTTTTTCTTTCTTTTTGATCATGTCAAAGGGGGAGAAATTTAATTTGGTGACTCACTGTCACTTTGTTGCCATCATCAAAAAGGGGGAGAATGTTGTGCCCCTTAGGCACAAGCATATGATATTTTGTTTTGATGATAGCAACACAGTGAGAGTAGTCATTGTGTTTTGTATACATTGCCCTGCTGCATTGCATGCGTTCAGAGTCAGTACATTGCTTAAGTCTGTACAGGGTATTTCATGCATGCTGTCAAGCCAGCACAAGTCCATACATCCGCATGCTATCAAGTCCACACAGTCTATACATTCATATAGCATGTCTGCACGCTATAAAGTCTGTACAGAGTTTTTGTAGTGTCTGGCTAGCAAGTCCATACGTTGCTCATGCATATACAATGTCTGCACGCCATATAGTCTATACATTGCATTGTTGCATCGCTGCATAGACTAAGTCTATACATCCCCGTTGGTTCATGCATCAATTAGCAAGGTCTGTACAACCTTCTTGGCACAGGCACGCGATCAAGTCTATACATTGCATGAGCATAGTCAGAGCACTCAAGTATGTACATTGCATGTGTCCCAGACATAGCAAGTCTGCACATCATAGACAAAGTCTGTACATTCGCCACCATGCATTAAGTCTCAAAGTCTGTACAGCCTTTTGCATTGGACTTAAAGTCTATACATTGGCAAGTCTGTACATTGGGCTATCACTTAAAGTCTATACATCCCTTGGCTAGAACTGTGCAAGTCTATACATCGCCAAGTCTGCACATGCAAGTAAAGTCTGTACAGCGTCTAGCGTCTTACCTCAAAGTCTATGCATCGGCCAGGCAAGTCTGTACATCGCATCGTCTCATGCATCGTCTCAATCAAAGTCTATACATTTCTGTCTCTATGCATATTTGAGTTGAAGTCTGTACAGCCCAAGTCTGTACATCCATCCGTCTCACTCAGTGTCTCACTCAAAGTCTGTACATCGTCTTCTTGCTCATGGATTGCATCAAGTCTATACATTGTGCATCTCGCTGACAAGTCTGCACATTCATGAAGTCTGTACATCATTTTGCTTGCACCCATTTAAAGTCTGTACACTGTCATAGTTGCTTTGTTGCCATAGCAAGTCTATACACTCTTGAGCACTTGTGTTTCTGATGACTGATCAAGTCTATACACTCTTGAGCACTTGTGTGTTTTGATGACTGATAAAGTCTGCACATTACTGTCTCTACCTACGTTCAAAGTCTGCACATTGTTTTACATTACACGCAGAGTCTACACATTCGTCTGCATGCCTGAGCATCCATTGTTGTTGTGCATACTTTGATAGATGTAAAGTCTATACCTTGCTATCTGCATTTGTGCACTCCTTCGATATAAGTCTATACATTGCTTCATGCACATTACACAAAGTCTGTACAGCCATGCACTGTTTCGCTTGCATAAGTGAAGTCTGTACATGCTTTAAGCTTTGCATTCACAAAGTCCGTACAAGCCATAGTCTTGCATATCTGAAGTCTATACAGCCTATGTTCTTCATGCATACTTGGTCAAGTCTGTACATCGTCAATGTACATACTTCACCATATGCATACTGCATCATGTGCTATGAAGTCTGTACACACTTCAGGTGGCAAGTATGTACATTGTTCAGAACGCAAAGTCCATACAGCCATTATGCATTCATTCTTGATGTACACACTTTGCTTCCTCAAACTGATAATTCTCTCTGTCTGACAGGTTCTGTTCGTGCAGAGCTTTATGAAGGGCACGATATCCGAGGCTGGAAGGGCTGACAGGAAGATGACACGTGGCCAAAATATCTGGGCGGGAACTGTGGAAGACACGCGCCCAGTGCTGCTCCTGTTGGAATTGCTTATAAAAGGAAGCCTTCTTCTACAGAAGAAGATGGATCGAATACAGAAGACTTGAAAGGAAAGCAGAAGAGCAGAGAGCCCTTTCGATGCAGCAGAAGAGAAAAGAAAGAGAGTTGAGAGAGTGAAGAGTTGAGAGAGATGTTCCTCAGATCTTTGGTTCAAAATCAGATCTTTGTTTCTGTTTTGTTTTTCGAACTCCTTTCATCAAGCTGTTAGTCAGCGTTTGCAGAGGTGCTGCCTCTGGACGGGTCAAGCGGTAATCCCCAGCGGTTGCAGTGGAGGATTCTACTGGACAGCAAGCTGTGAGACTCAGCGGGTTGAAGGCAAGCTGTGAGGCCCTACAGTTCAAGCTGTGAGTCAGCAGTAATCCACACTCGGGTTGAGTGTGGGGTGGATGTAGGTCTGGAGGACCGAACCACCTAAAAACCTTTGTCTACTGTGTGATTATTTTGTGGTTCGCATAGCTTTTATATTTCTGTTCCTTGCGCAGTAGATGTTTACTTAGGACGGTTCTTCCTTTGTTCTGGCTGGTATTTGCTTTGCGCCCACTATCTGTTCAGTAGAAGTTTTCATTCTGCATTTGAATCTGCTGCAGTAGTTTTTTAACGGGTGACTGATCTATTCACCCCCCTCTAGATCATCTTTAGCGTCCCAACAGCTTATTGAATGAACACCTATGCACGCTGTCGTTAATTCTTCTGAAATCGTGACAGTGAACAGGGCGTCATTTAATGAATGACCTTATGCCCAGTCGCTAATTCTTTTAGGTATTTAATAATTACCGCATGTTTAAAATTTTATATCTACAAAATCTGATGTTAAAATTAATGTATGAACATAGTTTTAGATTCCTGGTATTTTTCTCTACCTGTTCATGTCTTTACTTTCATGTTTTTATAAACTTCCATCCTATGAATAGTAATATGTGTCTATGAACATATCTGCCCGATGCGTATCAGTAGACAAAGAATGAGCGACCCTTCAATAATCACTATTTAAATAATGAACGCCCTCATGCAAGGGTTTGTATAAACCCAGTAAAAGTAGAATATATTGAAAATTATAAATTCGCGACCGACGTCAGGGCATCATTCAAAGAATGAATGCCACTGTACACAGTCGCTATTTGAAATCATATATATTAATTATGGAAAAAAATTCTAGAATTTATGCCCTTAAATGGTGTCGTTAATTAATATTAGTTTCTTAAAAATCATGTGGTAAATTATGATTGAACGACCTTTCAAAAGGTCGCTATTTCATGAAATGGCAACTTCTGTAGAGGCGTTGTTTTCCTGTCTCACAGATTTATTGGTTTTCTGACCCATACCGCGGGTTACTTGGCACTCTCATCTCACATCCGTAGATGGAGTCCATATTTTGATTTTTATCGATTACACACTAACTCTCGGTGATTTTTGAACCCTCTGCGAGATATTCCTTCCTTCGGACGGGTGATTTCATCATAGAGACATCTGTAAGTCTATGCGAAGCTTTAGATTCCGCCGAGTAGGTTGTAACCTAAAAATCCTGGAACCTTCCTTTGTCACGTCACTCTGAAGAAACATGATATTTGGCCCTTAAGGAGCGTTGTTCTGGCCTCTTTTGAGAAGTGTCCTGTCTGTCCTAAATCTACGACCTGGACCTGGACGTCATAAGGAATTGGCGCCCAGTCAAGGCGCGTAGTTTACTGATATAGCGACTGTGACATGGACGCTATTTATGAATGAGTGACTGAATGAGAAGTCGCTAATTATTCGTGCATGTATTTTTCATAGGAATGAGCGACCATACGGTGGACGCTATTTCTGTAATTGGTGACGACTGAGTGGACGCCATTTACCCAGTTTGACATCATGTCTTGATTTTTCATGATGATTAATGGTGTGTCATTTTTGTTCAATGTTCTACCCTTGAACTCCTTCAATTCATAAAAAATTTACCTTATCATCTTACAATGGTTTATCCTTTGGAACTCTATATTGGCAATAACTATAGTGGATGTCTAAAATAAACATGACTCAATGTTTACGCATATAGGGCCCGATTTGGTCCTAGGAGGAGCACCCGAAAGTACTTGTGCCCATGGGAGCTATATTGATCACGGTGTGGCATTGCACCGAAGTGCATGACTTGCTAGATTGACATTTCATGACTCGTACTCGTACTTGACTTGACATGACTTACGTGGCCCGGAATGGATATTTACTTGCTTGATATTATGATAGCCAATTCACATGAGCTGACTTGATATGTTTACATGCTTGACCATCTTGATATATTCTACATGGATATCTTGAAATCTTGCTAGTTCACTAAACTCTTTATACTCTACTCTCTCCTGTCATCATCATGCATACATGTATAGTTAGACTTGCATTCATGTAACATGTAATTACTTAAAGCAAGCTTGTACTTGAGATATTATTCCTACTGAGCGTTCGCTCACCCTAGTGTTTCCATATTTTTCAGGTAATTCCGATGACGAGGATCGCTCAGAAGGGAACGGACATGAGTGAAGAGCATAGAGTCACTCAATTATTAAAGCATCTATCCAGTCGTGTCTTTTTCCTATTTCCTTGAGTCAATCATTGTAACTTTCTTTTATTGAGTCAAGGTTGTCCTTTAGTACTCTTTATTAAGATTATGTAATAGAATTACCTTGATGGTTATTATGAATAAAGGATTTGGTTTATCCCTACTCTTGCACGCTCTTACTGTGTGTCGAATACACTTATGCTCTGATTTACATGATTGATATAAGTCATCACACATACCGGGTTCCTTCCGCGCTCGTGACGTGACACAGTGTTTGCCAGCTTCGTACCCAAGCTAACGTATGCCTGCTCCATCCTCGAGCCAGTACCTCACTCGCGCAAGCCCAGAGTCCAAATTTCCTCCAATGCCAAACTGAGACCAATCTCCCTACCTCACCACCAATTCCTATTGTTGTTGTTGCTATTTTATCGTCATTGTGGCCTGGGTCAAGCCTTGTCGACATCGCGGCCTCCAGGGTCATTACCACTTCTTTTCGACAGTTAAATAAAGTCATTCGAATTACATCCGATGTAAATTAACACCGACTACAATCGGTGAGAAAATATCTTGTACTCGAACCCCACAATCATCTTATGCACCTACACTCATAGAACCAAACCTGCGTTGGCTATCCCGACGGTCGTAAATGCACACACACAAAAAACACACACGCACCACATCTCGATTGCCGACACCAAGTGTTTTTGTTCCACGAGAATTGTCAAAATTCGACCGGTACACCCGCAATACAGCGTCCCAACCACCCACCAAAACCTCTGCTTGTCCAGCCACGAACAAGGGCATAGATTGCACTGTGCAATTGGAGCAAGAGAAGGAAGCCACTTCACCCTCTAATTACCACTTATAGGGGTATCTACTAGCCATTTTTATACGGGTTAATCCTAAAAGTACATAGAATTTGAAAGGCAAGACTCAAACGTTAATGGATGGCTTCTAAGAATTCACGATCAAGAGTGGACTGTAAGGGTTTTCTACTTGTTTTTTGTGTTGCATACCAACAACCACTGCATTTACTTGTGGTTTATCTACATGTCAAGGTTTCATTTCCTTCGACTCCGTGAAAGGCAATTCAAAGTATGACATTGTTGCATGGAATTGGGTACGTGATACATTTCATATTACATTTTTCATAATATATTTCTTCAATGTGTTGCAATTCAGTATATTCACCCTACATTTTTGCGAGGTTAACGTGTTGAGGAAGTTCTTCGAGTTGATTGGCACTCTGTCAGATGTGGCTAGCCCTGTCAATGGATCGGATCCGGGTCGGATCCTTTGTGATTCGAATCCGGATCCGATAATATTAGATCTGAATTCAACCCGAATCTGAAATAAAAAGACATTTCGGATTCAGATCTAATTCGAATCCGAACTTATATTTTCGGATTCGGATCTACCCGAAATCCCTGTGTACACTTTTGAAGAGGCGTGATCTCGCGCTGGTCCTGAGCGGGCTGAGGATCACCAGATCGTGAACTGCAAGATAGGGAAACGGATCAGAGGGCCCAGGGGGAATCCCTGGGGCAAACCCTCCGATGCTTAAGTCAGTGGAGCTATGGTGGGAGCAATAGTAGAGAGGAGAGAGCTTGTGCGCGAGATCCCTCTCCACCAGATGGGTGAAGCGGTTCTTGCTCAGGAGTTTTGGGCGTATGATTGCCTTTCTTTGCTTCCTTTTAGCCGGAGGGTATCCCTGGTTTAAATAGTACGCTGTCTCTTGGAGTCCTACCAGCCGAGGGGTTTCAGGTGGGGGTTACGTCCTCATTGTGGGCTTTTATGGCCTTATCATGGGAGCGTTATCATCGTGGGGAAGAAGAAGTCCCTTGCCTTCCTGAATTCCTGCCTGCTGCGGACTCTTAACGGCTACAAAGATAAGCATTCGTCGGTCGTTCCAAGCTCAGAGGGGCCAGCCCTATCCGGGCGATAGGCTTAGCTTGGTAAAAGATGGGTCGGATAGGCTAGCCTACGCCTCCTTCTCCCGGGCGGAGAGATGGCTCGGGCGCGGGCCTTTCTCGTGACCTGACCGATGCTCGGGCCCTCCGAGCCTTGAGGCAGCCTAGGAGGGTTGTTTCCTCGAGTGCTGTTTATTGGGCTTTCTTCCCTAAGTGGGCCCTGTGGGCTGTCACTTGGGTGAGCTTGGCCTCATTGGGCCCAGTCGGGCCTAGTTGGGCTGCTCTTTGAATGGGCTGTAGAAATCCCCCTCTCCACTTGTCCCCCTCGTACTCCCAAGCCAAAGGAGGCTCGGTTGAGTAGTTTATGAGGGCGTCGGACCGGCGTGGCTCAGGTGGGTGGAGATCTGACGGTGTTAAGTAGCCACGTGCCGTGGTCACATGGGCCCGTAATTATAGTGATCCTGACGGATTTGAAACGAAGGGGCTCCCTTTTTCTCGGAGGTCGGAACGACGCGCCGCCTCCCGTGAGGGTTTATAGGCGTTGGGCGCTGTTTGTCATCCCAGACTCTCTAGGGTTTTTGGCTTTTCTTCATTCCTCTACTTTCGGGGCTCCTTGATGCGCCGTGAAGTCACGACGGAGGAGCATAACCTGGCGGCGGCGTTTGAGGAGTTGGCGCGCATAACCGCAGAGGCGGTCCGGCAACTTCCTTCTCCCCCAGAGTCTTCGGGTTCTCTCGAGAGCTCTGCTTTCAGTTCCTCCTTGAGTTCCATGGCGGGCCAGCGTTCAGGTGAGGAGTTGGAGGTAAGGGCACCGGTCCCGAATCACAGCGAGCTGGGGGAAGCCGAGGTGAAGAGGCTGGAGCACCGGTTTCGCTTGCCTCTCAGATACAGCTTTGCCGCCGCTGCCCCGTACGAGACGAGCCTGGACGACCGCACGGGTCATATTTGCACTTTTCTTCTGGCTTGGAAGAGCGGGTTTCGCCTCCCCTTCAAGCCTTTTGTCCTTCAGCTCCTCAATTTTTTCCAGTTGGCGCCTATTCAGTTGGTTGCCAACTCATACCTTCTTCTTTCCGCTTTTCGAATCCTCTGCCGCCAGCATGGGATTCTTCCTTCCTTGGACCTCTTTCATTATTTCTTTGAGTTGAAAGCGCATCCGTCAGCGGGGAAGGGCTTTTACTTCATTCAGGCGCGGAGGAACAGGAGTTGTATTCCGCTGGCGGCGAAGGATTCCTCGCACAAAGGGTGGAAGACCCAATTCTTCTGGGTGAAGGCGGAGGCGGTGGACGAAACCTGGAGGTGCCAGGTGATGCCCAACTTTCATCCGAACATTCCTCCCCGGCAGGAGGAGTTCCCTCCTCACGTGGAGAAAAATGCCGCTCCTCTGCTGAAGAATCGCCAGTCGACAAAGGAATTGGTGACGCCGGAGAATGTCAAACGGTGCCTCCTTACGCGGCTGAAACCGTCAGGTACCACCACTCGGATTTTTCTTCAGGGGTGGGAATCATCTCTCTTTTCCTGACCATGCCTTCTTCTCTGTTGTAGACATCAGGCGGGAGCCTCTGGAGGAGGCTGTTGAGCTCGTCGATCTTGGAGATGACTCGGCAGCCGATGAGCCTGACGCTCCTGTGGGTCGCTCCCAAGCCCGGGATAAGGGCAAGGGGGCGGCATCCGAGGGAACTTCATGACCGGGCCGTGCAAAGCGCAAGGATCCCATGGAGAGAAAGTTGCGGGAAGCCGCGAAGGCCAGGAAGCGGGCCAAGAAGGTCGGCCTTCTTGCCACTGCCGGGGGCGACTCTAGCTCGGCGGCGCTCCCCTCTCAGGGGCAAGATGGGGCCGACCCTACCGGGCCGGCTCCCCCATCCACCGGGCGAGAGGGGGCCGAGGAGACCAAGGGCCCCTCAGAGGGTGGTGACGGTGGGTCGGCTCTCCCCTCGGTGGGAACAGATGGGGCCAGAGCTGAAGTAGACGAGGCCGAGACTGAGGGGTCGATCGAGGTTGGCGATGTCTCGGGCAGTGAAACGCGGGCCGAGACAGTTGAGGTTGGGGGTTCGCCTACGAGGGCGTCGCAACCCCAAACATCGGTGGCGCCCGGAGCGACTGGGTTTGCTGCGTCGGTCGAGGTTCAGGGTTCGCCTACGGAGGCGTCGCAACCCCAAACATCGGTGGCGCCCGGGGCGACCGTTTCAGCAGCTCGGTCCGGGCCTTCCGGTGCGGTGCCAGGGGCGGATTGGGTATCCATGTCGAGGCCTTGGAGAGGCTCGGTATCTCGAGCAATCTGTACAAGCTCTGCCGTGAGGTGTCCGTGAGGATGAGAGGAGGAGATAGGTGCCATTCTCCTTCCGGGGTCCTCGACGTCATCATGGAGGGCGGCTTGATCATGGCCCAGATGGGGGCCACCATGGCGGAGACCTACGCCCGGACGGAGTCAGAGCGGACGAATCTCGCCTGGACTCTTGGAGGGTGCGAGAGGAAGCTAGCCCGACTCAATGAGGCGCACGAGGGGCTTCAACGGGAGTTCTCCGTGATCAGGGATTTGGCGCGGTCGAGCCGGTTGGAAGCCGGAGCGTTGACCGAGCAGCTGGCCAAGGCTCGGGAGTCGCTCGAGAGGAAAAACAAACTCCTTGAGGAGGAGCACCTTCACCATCTCGAGCTAGACGGCCATTGGGAGGCTGAGCGCGCTGAGTTGCTGGACCGGGCGGAGGCAGCGGAGCGCCGTCGTTCGGAGGCCGAGGCGGACCGAACTGAGGCAGAGAAATGATCGGTCGAGGCCTAACAGAAGTCGATCGAGCTCAAGGAGCGGGCGGCCGAGGTCGAGCGGAAGTCGATCGAGCTCGAGGAGCGGGCGGCCGGGGCCGAGCGGAAGTCGATCGAGGCAGAGAGATGGATGGCGGAGGCAGAGGAGCGAGCGTCTAAGGCGGAGCGGAAGTCAGCCGAACTTGCTGAAAGGATGGGGCAGGTCGGGGTGGAGGCGATTGAGCAGTACATGGGCTCAGAGGCCTACCGAGCCGACCTTCAGGAAGCTGTACTTCCATACTACGAGATAGCGCTTCACCGAGGCACCTATAAGGGGTTCAAGCAGGGTTATCGCCGGGCAGTGGATTACGCCGACGAGCAAGACTCTGGGATTGATTTCCCCTCGGGTCAGTGCTATGGCTTGGAGGAGTCGGCTTCTAGCTCTTCTACGTCGGGCGGGGAAGATCCAGAGGGCTCTCCTCCGACGGGGTCACCAACTCCGGCTGCCTTGGGAGGGCTCACGACCGAGGCAGTTCTTGCACAGGCGAGGTCAGTGCCTAGGTCGGCCGTCACTAAGGGTGCCGGGGGTGAAATACCCACACCTGCCGTTCCCGAGCTTCATAGTGGGCCCGAGGTCTGATGTATTTTGCCTTGTTTTGCCTCTTTCTTTGTTTGTCTCTTTTCCTTTTCTGAAAAAAAAGAAAGATTTTCTTTTTGTGAGGCAATAAATGACTTACTTGCTTCTTGCGTTCCTTGCCGTAATTTGGTTAGCGTATCGGTAGTAGTTGGAAAGTGCCGATACGTCCTGCGTGGTTTTTGCACGCTGGTTGGATGGATTCCTGACAGGGTGTCCTTCCGTTTTCTCACGCTTTGAATGCCAGGCTACTTCGTGTATCCCGCAGAGGCGGAAAATGAGGGATTTGAGGTGACCGTTCATAGGGGAAAAATCCTTTGGTGTGTTTTCGAGGGGGGAGTCATTTAAGGCAAGTAGCCTCCCTTAGCCTTATAAAAAGACCGAAGGGTGTCCCTTCCTCTCCACCGCTTAGGATTTTCGCTAATAGTCTTTCCTCGCCCCTTCTCCACGTTGCGTTGTGCCGTTGCATTCGGAGCATGGAGGATCCTTCGGAAGACGACGCTGCCGGTGATGGAGGAGCAGAGAGTTCTTGCTGCCTTGGGCTGTTGAGCAGGTCCGATGGTCGTCGCGCGGGGTTGAAACGGGTCCGATGGTCGTCGCGCGGATCTGGAGAGGGTTCGACGTTCGGAGGCACGCCGTTTACCCTTTATCAGTTGCGGCGATGCTTCCAGGGGGGCGAGATGGAGGACGGATGGGGGCATCCGTGATGCCCATCCCCTCCGAGCCTTCCCCTGCCTCCTCATCCAGCTCTGCTGGTTTCTTTTTCTTTCTAGCAGCGTCTTTTTCCCTCTTCTGCTCTTCCTTTCTTTCACTCTTCGGAGGGTGCCTGCACTCTCCGTGTGCTCCAAAGAGTTGGCAGGTTGGGGGGGCTTCCCTGCGCATTCCTTCCCTCTTCCTCTTCCAAGTTCAACTTGGAAGGTAGCCTTCCTTCTTTTTAATCCCTCTGTCACCTTTGTCACGGGCCACCCGAGCCAACTGGGTCGATCGCCCTTTGACCGAGCCAGTTTCTGCGCGAGGCAGAGTCAGTGGCTGGACGCAAGGAGATCAAGACGGAGTCGGCCGAGCGATGGCCTCTTGCCGTGGTGCTAGATGGATTTTTTGCTTTTTGCTATGCAATGTGTTGGCTTTTGCCTTTCTGATGTACCAACAATTGAATGAAAAGAACAGAGTTTTATTTCCCTAAAATTATTTGCACAACTTTAAAAGTAAAATTTGCGTAGTGCGGCTACGTTCCACGTCCGAGGGATGGGTTCCCATTCCGTTGTAGCTAGCCTATACGCACCTTTCCCGAGCGTCTCGACCACTCGGTAGGGGCCTTCCCAGTTAGGGGATAGCTTGCCCGCCGCCTCTAGTGGTCGAGAGGCTTCGGCTTTCCTGAGGACGAAGTCTCCCGGTTGAAAGTGCCTGTTTCAGACTTTGGCGTTGTAGTATCGTGTGAGGCGGCGTTGGTACTCCGTAGCTCGGATACTGGCGATCTCTCGGAGTTCATCAGCCAGGTCGAGGTTCTCGAGTAACTTTTGTTCGTTTGCCTCGGGCGAGTAGCGGATGACTCGGAGAGACGGGTTGGCAACCTCTAACGGAATGACGGCCTCAGTGCCATACACCAGCTGGAAAGGACTTTCACCAGTTGCCGTTCTGGGAGTCATTCGGTGTGACCAAAGTACGCTGGGCAGTTCCTCGAGCCAGCTACCCTTGGCCTTGCCGAGTCTGGTCTTTATGCCTTTTAAGATAGTCTTATTGGCATTTTCGACCAGCCCGTTGGCCTGAGGGTGGGCGACCAAAGTGAAGTGGTTGCGAATGTTTAGGTCGGCGCATCTGTCTCAGAAATAATGAGAATCGAATTGCCGACCGTTGTCGCTCACTATCACCCGGGGTATGCCAAAGCGACAAATGATCAACTTCCATACGAAACTCCAGACGACTGTCTCGGTGATCCTCGTCGTGGCTTCGGCCTCGATCCATTTGGTGAAGTAGTCGATGGCGACGATGATGAACTTCTTCTGGGACTGAGACGTAGGGAACGGCCCGAGAATGTCAATCCCCCACCGAGCGAAGGGATAGGGCTCGGTAAGGGTGATGAGCTCCGTAGCCGGCTGATGGACCAAGTGGTCGAATCGCTGGCATCGATCGCACTGCTGTACGTGAGCCGTGCAGTCGCGCTGCAAGGTTGGCCACCAGTACC
The DNA here is from genome assembly GCA_022559845.1 of Amorphophallus konjac. Taxonomy (NCBI): domain Eukaryota; kingdom Viridiplantae; phylum Streptophyta; class Magnoliopsida; order Alismatales; family Araceae; genus Amorphophallus; species Amorphophallus konjac. The sequence goes on along the minus strand of CM040121.1, from coordinate 460,544,076 downwards.
CCTGCCGTAGCAAGATCCTGGCTAGAGACCTTCCTCCTGAATGCGCTCCGCACACGCCTTCATGAGTCTCTTGGATGGCTCGGTTGGCCTCGTCGGGGCCGAGACACTTCAGGAGGGGACCAGAGAAGGACCTCCGGTAGAGAGTGTCGTCGAGGATGACGAAGCGCCGGGCTTGATACTTCATTCGGCGTGCCTCCCGAGGGTCAGAGGGCTCTCGGGAGTCCTGGAGCCAAGACAGGTAGGGGGAGCGCCAGTCGCTTGGAAGGGTCGAGTCAACGGCCAAGAGCTCCGAGTCAATGCTCGGGCGCTCTAGCTCTTCAAGGAGGACTGATCGGGTACCTTCAGGGTCGAGAGAGGAGGCTAATCGAGAGAGGGCGTCCGCTCGGGAGTTTTCCTCCCGAGCTATTCGGACTACCTCGAATCCCTCGAACTGTTGGGCCAGGTCTCTGACCAGCTGGAAATATTTGACCATTGGGGCCTCTCGAGCTTCGTATTCGCCGTTGACTTGGCTAGCGACCAGCTGGGAGTCGGTGTGGATTTTGACTCGCTCAGCCCCCAACCGTCGAGCCATGCGAGCTCCCGAGATAAGGGCCTCGTACTCGGAAGTATTGTTGGACGCCTGAAAGTTGAATTTCAAGGCGTACTATAGTTCTACTCCTTCGGGGGGCCTCAGGAGGATCCCTGCACCACTACCGACCGAGTTGGAAGATCCGTCGACGAACAGTTCCCAGGTCGGCCCAGGCGCGGACGGAGATCTCTCTTCAGTCGGGATGGTGCTCTCGGCGATGAAGTCGGCGAGCGCTTGGCCTTTCATAGCCGAGCGCGGGCGATACGAGATATCGTAGGCCCCAAGCATGATTGCCCATTTGACGAGTCGCCCTGAAGCTTTGGGGTGGGCTAGAATCTTCTTCAATGGTTCGTCGGTTCGCACGGTGATGGGGTGCCCTTGGAAATAGGGTCGGAGGCGCTTGGCGGAGGTAACCAACTCTAGCATGAGTTTCTCGGTTGCGGGGTACCTCCTTTCAGCCTCGTTGAGCACCTTGCTGGTGTAGTAGACCGGCCTCTCAATTCCCGAGTCATTTCTGACCACGACAGAGCTGACTGTGGATGGTGTTGCCGAGAGATAGAGCAGCAAGACTTCACCCGGAACGGGCTTGGAGAGCACCGGGGCGAGGCCAGGAACTCCTTTAGCTCGGCGAACGCTCTCTGGCATTCCTCATCCCATGCGAATGTAGCAGATGCCAATTTGGGCCCCCTCAAAAGTTTGAAGAAGGGCAAGCATCGTTCGACCGCACGGGACAGGAAGCGGCTGAGAGCGGCGACACGCCCAGTTAGGCGCTGGACGTCCTTGACGCAAGTGGGCGGGCGCATGTCCAGGATGGCCTGGACCTTGTCGGGGTTGGCTTCGATCTCGCGTTGAGTGACCAGGAAACCCAGGAACTTCCCAGATCGTACTCCGAAGGCGCACTTGGCAGGATTGAGCTTCATGTTGTACTTCAGGAGGGTGCCGAAGACTTCGGCGAGGTCGGTGAAGTGATCTTGGGCCTTGGGGGTCTTGACGAGCATGTCGTCAATGTAAGCCTCAACGTTCCGACCTAACTTCTCCTCGAACATGTGATTGACCAGCCTTTGATACGTAGCTCCAGCGTTCTTAAACCCGAAAGGCATCCGGGTGTAGCAGTATACGCCGTAGTCGGTGATGAAGGCGATCTTCTCGATATCTTCTGGATCCATTCTGATCTGATGATAACCTGAATAGGCATCTAGGAAGCTGAGTATCTCGTTGCCCGAGGTTGAGTCAACCAATTGGTCGATGCTCGGTAATGGATAGCAGTCCTTAGGAGTGGCCTTATTCAGATCGGTGAAGTCCACGCACATCCGCCATTTGCCCGAAGCTTTAGGTACCAGGACGACGTTGGCTAACCACGTCGGGTACAGGACCAGTCTAAAAAGGCCAGTCTGTTGTCCCTTGGTGACCTACGCCTTGATGATCGTCTGTTTCTCTGGTGCATGCTTCCTTCTGCGCTGTTGTACGGGCTTCACGGCTGGGTCGAGGTTGAGCTTGTGCATCACGGTCTCCTCTGGTATTCTAGGCAGTTGATCATCAGACCAAGCGAAGACTCAGATGTACTCAGAAAGGAATTCTTTATATTGATGCTGAACCTTGGGCGGTAGGTCGGCTCCGATCCTTACTCCTAGGGTCGGGTCATCGTTTAGGAAAACCGTCAGTAATTCGCCACCAGGCTTGGTGGTTGCGGTTTTATCCTCGACTCCCCGGGGACCCTTATCTTTCCCGTCCGGCCTTGTGGCTTCCACCGAGATATTGTAGCACCTTCTGGCCGCGGCCTGGTTACCTCGAACTTCCCCCAACCCATTTTTGGCGGGGAACTTCATTTTTTGGTGATAGGTAGACGGTACGGCCTTTATTCGGCTGAGCATTCCCCGGTCGAAGATGGCGTTGTACGTTATCATACCTTTAATCACGATGAAGTCCACCATGACCGTAACGGCTCTGGGTGGGGTGCCGAGGGTAACCGGCATGCTTAGGGCTCCCTCGGGGTAAGTGGCCAGGCCATTAAACCCGCAGAGGGGGGTTTGGACCGGGCGGAGCTTGGATGGATCTTCCCCCATCTTAAGGAAACAGTCATAAGACAACACATCAGGGGCACTCCCATTGTCAACTAGAATCCTATCTACGTTACAATGGTTTATTGTGGCCGAGATTACGAGGGCGTCGTCATGCGGGGTGCTCAGCCCTTCCAGATCTAGGTCGGAGAAGACTATGACTGGGGCTCACTCGGCGGGGCCTTGGGAGGCTCTATGGCTCGGCTCACCCGCTCGGCATGACGCTTTCTTTCTCGGCTGCTGTCGCCTCCTGATGCTGTCCCTCCGGAGATGACGTTGATGTGGACCCCTCGGGGGGCGTTGTCGATCTCCTCTGCGGCGCCTCGATCTTCCTTGCGCTCGACTATGAACCGAGCCAGGTGCCCCTGACGGATGAGGCGCTCGATCTCGTCCTGGAGCTGGTGGCAGTCACCGATGTGGTGCCCGTGATCGCTGTGGAACAAGCAATGCCTGTCGCGATTGCGGTTCTTCGACCTCATCGGCTCGGGCTGGCGGAGGAGTCCCGAGTCTTTGTTGTCTTCATAAATCTCATAGACCGGGGTAGCTAGAGGGGTGTAACGCTCGTACTTCCGCTTGCGCTCCCCATCACGCTCTCGCTTCTTTCCCGAGCTTGAATTTGGCTCGGAAGCCCGCTTCTTGTCCCCCTCCCGACCCGAGCCGGTTGCGTCTCGGTAAGCGCTGATGATGGGGACATCACCTCCCATGCCCACGTTCACAGCTCGTCTCCTCGCCCCGGTTGCATCCGGCATGGTCTAGTTATCTAATTTTGAGTCCTACGTAATTTTTATTTGAGTCATTTGATGTAATTTTCATTTTACTTGAGTCATGTCCCTAGGTCTTGTGCTTATTTCCCTAAGTTTGAGAGTCATTAAGTTATTTAGTTAGTTATTGGGCCCAATTCATTGGGTTTGGCCCAAGTGCACCCCCCTACCCCCTCGGTTATTTGTCATTGAGTCTTTTGTCAGGGACTTATTGTAAAATGTGGGTTGCCTATATATAGGACCCCATTCCCCCCATTTCAACTTAATGAATCAATGAATGAAAAACTTGCCATTTTGAGAGTTTACACTTCTTATCTAGTGGAGAGATTCCATTTTTGGGTGAGAAACCCTAGGGGAGAGATTCCCCACCCTTCCCTCTCTTAATCTCTCTTTTTCACTCCACTTTCTCTCTCCTCAACACCCAAATTCGAATTTTCTTCTCTCTCCTCCCTTCCCAACCACCTCCACTCCCCACCTACCCCATTTAAGCCTCTTCCCATTCCCCACAACCCTCATCAATACTCCATCCCTTCCCAAGACCCCCTCCACCAATCCTCTCCTCACCATCCAACCCCCAACTACCCCTCCCACTTTCCCAAGCACCCTTCCCACTTTCCCAAGCACCCATTCCCTTCCCCAACACAACCCCCCCCCCATTCCCAAGACAAACAAATTAACCCCACCCTTAAACCCATTTTCAAATACCCTTTCCCTCTCACCCACCTTCCCAAATTCGCAGCCCCCACTACCACCATCTGTTGGACCCTCTTCCAGACCTTATTCTCCACCTCCCACACCTTAGAACACCCCCTCCAGGACCCCCTTACAACCAGGGGTCACTCCCACACTCATCTACCCCCTTCCCCTTCTTCTTTCTTGGTCATTGGAAGCTACTTCGAAGTTACAGTTTGCTGTCCAGAGGTTACAGATGAATTAAAAACTTGCAGTGGCCACCACGACTTCCTCCGGACGAGTTTGAAGACCCAAGAGCCATCGTCGGAAGCGTCTACCAGTCTCCTTCGCAACAGAAGTAGTTTCATCTTCTTCTGATCTCCGAGCCGTCCAGGAGGTCCATTCTCCCACAACTGCGCAGTTCTGCCTCGACTGAGAACCTGAGTCAGATGAGAAGCTCTGCCACGACGAACCCCGGAGGAATCAGCCCACGAGTTCTTCTTCAAAATTCTTCATCGCCCAGTATACTTCCAGAATCAAGAAACATAACTTCATTCGGCGTTCGTGATCCAGAGTTCTCATTTTTCTCTCTCAGCTACGCAGATCTGCTACCCACAGTCTGCACCGACCAGTTGCCATTTTTCGGCATCCCCTAGTCTTCTCCGACATCGGTTGGCTTCCCCGTCAGTTTTGCTGCGAAGAGGACTCGTCCACGATTCCAACGACTCTGACAGTGCTTGATTCCGAGGTCGGGAGCTGCCAGGGCATTCTCTGCAATCTTCTGTTAGAAGTCTACAGCTGCCGATCCGAGAATCTGAGGCTCTGTTCAAACCTCTATCCCGGCCAGCAGCGACTCCAGAAGAAATTAAAGAAATTCTGAGGCATTCCCTTCTCAGCTACGAAGATTTTCCCACTGGTCTCGCCACCAGCAAAATTCCTGAGCGGGTTCTACAGCAGCAACACTGACTATCTGTCCCTGTTCGTAGACAGTAAGCAGATTCGGTGCCGTTACTTAGTCATCCCTCTTTAGTCTAATTTCCCCGCCCCGCTTGGCCGGCTGAAGGCCCCTCCCTGCGTGGAGGTAGTATTGATTGTAATATCATTAACCCCCACCCCAAGGTCCCCCCTCCTGCGAGAGGTGTAGTGTTGTAATAGCTTAAACAGGTCAAGCTACCCCGGCGCAGCGTGTGGGGAACCCACGCTTCCCCGCTCGCCCTCGTCTCCGAGCGGGACCGGTTTCTTCAAACCGGTCGAGTGAGTGCTCCAAAACTTTGCTCTAATTCATGCTTGTTCTTTCAATATTAGTTCATAAACTCCGCTGGCCGTGACGAGAGCCCGATCCTTAAGCTCATTGCTATAAGTGATCATCGTGGGAAGAGAGTGGAACCCGTGCCCTTTGGCACTTCGTCGGACCCTTGATTTGGGCAGCCATACCCTTGGGGAATCAAACCTTGGCCTTGCTGACCCTCTACCAGCAAGGGCCCAGCCCACACAACCTCCCCTTGGCATTGCCAAGTTACCCCCGGGTCTTAGTGAGCATCGGGTGAGCGGTTGCTATTATCGGTCCGTTTTTGAATGCTTAATTGTGCTTGCTTGTTGAGTCCTAGGTTGTGTCACATCAATTGGTATCAGAGCAAGTTCACAACTTGTCTCTCCACAAGTTGGTCCTAGGGCATGTTTATGTATTTAGAATCCTCGGTTGCATCTCCCATGTCCACTAGAATGGCCACTTCATACCCGTCATATCCATCCCCATCAACTTTCCCAATAAGCCCAAATCCTCATGGAAGCTCCATTGCCAACAAAGTGGGTAGCAACACCTCTATCATAGAATCCCTACCTAATGTCCTTAATCGACTTGAAGATATCATGTCTCGACTCGACCGACTTGAAGGAAATAGTCGTGTACTAAGAGTGAATGAGAGTGACCTTTGGGGAAATCTAGAAACCATATTTTTAGAACACTTGAAAATCAAAACCCCCGCCTTTGATGGATCCAACAGCCCAAGCCTTTACCTAGATTGGGAGATTTTCCTAGACCAATTCTTTAAATGTTGCCCCTTGAATGAAGGAAGGAGAATGAGGCTAGCCAAGGCACACCTCTCCAAACAAGCTAAAACTCATTGGTTAGTTGTGGAAGGTTTGAGAAAGATCCGTAGGGAGGCTCCAATTAGCACTTGGGATGAGATGAAGACCGAGCTTAGAAAAACCTACACTCTCCAACCCTCTCCCTCCTACTCAAATCACCAAAGTCCAAGGAGCACTTCAACTCCATCATCCCCACCCAGTCAATCCAAGACCCCAATCACCCATTCCCCACCACTTCCCATCTCTCCTACCCCAGCCACTACATTTACACCCCACCTCCAAGTCCACACCACAACCATAGGTCCCCATACCCAATTGGGCCCCATGACCAACTCTCCACCTAGGCCCATGGTAACCCTCACCACTACCTCTCCATCACCCCCAAAAGGGGACACTCCTCCCAAAACCAATCAACCCAAACCCCTTCAACCCACCCATCTTCCTCTCCCTACCCCAATCCAACTCCCACCAAAGCCTCCACTACTACCCTTACCTATCCTAACCCAAGTTTCCCACTACCTACCACCCCGGATACACCATGCCCCAATCATCACCACACCCTCAAAAGCCCCTCTCACCTCCTTGGAAGAAGAACCTATACCCGATCTAATCATGGTGAACACCCCAAACCCACTCCCTACCTTGGAGGAAACCCATGACCAAGAAGAAGAAGAAGCATCACATGGTGACCTTCACGTTACACCACCCTCTCTAGTTAGGGCCAAACTCATCTTAGAGGAACCCCTTATTAGTTGGCTAAAGAAGAGCCCAATAAGAGAGATCACGGCCCACGATTGCCTTCCCATAAAGGAAAATCTTCCCATAGTACACATCTCCTCCTATCACACCATAATCCAAACATCCTACCAAGTGGAAACCTTAGAGGACCTTCTCAAGGGCTTAGCTTGGCAATATGAGTTGACCGGGTTGTTGACCCCCATGGCCCACCAATCTAGGAGCCTTGACCTCCTACACCTTTGTGTCGGGTCTATCACCTCGGTTTGCACCATTGGATGCTACACTAGTGACCTCCTTCTATTCCTCCCCACACCCGAGGAGCCCGACCTTCTCCTCAATTTGGAGCTTCTTATATCGGGTGGAAAGTCAAGCCCTTCCCTCATGGTCGACCCACTCACAAAGAACTTCGGCCTAATTGTCTCATTAGAGGAGGATGACCCACCACCACTTGAGGATCTTGAGGACATAGGGCCCCTCCCCCTCGATAACCCTTTTTATGATCCCTTTGATCCCTTCCAATGGGGGTCAAAGAACCCATGGGACCCAACCACCTTATCCACCACCCACCTTTCCCTATCCCAACCCACCATGTTTGATTCAATCGACCCCATCCTAGACCCGGGTTACACCTTGGGAGCCATGACCTTGGGCCACATATCCCTAGGTAATAAGGTTGTGCCCCACCCCATGATGACCACCTTCTTAGATCCATTCGATCCTTTCCAATGGGAGTTCAAAGGTTGTCCCACACCTATACACATGGAAGTCACCTTTGAGAAAAGCATGCATGTGTCTAGGCTTACCATACCCCTTGGCATGAACACTATGTTGGGTCTATTCATTCATATCACCCACATGTCAAGTAGAAAGTATGAGTGGTCCATATTCGGATGTCATGGTCCACCTTCATTCATCATGGGTCTTAAGCATGTCAGAGGCATCTACAGATGTCCGGGTCCCCCGATATTTATCACCAATTTGCATGATAGGGCCACCTACGGGTGCCCCGGCCCACCTAGGCTGACCAAAGACTACACTGCATCATTACATGATAAGTCTACTTTTGGTTGCCCAGGTCCACCCATCACTCCTAGAATGTCTGCATTCACAACATTGCATGAAGAGATCCGCAAGCACATTAGCAAGAAGAATGTGACTGATAATAGGGTGGCCGACTCTCATCGGCGTCACCAAGAATTCCACATGGGTGACTTTATGATGGTGAGGAAGGAGAGGCTCTGCCCGGGAGTCATCTCCAAATTGAGGCTATGTGGGGCTGGTCCCTTCCAGGTCCTGAGGCGCATTGGCGCTAATGTCTATGAGTTAGATCTCCCCGAGGAGTATGGAGTGAGTCCCACATTCAATGTAGCCGACCTAGTGCCTTATAAGGGACCCACGGTGGTACCTAGTGAGGATATTGAGCCTATTCCCTCCGTTGAGAGAGCACCCACCCGTGAGGAGAGACCACCAGCCAAGAGAGCCCAGCGTGAGCACATTGAACGAATATTGGATGAACAAGTCACTACCACCCGGAGCAAGGTATACGAGCGCTATCTCGGCAGGTGGATGGATCGGTCTCATTCGGAAGACCTAAGGGCTGTACCACTTCTACACCCTCCGAGGAGGGAAGGACACTTACTCGACGGAGTCGAGTTCTCCGCACCCCGGGAGTATGATGGGGACATCACCTCCCATGCCCACGTTCACAGCTCATCTCCTCGCCCCAGTTGCATCCGGCATGGTCTAGTTATCTAATTTTGAGTCCTACGTAATTTTTATTTGAGTCATTTGATGTAATTTTCATTTTACTTGAGTCATGTCCCTAGGTCTTGTGTTTATTTCCCTAAGTTTGAGAGTCATTATGTTGTTTAGTTAGTTATTGGGCCCAATTCATTGGGTTTGGCCCAAGTGCACCCCCCTACCCCCTCGGTTATTTGTCATTGAGTCTTTTGTCAGGGACTTATTGTAAAATGTGGGTTGTCTATATATATGACCCCATTCCCCCCATTTCAACTTAATGAATCAATGAATGAAAAACTTACCATTTTGAGAGTTTACACTTCTTATCTAGTGGAGAGATTCCATTTTTTGGGTGAGAAACCCTAGGGGAGAGATTCCCCACCCTTCCCTCTCTTAATCTCTCTTTTTCACTCCACTTTCTCTCTCCTCAACACCCAAATTCAAATTTTCTTCTCTCTCCTCCCTTCCCAACCACCTCCACTCCCCACCTACCCCATTTAAGCCTCTTCCCATTCCTCACAACCCTCATCAATACTCCATCCCTTCCCAAGACCCCCTCCACCAATCCTCTCCTCACCATCCAACCCCCAACTACCCCTCCCACTTTCCCAAGCACCCTTCCCACTTTCCCAAGCACCCATTCCCTTCCCCAACACAACCCCCCCCCCATTCCCAAGACAAACAAATTAACCCCACCCTTAAACCCATTTTCAAATACCCTTTCCCTCTCACCCACCTTCCCAAATTTGCAGCCCCCACTACCACCATCTGTTGGACCCTCTTCCAGACCTTATTCTCCACCTCCCACACCTTAGAACACCCCCTCCAGGACTCCCTTACAACCAGGGGTCACTCCCACACTCATCTACCCCCTTCCCCTTCTTCTTTCTTAGTCATTGGAAGCTACTTCGAAGTTGCAGTTTACTGTCCAGAGGTTACAGATGAACCAGAAACTTGCAGCGGCCACCACAACTTCCTCCGGATGAGTTTGAAGACCCAAGAGCTGTCATCGGAAGCGTCTACCAATCTCCTTCGCAACAGAAGTAGTTTCATCTTCTTCTGATCTCCGAGCCGTCCAGCAGGTCCATTCTCCCACAACTGCGCAGTTCTGCCTTGGCTGAGAACCTAAGTTAGATGAGAAGCTCTGCCACGACGAACCTGGAGGAATCAGCCCACGAGATCTTCTTAAAAATTCTTCATAGCCCAGTCTACTTCCAGAATCAAGAAACAGAACTTCATTCGGCGTTCGTGATCCAGAGTTCTCATTTTTCTCCCTCAGCTACGCAGATCTGCTACCCCCAGTCTGCACCGACCAGTCGCCATTTTTCTGCATCCCCTAGTCTTCTCCAACATCGGTTGGCTTCTCTGTCAGTTTTGCTGCGAAGAGGACTCATCCACGATTCCAACGACTCTGACGGCGCTTGATTCTGAGGTCGGGAGCTGCCGGGGCATTCTCTTCAATCTTCTATTAGAAGTCTGCAGTTGCCGGTCCGAGAATCTGAGGCTCTGTTCAAACCTATATCCCGGCCAGCAGCGACTCCAGAAGAAATTAAAGAAATTCTGAGGCATTCCCTTCTCAGCTACGAAAATTTTCCCACTGGTCTTGTCACCAGCAAAATTCTTGAGCGGGTTCTACAGCAGCAACACTGACTATCTATCCCTGTTCACAGACAGCAAGCAGATTCGGTGCCGTTACTTAGTCATCCCTCTTTAGTCTAATTTCCCCGCCCCGCTTGGCCGGCTGAAGGCCCCTCCCTGCGTGGAGGTAGTATTGATTGTAATATCATTAACCCCCACCCCAAGGTCCCCCCTCCTGCGAGAGGTGTAGTGTTGTAATAGCTTAAACAGGTCAAGCTATCCCGGCGCGACGTGTGGGGAACCCACGCTTCCCCGCTCGCCCTCGTCTCCGAGCGGGACCGGTTTCTTCAAACCGGTCAAGTGAGTGCTCCAAAACTTTGCTCTAATTCATGCTTGTTCTTTCAATATTAGTTCATAAACTCCGCTGGCCGTGACGAGAGCCCGATCCTTAAGCTCATTGCTATAAGTGATCATCGTGGGAAGAGAGTGGAACCCGTGCCCTTTGGCACTTCGTCGGACCCTTGATTTGGGCAGCCATACCCTTGGGGAATCAAACCTTGGCCTTGCTGACCCTCTACCAGCAAGGGCCCAGCCCACACAACCTCCCCTTGGCATTGCTAAGTTACCCCCGGGTCTTAGTGAGCATCGGGTGAGCGGTTGCTATTATCGGTCCGTTTTTGAATGCTTAATATTGTGCTTGCTTGTTGAGTCCTAGGTTGTGTCACATCAGCTGAGCACTTCTTCGCACTCGGCGTGGCGCAGTGCCAGAGTCACTAGCTCGGCAAGGGTCGAGGGAGGGTGGAGGACAAGTTCGCGGTGGAGATTCTCGTCCCGGGTGCCCCCAGTCAGTGCGGTTGTGGCTGAGGCCACGTCCAGGTGGGGGATTCTCAGGGCTTCTGATTTGAATCGGTGAATATAAGCCCGGAGTCTTTCCCCTTGCACCTGTTTGAGGGCCAGGAGCCCCGCTACTGACCTTGGAGGGGCACTTCCAGCGAAACTCTCTTTGAAGACTCGCCTAAATTGCTTGAAGTCTCAGATGGACCCGGGGGCGAAGGCTCGGAACCATGCTTGAGCACCTTGGACCAGGGTGGTCACGAAGGCTCGGCACTTGATGGCGTCGGACACTCCATGCAGGGTCATCAGAGCGTCGAAGCTGTCGTAATGATCGGCCGGGTCGCCCTGGCCGTTGTAGAGCTTGAAGGTCGGAATGGAGGTTCTGGGAGATACCTCTGCCTTCAAGATGTACTCGGAGAACGGGGATTTCTCCTCGTCCTCCGGAAAGAGGTTTTCTGCAGGGCGTGGAGGGCGCGCTCCTGTTCTGCGAAGCGTCTCTCGAAATCTCACCGCCGGAGGGATAGTTCCGATTGCTGTCGTGCCGTGGGGCTGGGGGGAGGGTCTTGGCGATCTCTGGGAACGTCAGCTTCCGGGTTTGGACGCCGCGCCCCCAGTTATCCCCTTCTTGGCGTGGAGAAAGTCTCTTGCTCCGGAGGCGGAGCCTGCGAGGGTCCTCCAATCCTGTTGCGGATGAGCTGTTGGCTGCGGAGAGTGAAGCGACCTCCGGCGGTGTGCTGGGACATATTTTCGCGGGGAGGGCTACCTGACGGAGCGCGGGACCTTCCATCCCTAGCCGCCTGGTTCTTCATGAGTTCCACAAGGATATCCAGTTTCGCGTTGAGGGTTTGGAAGGCTTCGGCGCCACCGTTGGGGGGTAGCCCTACTGCCGCAGGAGGGGGTGGAGGTCCGTCGGCGGGGACGCTGGCGTTGGAGGGAGGGTTCTGTGAGGCCCTAGAAGGGCCATCCCCCGCCGCTACCACGGCCTTACCCGTGTCTCCGGCGGACCTCCTCCCTGAGCTCCTTCACACCATACTGGCTTTTCATGCGTTTCCCACAGACGGCGCCAGATGAAGAGGCGTGATCTCGCACTGGTCCTGAGCGGGCTGAGGATCACCAGATCGTGAACTGCAAGACAGGGAAACGGATCAGAGGGCCCAGGGGGAATCCCTGGGGCAAACCCTCCGATGCTTAAGTCAGTGGAGCTATGGTGGGAGCAATAGTAGGGAGGAGAGAGCTTGTGCGCGAGATCCCTCTCCACCAGAAGGGTGAAGCGATTCTTGCTCAGGAGTTTTGGGCATATGATTGCCTTTCTTCGCTTCCCTTTAGCCGGAGGGTATCCCTGGTTTAAATAGTACGCCGTCTCTTGGAGTCTTGCCAGCCGAGGGGTTTCAGGTGGGGGTTACGTCCTCATCGTGGGCTTTTATGGCCTTATCGTGGGAGCGTTATCATCGGGGGGAAGAAGAAGTCCCTTGCCTTCCTGAATTCCTTCCTGCTGCGGACTCTTAATGGCTGCAAAGATAAGCATTCGTCAGTCATTCCGAGCTCAGAGGGGCCAGCCCTATCCGGGCGATAGGCTTAGCTCGGTAAAAGATGGGTCGGATAGGCTAGCCTACTCTCGTGCTGGTCCTGAGCGGGCTGAGGATCACCAGATCGTGAACTGCAAGACAGGGAAATGGATCAGAGGGCCCAGGGGGAATCCCTGGGGCAAATCCTCGATGCTTAAGTCAGTGGAGCTATGGTGGGAGCAATAGCAGGGAGGAGAGAGCTTGTGCGCGAGATCCCTCTCCACCAGAAGGGTGAAGCGGTTCTTGCTCAGGAGTTTTGGGCGTATGATTGCCTTTCTTCGCTTCCCTTTAGCCGGAGGGTATCCCTGGTTTAAATAGTACGCCGTCTCTTGGAGTTCTGCTAGCCGAGGGGTTTCAGGTGGGGGTTACGTCCTCATCGTGGGCTTTTATGACCTTATCGTGGGAGCGTTATCATCGTGGGGAAGAAGAAGTCCCTTACCTTCCTGAATTCCTGCCTGCTGCAGACTCTTAACGGCTGCAAAGATAAGCATTCGTCGGTCGTTCCGAGCTCAGAGGGGCCAGCCCTATCCGGGCGATAGGCTTAGCTCGGTAAAAGATGGGTCGGATAGGCTAGCCTACGCCTCCTTCTCCACGGCGGAGAGATGGCTCGGGCGCGGGCCTTTCTCGTGACCTGACCGATGCTCGGGCCCTCCGAGCCTTGAGGCCGCCTAGGAGGGTTGTTTCCTCGAGTGCTGTTTATTGGGCTTTCTTCCCTAAGTGGGCCCTGTGGGCTGTCACTTGGGTGAGCTTGGCCTCATTGGGCCCTGCCGGGCCTAGTTGGGCTGCTCTTTGAATGGGCTGCAGAAATCCCCCTCTCCAACTTTTTTATATTGAATGCCCATAGAAATATGAATACATAAAGATCCATTTTCAGAATATTTTCGGATCCATTTTCGGATCCATATATTAAGTACACATTACGAATGAATTCAACTTTAGCAGCAAATTTACGATCACTTCAGATGCAATAAAAGCAACTCCGGCTTCTCAACGAGCGACTTCCACTCATTACAGAATCTGCCAACAGTTTGCTCCATCCACAATCCTGTGATCAGCTCCGATCACAACCTGAAAGATGATAGTAACGCATCATATAATAAGCTACTATCATTTGCATCACATCTGAAAGGCTAATTATAGGTAAACATAATATAAAATGTGCCAATCTACTCTATTGAATTGTCAGAATACTTGATAATGTTATGATATGTGATGGGTATCTTACATTGGTGAATTAAGGATTTTGGTCATGCCTTTATATTCTTTTGATATAAATGAAGAGACAGCCACAGAACAAATAAATAATAATTTATGTTACAGCATCTTACTGCCACTTATTTAAAGCCCGTATGTAATTCAATAGATATTGGTGTTCCCCTTCTTTCATGGGGAAGCAGGTAAGAGAGTAGAGTAAGGGTGCTCCCAAAGTCATGGAAGCATCACATAGCCATATCTGAGCAGTGAGGAATTGCTGCTAGGGAAGGTACCTCATGAATGGTCCCAGTCCCATTGGAATTTTGGGTACTTGCAGTGTCTTTTCTTCTGGAAGGGGGGGTTTCTATTTTTGTTGTTGAAAACAAGGACTGTTTGTGAAAGCTAATTAAAACTACTAATTAAAAGATTTGCCAAATATATGTTAAATACCATCCAATAATAATCACAAATAAATGCAACTAATCTAGTTTCATAATGTAATTATACCGAAGATGAGACAGGAGGGAAGAGGAACACTTTTCATGGACAGCTAGTTACGTTCTGTTCACTTCAAGACTTCAAAACTCCAAGTTTCACACCACTATTCTGGTAAGCAAGCACCTGTCATAGATCACAAAAGTAGATATTAGACACACTGCTATACTAGTACATTGCAGAAAAGAGAGGTGTAGCTCAAGATTTTTAGCATACTACCATTTAACACTGCAATGTAAAATTTCTGCATGTAAGATACAATGTTAAGCTTCATCATATACAAAGTGCATATACCTCAATGCCTATTAGAAGACGCTATGCACAAATATTACAAAGTACAGTAAAAGTCAAATATCCGGAACTGCAATTTGCAATCCCAGATCCGAAACTACAAATTTAGAAGTTTCCAATTAGGCCAAATCCGGATCTAAAAATTAAAACTCTGATTCAAATTTCATATTATGATTATTCACTTCACACTAAGAGACAAGACTATGGAGGCTCACATGGCCAGGAAGTCAGAGAATTTGCTTATCCAAAGATAAAACTCATATATTGAAGAGATATAAGGATTCGAATTTTACAGCTTAGAAAATCATGAAGACAGGAAGCAAACACAGTAGAGAAATCTGATCGAAAGGAGAAGCTAACACACATTATATACCACCTTGAAAGGAAAAGTTCAGCTCACATTATCTGTGTAAACTCATAACATACATGACAAAAGCCAAAGCAGTTTCTTGGAATATGAAGGTTGAAAAAGATAACAATATGGGGTTCCCGTAGGGAACATCAGAATGCTCTGACGAAAAAGTATCCTATAGTCTGATTGTATATCTGCATTCTAGAATATAAACAAAAGAACAGGTGAAACTTTAGGCAAGAAAGAGTACCACAACTGCTATTTTTCTAGAATATAAACAAAAAACACAAGTTGCACAATATGCAAATAGACTCGATGCCAAAAGCAAAGGGGAGTGTAAAGCAAATAGGATACATTTACCCAAGCCCCTCAAATGAAAACAATGAAATAATGCTAAACTATTGAAAACCAGGTAAGATAAAAGATTATTGGGTACATGATAAAAAGACTAGGTCTCTGTGCACTGTACTACAATAGAAAATGAAACTAAATTCCTAAAAATCATCTCTCTGGCCTCTGCTTTCATAGATAAAATTGCAGTTTACAGTTTTGGATCCGATCAGTTTACTTGTAATTTCGGATCCGAAGCTGCAAATTTGGGAGTTTACAATCTCAAATCTAAAATTACAAAGTATATCAAAACATTTCCCCACTGAAGCATATCAGGGAACATCCATTGGTATTTACGTGAATCAACTTCCAACAAGTTGTATCATCTTGTTTGCCATTCATTTTGAAATCTTAACATGATAAACAAAACTTATATATCAGACCATGTTCATCTCATGCATTGAAAAACCTGCATCAACCTTCTACTGTGTATCTCTGCAAAGCTTGAACTTAATGGCTTAATGCTATTAACCTCTTCACCAATCTCTGCAACCATAGGAATTTCATTAATAGAGAAGCATACAAGTGAAATAATATAAGAAATGTAGGAACTTAAAGATCTTCAGTGAGTTTGTTGCTCCTAAATGACAAGACTCAAGGATTGCACTTCACAAATGATTTCTATATAGAGAAAATATAATAGTTTATATAGTGCAGACATGGAAATGATGCATTAGCATTCATGGCGCATGATAATACAATAACAACATAATTTAAATGACAAACAGCGGGTTAAAAAAATGAATCTTGACAATAAAAAAAGAGAAACTTTTACCAAAAGAAAGGAAGCAAGAAGAGGGAAAAAATCACATTTTGGAGCAACCCCGCGATCCAGAAGAAACGAAAAAATAAAGACGAATGAGTAACGTTATTGAGCACGAATAATTATCGACACTACAACCTTAGTTCAAAAGTGGCAGATAATGTGGGATGGGGAGAGAAGCAAAACGCCAGATCTGAAACCAGAAGATGGCTTATTGAGCAAAACGCACATTTGTTGCAGACAAAAAACTACGACCACTGTGATGGATGTTGACAAAAAGGAAAAAGAACAAAAATGTAAATCAGATTTGTTGTTGTTTACTACCTGAACTAACCTATTAATTGTTACCCAGAAATATCTGCCGCCTCCGCCCCTCCTCCTCCACCTTCCTTCCCAAGGCTCATAGGCAAATGATCAGCAACACGCGACCCGGGGAAACAAGGAAGAAGAGCAGAACCGCAGGGGTGCCGGGGGGGGGGGTCTCTAAGGGAGAGGAAGCCCGCTCCCTCCCTAGATCCCACCGATCACGCCATTTCCGACCATCTCACACACCACGCCACTCTCGACCGAAGAGATGCCTTCCGCCACTGCCCACGCCCACAGAACCGCAGGGGTGTCGTGAGATGCCGCTGCTGGAACCCTAAGAGAGGAGAGCGAGGTGTTGTCGTGAGCAGCCGAAGGAGATGTCATCGCCGTCGTGAGCAGTCGAAGGATCGCCGTCGTAGGTGGCCGATCGCCATCGTGAGATGCCACTGCCGGAACCCAGAGAGAGCAGCCGAAGGAGATCGATGTGGAGACGGGAGCAAACCCTAGACATCCGAAGCTCGAAGGAGAGCGCCGATGGCTGATGGCTGTGGTCGATGGGGTTGCTCGTCCCGAAAGGAGACATTATATGGCGCCCCGATGACCCGATCCGAAATCTCATATTTCGGATCAAAAAAGTCCTGCTTCGGATCATCACACATATCTGATTACAGCTCAAACAAGCAGCTCCGAATCCGAAAACCATTTCAGATTCGGATCAAATTTTCAGATCCTGGGGCTCCATTGACACCCCTAGATGTGGCATTGTACAAGTTGAAGTATGACAATGGGTGTCCATCATAACTCGATGATAACAATGATTGTGCCACTTGTGTGATCAAGTTTATGGAGTTATTGTCAAGGAAAGAAAAACACAAAAACATGGAACTTCCATAAAGGTGACTTCCCTAGGTTTAGGTAGCAAATTGCAACTGATTTGTTGAAGGATGGAGTCCCAAGTGTGGTGGATGGTTCAGGTGAGATTTGTAGATGGTTCAGCTGATCTTCGTTATACTGCCTGAAAATTTTATGTATGGCAGTTACACCGTGTAATATTTGTGGGTGTCGGATCGTGTTTAGTGAGTATTCAGATCTTGAATGATAGATCTTCAGATCCTAAATGTTGAATATTGAGTTGATTTTGGAGTCTATGTGGTAAATTGTGCGAGATAAGTGTATTTAAATATCGTTTGGATTGCAGTTCAGAGTTTAAACTCCAACATATGCTGCAGTCAGGAATGCCTATCTTCTTGACGGAAACAAAGTATGCCATCTAGAATTTCCTAACAGAAAGAAAGTATGCCATCAAGTTGAAGTTGAACGACACTCGATGCTACCATCAAGAGTGAGGCGATTGCGGACCGAAGAAGATCCCAACTAAGCCTCTCTCCTCATTTTCCCCTTTATCCTCCTCCGCTCTCCTTCTTCCTCTCCTTCCATCCTCCGGTGGCCAACGGTGGACTATGGAGGCGACGTGGTCGTGGCGACAGTGGCGGTGAATGATGGGATTCGGGGCGAGTTCGGGCGATGGATTCATTCGTGGCAGTGCCAGACCGACCACAAGATTTGGCATTTCCAACATGCGAGAACTTCACCAGAGATAGGGGGATGGATTCTGATCCTTCCTTCATATTTTCCCTCCAATTTGAGCTAGAGAGAGGGGTTGTTTCATGCACGGGGAAATTATCATGCTCAGGGTTGTGTGGCTTTTTTTGACCATTTCGAGTGACAAATTGTAGTTTAAATGCTTGCTTCTAATGGTGTGAATGGAGCAAAGGAGCTCCCTAGTGTTTTCCCTATCGTTTGAGATGATTGGGGCGTGGCCCTACCGACAGAAGTTCCATTTTTTGACATGTTCCAGAGTAGATGGCAAAGGTCACTACCGTCAAGCTTTTAAACGACAGGAACGACTGTGATCTAGGTGAGTTGGATGGCAAGAATCCCTGCCATCCAGACTATTGGACAATAAGGGAGACTGCTGTCCAGACTCATAGTTGTCAAGGCGACAAGGCGACCCAAGACGTTCATGGGGTCCCTAAGTGCTTAGGCGACAAGGCGTCCGCTTAGGCGTAGCCTAGACGACATTTCGGCCACTAATTAAAAAATCTAAAATATACATCCTTCAATATATAAATCAAGAATAAAAAATGTGAAAAATATAAAAAAATAAATCACACGAAGAAATTATTATAATTAAATTATGTGACAATTATAGAAAACTATGTTGTATCAAAAAATTACAAAAAAATTAGAAGTAAATGCAAAAGATTCAAAAGTCAATGTAAAAAGTTCAGAAAAATTATAAAAGAATATAATAACATCAAGAAAATTATAAAAAAGAAAGAGTTAAATGTACATAACCAGGTCGGATCCGGTTCATGCAGGTCAGGGTTGGCCCCGCCTTGGCGCCTAGGCACCCGCCTTGGCGCCTAGCCTGCCTAGGTGACCGCCTAGGTCGCCTTTTCCAGTGTCAACAAGGCGCTGCAGCACCTTGCCCTTTCAAGAGCGCCTGGGCACCTAGGCGGCGCCTAGGCGACGCCTAGGCGCCCGCCTTGACAACTATGCAGACTACTAGATGGCAATGGGTCCTATCATCTAGAGGTATGGATAGTAGTAAACCTTGCATCCAGGGTTTGTTCTGCCAAAATTCTTCTTTGCTTGTTTTCCACAGAGGGATATTCCCGTGTGATTCGTGTGGGCCAGCGATCATTGTTTTAGCTATCCAGCTAGGTGTTCTTGTGGGGTTTAGTCCTATTCCAGTGATTTTCAATCTTGCCCCAGTTAGGCCGTGTCCATAGTCTATGAGTGTGAGCCGGTGGTACTCTAGTGGTTTTCATTTTGACTGCGTGACTTGGTATTTCTTATTGTGAGTGACACACCACTAGTTGTGGCCTTTCTTGGTGCTTCGCTCGACCAACCCGGGAGATGTCAAGGGCGTTCCCGTGAGATGGTTTTGAGCGGGTTGCCGTAGGCCCCTACTTTTTGCAACCTGAGTCTGGACTACGGGAAAACCGGTCGTGGGCTTAGACATTGAGGAGTCCATGTAGTGTGTACACACGTGGTTGGGGCCTCAGACACCGTGTTGACGGTTGCATAGACACGGACCCCAACTAGTCCTAATGTTGGAGGGGTGTGTGTGTCTCATTGCCACACTCCTAGACTAGAGGTGGGTCGTGCGTGAGATAGGAGGTGCAGAATAAGACGTCAGTGGACGTATCCGGCCTTACTATTAGTGGGTGGTTCTCATGTCACTTGTGGTTGTGATATTGTGTTTTTACTTGTGATTTGTGTGATAGTGTTACTGGTAGTTTTACTTACTTCTTCTTGCCAATTACTTGCTTACTGGCGTTAAATGTTATTTGTTATTATTCAGTATGGTGGGGATCCACAGGACCTCTATTGAGCCATTGAGACGAGGTTCATCCCTTTTTCTTTTAGGTGAGGTGTTACCTCCACACGGTTCAGAGGTTCAGCGTGGTACTAGCGGTGCTTTTTAATTGTCGGCTTGCTAGAGCCAGGGTATGTCCTGTGACTGTGTCCTTGTCTTTACTTATTGGAATGTACTTGTCATGGACTTGGACTCTGAACTAGACATTATATAAATTGTGAATACATGTAAATTTTAGTTTATGCACTTATTTTAGATTCTTATTCGCTTCTTCAACGGTAAATTAACCCTTCCGAACAATAGTTAGTGGGTGGCGAGTTAAGATTCGGGTCGCACAGGTTATTTTTCGGTACTCAAATCTTAGGTCGTTATATACCGCCCTTTGTACAATTGATTGGAAACTTTTGTGAGGTAAAAGCATGCCATCTATGGTTGTGTTGAGACGGTGTTTTGCCATCTCAATTGTGCACCATGAGTTGTATGGTTTTGTGTGTTGCCATCTAAATTGTGCCACCCCAATGTGTTACAATAATACTTGACTGCGTGTTGGGAATTATTTATTCTTTGGTTATGTGTTTTGCCGGCTGGTTATGAATGCACTCGTTGCCATCTGTTTATGCCCAATGGCAATTAATAAATGGTCAATTATTGTGAACAATGGCCAGTAGTAGAGAAAAATACCCAATTATAATGCAAAATATCTAGTAATAGTGCAAAATACCCGGTAGCAATGTAAAATATCTAGTAGTAGTGAAAAATATCCAGGACTAGTGCAAATATCTCGTAGTAGTGACAAAACCTAATAGTAATGAAAAATACCCCATACGAGCAAGAATACCAAGTAATAGTGAAAAGTATTTAATTATAGTGCAAAATGCCCAGTAGTAGTGGAAAGTACCCAATGGTAGTCCAAAATATCCAATAGTAGTGCAGAATACCCGATACTAATGAAAAATACTTACGGCTAGTGAAAAATATCTGGTAGCAGTGAAAATTACCCCCTAATAGTGAAAAATATCTAGTAGTAATGAACAATACTCAGTTGTAATGAAAAATATCTACTACTAGTGAAAAATACTCAATAATAGTAATATATATATATATATAATAATAATAGTGAAAAGTATCTAATAGTGGTGAAGGATATCCAGTGGGATTAAAAAATATCCGGTGGTAGTGAAAACTAACCGATAGTAGTGCAAATACCGATAGCAGTGGAAAATATCTAGTAATAGTAAAAAAATTAAATATCTACTAGCAGTGAATAATACCCGGTAGGAGTGAAAAATAGGTTACTAATTTTGTGGGGATACTGACTCAAGTTTGTGTTCCCACTAAGTGGCTAGCATTCAAGTAGCTTTTATAGCTTACACAACCACTTGCTATGAAAAATACCTAGTATCACCTATATTTTCATGGAATGAAGAGAATTCACAAACCTATGAGAATGTGGTACATCATGAACTTCACGTCCATTACAGTAACAAAATGAAGTTCATTCACACAATAAGTCCGTTTGAGTGCAATAGCAACATTGACTTTCATAAAAGAAAAAATTCATTTACATATCTTCCGGCCAATTACACAAAATGAGTTCATTTAATTTACAGAATATTTCATTTACATGTGTGCTTTTATTTGCACACAATAAGTCCATTTCACTGAAGTAACTGTACAAAAATAGCCCGACATGCCTCATACTTCAATGTTGTCTTGGTCTTTCTTGTGTCGCCGCAAATACTTCAAAATACTGCATTAGTGAGTTAGCAACATGTGTAGCATTTTCCTTCTCGGTAAAAACATTCTTCTTTCTTCCACAAACTTTAGACTTCTTCTTCAGCTTCTCAATAGAGCTTTGAATTCAATTCTCCATTTTCCGTCCTTTTGTCAAAGTTCTTGAAAGATCATCGACAAGAAGCGGAGGATCCTTATTAGTAGTTGACAGAGCAAGTTACACACCACCCTCGGTGGTGGATCGGTCAGGGGTAGGTGAGAGCTCCCACCTACCCTTGGAACTCTCACCGCCCTCGGCGGTGGCCTCCTCGCCGGACCACTCCGGCGGCCCCCTCACCGACGTCTTCGACGGTGGACCGTCGGGAGGGGGGAGTTCCCGACTCCCCCCCCTCCAGGTACTCCCCCGATCCTCCCTCTCCGTCGACCCCCTCCTGCCCCCCCCCCTCTCCTACCGTCCCTCTCCGTCTTCCCCCCTACCTCCTCCCCCCCTCTCCCCTCTTCCCCACCCCACTCTTCTCCGTCGCCGGCCCCTCCCTCCCCGCCGAACCCCCCCTCCTCCCTCCATCCCCCCCTCTAGTCACCTCTGTGTCTTCCCACACCGTCCGCCATCTGCTCCCCTCCCCCGCCTCCCCCCCTGTTCTACTCCCCCACTTCTCTACCCCATGCTTATCCCTCCCCGCCCCCGTCGACACCTCTCCCCGCCCTCCCCACTACCTTCCTCTGGCCAATACTCCCATCTCCCCCCCCCCCTCTTCGCCGGACGCTCTGCCCCCCCCCCCACCATTCTCCCTCCGTCGCCCCCCCCTGTCCGAGGCATCATTGCCGCCGCCCCACTCCCACCCCCTCACCCCCGGTGTCTCACCCCAGCCCTCTTCCCCATACCCTTCCCTCCACCCTCTCTCTTCCCCTCTGTAGCCCCTCCTGCTCCGCCTTCCCCCCGTTCACTCTCCACAGGCCCCCTCCTACCCCACCCCCTCCGCCATTCCCCTTCCACCTTCCCCACCTCTGTTCTGTCTCCCCAAACCCCTTTTGAAACATACGGTCTCTTCGGTCCCTTCTCACGGCACTGGACGGTTCCTTGGGCACTCGAAGAAGAAGAGGCCAGCTTGGCGTGATGTAGGAGATGAGTCTCTCCTCTCGGCCCCTACGGAGCTCGGAGATACAGCGCATATCCCTCTTGCATCTCACCGGATGTTTGCTATCCGAGCGTCCTACTCACACCGCCACTCGCAAGAGCGGTTCGGAAGTCTCGTGCTCCTCGAGGAAGAAACTGGTCACCTTCAGAAGCGGCAACTATCTCCTCGACATCTCTAGGAGTTCCCAGTCTCCTTGGGAGCAAATGATCTCAATAGTTTCTTATTTTTACTTTATGTTGCTCAAAGGGATGTTGACGGTATGGGCCAGAGATGACTGTTCCTGTGCGGTTTGGTGTCCTCGTTTTCCATGTACTATGACTTTAGTATGATATGAATGAATATCCTATGTTCAAAAAAAAAAAGTAGTTGACGGAGCTATACTTTTTATTATGTTAGATACATCTATCAACTTTTGATCAGCAAAGGAATGTCAACTAATGCAAGATTATATGCAACCTCTAACAATGAATCAACCTCGGCTAAATTACTATACTGACAATCGGTTCCACTGCTCTTATCACTTTGGCTATTAATTAGTTCACCAAGTGCATGTTGGTATTGCATCTCCTTTCCCCAACGATGTAGAAAATATTGGTTTGACATGCGTGAGGTTATCTAAAAATTGAAACATCATTAATGCATGCCAGCACAAGTAGCCTTTGAATTGAAATAACTGGAAACTATATACAACATTTTTTCTTTCTGATCATATGAAATTGTGTACGTATTTTTTGGCCACCTCCTTATTTATACTTTTCAACTTGACCTTTCCAAAAGACTTCACCCTCTACGCACAACTCAATTCATCTAGTTAAATGATTATAGGCTGACAAGTAGCGATCTCCACCACTTCCTCTTGAATCTTCTTAAAAACCCTCCTAGTGTAAAAATCTGATGCCTCCATCTCGAAAAATGAAGAAGTTCTTAAAAATGGCTAGGGTCTCCATAGATTTGGCATTAACTTGATTATCAACATCATATCTTGAGTCTAGTGTAATTGCATACTTATTGATAAATTCTGCATGGGTAGTCTTCGTCTGAACATGCACATCAAAAAAAATGGTCAATGTTTTTACTTCATCGAGAAGTTGACATTTTTACATAATAGAAGGTTGTTATAAATACAAACACAAATGGTACTTGAATATGTGTGGGCGGCACAAGCGGAAAGAACCGGCGGGAGTGAAAATAAAGCATATGTGTATATATGTATGTGTGGATACGTGAAAGGAAAAAGGAATGAACTGCACATAAATGAAATGCATATAAGCAGCTATTCTGGGCACACACGACACACACGGGTGGATCGTCAAAGTGATGACGATGTGTGTGAGTTACTGGTACTAAGGTAGTTAGGGGTAATGTGGGTGTGCTAGTTGAAACTTGACAACAACCCACGGAGCAAATGCTTCAACGGGAATGTGCCTCCAAGACACGACACGTGAGCACAGGACTACGGGGGACACGTGAATTGTGCATGTGGATGTGTGGTAGCTATTTGGATAGCTGATGCCTAGGAGGGATTCCATGAGTGTAGGTGTATCAAGCGATGTGGGGGATTGGTGCATGACATCATCCCCACCGACTGCAAGCGATCAGTGTTTATTTACATCGGACAGAATATGAACACATTTGTTTCTGTTGCTAGAATAGGACTAAATACCCTGGAGGTCATGACATTTGGAGGGCATAATTCGCACCACTATCGAGAGGAAATTGTTCAGCCCAAAAGATAGGGAGTAGGGAGACCGGTCACAGCTTGGGATGCTGGAAGGGACGCGGACTCTAGGTTTGATTGGGTGAGACACAATCTCAGAAGGAGGAGCGGCGGACACTATCCCGATAAGGAGCTGACAGGTACTGGCACAAAGGCGAGTGGCTGACATTGACTTGGAAAGGAGCTGGCAAGTACTAGCTCGAGTGCGAGACAAATTAGGGTCTGGTGAACAGTGGAAGCTTGGAAGCCATTTAAGATAGAAGTTGAGTTTTCGACTATATTTCATTAATGGGTGTCATGAAAGGTATTACAAAGGGGTGTTGGAAGCCCAAGTACAAGGAGTGCAAGCCATGGGACAATTCCATCATAGGTGCTGGTCCCTGGGTCATTGCACAGTGGAGTAGGTTTTCGTAGTTTTACGTAATGTCCCTCTTGGGGCTATAGGTGCTGCAGAGCAATTGAATGCTCACTCGGACACAGGGTTATTGATGTTGACTAGTGGAGTGTAGGCTAGGCGTGGCTCGGGTCGAGCAGTCGGGCACTGGCTCGGGAGTCAAGTGTCAGCATGTCCGGCGCGTCTACATGTCCAGGATGTGTCATACAGACACGGCCTTTGGAGGTGATGCGGCGAACTTAGAGGAAGCGGTCGGGCATGGCTCGGGTCGAGCAGTCGGGCACCGGCTCGTAGGGCGAGTGTCGACTCATATCACGTCCAGGAACCAACATGTTTCTTCTCATGTTGACTCCATCCCGTTGGTGGGGCAATCGAACATCAGCTCAGAAGGAGCAGTCAGGTGTCGACTCCAGGGTGTCGATTGTGAGTGGTTCCGACATTACATGCGGGTAGTTCCACCACTACACATCGTGTGTATCGGGGGGTCGGGTTGTGAGTCGACTAGATGCCATACAAGGGGCGTTGATGTGATATACCCTCAGTGTGTACTTAGTTGAAATCAACAAGCCAACAAGCCATCACGTCACGTTCCTTGCATCTTCCACGAACTCGAGCTTGCCTTGTGCTGGATGTCCACTATCATCAAATGGATCGAATCTCTTGACCCTTGGCCTTCCTAGGGGGTTTTATAGGCGTAGGGTGGAAGAAAAGGGCATGTTGGTTCTGGTAAAGGGTTGACGGGAAAGTGGGCTGGTTGGTCCACGTAAACCCCTTTTACGTGGACCAGGATGACTGGGGGGATCCTAGTCCACGTAAACCGCCCCTCCCTTGGGGGTTAACGTAGACCAAGATGTCATGAGGCAAAATAGGGGGGTTTACCTAGACCGGGATGGGATATGGGATATTTTATTTCCTTTTTTTTTTAAAAGGGGTTTACGTGGACTAGGCTACTTGGGGCGACCTAGTCCACGTAAACCCCTGGGGGATTTATGCAGACCAGGTTTCCCTGGGGCATCCTGATCCGTCCCCATTTTCTTTAAAAAAAACCACCATGGTGGTTTTTTTTTGAAAGAAAATGGGGACTTTACACAGACCAGGCTGCTTGGGGGCAACTTGGTTTGCGTAAATGCCCCCCTTTGCGGTTTATTTAGACCAGGCTACCCTGGGGAATCCTGCTCCGCATAAACCCCTGACCACCATGGGTGGTCAAGAGAGAGAGAGGGGGTGAAAAGCTATAAATTATCCACCTTTTGGTAATTTTAGTCCACTTTGATTGGATTGGACTGGACTGGGACACATGGAGGACACGGACTAGTGACTCGCACACATGCGTCAACATTGCCTGGAGATCATTGCTTGCGCGGTGTCGCTTGTTCCCCCTAGTGTGCTTCGCAAATCCCGAACGAACTCCGCACGAGGTGAGTTGGCCCACCTTTGAATGATGCACAGGACAGTGTCGAAGGCCCCATGGGGGCGATGTTGGGAACCACACCCTAAGGCATAGGACCGGTATGGCACGGGAGCGCGCCCCTTGGCAAGCTACTGTCATGGGGCAGTCCTGGGGTTCTGGTTGTCTTTGTCCGGTGGTGCCATGTATGTAATACAGCCATGTGTCTCTGGGTGCAAGCTTTGACCCCGACCCCCCAATGTGGAGTTATAGTAGCAGCACCCTCAAGGTGATCGGGAGTGGTCCCCACCCATGATGGGGAGTCATGCTGCGCGACTAGCGGGCCCCGAGACTTGCACGTGGCTAGGTGGCCGCGGCCGGTAGCGTTTGGTTGCTAATAGAAGGTGACTTGGGCATAAATCCCAGCCTTGTTGTAGTGTGCCGCTCAATGCGGTGTGTTGTTGCGAAGCCCTAGGTTGTCCCGACGACTATGAAGTTGGCGGCTCAATGCCGCATGTCCGGGGGTCAGGAGCAGTACTTGCCTTTTTGTGGAGTCACCGCATGGTGCGGCGAGTGATTCCGAGCCCAAGGCCAGGCCTGAGCTAGTGTAGAATTGCTAGAAATGAGGCACTATCAAGGTGTTTGGAATAATGCTCCACCTTTGATTAGGAGCAATATAGTCTTGCTAACGATCCCCGAAGCCCGAGTTTGACTCGGAGGTCGAGGCCATTAGTGTTGAATTGTTGGTAGGAGACATCTTGGGAGTGGTTCCCGGCCTCGCTGTCGTGTGCCGCAAGATGCGGGTTGTTGCTGCAAGTCCCCAAGTTGGCTTGGTGACTAATGTGTGGGCGGCTTGATACCGCGTACTGGGTGGTCGGGGGTGGTCCCCGCTTTGTGCTGAGATTGCTGTGGGACACGATAAGCTATTTTGGGCCTAGAGTCAAGCCGGATCTATCATATAGACGCTAAATAAATAGCGCCCACAAGCTGTTCGAGAGTGGTCCCGTAGCTCTAATTCTTGATTATTTTGAGAAAATAAATATGTACAACAATATGATATGTAAAAGAATGTGAAAAGGGATGGAATGCAGACCTGTGACCAATATATCTTTTAGACAAACTGGTGTCCATTTTTCACGTCTACGATGGAGTCCAACTAGCTAATCATTCTCTTTGCATGCCTTATACTTCAATATCAACTGATCTCATTTCTGTTTAAATTCATGCATTGAAATAGAGTCGTAGATGCAGCCACCGAAGTCATCCATGAAGTCAGGATTACTGCTATATATATCCTATCTTTTCAGGTATCTTCTCGAGGATGTGCCAAAGACAAAACTAATATCTTGCATTAGGGAATACCTCACAAACTGAAACTTCAATGGCTCTATCTTGGTCTGTAATGATTGCTTTCGACACTTGTCCCCCATCTGCATCTAGCCATAACTTAAATACCCCATATGAATGATTCCATTTTTTTTTTGTTTGCGAGAAAGGCACACCTAAAGAGAATGGAATGGCCGTGGTGATATACTCCAACAAATGAGGCATTTAATAGGTGTTCGTCAGATAAGTGGTATCAAAACTTATATACCATCTAAAAATATCTGCATACCATCCATGACCTTCCGTATATCTAAAACACATTCTCAGTTATCGGTAATGTTTGGGCACCTTCTTTCGGCGTTTCTTGTGCAAAAGAATTCTCGCAATTCTTCTCTCCATAAATTGCAGCTAACCAATACTACCTTCTTTTCTTCAATCCACGACACACAATGTTGGATGTCGATATTCCAACACTATGCATGCACTTTATCTCTGTCTTCTCAGAGGTTCAAATCTTCCTGTGTGACCTCAAATATGAGATGGTCAAAGGGCTTCAACTCATGGTTGTGATCAATGATGACATCAGATATATAGCCTGAGCTTTTCACTAACTTTATCCAACTTTACCTTCACCGATGTTGAGCAACTCATTTTAGGAGTCTTTATGCCATCTAGCCTTTGAGTCCTTTCTTACTTGTACATACTTTCAACGCGTAAAATATTTGATCAATAGATATTTTCCATTCTTATATTTACTAGTAACCGTGGTGATACCAAATCGGCCTGCCCCTTCTTGTACGTATATGAGTTGTAGAACATCTTTGCCTCCTCAATGCAGGCATCAAATTCCATCCCTAATTAGAAGATTGTATTTTCTCCTAAGAGCATTGTTAGTCGGGTCGCATGTTCACATAGGCGAGTATGCATGAATATCATCTTCTATTCCATCAGTATCTTTGACATGCATCTTGGACACTTAGGGGGGGTTTGATAAACGAATGGTCGGCCGCTTGTCGGCTGCATCGTGGGGCGAGTCACCTCCCCCCCTCACACTGAGGGTCTTAATCGGCCTTATTCGACCATGTTGGCCGAATAAGCAGACCCCAACAGATTTTCAAAGGGCCCCTTACTTTTTTGCAGGGGTGTGTACTACAACAACAACAATAACATCTTGAGGCAGGCCATTTTACGTATGCACAATCTACTCAAGAAAAGGAAGAGAAACCATTAAAATGTTTATGCAATACAATTTACATATTTTCACCCACTAACATATATATCTTTTACTGATACTCCCTATTTTTTTATTCTAATTGGACTTTGTGCAATCCTACTGAGTAACCTATTGCCGGTGGCTATTTAGAGCAGTATAAGTTTAGTGACATCTAAAACTATAAAAAATATTATCAACCTAATAAAAATGTGAGCACACACATAATGTCCAATGTATGAGCCTGATTTTGATCATGCATGGTCCCCTTACACCTTGACATGTCAGAATAGTCGCAGTAAATGCGAAGCCAACAGATAACATATTGAATCACAGTTTCAAAAACAAAAAACACCAACAACATTAATACAATAGGAGAGAACAGACCATTAAAGAGGGAGGAGAACATTAAATGAGAAGCATTTCCGTGACGAGGAAATGCTCCATCAAAATTGTGATGGGAAACAAATTAAACAAATAAGGGGAAAAAGGGTCCTGCTGATCCATCGAATTTTGTGACAAGAAAAAAAAATAAAAAAAATTTGCTAAAGGATTGGTAGGACCAACCTTGATCCACTACGTAGGGGCAAATGATCAGGTTCCATTCCCCTCTAGCTGCAATGGTGGGAGTCGCTCTCCTCAGGCGCCCCTGCGCTTCCATGGAGGTATGGCCAGCCAGCTGTATGGTCCTGGTCTTCGAAAACGAGGAAGAAAGCATGCGCAACTGACCCAATTGGTTGAAGTGGTTAGCTAGGATTTTGGTGCGCAGCAAGTCATTCTCGTCATAATGGATGAAGATACTTAATGTCTCACTCTGGGGGCGACTTTCATAACAGGTTAGAATATATAATCTGGGGGGTGAGTTCGGTCGGATGAATTATTCTTTAAATTTTCTCTTTCTAAATTTGATAATTTATTCTTCTTCGGAGGTTAACGCATCTCATGTGAAAGAGTCAAATGAGTTAATCTCATAATAAGAGTCTTAACTTTAACCGGTCTTAAATAACTTAATTTTGTTACCAAACTCGGTTGAAGGTGAATAGGTGTAATAACTCCTCGTATCCTACCCTTATTACGTTATCGCCGTGTGGGGATGGGAACATTTTTTTTCTTCTTCTTACACGAGTGTGAGGTACACGTGAGATGAAGTTTAATCTCATCCATGCATATCTATCATTGCCCAGGTTGGCCAACCTGTCTGCCGAGATGGTCCCCCCCACCCCCCCCCCCACCCCCCAATCAAGGCGTGGGGGAAAGTAAATAACTTAAATTTATTCGAAATGCGTGGTTGATATTCATCATATCCCGACAGATTGCAAGCATCCAGGGTGATATTTGAGCATATATATCTCCGAGGCCTTGTTGGACAATGGGATAGGGTAGCGTATTCGAGCCCCTATGATATCTGACCCGAGATAACTTTCATGTGTGTGAGGAGTGTGTGTGTGAGACTCGCGTTTCTCTCTCGTGGGATAGCGTAACCAAACCCATCTTAACCCAATGGTAAATCGGGCCCAAGTGACTAGCCAGGTACATGCATGATTAATCAACGCCTAATTAGGATCGGATTCTATAAATTATACCTTGATTGTAATGCCAAAAAGGGATGTCCTCACTGCGTAATGGCATGGGACCTGGCTCAAGATATATGTGGTGGGGCTGTGGTCATTCAGATGTCATCATCTGTTATAGAATTATGTTTAGGAGCCGTTTGGTTTAACACAAAATATCACAAAACACCGTGAAATATCACATTTCATGGGTCATGCAGACACCATATTTTTTAATGGCATTTTACAGGATGATCTTTAATTCAAAATTAATTGACAGTGATGGTGAGGGGGCGGCTCACTCATTTATATATAGGGGTGTCATTTCTTTTGACGTAAAATACTGCAAAAAAAAAAATACGATGACATTTTGTATCCATGTGTCACGAAAATTAACATGATATTTTTTATGCCAAAACAAGTACATGGGCCCCCCCCCCCATAAAGTCAATAGGTTGCCTACACACCACAAATATGGGACTTAATTAATTAAGGCCAACTTCCATCCCTGGACCAAAGCCATGGAAGAATTGCGGCCGGGATCTATAGTATTTAGATTTTTTGTGTGTTTTTGTTTTTTTTTCAATTGATTTCCATGAGTTTTTGCAAGCATGTGAAAATGATAGTTGAAATTTTATTTTCCGTGCACTCACTTTCTTCTCTCAGATCTATTTTCATGCCCCCTCTCAGAGAGGGACATGGATTCTAGAAAAAAAAATTTCCCACCCTCCCCCTGGTGAGGGAGAAAAATATCTCGGGCTGATTTGATAACTGGTTATCAAGCTGAGTCCTAGTGTGAAGTTAATGTGGGATTTCATTCTCACTTTGGTTCTCTTAAAAAAATTGAAAGTAGGTTCATTTCTTTTTTAACTTAAAAGTATTTCCCATGAGTTTGTACTTTTTCAAAAATCTTCCCATTTAGTTTGGTGGAAAATTTTGAGAATACAAACCCCATTTCCCCTCTCTCTCTCTCTCTCTATACCCCCAATCACGGCAAACTCACTTGCACATGACAGATGCGAGATTCAGGGTGATGAACCCGGTGGGAGATGGCTAGAAGGGACTCTTTGCCCTCCCCCCTCCCCAAGTTTCCTGGGAGACACCGAAGTTTGTCCATCGTGGTACGGGGCCTTTAATTTCTCGTTCCCTTCTATCTTAAGCCTGATGTGTGCGGTGCTACAACTTTTTAACTGTTGTACTCCTGAAATTCAAATGAAAGATCCTTGCCAACAAATTGCATAGGAATAATCTAGGAATACTCCCTAACACAATTTGAAGAACCAGTAAATCTCATCTCTCTCTCTCTCTCTCCCCCTTCTTAGACATATAATTGTCAGTTCATAGTTGAATGTTAACGACAGTTACGGTATGGCGTTGAATTTACAGACCATTCTAGGGCATAATAGTAAGTACGATGGATTCAAGTACCTACGTAGACAGGCATAATGCTTCAAGCCCTATTTGAAATTGGAACAAGATAAAGGGGGGGGGGGAATACTTACTTGATAAGAGAGAAAGGTGGGCTCCACGTGTGCAACATACAAAGGATATGTCTAAACCAAGGCGGGTAGCGCATTCGCGCCCCGCCCCCTCGAATGTGCTAACCTTGTTCCAATTTCAAATATGCCCTCAAGAAATGAATAGTTCTGAGTAGTTGTAGATCCACGTGCACATAACCTCTGATGGACCCGATCGCACCCAACCTCCCGAAGAAACCACGGGAGGTGACCAGTGACTACATAGCATTACGCCCCTGCTTATTCTTAGCTAGATGAAGCCGGGGTAGGATGCTATTTTGTTTTGTTTTTGCGTGCGTCATATGCTTCAATTTACCAAGAATGTATAGGTCATCCAATAGGGATAGTTCAATTCTCAATATTTAT
Organism: Amorphophallus konjac; assembly: GCA_022559845.1. Taxonomy (NCBI): domain Eukaryota; kingdom Viridiplantae; phylum Streptophyta; class Magnoliopsida; order Alismatales; family Araceae; genus Amorphophallus; species Amorphophallus konjac. The sequence goes on along the minus strand of CM040121.1, from coordinate 460,511,962 downwards.
CGTTTTTCAACAATTGTATTTTTTCTCTCTAAATAGAAATAGGACTAGAATCAACACTTCGCATTATTTTTCAATGTTTTGAAGTATATGTATCCAATAGATATATGTTTTTTTATTTTTGATAATTTGAAATTTAGGACAGTTGATTTTGAACTCATCCCGGACGTTTGATGTCTGGAGATATAGATTTATTGATTAGGGCCACTTATAGGCGTATTATCTTTTCACAACCAACCTGTCAACAAACTGGAGGTGTACATTCAGGAATTGAGAACGGTAAAATAGGTAAGTTTTCACCCACCCCGTATCTGGATTTGACAAAAGATACAACTTTGCACCAATCAACCAACTTTATCGAGAAAGATTATTATTTTTAAGCCAAGCGATTGATAACGAGATCTCGAATCAACTTGTTGGACTACCGGTGTATCTTACTAAAGAGGACGATTCTAAGGTTGATTGATTATTTATTAACTCTCCGATGAACAAGTAATATTAAGAATATTTATTTATGATGCTACGCAATTTATGTCTAGTATAATTTTACTCTCTAAATATGATATTTTCTTTGCATATCTTGTGACATTTGTATATTCTTCGAATGACTATCCCAAAATATCGAGATTCTACCATAAGGAGAAATGATTTTCCCACGTCCCGTTGCTTAGAATGTGTGGATGTGTGGATCTCATAGCCTCTCCTAGTCGTCAGATGGCCGGGAGATTTCGTTGATAGGAATAGACTCTCAATGTCTAGCCCAGGTAGATGGCAGCACTATGAGGAGAGAGAAGAATGCATGGGTAGGATATTTCAGGCCCACACGGATGAAGGAATAATTGAGGAAGAGCATAAAGGAGCACTTGAATGTTTTTCTATTTCTTTGTGAACTATGGAATAATAAATGAAAAAATAAACCCATGGCCGAGTTCTACTGGGATATAGAGCCAGAGAAAAGGAGGGGGAGGCTCGCATATAGAGCGTGAGAGAAGGAGAAGGAAGTCTTGTATCGGACCAAACATGGAGTGCAAATTTTAGGCCCTTGGTGGGAGTGAGTTGGAGGAGCTGTTGCAATCATCGAGCTATAAATTAGATGGCTTCCTTGGGGTCATGCCTAGAATATGCTGAAGGTGGAGTGGAAACCCTTGGGCAGGCATAGCGGCTTGGATATTGGTCAATGGGGAATCCATGGTCCATCTAAAGTTCCTCAGATGATGGATGGCCACCATGATTTTCTCTCAAGCCGTTGGAGAAGCCTCTATGGGATCACGGAGTTGGGGTGGAAGTTTGGTGATTGGAGGATGCCGGGATCTCCTTGGAGGAGAGTCAAGGAGAGGCGTCGAATGTCTTCCCTTGCTGTGGGCAATAGTCACAATTGCTTCCAGTGACACCAGATGTGAGGAGGGGGGATAGTCTGCCCTAGACTTTTGTGATGAGCACTCTTCACATCCCAAGATTTGGGGGCTTCCACGTCCTCCAAGTCCTCTTGAAGGAAGACCTGAGTGATGAGGAGGGTGGCAGAAGAGGATGAGATGGTAGGCAGGCAAAAGACCTACTTAAGGAACCTACGGCCGTTCCTCAACTGTCGTCAAGGTCACGCAGTGCTCTCCTGATGGTAGCCCTGATGGAGGGGGAAGGCAGACATCCTCTGGCAATTCAATTGGCAGAAGCGGAAGTTGGAGGAGGAGATTCTTCAGGTCCAATCCCTGGCTATGAGGTTGTGAGAAGACCTCGTCGCACTTCTTCCACTAGATCCTTGGTGGTGTGCTCTGCCTTGAGAAGATCTCATCAAACTCCTTTTTTTCTTAAAGTTCTGACCGAGGTAGATGTTCCCCAGGAGAACTTTCTGACACTCAAGTCAGTAGGCACTTTTGTGGATAAAGGGAAGGCTCTCTGGCATGGCTAGAAGTTTCAATTTTTTGACGTTAAATGATGAAGGAAATGAGGAAGGGTGGTTGTCATGGAGGCTTCACTCCTTAGGGATTCTCCTTTTTTAGTGGATCTTTCTAGTGAAGGTTTTGTACGCAAAGTTGGTGTAGGAAAGAGAGTATTCTATCTAGAAATTAAGACCTTTGAGTTCAAGATTTTTTTATCATCCTCATCATACATGGAGGAGGTCACAAATACCTCCTTTTATAGGCGATTCTGGTGTTGGAGTTGAGGAGGCGTGCAGTTGTGATGAGATGGTAGGGGACAATCGCTAGTGGAGAAACATCTCTTCAGCATCGGAAGGTCACGTCGATCTGCTAATATTTTGACTGGTTATTATAACTCTTTTATTCCTTGGAGCCCAGCCATTTCAATCTGTTGAGCTATGGTTTTGATGATAACTAAACTTCATGTGTAATGATAATGGTTTTGATGTGTGAGTGATCTATGGAAAATGTCTTCATGATAAATGAACTCGTCGTCATGACAAACGAACTCACATGTTGATATCTTGCTTTGCAGGTACTGCTACTGGGCTAGAATGCATGCGCCTTCATGCATGTTTTAGTGTGAGAATGTTAAGACTAATGTTCTTGTTCTTTTTGCCCATACTAATGTAGATTCATTGAGTATTCATTGAGTATTCGTTGATATGAATTGGTTGCTTGTCATTGTGTAAAATCATCTCCACTTCATTGTTTGTCTTTGTTGAAAGGATCATCATCTTCCTCTCACTCATATAAAATCATGACTCAATGATGATTGGATACATGTTGCTCTGGACTGAAGTTGGAACTCATATGAGGTTTGATTGATTTGTATTGGAAATGCCCCTTCAAATGCATGATCAATACTCTAATATAATGTGTAAGTTTCACTTTGCCAAAACTTCTTTGGGGTCAATGGTAAGCTCCCACTCTTGGTTACTACCCTTGAATCCATGGTAAGTATGCTCCCACTCTTGGTTACTACCCTTGAATCCATGGTAAGTATCCATGAGCTGGAAATGAATTTCCATGTGCCTAGATTGGGAGTGATTTATTAGTCGTGCTCTCAATTGACTTCATTTAATAGTTAAAGACTTAATGGTTTCAAAGTGTCTTATGCATACTCTTGGGGAGGTTCTTAAAATGAAAATGTTATCAAAGCATCTATGCGTCTCATGCTAATGCTTTCATAATCATACTTCATGTCATTTGGGTCTCGGTCTCAAAACTAGCTTCATATGTTAATGCATAACCATATATTTTGATTTTGATCTAACCTCTTGCTTTATCATGTTTTTCAGGATGAAAAATCATGGTTGATCTTCATGGGATTATGGTAATATTTAATCAATTATTTCCCATTGATTTGATAGAGGTTTTAGCTATTTTTCAGACCCAAACAAGAAGGGGTCGACCCATGGGGTCGACCCTCTTAGGTTCTGTCCAAAACAGAACAGTTTTTCAGCACCCTGCCCATAGGGGTCGACCCCCTTGGTCGACCCACAGCAAGGGTCGACCCCTGTAAACTAGAACCAAAACTTGGTTCTGTTTAGGTTCTGTTAGCCCGAGGGTCGACCCCTGGGGTCGACCCCTGTAAAACAGAACATGAAAATGGTTCTGTTGGGGTTATGTTTGCCCGAGGGTCGACCCCAAGGGTTGACCCTTTCCAGTACGGGGCGGCACCATCAAATACGACCTTCGTATAAGCGCGCCAAAAGTCTTCTAAATCCGGTCCAAAAGCCCCAAATCACTCCAGGATATGTGGATGTGGTCCCTAGGCTATCTCTTGACCGTCCTAAACACATAAATACATCTTATTGGGTTGTAAACCCTAAGGAGAAACCAAGTGAGATCTAAAAACTATTTTTTCTTCTATCCTTGTGTGTGTAGGTCACAGGCAGCAGCTCCAGGGCTTCTTCCACCATGTTGTGAGCGTGAATGTGAAGGGAACAAGCTGCAAATAAGTTTCCAATCGATCCCCAACTAGAAGTTGCGTAGAGAATCAAGCTACAACTTCAATTGTGCAAGAATCTTTCATCATCCTTCAAGAACGATCTAAGGGGAGTCAAGAGAGATCCAAGTGAGATCAAGAGGGTGTTGTCCAAAGAAAAGTAGAGCCAAGCAAACACGGATTAAAGCTCCGATCAAATGGAGATTGAAGCCACATTCAAGATTAACAGCATACATTCAAAGGGGAGCCAAATCAGGAGTTTTTCTCAACTGTGCCTTATTGTGTTTTAAAGTTCAGATTTGTGTTTCTTATAAACTGCATACTTGTGTGTGTATGGATCGTTGTTGGATCCATGGTCATTTGTGTGTGTGTCGTATTTGATTCATATGTGTGCGTAAGTATTCCTAGATCTACGTGTGTGAGGTTTGTTGCACTTGTAGCAGCGTGTGTGCATTTTGTTGATCCGCTTGTTGGATCGCGTTGGAGACTTCGTCTTCGTATGTGTGTGTGTGTGTGTGTGTGTGTGTGTGTGTGTGTGTGTGTGTGTGTGTGTGCATTGGGGCGCGTCCCCTAGTGTGTGTGCAGGCATCTTCTTGCGTGTGTGGTTGGAGCATCGTCTCCGTTTGGGGATTTATCCCCGAGTGAAGCCTCACCTAGTTTGGTGAGGGGTGGACGTAGGGAGCCCGTCGTGGTCCCGAACCACCTTAAAATCCCTGTGCATTGTGGTTTACTTTGCGCGTTGGCTTGGTTTGATTGTTGAATCCTTTTATATGATCGTGTGGGAACGGTGAGATTGAGAGAATCTATTTCTTGGCTTAATTAACTTCCTTAATCTTGTTGTAAGGAGTTTACTCCACCACGTAGCATTCATCTTGTCTTCTATTGTGGGGGTTAGTGTAGGTTGTAATCTAACTTGCCAGTTCAACAGATTTGATGTTTTAATTGTTGTTTCATTACACTTGTTAAAAGGAAAAGAGTTTCCTTAAAATTTATAATCACACAATTCACCCCCCTCTTGGGTGTCATTGATCGTGGGACCCAACAATTGGTATCAGAGCTAAGGCTCTAATTTCATAGATCTAACGATCTAGAGTGATCCGGATCAATGAGTACCATGATGTACACTTTGACTTCTCCACCAATGTTTGATGGCTATAATCTTGATTTGTGGTTAGGTAGAATGTTTAGTCTAGTCAATTCATGACCCTAAGCTATGGAAGCTTATTTCACATGGTCCTCATGAATTGCCTAAAGACAAAAATGTCTAGACTAAAAATCAAAAACGTAAACATGATCAAAATTGCTTGGTTTTAAAGTTGCTTATTGCTGCAGTTGATTCTAACTATTTCCCCGTTGTCTCCTATTGCAGATCCGCGAAGGAAATACTAGATGGATTGGCAGACATCAAGGAAGAGCACAAAGACAGATGCCTTGTAGAAGGCACGAGTGAACAAGGGAGCGATCAGCAAGTTGAATCAAGCTCAAAGGTAAATTCTGATTCTGATAATGAAGATGAATTTAGCTATGAGGAGTTATTGATTGCATATGATGAGCTCGCTGATAAATATGAGAGGGTTAAGTCTGAAAATAAAAAATTGAAAAAGAATGTTGGACAAAATAAATGTGATTCTCCATGTAAAGAATGCTCACACTTGAAGGAATTGATTGATGGTCATGTGTTCGACATTGAAATTCACAAAGATCAAATTTCTTCTTTGAGAAATGAAAACAAAGAGCTGAGAGAGAGAGTAAGTCTTATGAACAATGGTCAAAATGAGTTTGCTCATGATAAAAATCTTGAAATGGAAAATAAGAAACTGAAGGAATTGAATAGAACCATTTCTAAAAGATTGCTTGCTTTTGAAAAAGGAAAATTTGTGAATATTGATGAATCTGAAAAAGTGCATGCTTTGTTGCAAGAAATAGAAAGTCATAAAACCATCAATGTTATCTTACATGAACAAGTCAATTCGTGTGAAAATAAGGTGGCTTTCTATGAATTGCATGTTGCATCTCTTGAATCTGAAATTCTTGACTTGAATGATTCGCTATCTAAATTTGTAGATGGCAAAGATAATTTGGACAAATTACTGGGAATGAAAGTGAATTTTCAAAAAAAGGACTGGGATATAATCCTGTGAAGAAAAAGAAATTTGAAAATAAGTTACATACCTCATTTGTCCACATCACATGTATACCTAGTACCTCCACATCTCACACCCAGCAACACACCATGTCTAGAACTCAACCAAATCTGAAAAAGAGTGTGGATGTCCAAAATGTTCATGCTAAAATCATTCATGTGAAACCCCATACATCCAAGAAAAGAAATCCTACTTGTCCCTATTGTGGAAAACTTGGACACATGATGCACAATTATTTCATTATGAAAAATGATGATTTGAGAGCATGTAGAAATCAGGCTGGTTTGAAAAATGTAAAGAAAGTATTCACCAAAAAATCTTCCATGCATTGTAATCATTGTGGTAAAAAAGGTCACACAAAGTCACAATGTTGGTTACTCATGAAGAAAATGAGTTTTTACTCAACACGTCATGCTCACATACACAAACCAGTAGAGCTAATAAGAAAGAAAATTGTAATGCCACATATTTCCCCCCATCACTTTGGCAAATCTGGAAATGTTAAGTATGATTGCTTTCTTGTGAAAGATGATGATTTGAATGTTGTCAAAAATTAGAAATCACATGCACATGTTGCTGCTAACCCACAAGGACCCAAGATGGTTTGGATACCTAAGAAGATCAAATGAGAAATTTATTTTGTAGGTGTGCCTTGAGAATGTAAAGCATGAAATCTGTTTTCATCAAGAAGGTAAGGCACACGGGTCAAGTGGTATAAGTCAGGTTGGAAGAAAAATTAAAAACTGAACTTGAAGATCAGGTGATATCTCTCCTACCTTCTGTAGTGATTGTGTCATATTTTAACTGAATTTGTGGTATGTAGTCATGTAATCTTGCATATGTCCGTACATGCATTTAATTCAGGGTTGTTTACATATTTGTGCATATATCACTTGTCATATAGCATCTTTGTTTAAAGAAGAACTTGAAGATTCACCAAAGTATGATTTCACTACATATATTGAGTTTGCATACACTTTCATACTCTATCATGCAAAAGTTGAACATTGTGAATTCATATCATAATGCATAGCAATCCTCCTACCTTCATCATCCATGATTACATAGTATATCAAATGGTGACATATGGAAGGGCAGGTTAAGCCTGTCTGGAAACTATCACTATGCGTGAGGTGATCTTTGGATCTAAGTTCTCCGCCTGGTACTATGAGTCATTTACTTAAAAGACTACATATAACATTGGATTGTTACTGAACATCTTGCATTCATGCACACACTAAGGGGGAGCAACCACATTCACCATATGAGCTTAATATTTAGGTTCACACATGAGTCATGCATTACATCTTGAGCTATCTAGGGGATGTTGGTTGTTAAAATAATTTGTGATGCCATTGTTAATAAATCTGAATCATAATTGACAAATCAAATCTATTTTTATCTTTGGATGCAGAGTACACTCCCCAAGTCCAAGTGATGCTGGCCATTCATAGTCAAGCTTGCATCAACTAAAGGAACACCTTGCAAGGATGAAAAATGATGATAATCTTCTCAATTATCACAAGGAGATGGGATACCAAAACTTGAATAACCTCTAGAATCGATTTAAGCACAAGTTGGTGAAAGTCCTTGTACGTGCTAAAGCAAGTACCCAAGGCATGGTGAAAGCCTTAGAAGAAAATGGATTCTCAAGGCAAAGTTAAGAAAGCAAAATCTGAAATATCAACCTCCATGAGGTTGGTGATCTTAGTGATTGAAGGGTTCCAATCTTGTCTCCTGAACCAAGGTAATTCATCCTTATCAACTCATGCAATGACCTTTTTTGTCACTTGGTGATACCTTTAGATGACAAGTGTTGATTATAAAAACTTGAGTTATCATTTACTAGCATGCTGTGACAAATTGGTTGAATCTAGTTTGATGTGATGAGCAAAGTTAATTGATTGAACAAAATGAAAATCTTGAGAGATGTGCATGAAGTAGTTGGTTATTGAATGACACTCAATCTGAATTGCATCATCACACTTGAGTTGAATTACATATCTGGTATATCAAATGGCGTTTGTGAAAGACTGGATTATGTCCATTTGAAAGCATTCCCTATGCGTTGAGTTGGGTCTTTGGACTAAAATCTCCGCCTCGTACCAGATCTTGACTGGCTTGTGATTGATTGATTTGTGAATGAATCCTTGAGTTGAGTTATGTAAATTGAAAATATGTTTGTGATTAAATGATCCATACATTTGACTTTTGGATGAATTCTTATTTCAAAACTTGTGAAAGACCTTTGAAAATCTATTTTTGAACAATTCTGAAATTTAGGTTGCATTACTTAATTTTGATCATTTATGCACCCTTATTCATAAAAGTCTTGTCAAAAAAAATGTTTGCTGATTCATGGATAGAATGTGGATGATCTCAATAAGATTTATGTCACACTGACTTGAAAATCAAAGCTCTAATCTTATTTTTGCATCCTGTCTTTCATTCTCATACAGTTATAGGTTGCATGCATCAGAATCCATTAGGTGCATTTAGTTCACTCAAATGAAAAATCAAAAACACACACTTTGCACCCATGTTAATTTCTGCATTGCATTAGAATTCATGCATTAGTCGCACTTAGTTCATTCTGTTGGCATCAATTCAATTGGTATCAAATTATCTATTCAATTGGTATCAAATTGACATCACATTACTCGCATGCATGTCATAGTGCATTTGCATAAACTCCCAATGTGTGCTTGTGTGTTATTATATGCTATTCACCCCCATCCTTGCAATTTCTATGACCTTATGCCTTTTTGATAAATAATGTTGCAATTGAGTCATTATCGGTGTGCTTCATATTGTACACTCTGGGGGAGTAAAAGTGTATTTATTTAGGGGGAGTTGTATTGTTATATATTCATGATATTTTCGGTATACATGTTGGATCAAATTCGCATACTTCATGCACAAAATGTAAAAATGAGTGTTAAAGATAAGGATATATGAATTTCTTTTCAACACTCTCAAGATATTAAACTTGCTGCATGTATGTTGAAGAGACAGTTGAGGAAAAAGCTGCGTACCTATCTTTGTTGAAAAATATGAAATGAAAATGAACGGCAGAGTAATGCTCGGTCTCACTGAATAAACTGGACACATGTCACCTGAGACGTGATGTGGTTCATATCTGAAAAGTGTTGACTAGTACCTCTGTTCAAAATGAGGTAAAATGGTTCAGTATTCTGAGTAACCAGGAATTCTGGCATGAGCTTCATGCGTCTACTCGTGTAAAAAGGAATTATTTGAACTTGATCATTCTTAGAAAAATTCTGACTATTTGTGTAAAATTGTTGAGGTAGAGCGAAGCCTCCAATACGTTGTTCTCAAAATTGAAGTGCAGTCTGTAAAATGTCTCCCTGTGTTGATCTGAAAATCTAAATATCCATATTGAGACTATCGTTTTTCATGTTACTCACTTACACATCTGAAAATTTGATTTAATATGTATTCAGAAAGTTGATTGACTACATTAGCAATTGCATTAATCTCCTATATGATTGCACAATCTCCCATGTGCTACACATGTGCGTTCTGGTTGTCATAACTCTCTTGCATCTTTCCTATACCTATCCCCTCTTAAATAAGTACGGGGGAGCTGTGTTGCATGTATATATACGTATCTATTTGTTCGCTTGTGTATGCATCTTACATACCATCACATGCATAAGTTGCATCTCATGTATTTCAAACCATAAATCAAAAATTAAAAATCTGGAATATATTGATAACCGAAAATTGAGTGGACTTCCCATGTTATTCACTTGCTCAAGAAATTTTAGGCTTTGCATGGCCAATGGGGAGAAAGATCAGAATCAGCTCTACTCATCTTGGCACATCCAAGTAATCAACAATTGGTGTCCTCTCTTGTCAACCACTGGTATCACAAAACAAATAAAATTCTGCAAACATATCAATCAACAAGAATATGATTTGGTCCCTTATTTATTCTTTGCTCATGCTTCATCAGAATTTCAAATGTGGGTTATTGTTCCTTGCTCATTTATCATGCTACAATTTGCACCTCCTTTGTTTCTTCCCCTCCTTTTGATCATGTTCACGAGGGAGAATGATTGGCATTACCCCGCCTTTTGCTAATGTCAAAGGGGGAGAAAGATTTCATGTGATTCATGATTGCCTGTGACATGGGGAGAAAAATCATTTCGTTTGCCATCATGGAGGAGTTTGCCATCATCACTAAGGTTGTCATCATTCATCACTAAGTTTGTCATCATCAAAAAGGTGGAGATTGTTGAGCTATAGTTTTGATGATAACTAAACTTCATGTGTGATGATAATGGTTTTGATGTGTGAGTGATCTATGGAAAATGTCTTCATGATAAATGAACTCGTCGTCATGACAAACGAACTCACATGTTGATATCTTGCTTTGCAGGTACTGCTACTGGGCTAGAATGCATGCGCCTTCATGCATGTTTTAGTGTGGGAATGTTAAGACTAATGTTCTTGTTCTTTTTGCCCATACTAATGTAGATTCATTGAGTATTCATTGAGTATTCATTGATATGAATTGGTTGCTTGTCATTGTGTAAAATCATCTCCACTTCATTGTTTGTCTTTGTTGAAAGGATCATCATCTTCCTCTCACTAATACAAAATCATGACTCAATGATGATTGGATACATGTTGCTCTAGACTGAAGTTGGAACTCATATGAGATTTGATTGATTTGTATTGGAAATGCCCCTTCAAATGCATGATCAATACTCTAATATAATGTGTAAGTTTCACTTTACCAAAACTTCTTTGGAGTCAATGGTAAGCTCCCACTCTTGGTTACTACCCTTGAATCCATGAGCTGGAAATGAATTTCCATGTGCCTAGATTCGGAGTGATTTATTAGTCGTGCTCTCAATTGACTTCATTGGATAGTTAAAGACTTAATAGTTTCAAAGTGTCTTATGTATACTCTTGGGGAGGTTCTTAAAATGAAAATGTTATCAAAGCATCTATGCGTCTCATGCTAATGCTTTCATAATCATACTTCATGTCATTTGGGTCTCGGTCTCAAAACTAGCTTCATATGTTAATGCATAACCATATATTTTGATTTTGATCTAACCTCTTGCTTTATCATATTTTTCAGGATGAAAAATCATAGTTGATCTTCATGGGATTATGGTAATATTTAATCAATTATTTCTCATTTATTTGATAGAGGTTTTAGCTATTTTTCAGACCCAAACAAGAAGGGGTCGACCCATGGGGTCGACCCTCTTAGGTTATGTCCAAAACAGAACAATTTTTCAGCACCCTGCCCAAGGGTCGACCCCTGTAAATCAGAACCAAAACTTGGTTCTGTTTGGGTTCTGTTAGCCCGAGGGTCGACCCATGTAAAATAGAACATGAAAATGGTTCTATTGGGGTTCTGTTTGCCCGAGGGTCGACCCCAAGGGTCGACCCTTTCCGATATGAGGCGGCGCCGTCAAATACGACCTTCGTATAAGCGCACCAAAAGTCTTCTAAATCCGGTCCAAAAGCCCCAAATCACTCCAGGATATGTGGATCTGGTCCCTAGGCTATCTCTTGACCGTCCTAAACACATAAATACATCTTATTGGGTTGTAAACCCTAAGGAGAAATCAAGTGAGATCTAAAAACTATTTTTTCTTCTATCCTTGTGTGTGTAGGTCGCAGGAAGCAGCTCCAGGGCTTCTTCCACCATGTTGTGAGCGTGAATGTGAAGGGAACAAGCTGCAAACAAGTTTCCAATCGATCCCCAACTGGAAGTTGCATAGAGAATCAAGCTACAACTTCAATTATGCAAGAATCTTCCATCATCCTTCAAGAGCGATCTAAGGGGAGTCAAGAGAGATCCAAGGGAGATCAAGAGGGTGTTGTCCAAAGAAAAGTAGAGCCAAGCAAGCACGGATTAAAGCTCCAATCAAATGGAGATTGAAGCCACATTCAAGATCAACAACATACATTCAAAGGGGAGCCAAATCAGGAGTTTTTCTCAACTGTGCCTTATTGTGTTTTAAAGTTCAGATTTGTTTTTCTTATAAACTGCATACTTGTGTGTGTGTGGATCGTTGTTGGATCCATGGTCATTTGGGTGTGTGTCGTATTTGATTCATATGTGTGCGTAATTCTTCCTAGATCTACGTGTGTGTGAGGTTTGCTGCACTTGTAGCAACGTGTGTGCATTTTGTTGATCCACTTGTTGGATCACGTTGGAGACTTCGTCTTCGTATGTGTGTGTGTGTGTGTGCATTGGGGCGCGTCCCCGTGTGTGTGTGTAGGCGTCTTCCTGCGTGTGTGGTTGGAGTGTCGTCTCCGTTTGGGGATTTATCCCCGAGTGAAGCCTCACCTAGTTTGGTGAGGGGTGGACGTAGGGAGCCCGTCGTGGTCCCGAACCACCTTAAAATCCTTGTGCATTGTGGTTTGCTTTGCGCGTTGGCTTGGTTTGATTGTTGAATCCTTTTATATGATCGTGTGGGAACGGTGAGATTTAGAGAATCTATTTCTTAGCTTAATTAACTTCCTTAATCTTGTTGTAAGGAGTTTACTCCACCACGCAGCATTCGTCTTGTCTTCTAGTGTGGGGGTTAGTGTAGGTTGTAATCTAACTTGCCAGTTCAACAGATTTGATGTTTTAATTGTTGTTTCATTACACTTGTTAAAAAGGAAAGAGTTTCCTTAAAATTTGTAATCACTCAATTCACCCCCCTCTTGGGTGTCATTGATCGTGAGACCCAACACAATCCACTATTTGAGTTATGTAAGATTCATGGCGGACCACTGAGATCGTAGCGCGATCCTGGGGGTTACGAGGTGAATGGGGAAGTCATACTAACATTCTAAGGCACATCGATTGACAGGGAGGGCTGTAGTTACACTTGTTGAGGAATATTTGTCTGATTCTGCTATAGATTCACACTTGATTTTTGTTCTTCCTTCGGCACTACATTTTTAAGAGTTGATGGGATTTAGCGTGTCGATCTCTTTGGGGCCATTGCAGTGGCTGCCACGTGAGATCTCACCTGTCAAGTGTTAAGGTCTTCTCATATCATGTAGTCGGGTCGTTAGACTCTAGTTTAGGCTTCATAGACCAAAAATAAGGCTAAAGCCCTTAGTAGTCGAGCTATGGCTCGATAGATCGGACATCGGGCTAAGGCCCTCAATAATCGAGCTAATACTTGATAGACCAAAAAGTTGGCTAAGGTCTTCGATGATCGAGCTAGGGCTCGATGGACTGAAAATCGGGCTAAGGGTCTCAACAATCGAGTTGAGACTTGATAGACCAAAGATTGGGCTAAGGTCCTCGATAATTGATCTTGGAATCGATGAACAGGGAATCGGAGACCGAAGATCCGGCTAAGGGCCCTTCTAAGGATCCGAGTTAATACTCTTTTTTCCTGAGGTGAGTTTGGGATCAAGTTAATACTCGGGCCTCCTACTCAGGATTGAGGTAGTTCTCCAAGTCTCTGGAGTAACTCGGGGATGACTTACCTCTCGGGTCTCTGGAGTCAGAGTTTGTGGGTGCAACATCATTTGCCCAGTGGCTTTTCTCCCGGCCTGACACTTGGCAGAGGATCTGGTTTCTTCCTGTTTCAACATTTGGTGGAAGGGCCTGCTTGGCATGCGTTCATGCGGGACTTGGACAACTATTGTTGGGCCTCAAGTGTTCTTAATTAAGTCGAGTGACCATAATGGGTTGCCTTTGCCCTGCTGGGTCTATTCTATTGCCTGTGGGTTAGGCCACTCCATTGGGCAGTGTTTGGAGTGGGAAAAATCACCTCTACACAAAGGATACTCAAACATAGACTCCCAGGAATCTTTGGGGTAGTTTTTTCCTTCTATCCTACCGTAAGAGGTGAGAATTGAAATTAAGGCATCATTTAGTGATATTGGGCCATGGGGTGGTTATGCTATGGACCTATGGTGCAATAAAACAAAGTAGAATTACAAAACTAATGCTTTCTCACTTTGAGACGTTGGGTGTGTTTGAGAAATTTTTATTTGGAAGTTATTTTTATTTTAACACTTTAATATAATATTAGTTTGAGTGTGGAGACTTTTGTGGATTTCGGATCTATGGAGATGACGATCATACAAAAGCACAAACCACGAGATAGAATGAGAGAGAGATTATTGAGGAATCATGATGCGGGATGAATTAGGGGGTCACACTATTTGCCAGAACGTGGGGGTCTCATTATTTGCTGACCACCCAACTTTTTCGAGAAAGTGGTCAGAGCGGGAACGGCGTTCAGAATGCGTCCTCTGTAGAGACCATGTTCTAAGTATGAACGTGTCGTGTTAGAAGACCGCATTCAAGACGAATCCTATAAGCTGTTCTCTCCTCCCATAATGGTGCTCTGTTTTGTTCTTTTGTCACCGGTGAGGATGATAGCCAGTGAGAGAGATCTATGTGCAGCTTGGAGGAGGTGTTGGGTGATGGTGCCTTCTGTCCCTGTGCCAAGCAGTGCGTAGCATAGGGTCTCTCTGTTGTCCCAAGTGACAGAGGATGAGAAAGCGGGAGGGAGGAAGATAAAGAGGAGGGCGTGGTGTTTGGGTTCGTAGGTGAACGGTAGAAGAGGAGGAAGAAGAAGATGCAGAGGAGGAAGAAGGAGAAGGGTGAGGGGAGAATGGGGAAGCAGAAGGAGGTAGGAGGGTTGAGGTTTGATACGTGGTCGGGTTTGCAAAGAGAAGAGGAGGAAGAAGAGAAAGGTGAATAGGAATATGAAGGATTAGAAGAAGAAGACGCATGAGAGGAAGAAAGAGAAGGAAGAGGAAACAAGGAGAGGTAGAAGGCTTCACACCCTGTCAAGGAATCGCACCCCACGGGACAGAACTCTCAAAAGTTTGGCTAAATCATTTCTTCATTTCATTGTCTTCTTCATTGAAGGGGGGTACATATAGGATTTTAGGGTTTGGAGAGGGGAAAGGTCCTCTTGGAAGACCCAAGGGATGAGATCCTTCACGAGGAGACATGTACATTGATTGTTACATGAAAAATAACAAGAAATTTAGTGAT
Source organism: Amorphophallus konjac (assembly GCA_022559845.1). NCBI lineage: Eukaryota > Viridiplantae > Streptophyta > Magnoliopsida > Alismatales > Araceae > Amorphophallus > Amorphophallus konjac. Next base: position 460,496,944 of record CM040121.1, on the reverse strand, counting down.
CTCTTCGAATCACATGATAGACTAGCTTCGGTGAGCTCAAGATCGCTCTGAGAGCGCGGCTTCCATGACTACCACGACCAGAATGTGCCCTATAGATGACCGCATTCATTTTTTGATAGCCATTCACTGGTGACGCGGTCGGCGTCGGAGGAAGGATCGACGGCACTCCGGGGATGCGAATAAGACTGGATAACCACTACCTCGCACAGCTCGGCCTCACACCGGACGGTCTCTCACCGGGCGATACTCAAATCTCACAAGGAGCTAAGAGGGAAGGGGAAGCACAAGGGAGCAAAATGCACCTACGTGGGTTTCTTTCATGCAATCTTTCATATGAAAACCTTACACATTAGCCTCCTTTATATAGGAAAAGCTATAACAATCATACCCTTAATCTTTCTTAATAGCATCTATGTCCTAGCCTAATAAAATAAAAGCCAACAACCTACTTTGACTTTGGTAAAAATAAAATAAGATATGTTGACTTTGGTGGTTTAATAATATAAATACCACCATAAAAATAAAATACACACAATGCCAAAATACATACAAATACGTACTCAGGACGCCGAGTCTTCAAATGAGTCTCTGGGCCACAAGCTCGGTGCGGTCGGGGCGGTGCGGCGTCGGCTCCGAGTAGTGGGTCCGGTAGTGGGCCCGGTGTCCCCACCAACCCTTCCGGGGCGGCTGGAACTCGACTCCGTTGAGTAAGGTGGGACACCGCTCTGGTAGTGCTCCAGCAGATCTGGATCAAGGTGCTAGAGATCTTCCCGGATGATCCAGGAATCATCAGATGGTGGACGGTCCCACCAGTGGACAAGGTAGCGCTGGTACACCCTGCTCCGTGTCGCTGTCATCTGCTCATCAAGTATCCTCTCAATTTGCTCGCGCGGTGCTCTCGAGACTGTGGGACGCACAGGGGTGGGTTCACTCTAAATGGGGGGAGAAGGCTCGAAAGGGTCACTAGGAATCACGGTGGGTTCCTTGTAGGCCACAAGGTCTGCTACATTAAAAGTAGAGCTAATCCCATATTCGGGAGGTAAGTCCACAACATAAGCATTAGAGCCAATCTTCCGCAGAATTGGGAAGGGACCATCACTACGGGCTTGCAACTTTTTAACGGCTCCCGAGGGGAGTCGTTCGGGTCGAACCCGTACCATAACCATGTCACCTTCTTGAAATTCATGGTGACGCCTATGTGAATCAGCCAATCATTTATAGGTCTCATTACTAAGGTTTATCTACTTGCTAATTGAATCATGCAGACTTTTGACATGCTGTACAAACTCCTCAGCTGACTTGGACGTTCTAGACTCGAGGGGAAGAGGAATGAGATTCACAGGTTTTTGAGGTTTGTATCCATGCACGACCTCAAATGGACTCATACCTATGGACCTATTGACAGAGCTGTTATATGCAAATTCGGCTTTGGGCAAGAGAAGATCCCAAGTGCTAGAATGATCCCCTACAAGACACCTCAATAGATTCCCTAAACTCCTATTGACGACCTCTGTTTGCCCATCAGTTTGGGGTGGATAGGCAGTGGAGAATTTAAGCCCAGTTCCAACTAGGTGCCAAAGTGTCTTCCAAAAGTAGCCAGTGAGCCGGGCATCTCGGTCAGACACTATGATTTGGGGGAGACCATGCAGACGCACGACTTCATCAAAGAACAGGTGGGCTACTCTAGATGCATCAGATGTTTTGGAACATGCAATGAAGTGGGCCATCTTAGAGAACCGATCTACTACCACGAAGATGGAGTCATGTTTGTGAGAAATGTGAGGTAATCCAAGGATAAAATCCATGCTCACATCAACCCACGGTCTATCATGAATGGGGAGAGGAGTGTAGAGACCAGTGTTCTGTTTGACCTGTTTGGCCATAGTGCATGTCCTACACTGGACTATAATTTTGGCCACATCTTTCTTCAGGCTATGCCAATAAAAATGCTCCTCCACAGAATGGATGGCCTTGTTTCATCCAAAGTGACCAGTAAGACCTCAAGCATGCATTTCTCAAATCAAGAAGTCAGTACAGAAGTCCTCGAGACACAGAGTTGTTATCCTCGAAAAAGAAAATCATCTTAGAGTAGATAGTCAGCAAATGTTGTCGAGGTTCCAGCAGACAAGGCAGAGTAGGCAGGGCCAAAGTCTGGACACTCTCCATAGAGTTCCTTCATGCGGTCAAATCCAGTGACCTCTACCTGAACAGTGGAAAGAAGGGAGACCCTTCAACTCAAGGCGTCGGCCACCTTATTCTCTTTTCTAGCCTTATATTTTAGGACAAATGTGAAAGGCTGGAGGAATTCTACCCACCGACCATACCTTGGGTTTAAGCCCTTCTGAGAGCTAAGGAATTTCAGAGCCTCGTGATCCGAGTATAAGACAAACTCTTGAGGTAAGTGATGGGGACATCAGAGCAAGACCACTAACATTTTATTTTACATTTGTGTCCTTTTTATTTGTATTTATACCCTTGTGTAATTGGGTACGCAATTGTATGGCAAGTATAAGTCAAAATGTGAGTCTTTAGGTTTTAGTGGGTTTATGTGCAAAAGTCCAGTAGGTCCAGCAGGGGCCCCCACCTTCTTCCCCATTGGTCCACCTAAGCCCTAGGGCCCATGTGGAGCTCGTCAAATGTCCAAGGTGGGCTTCTTGAATGCTTGACCATTCAAGGGGACAAAGGGAGGAAAAAGTCCATATTCTCTCCCCTTAAGTCAAGGGGGCGCCCCCCCTTAGAAAAGGAATTTTTATTTTTGTTTAAATTGGGTCAATAACACATGGGAGAATTAATTCTTCCCTCTCCCTTTTGCCCCTCCCTAACCCTAGATCTGAGGATAGTTTAGGTCATTTGTATTTTCATATAAATACCTTGTATTTCCATTTTATGAGAAATTATTGAAAGATTTTGTTGGAAATTGCCAAGAGAGCCCAAGGGGTGCCCTCCTCCTCTCTCCTCCCTCCCCTTGCAGAGCTGCGAAGGCTCCTTCTTCTGAGGTGTGAAGCCTCTCTTCTACCCCCTTCCTGAGTGAGACGCTCAGCACCACCGCCGCCGCCACCATCGAGCCGCCATCGCACCGCCACCGCCGCGTCTTCGGAGTTCTGTCCATCCCTGAACAGAACAGTAGAGACCGATTTTTAGCTCTCCATTAGAAGCTCAGGTCGTGCCCAAAATTGGAGGGTGAGTCCCCCACGTTCCTCCCATCCTCCACAAAACATTTCAGGCCATAAAACCCACGTTAGCTATTTTTACCAATTCTATCTTTCCACCCCTAGTAATCTGCCTTTTGTGCAGATATCTGTTCCAACAACCCAATTCTTCCCCCTTTTGACCCCCTTCCCAAATTCAGATCGATCTAAAATTTGTACTGGGTGTTCTGACCACCAAAAGCCACCTCCACAATGTTTTTCACGAATTTAGAATTTCATTTACCCCTTTGGAAAATTAAAACTCAGGCCAAAATCTGTTCTGTCCTGTGCAGTCCAGATCCGACCCCTGTCCAGTCAAAAATCCATTTCCCCTGTCAAACCACCTTTAGAAAATCCACAAAAAATATTGACGTCTTCCTTACTTCCCCCTATATCTCCCATAAAAATGCCAACCTCCAGATCCGACATTTTCTCTCCGGTCAAACCCCATTCTCAGGCAGATCCAAATCTATCCTGCCAGATCTGGTTCTGTGAACCGCAGGTTGTAAATTCGACCAAGGCCATTACAGAGATAGACAAAATTCTTTCTCTAGCTTGGGGTCATAGCTCTCTGAAAGAGCTTTCCAACGGCGCTAGTCTCGTGTCAATCAGAGGTTGGGGCTAATCACAGCAGCCATTCTTGCTGGGTCGCGCGCTGTAGGAACATAAGAAATAGCTCGTGGACAACAAGCAACAATCACCCCCGGGCCGGCCGCCTCGCCTTCCACAGGGCAAACCAGCACGTCGCCTTCCTAGGGAACGTCCCTCCAGGAGCCACCGTCGTAGTAGTACCATTCCTGGCTACACTCGGCCCGCCGACCAGGACGTGGACCCCACGGTTGCCGGCACTCGCTACCACCGGAGCTATCCAAGTTGCTGCCCGTCAACCCATGATCGGTCCTCCCGGGCCCCACATTGTAGCCCTTTACCTCCCTGCGTGGAGTGGGCAGTAAATTCATTTCTATAATTATTGTAATAGTTTTACCGGGAGTTACCGTATTTGGCCGGGGTCGTCTTCCCCACGCCCGGAGCGTGGAGGTACACTCGCCACCCTCCTCGTAGGCATTTGCTTTACTCGTATACATTCTTATATGCCCCTGCTAGTGATAGGATAATTAGCTCGCCAAATATTTTATTCACCGCTACGAGAGAGAGAGCGAAACCCGTCCCGTGACCCGATCCGGAAACACAAGAGAGCCGACCACTTTAGCTCACTGCCGGTTTTTCAACCGCGCACGTCCAAACGCTTCCCTCGCTAAGGGACGAGTCGCGAGCTTGCTAGAAACCTAGGTTCGCATCAACTTGGAGTCAGGTTCGCGTGTCCGTCCCGCATCAAATTGGTATCAGAGAGGAAGGTTGAGTCTAGGGTAGTATTTGTTTAAAAAATAAAAAGAAAGGAGTCATTTAAGTCTAAGTCGAGTCTAAGTCAGTCCGAGGTTGCATTTGCATACCATTATTCAGTATATCAAAAGGTGTTACCCGAACATTAGGTTACGCCTATCGGGAAGGTCGCACACTTGCGAGAGAGGATCTTCGGATCCCGTAACTCCGTCAAGTACCGTCTATTGGTTAAGTCTAGGTTTGTAGTCGAGTCGGTATTCCAACCTTGAAACGCATTTTAGAGTCGTGTCTAGTGTCTTGTCCAAGTGTCGGCATGTCCATCTTGTAGTTCCCCATTTCCAATGGACTCCCGGTCACCCAAGCGATATGACAGTTGGCACACCCATGGGTTTGGAAACCATCCCATCTCCTTCATTAGGCCCGAGGCCTCGAACTTTCATGGCTCCAAGGTCCCGAGCGACTATCGACATTGGGAAGCCGCTATGGACAAATACTTTGATTATTACCCCATGTTCGAGGCCGTGGAATTCACTTTTGCTAAGGAGCGGCTTCTTCATGAAGCCACCGAAAAATGGGACGACATTGAGCGCTTATGGGAAGTTAGGAGGTAATGGCCCATCGAGTCATGGTGGGATATGAAGAGAGAGCTTAGGAGGGTCTACCTTCCCCACCCGGTCCTCCCCAACCAGCCCCACCCAACCACCTCCAACCTTCCTCACCCAGTCACCTCCCACCGAGATTGTCATAGACGGAGGCAAAGAGCCCCGCAAGTTGATGAGCCTAAACCCAAGACCAGATCGAGAGACTATGAGCGAGTCCACCACGATGCCCCTACTCCAACCCCCACCGTTTCCGAACTCTTCAAGATCATCTCGGGTCGATTGGATAGGATGTGTACTCAAATTGACAGACTCCTGCCCGAGCCTCCCAACCCGGTACCACCACAAGGACCTCTTCCCTTCGAGGAGGATGTTCCTTCCCCACTCAGGAGAGCTCCATTGCCACCACCCTTACCTTCCAATCTTTATGTGGAGCCACCTCAGCCCGAGCCACCTGTGTTTCTAACGGGAAAGCTTTTCATCGCCGAGCCACTACTTAGTTGGCTCACGATCGGCATGGTCCTTAGGACACCGTTCTACCCATCCATGGACCCCGCACTACAAGTAGTGCCCATCAACTCCTTCCACACAACGTTCCGGTCTAGTCACCACATAGATACCTTGGAAGACCTTCTCAAGGGATTAGACTGTCAATGGAAGTTGACGCATATGTTGGACCTAGGCTTCGACCAGCCCACGAGTCATATATTCACGCATCCCGCGTTGGGGTCCATTACCTCCGTGTACACCGTGGGTCATGTCATCACGGAGATTCTCCTATTCCTTCCCTTTCCGGCCGAGCCTTATTTCATTCCACTCTTCCCGAGGGAGGAACACTACCTTCCATTTGAGAGCACCGTCCCATCTTCCCTAGTGCATGAAGGTGACCAACTACACCTTCAAGAATTTCAAACATGGGACCGTGACCTATGGGAGCCCGGTTTGAGGGGTTACACTTTCTTTGATCCATTCGATCCCTTTCCTAGTGAACCCCTCAACCCGCCATATCTACTTCCCTTTTTCACGGGAGTCCACTACCACACCCCTTCCCCACGGGCCAATCCACTTACACTCAGCCAGGCGCCCGATCCGCGGCCATCATTTAGAGGTAAGGAAGGAGGTGCATTCGGCACTCCTAGCCCTCCCAACCCCAAAGGGCAGCCGCATGCTAGGGACATATTAGGATGTCTAGGAGTTCCACATTCCACCGACCTCCGTTTGCGTCAAGTGTATGCATGGCACATATTCAGATGTCCTGGCCCACCATTGCATGTGTATGGGTTGGACTAACAGTAGGTTTGTTTAGGGTCATGTGTGAGTCTCTGTTTCGTATAGTTTGTTTTTCGAGTGCATAGTGAGTCTGCATGCATCGAGTCGAGTCGATCTTTTGTACGCTCGCGCTGTCAGTCCCTTTCGAGTGTGAGGCAAGTCGAGTCTATTGCTTACGTTGTAGACTTGTCAGAATTTGGGTTCAGCTTTATCTATGTGTCGGATCTAGTCACATAAAGGGACCCAGCGGTGATTCCTAGTGAGTCTTTGAGCTGACTCCCTCCTTTGAGAGTGATTCCACCCCGGAGTGTCCACCTCTAGCCTCATTCCCACAGTAGCGTGAGCATATCGAATCTATACAGGATGAGCAGGTGACGATTACTTGGAGTGGAGCGTACTCCGCTCTTCCTGGTTCAGTGACGGATCCGCCGGAGCCACACGAGCAGCCGCACCACTTACTCGACGGGGTTAAGTTCTTCCCACCCGGGGAGAATTGATGGGGACATCAGAGCAAGACCACCCACATTTTATTTTACATTTGTGTCCTTTTTATTTACATTTATACCCTTGTGTAATTGGGTACGCAATTATATGACAAGTATAAGCCAAAATGTGAGTCTTTAGGTTTTAGTGGGTTTATGTGCAAAAGTTCAGTAGGTCCAGCAGGGGCCTCCACCTTCTTCCCCATTGGTCCACCTAAGCCCTAGAGCCCATGTCGGGCTGGTCAAATATTTAAGGTGGGCTTCTAGAAAGCTTGACCATTCAAGGGAACAAAGGGAGGAAAAAAGTCCATATTCTCTCCCCTTAAGTCAAGGGGGCGCCCCCCTTAGAAAAGGAATTTTTATTTAAATTGGGTCAATAACACATGGGAGAATTAATTCTTCCATCCCCCTTTTGCCCCTCCCTAACCCTAGATCTGAGGATAGTTTAGGTCATTTGTATTTTCATATAAATACCTTGTATTTCCATTTTATGAGAAATTAATGAAACATTGTGTTGGAAATTGCCAAGAGAGCCCAAGGGGTGCCCTCCTCCTCTCTCCTCCCTCCCCTTGCAGAGCTGTGAAGGCTCCTTCTTCTGAGGTGTGAAACCTCTCTTCTACCCCTTCCTGAGTGATAAGCTCAGCACCGCTGCCGCCGTCACCATCGAGTTGCCATCGCACCACCGCCGCCGCCACCATCGAGCCGCCATCGCACCGCCACCGCCGCGTCTTCGAAGTTCTGTCCACCCCTGGATAAAACAATAGAGGCCGATTTTTAGATCTCCATTAGAAGCTCAGGTCGTGCCCAAAATTGGAGGGTGAGTCCCCCACGTTCCCCCCATCCTCCACAAAAACTTTCAGGCCATAGAACCCATGTTAGCTATTTTTACCAATTCTATCTTTCCACCCCTGGTAATCTGCCTTCTGTGCAGATATCTGTTCTAGCAACCCAGTTCTTCCCCTTTTGACCCCCTTCCCAAATTCAGATCGATATAAAATTTGGACTGGGTGTTATGACCACCAAAACTCACCTCCATAATATTTTTCACAAATTTAGAATTTCATTTACCCCTCTGGAAAATTAAAACTCAGGCCAAAATTTGTTTTGTCCTGTGCAGTCCAGATCCGACCCCTGTCCAGTCAAAAATCAATTTCCCCTGTCAAATCACCTTTAGAAAATCCATAAAAAATATTGGCATCTTCCTTACTTCCCCCTCTATCTCCCATAAAAATCCCAACCTCCAGTCTCTGAAAGATCTTTCCAACGGCGCTAGTCTCGCGTCAATCATAGGTCGGGGCTGATCACAACAGCCATTCTCGCTAGTGCAGGAACATAAGAAATACCTCGTGGACAGCAAGCAACAATCACCCCCGGGCCGGCCGCCTCGCCTTCCACAAGGCAAACCAGCAGATCGCCTTCCCAGGGAACGTCCCTCTAGGAGCCACCATCGTAGCAGTACCATTCTCGACCCACTCGGCCCGCCGAGCCAGGACGTGGACCCCATGGTTGCCGGCACGTGCTACCACCGGAGCTGTCCAAGTTGCTGCCCGTCAACCCAAGATCGGTCCTCCCGGGCCCCACATTGTAGCCCTTTACCTCCCTGCATGGAGTGGCCAGTAAATTCATGTGGACGCACTTTAAAATTCACCGTTCTTGCTTGGCGTGGAGGTGGAGAGTCTATTGAGTGCGTGGGCGTGCCAGTCACCGAAGTGACAGTCACTTTGGGCTCCGAAGAACCCAAGGTGCGCTCGACCTGACTTCGTCAGACGATTGTGTGGTTCGTGTCGGGACCAGATCCCGTCATGTCATAAAGGGTCATGATGTCATTTACATCCCCCATACGAGGGAACACCCTTGATTAATTACCGAAATTAGGGGCCCTGCGGCCGAAAGAAATAATACTAACTGCGTGAGAAAGGGACAGGAATAAATCACACTAAAGTCCGCATCAGGATGCGAGTCATTGGCCATGTCGATCACTCGTGGACCTTTTCATATTCGGACATGGATCCGTGATAGAAACGCGACGGAAACCGAGGTGAACCCGTTCAAATGCCTGCCGAATGCACGGTAATTTTAATAACGGCTCGAAAGGGATCCGGGGCGAGAAACGAATCCGATCTGATTGGGATGTCGGCCTAGGACTAGGTCGGGGCCTGGCCATGTCGGGATAATTCCCAAGACTCGGGCCCGGCCTGAGAGGGCGGCATTATTGTTCCTTCTACGTTGGGTCACGGAGAGAGATGGGGCTGCAATGTGGACCCTAGCATTTTTTTTATCTGAGATTTTAATTATATGTTCCTCTCTTTCCTTTTGCCATTCATTTCTTATTTAGGCATTTGTTTCGAATGATCTCTTCCCCCCCCCCTTTTGTTTATTATTATTATATTTTATTATTATTATTTTTTTATCACTATTTCACATTTTTTGTTTGTTTCCTATATATATGTTCGAATTTCTTCATTTATCACAATTTTCATTAATTTATTTATTATTACTATTATTATTATCACCAATATCATTATCATTATGTGTTATATGTATATGTTTCCCGGAGAGAGAGGGCCGCTGGAGGGTGTACCGGCGAGGGCTATGGGGAGCGTGCCGAGGAGGGCGTCCCAAGGCGTACTGGCGAAGGGAGAAGAGGGTGCGCCGGAGAAGGCACCAAGGGAGTGTGCTGGCGGAGGTTAGAGGGTGCCGGGGAAGCGCCAAGGGAGTGTGCCGGGTTGGGAGTTGGCGGGCGCTCCAGGCTAACTCGAAGTCTGTACAACGTCTGCTTGTGCGAGCAGAGTCTGTACACTATCCATTTGCTGCAACTCAAGGTCTGTACACTGGCCGATGGCTGCAACACAGAGTCTATACACTGGCTTAGCAAACCCACAAGTCCATATATTGGTTGCGTAGCTTGCCCACAAAGTCTGTACGTTGACTGGCTGCATGCACACAGAGTCTATACATCGGCTGGTTGCTGCAACACGAAGTCTGTACGTTGGCTGGCTGCTGCAACATAAAGTCTATACGTTGGTTGGTTGCTGTAGCACAAAGTCTGTACACTGATCAGCTCAAAGTCTATACATTGGCTGGTTGCTGCAACACGAAGTCTGTACATTCATCAGCTCAAAGTCTGTACGTTGGCTACATTCATCAGCTCAAAGTCTATACATTGGCTGGTTGCTGCAATACAAAGTCTGTACATCAACTGGTTGCTGCAACACAAGGTCTGTACATTGGCTGGTTGCATGCACGTAAAGTCTGTACATTAGCTGGCTGCTGCGACACCAAGTCTGTACGTTGGCTGGTTGCCACAACACGAAGTCTGTACATTAGCTGGTTGCTGCAATACAAAGTCTGTACATCGGCTGGTTGCTACAGCACGAAGCCTGTACATTGACTGGCTGCATGCACACAGAGTCTATACATTGGCTGGTTGCTGCAACACGAAGTCTATACGTTGGCCGGCTGCTGCAACACAAAGTCTGTACGTTGTTGTCATAAGCACATTAAGTCTATACATTCATTCACGGCATGTCTGAACATCCATTTCCCATGTACATACTCTACTATATGCATTTGTGCAATCCTTCATGCAAAGTCTATACATTGCTTGTTGAGTTCGTGCATCAGTTTACCAAGTCTGTACATTGTGCTCCACTTCGGGAAAGTCCATTCCACACGAGACGGAGGGAGAGAGAGAGAGAGAGACGGAGACTGAGACGGTGAGAGAGAGAGAGGGAGACGGAGGGAGAGACGGGGAGTGAGACGGTAAGGAGGAGTGTGCCGGTGAAGGGCCAAAAAGGTGTGTCGTTGAAGGGCTGTTAGAGTGTACCGCTGAAGGAAGGGTAGGGGGTGTACCGGCCAACGAAGGTAGAGGGCGTACCGACGAAGGCTGGGACAGACGTGCCGATGAAGGCCCACTCCTCTATTACTCATTTTAAGGCTTTTCTTTTTTTCTTTTCTCTGATCTTCATGTAGTTTTATACAAATCTTTTCTCCTTCTCCCCCCCAACATTTTCTTTTGCAGATTGAGCATTTAATTCACCATGTAGTCATTTCATCCAATTCTTCTCATGTTGTCCGCAGTGCCTCATTTCGGTTAAAGTGTTCATCGTTCCATTCGTTCGTTGTTTTCTTTGCCTTTTGATGTATTGTTGTTCCATTTGTTTGGTGCTTCCTTTTACCTTTTAACATGTTATTATTTCTGACGAAAATTCGGCAGCATCTCCCCTTGACCCGAGCGTAAGGGAGATAAAGGGAACGCGCCCACATGGAGTGACGGAACCTGGCAGTTGGAGGTGGGCGCCCGAGAGCGACAACACCTTTACAAAACCTCGGAAAACTCGGAGGAAACGACGGACGGGAAACCTCTAAGACTGGACAGGGTGTACTGGGGGGTACCAGGCTAGGGTGAGACCAGGTGTGCCTCTGGGGCACCTAGGGAAAGTGCACCGCTGGGGGCTACTATGGGTGTGCCGGCCAAGGTGTCAGAAGGGTGTGCCGTTGGGGGAAAGTGCAAGCGCACCGAGCAAGGCTCCAGAAGGGTTGGTCCGCTAATGGGGCTGGGTGTTAGTCAAACCCACAGGGACCCCGGCAGGAGGGGAGAAGCTTCAAAGGGGCAGACACGGGTGAAGGCGTTGGGCTTCACAGGAGGAGGTTCGTGACCTCAAACCATTCAAGATGGCACCGGATCCAGAGGAAACCGTCGGCGTGAGGGATAAAAATAAACACCGGAAAGGGAAGGAAAAGACGATCAAGCGCATTGTGACCCAAACCGACGAGACGAAGAGAAAACCCGCTGAGGGGGACGATCTTCATTCACGGGGGAGCAAAGGGCCGTAGCCGTCCATATACATTACAAAGCATGCCCGAGCTAAGGCTACGGGCAAGAAAGAAAAAAAAAACCAGAGAACAAAAGAACAGAGAGGAAAAAAAGAACAAAAGAAGAGGAGGTGTTGGGGATCGAAGCAGGGACGACCATCCACTGCTCTTTCCCCCACTTCCCCTACTACATCAAGCCCTCTCTCTCTCTCTTACTCTCTTTTCTTTGCCTGGTGGTCGTCGGAAGACTCCACGCCGGAGCCCTCTCCCTTTTCTTCTCCCTTCTCCTTCTTCTCGTATGTGGCTCTGTGTCTGTTCGTCTCTTCTCTCTTGTGTGCCCCCCCCCTTCTCCCTTTCCTCTTCGTGAGAATGGGAGTGGTTTTATACTCCCAGCAACGGGAGCCCTCGAGCACGGCAGTCAGAGGCGGGAAGTGCTGGGTCATCACAGAGGTTGACCTCCCCATCCTTCGGTGGTAGAGGGATAGCTTACGTGACCCAACCCCTGGTTGACACCTTGGATAGCCCACTGCGCGCCGAAGATCCGTAGGGCATGGGCGCGAGGTATGGTCCACCAGACGTGCCATTGAAATGCCTTCACGCTGTGCCGCTGGCGGGCTCAAGAAGTGTGCCACTGGGGTTGAAAGGGCATACCGCTTGAAGGCCAAACGGGCGTGCCGCTGAAGGCCAAGGAGGGCGTGCCGCTGAAGCCCCAAATGGGCGTGCCGCTGAAGGCCAAATGGGCGTGCCGCTGAAGCCCCAAATGGGCGTGCCACCGAGGGCCAGGGGCTGTGCCGCTAAAGGCCACCAGGATGTGCCGTTGAAGGCCAAGGGTGTATTTCTGAGCCCGTTCTGAGCCCGTTGTAAGCACGAGTCATGGCCCGTTTGATTTTCTCCGTGGCCCGTGGTTCGTGAGGCCCTTGGGGGCTGATCTCTCTTTGCCGTCGTGACTCCGGAAGTGGCCTCACACAGCGTGTGTTGATGTTCAGAGAGTCCGGATGGCCCTCTTTCTTCGCAGTCTCTTCAGTTGAAGTCGTTGCTGATGCCGGGCTAATTGGGACGCATGGGCATGCAATTTTGCATGTCCACAAATGCCCCCCACCCACGGGTGGCGCTGGCGAGGGATGAGCCGGGCGGTGCTCGTGGGTGTACTAGTCTCTTCTTCTCTTTGTTGGCGCCGACAGGATGTCGGGAGCTGATGTGGTATGCCTGTCTCTTCTTCTCTCTATCAGTGCCGACAGAGGTGTCGGGGACTGACGTGGTGTGTCGGTCTCTTCGTCTCTTCATCAGTGCCGACGGGGTGCCGGGAACTGAAGCAGTATGTTGGTCTCTTTGTCTCTTCATCAGTGCCGACGGGGTGCCAGGAACTGAAGTGGCTTGTTGGTCTCTTTGTCTCTTCATCAGTGCTGACAGGGTGCCGGGAACTGAAGCAGTATGTTGGTCTCTTTGTCTCTTCATCAGTGCCGACGGGGTGTCGGGAACTGAAGTGGCTTGTTGGTCTCTTTGTCTCTTCATCAGTGCCGACAGGGTGCCAGGAACTGAAGCAGTATGTTGGTCTCTTTGTCTCTTCATCAGTGCCGACGGGGTGCCGGGAACTGAAGTGGCTTGTTGGTCTCTTTGTCTCTTCATCAGTGCCGACAGGGTGCCGGGAACTGAAGCAGTATGTTGGTCTCTTTGTCTCTTCATCAGTGCCGACGGGGTGCCGGGAACTGAAGTGGCTTATTGGTCTCTTTGTCTCTTCATCAGTGCCGACACGGTGCCGGGAACTGAAGCAGTATGTTGGTCTCTTTGTCTCTTCATCAGTGCCGACGGGGTGTCGGGAACTGAAGCAGTATGTTAGGTCTATTTGTCTCTTCATCAGTGCCGATGGGGTGCCGGGAACTGAAGTAGTATGTTAGGTCTATTTGTCTCTTCATCAGTGCCGACAGGGTGCCGGAAGCCTAAGTAGCTTGTTGGTCTCTTCGTCTCTTCATCAGTGCCGACGGGATGCCGAGAACTGAAGTAGCATGCTGGTCTCTTTGTCTCGTCATCAGTGCCGACGGGGTGTCGGGAGCTGAAGTAGTATGTTGGTCTCTTTGTCTCTTCATCAGTGCCGACGGGGTGCCGGGGACCGACGTGGCTCGTTGGTCTCTTCTTCTCTTCGTCAGTGCCGACGGGGTGTCGGGCGCTGACCTGGTTTGTTGGTCTCTTCTTCTCTTCGTCAGCGCCGACGGGGTGTCAGGAGCTGACCTGGTTTGTTAACCTCTTTGTCTCTTCGTCAGTGCCGACGGGGTGTCGGGAGCTGACATGGTTTATTGACCTCTCCTTCTCTTCGTCAGCACCGACGGGGTGTCGGGAGCTGACCTGGTTTGTTGGTCTCTTCTTCTCTTTGTCAGTGCCGGCGGGGTGTCGGGCGCTGACCTGGTTTGTTAACCTCTTTGTCTCTTCGTCAATGTCGATGGGGTGTCGGGAGCTGACATGGTTTGTTGATCTCTTCTTCTCTTCGTCAGTGCCGACGGGGTGTCGGGAGCTGACATGGGTTGCTGGTCTTGTCGGTCTCTTTGTCTCTTTTCTTATTTTCTCTCTTTTTTTGAACCACATTACCGGTACAAGCGCCCTTTCGGGTTTTCGCCGGTGCCGGCCCCCTCTTACTTTTGCCCACGCGCCCTCTCGGGTTTTCACGCGGCGGGGTACCTGATTTTGCCATTTTTACCCTTATCCCCGTGTAGGGGCAAGTCCGGCGGGGCACCTCTATTCTGAGCCCCTCTTTCTTTTTTTTTTCTTCTCTTTATTTTTGAAGAGCGAGTAATCTGTAATTGCTGGCTAGGGCTCGAAGCCTTGCACCGAAAGACATGGTTCCTTCGTTGGCAAGAAGATAATGCCAACGCAACGGAGGGATTTCTGCCGATTCGGACGTAAGGTCCGTAATGGCATTATTGTGTGGAGTGGGTGGCTGGGGCACGGAGCCTTGCGCCGGGACGGGACTTGTTCGTTGGCAAGGGACTAATGCCAGCGCAAGAATAGAGATTTTGCCGATTCGGGCGTAAGGCCCATAATGGCGATTTTGCATGAGAGGAGGTGGCTGGGGCACGAAGCCTTGCACCAGGAAAGGATTTATTTACTTGTAGGGAACTAATGCCTAGTGCGGGGGTAGAGTTGTCTTTGCCCGTGCGGACGCCCGCCGATACACATGGGCATGCGGATGGAAGGAATACGTATATATATGTATATATGTATATTTACGTGTATGTTCGTATACATATATATGCGTGTATATATATATATATATATATATGTGTGTGTGTGTGTGTGTGTGTGTGTGTGTGTGTGTGTGTGTGTGTGTGTGTGTGTGTGTGTGTGTGTGTGTGTGTGTGTGTGTGTTATTATTGTTATCGTTCTCCCCCCTTTTTCTCTTCTTTTTTTTTCTTTTTCTTCTTTCTTTTCTTTCATTTTCCCCCTTCTTCGTTTATTCTTCCTTTTCCTCTTTTCCCTTTTTTTTTAGTTTCCCCTTCTTTCCCCCCCTTTTTTCCCTCTTCTTTCTTCTCTTCTCCGTTTTTATTTTCTTGCCTCTCTTTTTTTTTCTTCTTTTCCTCTCCCCCCCTTTTTTTATCCATTTTTCTCTCTTTTTTTTCCTTTTTTTCCTTTTTCTTTTGTGTGTGTCCCCTATATAGGGGCAGGGTGGCTCGAACTGGCCACCCCCTCTTTCAAACCTTCCCTATTCCCTCTCTCTTTCTTTCTCCTTTTTTGGTGGCCGAGCGGACGAAGGCCCCCCCCCCCCCTTTCGCTTCTTCTTCCTCGTCCGTCGAACGCCGCCATCATCACCGTTGTCGCCGCCGTCTTCTCCGTCGCCAGGGTGAGGAGGCCGCCGAGGAGGGACTCTTCCTCCCTCTCTCTTCTCCCCTTCCTTCCTCTTCCTCTCTTCTCTTTTCCCTTTTCTTCCTCTCCTTCTTCTCCTCTTTCTCCATCTTCGGGGGCAGTGGAACCCTAGGGCCCCTTCTCTTCTTCTTCTCCTTCTCCGTTCTCCCTTCTGCTCTCTTCCTCTTCCTTCTCCTCCTTCGTCTCCGGCGTCGTGGGCAGCCGCCGGTGAGTGGGTGTGAGGGCACGCCGGGGAGAGGACGTCGGAGCGTGCCGGGGAAGGCTCATCCGAGCGTGTCGGAGAGGCCCGCCATGGGCGTGCCGTGGAGGGCGTTGGCGACCGTACCGGGGAAGGGTTCGCTACGGGCGTGCCGGCGAAGCGCCAGAGGGGCCGTGCCGGGGCAGGCAGCTGCAGGGTGTGTCGGCGAAGACACCCGGGGTGTGCCGGGGAAGCGCCATGGGGGCGTGCCGGCGAAGCAGCTTCCGGGCGTGCCGGTGAAAGCACCCAGGGGGTGTACCGGCGAAGGCACCCAGGGGGTGTATCGGCGAAGGCTCTCGCGGGTGTGTCGGTGAAAGGGCGTTAGGCCATATACCTGCAGGGGGAGAAGGAGGACTTTCTTCAAGCTGAGGACTTCTGGTGTTGCCTTTCGGGGCCCACCGTGACTTGTTGGGGCCGTCACTCCTTGTGGACGCGCACCCGTGTTTTCTCTTACGCCTCTGGCCTAGGGGAAACTCTGCCAAAATTTCATCAGAAATTGGCAGTGTCTTATTCATTTTACTTGTAGTAGAGCCCCTTTACAGTTTTCATTTCCCTTTGCCCGTGGCTTATTTTGATCTTCTTCTCTCGTATCTTTGCAGATAAATGGCTACCCCAAGCGGTTCTTATGCTCCTGCTGCCGCTGTCGGTGCCGATCTTGTTCCCCAGGCTCCAGTGCCAGCCGTCACATGGCTGAATGTAGAGGAACTAGACAGGGAGCATGCTGAAATAGCAGCACTGGCCGTGTCTTCGGACTCTGAGACCGAGACGATGGATTATAATCTGCTCTCTCGGGTTGAGAATCGCTTCACCTTCGATCAGACCGGCGAATATCGGAGGGACTTCCCGAAGGATAAGCATCTCATCCGGTTTTTGAAGTACTTCCGCTCCCAGGAGAGGCGGGAGCTACGGGCTGTGCGGGAGGTCGAGCAAGTGATCCTGCAAGCACGCGATAGTTTGTTGTATAGTGTCCCGAGGAGCATCCCGATGTATCTGGTGAGGGAGGCCCGGGAGTGGAAGCCTGTCCTGGGGATCCAAGAGGTGTTGCCGGTTGAAGACGGGCTGGTGCGAGCACCTCAATTCATCCCGGTGAAGTGGGACATGTCTGCTGGGCGAGTGTAGGGCGAACCGCCCCGTTTTGGTCTCTTCTTGGCTCCCCTAAAATGGGGCTATAGGGAGGAGCCGTTCATTCTGGACTGCCTAGCCGTCCGATTCAAGTACGAGCTTTCGCTAGGCTGGTTTGGGGAGTTGAAGCTTCAGGATGCACACAGCTTTCGAGAAGGGGCAGTAGAGTTCACCAAGTATGTGCTATTCAACTACGCCCCGTTGCTGGTCCGAGCCAGTATATATCACAGCGTCTACGCCTCCCGCTACGGCTACCCCATCTCCAAGGGCCTCTGCTGCGGCATGATAGAGGTGTTCAGCGCTGAGACCAACACTTTTTACACGGCAGAAGGTGAAACTTCACTGGACCTGTGGAGCCTCAGCCAGTTGAGCGGCTTGCCCATTGACGGGGGTCCTTATGAAGAAGTATGCCTCCCCGACCTGATCAAAGATGAAACCAATGGGGATGGCTACTACTCTCTCGGGTATTCACACCGGTACCTCATGAAGGCATACCGGGAGTTATATCAGCTAGCGCATGGCGGGAGGCAGCCCCCTCGCGGGGATCGGAAGAGGGTCCGCCTGACTCTGTGGTTGCAGTATTTTTATGATGGACTAAAGCAATATGCGGAGTTTCCATGCATCGGCACCGCTGTTGCTCGTAAAAAGTGTGCCAAGCCCAAGATCGACGTGAAGATCCCTTCCAGGGGGCGCCAGAGTGGGCCCAATCTGATGGGGGTCGACCCATTGACGCACTGCGCTGCGTACTTAACGTACTGGCTGTGCTCGTTCACCATGCCATACGGGGACGAGACAGTCGTTCGACCGGACGCCATCTACCCGGCGTGTCAAATGGCGTGGGGAATCAAGCTATCCCTGATGGGAATCAAGCCAACTATCAAGCCGAAGCAGATCAAGCAAGTCGGCAGGCCAAAGATGAAGGTGCTTGCTTTCCCTAGCGCGACCTGGTGAAGGCGCTAGGTAAAGCTAGCGCCATCTGAAGGTGAAGGCACCAGCCTTCCCTAGCGCAACATGAAGAACGTGCTGGGTTTCCCTAGCGCGATCTCAGGCAGAAACGTGTTTAAAGCTAGTCCAACTTTCCGGCGTCGAAATCCTCAAAGTATTCGATGTTAGCTGTCTTCCATGGTTGTAAATCGACGTGTTAGCGTCGTTTTGTCTTTCCCTTTCCTATATATGTACCCCTTTCGTTTGATTGAAAAATAATCAAAGTATGAATCAATGAAGTGAATTCGAAATGAGTGTTCTTGAGGGTAGCCCATGGCTTACTCCTCCAAATCTTTGGAAACCCCCTTCCTCCGATCCTCTCTGGGCACGAGGCCCAATTCTATCTTCTTGATCCTCCCCTTTTCCCCTTCAATGGAGGAAGATCGAAGCCCCGGGTGCATCGGCTCTAAGATGGGGTCGAGTGTGAGGCTCCATTCGGAGCTTTGATCTTCTTCCAACCACCATTCCACCCCCCACACCTCCGCCAAAGGTGTTGTTAAGATCTGGATGGAGCTCGGTTGCACCGTACCTGCGATGGGTTCGGGTGTGAGGCCCCAGCCAAGCCTCATCAAGGCCCTAACATCATCCACATCCACCTTTCTCCCCTTGCCATTCAGCCCCCCCCACATCCACCTTCACAAAAGTTATCCTAGATAGGATTTGTGTGGTTTGATTTCATTTTAAGCATCCCATGTGTGTTACCCATCGTCCTATGTGTTTTCCCCTTGTGTTTTGAGCCCCCAGAATCGTCCACGGGAGCCCCAACGTCGAGGTTCTTCGTTCTGCTGCTGCCTGTGAACGCGCGTAAACGATATAGCGCGTTCTTCAGAACGCGCGTAATGGGTATAGCACGACTATGAGCAGAAGGAAGAAGAAGACCCCCCACTTCCGTCCCGCATCAACTTGGTATCAGAGCTTAGGGAACTAGGCTGTTCTCACAGTCTGGGGTCTTGAGCTACGAGGTTCGAGGATGAACCTTCCAAAGTGGAGGGGTTTTGATGGGAATCAAGCCAACTATCAAGCCGAAGCAGATCAAGCAAGTCGGCAGGCCAAAGATGAAGGCGCTAGCTTTCCCTAGCGCGACCTGGTGAAGGCGCTAGGTAAAGCTAGCGCCATCTGAAGGTGAAGGCGCCAGCCTTTCCTAGCGCAACATGAAGAACGTGCTGGGTTTCCCTAGCGCGATCTCAGGCAGAAACGTGTTTAAAGCTAGTCCAACTTCTCGGTGCCGAAATCCTCAAAGTCTTCGATGTTAGCTGTCTTCCATGGTTGTAAATCGACGTGTTAGCGTCGTTTTGTCTTTCCCTTTCTATATATGTACCCCTTTCGTTTGATTGAAAAATAATCGAAGTATGAATCAATGAAGTGAATTCGAAATGAGTGTTCTTGAGGGTAGCCCATGGCTTACTCCTCCAAATCTTTGGAAACCCCCTTCCTCCGATCCTCTCTGGGCACGAGGCCCAATTCTATCTCCTTGATCCTTTCCTTTTCCCCTTCAATGGAGGAAGATCGAAGCCCCGGGTGCATCGGCTCTAAGATGGGGTCGAGTGTGAGGCTCCATTCGGAGCTTTGATCTTCTTCCAACCACCATTCCACCCCCCACACCTCCGCCAAAGGTGTTGTTAAGATCTGGATGGAGCTCGGTTGCACCGTACCTGCGATGGGTTCGGGTGTGAGGCCCCAGCCAAGCCTCATCAAGGCCCTAACATCATCCACATCCACCTTTCTCCCCTTGCCATTCACCCCCCCCCCCCACATCCACCTTCACAAAAGTTATCCTAGATAGGATTTGTGTGGTTTGATTTCAATTTAAGCATCCCATGTGTGTTACCCATCGTCCTATGTGTTTTCCCCTTGTGTTTTGAGCCCCCAGAATCGTCCACGGGAGCCCCAACGTCGAGGTTCTTCGTTCTGCTGCTGCCTGTGAACGCGCGTAAATGATATAGCGCGTTCTTCAGAACGCGCGTAATGGGTATAGCGCGACTATGAGCAGAAGGAAGAAGAAGACCCCCCACTTCCGTCCCGCATCAATCCCTGTGCCCGGCTACTCTCTGTCTGATCTACAAGGCGCTGGGAGACATCAGCACTCATCAGTTTCCAAGGAAAGCCCGGTATGTGTGCCCGTTGTACTTCTTCAATGCATGCGTCTGCTCGCTATTCCCGGAGTTCACCCCGCGTGCTCTTCAAGACTGGGGGCTGGTGCCGAGGATGCTGGAGTTCGCCAGCGCAGAGCCAGGGTCTACCTCCCAACGGCTGTATGATATTCGGGGCCGGTTGGCAACGGTTCCCCGAGACACGGCCGGTACCATTCACTTCTGGACGCTGGCCGCACATTCAAGCCCTCTGGTGAACAATAAGAGGGAATGCAAAGACGATCAGGTGGAGAAGTACGTCCACCCCATCAGCCAAGAGAACGTGGCCCGCCCATTGCTTGAGCCTGAGTTGAGAGACTGGGCTCTATCTATTCGCCCAAGTGTGCTGGCGTTTAGGAAGGGGGAGAATGTGCTGCTGGAGCCATATTACCCTTTCCGGTTTGGCCAAAACTTCGGATATGATCAGCATATCCCTGTCTATCATGCGCAGTTCGGCTTGCCTTCATGAAATCTCCGGGGAAGTTCGGTCGCCGAGCATGCCAGGAGCTGGTGGGATTTCTTCCATCGGGCGGACTCTGCCACCTTCAGAGTGCCAGCCCCCGGTCGCATCCCCTGAGTGACCCCGGAGTATATAAAATGCTGGAACACTCGGACGGCCTTCTATCGGTTGCACAAGACTGACTGCTGGGACGGGGCCGAGAGGAAATTCCTGAGCAGGCAGCCGGTACCGATACTCGATATTGAGCTGGAGCATCTCCTCCGGCTCAAGAACAGGCAGGAGAAGGAGGTGGTGGCATATCTGGCCGCTCGTCGGGAGGCTCGGGAAGCGAGGCCGACACCAAAATTGGAGCTACCCCCGGTGGCGAAGGATAACTACAAAAAGACCCTGAGGGACCTTTGCCGGGTAGGGAGTGACCGCCTGGAGCTCATCAATTATCCGCTCCCCATGGAAGAGGAGGGCACTCCAGCAAAGAGCTGGCGCCCGGAGAGGGACCCGATCTGCCCATACCGCACTTTCATGAGGCGGGAGGAAAGGAAGCATGAAAATTATAAGGATACCACATGGCTATATGTTCTTCTCTGGGTGAACGGGCTGAAGATCGAGGACCAGAAGGCCGCCATCCTGGGCAAGCGCCTGCAGGTCTCATACTATTACGCCGACGGGTGGGGCATGGACCACTTCAATCTTTTCTGCCACCTCTCATCGAAGAAGCATGCGGACCTGGCTGCTCTCACTGATCGCTGCCAGAAGATTGAAGACGTGTGCTGGCTGGTCCGAGAGGCGGCGCGTCGGAATAAGGAGCCGTCCCTGAGCTATTGGCCGATAACACTTCGGTTGTATACTGGCCCCCATGGTATTTCACCTTTCCACTTCCCCTTTTTATTCTCATTACTGCGACCTTAGAAGATTATCGGACGCTAATCATATGTGTATACATTTGTTCTTCTTAACAGACCACCCTGACAGCACACAGATGGCGACATACCGGAATTTCCTTCGGCTCGTCCAGAAACCTGCCTATTTTGAGGCAGCACTGCCAGCTCCGACTACAGCTCCCTTGCCCAAGGCTGCGAAGAGGTTCCGGGCGAAGTCGCCTGTGAAGAAGGCAGTGGATGCCGCCAAGGTGGCCGGGCGATGAGAGCGAAGCATAGGAAAACGGAGGCTGCTAAGGCTTCGACGACTATTCCTCCGGCGCTAAGAATTCCCTCCTTCGAGGAGTTCGAAGCCGCCCGGGCTGAGCCGAGTCACAATGCTGGTGAGGTTCACCGGCCGCTGACGTCCTTTGGGATTTATTTGCCTCCCGGGGTGGGCCTTGTATGTGCGTATGACAATTACCTTTCTTACTTTCAGGCGGTACGGGGGAGCCGACACCTGTGTTGATCCCGGGCGAGGGCACGGCTGCAGCCTCTGGGGAGGCACTGCCCGTCGAGGAAGCACGTGAGTCGCCCCGTGCTGTAGAAGCCGAAGGAGGTATTCATCTTTGTCCATTTAATTGACTTCCTCCATTCTTTGGGAACCCATTGGCTTTGATATGACTCACATTTTCCTTTATGCGACAGGCGCTGATGTTGCAGCTATTGGGCTATTAGGCCCCCGCCTACATCTCCCGACGACGCACATGTATGTAAGGAAGAAGTTGAAGTCTGGCGTACCAGCCTCGCCCAGCCCGCGTGAGGACGCGCCGATTGCTGATCTCGAGGTGGAGGCCCCCTTGCCAGCGAGGGAAGAACCCGTGGCAGTTGAGTCTTCGTCGAGCGAAGAGGTAGATTATGACTATTCTTCCGACGAAGTGGCCTCTGGCGAGGGCGTGTCTGAGACGTCTGAGCCACCCGAGTCGATCTTCAAGGCCCCTTCACTTGCTAGCTCTTTAAGCCTAACGGAGGAGGCTGCCGTAAGTGTGAGCTTATTCGCGCAGGACTCCTTCTGTGGTCGCCCACTGACTTCATTCTCGTAATGCCTGAATTTTTAGGGATCAATCGAGTCGGAGGCTGTGGAGGAAGCCGCTCCAGCTATGCCGATCGACCGCCCGGTGGGAGCCGATGCGGGCTTGGGCAAGCTAGCCCTTTTATTCGAAGCCCTTCAGCAGGAGTCGGTCACGGAGACTTCAAGTACTCCCGGAACGGCGGACGAGCCTTTAGAGGAGGGGGAGATCGCGCCCGAAGGTGGCACCGCCCTGGTGGCCGAGGTAAGCACGTGGGCCTTATGATTCTTCCCCGCCTTTTGATCTTGCATGATTCATTCCAGGTAGCGGGTGGCTAACTCCGCTTCCCATGATTAGGTAATGCCGACGCCAGGGGAGACGTCTGGCCATGTCCGGAAGGCTGTCGCCAAACGGAGGTCGAGCATTGGTCCGATAGTGGTGGAGGGGTTGGCTCCGGTCTCGGGCCCGGGGGCAGAGAGCCTCGCAGCACTTGTGCAAGCAGGAGGCATACCCCGGCTGATGGTTCCGCTTCCGCCTCTCCCGAAGCTCCCGGCCCAGGTAGAGGACCCGCTCTTGAAGAGAACATTTACGGGACTCCGTGCGTATATGGAGCGGTCCCAGGCGCAGGAGAGGGGTCGACCAGCGATGGCTTCGGGCCCGGCTTTGCTCGAAGCGCCTCCTTTGCCTGTAGCAGCGGCACCTGCATCCCCGTCAAGGGAGACGGCGGCGACGCCAAGCGATTCGGCGATGGCCTTATCCACTCCCCTGGCGATGACCCGCCAGGGGTCTTCTATCGAGCTGCGCCGGCCAGGGGACTTGGCCCTTGCTCTTCCATCTTCTTCAGTTGTCGTGGATGCTAATTTGTGGGCCGAGGTGGACAGCTCCGTAGATTTCGTCCCTCCGGCTGTGCCCTCGGTCAGCCACACCTCGTCAGGCGCGTCGGTCCGATAGATGTTGGTAACACTGCGGACAATGCTCTTCGCCGATCTTTCTTTGTCATACCGGGAGGTGCAGAGCATAGTGACGCAGCTGACCGGGGCACTGCAAGTGCTGGGCTGTCCACTGGGGGAATGGTCGCGGCGGGTCTTGTTGCTGCTGAAGTATGTCAAACGTCACGAGTTCCTCGAGACCCAGGCTCCCGACGAATGCGCCACCCTCGATGCCTAGGCAGACGAGTATTTACAGACCTTGGAGGCACGGCGCCATGATGAAGAGTGCCATGGGAAGGCTCTAGGGGAAGGCTAAGGCAATGTTCACTCCCTCAAGAGCCGAGTCGCAAAGCTGGAAAGCTACCTTGCTGTGGCTAGGTCTGACCTTGCCAAAGCTGAAAGAGTGGTCGAGACGGAAGGCGAGGCTCTTGCTGTCACCCAGGTCGAGACGGCTTCCGTGGAGGCGGAGCTCGCCCGACTCGAAGAACGGAGGGGTCGATTGCGCGACATGACAAACTTCCCTTGCGTCGGAATCCTCCCTCTCGAGGACATCTTCAGGGGCATTGACTAGGCGCCGCTTCCTTGCTCCTTTCTCTTCTCTTCTTCTTTCTTTTTGAGATGTAACCCAGGGGTATGCCCCGAAGCACATTTAGTTTAATCTTTCTTGAATAGAACAGAGCATTTACTACCTCGCATGTCCTTTCAATGTGCGTTCACCCCAGGGGGGATCTCTTTTCTCCTACCTTCTCTTCTGTGTATATTGTCTTCTTCTTCCTCTTTCCTCCTTTTTGCTGTGCCAAAACACATTGGCAGGGTGTAAATCTTCGCGGTGATTCGCTCTGGGAGAACCAGGCAGGAACCCATGTCAGGGCACGGGAGAGTGCTCACCCTCCCAGGGGTAGGACGAGGGAACCACTCCACCGTACCAAATGGATGACTCACCGGCCTCGCCATAATGTTGGAACCGCGCACTGGCCTCAGGCGGGGAGCCTTGGTCAGAGACCGGGTTTCTCGTCGCTCAGAGGGGACAGAGAGAAGAGTTTGTTTAGTCGATGGCCTGGACGGAAGGTCCAAACCAAAGGGGTACTCACCGCCCGGGGAGGACGGAGAGAAGAGTTTGTTTAGTCGATGGCCTGGACGGAAGGTCCAAACCAAAGGGGTACTCACCGCCTGGGGAGGACGGAGAGAAGAGTTTGTTTAGTCAATGGCCTGGATGGAAGGTCCAAACCAAAGGGGTACTCACCGCCCGGGGAGGACGGAGAGAATAGTTTGTTTAGTCAATGACCTGGACGGGAGGTCCAAGTCAAAGGGGTACTCACCGCCCGGGGAGGACGGAGAGAAGAGTCTATTTAGTCAATGGCCTGGACGGAAGGTCCAAACCAAAGGGGTACTCACCGCCCGGGGAGGACGGAGAGGAGAGTTTGTTTAGTCAATGGCTTGGACGGAAGGTCCAAACCAAAGGGGTACTCACCGCCCGGGGAGGACGGAGAGAAGAGTTTGTTTAGTTTTTTTAGTATCTCCGCTGATACGGGGCGATGACTGGAAGTGGGGGGGGGGGGCGTTCCCCCTTATTCTTAGCTTTTATTCTTCCCTTGCTCTTTTCTCTTCTTCTTTCTTTTCTTTTCCTCTTCTTCTTTTTTTTCCCTTTTTTTTCTTTCTTTTTTTCTCCTCTTCTTTTTCTCTCTCTTTTTTTTTCTCCTTTTTTTCTCTTTTTTTTCTTCTTTCTCTTTTTTTTTCTTTTTCTCTTCCCCTTTTTTTTACTTTCCTCTTCCTTTTTTTTCTCTTTTTTTCTTCTCTTCTCTTTTTGAAAACATGTATAGCGATCAAGTTGTTCGAACATCAATCACGCGAATCCGCCCAAAATAGGGCAGAGAATAATATTATTGATTGAATGGGGGCACCGGAGCATGGTACAGTCTCAAGTGCCTTCCATTAAGAGGCGGGAATTGAACTTCCCCGCGGTGGTTGACAATTACATAGGCTCCGCCTTCGTAGACTTTTTGGACTACGTAGGGTCCGAGCCAGTTCTCATTCAGTTTGCCCTTGGGGTTGGCGGCCATGACGTCTCTTCTCTTGACCATGACAAGGTCGCCCTTCTTGAATTCGCGTCCCTTGACGAGCTTGTCAAAGGCACGCGCTTTTCGGGCCTAGTAGACCTGAATGTTCTGTTGGGCCTGAAGCCGCTTTCCTTCCAGGCTGGAGAGCTCTTCGAGCCTTCGCTCGATGTTGGTCTGCCCTTCATGGGAAAGGCCGTGCTGAATGGCGACTCTGAGGGAAGGTATCCCCAATTCAATGGGGACGATTACCTCCGAGCCATATACTAGAGAGAAAGGCGAGCAGACCGTTGGGGTCTTGTATACGGTTCGGTACGCCCATAGTGCCTCATACATCTTCTCCTCCCAGTCCCTTTTGTTAGAGCTGACAATCTTGGCCAGAAGGGTGCAGAGTTTTTTATTGAAAGCTTCAGCCAGCCCATTAGCCCGTGGATTGTAAGGAGTCGATGTCCTCCAATCAATCCTATATTTTTCTGCCAGCCGATAGACCTTCTGGTTGCGGAAGTGGCTGCCGTTGTCTGACACAATCCGGTCGGGCACGCCAAACCGGAATATGATGTTACGGCGGACAAACCTGGCCACGATCTCTCTGGTGACCTCCTCAAGGCGACAGCCTCTGCCCAACGGGAGAAATAATCGATTGCCGCCAAAATGTACTTGCAGCCGGCGGATGACGCGGGTAAAGGACCAACGACGTCTGTTCTCCACTGGGCAAACGGCCAACTGGGCACCGTTGGATGCAGCTGCACGGGCGGCCTTCTGGGTATGGTGGCATGCTCCTGACACTTCTGACATGACTTAGCGTATTTGCAGCAGTCGTCAAATATTGTCGGCCAGTAGTAGCCAAGCTTCTTTATTTCAATCTTCATTTTTGGTCCCGCCTGGTGTGCACCAGCTGTCCCGGCATGGACTTCCTTCATGACCCTCCAGGCCTCTTCAATGGAGAGACATCGAAGGAGTAGCTTCTGTTTGGCGTCGGTCACAATTCAGAATAATATTCCGTTTCGGAGCTCATAGGAGTCCTTGGTTCTGATTAGCTTGATCTTCTCTTCTCTTCGCTCGGGTAGTTGCCGGTATTTGAACCACTGCATTAAGGGGTCTCTCCAGTCAGGTAGGCCGACGGCTTCTGCTGCAGTGACTTCTAGCTCTTCTTGTTCTGGCTCTTCTTCTATCATACTGGGCATTTGGCGCTGATTTATTACTTGGATATTGAGAGATCCATCTGGAGGCACTGCCAGTGAGCTTGCCAATTTTGCCAGGGCGTCGGCTTGTGCATTCTCCCCTCTGGCGACATGGCCTATCTCGAGGAGGTAGAACCGCTCCATGAGCCCCTTTTCCTTAGTGTGATAAGGGAGCAACTCAGGTTTTTGGACGTCGAACTGCCCTTGGACCTACTTGACGACCAGCAGCGAGTCACCGAATACTTGGAGCATTTTGATCTCCATTTGGAGGGCCACCTGGAGGTTGATGATCAGAGCTTCATACTCTACTTCATTATTTGTGCAGGGCTTGCTAATGCAGCAGGAAGTGTGCAGCACTTCTCCGTCTGGTGATTTGAGGACGATGCTTGCTCTGGCCCGTACCTTGGTGCATCCGGACGGGGTCACTTCTGTTCTCGAGGCCCCGTTGAAATACAACTGCCAGATGGCTTGTTGGACTTGGTCCACCTCCAGTGTTTCATCTTCGGGTAGCTCGGTGGCCAATGGGGAGTCTTCGCGCACAGGGTGTGCTACGAAGAAATCCGCGACGGCTTGTCCCTTAACGGCCTTCTGCGGCACGTAGGTGATGTCAAACTCCATGAGCAGCACGGCCCACTTGCCAAGGCGCCCCTTCGGGACTGGCTGGGAGAGAATGTGCTTGATGGGGTCAGCTCTGGATATTAAACTTACTTCATGGGACAGCATGTAGTGCCTCAACTTCTTGACTGCGAAGACCAAGGCAAGGCAGACCTTCTCAATCGGGGTGTACTTGGCCTCCGCTCCCACCAATCTCCGGCTGAGGTAGTAGAGAGCCTGCTCCTTTCCCTCATCATTATTCTGGGCAAGCATTGCCCCCAGTGAATATTCGGTGGCCGCTATATAGAGAATAAGCGGTCTGCCTTTGACAGGTGCCCCCAGGACTGGCAGGGTCTTCAGGTACTCTTTTAGCTGGTCGAATGCGTGCTGGCACTCATGACCCCAGCTGAAGGGTGCATTCTTCATCATCAGTCTGTGAAAAGGTTGGCAACGCCCCGACAGGTTGGAAATGAACCTGCGGATGTAAGCTAAACGGCCCTGTAGGGACCTCAGCTCTCCCAGACTCTTCGGAGGGGGCAACTCCTGGATGGATTTTATCTTGAAGGGGTCAATCTTGATCCCTCTGTGCCAGACAATAAAGTCGAGGAACTTTTCGCTGGACACGCGGAAGGCGAACTTCATGGGGTTCATTTTCAGCCCGTACAGCCGGAGCCTTTGGAAGACGACCCTGAGGTCACTCAAATGCTCATCTCTCTTCTTAGTCTTGACAACCAGATCGTCAATGTAGCATTCGACCTTGCTATACAGCAGCTCGTCGAAGATCTTGGTCATCGCCCGCTGATATGTGGCGCCGACATTCTTGAGGCCGAAGGGCATCCTCTTGTAGTGGAATATCCCCTTGGGCGATCTGAAGGCCGTATGAATCCGGTCGTGATCGGCTATCCAAATTTGGTTATAGCCGGATGATCTGTCCATAAAAGATAGGGCCTCATGGCCAGTGGTTGCATCAATCATCACTTCGGTGATAGGCACCGGGAAGTCATCTTTTGGGCAAGCTTTATTCAGGTCGCGGAAATCCACGCAAATCCTGATCTGTCCATTCTTCTTCTTCACCAGTACGATGTTGGCAAACCAAGTAGTGTACTGGTTTTCTGCCACGAAGTCGATGTCTATGAGCTTGTCGACCTCCTTGCAGATCTGGCTGATCAACTCTGGCCTCATACGCCGGGGAGGCTGCTTCACTGGCTCCACCTTGGGATCAATGGCCAAAATGTGCTGAGTTACTTTGGGGCTGAGCCCGGGCATTTCTTTGTAGTTCCAGGCAAAGCAATCCCGGAATTCTTGCAGCAGCTTCGTGTATTGTTCCCTCTCCTGTGGGGGCATAAGAGCACTCAGAAAGGTCGGCCTGGGGTCGCCTTCCGTGCCGAGGTTGATCTCAATCAATTCATCGACGGTGGCCTGGCCGCCATTTTCAATTTTTGGCGGGGCTGGCAACAAATCGACAAAGTCTTGGTCTTCATTGTCCTCGGGTTCGAGGATGTCATCCCCCTCTTCTTGTTCCTCGTGACTGGGCGTGGAGGCTGCATTCACCGCGCACTCCTCCTGAACCATAGCCGCCAGGTCCGCGGGGTCCGCTGGTGTAGAAAGGCACAAGGCCACCTCGAGGTCTTCTGTGTACTCATCATAGACAACTCCGGCGGGGGCCGGGGCAGCCACATCTTCAGGGGCCTGGTACTGGATAGATACTATATAGGCTCCTCTTCTGGGGCTGTCCGCCACGTGGGGGCGTGGCGGGGCTACCACATAGTCTCCCATTCTGAGCTCATCCCTGTCAATGAGGTCTTGAGCAATGTCTTTGAAGACATAGCAGTCTTCGATGGCGTGACCCAGTATCTGGTGATAGGGACAAAACAGTGGGTCCCCACTTCTTCGGGTGTCCTGCGGCCTCTTGGACACTGGGAGGGACACCTTGCCATAATGGCAGGCCCAGTCAAAGATACCCTGAGTCTTCTCCCTTGGGAAGGAATAGGGCTTCTGTAGCTTCTCTTGGAGTGTCAGGCCTCGCCTGGCTGGCCGCCCGGTTAATGGGCTTGCCGTATCTCTTGTTTCCTTTCTTGACCGGACGGAGGTGTCAGGGCTGGCGTCTCGGGGCCGAGACATATGGCCACCCCACGGGCGGAGAGAACCTTGGATCAGGTCGGTCACTAGCGAGGTCAACTCAGCCAGCCGTGCCTTTAACATCTCAATCTCCTGTTGCTGCCTGTGGTACAAGGCGTACATGACGGGGTCGTATCGAGGAGAGTCCGGAGCATGGCCCATACTGCTACTTCTTGCTTCGCCAGCAGGCCGGAGTGAAGGTGCCTCAGCGGTATGACCCTTTGAGGTTAGTCCCTCAGAAAAGGAGGAGGTCTTCCCCATACAGCGGCGGCGGAGAGGGTTCCAAAGGAACACTTCTTCGTCTTGCGCCTCCTGAGTCGGAGGCGTGAAATATACATCTTGGTGGGCCTCCCGCAAGTCTGCAGCTTCCGCGGGGTCATCGCCGGACAGAGCCGAAACCGATATAACATCAGTTTTGTAATAATCTTCTAGTGAGAAGCCCAGACCGGGGTGCTTGGTGATTTGTAGCAGCCGCCGATCCAGGTTTGGTGGCTTCCACATTCTTTCAAACATTTCCTTCCGACTGGAGGGTTGATAGGGAGGGATTTTTTGCTTTCTGACCACTCTGGCTGCCCGGTCAGTAATGTGGGGAAGCCCCGTGATGGCGACGTGTGGGTCATGCAACTCGTCAGGGAACCGGCAATCATCGTCTTTCCTGACGGGCTTTTCCCCGGCAACATAAAAGATGGTAGGTGGCCCCTCAGGGTTAGGCACCTCAAAAGTTTTCAGCTGCTTGACATTCAATTCCTGTTATAGGCTTGACAATCCCTGGCGGGACTCTGACATCCTCTAGCAGGTCTTCGAGGCGATGCGTCCCCGGTGTAGGATAGATGGAGAGAGGAGCTGTCTTGAATACCCCTTCTTCTTGTGTAATGAATGGTACATGTGGGGGAGCCACATAGCCTGGGGGTGGTGGAGGAAACCAGCCGCCTTCCTCGGCCCTCCTCTTTCCCTTGTCTTGGGCGGCTTGGGGAGCTTGCTTCGCCTTCTCTAAGTACAGATTGGCATCTGACAAGTGACACTCGAACACCTAGAACGGGTGGAGGTCGGCGAAGATTCTGACTTCCTTCCCCTCGCAAGGGTACTTGATACATTGGTGTAGGGTGGAGGGCACTACTCTGTTCTGGTGTAACCAGGGCCGGCCAAGCAACGCCTTATAGGAGGTGTTGGAGTTGATGACGTGGAACTGGGCCTTGGTGGTGAAATCATCAAAGGTCAAGTTGAATTCTGCGACCCCCATGGGCACCTCGCATTTCTGGTTAAAACTAGTAATCTTGACATTCTTGATCTCAACCAGGTGCACGTCAAAGTAGTGCTTTTGGTACACCCGGTAGGGGAGTATATTCACTGCCGCCCCTGGGTCGATCAGGACCCTGTTGATAGGTTGGCCGTTCAGTTGCCCCTTCATGTAGAGGGGTCTATTATGACTGCAGGTGGGCAGGAGCATGTCATCTTCTGTGAAAGCCACAGCTACTTCAGGTTATATTTCTGCCAAACAGGCTTCAAGGCGTGCTGGCGTCTGGAGTGCGGCAATGATGGCTTGCCGTGTTTCTTCATCCAAAGACAGCATCTCCCATACGGTGAATCGGGCCGGGATCTTCTTGAGGTGTCTGACTATTCGGTCGGTAGCCCGCACCTTGAGTAATTTCATCTCTTCGACCTTGCCGCGCCTGCCCCCACCTTGAGGCTGGGGTGTCAGATCAGGGGATGCCTACTTTGTGGGTTCTGTTACATCCTGTTGAGCCCGTGGGGCCTGTTGGGCTTCCTCTGTTTCTTGCATGAATTCGGCAAGGTTTGGGATGCCGTTAAATTCTTCTTCAGGTTGAGCAGGAGCCGCCGCCGGTGGAGCTCGGGGACTGCTTGCTTTTCTGGCCGAAGGAGACCCTTGGGAGCGTGCCTGCCCCCCTACTCGGGTTGACAGGAACTCGACGAATGAAGGGGTGCCTTGGCTCCTGGCCCCTCCGGGATAGAGACCCGACGAGGGAGGGATCTCGGTGCCCCGGACCTCGGGTTCGGGGACCCGGTATGGCTGCTCTCCCTTGAACATGATGTTGAGGTTGTCCTGAGGAGGGCGCCCCCACTTCCTCCCCGACCTGGTGGCATGTTGGGAAGTGGACGCTTCAGCCTAGCTCACCTCCGTCAGCTCATGGGGTAGCTCTTCTTCTTTTTCTTCCAGGGAGAGGGTAGTGTCGAACAGCGCCGAGAGGGTGTTGCAAGCGATGACGACCTCCTTTTTCTTCTTGCTCCTGGGTCTTCTCTTCTTCTTCTTCTTTCCTGCTGTAGCCAGCGGCTGCTCTTGGGGAAGTTCACCCCATAGGGGAGGCTCTTTCTCTGCTTCAGCTTCTGTTCCTGGAGCCAGTTCGAGTGATTCGAACTTCTTCCAGGGGACATACTCCTTCAGCTCCACGGGCTGGATTTCGAGCTATTCATAATCTTCAAGCCCATCAATAATAGCCTGGAGTCTTTCAACCCGCCGGGCTGGTCTTCTTATGCATCTGCAGCGGGACAGAGCTCTTTTTGTTGTGAGTGGGCCGCCTCACGACCAGCCGAGGGGCCGTGTCGTGCCAGACCGGGCTCACCAGGGGTGGTGCAGGCAGGGGCGTCACACCCCTCAGGTGAACTCCCGGGGTGGGCCGAGGGACATGTGCTCTTCTATTTTTCCTGGGTACAGTCTGCCAACCCCCTTGGTCTTGAGCCGGTGCCATGATAAAAGTCTCATAAGTGGCGCAGGTGCTGGCCTCCGTCCACTCCTCAGGCAACTCCTGGTATAACGAGACCATATTGACGGTGGAGGTTATGCTGGGCAGCTCATGCGGTTGCGGGGGGTCTACCTTATGCTCCCCCATGTCCAGCTCCCCGTTCTTGATTAAGAACTCAATAACGTCCTTGAAGACATAGCAGTCCTCAATGGTATGCCCGAGCATCCGGTGGTACAGGCAGAAGCGCGGGTCATCTTTCTTCTTCAGGTCACCGGGCCTCTTCGGCTCCGGCAGTGTGATTTTATTGTAGCTGGTTGCCCACTCAAACAGGAGCTTGGACTTGTCTCGGGAGAAGGAATATAGCTTATTTCTCATCTTCTCCCTCAGTGAGGGGCCCTCCCGCCGTTCCGTGGTTCTGGGCTGGGGAAGGCTGGCAGCCCCCTTGGCTTTCTCCTTCTATTTCTCAAAGGCTTGGAAATCTAATGTGTGCACCTCAGGGGGAGCTGGCTTCTTCTCGGCATGCCTGGCTCTCTGGCTGGACACGGCCGGAGTGGAGGAATATCGGGCCAGAAATGCCTCGATCTCTGCTACCACATTGTTCAGGCGGTCAAATGTCTTGACTTCGGTGCCAATCATCCTTTCCAGGATTTCTTTCTTCAGGTTCTGCTTGCAGATCTGCACCGCATCCTCCTAGTGCGGGGGACGCCTGCACCTCATGCTGAGGTTCCTCCATCTTTTGATGTAGTCGAGGGCCGACTCATCATTCTTCTGCCTTGTGGCGTAAAGTTCTGCCATAGTGACTTCCCGTTCAGTAATGTAGAATCTTTCTTTGAACTTCTTCTGCATGTTGGGCCAATTAGCAACAGACCCGGGTGGCAAGCTGGAGTACCACTCAAAGGCAAGCCCGGTGAGTGTCGAGCCAAAAAATTTCAGGAGGTAGGCCTCATCAGCAGCCAAATCCCCCATGACGTTCACATAATAAGCAATGTGCTCCCGGGGAGACCCTTGCCCATTGAACTTTTCAAACTTCGGTGGCTTGGTGACACCAACCGGCAGCTTCTTTGCGGCATAGTGAGCCGGGTAGGGCACCCGGTAGACGTCGAATGGCGTCTGATCCCCGTCGCCTCTCTCTGACAATTTCATGTCTATCATTTGTTCAAGCATCAACCGGCTAACTGCTGTTGGGTCGACCGGGCTTGGATAGAAATGGGTGGGCTGAGCGCTCGGTGTGGCAAACACGGTCGCCTGGGGGGCCATGGGGGACCCTTGGGAAAATAAAGCCTGTGGCGGGGCCGGTGTCGTGTAATGTGCCTGCTGCGGGGGCGCGCCCCCGAGAGGGCTGAGGGTTGCTGGAAGAGCTGCAGCTTGTAGACCTACTTCTGAAGATTGCCCACTGTCCCTGGGCGCTTCGGGTAGAACCTCGGTCTGCCAGGACATCGAGGGTTGTGTGTTCCGCTCATTCAGTTGCTTCTTTAGTGACTCAATTTCTTGCTGGAATCGTTGTATCATGAGCAACATTGTCGGGTCGGCTGTGGGGGGATTGGGCATGCCCCCTGTCTCTTCGGCCAGGGCATCCTCGGACGATGTGGAGGGTCCGCTGCCCGTGCCCCCAGTGGTGACAACATTGGCCGTCAGGGCCGCAAGGGGTTCCTCAAGGAAGGTCCCTTCGGCGCCTGTCTGTGCCGCGCTGCCTGCCGCTCTTCCCCTTCTAGTGAGAGGCCCCGGCCTGGCGGCGAGTCTGGCCATTTCTTCAGGTTGGTAGGTAAGGCCCCATACCGACCGCGAACTCCTGCCATATTGCAGGTGAAGATTCTCCAGCTCCTGTTTCTCTTCGTCGCCTTCCTGGATGATCTTCCCAGGAACACCAGCCTGTCGAAGACCGATCGTCGGAGCGGCGCTTCCTCCCGGACAGGGGACTGGCGTGGTCCTCCGAGCGATTCCTCGACTCTGCACTGGGTGCGAGTCGGGCTCCTTCTTCCTGGAAATCGGAGGCTACTGCCCCCAGCAGTCTCTGGCGACCCAAGGGAGTGCTACCTGGGCCCCGGAGGTAGTTTCTCATGGCCTGCTCGATCCCTTCCCACTCTTGGTCGGGGAGAGCAGTCGATGGTTGTGCACCGATGGAAGGAACAGGAGGGGAGTAAACCCTGGGTGCCGGGCGGGCAGCATTATGTCGGCGCCCACGGCGATGTCGGCGGGCATTCTCGGGCGGCACCGGCATGACGGGTGCTGGTTGGTGAGTCGGGGTTGTCACCTCGACCCTCTCATCTCTTCAGGCCCTCCTCGGGCGGAAAGTGCTAGGCCCCGCCTGGGCAGGTGCAGTGGGTCGGGCCTCCTTGGGGACCCAGGTTTGCTTTAACTTGGCCGGCCTGTGAGCCGGTGCAGTCTTTGGTGATGCGGCCAGAACAGCGGGCGTCACCTTCTCCTTCAGCTTCTCCAGCCCCTAGAAAGAGTTTCGGACCGGGATAGTCGGGACGACGCGGTCCGGTGTCACCTGGGACCTTTGCCCATCCAGGCGGACTCGGAGGGTCCCGACAGTCATAGATTTCCTAGAGTTAGACATGCGGTGCCCCGAGACGGCGCTAGTGTTGTTCCTCCGGAGCCTCCTCCGGTGAGATGCCGACCCCTGGTGGGATGGGCCGGCAGTTTGGTGCACATGGTGCACATTGCAGCTCAGCGTTGTTGTCGGGACACCGTTGTTGTTCCTGGCCACAGCTTGGCCGATAACAGCTTTAGTGACCCCCGGAGCGGGAGCGTTGGTCTGGGGCTCGTCAGGTGCTTTCACGTCGAGGATGTTGACTGATAGATAAGAATGCATGTCGTTAATACATCCACTACCAATATTAATTATCGGCCCACAAATTAATTATAAGGAAATAGTTAAGCGGTGAGTCCGAGTCGAGTCCACAGGGAAATTTAGATTTTAAGGTAGAAAACCTTGAGTTGTATACTTAGAAATTAATGACAAATAGACACTAAAAGAAGAGTTGACAAATTCAAATGAACTAACCTAGGTGAATGGACTAAAGAAACTAAGACACAAATAAAAACAAATGCAAGGACGTCTTCTAAAGAAAGATACTACGTTTAGATAGGAGGAAGCAGAAAGACGAAGATAACGATCAGAAACAAAATACTTCCACTAAATTGATATTAAATCAAGAGTGTAATTGCAGAGTACTAATCAGACCTAGGCCCGCCAACATTAATGGGTTAACTAAATTAAACTATGAGGAAAAGGCTACACTAGACAGAGGAATGAACTGGGATTAACAATATGCGAAGAACAGAAAAAGGTAGAAGAAACTGTCCAGCACTTAAAGGCCTCCGTACTCCACTTCTATTCGTCTCGTAGCCACAAGTGGCTGAGCAGCTGCCACAAGGAAGCTTCTCTTCTGTTCTCTGCCTGTCTTCACGTAGTGGGCACCATGATCACACGCAACCACAGAAGAAGCCCGCCGTGACCCCACTGCATGCACAACCGAGGGTAGCAAAAAGGGGTCACGCTAGCAGAGCCGCGGCAGCACGGGATCTTCACTAGACAAACGGTGCACCCCACACCGAGGAAACTCGCCAGCAACAGTAGCTACGAATGAGGAGTGCCGCCCACGGACGGTGCTGGACGCTCGGCAGCAGGACGAGTTCACCCCAGGAAGCCACGCTTCAAGCACGGCGGAATAGGAATGAAGGCCCACAGTTCGCGACGGAGCTTTGCTGCTTGCTTTCTCCCGTGACGGGTGCCCAAACAGCAGCAGCAGAAGATGCGAACGGCCGACGCTCCGCCGTTCCCTTCTCAAACACGACCGCTCCCGCAGAGAGCCACCAAAGAGAGAGAAAGAGAGCTGCGACAACAAAGCTAAAAAAAATAGTAACTTCGAAAGAAAACCAAGCATGAACTGAACTAAAACAAACGCCCCAGAAAGAACCCCCAACAAAGAAAACCAAAAGCAAAGCTAACCCGAGAAAACCCAAAACAAAACAGAAGAGAGAAAAAAACCCCGTACAAAAGACGAACCCCCTTCTACGTTCCTGGAGCCCTCCTTTTATAGGGGCACAGCTCGCCCAGAACTCCACAGAACCACCGCCGCTTTCGTTGCCATTATCCAAGCTCCGTCGGTACGACGCTTTCGCAAATGCCTCTCTCACCAAGAGCGAACCACCCACCGTTCACGCTACCGCGAACGTCACCCACGGAGCGAACTGCCTCCGCATCCTTGGCTGCATCTTACGCGAGCATCTCGCTTCCGAAGCCTTCGCTGCGTCCACTTATCTCATCGCAACCACCAGCTGCCAACCATGCATGGCTGGCCACTTTTATCTTCAACCGCTAAAGCCTTCATGCACGTGATGATCTTATGCATTTCATGCATACTGTAGCCACCGTGATGCCTTCTATAGCCATCTACGTGAAGGAAGCTTATCACCGTGCCACATTTAGCTGCTAGCCATGCATGTGTTTCTGATATTTAAATTAAGCCCAAGGTCTTGCCAATATATTGCATCTCTGCCACTCATATATATATACACGTGATATATACAGCCACCTTGATTGATTCATGCAACCCACTTGTAGCTATCTACGTGAAGGAAACCCGTAACCACCATGCATGTGTTTCAAGTCAAGCCCATTTAAATGGCTGCCAAAGAAAGTCCACTTGACCTGCTGGTTGAGCCTTTCGATCCCCATATAGCCTTGCACCTGTCATTAGAGAAATACATATGTGATATCAAACGTTTGTTTAATCAATGTAAATCTCATTAGACAAATTACTCCCAAATAATTGTTGTTTTCTATGAGAACCCACATATTAATAGAAATCTATTTCTATCATCATTTTCACACATAATAAGTAATTTTATTTAGAATATTCTCCCAAATATACAGAAATAATATGTGAAAATATGAAGCTATCATTGACAAAGGCCACCCCCAAGAAGTTGGGGAAGCCCACGGTGGGAGGGAAACTCCCAAAGTTGAGGGGGACCACCAGGTAGCCTCCCCGAACATGGTTCCCAACGACCTGAGGGCCGCAAGTGACTGCCATTGTCGGCACCATGACGCGATTTTCCTGCATTTGCAAGGATAGCGCAATTAGTATTACAAGAAGGGGGCCGCAGGGCCCTTAATTCTGGCAAAGAGATGAAGGGTGGATTGATCCCACCGGGCATGCCAGACTTGTGGACGCACTTTAAAATTCACCGTTCTTGCTTGGCGTGGAGGTGGAGAGTCTATTGAGTGCGTGGGCGTGCCAGTCACCGAAGTGACAGTCAATTCGGGCTCCGAAGAGCCCAAGGTGCGCTCGACCTGACTTCGTCAGATGATTGTGTGGTTCGTGTCGGGACCAGATCCCGTCATGCCATTAAGGGTCATGACGTCATTTACATCCCCCATACTTGGGAACACCCTTGATTAATTGCCGAAATTAGGGGCCCTGCGGCCGAAAGAAATAATATTAACTGCGCGAGAAAGGGACAGGAATAAATCACACTAAAGTCCGCATCAGGATGTGAGCCATTGGCCATGTCGGTCACTCGTGGACCTTTTCATATTCGGACACGGATCCGTGATAGAAACGCGACGGAAACCGAGGTGAACCCGTTCAAATGTCTGCCGAATGCACGGTAATTTTAATAACGGCTCGGAAGGGATCCGGGGCGAGAAACGAATCCGGTCTGATTGGGATGTCGGCCCAGGACTAGGTCGGGGCCTGGCCATCTCGGGACAATTCCCAAGACTCGGGCCCGGCCTGAGAGGGCGGCATTATTGTTCCTTCTGCGTCGGGTCACGGAGAGAGATGGGGCTGCAATGTGGACCCTAGCATTTTTTTTATCTGAGGTTTTAATTATATGTTCCTCTCTTTCCTTTTGCCGTTCATTTCTTATTTAGGCATTTGTTCCGAATGATTTCTTCTCCCCCCCCCTTTTTGTTTATTATTATTATATTTTATTATTATTTTTTATCACTATTTCACATTTTTTGTTTGTTTCCTATATATATGTTCGAATTTCTTCATTTATCACAATTTTCATTAATTTATTTATTATTACTATTATTATTATCACCAATATCATTATCATTATGTGTTATATGTATATATTTCCCGGAGAGAGAGGGCCGCTGGAGGGTGTACCGGCGAGGGCTATGGGGAGCATGCCGAGGAGGGCGTCCCAAGGCGTACCGGCGAAGGGAGAAGAGGGTGCGCCGGAGAAGGCACCAAGGGAGTGTCCCAGCGGAGGTTAGAGGGTGCCGGGGAAGCGCCAAGGGAGTGTGCCGGGGAGGGAGTTGGCGGGCGCACCGGGCTAACTCGAAGTCTTTACAACGTCTGCTTGTGCGAGCAGCGTCTGTACACTATCCATTTGCTGCAACTCAAGGTCTGTACACTGGCCGATGGCTGCAACACAGAGTCTATACACTGGCTTAGCAAACCCACAAGTCCGTATATTGGTTGCGCAGCTTGCCCACAAAGTCTGTACGTTGACTGGCTGCATGCACACAGAGTCTATACATCGGCTGGTTGCTGTAACACGAAGTCTGTACGTTGGCTGGCTGCTGCAACACAAAGTATGTACGTTGGCTGGCTGTTGCAGCACAAAGTCTGTACACTGATCAGCTCAAAGTCTATACATTGGCTGGTTGCTGCAACACGAAGTCTGTACATTCATCAGCTCAAAGTCTGTACGTTAGCTACATTCATCAGCTCAAAGTCTATACATTGGCTGGTTGCTGCAATACAAAGTCTGTACATCGGCTGGTTGCTACAACACAAGGTCTGTACATTGGCTGGTTGCATGCACGCAAAGTCTGTACATTGGCTGGCTGCTGTGACACCAAGTCTATACGTTGGCTGGTTGCCACAACACGAAGTCTGTACATTAGCTGGTTGCTGCAATACAAAGTCTGTACATCGGCTGGTTGCTGCAGCACGAAGTCTGTACATTGACTGGCTACATGTACACAGAGTCTATACATTGGCTGGTTGCTGCAACACAAAGTCTGTACGTTGGCCGGCTGCTGCAACACAAAGTCTGTACGTTGTTGTCATAAGCACATTAAGTCTATACATTCATTCACGGCATGTCTGAACATCCATTTCCCATGTACATACTCTACTATATGCATTTGTGCAATCCTTCATGCAAAGTCTATACATTGCTTGTTGAGTTCGTGCATCAGTTTACCAAGTCTGTACATTGTGCTCCACTTCGGGAAAGGCCATTCCATACGAGACGGAGGGAGAGAGAGAGACGGAGATTGAGACGGTGAGAGAGAGAGGGAGACAGAGGGAGAGACGGGGAGTGAGACGGTAAGGAGGAGTGTGCCGGTGAAGGGCCAAAAAGGTGTGTCGTTGAAGGGCTGTTAGAGTGTACCGCTGAAGGAAGGGTAGGGGGTGTACCGGCCAACGAAGGTAGAGGGCATACCGGCGAAGGCTGGGACAGACGTGCCGATGAAGGCCCACTCCTCTATTACTCATTTTAAGGCTTTTCTTTTCTTCTTTTCTCTGATCTTCATGTAGTTTTATACAAATCTTTTCTCCTTCTCCCCCCAACATTTTCTTTTGCAGATTGAGCATTTAATTCACCATGTAGTCATTTCATCCAATTCTTCTCATGTTGTCCGCAGTGCCTCATTTCGGTTAAAGTGTTCATCGTTCCATTCGTTCGTTGTTTTCTTTGCCTTTTGATGTATTGTTGTTCCATTTGTTTGTTGCTTCCTTTTACCTTTTAACATGTTATTATTTTTGATGAAAATTCGGCAGCATCTCCCCTTGACCCAAGCGTAAGGGAGATAAAGGGAACGCGCCCACATGGAGTGACGGAACCCGACAGTTGGAGGTGGGCGCCCGAGAGCCACAACACCTTTACAAAACCTCAGAAAACTCGGAGGAAACGACGGACGGGAAACCTCTAAGACTGGACAGGGTGTACTGTGGGGGTACCAGGCTAGGGTGAGACCAAGTGTGCCGCTGGGGCACCAAGGGAAAGTGCACCGCTGGGGGCTACTATGGGTGTGCCGGCCAAGGTGCCGGAAGGGTGTGCCGCTGGGGGAAAGTGCAAGCGCAATGAGCAAGGCTCCAGAAGGGTTGGTCTGCTAATGGGGCAGGGTGTTAGTCAAACCCACAGGGACCCCGGCAGGAGGGGAGAAGGTTCAAAGGGGCAGACACGGGTGAAGGCGTTGGGCTTCACAGGAGGAGGTTCGTGACCTCAAACCATTCAAGATGGCACCGGATCCAGAGGAAACCGTCGACGTGAGGGATGAAAACAAACACCGGAAAGGGAAGGAAAAGACGATCAAGCGCATTGTGACCCAAACCGACGAGACGAATAGAAAACCCGCTGAGGGGGACTATCTTCATTCACGGGGGAGCAAAGGGCCGTAGCCGTCCATATACATTACAAAGCATGCCCGAGCTAAGGCTACGGGCAAGAAAGAAAAAAAAAACCCAGAGAACAAAAGAACGGAGAGGAAAAAAAGAACAAAAGAAGAGGAGGTGTTGGGGATCGAAGCAGGGACGACCGTTCACTGCTCTTTCCCCCACTTCCCCTACTACATCAAGCCCTCTCTCTCTCTCTTACTCTCTTTTCTTTGCCTGGTGGTCGTCGGAAGACTCCACGCCGGAGCCCTCTCCCTTTTCTTCTCCCTTCTCCTTCTTCTCGTATGTGGCTCTGTGTATGTTCGTCTCTTCTCTCTTGTGTGTCCCCCCCTTCTCCCTTTCCTCTTCGTGAGAATGGGAGTGGTTTTATACTCCCAGCAATGGGAGACCTCGAGCACGGCAGTCGGAGGTGGGAAGTGCTGGGTCATCACGGAGTTTGACCTCCCCGTCCTTCGGTGGTAGAGGGATAGCTTACGTGGCCCAACCCCTGGTTGACACCTCGGACAGCCCACTGCACGCCGAAGATCCGTAGGGCATGGGCGTGAGGTATGGTCCGCCGGACGTGCCGTTGAAATGCCTTCACGCTGTGCCGCTGGCGGGCTCAAGAAGTGTGCCGCTGGGGTTCAAAGGGCGTATCGCTTGAAGGCCAAACGGGCGTGCCGCTGAAGGCCAAGGAGGGCGTGCTACTGAAGCCCCAAATGGGCGTGCCGCTGAAGGCCAAATGGGCGTGCCGCTGAAGGCCCAAATGGGTGTGCCGCCAAGGGCCAGGGGCTGTGCCGCTGAAGGCCACCAGGGTGTGCCGTTGAAGGCCAAGGGTGTATTTCTGAGCCCATTCTGAGCCCATTCTGAGCCCATTGTGAGCACGAGTCATGGCCCGTTTGATTTTCTCCGTGGCCCGTGGTTTGTGAGGCCCTTGGGGGCTGATCTCTCTTTACCGTCGTGACTCCGGAAGCGGTCTCACACAGCGTGTGTTGATGTTCAGAGTGTCCGGATGGCCCTCTTTCTTCGTAGTCTCTTCAGTTGAAGTCGTTGCTAATGCCGGGCTAATTGGGACGCATGGGCATGCAATTTTGCATGTCCACAATTCATTTCTGTAATTATTGTAATATTTTTACTGGGAGTTACCGTACTTGGCCGAGGTCATCTTCCCCACGCCCGGAGCGTGGAGGTACACTCGCCACCCTCCTCGTAGGCATTTGCTTTACTCGTATACATTCTTATATGTCGCTGTTAGTGATAGGATAATTAGCTCGCCAAATATTTTATTCACCGCTGCGAGAGAGTGAGCGAAACCCATCCCGTGACCCGATACGGGCACACAAGAGAGCCAACCACCCTAGCTCACTGCCGATTTTTCAACCGTGCACATCCAAACGCTTCCCTCGCTAAGGGACGAGTCGCGAGCTTGCTAGAGTCCCGGTTTGCATCAACTTGGAGTCAGGTTCACATGTCCGTCCCGCTTCAGTAAGAGATAATATCTTCAGTGTTTGAGAGCTTGGACCACGGCATAGAACTCCTTATCGTATGTGGAGTAACGGAGCTTTGCATCAGAAAGCTTCTCGCTGAAATATGCCACAGGGTGGCTTTCCTGGCTAAGCACTCCTCCTATACCTACACCAGATGCATCACATGATATCTCAAAGACTTTAGAAAAGTATGGCATGCGGAGGATAGGGGCTTTGGTCATGAGCTCCTTTATGACAGAAAAAGCCTGGGAGGCGGCATTAGTCCACTCAAAATTTTCTTTACAGATGTAATTCGTAATGGGTGCCATAATGGTGCTAAAGCTCTTAATGAAGCGTCTATAAAAAGTGGCTAACCCATGGAAACTGCGAACGTCATGGACGTTCTAGGGCTCTGGCCAGTCGACTAAGGCTTGGACCTTGGATTGGTGCACAGACACTCCATGACTTGAAACAACAAATCCGAGGAAAGTGACCCGGTCTGTCATGAATTCAAACTTCTTAAGGTTGGCATACAGGGTTTCTCTCCTCAAAGTCTCACAGACTTCCCTTAAATGCTGGATGTGGTCCTGAGGGTTGTGGCTATAGATGATAATGTTGTCAAAGTAGACGACAACAAATCGACCAATGAGAGGGCGAAGGACTTCCATCATAAGTCTCATGAAAGTGCTAGGGGCATTGGATAGCCTAAACGGCATGACGAGCCACTCATACAGACCTTCTTTTATTTTAAAGGTTGTCTTCCACTCATCCCCTGGTCGGATTTGGACCTAGTGGTGGCCACTTTTCCAGTCAATCTTTGAAAAGATGTTGGCTCCACTCATCATGTCAAGCATATCATCAAGACGGGGAATGGAAAATCTATACTTGACAGTGATTTTGTTGATGGCGAGGCTGTCAACACATATCTGTCAGGTGCCATCTTTCTTCGGTGTAAGCAAGACAGGAACAACACATGGACTCTTGCTCACCCTGAGGAAACCCTTTTGAATAAGGTCCTTGACAATTCTTTGGAGCTCAACATGCTCCTTGGGGTTCAATCGGTAATGGGGAAGGTTGGGTAGGGTGGACCCGGGGACAAGGTCAATGGCGTGTTGTACATCACGCATGGGAGGAAGTTGTGAGGGCAAGTCCTCAGGGAAGATGTCTTGAAAGTCCTGTAGGATTGTCTGGACTTCAGGTGGGACTGAGACTCGGGACTCCTCGGGTGTGATGGTGACGACAACAGCCCAAACATGGGCACCCTCAGTAACCTCTCGATTTAGCTCTCGGACACTGATGAAGTTAAGGCGCCTAACTAGGTCGTGACCAACCTTAGGGGCCTTGGGAACGAGTGTGATAGAGGCAGGAGAAGGGGGAGTGAGAAGTTTCCCTTCATTGGGAGTTCGGGGACTCTCCTGAACCTTGGAGGTTCTAGTGGGGGTGGAAGTGGAACTCTTTCCCGGGGTCACCTTTGGGGGTGTCGGGTACAACTGTATCTTCTTCTCATTATGTGAGAAGGAACACTGATTAGACCAACCAAATGTAGTAAGATCTACATCATAGATTCATGGTCATCCTAGAATGATGGTTCCGACCTTCATAGGCACTACATCGCATAAGATCTGTCCTTGGTAGGACTGGAATTGGATGGGAATGACACACGTAGTGGTGATGGGGATAGAAGTGTCGTCAACCCAAGCCACGTTGTATGGCCTAGGATGAGGGTGGGTATGTAGACCTAGACGGGAGATAAAGTCTGAAGAGACTGCATTGATACATCTCCCGTTGTCAAAGATCACCTTGCAGGGTTGAGACTTCACCATGATGTAGGTTTGGAAGATGGAGGTTCGACGTCAGTCGTCCTCCTGGGGGTGTGTTAAGATGCAACATACTACACCTAATCTTCCCTGGCTGGAACTCTCGGAAATATCTCTCACTTGCATGTACTCGACATGCGTGCTATCAAATCCTACATCCATTTCCTCAAATTGGGCGATGAGGTCAGGATCAGCCATATATCTCTCAATGTCTTCTCCTTCCTGAGGTGGAGGCTCCATAGGCTGGGGGTCAGTGATGACCAAGGCTCGGGTGGGGCAATTAGTCGCAACATGCCCTAGGTTATGGCACCTAAAGCAGTGAATTCTCGAGACAGGGACTGGTTGGGAGGTGCTA
Source organism: Amorphophallus konjac (assembly GCA_022559845.1). Taxonomy (NCBI): domain Eukaryota; kingdom Viridiplantae; phylum Streptophyta; class Magnoliopsida; order Alismatales; family Araceae; genus Amorphophallus; species Amorphophallus konjac. The sequence continues at coordinate 460,452,980 of CM040121.1, read as the reverse complement.
GGGATGACTCCCTTTCCCTTGTCATCCCTCCTATCAGCTGGCGGAGTGTTCTCCAGCCTGGGCACAGCAGCGAGTGTAGGTATGGGGTTCCTTATGAAAGGAACAGTAAGGGCAACGGCGCGGAGTGGGGTAGTAGTAGGGAGATAGGAAGTGGAGGGGCCAGACCTCTCAGAGTAGCGGACCATGGGGTTTCGTGGTTCAGGTTGGCGGTAGGTGTGAACCTGAGGTGGGACCACCATTTGAAACCGCTCGACATCTCGAGCAACCTGATAGACATGCTCGAGGGTGTTAACCTCTCGTAGGAACAACTCCCGCTGTATGCTCTCGTGTAGGTCAGCCCTAAACTGTGTGAGGGTGACAGAGGCATCCTCCACGACTTGACTCCGAAGGAAGAACTCATCAAATTTGGTGATGTACTCCTCCACAGAATTTCCATCTTGGGTGAGTTTCTGCCATTGGTCTAAAAGACACTGAGGGTAGGAGGGTGGTAGATACTTCTCCCTTAGTTTCTCCTTCATTTCTTCCCACGTGTTTATGGGCTCCTCTCGTCTCCTTGCAAGGAGATTCTCGATGTTGCACCAGTAGGTCTTAGCTTGACCTAGGAGCTTTATTTTGCCAAATCTCACCCTTATAGTAGGGGTCATGCGGCGATGCCAATCAAAATATTGGTCCATCCCGGTCTCCCAATCAAGATACGTGGCGGGATTGAGGGACCCATCAAAGCTGGGAGCGTCTATTTTGACGTTCTGTAGGATGATCTCCTCATCATCGTGGTCTCTCCCTCGAGGCGCACGATCTTCTTGCTCTCTACCTTGAGGAGTCTGATTCTAGCGAGCTTGGTCTCTCTCTTCCCTAAGGTTGGCTACGGGATCTCCGCGGTCATTCAACCTTCCTTCCTCTCTCGTCATTCGATCCTCTAAGGCTCGAATCCTCTCATCTAGCTCCGCTCGTAATTGGCCTATGGATTCGTCAAACTGGGCCATAAGGTTATGCTCGAGCTGGACTAACATAGCACTCACACTCTTCTGATCTATGGGTGATTGTAGCGTTGAAGGGCGGTCTAGACGGCCTGACAAATTCCTGGACCAACGTGGCATGCACGGGCTTGGACCTAAATGATGCAATCATGCGACCAAAAATTAGCAAGGTGTAGACCCAACTTATTGGCTAATATGCAAAGGGTCAATTCTTTTTGTGAAGGGACCGATCAGGGAGAGTTGCTCGCCCGTAGGCGAAGTAGTTGTGGAACTATCTCCTGACAATTATGGTGCCCTAATGCGGCAGTTCTAGGGCTTAAAGGAAGGGCGCATACAAGCTCTCTCTCTCCGTCCACAGCGATACACTCAGGAGACAGAATGCATGGATCGGGCTCTCTCTCACTTCCTCGCGCTACAATTGAAAAATATACGAAACGAGCAAGAGATTGGAGCACGTACCTAGCTAGACTAAAAAGTCTAGCTTCGATCGGAGATGAGGGCGAGTGGGGACATGCGTGTCCGCACGGCGTCGACGAAGCTTGAGCGGTTACAAAAAAATTCACTCAACGCAGGGAGGGTGCAATTATTACAAAACCGCGTAATTAAAAAAATTTCCCGCGCAGGGGAACAAATTAATCTAATTTCTTTGCGCAGGGAGACTCAGGGGACACTCACACTCCGTAAATTACAGACTGTGTGTCGGTGACCGGGTGACTCGGGCGCCGGTCGAGCCGTCGTTGTGGACTCGGGTGCCACAATCAATGATTAAATCAAATGATTTATATATAGGTAATATAAATACATATATATATATATACTATTATAGATATATTTATACAACAAATCCTCTTTTTTAAAAAAAAAATCTTTTTTGCTTTTTTTGTTTAACCTTTACCTTGCGTGTTTCACGCGGCTGGGGCCTGGGTCAGCGGAGGTTACGCACGCGGTGAGGGCAGCCAGCGAAGGCGGGCGCCCAGCTGGCAAACGCGGGGGCTGGCAACGCGTTCGCGGGCGAACGGACACGCTGGCGGGCGTGGTTGTACGGATCAGCGCAGGGGGGCGGGCAGCGCACGCAGGTGTGGAAGCGGGCGTCAAGGCGACGGCCCAGCGAGCGGGGGCGGGAACATGCGTATGGCAAGCGCTGGTGGCTAGCAGGCGGGCGTGCGGAGCAGGGTGGATGGGCGCGCGTAGGCGGGCACGACGCAGGCGCGGGCGCTTCGCAGGCGGGACGGGCACTGTAACGCCCGAGAAATTTCTATGGATTTCTCAAAAATTTAAAAATATAATTATTAATAATAAATAAAAAGGGGCAATTAAATAAATGAAATCTATTTGGCCATGACCCTACATTAATCCAAGAAGATTAGGCCCATTTAAAGGAGTCCACTTGGCCCAAGTTGTAGTTTTGGACTTTGGCCCATGTTCTAGAAGCAAAGGATCGGTTCATTCACGGAACTTAGAGATAAATAGGATAAATATATGGATAATGGAGGGAAAGAGTTTGAATTAGTTTCAAATTCAGCTCCCAGACCGATAAGCGGTCTATCGGGAGACCGCTTACGCCCGGCAAACGGTCGCTAAAACGACCGCTTATCTCTGCAGATTCCGTGAGAAAAAGAAAGAGCAAAAAGATTAGAGTTTTGACGTTTTAACTTCTAGAGACCAAGGTGTAAGGACTTGTAATCATGCCTAGGACTCTCAGAGGCTGGTTCTATGCCAAATAAGGACTCTAGAATTGATCTAATCCATGAAACCCTAGCTAAACCCCATAAATAGACCCTAGGTTTCACTTACGCGACCCCTACGTTTGGCTCGCGTGGAACTAAGGTAAAGAGGAAGTTTCAGAGGTAAGTTTCTTCTAGGAAGTTGTTGCTTATAGTTAGATCTAACTTGTCTGAAAATTTCGTGTTAGGGGATCAAGCCTACAGGAAGTTAGAGGCGTCCAAAGTTGTTGATGCTACACTAACAACCCCGGAACTTGAGCAACGGACCAGTGAAGATCAGGAGATTAGGAACCCAAAACGAGGTATTTAGAAACTGCACCTTTAGAACTTTTTGTTCTCCTTTATATCTTCTATCTACCCTCGAATTTTCATGTCCATGGGTCAAAGGAATCAGGAGATACAGGAAGGTGAAGTTGCTGGTTCAGCTCAGGACAAGTAGGAATTAGGGTTGACTTCCAGCCCTAAATTTGGAGTTTAGGAACACTACCAGAAGTGGGTCATCTCATGAAAGGCTTAAATTGAATGTCAGGAACAAAAGCCCTCTGGTTTCAATTGATTTCATGCACTATATGTGAAGAATTTTATGTTTTCATTAGGACTATGCATCTAGTGTATCATTCATGCATACTTTCTTAGCCCTAATTGAATTAAAAGACATTCTCTTATCATTTTACATGAACCCATGCATATTGTTGGCCTATATTCATTCTATCATGCTATAGAAGTTTATATATGTTGATTTCTAGACATGATATGTTTTAGTTAGTATTTTTATTTCCTAATATTTAGTTTTTCGGCAAACACAGTAAGAAACGATCTTACTGTAGATCGCCTGATAAAACTATCGGCCCTACGATAGACCGCTAGACAGAAGAGAAGGTCTTCTTCTAGATCGTTTTCAGATTCAGATTTTTGTATTTAAGTTAACCCGAAACTTAATGCAGAATAAACCAAATTAGTATACATTAAGCCTAGTTAAATAGGTTTTTACCTGTTTTAGACTTATTTTCATATGTTAACAAGTCATTCTAGTAGATTTCATGATTCTTTATGCACTTGAAATTATTTTGAATCTTATATTATTTTCATGACCAACTATATACTTTTGTAAATTAACTTGGATTTATAAATGGACCTGTCTAATTGATTTAATCGCTATTTTATCATAGTCACTCTTTCTTATCTCAGAGTCATTTTCATAAGTACATGGTGTATACTCCGGTATGTGACCATCAGATACACCTTTGCACGTTAGGCACACAATCTTGGACTTGATAACCTCTCCATTAGATATTCCTTCCAACGGATTAGGAAATCTTGTTTCAAGGCCTCTGTAAGTCTCCGTGAGCCTAGGATTCGCTCCAGGATGCCGAGCTAGTTGTACCATTAAATCCCAATTGTCTAGAATGCACTATCATCGATTTCTGGAATTCTATATTGTAAACGGTCTTAGATTCGACCGCTAAGGCCCATTAACGGTCTAGCCCATGACCGCTACTATCTTAGAGTCCAGACCGATTTCTCTGGATTCGGCCCACTCTAAACGGTCCAGCACTAGACCGTTTACTTCATTAAACGGCCCAGTATATGACCGTTCGATTCCTGAGTTCCACTAAACCCGGGGTTTGACCCAAGGGTTGAGATTTCTATGATCCTAGATGGACTATTGATTATCTGGGACTTGTCACTTTATTCAAGATATTTAATTAAATTATGAAAAGTAAAAAATGTACCGTTATGCTGTCAAATTTTCTCTTAGGCATAACCTAGCTATTAATGCATTTCTTGAACTCATATTTCATATTTGGTACATTCTCTTATTAACATTGTATCTTGGAGATCATTATTGAACTTGTTACATACATGGCCAAACTTTGTTGTTATAAATATGGAAGTAGCTTGATTTATACTTGAAGATGTAGTTCGAGTACTGATTGTGTTCAAGGGCTCTATGCTAGTCCCCTCGGCTGATTGTCAGAAATTAACTGTAAACCATGGGGTATGATGCTACTGGCGTCGCATTGCGCTGGGAGTACTTTCTTTATAAATAAGTGAAAATCTACGGGCAATTAATATAGATCCACATAAATTCATGAAGTACTTGCTATTAAGTGGAAGGTACTTACTTGCTTGTTACATGACTTTCTAGTACATTCTTATTACATTCTTGATCATGGAAAAGCCAAACTTACATTCTGGTTATATATTTGGTTAATCTTTCATTCGCATCTTGTCTTGATCGCATCTTGTCATTTGACTTGTACACATGGTTCATCGTATCTACATGATTTTATCTTGTTCTTTAGAGCTAAAACATTAATCACTTTAACATTGCCTTCATGTTGATGCAAAGATACCTACTAGGCAAGTCTGCTCATTACCTACTTTCTCAATTTTCAGGAAGTACTGATGAGTCGGATTCGGATTATTCAAGTAGCGGGTTCGAGAGCAATTAAATGACATGCAGATTGAGAGAAGCCTTAGTGACTTAAGTGTCTAGTCCAGTCATTATGTAATTTTTACTTTATTTGAGTCCAGATGTACTTTGAGATTATTTGATAAAGGAATAAGATTTAAGGTTTTTTGAAAATTACTGGTGCAATTACTTTTGTGTGATTGTATTGCGCTCTGATTTCTTGCTTGCGAGATGTTTACCATGCCGGCTGTTCATGTTCCCGATATTCCTTCTGCTGTATTAAAAGCTCGGGGCATGACAGTTACGGTGGTATTAGAGTGCTCTAAGTCTAAAGACTTAGGGACAATGTCATGTCATAGGTTAAGTCCAAGGCTTAAGGGCCCATACCTATGAACTAAGGAAGAAATTTCCTATCTATGTGAGAATTGGGTAGAGCCCGGGATGAGATAGTAAATTAGCTCTAGATTAACCCTTTTAGATTTCATGGGAGTTGACAATTTGTTATTTCTCTCTGGTACCTTATTCTCACAATGGCTCATCGTGTTGATTGGGGAGGTATGCAACAGACTGTTGCGGGTCTCACCCAAGCGTTACAAAATATGGCCCAAGCCGGCGCTAGGGCGGGCACTGATGATCTACATCGCAACTTTTGGAGTTTAAACCCTCCGCGATTCTATGGTTCTTCTAATCCAGACGAAGCTGAGAACTGGATTGATGAGATGAACCGTATATTCGAGGTCATGCAATGTGCAGACCAAGAGAAGGTGCGTCTTTCCGTTTTTCAACTTAATAAAGATGCACGTACATGGTGGAAGTCGGTTCCGGCACCGCCCGCAGATGCACCATATACTTGGGAGGGCTTTCTTACGCTCTACCGAGCCAAATATTTCTTTGAACATGTCAAGGAGCGAAAAGCTCGCTTCCTTACGCCAGGGCATGATGTCAGTGGCAGAATATGAACTTCAGTTTTTCAGGCTAGCGCCGTATGCTCCTCATTTGGTCAGTATCGACTTATTGAAGGCTAATCGATTTATTGATGGGTTAAGACCCGATTTTATTCAGCAGCCCGAGACTCAAAATATCCATACTTATGCAGAGATGGTCCAACGGGCCTATCTGTGTGAAAGGACCTTGGAGAAGGTTAAAAAATTAAAAGGCAAAGGGGAAGAGTCGAGCCGAAAGTCTGATCGGCATAATAAGAAAGAAACATTTAGCATCACGGAGCCCTACAAATCCCATGATAGCAGGAAGAGATCCAGGAACGGGAGTGGTAGTGGCTCCCATAAGAACAAAAAGGTCAAAGAAGAAGACAAGCAAGTCATGGCGGCTTGCCCTTTCTGTGAAAAGTTCGGCCATTCAGCCGAAGAATGCTGGAAGCATCTCGGCGCTTGTTTACGGTGTGGCAGCCGGGAGCACCGCATGCCAGACTACCCTCTTATGAAGAATCAATCTTCTGGTGGTGGACGTAAGCGGCAGGCTCGTGATGATGAAGAAGCGCCCAAGGATGATGGGCTTATGGAAGGTACTATCCAAATTTGTTCCCATCCTGCATTTATACTATTTGATACCGGTGCTTCTCATTCCTTTATATCTACTACTTTTGCAAAAACCTTGCCAGTTGCATCAGTTCCCTTACCCTTGGACCTTGCTATTACTACACCCTTAGGCCCCGGAACGAAGCTTACCAATTACTACCCCAATAGTGAAGTAATGGTAGAAGGTCATAATCTCCCTGCAAACCTTATATGCCTTGACATGGAAGGCTATGATGCTAGTTTAGGGGTGGATTGGCTTGTAGACCATGACGCCAATATAAATTGTCAGAATAGTATAATATCCTTTCGTAAATTAGGTCTTCCAAGGTTCTCTTTCCTTGGTATCAAATATAAGAAGCATCCTACCATCATTTCCTCTCTTCATGCTTGTAAATTTATTTCGCAAGGATGTGAAGTTTTTCTTGCTTCCATAATCGTTACCGAGTCCAAAGAGATCATCTTAGAAGACATTCCCATCGTGAATGAATTTTTCGATGTGTTCCCATCAGATTTACCCGGTTTACCACCCGAAAGAGAAGTAAACTTCTCCATTGAACTTTTTCCCGGAGCAGCACCTGTTTCAATAGCTCCCTATAGGATGTCCCCCACAGAACTTAAAGAATTGAAGAGACAACTTCAAGAGTTATTAGACAAGGGCTTTATTCGACCTAGCACATCCCCTTGGGGTGCGCCAGTTCTATTTGTCAAGAAGAAGGATGGATCTCTCAGGCTATGTATCGACTACCGGTGACTGAATCAGCTCACAATTAAGAATAAATATCCATTGCCACGTATTGATGAGCTCTTTAATCAACTTTCTGGGGCAGAGTACTTTTCCAAGATAGACCTTAGGTCAGGTTATCATCAGCTCAGAATCAAGGATGAAGACATACACAAAACTGCCTTTCGGAGCCGTTATGGCCTGCCGTTTGGGTTAACCAATGCCCCGGCAGCATTTATGCAACTTATGAATAATGTCTTCCAGCCGTATCTTGACCAGTTTGTAGGCGTCTTCATTGACGATATTCTTATATACTCCAAAACAAAGGAAGAACATGAAGAGCACTTAAGAATAGCCTTGCAGACACTAAGAGAGCACAAACTCTATGCAAAGCTTAGCAAGTGCAAGTTTTGGCTGAAGGAAGTCTCTTTCCTTGGCCATATTATTTCGATGGAATATATCACTGTCGATCCTTCTAAGGTGGAAGCTGTTAAGAACTGGAGCCGGCCGACGACCGTGTCAGAAGTACGAAACTTTCTAGGTCTAGCTAGTTATTACAGGAGATTTATAAAGGATTTCTCTAAGATCGTTGTCCCTTTGACTAGACTTACAAGAAAGGAAAATCCTTTTATATGGTCGAAGGACTGTGAGGAGAGTTTTCTAAATCTTAAAGATCACCTCACTTCAGCCCCTATTCTGACATTGCCCGTTGAGGGTGGTGGATTTGAAGTCTACACGGATACATCTGGCATTGGCTTAGGATACGTCCTTATGCAAAATGGGAAGGTGATTTGTTATTCCTCAAGACAGTTGAAGCGTCACGAAGAGAATTACCATGTGCATGATCTGGAATTAGCAGCGGTTATATTTGCCTTGAAGATTTGATGACATTATCTTTACGGGGAGAAGTTCACTATATTTTCATATCATAAAAGTCTGAAATATCTTTTCACCCAGAAAGAATTGAATATGCGACAACGCAGATGGTTGGAGTATCTCAAGGACTTTGACTTTACCATTCAATATAATCCAGGGAAAGCAAATGCCGTAACTGACGCTCTTAGTAGAAAATCAATGGCAACACTAGCAAGCCTCAGAAAAGGTATGAATTGTCTTATTGAGGATTTTTCTCACTTAAATCTTGATATTGACAGAGAAAGAGATGGATGTATAATTGCCAATTTAAGGTCTCAACCTACATGGATTGAGGACATAGTCAAATTGCAAGAAAATGACCCCGTATTGATGGAAGTCAAAGATAACATTGATCAGAGACCAGAATTTTCTATCTCAAATGATGGAAGACTATTGTTTAAAGGTAGAATTTGTGTGCCAAATCATGATGACACTAAGAAATTAATCATGGAAGAAGCACATAAGTCAAGGTATGTTCACCCTTGTGCTACCAAGATGTATCAAGACTTGAAAATAAACTTTTGATGGCCCAACATGAAAAGAGAAGTAGCAGATTTTGTGTCCCACTGTCTCACTTGTCAACAAGTAAAGGCAGAACATTTAAAGCTCGCTGGTAAGTTACACCCCTTGAATATTCCCGAATGAAAATGGGAAGGTATAGAGATGGATTTCATCATGGGGTTACCTAAGACAAGAGGTGGACACGATGGCATATGGGTAATCATAGATCGGTTGACTAAGTCTGCACATTTCCTACTGATCAAAAGTTGATCGACTGTGGATGTATTAGCAGCATTATACATGTGAGAAATTGTTAGATTACATGGTGTCCCTGTCACTATTGTATCTGATAGAGATCATCGGTTCACATCACAGTTCTGGAAGGGTCTGCAACATTCATTAGGGACCCGACTCAACTTTAGCACTGCATTCCATCCACAAACTGATGGCCAAACTGAAAGGACAAATCATATGGTGGAAGATATGCTCAGGGCTTGTGCTATTGACTTTGGAGAAAGTTGGCATGATCACTTGTCTCTAGTAGAATTTACATATAATAATAGCTACCAAGCTAGCATTCAAATGGCACCATTTGAGGCACTATATGGAAGAAGCTGTCGATCACCTATTTGCTGGAATGAAGTAGGAGAAAGGCAATTTCTCGGTCCCGATATTATCCGGGATACTACCGAGAAGATAAAGCTCATTCGGGAGAGGCTTCAGATGGCGCAAGATAGGCAGAAATCATATGCTGACAATCGAAGGCGCGACTTGGAGTTTCAAGTAAGAGATCATGTATTCCTTAAGATTTCTCTAGGTCGAGGTATTAGAAGATTTGGTATCAAGGGCAAGCTCACTCCAAAATTCATTGGCCCCTTTGAAATACTCGAAAGGGTTGGTGAAGTCGCATATCGAATAGCTTTGCCCTCTCAATTGGCAGGAGTTCATGATATATTTCACGTCTCAATGTTCAAGAAGTATGTTCAGGATCCTTTCCATGTCATCACTTATGATAATCTGGAGATTGAAAAGGACTTGACATACGAACAAAGGCCGATTAAGATCATTAAACGAGAAGTACGTCAACTTCGGAATAAAACTATTCCTATGGTCAAAATTCAATGGAAGAAATCATGGCCATATGAAGTGACATGGGAGTCCGAAGAAGCCATGCGCGAAAGATTTCCAGAGATAATTGAATGTAAGTACACTCTCTATAAGTCCATGTATTGAATTTGGGGATAACTTCTTTTTTTAGTGGGGGAGGGTGTAATGCCCGAGAAATTTCTATGGATTTTTTAAAAATTTAAAAATATAATTATTAATAATAAATAAAAATGGGTAATTAAATAAATTAAATCTATTTGGCCATGACCCTACATTAATCCAAGAAGATTAGGCCCATTTAAAGGAGTCCACTTGGCCCAAGTTGTAGTTTTGGACTTTGGCCCATGTTCTAGAAGCAAAGGATAGGTTCATTCACGGAACTTAGAGATAAATAGGATAAATATATCGATAATGGAGGGATAGAGTTTGAATTAGTTTCAAATTCGGTGCCCAGACCGATAAGCGGTCTATCGCGAGACCACTTACGCCCAGCAAACGGTCGCCAAAATGACCGCTTATCTCTGCAGATTCCGTGAGAAAAAGAAAGCGCAAAAAGATTAGATTTTTGACATTTTAACTTCTAGAGACCAAGGTGTAAGGACTTGTAATCATGCCTAGGACTCTCAGAGGTTGGTTCTCTGCCAAATAAGGACTCTAGAAATGATCTAATCCATGAAACCCTAGCAAAACCCTATAAATAGACCCTAGGTTTCACTTGCGCGACCCCTACGTTTGGCTCGCGTAGAACTAAGGTAAAGAGGAAGTTTCAGAGGTAAGTTTATTCTAGGAAGTTGTTGCTTATAGTTAGATCTAACTTGTCTCAAAATTTTGTGTTAGGGGATCAAGCTTACAGGAAGTTAGAGGCGTCCAAAGTTGTTGATCCTACACTAACAACCCAGGAACTTGAGCAACGGACCAGTGAAGATCAGGAGATTAGGAACCCAAAACAAGGTATTTAGAAATTGCACATTTAGAACTTTTTGTTCTCCTTTATATCTTCTATCCACCCTCCAATGTTCACATCCATAGGTCAAAGGAATCAGGAGATACAGGAAGGTGAAGTTGTTGGTTCAGTTCAGGACAAGTAGGAATTAGGGTTGACTTCCAGCCCTAAATTCGGAGTTTAGGAACACTACCAGAGGTGGGTCATCTCATGAAAGGCTTAAATTGAATATCAGGAATAAAAGTCCTCTGGTTTCAATTGATTTCATGTACTATATGTCGATAATTTCATATTTTCATTAGGACTATGCATCTAGTGTATCATTCATGCATAATTTCTTAGCCTTAATTGAGCTAAAAGGAATTCTCTTGTCATTTTACATGAACCCATGCATATTGTTGGCCTATATTCGTTCTATCATGCTATAGAAGTTTATATATGTTGATTTCCAGGCATGATATGTTTTAGTTAACATTTTTATTCCATAATATTTAGTTTTTCGGCAAACATAGTAAGAACCGATCTTACTGTAGACCACCTGATAAAACTAACGGTCCTACGATAGACCGCTAGACAGAAGAGACGGTCCTCTTCTAGATCGTTTTAAGATTCAGATTTCTGTATTTAAGTTAACCCGAAACTTAATGCAGAATAAATCAAATTAGTATATGTTAAGCCTAGTTAAATAGGTTTTTACATGTTTCAGACTTATTTTCATATGTTAACAAGTCATTCTAGTAGATTTCATGATTCTTTATACACTTAAAATTATTTTGAATCTTATATTATTTTCATGACCAACTATATACTTTTGTAAATTAACTTGGATTTATAAACGGACCTATCTAATTGATTTAATCGCTGTTTTATCATAGTCACTCTTTCTTATCTCAGAGTCATTTTCATAAGTACATGGCGTATACTCCGGTATGTGACCACTAGATACACCTTTGCACGTTAGGCACACAATCTTGGAATTGATAATCTCTCTATTGGATATTCCTTCCAACGGATTAGGAAATCTTGTTTCAAGGCCTCTGTAAGTCTCCGTGAGCTTGGGATTCCCTCCAGGATGCTGAGCTGGTTATACCATTAAAGCTCAATTGTCTAGAATGCACTATCATCGATTTCTGGAATTCTGTATTGTAAACGGTCTTAGATTCGACCGCTAAGGCCCATTAACGGTCTAGCCCATGACCGCTACTGTCTCTGAGTCCAGACCGATTTCTCTGGATTCGGCCCACTCTAAACGGTCCAGCACTAGACCGTTTACTTCATGAAACGGCCCAGTATACGACCGTTCGGTTCCTGAGTTCCACTAAACCTGGGATTTGACCCAAGGGTTGAGATTTCTATGATCCTAGATGGACTATTGATTATCTGGGACTTGTCATTTTATTCAAGATATTTAAATAAATTATGAGAAGTAAGGAATGTACCGTTATGCTGTCAAATTTTCTCTCAGACATAACCTAGCTATTAATGCATTTATTGAACTCATATGATCATATTTGGTGCATTCTCTTATTGACATTGTATCTTGGAGATCATTATTGAACTTGTTACATACATGGCCAAACTTTATTGTTATAAACGTGGAAGTAGCTTGATTTATACTTGAAGATACAGTTCGAGCACTGATTGTGTTCAAGCGCTCTATGCTAGTCCCCTCGGCTGATTGCCGAAAACGTACTGTAAACCATGGGGTATGATGCTACTGGCGTCGCATTACGCTGGGAGTACTTTCTTTATAAATAAGTGAAAATCCACGGGACATTAATATAGATTCACATAAATTCACGAAGTACTTGCTATTAAGTGGAAGGTACTTACTTGCTTGTTACATGACTTTCTAGTACATTCTTGTTACATTCTTGATCATGGAAAAGTCAAACTTACATTCTCATTCTATATTTGGTTAATCTTTCACTCGCATATTGTCTTGATCGCATCTTGTTATTTGACTTGTACACATGGTTCATCGTATCTGCATGATTTTATCTTGTTCTTTAGAGCTAAAACATTAATCACTTTAACGTTGCCTTCATGTTGATGTGAAGATACTTACTAGACAAGTGTGCTCATTACCTACTTTCTCAATTTTCAGGAAGTACTAATGAGTCGGATTCGAATTATTCAAGTAGCGGGTCCGAGAGCAATTAAATGACATGCGGATTGAGAGAAGCCTTAGTGACTTAAGTGTCTAGTCCAGTCATTATGTAATTTTTACTTTATTTGAGTCCAGATGTACTTTGAGATTATTTGATAAAGGAATAAGATTTAAGGTTTTTTTGAAAATTACTGGTGCAATTACTTTTGTGTGATTGTATTGCGCTCTAATTTCTTGCTTGCGAGAGGCTTACCGTGCTGGCTATTCATGTTCCTGATATTCCTTCCGTTGTATTAAAAGCTCGGGGCGTGACAGGCGCGGAGGCGGCGGCCGGGCGCGCGCTGGCGGGCGCTGCAACGGGGCACGAGCTGGCAGGGCGTGGGCGGCAGACGCGTTGGGCGACAGGGACGCGGCAGCAGGCGGTGGTGGGGAGATGGCCGTTGCGGCCGTGGGGAGGTTTGAAGGGGGCACGGGCGACGATCCCCCCTGCAAATCCCTTTTTTTTTCTTTTTCAATTTCTGTATTCTTCTCTCTCTCAGCCGCAATAAAAAGACTCCTTATTTATTTTTTATTTTTTTTACCTCCTTTCTCAATCGAGAGACCTCTTCTTTGCTACACACACACACACACACACACACACACACATATATATATATATATATTCACGTCCAGAAATTGGGGAGTGAACTACGCGGACGTCGGGGTTGACGGAGATGCCGTTGTTGGGCTCTGATACCAAATTTGATGCGGTCGGCATCGGAGGAAGAATCGACGGCACTCCGAGGACGCGAACAAGACTGGATAACCACTGTCTCGCGCAGCTCGGCCTCACCCCGGACGGTCTCTCACCGGGCGACACTCAAATTTCACAATGAGCTAAGAGGGAAGGGGAAGCACAAAGGAGCAAAATGCACCTACGTGGGTTTCTTTCATGCAATCTTTCATATGAAAACCTTACACATTAGCCTCCTTTATATAGGAAAAGTTATAACAATCATACCCTTAATCTTTCTTAATAGCATCTATGTCCTAGCCTAATAAAATAAAAGCCAACAACCTACTTTGACTTTGGCAAAAATAAAATAAGACATGTTGACTTTGGTGGTTTAATAATACAAATACCACCATAAAAATAAAAATACACACAATACCAAAACACATACAAATACGTACTCAAGACGTCGAGTCTTCAAATGAGTCTCCGAGCCACAAACTAGGTGCGGTCAGCGCGGTGCGGCGTCGGCTCTGAGTAGTGGGTCCAGTATCCCCACCAACTGGTTGTGGCGCCAGAGGTGCTATGGCTTTGACTGTCGTCCCCGTCTAATCAACTTTTCGCTTGGTTAAAATATTTACACTATCCTCCCGGTGGCTCCCCTTACACCCGGTGCCCTTAGTGGTGAACCACCCCTTAAGTTTCAACCATAATTATAGGAGAAACACCGAGCAATTACTAATCCTACTAAGATATCTCCTTGTAGACATCCAAATCCCAACCAGATTGAAGAGGCGAGATCTCGTGTTAAGCCGCTGGCCATCGGATCTTGGGCAACACGGGTCCTAGATCAGTTGTGAGTAGCCACCTCAGGACGGAGTTCTGCAAAAGGGAAAGAAGCAATGAGGGGGTCTGGGATTATTATCCCAGGGAAAATCCTCTGCTGCTTAAGTCAGCAAGGGTAAGAGCATGGTGAGAAAGGAGGCAAGGGAGGTGTAGGGCACGAGACTGCTCTTCACCAGTTGAGATGGTTAGGATTGGCTTACCTTTCCGAAGGGAATCCCTGGGTTTATATAGCTGCAAGCTCCCTCTTCTGAGTAGGAGGAATTGTGAGAGCCTAAGGTGCATTACATTCACGGTAGGAACTCTTACTGTTCAGGGACTCTTACTCTCCCCTCATCCTCTTGGGCTTCCCATTCTCAGATGGTAGCGCATGATTCACCTACAGTTATTAGGGATAAGTGCTTGGCCGCAAGAAATTCACTATGGCTCGTTAAGAAGTATCAGCAATGGCTTGTTAAGGGGTATTCCTCGTATATGCAAGCAGTCCTAGCCTTGAGCATCTTTGAGGGAGTATTTTATCTACCTTTAGTTGGCTCGGTCTAATCTGCGTCTGGACTCTTCCCGAGTGTTGGGAAGGCCTTCACTCGGGCGACCGAGCCAAAGCTCGGTGAGTCTTGTTAGACCTTTTACCTTGAGTCTTATAGCAAGTGGACCATGATGGGGCTGTCACTTATTGGGCCACGCAGGCCTTTATGGGCCTCTGAACTGTGAAGTGTTGGGGCGCAAATCTTCCCCTCTCCACAGACTAATGTCCAACTCAGTCGATCCCAACATAACTCGAACTAATTTCCATATTCGAGCCACCCCTCAACAGATACAATTGATTTTGGATGATTCCTATGTCACACTCTTGTTTTCTTCTCCAATGACTTATATATATATATATATATATATATATATATATATATATATATATATATATATATATATATATATATATATATATAAATTAAGGTAACTCCTCCAGAAAGATAAGTCAATTTTCAGCCACTTCAACTGGTGGAGAGCTATCTCTGGCCCTTCGCCTCTCCTGCCCCCTTTTCATATCTCGCTTATTCTACTCGCTGACTTAAACATCAGAGAGTTTTCCCCGAACCCTCTAATTGCTCTCTTCCCTTTTTACAGAATCCTGTGCTGAAATGACTCCGTCATGCGAACACCCTAGATCGAACGGCTCACGACTTGGCACGAGATCCTGTCTCTTATATTATAAATGATACGTTGAATCGAAGGGTATGTACACAAATCTGCTACTTTATGGGAATTGAAGGGTATTATAATTTATAAATGAGACGTTGAATTGAATTCGAGTCATGTTATAGACTTTTGTATTTTAAAATCAACCTTAATAATTAATTTAAGCCGGAGTATTGATCATCGCCCACATACAAATATTACAATATATAAACTTGCACGACTCCCCTTCCTGCTGCCGGCACTTGGTTTGTCATCAGATGGTATACGTGTGAAATCACTTTAGAACAATTTGTTCCAACAGTTCACAACCATGCCACTAGAGCTGAATTACCACCTTGGGTGCTCGGTAGAATACGCTAGAAAATCAAGGGCTTTCCCCAAACTTCACAGCCCAGGGAATGCACATCTTGGGATGATGTAACTAAAAAGTTATACAAAAGTACGTGTCTGTCTTCTTCCCCGGCTCAAAGATGACTCGCAGGCTCTTTACGGATGGAGCCTGTAGTGACAGATCACACTAAGAACGAGAAGGTAGACAGGAGGATCAGACAACCGCAGTCTACACTAAAATCAAAATTAAGGGATGTTGCTTTTCTCCCTCTATTCGATCGATTTTGAGTGCATAGATGTCATGATTTGAAAGTCTAAATTTAGGCTCGGAGGATGCCAGCAAGATGTTAAACAGTGCAAATTCAAGGATTGTGACATTCAATCATGCCAACCGCCATGGTCTCAAAAAGTTTGATTAATCTTTGACAACATTATTAGGCCAGACTGTCCAAAGTGAATGATTTGTCTCCTACCTGCTTTATTTTTTGTTAGTATTATTTGGACATCACACCTCTGGCCTAGGCATTATTGCCTCCCAGAAGCCCAAAACACACCCAAGTGGCAAAACTAATTTAGTAGGGAAAAATATGTCAATCCCAACACACGGCAGGCCTACTATGGCCCGATGTTGTCAGGCCCATAGCGGTCATCGTCAGTAGACTGGCTGTCTAGGAATGCGGCTCAATCAAGTCCCACTTAGAACTGATCGGTCCATAGACATAATCTCCGCACATGTGCTTCCCGGACGCCGTGAGACTCATCAACGAGTGAGCGTTGAAGCCACGATCAAGACGCTTGTCCCGACGAACGCAGAATCACGCCCACACCGCCGAGATGTCCGCCACGACGCCTTTCCTCAAGGAACGAACAAGTGGACAATGGACGATCTCATGATCGAACAATGCATCCCTCCACTAACCACGCCCTCTCCAAGTCAGGAAAAGGTTGATACCGCCACAACCAGTATAAATAGATCCCAGACGAAAGGCGATGGGGGGAGGTACTGACCTACACGGAGATAAAGAGGGACACAGAGAGATACCGACAAGTAAACACAACGACACAACTGTGTAAAACTATAAGGAGAGACGCGCATACAAAGCCAGAGAGTTCATCATTCATTTTCCAAGACTCCAACCGCATTGTCGAGCACTCGTCACGTTGTTGAGTACCCTTTTCTCCTTCAAGACTCTCCTCTTTCTCTCTCTACTCTCCTCTTTACTCTTACGCTAATCTCTGACGCTCGTCTCTGACTTAAACATCAGACAATTATCTTCTAAGATCACTCTTAAGACTCCTTTTGACACATTATTTAATGTTTACAATTTTTTTCAAAATATTCAAATGCTCTTCCCCAGCAAACAAATCGTAAAGGTGTAATACGAGAGCTAAATTAACACCTTTTAACCTCTGGACTAAATATCACAAATGTTAATAGACTCCCTGATGCGTGAGATACTGATCATCGTGATCTGCTTCATCGGGAAGTAACCTGGTAATTTATGAAATTGTAGACACATCATGCTAGCAAGCAATGAGCCATCATGTAATGGAAACGTACAGCAGGAGCCTTCACAGGGAAGCCAAACTTTTAAGATTTGCATGTCCATAAGAGAATGGTTGTCCCATACAGTACATTAAAATGACTCCAACAATTTAGCAACTAACACCTGGAACTGCTGCAAGGCCAGGCCATCAGAAGACTCTTCACTGATAATCTGCTCACCTCCAACATTATGGTTTTTCAAAGCCACGGATGTGAATAAATTAACTACAACAAAAGGATCTAAATTCTGTTGGCTATCCAGTAAAACATGTATCTGCTGTGGCTTAACAATTACCTATTTAAATCACTTCGGACAAGGTATGACATGGATTACATTGACTGCCTACTGCAATGTTCACTGCACCACCCTGCTCAAGGAAGTGCAGGAAATGGGAAAATAGCTAAATAACATGGACAATGCCAATCCTTGCTGAACAAGACACACTTTTCAGGAAGAAAGTACTTTGAATACTCACTGTGGCATTCCCTTGAAACAATCGATATTACTTCTGTGAACAAATCCCCCAAAAAGGAAAGGAATATCCTTTATTGCCCACGGCCAACTCTTGAGTAAAATTGAATGAATAAACAGAATACATGGGGCAGCCTTTCTGCTTCTCCACTGCCTGTATGACAGTGTACATTGAAGGGAATGCTTTAGGATTGTACATCCCTTGATGAAGTCTGCTAAACAAAAAGGAGAAATAGGAAAAAGAAGAAAGACCTCAAAAAAGCATGTTGTTTTCCCCACTCTGAAATTTTGGGTAAATGCTTCCAATAGCTAATTGGAAGTCATCTGAATCCAGATCATCTCACCATAGAAAACAAACTTCTTTGAAGCAAATTTGATTAAGAGCCCGCTGTCCCAGACAATAGCTTTCAAACATGAAAAGCATGATGAATCCCAACATTCTTCTTATATGGAGTAATGGAGAGAAAAATAGGTCTTCTTCTTAATCAATACTTGACTAAAAATTATCGGTTACAGTTGAAGCACGGAAGCCAACTCCTAAATACTTTAAACAAGGCAGTGTGTCTAAGCCTCAATCTTCTCCACCTGCCTTTTGCCAGATAAGGATGCAACCCTAATATATGTTCAGGCATGAAATCATGCCTCGTCAATATGCCCACGACAGGTGCTCTCTGCAAAACATAAAGTACAATTTCAGAGACAAAGTGCATATGCATAGAGAACAATGCAAAACGCAAAGGGAGATGAGCCCTTACAGATGAAGACTTGGGTACCACTAGAAGATGCCTTAAACCAACTTGTCGGAAAAGTATGAGAGCTTTTGCCAATGACATTGTTTCCACAACAGTATAAGGTGAGGTATTTGTAAATGGATGCAAGTTAACAAACATTTCCATCTCTTTAGCAGTCAACCTTATATCTTCTATTCTGTCACTCTTGCCCGTACCACGTTTAGCAAAATCATCAGCTGACAAATGTGCCATAGCATCAGTGGCACTGAGATTGCAAGCTTCAGAGAAGACCTTGCTCTTTAGCAGAACCAGAAGGTGAGACCGGAGAACTAGACCATATAGCATAGGTGCATCTGAGAAAGGAGGATCCTCTATGACAGGAAATGCGTGATGTCCAGTTGTCTTCAGGACATGGACTATATTGCTCACTTTCTCAACACCATTAAAGGATTGCAGTGGACCTGTGACCACATCACTTACAGTAATCTGGCGCATGTAGGGCTCTGCATGATCCTCAAGATAGGGAAGCCCCTTCAACTTCACAATAAGGTCATAGATATTGGCAGTGAAGGAATCAGCCACGGTTTTGGATATAAGTAGAACCAGCATGACAAGTGGGAGCAGCAAGAGATTGTTAGTTAGCTCTAGGATGATAACACAGACGGAAACCGTCATCCTCATTGATCCACCAAGTAAAGACGCGGCACCAAGGACTGCAAAGAGACCATGATCCAGCGATGAGTGGGATCCCATCAGCATGCCAACATAGCGTCCATATGTTGCGCCAGTCAAGATAACAGGCACAAATAGACCGGCTGGTGCCACAACACCATAGCTCAGGATACCAAGAAAATAAGTGGTAACAAAGAACAGTACAACTGAAAAATGTTGAAACTCATGATCTGTTCCAGAGCTGAAAAGGTTTCTAATAGCATCGTCGTTTGTGTTGAAGAACAAACTAGCCAAATCATTGTATTGACCCATGGGACATTGGTACTTTTTAAAGTTTCCAGACCTGCCTATTGATGGGCAGATTTCCTCTGCACCAACAGGGCAAGGTCTGCAAGATGCAAGCCATGGCAACCCAAAGAGACAACAGGATGTGAATATTGAAAGACTGCCGGCGAGAATCAATTTGTGGACTGTACCCTTCCTGGAAATAGAAAGATGGACAGATGAAGAAATATGAATAAACTATTCTCTGATTTACAAGATAAGAACACAGTTCAATGATACCAAAACTTATTTATTAAAATTGTCAAGGAAAATGAACATACTCATAGATCAAACTGTAGATACGTAAAACTTTATGCAGAATGAAATTATAGAGACTCCCCAAAATGCCTCCAACAACTCCAAGAACGACAACTGGAGGCAAATCTGCAAGGTGATAGACAATCTTTTCTGAAGTCACATCAAACATGATCAATCCACCCTTCCCAAATAGGCCGCACTTGCCACTTCTACACACATCAATGAGTGCCCGAAGAACTACCGCCACTACAGCCGTTGTGAAAAATGATCTCCAAAGGAGGGCACTTCTCCACCTGTAAAGTGAACGAAATCAAGTTATCAAACTACATCCATAGATGATGCAGGTCATTGGAAGACAAGAACAGAATGTTGATGGACCTCAATTTCAGAAATGCCATGAGCATATACAAGATGCCCAAGATAGTGATGAATAGAAAGGCTAAAACAAACTTCTTATAAATTTACCAGTACACGTTTCTATACTGGTGGGTTGAGAAGATAAAGTTTCCCAAGATAGTGAAAATTACAAGGCTAGAAACAAACGTGATAGAATTTATCAGCAAATGCCTTGAAAAGGGCCAAAATATAATACATGTTACTGTCATAAAAAATGTCCCCACTATCATTTGAAATCGTAAATAATAGATTCCTGATTCCTCACATCGTATACTCTCCATGACTCATTAGAGATGATTTAACAGGATGTATAAATCGCATGGAAGCCAAAGCAACCCACACTAAGGTAAAATAATGCAGTATGAATGGAGAAGAGGCATAACAAGTCAGTACCATGACGATACAGCTTCGAGAGCAAAAAGGACACCACCAACTGGTGCACGGAAGGCAGCAGCCGCTCCAGCAGCAGACCCACATGTTATGAGATCACGCCTGTCTCTGTCATTTTTGAAATACCGTAGCCACTTGCAAGTTAGGTGGTACCTCTTAGATCCACCCTGACCAAGCAATGACGCAATGCATGAACCAGTTTGGATCAGCGGACCTGCCTTCCCAATGTGCAGAGAAGAACTTACAGCAAGGATGCTGCCGATAATCTGTTTTAAAGGCCAACAAATAAATGAACATCTTTCCGAGCAGAACATTTGTAGTCAATTCTCTTTTTTCCCACTATTCAGGATAATTACCAAATCACAATAATCAATAGAGGACTACCTATCAAATACAGCTCTTAGAAAAGAATAATTTTTTTTGTGAAACCCAATTGGAAGGAAAAATCTCCTCTTTTACATGCTAAACTCTTGGGGTTGGAATTAATGTGTAAGGAGAGAATGATCTTCTTATATTATCCATTGAAATAAAATTGAACAGGAAATAGAAAATGGAGAAAACGGTATAAGTGATTCCCATAATCATATTTGGGGAGTATTTGGTGAAACTTTATTTTTAGAAGCCACCTTGGCTTTCACTTTGAACATAAAAATATAAATTGGAAATGATCTTAACTTTGGATGGTTACAAAAGTCAAAGTTCCCTACCGGTCCCACTTTTAACCCCACTTAGGAAGCTACAATTTTGAGCATTTGGCTGGAGGCCAAAAAAGAGACATAAAAACCATATAAATGGTTTTCAAAGCCTACTGTCCTCTTCTCAAAATAACTGGGCCAAAGCTTGTGGAAACAGAAAACTGATTCCAATTGGGAGCTACATCAAACACAGCCTAGGCAAAAAAAAAAAACAATTAGAAATATTTTTGACCTTTTATGGGTCCAATTCTGTTTGTTTTCCTTGGAAGCAGTTTTAGAGGACATTCGACCTCGGATGCCATTTATGTGGTCTTATGGCATTCAACCAAAATCTCCATACTGGAGCTCCATGGATTGGGGGGCAAAAATGGGGTTTGCGGGGGAGGGAGTGACTAGAGAAGTCATCCAAAAATAGTTAAAACCGTTCCCTCCTAATAAAATTTCATGCTCAAACAAAAGCCTTCCCACAAAGTTTCGCATCAGGTCCTCAAAACACAGCAGAACGAGATCATCGCTGGTGATCGAAGAGGATTAGTGAACTAACATTTAAGTGAAATGGAACACAGAAAATAGACAATGGAGGCAAGCTGCCACTGGCTGCCTACTAGAACATGAACTGTAGAACTTCATATGTCACAGAAATAACTAAGCAGCGGCGGCGGCAGCAAATGCTCACCTTGACAACCAGCGTTCTGAAGGAAAGGATGTCCGGCGCGTCGACACCGTTCAAGTAGGCCTTCACTTCAGGTATCCCCGATCCGGCCGCGGCCGGGGCGAAGAACGCGGTGATGACAGCGGAGGTCATGAGAAGCACAAAATTGACGATGGCAAAGACCGCAAAGGCCAAGGTATACCTGCACAGAGCAGAACAACACCTCCACAGTTAAACCCCTGCTTGACGAAGCATGGTAAGGTAGCGAGAGAGAGAGGGTAGGGAACTAACTGGCCGGAGAGCATGAGGTTGGATGTGACGACGAACTTGACGCCGGCGACGTTCTCGACCGCAAGGTTGATGAAGAAGCCGACGGCGCCAGCTGCGAGGCCGAGAAGGAAGCAGAGGGTCCACTTGAGGACCACGTACTGGAAGATCTGGCCGCTGCCACGCCCCCTCCAGTCCTGCCCCTGCTGGAAGAACCCGTCGTTCTCTATGATCCTGCGCATCCATCCGTGATCCATCCATCAGCCATCCTGAGAGAGAAAGAGAGAGAGGGGGACTGGTAGTAGTAGTAGTAGTACTCGTAGTCGAGGCTCTCGATGGGGCAGACATTGGAGCCGACGATGGCGAGCTGGGAGATGCTGTTGGGGGCGGACCGCCGGAGCTGGAGGAGGTTCTCCCCCGAGCCCATCCCACCGCCGTGAACGAGGCGGGGGGTGAGGCTGCCCTTGCTAGGCTGCTCCTGCCTCTGCTGCTGATGCTGCTGCGGCTCTTCCGGCGAATACCGGTGGCCGTTGCGCCCGAGCAGCGGCTCCGTGAGCACCTGGATGCGGATGCTCTCCCCTCCCCCGCCGGGAGCTCCGCTCGCCTCCATTGCCTCTGTCACCACCGCCGCCGCTACCACCGTTCTGCCCACCCTCCTCCCGTCCCCCCTCTCCCCTTCGTTCCCCCACCCCCGCCCTGGTGTCGTTGGAGTTGTGAGAGAGACACAGAGAGAGAGAAAAGTGGGCCCACAGGCATGCATCCATTCCGAATCCCGCAAGTTACCATGCGGCGTTGCGTATGGAGATCACCCAGAGGTGTAAAACCATAACTACCAAAGGGCTTTCAGTCAAGTTTGACTTGAGGTTGGTACCATCTTTACCTGTTGCGAGCTATTTACCACGGCATGGTACGATATTATGACGTGGCAGATAATAAAAAGGGTAAAATATATGACTCTAAAAAATTATTATAAATAAAATAATTTTTAAAATAATCTTATTTTAATAAATAAATATCCAAATATGACTACTTCCAATTTATTTCTAAAAATATATCTCCCTCTTGTCAGTCAACTATTTTATCCACATCGTCATGTCACGTCATCTTCTAAATTTAATACATGCCATATCAGTGGGCTATCTCACCCTCTCCATTCTCCAGCTTCCTGCCTTCACCCGTGATGAGTTAAACACAGGGAAAGAGAGAGAACGAGTGTGTCTACAATATAATCAAAGACAAAGGAGAGAGGACTACGGCCTATTCCTATCGAGAGATCCATGATCTAATTAGGACTCTTAAAAACTTGAAACCAAAAGACACAAGAGGAACGTGAGAAAGAACCTCAAAAGACGGCTCAAGAAGCAAGCTGAGTAAACAGCCGCCTTCCTTATAATCGCTAGTCGAGCTAATGCCTCTTCAAAGGTTACAGCGACTCATTAACGACTTGGAGGAATACATTCCCCCTCGTCCGTCTGGCGCACTCCCACTCGATAGCTACATCCCGTGGGAAGAGATGCAAAAGCGAGCTCGCCTTAGAAGTTTGGTTCAGGAGATGATCCAGAAGATCAAGATTGGTGAGAGACTCCTCATTCCAGAAGAACTCTCCTTGTTCTACCAAGATAAGGAGATCACCACAGAGCAGCTGGAAGAAATGCTCCGAGGCTGCACTTGCGACATAGTGGCCATCTCACCTCCTAACAACATCAACATCTCTCGGCGAGGCGAGCTGGTGGCCTCTCGAACGAGACAAAGAACCACCCCCCTGCTAGGGCTACAACCAACTCTTGAAAATATCGGCCGCAGTCGAGGCCGTGGTCGCGAACGTGGCAGAGGTGGTGGGAGAATCACCGAGCTACCTCTCCACTCGCCCACCTTCGACCCGGAGCGAATCATCCTCTTTCGAGAGGAAAAATCTACCCCCATTCCGGAGATAGAAATTCGAAAGGGGCCCAGCATCTTCGATCCCTCCGGCACGGAGGAGGTCACCACTAGTACTCCAGTCCCTGTTCCAGCACCAGTCATTTCCGAAGATCGAGTAGGTATGTCCAGCAAGGACAATCCGGCTCGCCAGTCACCTCCAGAAGAGCCATCTTTGGCACCTTTGTTCCAGGAACCCACAGGTGATCAGGGCCAGTCCGATCCCAGTGGTAAGGGCTGTAGACACACCAAAATTGATATCATTTTGAGCATATCTCCTATCGCATTGTGATTGTAGCACCCCTGATAAATACCTTTGAGTAAAGTAAAACTTCTTCCTAAAAGAAATCATACTTGAAGGACTTACATAAAGAACCCAACCTCACAAGGACTATAATGAAAATATACAAGTCAACCCTACTTTATAACATAAAGAATCCTGAGGGCTTTGTGTAAAGAGCCAAACCTTAGGGGAGGGCTAGTATATAAAATTACAAATCATCACTTTATGCATACGTAACCTACTCTTCTTAATAGAATTCTAGGTTTTGTTTAAAGAACTAAACTATATGAGGATTAGTATACAAATGTGCAATCCAACTTTATGCACATGAGTAAAGAATCTTACATGGGAGGTCTTGTACAAAGAAACAAAACCATGGGAGGGTTATTCTATAAATATACAAGAC
Organism: Amorphophallus konjac; assembly: GCA_022559845.1. NCBI lineage: Eukaryota > Viridiplantae > Streptophyta > Magnoliopsida > Alismatales > Araceae > Amorphophallus > Amorphophallus konjac. Next base: position 460,427,940 of record CM040121.1, on the reverse strand, counting down.
AAACTTTAACACATGGGCCATGGGTTGTACGTAAGTGGAATCCACACTTTCCAACTTCCAATTTGAAGACTCTCCACCCGGGCGCCAATTCTTATATTGAAGACCCCTCACCTAGGCGCCATTTTCAATAGGACCCCATCCCATTAAAATAGTAATATATGTGTGTACATCTTGAATGCTAGCACGTGAATGTGGCAGAATTGTCTAAAAATTAACACCATCTTGCAAGGGCGTCATTCCCATGAAATAATGTCACCTAAACTAATGACGTCCTCATGCAAGACGTCATTTATGTGAATAGTACCACTTGGTTTAATGAACGACCCCTTACAAGGGCGTCATTTAAACCTATGTTTCTAGAAGATTGAGACATGAACAACCCCAATTCGCTGGCTAAGCACTAATGTAGGATCGTGTTCCCAAACCGGACCCGCAAGGCAATAACCAATGCTTGCAAATCCCTATAACTAATCCCCTACGAACCACTATCAGAGGCTACTGCCATCTTTCAGTGCTTACAGAAGGGAATGTTTCCCTTCGTTCCTCGGAAAGCGTGAAGTCTACGTCCTGCTGCGACGGCGGGGAACGCGTGGCTTCATCCTGTCATCTTTCCTCGTAATCACACGTCAAAAGGTAGGTGTTCTCAAATCCTTGCCTAACTAGTAGCTAAATAGGTTAATCTATGCATGCTTAGAGTTAGATTAACTCATCCTCCATGCTATATATATATATATATATATATATATATATATATATATATATATATATATATATATTACCTGGCTTTCCATGATCAAGAAATAATACCATGCTATACATATTTTAATAGCTTGTTACACCTGTCGCATATGATTCTATACGTACTGTTACCATGATTTTTATGAGTTTAAACTTAAGTTTGTTAGTATGATTTCATAAGTTTTTGAACATATTTTAGTACACTAGTTTTACAGTCTTATAATCATGTTTTAAACCTTAATATATAGCCTCTGTTAAATAGAATACGTTAATGTTTTAAAACCCGGAGGGTCCCAGCCCTCTTGTAAATGGCACCCCTGACCAGGGCGCCAATTGTCAAATTGAAAACTTCCCGAAGGGTCATCAATTAATTGAAGACATGTACCATGTCGTCAATTCAATTTTCCAAAATTTCCAGTCATTGATAATTCAACACATTCAAAAATCCATAACTAGCAAACTAAAGTATGAAATTTATACATGAACATGTTTCTGGAATCCTGATATTTTTCCCCACCTGTTCGTACCTTTATTTCTTGATTCGGATCACGTTTACACTGGTGAATAGTGCACACCCTTTTGAAAATGGTGCCCCTGACCAGGGCGCCAATTTCAGAATTGAAGACTGCCCGAAGGGTCGTCAATTAATTGAAGACATGGACCATGTCGTCAATTTCATTTTCTGGAATTTCCAGAAATCAGTAAATCAACGCATTCAAAAATCTATAACTAATGAGCTGGACCATGAAAATTTTGACAGAATATACTTCTGTAACCCTGAGATTTTTCTCCACCTGACCATGTCTTTGGATTCTGATTCAGAGAAACTTTGGAGAAATAAATAGTAACTTGTATCACAGAACTTACAGTTCTGATGCGAAGCACAACTCACTTGGAAACAACTTAATTGGTGACAGTTGAACCTGTACTTAAATTGAAGACACCCTGGAGAGTCTTCAATTAAATGAAGACTACTCACAAGTCTTCAATTCGTTAAATAGCGGCATCCAGCAAGTCTTCAATTCGGTAAATAGCGGCAGCCAACTAGTCTTCAATTCGTTAAATAGCGGCAGCCAGCAAGTCTTCAATTAATTGAAGACTGCACACAGGGGCGCCAATTCTTTATATATATATATATATTTTTCAAAAAAAAATGTCCTCTGCAATTGGCGCCCCAAGCTAGGGCGCCAATTACTAAATTGAAGACACCCCGGAGAGTCTTCAATTAAATGAAGACACCTTGGGAGGCGCCAATTTGATATATCCCTATATAAAATTCTAAAAATTGAAAATTTGAAAGATTGGCAAACCCCCAGATGCCAACTCATTTATTACAGCTTCTGATCTTGATCTGTCTCGTAATTTATGCAAACACAATCCTAATCCATATTCCTGCGTATTATGAGTTCTTGAATTCCATTCCATGAAAAATCTACTTGTGTATATCCTACATGGTCACACCTTGAACCTCTTAAACTACCATTTGGAGTGTTGGAGCTTAAGTGCCATGCAGGGCAAAGTGCTACGTTGTGGGAGCCACCTCTTGAGGCCGTACGGCGCAAAGTGCTACACGACGGGAGCCACCTCTTGAGCCTGTAGGGGCCACCTCTAGAGTCCTCCATAACCAAATGACTAGTTAATCTTGTCTGTAATACTACGTTTCTCAATTCTTGAAATTCCACATTGGCTATAAATGAGAGTGGATGTCAAAGGTAATACATGAAATGCTGTGCATATAGGGCCCGATCTGATCCTAGGAGGAGCACCCGAAGGTACTTGTGCCCATGGGAGTTTATTGACCACGGTGTTTAGCATTGCACCGGAGTACTTGCTTGACTTGAGACACTCCACCCCTACTCTCTCTCTCTCTTTACTTGACTTGACTTGCGTGGCCCGGAACGGGCAATACTTGACTTGTGGCCCGAGAAAGGGCAAAATACTTACTTGTTAATAGCCAATTCTACTAATATGTACTTGACATTACTTGCTTGAATTGAATTTTTACTTGCTCGTACCTGAGATATACTTGTACATGAGTTCATTCTTGTACTTGCGTTCATACTTGTATACGAATCCTTGCTTGCCCCGAAGTGGCATTTATATCTGTAAATTCTTGAAATACTGCTTGTCAAATACTTGAAATCTTGATATACTCTCTTTATACAGTTCTTGATCTCTTACTGTTTATCATGCCTAAATTTACCTGTATACCTGATTTTTCTTACACGTACATCATGCATAGCCATACTGATAATACATGCAACTTGTAATTCACGTAAAGATTGCTCGTATTTGAGATGTAATTCCTACTGAGCGATTCGCTTATCCAGTTGCTTCCTAACATTTTCAAGTGATTCGGATAGCGACAAGAATGGGGTTGAGACTGAGTGAAGAGTGCTAGAACGCCAGTCACCTATCATTAGCTAGTCGCGTCCTTGAATTTTATTTGAGTCCTACTTTGTATTCCAGTATGTCAGTTTACTTGTCCGAACCATGTTAAGGCACTTAGCCTAGTGTTGTCTTTCTAAATTTAGAATTTGTCATGGACTGTCTTTATTTCCTTTGGTTAATCAAATAAACATCACTTGGACTATTGGGATTATTAGATTTTATTAGTCTTTTATGCACTCCGTAATTATGTATATCAAAAATTTTATCGCTCTAATGACACGATCTATATAGACGCGTCACGCATCTGAATATCTTCCGCGCTCGGGACGTGACAGTGATGCTCCAAATTGACCCTCAAATCGAATTATTTGAGTGGATTTCCTCACTTTTCTTGAATCTCCAACTTTCCCAAGATTTCCCACATGTTTTCCTATTTTTCCAAATTTTTCTGAGATTTTTCTCCATTTTTCTGGGCCTTAAATCAATTAGTGGTTGGGACCATGTTGTAATTTAATGGGCGCCCAGGTCATGGGCGCCAATTCTTCTAAATGGCGCCCAAGTCCTGGGCGCCCATTTCAATTGGCGCCCAGGTCATGGGCACCCATTCCCTCTGGACTATTTTGGCTGGCTTTTTCGCAATTTAAGAATTAGTGACGCACTTGAAAGTCACAAATTCTTTAATTAGCGACCGTTCGGAAAGTCGCCAATTTTTTTATTCATATTTTGATCCGAATTCAGATTATTTTTGATTCTGTGACTATTCGGAAGGTCGCCAATTCATAAATAGGCGCCTGGACAGCAAGTCGCCAATTTCCTTGCCATATTTTGAGCATTTAACTCCATCCAAAATTCGTATTAATTTCTAATTGGCGACCTGAGCATGGGCGCCAATTTTTTTCTAATTTTGAAAAGTCCTAATCCATCTTAAAATACCTCAGAATTGGCGACGCTTCTATCTGGCGCTATTTTAATTGGCGACCACTGAGTGGTCGCCCATTCTTCCAGAATTCTGAACTCCGATAGAACCACCTTCTTTCTCCGTTTTGAGCCCCTTTTTCAATTGGGAAAGGATCCTAAGGCTTCATAAGGTTGAAGGGACACTTGGGCAATATATATCCTCTTCCAAATCCACCTTAAACATGATTTTCTAATTTCTTTTAGATTAAACTCCGAATTTTAACCTTATAAATAGGACCCCTTTCTCCCTTATATAAAAGAGATCAATACTAATTCAAGGGGAGGTGCTGCCGGACCGGGAGCTCAAGGAGGAGGTCTCCTATGCCTAAAGTTACATCCCTTGGAGCCTCTTCATCCTTGGAGCATCTTCCTCTCTTGGAGATCTAAACCCCCAGTTGGAGAAAATCAATAAGCTTTCTCTTTTCTCTTTATTTTATCATCATTAGCATCGCATGCATCATTTTCTTCATCTCCTTTTCTTTATTTTATCATCTCAACCACGTTGAGATCCTCCCTTAGTGCAACACTTGCACCCTCCTATTTTCATCACATCATTTTTGATCTACCCTTTGCATAGGCGTTTAAAGCCAACACCAACAAGGTGTGTCACTTTCCATGTTCTTCATGCTTATGTTCATATCCGGGATTTGATACTACACACACTTGATTTCTAATCCAATCTTTCTTTATTGGTATTTTTCTTTGTTTTGCAAGGGTAATCAACACAAGAAGAACTCTCTTCATCGGCCAGCCGATTGGAAGAGAAGGTGATACTCACAATCCCCTGCACTTCAAGGTATTTATTCACAATCCCTCCTTTGCTTTATTGTTATATTCTTTTGAGGTAACCCCTCTGGCGATCACACTCCTTTAGCATCCACGCATGCTCCCTATTTCTTCCCATTTTCCCTTTCTTTTTCATCTATATTAATTATTTATCTTTTCTAAGTGGATTTTTCATAGATCTACAAATTGGCGATCACGGTGGAACCACCATTATTTTTCTTTGATTACCCTTTCTTATTTGCACCCACGGTGCACCTCCCTTTGTGCTCCACGTAGCACTCTCTTTTTTCCCTTGTGCACCGCGTGCACACCCCCACTTGTGATTGTTGCTTTGTTAGATTTTTAGAAATTTCATTTTTCTTATCTAAAAAAAAATGGGCATGCCATGGTTCTTTTCATGTTTCTATCTGATTGTCATGAGTTATGTGATGAGTTTGTGAGTGTTTTCTTCTTTTCTATTGGGTTTCCCTCATTGTTTAAGCTTTCTGGTCGTTGCTGTAGGTTCTGGGACAAGAAGAATTAGCGCCCAGACAGAGGGCGCCAATTCTTTAATTGGTGGCCACTGCCAAGGTGCCAATTCCCTGCCTTGTCTATATATAAAAAAAAAGAATTGGTGCCCAGACTCTGGGCGCCCATTCAAAAATTTGTGGCAGGGTGCAGGGCGCCAATTCCCTGCCTTTTCTAAAAAACAAAGAGAGAGAGAATTGGCACCCAGACTCTGGGTGCCCATTCATAAATTTGTGGCAGGGTGCAGGGCGCCAATTCCCTGTCTCATAAAAAAATAATAAGAAGAAGAATTGGCACCCAGATAGTGGGCGCCCATTCAGGAATTGGTGGCCACTGTCAGGGCGCCAATTTCTTGAGTTTTCATAGAACCTTCTTCTTCTGTGACTTGTTCGAAATTATTCTCACATATCTTTGTTCATACATGTATATTGTCTCTTTTGCATTAGTTTTGCATTCATAGCGCGCATTTGGCTTGAGAGACCTCCTCTCTCTACACTTTCTAGGATATCTACCCCTCTTGGTGAAGGAAGGACCCTCCATTGAGCACTCCGTCTCTTTGGACCAGAATTCCTAAACCAGGCCTCCATAAGTCCTCGCACCCATGGATTCCCTCACGGATGTCAGACAGGTTGTACCTTGAAGTTCTCCGGGTTTAGTTGGCCTATACGTGGTGAGATAGTGTACCTAGTTGGCACCGGAGTTGAAATCATATTGAAACTAGGTTCTAACCTTGAGTGAATCATACCAAACTTTGCTAAAATCTTAATTCACATCAAGCTTCAATTATAAAAATCAAGCCTAAACATCAACTTGTTTGAGGTCTTTGTAACTATTTTGATTGAATATTACTTATTTGCATGATATTTCGCTTTGATAGTCAAACAAACATGTCTAATCCCAATCATATTCATGAGGATGATCAACTTAGCACATCTTATGATCCTCGATTTTATAATCCTCACCAGAATTTTTCTAAGGGATCATGTCCTCATTATCATGGTTTTGTCCTACCTATGGGTAATTTCCAATCTTATGGTTCCTTACATCAATCGCGAGCCACTATTCCCCCCCGGACCATCTCCTCCACATGATGAGAAGGTCTCCCAAGTTTTGCATGCATTAGATCATCTTATCCCTCAATAAATCCAAGCCCTTAAGGCTATTGTTGAGAGTGCATCTTCTCCTTCTTATCCTCCTTCTATCCCCACTCGGGTGGCCCATCACTCGCCACCTTCTTCTATTCACACTCCCGCTCAGGTGCTCCATCACCCGTCTCCGCCTTCTTCTACACATACTCCTCCTCGGGTAATTTATCACTCGCCGCCTTCTATTCAACCTCCTCCTCCACGGCCCCAAGGCCCACATATTTCTTGTACCCCGGCCCGTCCAGTTCCTTCCATGGGCCGGCCTTTATATCATGATGCCCCTCTAAGGCTATCATGCCAACCCTTCGCTTCACATGTTACACCTCTCCAACAAACTCTCCTTAATAAAATTGCTTCAATGGAGGAACAGTTAAAGAGGGTCACAAGCCTGCGGCCCACTTCACCTCCTCCTCCTCAAGTCAATCCTCTTCATACTTTTATGAATAACATCACCAAGATGGAAAAAGATTGGAAGGAGAAGAGAGATAATGGCATCAACGGTCTAAGTGAGCAAGATATTTTGATAAGTGTCAATGATCAAGTGGACGTCATCCGCCCTCCACTCATTCACCACACTCATTCACATGGCCATCCGCCTCTGCATTCACCTCCAAAAAATCCTCCACCTTGTATGCCTCTGTTACCCATTATTACGCCTCCACCACGACGTCTACTTGAATCCAATAATGAAGAATTGAAAGTTCTTTATGAAGAGTTTAAGACGGCACAAGACGTTGAAGATTTTCAAGAGACACCCACTCCGAGTTTTCTTCGCTTTCCACTCCCTCCACTGCCACCCGATGAACTCCCTACTCGGGATGAGGCCACCGTCCCAAATCCCGTTTATGAAACCAATTGGTGTTACGATGATGGGTCGATACTTCAATCGCCCACATCGGCACGCCATGAGCCTTCCCCTGCTCTTCAAACCTCTTGCCCCATCAAAATCCGACGCTTCTTGTGCACCAAACCTCCCTCTTCTACATCTCCAGTTACCACACTATTAACCTCCGCTAAGCCATCTGAGTCTACCTACACACCATCGGCCTCCGCCGAACCTCCTGTCAAACCTTTTTCTAAACCAAATAACCCTCCATTGCTGCCACTTAAGGCCTCCACCGCCTTTATAACCCAAAAGCCAATTACACCAAATCCCACTTTGGCTATCTCTCCACCTAAATCTTTACCTAAACCCGTGGTTAATCCTGAGCAGGCTCCACCCCTTGTTACACTCGAGCCAACCCCATCTGCTTCCGAGCAAGGGGAGAAGCCTGACGTGCTCGAACCTCCACTTTTACTTACCCTTCCGTTAACACCATCCATTAAACCTCCATCACTCACTAAGCCTACCACTTCCATCTCACCTCCTTCCACTCGGAGTGGGTGTGTGTCTACATGCACATGTGCCAAGGGCGATGTTCAAGAGTCGGACAAAAAGGATGTAGCCTTGGCTATGTTGTTCAAGATTCAAGATTTCATCTGTCGGATGCCGATCCGTGTCATTATGCCGGGCATCTTTGAGAATGTCACCTCTCCATTAAAGCTCACCATAAAAAGTTCTCAAGAATTGATTCCATGTTGGCCCCAAGGCCAACGTTATTCATTCCACTTTGATTGTTGGCCGAGATATTTTTGATGCTATCATCACCCCTCATTCCGTCATCATGCAAATTTTTAAGAAGGGGTTCCCTTCATGAATTTCCATAACACACTCTATTGCCAATGAGAGCATTTTGGCCTTAATTTCATCCTTTGGGCCGCCTGGCCGGGCACATCATCTACCATGGAGGGGCGGGCTTTCTCAAGGGCCTTCCACCAATTCATTCACCCCTTATTTCATTTCACCCTCATTTTTTATCAACCACCAATTTCTCATTATGGGCCGCCCGCTGGGTAAGGAGGGGGTCCTCATCTTCTCACCCATTGTGTTATGTGCATTCCATGCATCCATCATATTTAATGCACTTCATGTATTTGCATTCCTTCTTTCCCGGGTTTCCGAGCCCGCACGTTCCCCGCCTTCCAGAACCTCCGGATCCTCCTCATCCGTTTTCTCTTTCCCTCTCCCTGGGGCATCGCGCCCCTTCTTATTTTCTCCACCATCAATCTTTGGGACATCGCGTCCCCTCCTATTCTCACCCTCCGGAACCTCCGGACTTACCGAGACATCGCGTCCCTCCTCATCTCCTATCTCCGGAACCTCCGGACCCACTTCTATCTCTAGATCTTTCTCCTCTCCTAGGGCATCGCGCCCTTCCTTCTGTCCATCTTCCCCCTTCGGAACCTTCGGATTTCGCACTGACTCTCCCTGGGCATCGCGCCCCTTTTTATCTTCTTTCTCCGGAACCTCCGGACCTTTCTCTCCTCCCAAGGCATCGTGTCCCTTGATATTTTCTTCCTCCGGAGCCTCCAGACCTCTTCTCTTTCCTCCGATTTATCTTTCTACTCCTCCGGAATATTGTGTCCTTCATTCTTTTCCTCCTTTTAAATCATCTTTTTTCATACCTTTTCTCGGGGCATCGCGTCCCTCGGCATTTTATTCCTCCGTAACCTCCGGATTCTTCTTCTGATCATGACTCTCTTCCTTTGCCTCTGGACCCTCCGGATCCTCCACCTCTTTCCATTTACCAATTGCTTCTTCTGATTCCTCCCGATTCTGGGTCTGACCCGACTTCTTCCACATCCACTGCTTTGGACATCTACCCGTTTTTTCACGGTTTCTGAGGCTTTAGTCCTCACTCCTCCACTTGATTTCCCTTTCATTTTGTAGACCTTTTATGTTATCAGGGTCTTCATACCTTAGTGAGGGAGTTCTAGCCCTCACCTCTTTTCCTTTTCTCCTTATTCGTCTGAGTCTGGTTTAGACACCGCTCCTTTCTTGTTAAGTCACTTTCAAAACTTTGCTTCCTTCCCTATATGAGGACCACAAATCCTATGTTCATCTACATCGCCTCCGGCAGCCGCTGCTTCTACAAGGTCGCAGGGTAATGTATGTGCATGAGCATGCATTTTTTTCACTAATTCATTTATCTACACACGAGTTTTCAAAACGAAGTGCTTCTTAACTTGATTAAGAGTGGTGTTCTAGGCTTTTATCCTAGGTCTTTTATTAAAATCAATGTAAAAAAAAAGAGTCTTTAGACTTGCTTTTACAGCACCCTTTGGTAATAAGAATCCCGCGCTGGGAGTTCGACATTCTCTCCCCACTTGTTAAAGGCAACCCTTAGCTGGGCACCGCACACACTTCACGGCGTCCTTTGCCATCTCCTTCGATAAAACACCGTTGCTACTTGGGTCATGCTCGAGGGCACGAAGTCTCTTTCTCTTCTTAACTCTGCTGAAATATGAGGGTAGAGATATTCTGGGCAAAACAACCAACCTAAGTACATCCCGACAAGAGGAAGTCTAAAATAGGGACAGTCTATTATGACCTTGTTCTCAATTTCAAGTTTCAATCACAATATCTTTCTAGTCCAAAGGACACCAAAAGTACAAAATGAAAAACATCAAATGAAAAAAAATATATGTGAAATGAAAAGAAAAAAATGCAATGAATTTGGCATGACAAGAGGGCAGTACAGTATTCCTGCGGGACGTTATGAGCCCGGTCGTATGCGTGCCTATAAGAGAATTAAAGGTTCGATGATATGACATAAAGCCCCGACACAACAGACCGAATCTCTAGGGGTTATGCTATGGACGGAAGTCAACACCCGATGTCTTCTTAACTCATATCAGGCTTACCCACAATCTTTCTTCTCTTCTCCCTCCAAGACCGAGTGTTTCTCGGGTATGGCCTTGGTAGGGGCACCGTTGTCCAAGGGCAGCCGACTATAGGGCGCCACCTCCTATGCACGCCTTGCTTCGGGCAGTTTTTAGCGAAAGGGGAAGGAACAAGGATCCCTAGCCAGTGATTTAAACATCCTTTGATGTTGCATTAGTAAAGTCTAAACCAAATTCCAAAGAAAAAAATTGAATATTTCAAAAGTTCAAAAAAAAAATAAATATTTCTAAAAATCCAAAAAAATTTAAATATTCCAAAGTCCATAAAAATTTGAATACTTTTCAAAACCCATAAAAATTTGCATATTTTAAAAATCTAAAAATATTGTATTGTATTTTTCTAATGGTGTTATTATAGGGACAACCTTTTTGCAAGGACCAAGGACACAGGATGAGTCCTCTCTATTCATTGCCATCTACCTTTCGATTCTTTCTTTTGTTCTCAACATCTTCATGAATTGTCGCTCTGGGCACTCTTGATTATCATCTCTCATATCTTTCCATGTTGTTCATGCCAGTCTGATTATCCCTGTCGCTCTGGACATCACTCTGATCATTCAAGAGCTAATCTTTCTAAGTAATTCTTACCGATTTCTATCTGAACATCACCTTGATATTTCATGCATAAATCTTATGATTTACCAAGATTGTTATCCTCATGACCTAAACAACAAAACAATGATTTCTTTCATGATTTCTTTGCATGTCTCATGCCTTTTAATGATATGCCTTAATGCTATGCTTGGATACTATTCATGGCTTTCATACTATTGATGCTTGAATTCTATTCACGATATGCTTGCTATGCCTTAACGCCTAATTCATTGCTTGTTATCCTTTATATCTTGACTAATCAATTTTTGAGCGCAGGAAAAGAAGCATTGGTCCCACCGTCCGGGTCTCACTCAAGTCCCACAGTGCTTGCGCCTCGTTGCTCAGTTCCCCACATGCTCCACCATCTTCCCTGTATGTATTTTTACTATATGTTATCTACGCTATTAGATTATATCAATGACCTTGTAGCTTTGGTAAATCTGGAATTTGAGTTCCCCTCCATAAAAAAAAATAATGATAATTCCAGGGGAATCTTAGTCACACGGATAGGCCATTGAGCTGTCCAAGACTGGGGACGATGGTTCCCTTTTACGAGTTGGTGCGTGGATAAATGGGCATCGGCTCAGTAGCAGCCCACAAATTGGTATCTTGACTCAGTCTGGGTAGCTTAACAATATTATCCTTGATTACATTCTATTTTAATTTATTTTAATTTTCCTTTTAAACACAGCATGTATTTGTTGGCCCAGAGTAGATGGCGGACAAGAAGGGGGGTTGAATTGTCCCCTTTGCCGAGATGGCGGATTTTAAAAACAATCTAAACTGATCACGGTGGAATTAAAGTTAACTACGTTAATTGATCTAAACTAACGTGAGATACAATTGATCACTCAATCTTTTCGATCTCACACGGATTGACAATCGGCAACAATTGAATTTAAGCCTAACACGGATAGCGGTTGAAGTGATGTGCGATGGTGCAGTGAGTAAAAATCATATAATAGACCTGTGAACAGAGATAGAAGAAAAGGACAATCACACACAGGCAATCACAATCAACACAGAGATTTTTAGGTGGTTCAGGACCACGACGGGCTCCCTACGTCCACCCCTCAACGAACCCCGGTGAGGCTTCACTACACGCTACGAACCGTAGCAGAACGGGGACGAACCCCAACACCACACACGCTGCGTCCGCAGTAATGCACACACGGAGTCTAGCCCCAAAACGCTGCCACCGCAGCACTCACACACACAAAGTCAGGGAACACACCCCGGACGGAAAAATCACACGGAGACGTAGCTCCGTGTACACTCACAAAACTCGGGGAAACTTTCCCCACAATAAATCCACACACTCGGAGACGCAGCTCCGCCCACACACGACAATATTCTGAGTTCGACAAAATAAAAGGATATACGATGACAGCCCAAAATATTAATCTATGCCCAAATAAGAGAGTAGAAATGAGAGAAGAAGAAATCCCCCTCAAATCTTCAGTGAATCCCGTAGATAGCAAAGGTAGGGTGCATTTGGAGTTTGATCGTCGGAGCAGGAAGAGTCCAGCGTTGTGGAGACCGCCTAAAATAGGAACTCGGCGATGAACAGCAAGACCAGCTATAGATCGGAGTGGCAGCTCGCTTCACTGACGTTCTCCTTCCTCCAGTGATGAAGCAACCCTCCAGCTCGTCCTTCTTCACCTGCAAGAAAAGATAGAACAATAAGCCCTTGAAGGAATGTCTCCATCGTGGGAGATTGTAGGTTATATATACACAAGAGAATCAGCGGCTAAAAGACCACAAAGCCCATGCTAAAAACCCTTCAAATAAACACCTAAAGGATGGGAGAAACCCTAAGGGTATTAGTGTAAAAAGCCCAAGCAAATCGGTCCAAGAAATCGGCATTTCGCAATCAATCCGAAAAACACGATCCGGACGAACCAGACAAAGTGTCGACTCTAAGAGTCGACACTTCTGTCAAGGTGTTCTGCCGGTAGAAAAAAAATAACACACAGGACAAAAGTGTCGACTCTCAGAGTCGACTCTCAGAGTCGACACTTTTTGTCGGGGGTTCTGCCAGCCACGAAAATAACACTCAGGCCAGAAAGTGTCAACTCTTAGAGTCGAGACTTTCTGTCTAGTCTAATAAAACAACGCAGACAGAAGATGTTGGAATAAGTGTCGACTCTTAGAGTCGACACTTTTACTGACAGAACTGAAAACACATTTAAACTCAATTGAAATCCCATTTTTCTTCAACCAAAGCATTAAAAACAAAATGCCATGCATTGTAACAAAGAATTGGCATGAATTAAGCCACATTCGAACAGCAAACCAATGAGTGTGTTAAACATCTTGAACTTCAAACACTCTTTAAAATATAGCATTAGAAACACTATCAGGCCACTCAAACCTCAACTATGAAACTAACCGATGTGACAATCATTTCGATGTATATGAAACTCATTCATAACAACCAGCTTGGCACTAATGAGACTAGAGATCAATAAGGAATCATGGGAAGGTAAAAGACCAGAAGACAACCTCAGAACAGTCAAGAAGAGCATGCATGAGGTCACAAGACAAACCTAGTTCATGAAACATACTTCAAGCTCATTCATGGAAACTATAAGTCAGATTCAAAGATAAAATCTTACCATGGATCCATTGGTTTGAAGGCAATGTGAACCTGCACTTTGTATAAACAAATCACTTAAGTCACTCTTCAAGTAATGCAAATAAATGCACAAGTCTAAGCACATGATGGCTAAGTCTGTGCAAGTGAAGATGAGGTCGGTGCATGTATATGGACAGGTCTGAGCATATGAGAGACGAATGTCCATGCACATAAGGCTAAGTCTGACCAAATCAAGCACAGTTCACCCCAAACTCCAAATTCAGTTGAAATCAAATAGATCTCAAACTGTTCACTCCAAACAAGCCATATATCAAGATTTCATCATTATCAACAGGAGTGGAAACTACACAATCAAGAACAGCCATTATATAGTCTACATGAACTCTTGAAAGACAGAAACCAACCCCCCAGTCCAGGGAATGTCGACTCTTCGAGTCGACACATTCGACTGGTTGGTCTGTCTGCTGTGCAGACAGTCCATGACCCAGGGAGGGTCGACCCCAGGGGTCGACCCCTCTTCTGTAGGGTCTAGAGCAAGACTGATAACCCTTTTGTGAGCATGACTATCTTAATGAAAATATGCATGGAGTACAATGAAGGCCTTGTCAGCCTATAAACTCTATCATGAAAGCCCATTCATTTAAGCAAGATTAGAGCATTATGCAACCAAGTGCAAACATGAACTCATTCACCCAAAAAGGTCAATACCCATGTGAGGCAAATGAAGACCCAAAATACCTCAAATGACTCAAGATAAATATACAAGAGCCACATTCATGATGCTCAAGAATCAAGGGACATTTTTTCACAAAACATACACACAATATATTGTTATCATCAAAACCATCACCAAAAGACAAGGAGGGAGCGCCACGAACCCAACAATATCTCCCTTTTTGATGATGACAATATATTGTGGCCATCCAAAACTCTCTCCCCCTTTGGCATTATCAAAAAGTGGGGGTCTTGAGAAACAACCAAAAATGAAATGAGATTGAAAAGCGCACGAATTCAGCAATAACCTACCATGAAAGGAAGGTGTGAAAACCATGAACACCTAACAAGAAAGTGGAATTTGATGTGCAATGTTCAATTTTTGAACTATATGCTGAATGTATGACTAAGTATGCACAAAATGTATGACCAAACTGTATGCAAAATGATAAAAGTATATCCAAGTGCTCAATTTTGGAATTATATGCAAAATATGTGACTAAACTATGCACTAGTTGTATGATTAACATGAGCTATATACAAGTGTCTCACAGAAGAGCACATTATTCTCCCCCTATTGTCATGAACAAAAACCGAGTGACAATGGGATTATTTAACCTGTTATTTACACTTTTGATCAAAACATGCACCAATATGAAATGATGTATGCAGGCAAGCAGACAAGCAAGCAAGCATTAGAGTCACGCAGACAAGTATCTCTATTACTCCCCCTCAGTGGGGTAAGGGGATAACAACTGAACAGTTCATTCAAAATCGAAATGTGAGACATGAAGCATAATCAAAAAAGGTAGTGCATGCATTGTTGGGTCTCCTCTGGAGCAAATCAACAGTGTGGAAACTATTGTGATTTGATTGTGTTTTTATTGATTGGCAACAATTGAGTTGACTATGTTGACTTTATCTTTTATCCTGGTAGCAGTGTGAATTTTGATGAATCTTATTTAGGTCAGAATCATTAGATGGTCATAGTAGGTCTGTGCAGGCTTGTCTTGTGATAAACAAGGTCTGTGCATGTTGAGATAAATGCACACAACATCAATGCATATTTGGTTGATTCAGCACATAGCATCGGTGCATATTTCAGTGGTCTGCGTTAGCTGCATAACATAAGTCTGTGCATGCTCTTGCATACAATGCATTATAAGTCTGTGCATGCTTTCGCATACAACGCATCATAAGTCTGTGCATGCTTTTCAAATATGCATAATATAGTCTATGCGCACACTTCACTGTGTACACCAAGGTCCGTGCACATTCACTCTAAGTGAATCTAACGTCTATGCACGTTTGGTCTTAAGGCATGAAAAGGTCTGTGCATCCTTTTGTTCATGGGTGAATAAAGTCAGTGCAAGTTCTTATTTGTGCCATTCACTGTCGATGCATGTCCGAGCATAAAGTTAGTGCATGCACCAGTTAACGATGAATCTGAGTCGGTGCATATCCTTAGTCCTACTAGGGTCGGTGCATTGTTTGCACGGTCACACACACACACACACACACACACACACACACACACACATACACACACACACACACACACACACACACATATATATATATATATATATATGGCCGGTGCATACTACTTCAGTATGTATATCAAGTCTGTGCATGTTTTCATTAGAACAAGTCAGTGCATGTTCTTCGTAGAACAAGTCAGTGCATGTTTTCATGAAATGCATTAGAACAAGTCGATGCACATTTGCGCCATGCTTTGTAAAGGTCAGTGCACTTCTGCATATGGCAGAGAACATATATGTGCACCTTATCTCATGTGTATGAAAGGTCGGTGCAATTTTTGTCATTTGCATACCTAGTCTGTACATGCTTTAGTCTAACACTCAACTGAGTCGGTGCATTTTGTGTCATACGCATACACATGTCCGTGCACATTTTGCCTTGTGTATGTACAAGGTCAGTGCACTTCTTCTCACATGCTACATAATGGTCTGTGCATAGTTTGCCTATAGACTCATAGGTCTGTGCATACCTTCTCACTCGCACATCATAGGTCTGTGCACATTTTTGTTTTGACGATAGGAGGTCTATGCATATTCTGTTTTATGTCATAACAAGTCTATGCACATTACATATGGCTGATTACAAGATGTTTGATGAAATGTCTCTCTTCCAATTAATAGGATGTAAGCAGCACGTGAGCTCGAACTGAAGCAGGCACGTGTTCCCAGAAAGGCTAGTAGATGGAACGTGACTCCAAGGAAGCTTATGATTGGCACGTAATCTAAGGCAATAAGCGAGCTAGTGTTTTTGCCACGTGAAGTGCCATAGCTCAGCGATATTGACACGTGGACAGATGGAGATCAGATATGTGAAAGTGTTTAGGCGGGAAACATGGCGTCCACACGCCCTCTGCTTGACATATATAAAAGAGGCATTATCGCCTGATTATATAGAGCATGATAGAAGATTGAAGCAGAGCGAGATTCAGCAGAGCAGATCTGATCTCAAGAGAAAAAAAAGAAGAGAGTGCAAAGTGAGAGCCAGCCGATCGTGAGAGAAGAAGAGTTTTGAGAAAATCTGAGAGAATTTGTTTAGCTGTGAGAGAAGGGTAATTTGCTGTTGTTCCTGGCATATGGCTCATAATCATCACCAGTTTGCTCTACATTGAGAGCTACATTATTTTTATTGTCGATTTTTCCTTTCATTTTTGAACTCTCATTACTGCAAGCTGTGAGTCAGCGATTGTGGCATAACCTGTAAGGCTCAGCGGTAGAGGAGGATTCCTCTGATAGCGTAAGCTATAAGGCTCAGTGTGTTTTGGGAAGTTTTTCCTGAAGCTGTGGATCAGCGAGTTGGAAGCTGTGTATCAGCAGTGAAGCCACACTTGATTTGAGTGTGGGGTAGACGTAGATCTCTGGAGGAGATCGAACCACCTTAAAATTCTCCTGTCTCTGTGGTTTTGATATTTGTGTTGAGTGTTTCGCTTAAGCAAATTTAATTCCGCATTTGTTGCTTAGGTTGATATAATTTTAGGGGGAAGATCTATTCGCCCCCCCTCTAGATCTACATTACGTGGTATCGAAGCATTCCATAGTGTCAACAATTGGTATCAGAGCCTAACTATTCTGTAGGGCTTAACATCCCGAAGAGGTTAGCTATCATGGATGCGAAAGGAATGACAGTCGAGGGACACTCTACAACCAAGCCTCCGTACTTTGATGGTTCAAATTATGCATACTGGAAGAACTGTATGCAAGTCTTATTGAGGGCAAAAGATTTTGAACTTTGGAAGGTTGTCTGTAAAGGCCCCTTCGAATTATCTGAGGATGAATATTTATGGACACGAGAGCAGATCCGCAAATCTACACTTAATTGGAGTACTATCAACGCAATCCAGTGTGCCCTTCATCCCACGGAGTTCTCCAGGATATCATCTTGTTCATCAGCTAAGGAGATGTGGGATAAATTGGAAGTCATATACGAAGGGACATCCCAAGTGAGAGAGACCAAAGCCAACATGCTGGTCTCTGAGTATGAGGCATTTAGGATGAGGCCGAATGAAATTATTACAGAAATTTATGCTCGCCTCATGATTATCACAAATGGTCTTAAGAACCTTGGGAAAGCTTACTCTGATTATGAGCTGGTAAGGAAGATTTTGCGTTCCTTAACTCCAATCTAGCACACCAAGGCTACCGTTATTGAGGAGTCCAGGGACTTAAAGACCACCAAGGTTGATGAGTTGATCGGTTCACTCATGACATATGAGATGAACCTGCCAAAAACAGATGAGCTGGAGAAGAAGAAGAGACCTATTGCTCTGAAGGCCGATTCCTATAAAAGTGGGTCATCCAACGACCACAGCTTCGGGGAAAACTTCCCAAAACACGCTGAGCCTTATAGCTTATGCTATCAGAGGAATCCTCCTCTACCGCTGAGCCTTACAGCTTATGCCACAATCGCTGACTCACAGCTTGTAGTAACGAGAGTTCAAAAATGAAAGGAAAAATCGACGAGAAAAATAATGTAGCTCTCAATGTAGAGCAGACTGGCGATGGTTATGAGCCATACTCCAGGAACAACAGTAAATTACCCTTCTCTCACAGCTAAACAAATTCTCTCAGATTTTCTCAAAACTCTTCTTCTCTCACGATTGACTGGCTCTCACTTTGCACTCTCTTCTTTTTCTTCTCTTGAGATCTGATATGCTCTACTGAATCTCAGGATCAAAGATTGAAGGTGATCAGCTCGCTATGCTGACTCGGCAATTCAAGAGATTTCTGAGAAAAGAGGGAAGAAATTTTGGAAGAAGACAGCACAGTGACAGAAGGTAGACAAGGTATAAAACTAATCCTGCCAAAAAGACTGACACCACTGTTTGCTATCATTGCAGGAAAGCTGGCCACATGAAGGTGGAATGTCGGAGCTCCAGAAGCTGAAGGAAAAAGGAAAGAAGAGAAACTTGAGAGGCAAAGCCATGATAAGTACCTTGAGCGATGAGGATGAGGGCAATCTCAGCTTCACCTCGGAGAGCGAAGGAGAAGGAAGTCAAATATGTCTGATGGCTAGGGACTATGATAGAGAATAAGAAAATGATGAGGTAACATCTCCCTTTGAAAATTACACTCTTATTGATTGGGAAAATGCTTATGGTGAGTTATTAGATAAGGTTGATGATATTAGAAAAGAAAACATTGATAGTGCTCTTAGTGATGTGCATTGGATCAATGCCATGCACGAGGAATTAAATTAATTTGATAGGAACAAGGTATGGCACCTAGTTCCACCTCCTGATCATGGGACTGTCATTGGGACCAAATGGGTGTTTAGGAATAAAACAGATGAGAGGGGTAATGTCATTAGGAATAAGTCCAGATTGGTAGCTCAAGGGTACAATCAGGAGTATGGTATTGACTTCGAAGAGTCATATGCTCCTGTTGCTAGGTTAGAGGCTATCAGAATCCTATTAGCATATGCATGCTCATTAGGAATCACCCTTCAGTAGATGGATGTGAAATCTGCATTTTTGAATGGGAAAATAAACGAGGATGTCTTTGTAAGACAGCCTCCTGATTTTGAATGCATAGATTTTCCTACTCATGTATATAAGTTGAATAAAGCTCTATATGGACTGAAACAAGCCCCTAGAGCTTGGTATGACATGCTCAGTAAGTTCCTCACGGATAAGACGTTCACAAGAGGTGAAATTGACCAAACCTTATTCACAAAGGTATGTCATCCAGACATTCTCATTGTGCAAATTTATGTAGATGACATTATTTTTGGGTCAACTAACCCAACTTTATGTGAGGAATTTTCTAATCTAATGACATAGGAATTTGAGATGAGTTCAATGGGTGAGCTAAAATTGTTCCTTGGACTGCATGTAACTCAGACTAAGGAAGGAACATTCATAACTCAGTCCAAGTACATCAAGAACCTGTTGAAGAAATTCAAGTTTGAAAATTTGAAGGAAATAACAGCACCAATGGGTACATCAACTAGTCTTGATGATGACCCAAAAGGAAAATTGGTTGACACCAAATTGTACAGAGGTATGATCGGATCCCTTCTTTACCTTACTGCATCTAGGCCTGATATTCAATTTATTGTGTGTTTATGTGCTAGATTTCAGGATAGTCCTAAAGAGTCACATGTTAGTGCTGTTAAGAGGATTTTTAGGTATCTGTCAGGCACCCTAGAGCTAGGTCTTTGGTATCCTGCTCAGTGTGAGCTAGACCTTATAGCCTACACTGATGCTGATTATGCTGGGTGTCGGATAGATAGAAAAAACACTAGTGGATACTGCCATTTCTTAGATGGTTGTCTAGTATCTTGGGCTTCTAAGAAGCAACACACTGTTGATCTATCTACTGCTGAGGCAGAATATGTTGCAGCAGGAAATTGTGTAGCTCAGGTGCTCTGGATCAAACATCAACTCCTTGATTATCAGATAGAATTGGGATGCATTCCAATTCTATGTGATAACACTAGTGCTATTGCATTGACTAAAAATCATGTTCATCACTCTAGGACTAAGCACATAGAAATCAAACACCATTTTCTAAGAGATGAAGTAAGCAAGAATGAAATTGAACTGAACTTCATAGAATCTGAAAAATAGCTTGTTGATATTTTTACTAAACCTTTGAGCAATGACAGATTTAAATTCTTAAGAAGAGAGTTAGGTTTATGTAAATTATCAGCATGGTGAATAATTCTTTTTCATTCCTGAGGAAGGGTTTGTGATCTGATATGTGTCTGCCTATCAAATCTATTTTGAATAAAATTTCAGATGTGTGCCTATCAATTGAAAATGCTTTGAATAAATATTCTGATTTGTCTTGTGAATGATTCATGTCTGCTTGCAAATAGTTTTATCTGTGTCATAGTTGAGTCATCTTGATTTCAGAGGTATATAAAATGATATGTGGTGGAAAGACAGATTCTGTCTGTCTGAAAGCCCATACCATGTGTAGAGGACTATCCTCTGCCAGGTACCATGAATCAAGGGAGTACATGCATTGCACTGCATTTCTTAAATAATGTTGGGTCTAATGTTCTGTGGTTAGCTGTGTCTTAACGTTGAATAAACATGCATATTGACAGGGGGAGCTCTTGTTTAGAATAAAATTGCACGTCCATGCTGCATTGATTTGTCAGGGGAAGTTTTACTAATCTTCATCTACCTGAATTCTATGCAGTCCTCTGTCAATGATCCATTTCAAACCACTTTGGACCTCAGACTCTTCTCAAATCATCTATCCTGAATAAAATTTTACTCTCTACAGCTGCCTGTGTGTTTTACAATCTCCTTCCGATTCTGAATTGATGACAGTCTGTCAATAAGTTCATTACATTAAGCAACTTAAATCTCACATCTTCTATCATAAAAATCATGTTTGCTTCATGAATGAAACAATGGTTTAAGCTTAATAAACCTTAAAGTTTCAGGACTGTATTCCGAATATAAGGATGTGAAAATTTTAATAGCTCTCAACCTCAGTCTCATGTTGCGATAGACAAAGTTTGCTTGTCTGAAAATTGATAATAAAGTGTAATCTAAGTTGAGGAAATTGGAAGTGTGTATTGTTTTTAAACAAAACACTCTGAAGAATTAAAAAGGGCAGCAAAAAGAAAAGAATGGGTCAAAAGAAAAGCCATGTATAAGTAAAATGGCAGAGCAATGAATGGATGCACTGAGAAACTGAGTACTCTATCAATGAAATAGAGAAAAATCATATCATGAATTGCTTCATGTCACCTCTGTTCTTATGGTCAAATCTATAGGATTGGTTTCACTGAGTATCTGGGGGTACTGGCATCTGATAAACGTGTACTCTCATGCAAAAAGGTGCAAATCATGACTGCTATTTTTGATCAAAAATAGTGTTGGTATTTTGTGCCTAGTAATTGGGGGTATTTGCGTCTAACCAACGTGTACTCCTAATGTCAATAGCATAATTGATACCTAACTGTTCAATAAGTCAGAAAGTATCAATTCTAAAAGGTCTGCTGTAACCCTTGTTATCAAAGTCTTATTGAGTGTCAAGTTGTTTAACCTCAATACATATTCTTGTCTCTCACAAAGATTTTCCTGGTTTTGAAGCGAGTAGGACACAGCTATGACTAAGTCCTTCATGACTTATGTGTCTCAGGTTTATTGCTATTAACGGATTTTGCAACCTTATTAGAAGAGTACAGTGTATTCACTCTACATTTTATTACTCTTCAACCAAAAATTTATCATGAATGCAGAGTCTTGATTCTTATTCTCTGAAGACCTTGAGACATAAATTGCTTTATTAATGAACTATTGTTCAGGGTGTCACTCTATTTGCTTTGTCAATCCTACCTCCCTCACTCCTTGTTTGTTGATGGCAAAGGGGGAGAGAACATTATATGCATTGGTTTTCAGGTTCAGGGGGAGAGAAAGAGGGCATCTGTTGCATTCTTTGACCCATACTGGATTGATTTTAACTCATCAAAATACACCATGACTTTGGGTGTTGTCATCATCAAAAAGGGGGAGAATGTTGGGTCTCCTTGCATTCTTTGACCCATACTGGATTATTCTTGACTCATCAAAATACACCATGACTTTGGGTGTTACCATCATCAAAAAGGGGGAGAATGTTGGGTCTCCTCTGTAGCTAATCAGCAGTGTGGCAACTGTTGTGATTTGATTGTGTTTTGATTGATTGGCAACAGTTGAGTTGACTATGTTGACTTTATCTTTTATCTTGGTAGCAGTGTGAATTTTGATGAATCTTATTTAGGTCAGAATCATTAGATGGTCATAGTAGGTCGGTGCAGGCTTGCCTTGTGATAAACAAGGTCTGTGCATGTTGAGATAAATGCACACAACATTAGTGCATATTTGGTTGATTCAGCATTGTTGACACCTAAAATATACCAGAAGAGACCAAAGTAGACTCAGGGCCCTGAAGGTCAACCAATGGTGTGGCTCCTGTACCATCCCTGGAAGTACTGAGAATCAGAATAGAAGAGGTCCACTACCCCTAACACTCTGTCCGGCTAAAGCCATCTCTGGCTAGGCCGCTATCCAGCACTGCTGTCATTCAGATAGTCGGGCTGATAAAATTATAACAACATTCAGACAACCATCTGCCTGCTGAAGAGAAACCTCAGATAATTCTGATTCTCATGAAAAGGGATTCACACTGCCTCACACATGGGCGTGAACGCAAGGTGCTAAACAAGCCTCAAGAGGAATATACCAAGAAGCCCACCAGAGCAATGAAAAGAAGTCCATTAGACGAGCCTCTTCCGGCGCCGGGTTATGAACAGATGGGCCAAGCCCAATACGAAGCCAGGCGCGCCGAGATGATGCGTGCTGAGGCGCGCCGAGAAGCTCACGCCGGGAACAGAAGGCCACCCTTCTATAAAGGATGTTGCCTTCAAACAATACAAAAAAATAACAACAATAGAAGAGGAAGACATAGAGCATAGAAGAGAAGAAGGAGAGAAGAGATAATAGATCGAGGGTGCCACTAAAAAGAATAGAGAGCCCTCTACAGGAGTTAAAGAGAGAAAAGAGTTTCAGAAGCTCGGAGGAGAGATTCAAGGTGGGATCGGTTCCAAGATGCCCTGAGGGGCTATATTCTTCCCCATCCCTGTCTTTCATTTGAGTCTCGCTTTTTTTTTTTTTCGTTTCTGTTCTTCCGCTCTATGCCTGAGTAATGTGTTTTCGATGACTTCGAATGCTGGCATAGCCCGGTTGTAAAAGGGCAGCATCTGTATTCAGACCTTCATAGTCTGCTTCTATCTTTATTTTCTACTACATTGAATGTATGAGTCATTTGCAGTGAAATAAAATGTCAAGGGTGAGGTCATTTTCTCCCTCTCTGTTCCTTCGGAGCATAATGTATTTGGTAGCTACTGTGAATAGATTATGCTCCATTGAGTGCACATCCTTCGGATTGTCCGAGTGATTTCCGTCGAATCATCTCCGCAGTTTTATCCCCGCGATAGCAGTGAGAGCCTGAGACAGCCTATCTCATGGCTTCTCCCTCGCAGAGGTAGTTGGGAACATGCTCTTATCAAGGCCTATACGAATCAGCCCATGGCCCTGCTCCCAGTGAGGCCCCCGAGTGAAGACCCCCTTCTCTCAGAGATAGCCTCGCTCCCCCTAGGACCGTCTAAAAATCCTTTGAATAAACCCCCCAGAACCTTGGGTAAAACATCTCAAGATCCTCTGAATAAACCCCCATTAAAACCTTCAAAGAGCCCTCTGAAACCCTCGGCTCCTGACCTTTGAAAACCCTGATCCCAAATCCCCCCGACGCGACCCTCCCTCGGCGCAAGTCTCGCGCCGAGTGCTGCCCGCGCCGGATTGAGTTCTTTCCGACGCGCTGAGATCCTTCTTCTCTTTCATGCCGACTCTCGTCCAAGCCGATAGCCTCGTGCTGACGCCATCACCAGTTTTGAGCCCGATGACCCATAGCCACAAGACCCCATCACTCTGAAGAGAAATAGTGTCCTTCACTCAACCCTCATAGGAGCCAAATTGATGGGGTTAAACCCCCCTACATTCAGCTACCCCGTTAAGTCATGGAGTTCTGCCACTGCATGTTCTCCGTTGGCTATCTAGGGGATATTGATGCATCCCATTACAAGTGGACATTGTCCCATGGGATTGAGATCCTTTTTGGATCCAGGGCTACGCCCGGCTCTCCTTTGGCTTCCATCCCGACACTTCGTGGATGGATGACCTATATTCCCCTTTTGGCACAGTCCAAAATATAGGGAAATGCTGCCGAAATTCATCCACGAATCCTTACTTTATCACATCGTGTGACGCTTTCACTGAAACTATGAATCTACCCCAGGCTGTGTGGCAGAGATCTGAGGCAGACCATCTCATGATCCTTTGCCCACTATGACAGAGGAACATAACCGTCACAGTCATACGGTCTCCCTAGACCTTCCATGGACGAGTCCACCCTCACTTTCCACCTCACCCAACTACCACCATGGACAAACCTGTGAGATCTTACTTAACATAAGAGGCCCCCCCCCTCAACCTCAAAAATCCTTCTAAGTCTTGAAACATGAAGAAACCCCTCTTCTCGGTGCCATATAGTCTCCCGGTACAGCCCTCTCCCGGCGCGGGTTCCGCGCTGGATGACGGGCGCGCCGAGACGCTGGTCGCGCCGGCCACTTATCGTGCCGATAACCTGTGAGCTCATCATTACGCCGGGACCCCACCGCGCCGTTTGGCCTTCACGTCGGCTCCCATCCATGCTGTTTCATCTTAACAATAGCTACCACTCAAACATCCGGCGTCTCAGCAACTTCATTGAGCCTAGATCCAGTCTAAATCCAATGTCCCACTCCTGTTAACCTTCATGCTAACCCCCATCATATCATGAGGGTCTCTTGGTTCTTCATCCATGTCTAAACGGAGCTATATTAACGGGGTCTTACCCCGATATTGTATGCCATTAACCGTCAAGTTTTCTTCCAACCCTACTGACCCTGGGAGTCCTGCCATTGCAAGTCCCCCAATGGTCTCTGAAGGGAATATTAACAAACACCATGGTAATGGACACTGTCCCGTCACACTCAAATCCTTTTTGGATCCAGGGCTACGCCCGCCTCTCTTTTGGCTTCCATCCCGGCATTCCGTGGGTGGATGACCTATTTTCCCCCTTTGGCATAGTCCAAAATAAGGGGATATGCTGCCGGATTTGTGGCATAACACTATCATCATGTCCCGCGTAGCATGGTTTTCTATGCATGTTTCGCATCCCGTTAGCGGAGTTAGCGTAATAGTCTTATCTTGTTTTGCCCGAGGCATCCTTTCTTGGCAACTAATCAAGGGTTGTCCTTCTTTGGAAGGACGTAATTAAGGTCATAGCCTTTATGGTATGACGGACTCCAGGTCCTGACACGAATATCACAATCGACTGACTGAGTCAGGTCGAGCGCATAATAAACTGTCACGCTAGTGACTGGCACGCCTAATTAATAAACCAAATAAACAAACAAAAAATAACCGAATAAATATCAAATAAAGATATTCTAAAATAAAAAAAATCAAATAAATTTTTTTTCATCTCCCACAAGTCTGGCACGCCCGGTGGGACCTGAGTCTCCCTTCATCTCTTTGCCAAGAGAGGATACCTTCGGGGTCTTCCCCCAAGAATACTGATTGTTTGTCTGTTTGTCTCAGGCAAACGATGACGTCATACAGACTCACCGGTGTTGGCTTCGGCCCCGCAATCGTCGCCGACCACGCGGAACACGGGTACCTGGCGGTGCCCATGGTTTTCGGCTCCTTCCCACCAGCTGTAGGCTTCCCCAACTTCTTGGGGTTGGCCTTTGCCGACATGCTATAGACGAAGTCCTCAAGGCCCGCAGAAGAGAAGGCTGCAGAGAGGGTCGAGGCCTCGAAGGCTCGACACTGTGCTGGCTCGCCTACCAGCCTGATTCAAGTCGCCAGCTGCATGGTGCATCATATTGCTCACGGGGCCCGCCCCGTCCCTGCCAAGAACTTCGGGAGGCGCCGACACCGGAGCCCCCGACGAAAGGTTGATGCTGCTGTGACCGGATGTCTCTCCGCATATGGCATGTCTATGTTGGTCGGTGGCCTCCGCGTCTTTCTGGATGGACGTAAGGCTCGAGTGAGCCCGGACCGGGTGATCCCTATAGTGCCAATCCACAACTCCTATCAGGCTCTTGCTGGAAGAAGAGCCGAAGAAGAAGAAGCCGGCCGCCATGGCCAGAGAAGGTTGGCTCCCAAGCCAAGAAGATTCAAACAGGTTTGGGTCCCCAAAAAGGTCCAGCCTGTCCAGCCAGAAGCTCCAGTGCAGTACCACCCCAGGTTCACCAGAGTAGAAGAGAACAAGAAGAGGGACCCTGTCCCGAGGAAGGAAGAGACAATCGTGGATCCGCCACGCCGAGAAAGCTTTAGGGGCTGCGCCCGACAAGCCAACATCCCCGTTGTGGGAAGAAGATTACAGCAGACTATCGAGAGGGCTTGGTTTGCTTACATTCCTCCGATGGGAGGTCAACAACTATCCCCGACCCTGCACCCAGGCCGAGGGCAAGAAGAAATGACCAATATGGTCAGAAGTTATTTTAGGGGGTTAGGCAACCCCTCTTTGGGCCAACAACGGTTGTTGCAGGCAGCCGCAGCTGAAGAAGATCGCTGTCCATTAATGGCAGTGGGAGAAGAAGAAGATAGGAGGATGACGTCATCGGTTGATGACAATGGATATGAAGATGGCTCTGATGTTCAAGCCGATGAAACTGCTCCCCGCCAAGGGGAAAAGAGAAGGGTCTCTGTGTTTGAAAGGCTTACCTTCCCGGGGAATGTCAAGGGGAGGGTTCGCAGACAGAAACGAAGGATGCAGATTTTCACATGCAATATGGCCGGGATAGATGGCCATTATGGTAAATTGCCCGAGGAGCCTCAAGAGTTGGCCTGGCTAGCCGGAAGACCGGGGCCGAGCACTCGAAGAGTGGAGGCCGCAAAAGAGAAGCTGGCGGCGATCGAAGGAAAGCAAGCCCTGCCTCGCCTCCAACAGCATGACAAGGCCATTATTCTCACAGCAAATGTGATAACGGCAGGTGAAGAAGAAGATGTCTTGCTTGACATCCTACCTGAGGGTGCATCTGGCGAGACGACAGAGGCCATCCCCAGCACAGCAGCTATGGACCCGGCCATACTGATGATGCTCCAGAGGTACTGCCAAGAGATAGAACAGCTGAAGAAGCAATTGACGGAAAGGACAGAGCAGTCCTCTGCCTCCAAGCAGCCTGATGTGTAGGCTGAATCATCAAGGGGAGCCGTCAGCAAGAACGACTTCCCACCACTCTATACCCCGCCTCTGCAGGCGGAACCAAACTTGGTGACTACTCAACAGCGCCCATCATAGCCGCTAGCTCCGCCGGTGCTGCCACAGGTGCACCAGACGCCTCCACTGCTGCGTCCTCCTCCACAGGCGACCACCCTGGTCACCCCCTACTTGCAGCCAGCACATTTCTACCCGGAACCGGTCGACCCGACCATCATGAGCAAGATAATGGTAGAAAGGATGATCGAGATGAAGCTCGCTGAAAGGGCTGAAGGTGACTATGTTGTATTCGATGCATATAGGGTTCCATACCCACCGCATCATGCTGCCAAGCGGCTCCCTCCCGGGATTAGCAAGCCGTTGAAGTTCGACAAGTTCAACGGGAAGGGATCCCCGAAGGAACATGTTGCCTATTACATGACCGTCATGGGTGACTTGGCCACCGACGAGTCATATTTATTGAAGTTCTTCGGGTCCTCACTCACGGGGCTCGCATTTGAATGGTACTCTAGCCTCCCGGCCAGGTCGATCAGCGATTGGTCGGACATGCAGAGGAAGTTCAGAGAAAGATTCCACGTCACAGAGAGGGAAGTCACAGTGGCTGAACTCTATTCAATAAGACAGAGGGCATATGAGACCTCTCTCGACTACATCAAGAGGTGGAGGAACCTCGGGATGAGATGCAAGCGGCCCCCACACCAGGAGGACGCTGTACAGATATGCAAACAGAACCTCAGGAGAGAGGTGCTGGAGAAGATGATTGGCATGGAAATCCGGTCGTTCGACCGTCTGAACAATATTGTGGCCGAAGTGGAGACTTTTTTAGCAAAACCGGCCCCTTCACCAAATATTCCTACTGCACAGAAGGGCAAGGCAGCAGAACGGCGCCAGGCACCGAAAGAAGCAAACGCCCTTGATATCAAGGCGTTTAAATAGCAAAAAGATAAAGGCAAGAAGACAGCTGCTCCTCAGCCTGCCAAGACCGGAGATGGCGAAGAAGGCCCATCTCTCCGGGATAAAATGAAGAAGGCCTACTCTTTCCCAAAGGAGAAGACCATGATCTTGTTTGACTGGGTTACCCTGTATGATAAGGTCACCCTGCCTGAGCCGAGGAGGCCGGAGGACCTGAAGAGAAGAGATAGCCCAAGATTTTGCCCCTACCACCAGATGCTGGGGCATCCAATTGAAGACTGTTATGTTTTCAAGGATATTATCGAAGGCATGGTGAGAAAGGAAGAAATAGAATTGGGGGAGTACAAGGTCGACCCTCCACAACCACATGAGGCGCCCGTAAGAAGAGCCACCGTCAACATGGTCTCTCTGTATCAAGCCTTGCCTGAGGAGACCGCAGAAGCTAGTACTCAGCGTACATATGAAGCCTGCTTTCTGGCCCCAATAAAAGAATAGGAGGGATGGCAGCAAGTCCCTGCAAGAGCCAAGAAAAAGGGCCTGCCTCGCCCGGCACCAGGGGCACATATTCATGGCGTCACGCCACGACCCCCTTCACCAGTAGCAACACCTGTGTGGACCAATCCGCCAGCAGTTATCTGGATACCTTCCCGCAACTGGAGGAGGCAGACTCCGTTGCCGGCAGTCAAGAAGATCAGTCCACAAGCCCGACGGCTACATGACTACATAAATGGGCTAGATGAGTATGTACAGCCCGAGCTAGAACCTTTGTTGGTACGGGATCATCTCCCGTGGCAGGAGCTGGAACAGCTTTCACTAAAGCAGGAAGAGGAAGCTGACAAAGCATCAGACAGGGATGGCAGCCTGTTCTGGGGGCAAGCGCCAGCCAAAGAAAAGAAAAGAAGACATAGAAGGAAGAGAAGGGCCGGCAAGGCTACAACGGGTGTGATCCTTTCTTGCAACACCCTCTCTGCTCTGTTCAATTTTCCCGGTGAGGAGGATGAAGAAGAGATTTGCTTCACACCCGCCGCTAAGGAAAGCCAGGCCGAAGCCATAACTGCCGCACATGCAACCCGGTCGGGCCGAAGGTGGGGGCGTCAGCCGCCCGCCAACCATAACATTATATTCAGAGGGGAGCAACCCTACAAGATACCCCCTCCAGAGGTCAGGGGAGTTCAAATCCCTCCTCCGTCAGGCTTATACAACCAAAGTGGGGGCGGCACTCCCGCTCCTTCATTTCTGGAGTACATAAAGATGTCAAAAGGGAAGTAGCCATGCTGGGAGGTTGAACCGGTAATCGGGGGCAGTCACCCACAACTCCAGCAATCTCCCGAAATGTCAGAAGAGGTAGAAACTCACCCGGCAGCAGCCAGTGAGGAGCAGCCAGGAGATAATCCCAAGCAAAAGGGTGTAGCCTCCGAGTCCGATGAAGCAGGTCCATCAGGGGCCACAGTCCAAGGATCTTCCAAGCCCAGGTGGGCAGATGAAATGAAGCTATCCAATATCCGAGCTGGAAGTCGGGTGGTCAAACTATTGAAGAAGCTCCGAGCAAGATTCACTGTCTGGGAAATCCTCTCTCTCAGTGAAGAGACTCGACAGGCGATCATTACTGCTCTCCAGACACCTGCCCAATATGAAGCCTACCTAGCTGAGGCACTGCCGGAGGCCAGCATGACCTTCACCTAGGAAGACATGTTGCTCCCCACCACCAGTCACAACAGACCTCTGTATATGAGGGGACATCTAAATGGCCGGGAGCTGAACAGAATCCTGGTGGACCCCAGGGCAACTGTCAACGTCCTGCCCTATAGGATATATGAGAGGCACTACTTCAACGTGCACCTACAAAAGGTCGGGGATATGCGCATTGCTGGCTTCAATCAAAAGTGTGAAGTGTCGCTAAGAGTAGCAAAGTTCACACTTACTCTAGCGGACTTTGTCACGAAGGTGCAATTTCATGTCCTTGATTCTCGCACCTCGCACAAGGCGCTGCTTGGCCGCCCTTGGCTACATGAGAATATGGTGGTACCTTCCACACTTCACCAATGCATCAAATACAACATGGATGGGAGAGAGGAAAGAGTATTTGCTGATCTCCACCCATTCGAAGTATTCGAATGCCACTTGGCAGACGCCCCTCTATATGCAGAATGGTCGCAGAAGGCCCCTGCGGCCAAGACCTCTTCTAGCACAACAAAAGGCACTTCCAAAGCAGAATGGTTCCCTCTGCCGCCGCGTGGATATATCGATCCCAAGGTGGTTTCACACATCACTATCACCGGGGATGTAGGACGGATAGCGCCTCCCGCCATCTGCCCGAAACTAATAAAGTCAGGGTTGACCAGCAGCACGACCACATCGGGATCCCCGAAGGTCTTACCAAGCCAAATCTCAGCCTCGACAATGCTACTGTCGAGCCTTTCAAAGCTTGGGAGGGGACACAGATAGATGGTCCTAGCAGCCTGTTCTACACAGCTGAAGAGCACCCTGCATAGGAAGACACTGATTGTCATCTGCCTGAAGATATAGAAAACCCCTCAATGCCTATACAGGGGCTGACATTTATAACAAATCGAATGGCCAAAATATTCCAGAAGCAGCACATCCCTTCTGGCCAGCCTCGCAAGAGGAAAGAAGCATTCCAGAAGCTATGGTACCCTCCGAGCCTGGACAAAGAAATGAGGCGTGTCTCTCAGCACCCGGGATTGGGCTTCACCCTCGAAGAATACTATTATAGCGGACGCTATGAAGTGGATACCATCTCTGCTTTCTACCCAATGGAGGATAACCCACTGGGGGCAACTATTGGTGAACACCTGACAGAAGTTGAGTGCATTCAGCCAGCCCGGCCAAGGAATCTGGAATCCGAGGCTGTATTCCCCTGCCGGTGCTGGGAACAAGTCTATCCGGAAGATGCAGCTCTTCAAGCCAAATTTGACACAGCTAGCAGTAGTGAAGCTGAAGATGTTGAAGAAGCAGAGCTGCCTCCCTCCAGTGGCCCTCCTCTGTTCATGATGTCGGCACTTCTCGAACCAGTCGGGGAAGCTTCCCCCGAGCCTGATCAAGAGACAGATGCTGCTAGAAGAGAAATGGTTGCCTTCACTAAGGACATGGTGGTTCAAGGGATCGAGATCTCTTCACCCCTTTCCAAGGAGCTGCAAGGCTACTCTGACTTAATGACAAATAATCACCAACCCTTAGTAACTGCAACCCCCTCAGCAGGGGGTGAGGCAATCAACTCGCCCCTTGAAGTTGCTAGTAAGGTAAACTTGTTGGCAGAACAGTACATGCAGCCATTATCAGCCGAACAAGAGATTTCTGACAGAACTCAAATAAGGCAAGACGAAGGGATCGAGGCCCTCGACCTCAAAGATGATATACCAGACTTTGTCGACCTCCAGCCTGCACCCCCTGAGATAGAAGACGGAGGTCAAGCAACAATCGATGAACGGATAGAAGTCAACTTGGGAGACGAGGATGACCCCAGGCCAACCTTCCTCAACGCCCAACTGTTTGCCGAAGAACAGAGGATGTACATCCAGCTGCCACAAGAATATCAGGACTGCTTTACCTAGACCTATAGAGAGATGCCAGGACTAAGCCCCTCAGTCTCACAGCATGAGCTGACCATAAACCCTGGGGTAGAGCCGGTGAAACAACCCCCTCGGCGTATGAGGCCAGAGCTCATCACTCAAATATGCAAAGAGGTCGACAAGCTCATTGATGTGGGTTTCGTCGAGGAAAATCAATATACCACGTGGTTAGCTAACATCGTGCCCGTGAAGAAGAAGAACAGATAGATCCGGATATGTGTTGACTTCCGGGATCTGAATAAAGCCTGCCCTAAAGATGACTTCCCAGTGCCGATAACGGAGGTCATGATAGATGCAACAACTGGTCATGAGGCCCTATCATTCATGGATGGGTCATCTGGCTACAACCAGATATGGATCGCGGAACATGACCGGATCCACACTGCCTTCCGGACCCCCAAAGGCATTTATCACTACAAAAGAATGCCGTTCAGATTAAAGAACGCCGGCACAACTTATCAGCGGGCGATGACTAGAATATTTGATGAGCTACTTTACCATAAGGTCGAGTGCTACATAGTGACCTGGTAGTCAAGACCAAAAAGAAAGAAGACTATCTGCAAGACCTCCGAGTCATTTTCCAGAGGCTGAGGCAGTATGAATTAAAAATGAACCCTATGAAGTGTGCATTCAGAGTCTCGAGCGAAAAGTTCTTGGGTTTCATTGTCAGGTATCGGGGAATTGAAATAGACCCCACCAAGATCAAGGCGATTCAGGAGTTACCCTCGCCAAGGAATCTCTCTGAGCTAAGATCCCTTCAGGGCCGCCTTGCATACATCCGGCGGTTTATATCCAACTTGTCGGGGCGATGTCACCCCTTTCACAAGCTGATGATGAAGGATGTTCCCTTCTACTGGGACGAAGAATGCCAGATAGCCTTCGATAAACTAAAGGATTACCTGAAAACCCCTCCAGTGCTGGGTGCGCCAGTGAAAGGACGGCCGCTGATCCTCTACATAGCAGCCACACACAATTCCCTGGGGGCAATGCTAGCCCAGAATAATGAAGAAGGAAAAGAACAAGCCCTCTACTATCTCAGTCGAAGAATGGTCAGAACTAAGGAAAGGTACACCTACATCGAGAAGATTTGCCTGGCATTGGTCTTCACGGTCAAGAAGCTGCGTCACTACATGCTGTCGCATGAAGTTAAGCTGATTTCTAGGGAGGATCCGCTTAGATACATCATGTCCCAACCGGCCCTCAAAGGCCGCCTGGGCAAATGGGCGGTGATTCTTATAGAGTATGACATCTCCTATGTACCGCAGAGGGCCGTCAAGGGCCAAGCTATTGCAGACTTCTTTGCTGAACATCCAGTACCCGAAGACTGCCCTCTGGAACCAGAGCTTCCTGAAGATGAAACTTTAGAGGTCGGCCAGGTGCGGCCCTCCCTATGGCAGCTGTATTTTGATGGTGCCTCCAGAATTGACACCTCAGCGACGGGATTGGCCAGAGTCCGCGCAGGAGCAAGCATAGTCTTGAAGTCTCCTGAAGGGGAAGTCATACACACGTCCTGCTCAATAAACAAGCCTTGCACAAATAATGAAGCAGAATATGAAGTGTAAGACCCTAGACTTTTTATAAATTATTTTTAGAATATTTAGTTATTTTCTGAAAATTATAAAAGGCTTAAATAGATTAATGGATTAATAAGTCATTATAAGGTTCAATTAGGTGGAATAATTAACCTAACCTATCTAATGAACTTCCAAAGGTTAATGGACCAAGCCCATTAAGTTTGGCCCATATTTTAGAAGGATATTTAGCCTTTTCACGTATATTATGGATAAATACTAATTATATAAAATAATTATATGGATAATTAACAAAAGAGTTCTAAATCATTTGAACTCTACCCACGACGACTGTAACGGTCTATCGTAAGACCGCCATAGCCGTGTAACGCGGCAAGATCCGACCGTTACAGCCTGCAGATTCCGCAAGTTGAAGAACTTATAAAAAGATGGAAGCTTGATGATCTTATCTACTAGGGATCAACTTGGGAAGAGTTATAACACTACTAAAGACTCTTAGGGATTAGGTTTTGGCAGAATAAGGACTCTAAAATTGATCTAATCTTCAAAACCCTAGTTAGAACCCTATAAATAGGACCTAGTTCTGAACTGCGCGACCCCTACTTTTGCTCGCGTGGAATCAAGGTAAGGAGTCATAATCTCGGGTAAGTTATTTAGAGGAAATTGTTTACAATACTTTAGACTAACTCCTCTCCAAATTTCACATCTTTAGGTCAAGAGGTTGTGGAGTTAGAGCCCAAGGAAGTTGCTGAAAAGTCACAGGAAAAAGGGAACTAGGGCTCGGTGTTCAGACCATAATTGGAAGTTTTAAAGCCTAGACAAGAGGTAGGTGATCTCATGAACGGCAAAAACATCTTGATAGGATTAAAAGCCCTCTGGTTTGATTGAATTTCATGCATAGTAGATCATCAATTTCATGATTCACTAGTTCTATGCATTACATGCCTCTCTTAGCCCTAATTGGAAATTTTAAAAGATGTATCTTGTCTATTTTCACTGGAACCCATGCATATAGATAGCCTATACTTCGTTATCATGCCTAGTATAGACATGGTATTTGATTTAGACATGATATGAGTTGATCTCTTAGGTTTTCATATAGTTTTCTGTCAGCAGATACTGTAACGCACCATAGTAGGACCGTCACACTCAAGTAACGGCCATACGATGGACCGTCACAGTTCTTTTGTATATATATGCACTCTGTTGTCTCTAACACATCAGGGAAGGAGCGTTACATTCATGTAACGGCTGCTCGATAAATCGTCACAATCACTGTGACGCCCCCCTGACAGATCGTCAGAGCCCCGTGTTTCTGTCAACCCTAGACAGAATATGACTTGTTAATATTACTTATTGTTAAGCTTAGTTAACTAAGTTTAACCTGATTATGTGGTTTTAACGGTTATTGAATTGTTCATGATAGGAGTTGCATGTTATTTTAAGTTATGTTAGTTTCATAAGCCAAAAATTCTATAGTCTTGTATTCTAAATCATGACTCTTTTTAACTATTGTATTGTCGGAGTTTCATCATGATTTTCCCGTTGATACTTGTATCTCTCTGTCAATAGAGTCATTTCTATAAGTACATGGCACATATTCCAGTATGATGTCCATTAGTTCACACTTTGCACTATAGGAACACAATCTTGGACTTGAGGATCTCTCTACTGGATATTCCTTCCAATGGACTAGGAAATCTTGTTTCAAGGCCTCCGTAATTCTCCGCGAGCCTGGGATTCTCACTAGGACGCCGAGTTGGTTGTACCATTAAAGCCCGTTAACTAGATTGCACAAACCGATGTTTTCTGGTTCTAGTAATGTAACGGCTCTACATTGGACCGTCAGGCTCACGTAACGGCCCAATGCATGACCGTCACATCCCTCTGAGTCTGTTTTATTGTTCTGGAATCGGATCAATGTAACGGCCCATTACTGGCGCGTCACATTATGTAACGGCCCAGCAGATGACCGTCACACATATTGTATATGTTAACCCAAGGTTTAACCAAAGAGTTGATTTTCTAAGGTTCTAGATGGACTAATGATAATCTAGAACTTATCATATTGATCAAGAACTTAATATAATGAATAAAAATACCATTATGCTGTCGATTTATTTCCATAAGCATAGCATAGTTTAAGTCATTCTTGATCTCATATATTCAAATTGAAGCGTTCATTCATTGATTTCATTATTTGGAATTGTTATATTCTTGGCCATACTTTACTGTTACATGCGTGGAAGTAGCTTAATTTATACCTGAAGATGCGATCGAGCACTGATTGTGTTCAAGGGCTCTATGCTAGTCCTCTCGGCTGATTGCCGGAAACATACTATTTTGTAAACCATGGGGTATGATGCTACTGGCGTCGCATTACGCTGGGAGTACTATTTCTATAAATAAGTGAAGATCCACGACACGACATGACATTCTTGTACATGACTTTCTTGCTTGATATTCCACAGAAATACACAAACTATGTACTCAGAAGAGACTAGTATGTTGATTATGTGGCTTGCTAGTACATTCTCGTTACATTCTCGTTCATGAAAAGGCCAATATCATGTTCTTGTTATACTCCTGATAAGTTCATTCTTGCTCACTCTTTCTTACATGATTATCTCGTTACTATGGTTTAATAGCGTGATCATCGCATTGCATGATTTTGCCTTATTTCTTAGAGCAAAAATATAAATTACTTTAATAGTGCCTTCATGTTGATGCGAAGATACCTACTGGGCAAGTGTGCTCATTACCTATTTTCCAACATTTTTCAGGAGATGGAAGTAGTTCAGATTCAGATTCGGGCTATACTAGTGGCAGGTCCGGAAGCGAGTGAAAGTATTGTAAAGTTAAGAGTGAAGACTTAGGGAGTCTATAATGTTTAGATTGAGTCAATGTATTTTTTTTTATTTCTTGAGTCTAGTAGAACAAAATGTGATTATTGTAAAGGAATACTTTGATCATTTATGAAATAAAGTTGGAGTTTGATTTAATTTTGTGCAATTGCATTTATGTGTGTGATTGTCTCGCGCTCTGGTCATTCTTGCTTGCAAGAGGCTTACCATGCCGGCTGTTCACATTTCTCGAGCAAGTCTTCCGCTGTAATAAAGGCTCGGGGCGTGACATGAAGCCCTCATAATCGGGCTACAGATTGCTCTGTCCATGGGGATTCAAATGCTAGAAGCGTTCGGGGACTCCATGCTGGTTATAAAACAAGTGGAAGGGGAGTTTGAGGTACGAAAGCAGGAGCTCGTCCCTTACTACCATCTGGCCCTACGCCTAATGACAAGATTCTACTTCATCAGCGTTAAGCACGTCAACCGAGGATAGAATGCTCAAGCTGACGCCCTCACAAAGCTGGCAAGTTCCTTGGTGGTCCCGCCTGATACGAGCCTGAACATAACACTCATCAACCGACGGCAGGCCCCCAGTATGACAGAAGCTTTAGCCGATGAACAAGCCAATGAAGTAGCAGTTGCTGAAGCAGTCCAGCAGCCCGACTGGCGGGAATACCTCCTGCATTGGTTCCAACACCAACAGCTCCCGAAGGTGAAAGAACAGAGAATGAGACTCCTAAGAGTCAAAGATTCTTATGAGATGAGGAATGGAACATTGTTCCGAATAATGGCAGATACCCAAAAGAAGGTATTACTTCGATGCTTATCTCCAGGGGAAGCCAGGCAGGTAATGCAAGAAGTCCATGCCGGGTCAGCTGGGGCGCACCAGGCCAGTCCGAAAATGAAGATCGAAATAAAGAAATTGGGTTATTTCTGGCCCACTATATTTGATGATTGCTGCAAGTTCGCCAAGGCTTGTTAGAAATGTCAAGAGCACGCCAATATGTCAAGAAAACCTCAAGTGCCTCTACATCCTACCTTACCAAGCTGGCCGTTTGCCCAGTGGGGCACGGACGTGGTGGGGCCACTACCAGCATCTTCATCAGGGTGCAAATACATCTTAGCAGCTACAGATTACTTCTCCAGATGAGCAGAGGTAGTAGCACTAAAAGAAGTCACGGGAGAATTAGTTGCGAGATTCTTCCGGCAGAATGTAATATTTTGGTTCGGGATTCCCAGTCGAATCATCTCCGATAACGGCAGCCACTTCAGAAATCAGAAGGTTTATCGGCTAGCTGACAAATACAAGATTGATTGGAGAATATCATCTCCCTACTACCCTCAGGCCAACGGACTTGCAGAGGCCTTTAACAAGACGCCGTGCACTCTGCTGGCGAAAATTGTCAAGACTAACAGAAGAGATTGGGAAGAAAGAATGTACGAGGCACTGTGGGCTTACCGTACGGTCTACAAGACCCCTACCAGCTGCTCACCCTACTCCCTTGTGTATGGGTTAGAGGCTGTGGTGCCAATTGAGCTGGAGGTCCCCTCATTACGGGTCGCCACCCAGCATGGATTGGTGGGCAACGAGCAGGCCAACGTAGAAAGAAGACTAGAAGAGCTCGCCGAGCTTGAAGGAAAGCGTCTTCGGGCGCAACAGAATATTCAACTCTATCAAGCCCGCATGGCCCGTGCTTTTGATAAGCTGGTCAAAGGACGGGAGTTCAAAAGGGGTGACCTGGTGATGGTTAAAAGAAGAGAGGTGATGGCCTCCAACCCCAAGGGGAAGTTGGTTGAAAATTGGGTCGGACTGTA
Source organism: Amorphophallus konjac (assembly GCA_022559845.1). Classification (NCBI taxonomy): domain Eukaryota; kingdom Viridiplantae; phylum Streptophyta; class Magnoliopsida; order Alismatales; family Araceae; genus Amorphophallus; species Amorphophallus konjac. Next base: position 460,389,724 of record CM040121.1, on the reverse strand, counting down.
TGTCATCCACCGAGCATATGAAGGGGGTGCGTATGTCCTTGTGGATCACAAAGGAGTCATCCAATTCTCTCCCCTTAATGGGAAGCACCTAAGGCTGTATCACACGATTCAACCAGCGTTCCCCGAATGATTTACCTCAAACTTGGCCCAGTGGCACTCCGCCCTGACCGAGCTACCTCCACCCTCGGTCCAGTGGCACTCCGCCCTGACCGAGCTACCTCCACCCTTGGTCCAGTGGCACTCCGCCTTGACCAAGCTACTTTCACCCTTGATCCAGTGGCACTCCACCCTGACCGAGCTACCTCAAACTCGGTCCAGTGGCACTCCGCCCTGATCGAGCTACCTCAAACTCGGTCTAGTGGCACTCCGCCCTGACCGAGCTACCTCAAACTTGGTTCAGTGGCACTCCGCCCTGACCGAACTACCCCCACCCTTGGTCCAGTGGCACTCCGCCCTGACCGAGCTACCTCCACCCTTGGTCCAGTGGCACTCCGCTCTGACCAAGCTACCTCCACCCTTGGTCCAGTGGCACTCCGCCCTGACCGAGCTACCTCAAACTCGGTCTAGTGGCACACCGCCCTGACCGAGCTACCTCAAACTTGGTCCAGTGGCACTCCACCCTGACCGAGCTACCTCCACCCTCGGTCTAGTGGCACTCCACCCTGACCGAGCTACCTCCACCCTTGGTCCAGTAGCGCTCCGCCCTGACCGAGCTACCTCCACCCTTGGTCCAGTGGCACTCCGCCCTGACCAAGCTACCTCCACCCTTGGTCCAGTGGCACTCCGCCCTGACCGAGCTACCTCCACCCTTGGTCCAGTGGCACTCTGCCCTGACCGAGCTACCTCAAACTTGGTCTAGTGGCACTCCGCCCTGATCAAGCTACACTTACCTCGGTCTAGTGGCATTCCGTCCTGATCGAGCTACACTTACCTCGGTCTAGTGACACTCTGCCCTGGCCAGACTCGCATAATACCTACGACTTTGCCATTACGGGCCTTACGCCCGAATCGGCACAAATCTATCCTTTGCGTTAGCATTACCTTCTTGCTAACAAATAAACCCCTTTGTTCGGCGCAAGACTCCGTGTCCTAGCCGACCTTTATACATCATTGCCATTGCGGGCCCTACGCCCGAATCGGCACAAATCTATCCTTTGCGTTACCATTACCTTCTTGCTAACGAATAAACCCCTTGTCCGGCGCAAGACTCCGTGTCCTAGCCGTCCTTTATACATCTTTGCCATTACGGGCCTTACGCCCGAATCGGCATAAATCCATCCTTTGCGTCAGCATGGTCTCCTTGCTGATGAATAAACCCTTCTTCTGGCGCAAGACTTCGTGTCCCAGCCAACCTTTATACATCCTTGCCATTACGGGCCTTATGCCCGAATCGGCATAAATCCATCCTTTGCGTCAGCATGGTCTCCTTGCTGACGAATAAACCCTTCTTATGGCGCAAGACTTCATGTCCCAGCCAACCTTTATACATCTTTGCCATTACGGGCCTTACGCCCGAATCGGCATAAATCCATCCTTTGCGTCAGCATGGTCTCCTTGCTGATGAATAAATCCTGCTTCTGGCGCAAGACTTCGTGTCCCAGCCGACCTTTATACATCATTGCCATTGCGGGCCCTACGCCCGAATCAGCTCAAATCTATCCTTTACGTTAGCATTACCTTCTTGCTAATGAATAAACCCCTTGTTCGGCGCACGACTCCGTGTCCTAGCCGACCTTTATACATCATTGCCATTGCGGGCCCTACGCCCGAATCGGCTCAAATCTATCCTTTGCGTTAGCATTACCTTCTTGCTAACGAATAAATCCCTTTGCTTGGCGCAAGACTCCGTGTCCTAGCTGACCTTTATACATCATTGCCATTGCGGGCCCTACGCCCGAATCGTCACAAATCTACCCTTGGCGTTGGCATTATCTTCTTGCTAACGAATAAACCCCTTTTTCGGTGCGATACTTCATGTTCTAGCCGACCCTCTCAGCATCCTTCTGCTACATGAGTTCAAAAAAAGAGAAAGAAATAGAAATGGGGTTAAAAATAGAGATACCCCGCCGGCCTTGTTCCTAAATGGGGACGAGGACAAAAATGGCTATAACCCGGCTATGGCGAAAACCTGAAAGGGCGCTGCAGGTAAAATCGGGTATCCCGCCACGTGAAAACCAGAAAGGGCGCGTGGGCAAAAGTAAGAGGGGGCTGGCCTCGGTGAAAACCCGAAAAGGGTGCTTAGGTCAGTAAAGTGGCAATCCAAAAGTTTCTCTTCATCCTCCTCTCAATGAGATTCCCAAGGGATAACCATCAGAAGTCCCACCGGAGATCCCCTAACAAACCTGTGTCCGACCCTCGTCATCATCGGCGGGATCGGTCGACCTCCATCCTATAACTTGGACCTTTCATCCTCGTTAATGAGCATGTCCCTTGCTTCGACATGTAACCCATGTCGATGAACAAACCCGTGTTCGACCCCCGTCATCATCGGCAAGATTGGTCGAACTCTACTCCTTTAACTTGGACCTTCCGTCCTTGTTATTGAATATATCCTTTGCTTCGACATGTAACCCATGTCCACGAACAAACCCGTGTTCGACCCTCGTCATCATCAACGAGACCGGTCGACCTCTATCCCTTAACTCGGACCTTTCGTCCTTGTCAATAATCATACCTTTGCATCGACATGTAACCCCTGCCGATGAACAAACCCAGGATTCGACCCTCGTCATCATCGGCGAGATAGGTCGACCTCTACCCTTAACTTGGACCTTTCGTCCCTGTGAATGAATATACCCTTTGCTTCAGCGTGTAACCCACATCGATGAACAAACCCAGGTTCGACCCTCGTCATCATCAGTGAGGTAGGTCAACCTCTGTCCCTTGGCCTGGACCTTTCGTCCCGGTCAAGAACCATATAGCCTTTGCTTCGGCATTTAACCAATGTCGATATACCAAACCAGGATCCGACCCTTGTCATCATCGACAAGGCCGATCGGCGTCCTAGCAAACAAGCTCTCCTGTGTTCCAGATCCTCCGGGGAATTAAAAGAAAAAAAAAGAGAAAAGAAACAGAAATGGGGTTAAAAATAGAGATACTCTGCCGGCTTTGTTCCTAAATGGGGACAAGGGCAAAAATGGCTGTAACCCGGCTGTGGCGAAAACCCGAAAGGGCATTGCAGGCAAAATCGGGTGCCCCGCCACGTGAAATCCCGAGAGGGCGCGTGGGCAAAAGCAAAAGGGGGCTGACTCCGGCGAAAACCTGAAAGGGCGCTTGAGTCGGTAATGTGGTTAAAAAAATGATGAAATGAATGAATAGAAAAAAAATGATGATAAAAAATGATGATGAAATGAAAAGATGATGTAGTAACGGGTTTATCCTCATTCGTCATTCCATCCCATACTACCTTTTCGACCCTTTTCATCATCAGCAAGATCGGTCGCTACCCTTTCCGGTCCTTGTCACCATCAGCAAGACCGTCTACCTTTTCGACCCTTGTCACCATCGGCAAGATCAGTCGCTACCCTTTTCGGTCTTTGTCACCATCGGCAAGACCGTCTACCCTTTTTGGTCCTTGTCACAATCGGCAACACCATCTACCCTTTCCGGTCCTTGTCACCATCGGCAAGACTGTCTACCTTTTCGACCCTTGTCACCATCGGTAAGATCAGTCGCTACCCTTTACGGTCCTTGTCACCATCGGCAATACCGTCTACCCTTTTCGGTCCTTGTCACCATCGGTAAGACCGTCTACCTTTTCGACCCTTGTCACCATCGGCAAGATCGGTCGCTACCCTTTACGGTCCTTGTCACCATCGGCAAGACCGTCTACCCTTTTCGACCCTTGTCACCATCGGTAAGATCGGTCACTACCCTTTCCGGTCCTTGTCACCATCGGCAAGACCGTCTACCCTTTTCGGTCCTTGTCACCATCGGCAAGACCGTCTATCTTTTCGACCCTTGTCACCATCGGCAAGATCGATCGCTACCCTTTCCGGTCCTTGTTACCATCGGCAAGATCGTCTACCCTTTCCGGTCCTTGTCACCATTGGCAAGACCGTCTACCTTTTCGACCCTTGTCACTATCGGCAAGATCGGTCGCTACCCTTTTCGGTCCTTGTCACCATTGGCAAAACCAACTACCTTTTCGACCCTTGTCACCATCGACAAGGTCGGCCAGCATTTCCCCAAATCGGCCCTGGAAAAAACCCGAAAGGGCGCTTGGGTCAGTAATGTGATTACTATAAAGTATATGCTATGCCTCTGAGTGGCACTCCCATCAGTTGTCCCACCGGTAATAAAGCCTATCCTGGATGGACCTCTCATCAGCCAGCAGTCGTATTTTCGACATTTCTTGTCGGCAAGACTTACATCTGCACCAATCTGGCAACCTCTGGAACCCCGTCACGCGGTGGAGCGAGGCCCCCATCCTTTCCTTGAAAGGGTGGACGCTCTCCTGCGGCGCAGATATGGGTATACTTCCAAGCAGGTCGCCAAAGTTGCCACAAGATATGATAGAATACAAGTGCAAAGGTGGACACCTAAAATAGTAAAGGAAACTTGTATTTCATTGTAAAAAGGAGGGGAATGAATACAAAAGGGGCCCTTCGGAGGGGACGAATTACAAAGGCAGATCAGCTAAGACCGCCTGAAAATATCTGCAAAGTCAATGAGCCCAACATGTGGAGCCGCTCCCAGTTCACGGAGCTGCATTTCATCCTCTTGAACACGAGTCACCTCAGTCTCTAGGGATGCGACTTGGCCCTCCAGTAAAGAAGTTTCCTCGATGCCTTGGACTTCTACAGCCTCCAGCCGTGATATCTCAGCTTCAATAGTAGCCAATTCAGCCCGGAGTTCTTCCCATCGGCTACGTAGAATATGTGCCCGAGCAGCTGAAGTTTCAACATGGGCCTTGTTCCTGTGGAGATCGGAGGTCAGGGACGCCAGCTCCATCTGACAATCGGCTTTCTGCAATTTGAGGGCTGCTAGCCGGTCATTCATCACCCTCCCGAGAAAGTCTCGGCGGTTTATAAACTTTAGCAGGAACAGCACCCGCTGGGTCTAGGTGTCCAAAGGACAGCCTAATGCCTGCAGCCCGATCGTCAGTCGCCCGGCCACTTCCTTCAACTGGGGGTAAGATAGTGTTGGCTGAGACTCCACAACATGGCGCAACATCTCTAAATACTGCCAGACAAAGTCCTCCGATGAAGTAAAGCCCAGGGAGGCTGCCGGAGCCACCTCAAAGGTCACCTCCCTGTCTATGGAAGCCCATAAGCCAATATCTGGCTCGGAAGAAGAAGATGGAACGGCCACCAGAGTCAAAGTAGCAGGTACCACGGCAGCATGCTCTTGCTCCGTCGGGCTCCTTGAAGAACTCTCTTCTATAGGTGCTGAAAGAGGTGAAGGTTCCGACTCTATTTCTGGCATGGATGGAGCTGCAGGGTCAGGCGCAATAGTCATTATGGCCGCCGGGACAAAGGCAGAACCCCTTGACGGGTCAACTTCAGCTCTCAATTCTGTTGCCGGCACCAGGGCGAGACTCTCTCCCAGCGGGCTCGACTCCATTGATGATACTTCGGCAGCTGCGTGTATTCTTACTCGCACATGGCGAAGTATGGTAACTGCCTCTGACGAAGACACAGTGGCCAGTGGTAGCATATCCAAAGCCTCTGAGGAAACCACGATAGCATCAGAAGGTGATACCAGAGGGGATTGGCTGTGTCAGGCTCCTGGAACAAGATTCTAGTAAGCACCAAGATGGCAGAAAAGAATGAAAAGATATGCGGCTCTGCAGAGGGGCGGGCAGAACTTACTATGGCCGCAGCATCCATCTCTTCAAGTGCCTGTATGGAAGATTCTAACTCTGCAGATGAAGCAACAAAAAGAGGGGTTATCTCCACCTCCATGTCTAGCCCAGTGAATTCCCCCGGCAACATTCCCTCAGATGATGTCACCGGCAACCTCAGAGGACTAAAGATCAAAGGATCGCTCAACGGTATGAGGGGTGTCGCTGCCCCTTTGATGGCTGCCGCAGGTGCTTGTTCGTCACCTTCTGAAGAATAATAGTCAATTTCTTTGTCAGAAGGGGTGGCAGAGCTACTGGAGGAAATATCTATGCTGATCTCGGGTTGGCCTGCCTCCTCTGTCGCCTGGCGGGCCGCCGAGCGGGTGATTACACACCGTAATGGGATATCACCTTTCTTTAGCGCAGTCTTATGTCCTTCAGGCTGTGAAGGAACATCCACAGCAGGCGTCTCAACCACTGTGCTAACCACTCCTGCCACTACAACAAACATATACATAAGGCAAGGCAAAAAGAGCAATAAGAAAGAAGAGTCAGAAGGATGGTAGTCACTTGGCTCACCCTCGGCCTCACTGGCAGGTGTGGGAGAAGGGAGTCTGACATCCTCCTCAGGAGCGGGGAGACTCTCCCCTGTGGCTTCAACTGTTTTGGTCGCCCCTGCCGTGGCTATGATAGAAGACCCTATGTCTCCCGTCTCCAGGATGACCTCCTCAGCACGTGTGGTGGTGCCAACCGCTCCTTGAGCTGAGGTCAAACAAAGAAGACGTCAAAGGAGTGAAGACGTCATGAAGAGAACACTCCTTTAGACCGCGAAGAAAAGTGATGTCACCTTCAGCTGCTTGTTGAGTGGCCTCTTTCTGAGCGGCAAACTACTCAAATGATGGCACTTCAGGCAGAGGAGCCTCAGCCGCATCAGTTGAAGACTGCTTGGAAGAAGTTTTCTGAGCTTTCTTCGCTCGGCCTATTGCAACTTTCAGCGTGGAGGCCGCTCTCTTTTTACTAGGTGGCAGTGGAGTAGTGGTAGACACCGGTGCGGGAGCCTCAAAATATTCCGGCTTCTGGGCCTGGGAGATGATCTTCCTATAAAGTCCCTGCTGCTTTATATCTGGATGGTCTGTCAAATGAAGCACATGCAGTTATAAAAGAACTGAGCAACAAACTACTCTACATGTCAACCGAAGAAGACTTTACCTACCGGGCCGTTGTAAAAAGATGAGAGGGGCCAATACTGATAAGCCACCTCCTTGCTTCAGGATGCATCCTCCCGAACAAGCCAGTAGACGTCGCCAATCTTCTTGCACTTCTCGACTAGGTCGGCCAAGTCCGCATGACCATGAAAAGCTATGCAATGATATAAGCCAAGGTGGTCGAAGCCCCAGCCATCGGCATAATGAAAAGATACAAACAAAGGCTTGTCCAGAACACTTGCTACGGGACTGTCAAGGGTCAGTCCATGGATATTCATCAAGACGAACAGCCAAGACGTGTGTTGATAATATGTCAGGGTTCTGTCTTCTCTATTAACAAACGCCCGGTACGGGCAAAAGTGGTCAACCTCACACTTCCATGAAACTGCTTTGGAGAGCGGCTCCTCAATGGGGAATGGGTACTGCTGAAGTTCCAAGCGAGAACCACCAATCTGGCACAGATGTTCTAAATTCTACGTGAAAGTATCTTCATCTATGTCAGCAAGCACATGCACCAACTGTTCATTTGCTTCCTCTTTTGTGGCTTTCCTGCGTACTATGTATGCCTCTACCTCCTTTGGATGTTGGGAGAACAACCTCTTCAAATGGGCTTCTTCAATATCAAAAACTGGCCCAGGCTGCTGGCTCAGAAAGGTGCGCTCAGCTACATCCCAGCATGCCACCTGGCATTGCGATAAAAGCCCGTTCGAGCATTCCACCACTTTATATACTCTGGAGTGACCCGGGGAACACGGTTCGGCACCGACACTCTGAAAACATTGGCGTCCCGGTGGTGAAAGTAGTCCCACCAGGAGCGACCCTCAGCTACAACAGTCGAGCCGTGCTTCGACCTGCTATCCAGAGGAAACATGGCAACCGAAGGCGAGATGTGCTGATCATAGCTGAAATTTTGGCCAAACCTAAAAGGATAGTAGGTTTCTAAATGAACCACGCCCCCTTTCTAAACACTAAGACACTGGGGTGAATTGACAAAGCCCAGTCAATGAGCTCAGGCTCCAAGATTGGCCGGGTCACGGTGTTGCTTGAAATGAAATGTGTGAAAGTCTCCACTGCCTCAAGCTTACATTCACGCTGGCGATTCACCAATGGAGCGGAATGTGCGGCCAAATTCCAAAAAATGGATGGTCCCCGCTGAATCCATCGGAACCCTTGTCAGCCGGCCTCAGATGGAGAAAAGCTGATGAGACACTGGACCGGGTTCAGCACTAGCAAATTCCAGCATCCTGGGATACAATGTCACTGTCTGCAGAGTCTTGGGAGCCAGCTCTGGGAACAAACTGCACACCCAGGCATTGAAGAAATGAAACGGCCCCACTGTTCTAAAAGAGTGGGGGACTTGATGCCTATGAATATCTCCAAGAGATTTGTAGATCAGGCAGAGTGCTGCTGGGCATAGTGCAAGCCGCATGCCCCAAGCCATCTGACAAGCCGGGTATATCGCCTCCGGCCTAATGACTGTCTCATCTCCCTGTGGGAGGGCAAAAGTGCACAACCAGAAAGTGAGGTAAGCCGCACAATGCGTAAGGGGATCCGCCCCAGTGGGATTCGGACCTCCGCGACTAATCCGTCGAAGGGAAGCAGGCAGCGCCGACTTGAACTTGGGTGGTTTGCTGGGCTTACCTGCAATAGGAGCTACATGGGGAAACTCACTGTACTTTAGAGGGCCGTCGAAGAAATACTGAATCCAATGTCCCACTCGGACTCTCAATTTGCTGCTCTTCTCTCGGGGCTGATACCCCTTCGAGGATCCCCTATTCAGCGCCAAGCAGAGGGAGCAGTACACTTTCATCAAGTACCGGTATGAGTAGCCAAAATAGTACTGGCCCTCACCGTCTGTCTCATCCTTAATGAAGTCATGGAGGCATACCTCCTCATAGGGCTCTCCATTGATCGGCAGACCCGACAGCTGTGACAGGCTCCAGAGGTCCAGAGAAGTTTCACCCTCCGCTGTATAGAAAGTATTGAACTGTGGGTAGAAAACTTCGAACATGCCACATCACAACCCTTTCGAGATGGGGTACCTGAAACGGGACACATACACGCTGTGATACACCCCGGCCCTGACCAGCAACGGCGCATACTCCTTCAGAACATATTCTGTGAATTCTACCGCTCCTACACGGAAGAGATGGGCGTTGGTCACTTTCGTGTCAGCAAACCACCCAGCAGCCAACTGGAATTTGAACTGGACAGCCAAGCAGTTCAGGACGAATGGCTCGTCTCTATAGCCCCACTTGATGGGCGCCAAGAATAAACCATAGCCGGGTTTCTCTCTGTTGACCCGACCTGCAATGGTGTCCCACCAAGCTGGTGTGAATTCTGGAGCTCGTGTCAGCATTTTCTGCTCTGCCTCCAGCTCTGTTACCCCCAAGACGGCGTTCCACTTGCGCCGCTCACCCGGAGGTGCTGCAATCAGAAGATTAAACCAAGAATGCTGATGTCTGTCCAAGTATGCTTACAAATACTGGGATTATACAAATAGAATGAAGACTCAGAGTCACAAAAATGAACAATGAACAGGAGCAGACCTGAAGAAATTACAAAGTGCGGTGCAATGTACACCCTCATGTCCCGTGTCACTCATCCTTCGCTTACGCCACCTGCGGGTGGGGGACATTTGTTGACACCTAAAATATACCAGAAGAGACCAAAGAAGACTCAGGGCCTTGAAGGTCAACCAATGGTGCGGCTCCTGTACCATCCCTGGAAGTACTGAGAATCAGAATAGAAGAGGTCCACTACCCCTAACACTCTGTCCGGCTAAAGCCATCTTTGGCTAGGCCGCTGTCCAGCACTGCTGTCATTTAGATAGTCAGGCTGATAAAATTATAACAACATTCAGACAACCATCTGCCTGTTGAAGAGAAACCTCAGATAATTCTGATTCTCATGAAAAGGGATTCACACTGCCTCACACATGGGCGTGAACGCAAGGTGCTAAACAAGCCTCAAGAGGAATATACCAAGAAGCCCACCAGAGCAATGAAAAGAAGTCCATTAGACGAGCCTCTTCCGGCGTCGGGTTATGAACAGATGGGCCAAGCCCAATACGAAGCCAGGCGCGCCGAGATGATGCGTGCTGAGGCGCGCCGAGAAGCTCACGCCGGGAACAGAAGGCCACCCTTCTATAAAGGATGTTGCCTTCAAACAATACAAAAAAATAACAACAATAGAAGAGGAAGACATAGAGCATAGAAGAGAAGAAGGAGAGAAGAGATAATAGATCGAGGGTGCCACTAAAAAGAATAGAGAGCCCTCTACAGGAGCTAAAGAGAGAAAAGAGTTTCAGAAGCTCGGAGGAGAGATTCAAGGTGGGATCGGTTCCAAGATGCCCTGAGGGGCTATATTCTTCCCCATCCTTGTCTTTCATTTGAGTCTAGCTTTTTTTTTTTTTCATTTCTGTTCTTCCGCTCTATGCCTGAGTAATGTGTTTTCGATGACTTCGAATGCTGGCATAGCCCGGTTGTAAAAGGGCGGCATCTGTATTCAGACCTTCGTAGTCTGCTTCTATCTTTATTTTCTGCTACATTGAATGTATGAGTCATTTGCAGTGAAATAAAATGTCAAGGGCGAGGTCATTTTCTCCCTCTTTGTTCCTTCGGAGCCTAATGTATTTGGTAGCTGCTGTGAATAGATTATGCTGCATTGAATGCACATCCTTTGGATTGTCCGAGTGATTTTCGTCGAATCGTCTCCGCAGTTTTATCCCCGCGATAGCAGTGAGAGCCTGAGATAGCCTATCTCATGGCTTCTCCCTCGCAGAGGTAGTTGGGAACATGCTCTTATCAAGGCCTGTACGAATCAGCCCATGGCCCTGCTCCCAGTGAGGCCCCCGAGTGAAGACCCCCTTCTCTCAGAGATAGCCTCGCTCCCCCTAGGGCCGTCTCAAAATTATTTGAATAAACCCCCCAGAACCTTGGGTAAAACATCTCAAGATCCTCTGAAATAAACCCCCGTTAAAACCTTCAAAGAGCCCTCTGAAACCCTCGGCTCCTGACCTTTGAAAACCCTGATCCTAAAGCCCCCCGGTGCGACCCTCCCTCGGCGCAAGTCTCACGTCGAGTGCTGCTCGCGCCGGATTGAATTCTTTCCGACGCATCGAGATCCTTCTTCCCTTTCATGCCGACTCCCATCCAAGCCGATAGCTTCGTGCCAATGCCATCACCAGTTTTGAGCCCGATGACCCATAGCCACAAGACCCCATCACTCTGAAGAGAAATAGTGTCCTTCACTCGACCCTCATGGGAGCCAAATTGATGGGGTTAAACCCCCCTACATTCTGCTACCCCGTTAAGTCATGGAGTTCTGTCACTGCATGTTCTCCGTTGGCTATCTAGGAGATATTGATGCATCCCATTACAAGTGGACATTGTCCCATGGGATTGAGATTCTTTTTGGATCCAGGGCTACGCCCGGCTCTCCTTTGGCTTCCATCCCGACACTTCGTGGATGGATGACCTATAGTCCCCTTTTGGCACAGTCCAAAATAAGGGGAAATGCTGCCGAAATTCATCCATGAATCCTTACTTTATCGCATCGTGTGACGCTTTCACTGAAACTATGAATCTACCCCAGGCTGTGTGGCAGAGATCTGAGGCAGACCATCTCATGATCCTTTGCCCACTATGACAGGGGAACATAACCGTTACAGTCATACGGTCTCCCTAGACCTTCCATGGACGAGTCCACCGTCACTTTCCACCTCACACAACTACCACCATGGACAAACCTGTGAGATCTTTACTTAACATAAGAGGGCCCCCCCCTCAACCTCAAAAAACCTTCTAAGTCTTGAAACATGAAGAAACCCCTCTTCTCGGCACCATATAGTCTCCCGACGTAGCCCTCTCCCGGCGCGGGTTTCGCGTCGGATGACGGGCGCACCGAGACGCTGGTCGCGCCGGCCACTTATCGTGCCGATAGCCTGTGAGCTCATCATCGCGTCGAGACCCCACCGCGCCGTTTGGCCTTCACGCAGGCTCCCATCCATGCTGTTTCATCTTAACAATAGCTACCACTCAAACATCCGGCATCTCAGCAACTTCATTGAGCCTAGATCCTGTCTAAACCCAATGTCCCACTCCTGGTAACCTTCATGCTAACCCCCATCATATCATGAGGGTCTCATGGTTCTTCATCCATGTCTAAACGGAGCTATATTAACGGGGTCTTACCCCGATATTGTATGCCATTAACCGTCAAGTTTTCTTCCAACCTTACTGACCCTGGGAGTCCTGCCATTGCATGTCCCCCAATGGTCTCTGAAGGGAATATCAACAAACACCGTGGTAATGGACACTGTCCCGTCACACTCAAATCCTTTTTGGATCCAGGGCTACGTCCGCCTCTCTTTTGGCTTCCATCTCGGCATTCCGTGGGTGGATGACCTATTTTCCCCCCTTTGGCATAGTCCAAAATAAGGGGATATGCTGCCGGATTTGCGCCATAACACTGTCATCATGTCCCGCGTAGCATGGTTTTCTATGCATGTTTCGCATCCCGTTAGCGGAGTTAGCGTAATAGTCTTATCTCGTTTTGCCCCCGAGACATCCTTTCTTGGCAACTAATCAAGGGTTGTCCTTCTTTGGAAGGACGTAATTAACGTCATAGCCTTTATGGTATGACGGACTCCGGGTCCTAACATGAATATCACAATCGACTGACTGAGTCAGGTCAAGCACACAATAAACTGTCACGCTAGTGACTGGCACGCCTAATTAATAAATCAACTAAACAAACAAAAAGTAACAAAATAAATATCAAATAAAGATATTCTAAAATAAAAAAAAATCAAGTAATTTTTTTTTCATCTCCCACAAGCATATAGCATCAGTGCATATTTCAGTGGTCTGCGTTAGCTGCATAACATAAGTCTGTGCATGCTCTTACATACAACGCATTATAAGTCTGTGCATGCTTTTGCATACAACACATCATAAGTCTGTGCATGTTTTTCAAATATGCATAATATTATCTGTGCACACACTACACTGTGTACACCAATGTCCGTGCACATTCACTCTAAGTGAATCTAACGTCTGTGCACGTTTGGTCTTAAGGCATGAAAAGGTCTGTGCCTGTTTTTTTAAAAACATACACAAGGTCTGTGCATCCTTTTGTTCATGGGTGAATAAAGTCAGTGCAAGTTCTTATTTGTGCCATTCACTGTCGATGCATGTCCAAGCATAAAGTCAGTGCATGCATCAGTTAACGATGAATTTGAGTCGGTGCATATCCTTAGTCCTACTAGGGTCGGTGCATTTTTTGCACGGTCAGATATATAAGGCCGGTGCATACTACTTCAGTATGTATATCAAGTCTATGCATGTTTTCATTAGAACAAGTCGGTGCATGTTCTTCGTAGAACAAGTCAGTGCATGTTTTCATGAAATGCATTAGAACAAGTCGATGCACATTTGCGCCATGCTTTGTAAAGGTCAATGCACTTCTGCATATGGCAGAGAACATATCTGTGCACCTTATCTCATGCGTATGAAAGGTCGGTGCAGTGTTTGTCATTTGCATACCTAGTCTGTGCATGCTTTAGTCTAACACTCAACCGAGTCGGTGCATTTTGTGTCATACGCATACACATGTCCGTGCACATTTTGCCTTGTGTATGTACAAGGTCAGTGCACTTCTTCTCACATGCTACATAATGGTCTGTGCATAGTTTGCCTATAGACTCATAGGTCTGTGTATACCTTCTCAGTCGCACATCATAGGTCCGTGCACATTTTTGTTTTGACGATAGGAGGTCTATGCATATTCTGTTTTATGTCATAACAAGTCTATGCACATTACATATGGCTGATTACAAGATGTTTGATGAAATGTCTCCCTTCCAATTAATAGGATGTAAGCAGCAGGTGAGCTCAAACTGAAGCAGGCACGTGTTCCCAGAAAGGCTAGTAGATGGAACGTGACTCCAAGGAAGCTTATGATTGGCACGTGATCCAAGACAATAAGCGAGCTAGTGTTTTTGCCACGTGGAGTGCCATAGCTCAGCAATATTGACACGTGGACAAATGGAGATCAGATCTGCGAAAGTGTTTAGGCGGGAAACATGGCGTCCACACGCCCTCTGCTTGACATATATAAAAGAGGCATTATCGCCTGATTATATAGAGCATGATAGAAGATTGAAGCAGAGCGAGATTCAGCAGAGCAGATCAGATCTCAAGAGAAGAAAAAGAAGAGAGTGCAAAGTGAGAGCCAGCCGATCGTGAGAGAAGAAGAGTTCTGAGAAAATCTGAGAGAATTTGTTTAGCTGTGAGAGAAGGGTAATTTGTTGTTGTTCCTGGCATATGGCTCATAACCATCGCCAGTCTGCTCTACATTGAAAGCTACATTATTTTTCTCGTCGATTTTTCCTTTCATTTTTGAACTCTCGTTACTGCAAGCTGTGAGTCAGCGATTGTGGCATAAGATGTAAGGCTCAGCAGTAGAGGAGGATTCCTATGATAGCGTAAGCTATAAGGCTCAGCGTGTTTTAGGAAGTTTTTCCTGAAGCTGTGGATCAGCGAGTTGGAAGCTGTGTATCAGCAGTGAAGCCACACTTGATTTGAGTGTGGGGTGGACGTAGATCTTTGGAAGAGATCGAACCACCTTAAAATTCTTCTGTCTCTGTGGTTTTGATATTTGTGTTGAGTGTTCCGCTTAAGCAAATTTAATTCCACATTTGTTGCTTAGGTTGATATAATTTTAGGGGGAAGATCTATTCACCCCCCCTCTAGATCTACATTACGTGGTATCGAAGCATTCCATAGTGTCAACATGCATATGCTAAAGGTATTGCATAAACCATGATAAGAACAAATTCAAGATATACAGTCATCACAATAATACCCAAAATTGAAATTTGTGAAAATGAGCAATGAACTTCAGAATATGGATGTGAACAGAATTTCTAGGAAACACTAGAGGGTTATTTCCTTTCTATACTTTCATTTCGATCCTCGACTTTTGGTAGCTTCACACAACCCCTTTTTGTTTGCTTTTCTTTTATTGAATTTCACCATTTGACGCGAGTCACCTCATGTGTCTCAATGGGGTTTCCCGACTACTAGGATTCATCACGCAATGTGAATTTTTGTTTCACCTTTCGACGCGAGTTTCCTCATTTATTTCAGTGGGGATTTCCGGCTACTCGGTTTGACATTCCACTTATTGAAAGTTGCGGGGTAGGCAACTTTTTTCTCACGATTCTCTTAATTTCCATGTAGAAATTTATTTCGTATGAAGTGTTAAAAGGAATTTCTGAAATCCTTATCAATCAAAGTCATATGCATCGTTTTTGAACAAAGTATGTGCGTAATTGCTTTGTATGTAGAAAATGAATTTGCCTAGACATAGTTATGACTCCCCCTAAATGTATGCACAGTTAGAAATAAATCCTCCTCCTTTGTATATGTCATGGTTCACAAAAGATTAAGAGCACTGTAATTTATTTATTAAGGAGGTGAGGTCTTAAAAGATTTTCAAGAAGGGTTGTATCAATTATATACATGCAATCAAGCAAGGACCTTTCAAAATTTTCAAGCAAATTGATTATCGGTACTTGGCGGAGAACGTAGGTTCGAAGACCACCATCACGCGTGAGGAAAGCTTCCAGTTGGACATAATCCAACCTTCCGTTATCGCCATTTGATATACCGGATAATCATGGAATTCAAGCACACAAATATGTCAAGTATATGCAAGTATATGCAACCGAACATGTGATCAAAGACTTCCTTTATGTACAAGTATGCAAAGATGTGTATGATATGTGCAGTGTGTATCATGCAACTAAGTATGTGTTCTATGTATGTAAAAATGAACAATTATTTGCAAGATGTGAGTAAAAGTATGAAAGAGTTTATGCACAGACTAGAGCATTCATAACTGAATCATTATTAGCCAAACGAAAGAAAAGGTATGTATATGAAACTATATATGTGCAATGTTAGGCATTCAGAGCTAAAATTATTCACAAGATATGTAAGGAAAAGTGTTCAAGTCATCTAAACATTTTTCTCCAAACTCAAATTTCACTTTTTCAGATTTTTCAAAATGAACCTAAACGAAATGACCTTCAAAACCAAACCATTTTTCTTTCTCACCTTGAGAGCCCTTTATTTATTAACTTTCCTTGGCCTCAAGGCCCCCAGTAAAATAAATTCTCATTTTTGACATTTGGGTACCCAAGCCATCTTGGGTCCCGAGGGGTTAGTTCTAGCACGATCAGATGGATTCTTGTATCTCCTAGCAAACCACTAGCATACCAATCATCATCAGTTCTCATTATAGAACAATCATCCATAGGATGACCATTCTCACCACAATAAAAGTAATAAGAAAAATTTCTTTTCATGGACCATTTTTTAACAGTTTTCATTGAAAAGTAATTATTGATCATATGTCTAACTTTACTGCAGTAATGACATGAAAAATTCTTTTTGACAAACCATTCATCATCATTTTTCTTTGTGAAATAATTTTTAAAAATATGACAATGTAACCCATAATAGAAGCAATGAGTGTTGAATCCTTTCTTTACGGGTTTCTCATGGTTTTTAGAATTATCACACATTTTCATTCTTGATTTTAATACCTCATCATCATCAGATTTTATCAAAAAATAATCATACATGTCATGACCATATCTTCCACAGTAAAAGTATGTAACATTTGTTCTCTTTCTTGAGGCATGATCATATTTGATAGATGGAGATTTTTCATGCACACAAGAACAATCAACAATATTTTTCAGTTTTTGATTTTCTTTATCACAAGTGGAGAAAGGCTCATTCAAGCTTTTAATTTGATTTTCCAAAAACAAAATGTGCAATTCATAATTAGCAATATCTTCTTCACACATAGCAAGTTTATCATTCAAGAGAGAATTGACAGTCTTATAGCTAGCAACCTCTTATTCTAGAACATGAAGATTTTCAGAATCATCAACAATCACATGTTTTCCTTCTTCAAGGACTTTCAACTCATCACATAACAATTTGTTTTGATCTTTGAGTTTCTCAATCTCTTCAGCAAGCTTTTCATTCTGAACAAGTTCATTAAGCAATATTTGATCACTATTCAAACAACTCAATTTACCTCTTAGTTCCTTTTCAATGTTTTCAAGCTGTGAAATTTTAGTCATTAAGGTCTCATTTTCATTTCTCAAGCATGAAATGGTTTCTTTGTAGCTATCAACCTCAAACACGTGAGACTCAACTAATTTTTCAAGCTCAATGCATTTTTCACAAGAGGAGTTATCATCACAAGTGTTTTCAATTTCAAAACATTTAGTACATGCAGAGTTAACATGAGAAGAGTCATCAAGTTTCTTTTTCAATTTTTTATTTTCAGATTTCATTATTTTATATCTATCAAACAATTCATCATAAGCACGCATCAACTCATCGTAGCTCAATTCATCTTCCTCATCAGAGTCAGAGTTTACCTTTGAACTCTCCTCGCTTTGACGCTCAATTTCATTATTTTTGTTTGCCACGAGGCACTCGTCATTACAGCTTTTTTCTTGGGCTTTGCTTAGCCCATTCCAGCTCTCTTTGGCTGACCTGCAAGATGAAACAAAAGTAAATCGATTAGGGTCCACAGTAGCCTTAAGAGCATTCAAAACAAAAGAATTATCAGAATTCTTTTTCCTATCCTCATCGGTCCATCTAAACTCATTTTTAGGAAGAATGTGAGGACCATGAGTGATTAGATTCATCAGTTTCAGATCAATATTGGTAATCCAAACACAAAATTTTTCAAGCCATAGAGCATAATCAAAACCATCAAAGATAGGAACCAAATTAATGCTAGCCATCATAAAAAGATCTTTTCTCTTATACCGTGAGGTCCGCTGAGTAAAAATCAGAGACTGGACCCTGATACCAATTGTTGGGCCAGACTAGATGGCGGACAAGAAGAGGGGTTGAATTGTCCCCTTTGCCGAGATGGCGGATTTTAAAAACAATCTAAACTGATCACGGTGGAATTAAAGTTAACTACATTAATTGATCTAAACTAACGTGAGATACAATTGATCACTCAATCTTTCCGATCTTACACGGATTGACAATGCATAAACAATTGAATTTAAGCCTAACACGGATAGCGGTTGAAGCGATGTGCGATGGTGCAGTGAGTAAAAATCATATAATAGGCCGGTGAACAGAGATAGAAGAAAAGGACAATCACACATAGGCAATCACAATCAACACAGAGATTTTTGGGTGGTTCAGGACCACGACGGGCTCCCTACGTCCACCCCTCACCGAACCCCGGTGAGGCTTCACTACACGCTATGAACCGTAGCAGAATGGGGATGAACCCCAACACCACACACGCTGCGTCCGCAGCAATGCACACACGGGGTCTAGCCCTAAAACACTGCCACCGCAGCACTCACACACACAAAGTCGGGGAACACACCACGACACAAAAACCACACGAAGACGCAGCTCCGTCTACACTCACAAAACTCGGGGAAACTTTCCCCACAATCCACACACTCAGAGACGCAGCTCCGCCCACACACGCCAATATTCTGAGTTCGACGAAATAAAAGGATATACGATGACAGCTCAAAATATTAATCTATGCCCAAATAAGAGAGTAGAAATGAGAGAATAAGAAATCCCCCTCAAATTTTCAGTGAATCCCGTAGATAGCAAAGGTAGGGTGCATTTGGAGTTTGATCCTCGGAGCAGGAAGAGTCCAGCGTTGTGAAGATCGCCCAAAACAAGAACTCGGCGATGAACAGCAGGACCAGCTACAAATCGGAGTGGCAGCTCGTGGATGGGGTCTTCAGCGGCGTTCTCCTTCCTCTAATGATGAAGCAACCCTCTAGCTCGTCCTTCTTCACCTGCAAGAAAAGATAGAACAATAAGCCCTTAAAGGAATGTCTCCATCGTGGGAGATCGCATGTTATATATACACAAGAGAATTAGCGGCTAAAAGACCACAAAGCCCATGCTAAAAACCCTTCAAATAAACACCTAAAGGATGGGTGAAACCCTAAGGGTATTAATGTAAAAAGCCCAAGCAAATCGGTCCAAGAAATGGGCATTTCGCAATCAATCCAAAAAACACGATCTGGACGAACCAGACAAAGTGTCGACTCTAAGAGTCGACACTTCTGTCAAGGTGTTCTGCCGGTAGAAGAAAAACAACACATAGGACAAAAGTGTCGACTCTCAGAGTCGACACTTTTTGTCGGGGGTTCTGCCAGCCATGAAAATAACACACAGGCCAGAAAGTGTTGACTCTTAGAGTCAACACTTTCTGTCTGGTCTAATAAAACAACGCAGACAGAAGATGCTGGAATAAGTGTCGACTCTTAGAGTCGACACTTTTACTGACAGAACTGACAATACATTTAAACTCAATTGAAATCCCATTTTTCTTCAACCAAAGCATTAAAAACAAAATGCCATGCATTATAACAAAGAATTGGCATGAATTAAGTTGCATTCGAATAGCAAACCAATGAGTGTGTTAAACATCTTGAACTTCAAACACTCTTAAACATATAGCATTAAAAACACTATCAGACCACTCAAACCTCAACTGTGAAACTAACCAATGAGACAATCATTTCGATGTATATGAAACTCATTCATAACAACCAGCTTGGCACTAATGAGACTAGAGATCAATAAGGAATCATGGGAAGCTAAAAGACCAGAAGACAACCTCAGAACAGTCAAGAAGAGCATGTATGAGGTCACAAGAAAAACCCAGTTCATGAAACATACTTCAAGCTCATTCATGGAAACTATAAGTCAGATTTAGAGATAAAATCTTACCATGGATCAATTGGTTTGAAGGCAATGTGAACCTGCACTTTGTATAAACAAATCACTTAAGTCACTCTTCAAGTAATGCAAATAAATGCACAAGTCTAAGCACATGATGGCTAAGGTCTGTGCATGGTAAGACAAGGTCGGTGCATGTGTATGGACAGGTCTGAGCATATAAGAGACGAATGTCCGTGCACATAAGGCTAAGTCTAAGCAAATCAAGCACAGTTCACCCCAAACTCCAAATTTAGTTGAAATCAAATAGAACTCAAATTGTTCACTCCAAACAAGCCATATATCAAGAATTCATCATTATCAACAAGAGTGGAAA
The DNA here is from genome assembly GCA_022559845.1 of Amorphophallus konjac. Taxonomy (NCBI): domain Eukaryota; kingdom Viridiplantae; phylum Streptophyta; class Magnoliopsida; order Alismatales; family Araceae; genus Amorphophallus; species Amorphophallus konjac. Next base: position 460,369,585 of record CM040121.1, on the reverse strand, counting down.
CTACACAATCAAGAACAGCCATTATATAGTCCACATCAATTCTTGAAAGACTAAAACCAACCCCCCCCGTCCAGGGAATGTCGACTCTTGGAGTCGACACATTCGACTGGTTGGTCTGTCTGCTGTGCAGACAGGCCATGACCCAAGGAGGGTCGACCCCAGGGGTCAACTCCTCTGCTGTAGGGTCTAGAGCAAGAATGATAACCCTTTTGTGAGCATGACTATCTTAATGAAAATATGCATGGAGTACAATGAAGGCCTTGTCAGCCTATGAACTCTATCATGAAAGCCCATGTCAGCCCATGAACTCTATCATGAAAGCCCATTCGTTTAAGCAAGATTAGAGCATTATGCAACCAAGTGCAAACATGAAACTCATTCACCCAAAAAGGTCAATACTCATGTGAGGCAAATGAAGACCCAAAATACCTCAAATGACTCAAGATAAATATGCAAGAGCCACATTCATGATGCTCAATAATCAAGGGACATTTTTTCACAAAACATACACACAATATATTGTTATCATCAAAACCATCACCAAAAGATAAGGAGGGAGCGCCACGAACCCAACAGTATTCATATAGGATTTTGAATTAACTTTGGAAAACCCTTCTAATAATTTGATTTTGAAGGTCAATTAATCATTAATTTTAAAATAAGAGATATTCCACACCGAATTGTGTCCTCAGTTCGCCTTGCTGCCATTTTGGGCTGTTTCCTTGAAAAACTCATTTGTTTGGATTTCTATCTTCTTATCTCAAATCTCTTTTCCTTAGATCTACCTTGGCTGCAACACGTTCACGTTGGTTGGTAACCGCTCTCCAATGGTCAAACCTACAGGTTTGTGACCTGGGGTACTTCCACCACGTAGGAAGTTGATCGCACTTTATTCTCTCCTTCGTGCCCGCGTGCACACTCTTTCCTTATCCAAGCAACTATTACTTTCATTGAATCTCCCCAAGATTGCTTCATCTCGAGCTTTTGATTCAATTTTTATCAAGTGGTGTTGATTACATGTCTCATCACACCTTGGCATCTACTTTTCAGTTCTCTCTCACTCCTTTTCATTACATTCCACGCCATTCCACTTCACTCCATTCCATTCCACTCCGTCTCTCTCCGTTGCAAAGCAGACGCCAAGGCAGGGCAGTTATAGACACGCCAAAATTGACATCATTTTGAGCATATCTCCTATCGCATTACGATGTCCCAAATTGACCCTCAAATCGACTTATTTGAGTGGATTTCCTCATTTTTTTTGAATCTTCAACTTTCCCAAGATTTCCCACATGTTTTCCTATTTTTTTAGATTTTTATGAGATTTTTCTCCATTTTTCTGGGCCTTAAATCAATTGGTGGCTGGGACCAGGTCGCCATTTAATGGGCGCCCAGGTCATGGGCGCCCATTCCCACTGGACTATTTTGGCTGACTTTTTCGCAATTTAAGAATTAGTGACGCTCTGGAAAGTCACCAATTCTTTAATTAGCGACCGTTCGGAAAGTCGCCAATTCTTTTATTCATATTTTGAGTCAAATTCAGATTGTTTTTGATTCTGTGACTGTTCGGAAGGTCGCCAATTCATAAATAGGCGCCCGGACAGTAAGTCGCCAATTTCCTTGGCGTATTTTGAGCATTTAACTCCGTCCAAAATTCGTATTACTTTCTAATTGGCGACCTCACCATGGGCGCCAATTCTTTTCTAATTTTGAAAAGTCCTAATCTGTCTTAAAATGCCTCAGAATTGGCGACGCTTCTATCTAGTGCTATTTTAATTGGTGACCATTGAGTGGTCGCCCATTCTTTCAAAATTTTGAACTCCGACAGAACCTCCTTCTTTCTCCGTTTTGAGCCCCTTTTTCTATTGGGAAAGGATCCTAAGGCTTCCTAAGGTTGAAGGGGCACTTGGAAAATTTATATCCTCTTCCAAATCCACCTTAAACATGATTTTCTAATTTCTCTTGGATTAAACTCTGAATTTTAGCCCTATAAATAGGACCCCTTTCTCCCTTGTGCAAAGGGCATCAATACTAATTCAAAGGGAGGTGCTGTCGGACCGGGAGCTCAAGGAGGAGGTCTCCCATGCTTAAATCTACATCCCTTGGAGCCTCTTCATCCTTGGAGCGTCTTCCTCTCTTGGAGATCTAAAGCCTCAGTTGGAGAAAATCAATAAGCTTTCTCTTTTCTCTTTATTTTATCATCATTAGCATTGCATGCATCATCTTCTTCATCTCCTTTTCTTTATTTTATCATCTCAACAACATTGAGATCCTCCCTTAGTGCGACACCTGCACCCTCCTATTTTCATCACATCATTTTTAATCCGCCCTTTGCATAAGGGTTTAAAGTCAACACCAACAAGGTGTGTCACTTTCCATGTTCTTCATGCTTATGTTCATATTCCGGATTTGATACTACATACACTTGATTTTTAATCCAATCTTTCTTTATTGGAGTTTTTCTTTATTTTGCAAGGGTAATCAACACAAGAAGAACTCTCTTCATCGGCCGGCCAATTGGAAGATAAGGTGATACTCACAATCCCCCGCACTTCAAGGTATTTATTCGCGATCCCTCCTTTTCTTTATTGTTATAATCTTTTGAGGTAACCCCTCTGGCAGTCACACTCCTTTAGCATCCACGCATGCTCCCTATTTCTTCCCCTTTTCCCTTTCTTTTCCATCTATATTAATTCTTTATTTTTTCTAAGTGGATTTTCAATAGATATACAAGGGCAAGGTGGTGCAACTCCCCGATGGGGAGCAGCGCGATAGCTCGCACAAGAGCCCGATATACTACCCTCATTGGAGGATACTCGTGCTCGAGCCGAATGGAAAGTCCTTCACCAGATGAAGCAATTTTTTGCCAACATCACAATTTGGGAAGCCATTGCTTGGAGTACAGAGCTTAGAAAAGCTCTTATCAAAATACTCCAAGAACTAGAAGCTTATGAAGCACATGTTGCGGAAATGAAGGCGGCAATATATGAAGCCTTCGCAGCCACCGTCACATTCGCGGAAAAGGACATGTTACTATCCTCTCCGTGTCACAACCGCCGTCTCTATATGTGGGGAAAAATCAATGGGCATGAGACGAATAGGATCCTAGTAGACGCCGGTGCGGCCGTCAACATCTTGCCACTGAAAACTTTCAAGACCATGTTGTAGATGCCTAATTTCGGACATCTCACGGACCTTACCTAGCCATCATTGAAGTGATCCTTCTTCTTGGTTGATTGTGAGTGTGGAGTCTCATCCTTGTTTAGGTAGGCTCCACCTTGTCCCTTCACGGATCCAACGTCTTGGAGTTATCCATTGATTCCCCAAGAAGGCCAAAGTCTTGGCCGCCCAACACCCTGGGCGGCCAGATGGATGGCCGCCTAGCTCTCTCCCTGGAAGGCCACCTTCTTGGCCGCCCAACACCCTGGGTGGCCATCGACCTGGCCGCCCACACTTCAAGAAGGCCAGATAGTTGGCCACCTACCCCATTCCAAGAAGGCCACTAACCTGGACGCCCAGCTCCCAAGAAGGCCATCGACCTGGCCCCGTTCTGGCAACCGTCCGTCAACTCCACGATTCGCCCACTCCGAGCATGTCCTCGGCAACTGCTCCCACTCGTGAGGTTGAGGCACACTTACTCTCACACGTCCTCATCTCCGAATGGGATAGAAATGAATTCAAATTCCATCTTCGAATGCCTCTACAGGGAGAGTCCAATGAGATACAAAAACCCCATTCGAACTACCTCACGGGGGGTTTTTTTTTGGGCAGATTTGGTTGAACATTTCGAGGGGAGGAGGTTCTGTCAGTTCGGTGAGCCAGAGAGAGCTGTGAGAACGAGAGCAAACCTCCCGACCTTCCCCAAGCAATAGAATCCGAAGTCTAGGAGCTCCGCCGCAAGAGAGCCTTGGTCCCAGGGGGCGGCCATCGACATGGCCGCCCACCACTCTTGAAGACCACATAGCTGGCCGCCCTCCATTCTCCATTGGTCGACGGGCAAACCCCGTCCTTTCTTCCCTATTCTTCATCTTGCTACGTTTTACTTCATATTGTTGTATTTCATGCATGCTAGATTTGCCTAGATCCTTTTTTTAAAGAGGTTTTCCAATCCAAAACATAGGGAAGGCGGATGGTCGAAAGTCTCGTCCATCCCCCTTTCCGCCCCCCTTCCCAGTACTATTGACCCCCAATTGCATGTTTTCTTTTCTTTTAAGCATATACTATACTATCACAGTCTAATAGGTTTTCTTTTGCTGTTTGCTGGTTAACTTGCAGGTACTTCATCATCGACTCGAAGTGCTCCTCGCTCTTGGCCGGCCGAGAGCGAGGATAGAAGAACCCACCATCTCCCCACTCCTAAGGCATCCATGATCATCACTCCTGTGAGGCCCAGGTATAGGTCTCTAGCGATCACTATTTCTTTGTTTATAATTTGTGCACTGTAAGTATTAGCAGCACTAGTTCAGAGAGAGGTACATGCTCATACACCTGTACGCCGCGTATCACCGTGACCTCTTCTTCATCTCCCGGCGCCTACACCTGTATCTGACTTCATACCTTCAGAAGGTTCAAGCGGTCAAAATATTTGGGTTCAACCAGGACACCGAGGACGTCCTCGGCCGAGTAGATGTTGACCTGGTACTTGATGATTTTGCCTCCAAGGTGACGTTCTACATCATCGATGCCAACACATCCTACAAAGTGCTATTGGGCAGACCCTGGTTGCATGAAAATTGAGTCGTCCGATCAACTCTCCACCAGAGCATCAAATATGCCAAAGACGGAGAACAACATACGGTCCTTGCAGACCTATCACCGTTCACCCCAACAGAATGCAATCTTGTCGATGCTGCGCTTTACTTCGAGGGACCCAGTGCATACCTCGTAATCAAAAGCAAAAGCAATGGCTGGCTCCTAGAGGAAGATGAGGATGATCTCTTCTCTGTCGACGAGGAAAAGGCTAAACTCCATTGGCTACGCCTCAGCTCCAAGTCAACTCCAGATCGCCCTAAGAGGCATAAAATCAACTTTGAGGCTAATCTTATTAGCCGAGCCATTGACAAAAGCATATGCCTGCCACCAGATTGCATACAACTTTCGTGTGCATCAGAGGAGCACAAGGTTGAGCCACTTATAACATTTGTCGTTACCTACAAGCGACAACTCAGAAACAAGAAGAAGGCTAATAGGGATAAGCCCATTGTCTTCTACAAGGGAGACATGGCCCCTCAAGCCCCACCAGAAGATGACTTCGATTGGCACAAGTGAGCCAATGATACCCTTGAAGCAGTCCAAATAATAGATGACCTGCCACAGCACATTCGGGAGATGTGCCTAAATTAGCATGTACATTCCCCAATGGCAAGATTCCACACGGCGTAGATACTTTCACCGGTTGTGGACTCCTTCCCAGGTCCGGGGGCAACCCATGTTCTCCCACAAAGATACAAGGGGACTCGGCTATGACCAAGACCCGAACTTCCGCGTCTACTACGCGGTCAACGTCGTAGGCCTGACACAGCCAGTCGACGACCAGACTAAGGTCGATGCAAAATTCGACAGCTCTGGGGTGGAGGAAGAGGAGATCCTAATCTCACTCCCCGCCAAGGCCAACACCCTGGTTCAAGCAATCGATGAGTCTTCACCGCCCTCCTGCGAAGATATCAGGGCTAAAGAAGCTCCCTATGCCTCCCAGCCTATCAGAGAATCTAGCTCAGCAAACTTTCCTGATAAGGAAGGTGCCCAGAGCGCTAGCCAGGAAGTCTCGTCAGCTTTAGTAGGCAACCCTAGGGAAGCTTCGCTAGCACCAGCTGACAACTTCCAGCAAGGCACTAGAAGTTCAGGACAATCCCTGCCAGAGCCCAGTAACAACAGCTCTCCAGCTCCATCGGCATCAACTAGTGGCTTCGAAAACCAAGAAGTGCACGAAGCTGACACTGATGATGAAGACTTCATCGACTTTCAGCCCGCACCTCCCGAGCTGGAGGATGGTGGCCAAGCAACCATTGACGAGCTTGTTTAGATCAACTTGGGTGAAGATGAAGCTCACCAGCTGACATTCGTTAGCGCTCTCCTCACCGAAGCAGAAAAGTAGGACTACAAGTAACTCCTGCTCGAATACAAAGACTACTTCGCCTGGATGTACAAGGAGATGCCAAGGCTAGACCCCTCCGTAGCGGATCACGAGCTATCCATTTCTCCCTCAGTAATTTCGGTCAAACAGCCATAGCGGCGTATGCACTATGAGCTGAAACTCCAAGTTTCGGCCGAAGTCAATAAAATGGTGGAGGTCGACTTCATCTAGCTATGTATCTATCCGATCTGGCTCGCCAGCATCGTCCTAGTGAAGAAGAAAAGTGGTCAAGTCTGTTGTGCCCCTGTGTGGTTTTGATGATGACTGACACACCATGAGTCACACTAAGGTGTGCTAATTAATATAGATGACTGATTGACTGCTTGAATATCTGATTGCTTTATCTGATTGTCTGCTTGAAAAGTTAATTCATGAATATGGCTAGATTGGGTTAACGTAGTGGCTAATTGTTTGTGCATGCATTACTCTATTTGCCAAGTGTATACATCAGTCAGCATTGCATTTTGTTCACGAAGTCTATACATTGCTGGATGTTCATGTCTGCACATTGGTGTTTTTCCCTACGTTCTGGCCTAGTCTATACAGCCTCATTCCTACCTTCGTTCCAAGCCAAAGTCTACACAACGCCCTTCACTGAAAGTCTATACATTCGCTGCAGAGATCACGGTCAAGTGTGTACACTCTTTCACTGTGGCTTCCACATATTCAAGTCTTCACATTGAAAGCCTATACATTGCTGGATGATCAAGTTTGTACATCCACACTGGAACTTCGAAGTCTGTACACTGCTTCAGGAGCTTCAAGTCTGTACATCCACAGTTAAACTTGAAGTCTGCACACTAGTCTTCAAAACCAAGTCTGCACATTGGTCTTCGATTTCAAGTCCATACATTGGACTGTTCTTCAAAGTCTGTACATCAGACTGTTACAGTAAGTCTGTACATTGGCTTATTCTTCAAGTCTGTACATCCTTTTGCATTGGATTTCAAGTCTAGACATTGCACTGTTGCATACATCGTCTTCGTGCTGTTTTGTTTTCTCTTTAACTTCGTGTCAACTTCTATCTTCGTCTTCGTGTCATTTTCACTACGTGTCAACTTCGTCTTCGTGTTGTTTTCACTTCGTGTCATTTTCCTTGTTGTGTCTTCGTGTCGTGTTACTGAAGCAGCTCTAATAGTTCTGATGAACTTCGAGTCGTTTTCCTGTAGACCTCGTGTCGTTCCTGTTTAGTAACCACGCTTCGTGTCGGTTACTGCTGTTGTTGTGTCTTCGTGTCATTTTCCTTGTTGTGTCTTCGTGTCGTGTTACTGAAGCAGCTCTAATAGTTCTGATGAACTTCGAGTCGTTTTCCTGTAGACCTCGTGTCGTTCCTGTTTAGTAACCACACTTCGTGTCGGTTACTGCTGTTGTTGTGTCTTCGTGTCATTTTCCTTGTTGTGTCTTTGTGTCATTTTCCTTGTTGTGTATGTTTTTGTCACCACTACACTTCGTGTCGTTGTCCTTTACTTCGTGATGTTTTCACTATCTTCGTGTTGGTCTTTCTCATTAGATCTCGTGTCTTTCTCGCCTTGACCACACTTCGTGTTGCTTTACGTAGACCTCGTGGCTTGCTTGTTTGCAACCACTTCGTGTCGGTTTCTGTTGTCAGCCCGTGTTTGTCCTCGTGTTGTTTTTGCATTCGTAACCTCGTGTTGGTCTAGTATTTGTGTTTCTGTTGTTTTTATTTTCGTGTCTTCGTGTTGCTCTTTCTAGACCTCGTGTCTCTTTTGTTTTATAACCTCACTTCGTGTCGTTCCCTTCGTTGTGTCTGATCTGTTACAGTGTACTCGTGTCGTTCTTAGTTACTATGTCCGCGTGTTGTTTCCAATCTCACTTCGTGCTGTTCTCATCCTAACTCGTGTCGTTCTTAGTTACTATGTCCGCGTGTTGTTTCCAATCTCACTTCGTGCTGTTCTCATCCTACCTCGTGTCGTTCTTGTCGTAGTGCTTGATCTGTTACAGTGACTTCGTGTCGTTCTCCTTGTAATGTTTGTTTTTGTCACCACTGAATGTCGTGTCTTTCTTAGTGCATCTAGAACTGCTATCACATACCTCGTGCAGCTTTAGTTATTGTGGCCCTCAGTGTTAATGGTTTGTATCTCCTTGCAGGTTCGAGGAAGAACATTTCCAAGTGCCTGGGCAGCACCTGAATCCGAGGTTGGAATGAAGCCTGCTGAGAGACTGCCACGTGGTCCTAATATTTAGGGCTGAAAGTGTGGAGGTCACACAATGGAGCTGCCGCTGCTGCTGCTGCTCCTGCTATATATATGAACCTTCTTCCATAGAAGAAGAGAGATCATTTTGGCGAAAGGTAAAGTCCATACAGAGAGCCACGATCCAGACAGAGAAGAAGAAAAGGAAAAGAAGAAGAGAAAGAGAGTGAGAAAAAAGAAGAAGAGAGATTGAGTAAGAGATCGAGATAGCAGAGTGTGAAGAGAAGAAGAGGAAGAAGAGTAGAGAAGAAGAGAGAGCTAGAGTGATAGAAGCTTCAATAGAAGATCTGTTCCTGCTGGACCGTGGATCAAATCCAGGCCAGCCAGCTCCTGCGAGAGCCACATTTGGTTTTATCTTTTCAGCTTTCTGTTGCTGGTTTCGTTTTTCTTTTGATCTATTTACTTGCTGTTTTTCCGATTCTCTGTAGAGAGGTCGGGGTCCCTCCTGTTGGTTCAGGAGAAGGGAGATTGCTATCTCCAGTTGTAAGTAGCTGGGTGCTACTTGTGGGTTCCCTCTGGTTAGAGGAAGGGAGGCTCGTCCTCCGGTTCTGGGCTTGTAGGATTCAAGTCCAGGGGTCCCTCCGGTTGGGAGGAAGAGAGGTCCGAGACCTCTGGTTTGCAGGTGACTTAGTGTCACTTGTGTTTCCCTCTGGTGTTCAGAGGAAGAGAGACTTGGGTCTCTAGGTTCCCCTCCGGTTTGGAGGAAGGGAGGATTGGTCCTCCGATTCTAGTCTTGTGGGTTTCAAGACTAGGTGTTCCCTCCGGTCTGGAGGAAGAGAGACTTGCGTCTCTGGTTTGCTAGTGACTGGTGTCACTAGTGGTTCCCTCCGGTTGGGAGGAAGAGGGGAGGTTGTTCCCCTGGTCAAGCTGTTTGGCAGCATTTTGTTGCAGACTGAGTCTGCTGTGCTAGTGTTACTAGTGGAAGCCTCACTCCGGTTTGGAGTGAGGGGTGGACGTAGGTCGGTTGACCGAACCACCTAAAAAATCATTGTGCAGTGGTTTGTTTGATTGCCTGCTTCCGCTAGATGCATGCTAGGACCGTGATTTAATTGATTATCTACATCCTAGAGTTTAATTGAGTTTGTATATCTTGTTTGATCAATTGTCCACTGATCTAGTTGTTATCATCTCATGCAAATTTTAAATTGGGTAGCATTCCTTGATAGATCCATTCACCCCCCCTCTGGATCAGTGTTTATCAATCGCACCTAGTTAACAATTGGTATCAGAGCGGTTCTCTGATTGATCAGATCCAACGATCTGCAGAGGATCCTGTTGTCCCTTCGTGCATTTCTGTTTCTACCCTTTGCTGCATTAATCTAGTTGCCGATTTATTCAATGGGTTCTCCACCGATTTTCAATGGCTCTAACTTTAACTCATGGATTAGCAGTCTTCACAATTATGTGAAAATGATTAATCCGGATTTGTGGAAATTAATTTCACAAGGTCCCCACAGATTGCCAAAGGAAAAGTCCAAATGGACTAAAAGTCACAAGTCAAAATATGGAGAAAATCAGAAAGCCTTTAACCTGATGAGAGCAGCTATTGACAAGGCTCTACACTCTCATTTTTATGACTGCAGGTCCGCTAAGGACATTCTGGATCAGCTGAAGCTAGCTCAGAGGATGAATAAGAACAACTGCATGATGGCTAACGAGAGCAACCATAGCAGTGATCAAGTGGAACTCCAAGATGCTGAAAAGGTAATCATCCCCTTCTCTAGTTTCACTTTAGATGACTGGAAAGATGCCCATGCTGATCTGTTACACTCCCATGAAAAAATGAGTAAGAGGTATAGAAGACTGAAAAAGAAGCTGGAAAAACTAGGAGGTGAAAATCTTGAAACTCTGAAAACTGAAAATGAAATATTCAGAAGACAGATAACAGAGTGTGATTCTATTAGTTCAGACTTAGATAATTTCAAATCTGAAAAACAATCTCTTATGAAACAAGTTGCTCTACACAAAAAGGAGCGTCAAGAGTTTGTGTGTGAAATTACTGAACTAAAGGAAAGGCTGAGCTTAGTTGATCAGGCTCACAACAATGATATTGTTCAAAATGAAAAATTGGTGAGAGAATTAGAATGTGTCAACTCTGAATTGGAAAAAAATGAAATCTGCAAATGAAATACTCAATAATCAGCTCAAGGAATTTGAACTCAAATCAATAAATCTTGAAAAAGAAAATAGATTGATTTCTGAAAAACTAGAGGCTGATAGAGTAACAAATTCAGAGATTCAGAAAAATCTTGACAAACTTCAATCTGAAAAACAACAAGAAATGTTTCATGAATGTCAGTTTCTCTCAGATGAATGGGTGCCTGATGCTGATCTCCTAGAGCAGAACAGTAAACTGAAAGAGGAAATCAATGAGTTGAAACTCCTAAACACACAGCTGACAGATAGGCTAATGACAATTGAAAAAGGCAAGAGTGCAAGTGTGGATAGTTCTGATAGGTTGATGAATGCTGAACAAGAAATTGAGAGCCTAAAAACCATCAACCTAATGTTAAATGGAAATGTCAGTTGCAGTGAACAGAAAATAGCTGGATATGAGCTTACTATCACATCCCTTCAACAAGAAGTTGATGATCTTTACAAGACCCTATCTGAAGCTGACAAGGAAACAGAATTAAAACAGGAAGTAGAAAAACTCAAAAGCCTGAATGATGCCTTGCATCAACAAGTAATTTCCTGTGAAACAGATTTGTCCACATATGAGGCTAAAATTGCTGATTTGAATTCTGAGATTAAAGATTTGAAAAATTCTCTATCAAAATTTGTCAAAGGTAAGGACAATCTGAATAAGCTTCTTGGAAAGAGTGTTAACTTTGAGAGAAAGGGACTGGGCTATAGTCCGACAAATAAAAGGAGTAATGGGAATAAAACATCCACTGTTTTTGTTAAAGCTTCCAATCAGAACACAACCTCTGCTCCTTCTGTCTTCCAATTCACTGCACAAAAATCCACTGTGAAACCCAAAACTGTGGAACAAACTCAAAAACTGAAAAAGAGTGAAATTTCACAGAAAAAGGAAAAAGGCACTCCTGTTGCTGTAAAGAAGACTGCACACAATTCACATGATCTCTCACACACTCACATTAAAAAGGGTTCATGTTATTATTGTGGGAAAGGAGGTCACATAATGGAGGATTGTGGATTGATGTTAAAGGATGAGCATGCTAGTGGAACTTTACATTCTAGAAATTCTTTTGATAGAAACCATGTTGCTAGGAAGCCTGATGCCTCATGTTATTATTGTGGGAAGCATGGTCATCTCATGAATGAATGTTTTATCATGAAAGAAGACAATAAACTACATGCCAGGTCTTCCATGCACTTTTATGATCCATATGGATCTAAACACAATTCTAGTCACCACATTGTGTGCTTCAACTGTAATAAGCCTGGGCACAAGGCTGCTGAGTGCTGGTTTAGATCTACTTGGGGTAAAAATAGTTTTCATAGAAGAAATTCTTTTGCATGCTCCCACTGTGGGAAAAATGGGCATACAGTCAAGGACTGTTGCTACGTTCAAAAGAACTATGTTAAACCCCATTTTGTCAAATTCTCTGCAAAACCTTTTGTGAAAATTTCATGCTATAACTGTGGGAAGCCAGGCCATAAATCTGCTGAATGTTGGATGGTTAAGAACAAGCATCAAACTGCTCATGCATATAACAGAAAATCTTATGAACATGTTTATAAACATCACCCTGCTGTTAACATGTATCATAAGAACCAAAAACCAGCCATTTCATGTAGATACTGTGGAAAAGTTGGACATTCTATGGATGACTGTTCACTGATGAAATTGGATGATAATCTTGCTATGAAAATGTTTAGAATACCTGTTAGAACTAATGCAGGACCCAAAGCTGCTTGGGTCCCTGCAGGATTAAAATGATCAATATTTTGCAGGTGTGCCTTGGAAGCTGAAGAATGAAAAGGGGTTAACCAAGGCACTCAAAAAGAAAACCCCAGGACTCAATTCAGGTCAGTTCCGAAATTTGTTTCAATTTCACTATCTGAAATTGTTGTTTTGCTCGGTTGATTTTTGATGCTCTTCTTATGCTGTTGCTTGCACTAAATAAATGAGATTGCCTTGCACAGCATATGTCATTTGCATGACCATCATGGTATATGAAATGGAACAGGGCTGGAGGGCAGATGAAGTATGTTTGGTTGCTACTGCCATGTGTGAGGTGGTCCTTGGACCAAGTCCTCCGCCCAGTACCAAGGGTCAAATCTGCATTTCAGAGAATGTCTGCATTTTCATGTGAATATTTTACTTCATGCCCCTGCATACAAGAAGTTAATTGCATTGCATTTCTTTCCATTGAAAATGTCAAAAAGATAAATTCGAATGCATACATTTAGGGGGAGCATTATTCATACATCTGAAATCACTCAATTTTTTTTTATTTACTGCATAGCATGTTAAATCTGTTGTTTGCATAGTCATTCATCACCTACATTGTCTGCATGACATATAGGATGATTCAGTGTTTTTAGTTAGAGGGAATCATTGCATAGCATATCACTTCTTAAAAAAAAAAATCAAAAAAAAAAGGGGAAGGGAAATATCACTGCATATAGATAGGGGGAGCTTGCTTAATCCGCTCTTCTCCAGCTAAATGATTCATCTTGTCATATCTGAAGTGTCAGGGATTCCATCATTTAAACTGGTATCAAATGATTTCTTGACTACTTCTGAAGTTGTTCAAAATCCGAATGCATACCTTATTGGTATCTGTTTGTCTCTCCTAAATCTGCTGAATGAGAGCTCTTTCTCTACTCAGTCAACTTTGAACCTCTTTGCTCAAGAGCAGCTCAATTGCTAAAATTCTTCAGAATCATGCTGTTTAGTGAATATTCTCACTTGAATTACTCTGCTGAGATATGAAGTAAACCTTCAGCCTGAATACTACTTCATAAAAGTTAAAATACCTTTAATGAGGAGCCTTCCATTATACATGCTTAAGAACATTTGTTAACAGGAAGTTGTTTAAGTCTTATGTACTCTTGTTTAGTCTCAAGAAACTTGAAAGTATCTGTTTCAACCTCTTAATAAACTTTAACTGTCTGCTTCATGTAAATTCATGTAAGACCTTCTGAAATCTGAAAAGTTGATATCCATGTCTACGTTGACTGAGATATATAGTGTATGTGGTTGCTCCTAAACAACTAACTTGTTCTGAATCCTTTTAAGTAAAAGTATGGATAGAGCAATGACTATGGCTACTGAGAAACCTGTCCAAAGAATTGTGTCATGAGGTACCATGGTTAACTCTGTTTAAAGAGATGATTGGAAATTATTGTGAAAACATGGCAGAGCAATGGCATAGTTGTATTGAGTAACTGGGGATTCTGGCCTCTGATCAAGGTGTATCCTCATGCCAAAGATACTTTTAATGCTATCTTTGTTCTCTAAAATGGGAGAAACAATACGGTTGTCACACTGAGTAACTGGGGACTCTGACCTCTGATCAAGGTGTCTCTCCACGCCAAAAGGTGTTGATAAACCAAAATTGTTCTTTAAAGAAAGATTTGAACAAGTGTAAATCAAATTCTGAAAGAACAAGTAAAATTCAGGAGCATTCACTTATGGTTCTCTTAAAGCTGTCATGGAAAGTAAACTAATTAAGATAGAAGTTGGTTGAACTAGAATCTTATATGAGCTTGTAGTTCCTTTTTTATTAAGTGTTGGTTCAGATATGAGAACAATTTCTTTTGAAAAATTTTAGTTTACATCATTCTTAAACCATATCTGACAATCAAGGGTTCATAAGCTTTTATGATGGAGAAATCCAGAACTTAAGATTTTGATTTTATGAAGTTGGTATCTTGCTGAAAAGTTCATTATCTCAATTTTTCACAAATTGTTGAATCTGCTCATCCTATTGCCCTTTATCACTGTGATTTCATTCAGACTGGTTGTCATATATGAGAGTTGCTGTCTTTGACTAACCAGAGTTCATCCTTGTAGATTTCTCTTGCTTCATGGGTCATAAGGGTAGAATTCTCTGGTCTGTTTGAGAGACTATATGCATAAGAGGTCAATGTGCTAGATTGTCTGATCATGTTATTTGTCTACATTAGCTCTATATCATCTACCATGTCAAAGGGGGAGTATTGTTGCATATGCATGATTGCATAAGTTGTTTGACTAAGGGGAAGAATTGTTTTTAATTGTTTCTGATATTGTGTTGCCATCTTCTGCTGAACTACCATGAGTGTCTCATATGACATCTCTGGTTTATTCGTTTTGCTAAAGTATAAGGGCCAGCTTAGTCAAAAGGGGGAGTTTTTAATTAACAATTGTTTTTAATTCACTCTTCAACTCATGTCTTTTTGCTGAAGGCAAAGGGGGAGAAGAATCTAATCTGAGATCTGAGTCAGTGTCACTCATAGTGTTGCCATCATCAAAAAGGGGGAGATTGTTGTGCCCCTGTGTGGTTTTGATGATGACTGACACACCATGAGTCACACTGAGGTGTGCTAATTAATATAGATGACTGATTGACTGCTTGAATATATGATTGCTTTATCTGATTGTCTGCTTGAAAAGTTAATTCATGAATATGGCTAGATTGGGTTAACGTAGTGGCTAATTGTTTGTGCATGCATTACTCTATTTGCCAAGTGTATACATCAGTCAGCATTGCATTTTGTTCATGAAGTCTATACATTGCTGGATGTTCATGTCTGCACATTGGTGTTTTTCCCTACGTTCTGGCCTAGTCTATATAGCCTCATTCCTACCTTCGTTCCAAGCCAAAGTCTACACAATGCCCTTCACTGAAAGTCTATACATTCGCTGCAGAGATCACGGTCAAGTGTGTACACTCTTTCACTATAGCTTCCACATATTCAAGTCTTCACATTGAAAGCCTATACATTGCTGGATGATCAAGTTTGTACATCCACACTGGAACTTCGAAGTCTGTACACTGCTTCAGGAGCTTCAAGTCTGTACATCTACAGTTAAACTTGAAGTCTGCACACTAGTCTTCAAAACCAAGTCTGCACATTGGTCTTCGATTTCAAGTCCATACATTGGACTGTTCTTCAAAGTCTGTACATCAGACTGTTACAGTAAGTCTGTACATTGGCTTATTCTTCAAGTCTGTACAGCCTTTTGCATTGGATTTCAAGTCTAGACATTGCACTGTTGCATACATCATCTTCGTGCTGTTTTGTTTTCTCTTTAACTTCGTGTCAACTTCTGTCTTCGTCTTCGTGTCGTTTTCACTACGTGTCAACTTCATCTTCGTGTTGTTTTCACTTCGTGTCATTTTCCTTGTTGTGTCTTCGTGTCGTGTTACTGAAGCAGCTCTAATAGTTCTGATGAACTTCGAGTCGTTTTCCTGTAGACCTCGTGTCGTTCCTATTTAGTAACCACACTTCGTGTCGGTTACTGCTGTTGTTGTGTCTTCGTGTCATTTTCCTTGTTGTGTCTTCGTGTCGTGTTACTGAAGTAGCTCTAATAGTTCTGATGAACTTCGAGTCGTTTTCCTGTAGACCTCGTGTCGTTCCTGTTTAGTAACCACACTTCTTGTCGGTTACTGCTGTTGTTGTGTCTTCGTGTCATTTTCCTTGTTGTGTCTTCGTGTCATTTTTCTTGTTGTGTATGTTTTTGTCACCACTACACTTCGTGTCGTTGTCCTTTACTTCGTGATGTTTTCACTGTCTTCGTGTTGGTCTTTCGCATTAGATCTCATGTCTTTCTCGCCTTGACCACACTTCGTGTTGCTTTACGTAGACCTCGTGTCTTGCTTGTTTGCAACCACTTCGTGTCGGTTTCTGTTGTCAGCCCGTGTTTGTCCTCGTGTTGTTTTTACATTCGTAACCTCGTGTTGGTCTAGTATTTGTGTTTCTGTTGTTTTTATTTTCGTGTCTTCTTGTTGCTCTTTCTAGACCTCGTGTCTCTTTTATTTTATAACCTCACTTCGTGTCGTTCCCTTCGTTGTGTCTGATCTGTTACTGTGTACTCGTGTCGTTCTTAGTTACTATGTCCGCGTGTTGTTTCCAATCTCACTTCGTGCTGTTCTCATCCTAACTCGTGTCGTTCTTAGTTACTATGTCCGCGTGTTGTTTCCAATCTCACTTCATGCTGTTCTCATCCTACCTCGTGTCGTTCTTGTCGTAGTGCTTGATCTGTTACAGTGACTTCGTGTCGTTCTCCTTGTAATGTTTGTTTTTGTCACCACTGAATGTCGTGTCTTTCTTAGTGCATCTAGAACTGCTATCACATACCTCGTGCAGCTTTAGTTATTGTGGCCCTCAGTGTTAATGGTTTGTATCTCCTTGCAAGTTCGAGGAAGAACATTTCCAAGTGCCTGGGCAGCACCTGAATCCGAGGCTGGAATGAAGCCTGCTGAGAGACTGCCACGTGGTCCTAATATTTAGGGCTGAAAGTGTGGAGGTCACACAATGGAGCTGCCGCTGCTGCTGCTGCTCCTGCTATATATATGAACCTTCTTCCATAGAAGAAGAGAGATCGTTTTGGCGAAAGGTGAAGTCCATACAGAGAGCCACGATCCAGACAGAGAAGAAGAAAAGGAAAAGAAGAAGAGAAAGAGAGTGAGAAAAAAAAAGAGAGATTGAGTAAGAGATCGAGATAGCAGAGTGTGAAGAGAAGAAGAGGAAGAAGAATAGAGAAGAAGAGAGAGCTAGAGTGATAGAAGCTTCAACAGAAGATCTGTTCCTGCTGGACCGTGGATCAAATCCAGGCCAGCCAGCTCCTGCGAGAGCCACATTTGGTTTTATCTTTTCAGCTTTCTGTTGCTGGTTTCATTTTTCTTTTGATCTATTTACTTGCTGTTTTTCCGATTCTCTGTAGAGAGGTCGGGGTCCCTCCTGTTGGTTCAGGAGAAGGGAGATTGCTATCTCCAGTTGCAAGTAGCTGGGTGCTACTTGTGGGTTCCCTCTGGTTAGAGGAAGGGAGGCTCGTCCTCCGGTTCTGGGCTTGTAGGATTCAAGTCTAGGGGTCCCTCCGGTTGGGAGGAAGAGAGGTCCGAGACCTCTGGTTTGCAGGTGACTTAGTGTCACTTGTGTTTCCCTCTGGTGTTCAGAGGAAGAGAGACTTGGGTCTCTAGGTTCCCCTCCGGTTTGGAGGAAGGGAGGATTGGTCCTCCGGTTCTAGTCTTGTGGGTTTCAAGACTAGGTGTTCCCTCCGGTCTGGAGGAAGAGAGACTTGCGTCTCTGGTTTGCTAGTGACTGGTGTCACTAGTGGTTCCCTCCGGTTGGGAGGAAGAGGGGAGGTTGTTCCCCTGGTCAAGCTGTTTGGCAGCATTTTGTTGCAGACTAAGTCTGCTGTGCTAGTGTTACTAGTGGAAGCCTCACTCCGGTTTGGAGTGAGGGGTGGACGTAGGTCGGTTGACCGAACCACCTAAAAAATCATTGTGCAGTGATTTGTTTGATTGCCTGCTTCCGTTAGATGCATGCTAGGACCGTGATTTAATTGATTATCTACATCCTAGAGTTTAATTGAGTTTGTATATCTTGTTTGATCAATTGTCCACTGATCTAGTTGTTATCATCTCATGCAAATTTTAAATTGGGTAGAATTCCTTGATAGATCCATTCACCCCCCCTCTGGATCAGTGTTTATCAATCGCACCTAGTTAACAAAGTCCGCATTTGCGTCGACTTTCGGGACCTCGAAGAAGCATGTCCGAAGGATGACTTCCCAGTACTAATCATAAAAACCATGGTCGATATGATCAACGGACATGAAGCCTTGTCTTTTATGGACGGGTTGTCTAGTTACAACCAAATCCAGATATCCCTTAAAGACAAGAATTACACTGCCTTCCGGTCCCCTAAAGAGATCTTCTACTTCAAGCGCATGCCCTTTGGTTTGAAGAATACTAGTGCTACTTACCAGAGGGCCATGACTAAAATATTCGACGAGATGCTGCACAACATTGTCGAATGTTATGTCGACGACCTCGTCGTTAAAACCAGAAGGTGAGAAGACCATTTACATGATCAACGCCAAGTCTTCAATCGACTCCGGCAATATGGGCTTAAGATGAACCCCAAGAAATGCTCCTTCGGCGTATCCAGTGGCAAGTTTCTCAATTTCATTGTCAGATACCGAGGAATCGAGGTGGACCCCAGTAAGATCAAAGCAATTTGGGAGCTTCCATTGCCTAAGAACCTCACCGAGCTGAGGTCCTTCCAAGGAAGACTGGCTTACATTCGAAGGTTCATCTCTAACCTCTTCGGCCAGTGTGCACCCTTCGGCAAGCTCATGAAGAAGGGCGCCCCATTTGTATGGGATCCAGAATGCCAGGCTACTTTCAATCAAATTAAGGAGTACGTACCTCCTCACTCCCCCAGTCCTGGGGGCACCAGTTAAGGGAAAACCCCTTATACTCTACATCGCCGCCACGGATGCTTCGTTAGGAGCCTTATTGGCGCAAATTAATGACGAGGGTAAGGAGCAGCCCCTCTACTACCTCAGCCAGAAGCTAATTGGTGCTGAGTACCGCTATTCCCCCATGGAGAAAGTCTACTTAGCGCTGGTGTTTTCCGTCAAAAAGTTACGGCACTACCTCCTGTCTCATCGGGTGTGGACGCTCAAAAGTTGGCATCAAAAGGCCAAGCAAGGTCAGCCACAAAAAAGAAAAAGGGTGTGTCGACGCACCCACAGGGATGCGTCGACCCCATAGTGCTGCTCAAGCCGAAAAAAGACCCTAGATAAAGGCTACGTCGATGCACTACAATAGGTTGCGTCGACGCAGGCTTGAAGGGCTGGCTGCCAATCGTGCTGCACGAACGGGTGCATCGACACACACTACCAGCTGCGTCGACGCAGCTGAAGACGAAGCAGAGAAGCTGTCAGGCGCCAACAGGCTACGTCTACGCAGCTCATAAGCTGCGTCGACGCACCCACAGACGTGGAAAAGATCGTATCGGTGTGAGATTCGATCGTGACACATGTTCCATAAAAACTTCGACTGGGGATCCTTCTAGAAGGCATCTGCAGCGCGTACAAGATACGTTGGAGAGTGAGCTCCAATCATTGGAGCTTCCTCATCCCTATCTTGGCAAAAAAGAAAGAGCCCTCGTGCTGCCTATAAAAGAAGACGAACGCACTGAAGAAAAGCCCCCCCCGCTGGCTGGCTGTTCGAAGCTTCCTAAGGGCGCTCTCTAGAGTTTCTGCTACTGCTCCTGAGCGAGGGAGAAAAAAAGAGGAAGAGAGGGAGAGAAGAGGTGCTGTCTGGGGAGGGAATGGAGTCAATGCTCCGCCCTTCCCATTCTTTCTTTTCTTTTCTCTACTATGTATGCTATTTTCCTGCTGTTCCTATTTGATTGCCTCGCGCATGAATTGGTCTTGGGTGATGTACTCTCTTTATGCCAAGCAATGAATGGAAGAGTTTGCTTCTATCCTCAGATACATCTATTTGTTTAGCTTTGCAAATTTCTTTCGATCTCAGCCCCTCTGGTTTTACCGCGCGCCTATTGTTTGTGCATTTCTTTTGCTAATCAAAGGGGAATACTACATCACGAGTGGGCTCAGAGCCGATCAATCCAACTATGATGGATCAGGCGTGTGGCTTTGTTCCCTCTGATTTACTAGAGGGAGTTCTGTTCTCAGACTTCGCTTTGCTGCCCATCGAGAGACTAGTTTTGATATGTTGTCCCCGCTTTATCCAGTAGGTTGACGCCCTTATGGGCAACATCAACTATATGGGTCCCTTCCCCAATGTTCTAGGCGAGTCTTGATTCGCACTCTTGCTATCGGTTTAACATGCGTACCTGCCTGTCCCTTGATATATAAGATTTCTAAGGAAATGGCCCGCTGCCTCCTATGGACGTCAAAAAATGACACGGCACTTACGTCTCCGCATCCGAGAGCAAGTCGAAGACGGAAATGCCGAATAAATCCCATACCTCGCGCAATCAGGATGGGAACACACTTGGTGGTCCGTTACCTGATAAGGAAGCCCCTCAAGCAGAAGATGTGGCCACGACTCTCCAACCAGCTATGCCGAAGCCTGAATCAAGAGAAAACCTGGGAATTCAGACACGGGTTCGGCATGTGCTGAAAATCACTCCGAGTCCTAAACTGGGGCTCAAAGGCTTCAAACCAAACACCGCGGAGGCAGTGCATTGTAACTGGAGCAATCCGGGAATACAAACGCTCATCTAAGTGGCCGATACCCCGAGATGAAGCCCACACCGGCGCAGCCATCACTTAAACCGGCGCCCCCCCTTTTTGGCTATTGAACCGGCACGCCCCCTTGGGCATTCCCTTAACCGGCGTGCCCCTCTTGGAGGGTTAAACCGGCGTGCCCCATGGCCTCCCTCTTTGAGTGATGATCCGGCACGTACAATGTCGCGCCGTTTTAGCCTAAAGCCGCCCCATCCTTCTTTCGGCCCCCTATTTCCCGTAGATAGATGGACCGTAAGTTGCGTGAAGCAGAGAAGTCTCCCGACAGCATCTCAATAATCTGTCGGCCGATCCCTGGAAGTCAGGAAAGCATGCTACCAACTCCTCTACCGACAGGCCGCGGTCTTTGGTCGGGGAGAAAGAAGATAAAAAGCTTCTGGGAGGTTTGTTTCCCCAGATGAACCTCCCCTGCATCCTGCACATTTTGAAAAAAAAGAAGAGAGGGGGGAGAACTTCCTGGGGAATGACCACGGCTTGAGGGGCTTCTTCCACCCACCAGGAAGGAGCTCGGGAGAGAACGAGCAAGAGAAAGAAGAGAAGAAGGAAAAGAAAGAAGAGAGCTTCGTCCCCACGCCTGAGAGGTGAGGCGAAGAGAGGAGAGTCCAGTGAGAGGTGAGCTTGGGGGGGAAGAGCTAGTGCTCTGTTCATCCTCCCCGTTTATGTATCTTCTCTTCTTTCCCTCAAACACTTTTCCTTCTGCTTTGGGGTAGATCCCCTCCTGTATTTTGATCTTCCCTTCGCTTATGGATAAATAAAAAGAGAGTTTTGGCAAACACGATGCTTTGTTCAGCCTCCATCCCCTTCTACTCTAAGTCTCACACTCATCCAGGGTCTTTGAAGCTTACTTTTCCATGGCGTGGCCTTCTAAGGAACCCACAGAAGGATGAACATTCATAACCCTGCTGGGCAAACATTCATCCCGCTTCGTGAATCATCACCCGTGAGTTGTAGGAGCTCTTGAAGGCTGGCCCTCGGGGTTTCCTCCCTCACTGGTCGTCCCTTTTAATCATATCTTCGACTCGTGGAGTGTTGGTGCCCCTCATAGGCTAGCCCTCGGGGTTTCCCTCCATTGAAGTCTGTCGGTCACCGTTTGGCACTCCTGGCTTTAAGGAGCATACCCCAGATGCTGTGGGACTGTCTCCACTTCGCCCCCGCAACCCTCTAGGCGTGGGGAGGTGCTGCCCAATTTTTGACTGAACACTTAGTCTGATCGAATTGGATGAATTTTTAACTATAAGTCTAGTTTGGACTCTGCTCGAGCAAGAACCTCGCATAAGTTTGGACTTGCCATGACTGTAGGGCAATTGGGACCTGAATTAACTCTTTAATATTCCTAATTAACATCAAAATTATAAGAAATCCACTTGGCCTTTCATTTAAACCCAAATCAACCAAATCTGCCTTAATCTAGCGCGCCCATAAACCGGCGCACCATTTTCCGGCGCAGTAACCCCCACGCCGTTTTAGCCCTACACTCATAATCCATTTCAACCCCAAGGGGCCTAATCCGACGCGCCCCCTTCGCGCCGTTTTACTCATCCGATGAACCCCACTATTGTTTGAGCCCGAAACTGGCACGCCTCCCCTCTTCTTGGCCTTAATCGGCGCGCGCCCTGTGCTCCACTTGCCCGGCGTGCCCCTCTCTTAGGTCTCTTATCTGGCGCGCCCCCTGGGCTTCTCTTCACTAGTGTGCCCCCCCCTTTTTCACCCAATAACCGGCGCGCCCAGCCCCTTATAGTCTCCGTACCCGGCGTGCCCTTCTCCTCTCTTGTTATTTCCTTAATATCGCCCCTCTCCTCTCTTAGATTCCGAGGTCGATCCGCGTGCGAGGGCGCACGTTGGCGAGTTCGGGTTTCACACTTAACAATTCACTTTCCCAGATTGTGCGTGAAGAGAAAAGTAATGATGCCTTATGGTATCGGACGTGGACCTCAGAATCCCCAACATGGTCATGATCTGGTCACTTCTTGGGCCGATAGTTCATCAGCTTGACCCACCTCTACCGGGATCCAATCCCGCACCCATATTAAGCTTGTCGTACCTACGGCAGACATCCATATGGCTTTGTCGTTGTCTTCAATGCTTCAAATGCGGACTCTCGTCTGAACAATGAATGGTCCATTAGTGACCGACATATATACCGGGATCTAATCCTGCACTTGCATTAAACTTGCCGTACTCACGGCAGACATTTGTACGGTTTGTCACCGTCTCTTATGCTACAAACGCAGACTTCCGTTCGAACAAGAAATGGTCCGCTAGTGACCGACATGCACACATCTACGAACGTTCACGCCCGGACGCGGGGTCTATTTAAACGCAATCCGAGGTTTTGGCTCTCGCTTTCGTTATTATGAATCTCAGGCCATAGGGCCCCCTTTTCTGGTGATTAATCAAGGGTTTTCTCCTCTCCGAGGGGATGTAATTAACGTCTTAGCCTTTACGGTATGACGGGTTCTTAGTCCCGACACGATACACACAATTATCTGATCAATCAGTTCAAGCGCACCATGGGCTTCTTTCAAGCCCGCATAAATCATCACCTAGGTGTCTGGCACGCCCTCGCACTAATAAACCGAACAAATGAACAAAAGGATGAATAAACTAATAAAAATGAGCAATGTCCCGAAAGTGTGCCCACACCTCCTCACCCACGTCTATGGGTTGTGGAGACTCTGGCTCGGTCCTAAATCCACTGGAGCACATGTTTTCTCTACTTTCCCCCCTACCCAATCTTTGCTCATTAAGGAACTACTATTCATAGCACGAGAATCACCTGGGTTTTCGTGCCAATCACACACAAGCAGCATCTTATTTACTGGAATGCCAGTGCGGTTTGGTCCATAAGGATCCCCACACATGCACCCCTGCTGCACCTTTTCCTATATATTTAAAAAGGCATCAGTAAATTCCCTCTGCGCATTCTACATTGCAATACACTTGGGACCATCATCCCTCACTGGCCTGCACTCTACATGCAACACCGTCTCTGTCCTAGCTATGCACTCTGTGGTCTGTAGCATACCGACATTTTGAACATCGCAGTTTCAAGCCTCCATTTGGGGCATAGGTTCGCTAATGTCTTAAGCGTGACCCATGACCTCATGCACCGGAGCAACAGTCCTTATCTTTTGATTTCATAGAAGCTTTCTTTTTATAATTAAGGACCTGCCATGGGGAAGGAGTACATTATGGTTTTACACTGATCAGAGTTTCATTTGACCGCCCTCAAGTCCCCAGGGATTTGCTTCTCCATAGCATGATCTCTGGAGGACTCTTCATCGAAGGGATGGATATTGATGGCCAAGAAGCCAGCAGCAACATAATGCACATGTCAAGGTTGGAAATGCAGCCATCCCTGGGTTAGTGGAGTCCCCTCATAGGCCAGCCCTCGGGGTTTTCCCTACGTAAATAGGGGATATAGAGTAGCCACTTTTGGCTCACTCTGAATTTCAGGAGCCATCTCGGAATCTCCGTGGATGCACTTCCATTTTTCACCCCCAAACGCTCTGGTCTAGGGGAGGTGCTGCCCAATTTTTTGTCAAAATTGAGGACTTAACGGACTAATGACAAACATATGAACAGAACAAAAGAACAAAGCTATAGGAACATATCTGAATAGAAAATGGGACCATGTGCTGCGCTGGCAGCAATAAAAAAACTGCTTAAAAGAAATGAAAAGAAGAAAAAGGAACAAAAGAAGGACATAATCAACAATCCATAAGAACAACTAAACAAAAAGAATTCGAGATCCAGTGGAGATGATGCTCTGCCAGCACCAATGAAGAAAAGAGAATAGCTTAAAAGAAATGAAAGCAAGAAAAAGAATAAAAGCAAGAAGCAAGCAGCAGTCTAGAAAAATAGCTGAACAATGAACGCATAAAAATCACACGGAGAGCATGCTCATACAGGCATTTACTCTTGCATCTAGGAATTTTCTGAACTTAGAACGACTTGAAGTCTGCTGCAGTAGGGGTCGACCCCTTGGGTCGACTCCCCTTGAATCTGGCCACTACCTAGCGATAGCATTCTACTGAGAATAAAGCCAAACACCCTACATGCATCATACAATTCACATAAACCCTTGCTAAAGCTGCATGAGCATGATTAAAACCACTTCCTTGTGCATTCCTCAACATTGAGTAGTTCATTAACATCCACAATGAATCATGCATGCATCATGCGTGTGACTTGAGCCATATGCATAGACTAGCCATACATGCTTGAATGTTATGGTCAGTTGGTATCAAATAATGAGCCAAGTTTAGACACGTCAAAATTGACATCATTTTGAGCATATCTCCTATCGCACTGTGATGCCCCATTTGACCCTCAAATTGGCTTGTTTGAGTGGTTTTCCTCATTTTCTTGGATATTCAACTTTCTCAACCTTTTTCACATGTTTTCCTATTTTTCAGATTTTTTTGAAATTTTTCTCTATTTTTTCGGGCCTTAAATCAATTAGTGGGATGGACCCAGTCGCCATTTAATGGGCACCCAGCCAATGGGCACCCATTCTTGTAAATGGCACCCATCACATGGGCGCCCATTCCAATTGGCACCCAGGTGATGGGCGCCCATTCCAGCTGGGCCAGTTTTTGGTAGTTTTCGAAAAGGTTTGAATTGATGACACTCCGAAAGTCACCAATTCTTTAAATAGCGACCGTTCGGAAGGTCGCCAATTCTTTTCTTCATATTTTGAGCCAAATTTAGATTATTTTTGATTCCACAACTATTCGGAAGGTCGTCATTTGATGAATGGGCGCCCGTGTGGAAAGTCGCCAATTCTCTTGCTATGTTTTGAGCTTTCAACTCAATCCGAAATTCGTATTAATTTTTAATTAGCGACCACATCATGGTCGCCAATTCTGTTCAAATTTTGAAAAGTCCTAATCTATCTTTAACTGCCTTGGAATTGGCAACACTTATTTCTGCCGCCCTTTTAAATAACAATCATCTGAGTGGTCGCCAATTCTTCCAGAATTCTAAAACCAAATAGAACCTCCTTCTTTCTCTGTTTTGAGCCCCTTTATCACTTGGGAAAGGGTCCTAAGGCTTACTAAGGTTGAAGGGACACATAGCCATGATTTATCTCTTTCCAAATCCAACTTAAACATATTTTTCTAATTTTCCTTTAATTAAACTCCAAATTTTAGCCCTATAAATAGGACCCCTCTCTCCCTTGTGAAAAAGGTATCAATATCAATTCAAGGGGAGGTGCTGCCGGATCGGAGGCTCAAGGAGAAGACTCCCATGAACCTCAAAGCTTCATCCTATGGAGATCTGCATCCTTTGAAGCCCCAAATTGGAGCAAAACAATAATCCTTTCTCTTCCCCTCTTCTCTTATTTTATTCACCTTAGTATTGCATGCATCATATTTTCTTGTTTTTCTTCATCTCAACCACGTTGAGATACCTCCTTTTGTGCTACACTTGCACACTCCTTATCATTCATAATTATTTCCTCACCCTTTGCATATGGGTTTAAAGCCAACACCAACAAGGTGTGTCTATTTTCATACTTTATGTTTATATTCATATTAAGAATTTGATGCTACTCACCTTGGTTCTAATTCATATCTTCTTTTATTGGTGTTTTCTTTATTTTGCAAGGGTAATCAAGCTAAAGAGAAACTCTCTTTATCGGCCGGTCGATAGGAAGAGAAGGTGACACTCACATCTCCCACGTTTTAAAAGGTATTTATTCGCGATCCCTCCTTGTTATTATTGTTATATTCTTTTGAGGTAACCCCTCTGGCGATCACACCCTCCATATAGCATCATTCGCATGCTCCCTCCCCTTTTACTCCATTCTTCTTAGCTTTGTTTATTCATATTTCTTTCTTATTAACCTAAGTGGATTTTCTTAGATCTACAAATTGACGATCACGGTGGGACCCCATTGTTTTCTTTGATTACCCTTTCCCCTTTGCGCCCACGGTGCACCTCCCTTTTGTGCTCCACGTAGTACTCTCCCTAAGTGATTGTTAGTTTGATAGATTTTTAGAAATTTCATTTATCTATCCATCTTTAAAAAAAATTGAGCATGCCATGCTTCATTTCTTGCTTTGATTGATTGTCATGAGTTCTGTGATGAGTTTGTGAGTGTTTTCTTCCTTTCCATTGGTTTTTTTCTCACTGTTTAAGTTTTCTGGCCATTGTTGAAGGCTCTGGGAGAGGGACAATTGGCGCCCACGTAGAGGGCGCCCACCCCCCAATTGGTGGCAGGGATTAGGGTGCCAATTCCCTACCCCTTCTAAAAAAAAATTGTAATTGGCGCCCATCATCAAGGTGGCCATTACCCAATTAATGGCAGGGTGCAGGGCGCCAATTCCCTACCCCTGTTGAAAAAAAATTTGTAATTGGTGCCCATCATCAGGGCGCCCATTACCCAATTAATGGCAGGGTGAAGGGCGCCAATTTCCTGAGTTTTCGCAGGACCCCCCTCTCGTGTGACTTGTTCTACATCATGCTTTCATATTTCTGTTCATACATGTATATTCTCTTTATTTTGCATTAGTTTTGCATTCATAGTGCATTTGATTTGGGAGACCTCCTCTCCCCACACTTTCTAGGAGATCTTACCCCCTCTTGGTGAAGGAAGGACCCTCCATTGAGCATTCCGTCTCTTTAGACCGGAAATTCTTAAACCAAGTCTCCATAAGTCTCCGCACCCATAGATTCCCTCACAGATGTCGGGCGGGTTGTACCTTGAAGTTCCTCAGGTTTAGTTAGCCTAATACGTGGAGAGAGAGTGTACCTAGTTGGCATTGAAGAAAATCATATTGAAACTAGGCGCCTTACCTTATGTGAATCATATCAAATTTTGTCAAAATCATTTAATTCACACTAAGGTTCAACTAATAAGAAATCAAGCATAAACATCTAAACTTGTTTGATATC
This sequence comes from Amorphophallus konjac, assembly GCA_022559845.1. Classification (NCBI taxonomy): domain Eukaryota; kingdom Viridiplantae; phylum Streptophyta; class Magnoliopsida; order Alismatales; family Araceae; genus Amorphophallus; species Amorphophallus konjac. The sequence goes on along the minus strand of CM040121.1, from coordinate 460,342,149 downwards.
TTTGCAACATTGCTTTGATTGAACCATTGTTTGATTGCATGATGTTTCGCTTTGATAATCAAACCAACATGTCTAATTCAATCCACATTCATGAGGATGAACAACCTAGCACCTCTTATATTCTTCAATTTCATGGTTCTGACCATAACTCATATAAGGGACCATGTCCTCACTCTTATGATCTTGCCCGACCGATGGGAAATTTCTAATCTCATTGTCCCTCGCATTCATCACGAGCCACTATTCCCCCGGAACCATCTCCTCCCAACGATGAGAAGGTTTCCTAAGTCCTCCGTGCATTAGATCATCTCACCTCTCAACAAATTCAACCCTTTAAGACTATTGTTGAGGGTGCATCTTCTCCTTCTCATCCTCCTTCCAATCCCTCACGGGTGGCCCATCACCCACCTATTTCTATTCACACTCCCACTCAGGTGGCCCATCACCTGCCTCCCTCTCCTATTCACACTCCCGCTCAGGTGATCCATCACTCGCCTCCCTCTTTTCACCCGCCTTCTTATACACGTACTCCTTCTAGGGTGATACATCACCCGCCGCCTCCTATTTCTCCTTCTTCACGACCCCAAGGCCCTAATGTATCATGTAACCCGGCCCGTCCGGGTCCTTCTATGGGTCGGCCCATTAACCCTCCTCTACGGCCTTTCGCCCCTCCACGGTCTTTCTCTCAAGGCCAACCCTCTGTGATTCAAGTTACACCCCTCCAATGAACTCTTATTGATAAAATCGCTTCAATGGAGGAAGAACTAAAGAGGGCCACAAGCCCGCGGCTCACTCCTCCTCCTCCTCAAGTCAATCATCTTCATGATTTTATGAATAACATCGCCAAGATGGAAAAAGAATGGAAGGAGAGGAGAGATAATGGTATCATAGATTCAAGTAAGCAAGATGTTTTGGCAAGTTTTAACGATCAAGTGGACGTCATCCGCCCTCCACCTATTCATCATATTCACGCATATGGCCCTCCGCCTTCACTTCCGCATACACATAATCCTCCACAAAACCCTCCACATTACATTTCACCACCCATTAATATGCCACTACGGCATCCACTTGAGCCTGATAATGAAGAGTCGGCATGTGAACAATTAAAGACAACACAAGATGAAGTTCCGAAGGCACCCCTTCCGAGTTTCCTTCGTTTTCCTCTACCTCCCCTACCACCAGATGAACCCTCTGCTTAGGACGATGCCACCGTCCCCGATCCAACCCCCATTTTTGAGACTTATTGGTGTTACGACGATGGGTCCATACTCCAATCACCCACGCCGACGCATCATGAGTCTTCTCCTATCCCTAATACCTCTCGCCCCATCCGGCGTTTCCTTCATACTAAACCTACCTCTTTTACACCTCCCATTTTACCTTCATTAGCCTCCACTACACCGGCCCCCACCAAACCTTCCCCTAAACCTCCCATTTTACCTTCATTAGCCTCCACTCCACCGACCTCCGTCGAGCCCGCTACTAAACCTCCTCCAATTAACCTCCCATTGCCGCCACCTCGGCCCTCCACTATCCCTTTAACCCCAAAACCAACTTTGCCTATTCCTCCACTTAACCCTTCACCTTTACCCATGGCTAATCCTGAGCAGGGTCCACCCCTTTTTGCACTTGAGCCAACCCCGTCTGCTTCCGAGCAAAGGGAGAGGCTTGACATGTTCTCGCCAACACCTTCCATTGCACCTCCGCCATCCACGGAGCCTTCTGCCTCCGCCTCACCTCCCGCTACCACTCGGAATGGGTGTATTGTTGCAAGTACTTGTGCCGAAGATGATCAAGAGCCGGGCAAGAAGGAGTTGTCCACGACTATGCTACTCAAGATGCAAGTCTTTATTTACCGGATGGCAATCCGCGTTTTTGTGCCGGGCATGGTTGAAGAAACCAAGTCCCCGCCACTGCTCACCAGAAGAAAAAGTCAAGCTTTGATGACATGTAAGTCCATGCCCCAGGGCCGTGCAGGGCACCCCTTGTCCCAATTCTCCAATCTAAAACCCATTCTTCCGTATAAGGGGCGAATGCCCATTTTGTTCAACACTCTTCATATGCCATAATCCTTGGGCGACACAATGCTTTCCATTCCAACTTTCCAACTCCCTCACATTATTGCTCTTCGCCCTCCAAGGGAGTTGGCATTTATTGTTGAAGCTTCGTCATGGGCTTTTGCTTTATCCACTGGGCTGCTTGGCTGTACACTTTCACCGGTATGAAGGGGCGGGCGTTCTTCCGCTAAGGGAGCTTACGCTATCCTGTCCACCTTCTATCCAACTTCACCCATACTCCTGTCTATCACCGATTTTTCATGGGCCACCCGTTGGGTGAGGAGGGAGTTCTCAACCTCTCATCCTTCGTATTCTTCACATTTCATGCATCCATCGCATCCATCGCATTGCATTCGCATGCATTTACATTTCTTCTTTCCCGGGTTTCCGAACCCGTATCTTCCTCAGCTTCCGGAACCTCCGGATCCTCCACATCCCCTATCTCATCCACCTCTACCTTCAGGATCTCCAGGTCCCCTGACATTGGCCGGGCATCGCGCCCCATCTAATTTCCTCTTAGGGCATTGCGCCCCCTCCCACTTCTTATATCCAGACCCTCCGAATTTTCCTCTATTTGCAGGGCATCGCGCCCCCTCCTATTTTTCCCTAGGGCATCACGCCCTTTCTGATTCTATTCCTCCGGAACCTCCGGACCTCCCTCTTTGGGCATCGCGCCCCTCTACACCCTCATGTCCTGACCCTCCGGATTTTCCTCTATTTCTCGGGCATTGCGCCCCCTCCAATCTTCTCTCAGGGCAACGTGCCCCTTCCCACCTCTTATATCTGGATCCTCTGGATTTTTCTCTGCTTGTCGAGCATCGCACCCTTTTCACTATCCTTTCCGGGCATCGCGCACCTTCTGATTCTATTCCCCCAGAACCACCGGGCATCCTCCCAGGGAATTGCGCCCCCTCCAATCTTTTCTCAGGACATCGCGCCCCCTCACACTTCTTATATCCGGACCCTCCGGATTTTCCTCTATTTATAGGGCATCGCGCCCCCTCCAGTTTTCCCCTGGGGCATTTCTCCCCTTTCTATCTTCTTCCTCCGGAACTTTCGGACTTCCTTTCCGGGCATCCCGTCATTTCCACTATCCTTTCTGGGCATCGTGCCCCTTTCTATCTTCCTCCTTTGGAACCTCCGGACATCCCTTCCGGGCATCACGCCCCTTTCTAACTTCCTCCTCCGGAACCTCCAAATCACTCCGGGCATCGCGCCCCTTTACATCTTCCTCCTCTAGAACCTCCAGATCCCCTCCCTTTCCTCCGATTTATCCTTCTACTCCTTTGGGACATTGCATCCTTTGTCCTCTTCTTCCTTTTCAATCATCTCTTCCCATACCTTTTTCTGGGACATCGCATCCCTCATCACTTTCTCCCTCCGGAACCTCCGGATTCTTCCTGTCATGATTCTCCTCCCTTGCCTCCGGACCCTCAGGATTCCCCGCTTTCCATCTACCAATTTCTCCTCTTAATTCCTCCTGATCCGAAGTCCGACCCGACTTCTTCCACATTCATCGCTCTGGGCATCTGCCCATTCCTCCACTGCTTCCGAGGCTTTAGTCCTCACTCCCCCCCTTAATTTTCCGCTTCTTCTGTAGACCATTCCTTGTGATCAGGGTCTCCACACCTTAGCGAGGGACTTCTAGCCCTCGCCTCTTTTCCTTTTATCCTTATTCATGTGAGTCTAGTCTTGGTACCACTCCTTCTTGTTAAGTCACTTCAAACCTTGGCTTCCAATCCTTTTATCTACCACTTGAGGATAAATCCCATGATGATCAAGATCGCCTCTGGCAGCTGCTGTTTCATAAGGTTGCTAGGTAACATTTTTGCGTAAGATTTGCATTCTTGATTTCATCATTTATTCATGCATAGTTTTCAAAATGAGGTGCTTCTTAGCACGATTAAGAGTGGTATTTCAAGGCCTTTATCCTAGGTCTTTATCTTTATTGAATTTCAAAAAAGAGTCTTTAGGCTTACTTTTGCAGCACTTTGGTACTAAGGACCCCGCGCTGGAGTTCGGCATTCTCTCTCCGCTTGTTAAGGGCAACCCTTAGCTGGGTACCGCACACACTTCACCGCGTCCTTAGCCATCCTCTTGGTAGAACATCGTTGCTACTTGGGCCATGCTCGAGGGCACAAAATCTTTTTCTCTTCTCAACTTGGTTGAAATATGAGGGTAGAGATATTTTGGACAAAATAACCAACCTAATCACACCCCGACAAGAAGAAGTTTCAAATAGGGGCAGTCAATTATGACCTTATTCTCAAAAATTTCAAGTTTCAATTGTAATATCTTTCAAGTCCAAAGGACACAAAATAAAAAAATGAAAAAAATATGAGCAAAAGAAAAGAAAAATTCAAATTTTTGGCATGGCAAGAGGGCAGTACAGTTTCCCTGCGGGACGTCATGACCCCAGTCGTATGCGTGTCTAAGTGAGAATTTAAGGTTCGATGATATGACACAAAGCCCCGACGTAACAGACCGAATCTCTAGGGGTTGTGCTATGGAAAGAAGTTAAACCTGATATCTTCTTAACTTATATCAAGCTTATCCCAAATTACTCTTCTCTTCTCCCTCCAAGACCGAGTGTTTCTCGGGTATGGCCTCGGTAGGGGCACCGTTATACAAGGGCAGCCGATTATAGGGTGCCACCTTTAATGCACGCCTTGTGATGCGGAACGATGACGCGATCGGGCTAAGACGTACGACCGACTCGAAGTGCGGCCAGCACTAACATGCTAAAGACAAGCCGGGCGGCTGACCACCGTGGCGTTCTCCGGGTGGAGACGTCTCTCAACAGCAACTCACTCTTGCCCGACGATCGTCCCTTGCGAGGGAAACGTGAGATCGCAGCGGTTAAGGAACCACTGTCGCCTAGGGCAATGCAGTCCGAGCTCGGTGCTCGACTGGAGCTAAGGAACGAGCGCTCTCAACTCACAATCATGGTGATTTGAAACTAGCTAACATCCCTAATCTCACAAACGCAGCATATATGATAATATACTAAACCAGCAATGTGAGAGAGGAACGAGCACATACCTCCACGACTAGGCGTGGGGAAGAATTCCCGGCCGAATCCAAACAACCCCAATACACACAATTGTTAAATTTATAATTTCAGAACCTGATGCCCACTCCACGCAGGGAGGTAACGGGCTACAAACATCAATTTTTGGGTTTCTGAAGTTCGGGTTGATGGGCCGCACTCGCAGGAGGTGAGGGAAGCGAGTCGGAGCCGATCGGGTAAGCCGATTGGAAGCCGAATTGGTTTTGCCCGCGCTGGTCACCCTGCGCAGCGAACTTGCGAAGGCCGGTGTGCCAAGATCCGCTGCCCGATCGGAGTTCCGTTTGTTGGAGAACGTCGGAGACAAGACGAAGATCATCTGCTCCGAAGGGCGTGATCAGATCTTTTTAGATTTGAGCGCAGCACCAACTCTTCTCAGCTTCTGATTTTATGCACTCAGAACTGCATAGGAAGACAAATAATTATTGGAAAATTGGTTGCCGATGTCGGAACGAGGTGCCTTTTGTGGGAGCTCGTCGGCGACATCTAGAGGAAGATGCAGACTGAAGATCTTGCACAGATCTACAAGGGAGGAGGCGGGGAAGCTTCGGGAAGTCATCTCTGGTGCTGAGTCGGGTCTGCACAGATCAGCTTGTGCGATCTCACGGAAATTGTTGCCACGATCAGCACAGATCTCGGATCGAGACGAGATCGGTGGCAATGCAAAGAGGACTAAAAATACTTAAAATAATCTGGAAATAAGATCCAGAAGGCTTGTGAGGCGATCTGGAGAATTTTGGGATCAGGAAACTCCAGATCTGGACAGCAAGCTCGGGCAGATCTGCGCGCCGTCACGAGATGAATTGTCTCCGGTGATCCAGAATCTGATCGATGCGAAACCACCTCTGAAATCTTCCTGACTCGTAGAAGCTTATTTGAGAATTTTGGTGGAGCTAGATGCGAAGGGGATGGGAAGGATAGAGGGGCGAGTCACACGCTCAAGGTAAATCCTGTGACAGGATTTGGCAGGGCATCACACCCAAGGGGAAAAGAAGAGAATCACTCTCTTAATGCAAATTTCTCTCACAAATCTTTCATTAACTTATTCCCTAACACTATACACATGTTTATATAGGAATTGGCAAGGGGTAGGGGGTGATACATTCGTGGGATCAAGGGGAGGGAGAGGGGGCTGCGCCCCTTTGACAATGAGAGGGGGACAAGGGAATACTAGACTTGCCTAACTTTGAAATTCAAAGGGGAGGGGGACAAGAATGGTAGGTGGCAGCCATTCTCTTGGACCAAGAGAGGGGAAAGGAAGCTTCCCTTGTGACAATGGGAGAGGAGAGTCAAGGGAGGTAGGTGGTTGTCTCCCCTTGGACCAAGAAAGGGGGGGGGGGGGCGCCCCTTCTAGAAGCCCACAAGTCCCATTCTCCTTTCACACTAGACCATGGGCTTGGCCCATTTAAAGGCCCATACTAGACCATGGGCTTGGCCCATTTAAAGGCCCATTAGACAAGCCCACTAACTCTAGACCATTACAAGATCATAGGCCCATTAGCCTTTTACATACTATTACAACCCAATAAGGATCCATAAGCTCCAAATAGGGCCCAACAAGGCCAAATAAATGGGAAATGAAGGTGAAGGCTTCGGCCGATGCGTCCACATCCTCGGCGAGATATCCGGGGCTCACCATGTCCTCGTCCATCGACGTGTATAGTGGTGTGTGTCCGCACCAATTCTCCCCGGGTTGGAGAAATCGACCCCGTTGAGTAAGGGTCCCGAGGCTTGAGCTCTCCGCATGTGATCAAGGCGTTGTTCATCGTGGGGCATCCTCGCCAATGCACTATGAAGTGTTGGTAGGCTCCGTTCCAGGTGGTGATCACCTGCTCATCTAGTATACAATCTATATGCGTGCGTTGGGGCTGGAAGAGGTGGACTCTCAGGTGGTGTGTCACTCACAACAGGAGGAGAAAGCCCGAAACTCACTAGGGATCACCGCGGGTTCCGATATGCTACCAGATCAGAAACATTGAACATCGAACTGACACCATAGTCGCCTGATAGTTCAATAACGTACGCATTCGAACCCACATGTTTCTTGACCATAAAGGGCGGGTATCGCGGACCTAGAGTTGCTTTACGGCCCCCCAAGAGGAAACCGTTCAGGTATGACCCTGATCTTGACGTACTATCCCTTTTGAACTCACGGGCATGTAGCATGCATCAGCTAACTCCTTATACGTGCATGGCTGGCCTTTTATTGGGACACGACTTAATGCAAACCATATGCATGAAAGAAAATAAACTGTAGAAACAAATAGACACACACATGACCTTAGACAAACCTAGACACCAAACAAACAATGTAACCCAAAGTTGGGGACTCTTAGACATCTAACATGAACCTACTGACTTCTAAATGGGGATTCAGGAGTTTGGGAGGATCACACACAAGTGCACATCACCTCGGGACTGAGTAGCAGGCCCTTCTAAAAGCTCATCAAAGAACTCCTTCTCGAGTTCGGGATCCGCCTCATAGTGGACCGTCACTAGCTCTGGTGTGGGGTCGCGGACTGGAGTGTCCGAGATAGCCAATGATTCCCGAGTGGGACACTTGGCCGCAAAGTGGCCAATTCCACCACACCTATAGCACTGGTCACGTGGCCCCGTGCTAGAAGAGGTTCCACCGGTCATCGGCCCCTTTCCCTTGTCTTATCGACGGGCCGGGGGTGATGGGAGTTGGGGTCGGGCAGGCAATGTGGGCTGCTGGGGGTGTGGGGTGGGGATTGGTGCCTGTGGGCGAGGGAGAGATTCCCGTGGAGGGAGAGGGCGAGGCCCGAGGGTAGTGGGGGCCTGGCGAGGGGGTTCCGGAGGACGTAGCACCGGAAATTGGCTATAGGAACTAGGTGTGGTCCGAGAGTCGGACCCACGCTGATGGATGGTCCCCGGTCGCTGGACGAGAGCGAACTCCGACTCAAACTGCTCTAACTCAAGAGCAACCTGATATGCGGCCTCCAGGGTGGTTACATTGCGGCGAAGGAGTTCATACTGATAGTGGGGCCGCAGACCACGACGGAAGCGGGAAACAGGCATCGTGCTCTCTTCTGAGATGTCACATCACAAAAAATATTCATCAAACTCTGCTATGTACTCAGACACAGACCTATCACCTTGGGTGAGGTTCTGCCACTGATCAATGAGCCGTTGACGGTACGAGGTGGGAAGATACTTGGTTCTAAGTCTATCTTTCATCTCATCCCAAGACTCAACCGGGGGCTCTCGACGCTGATAGAGCAAGCTCTCCACATTACGCCAATAAGTTTGCGCTTGCCCCAACAACTTCATTTTTACAAACCTGACTCTTCGGTGGTCCGTCATTTCGAACCACTCGAAGTACCAGTCCATGCCGGCCTCCCAATCGAGATAGACCTTTGGGTCTAAAGACCCGTTGAAAGTGGGAGGGTCTGCTGGCACGGTCCTAAGGACTCTACGTCCTCCTCATCTCTTGGCTGATGAAAGCCTTGACGGCGTCGGCCATTCCCCCCATACGCATTATCGGACCCATAGTCTTCTAGACCAAGGTCACGATGTTGTGGTTCGACGGCCTGGTGTGGGGCGGATTGAGGAGCGGGCGCGTGCTGGTTTTGGGCCGCGGGAGCGGGTTGGACTTGGGCCATGGGAGCGGGTTGGACTTGGGCCACCGCGGGAGGAGGTGCGGGTGGACCCTGAGCCGCTCCAGGGGGGTCCCCGTGTGACATTCTATCTAACCGTCCAACTAGATCTTGGACAGACCTGTCGAATGTCTCCATGCGTTCCACCATGGCTCGAAGATGACCATCCATATTTTCAGAGAAGTTCCGAAAGGTGGCTTCGGACCGGTCCATCGGAGCCATAATGGCCATCATTGCCTCATGTAAGGAGTGGAAGTCTCCCAAGGCGGCATCCCGTGGGTTAGCCATAGATGCGGGGCGATGGTATTGGGTACCACGCCGGGTGGGCATGCAAAGACACGAAGGTTGGAATGCACTAACGGCCCTTATGCAACCGCTCCACCAGTAAAACGGTCTATCTAGGACCGTGTAGTCCAGGGAGAAAACAACAGAAGAACTATGGAATAATCACAGGATACTAAGAACACGAGGCAGCAGTGGCAGGAAAATACCTCTAGAACGGTCTATATTCAACCGCGCAAGACTTTGCACGGTCGTCCAGCAGCCGCGTGCCTACAACCAAAACAGAGCGAAGTGTACCTGTGCTGAAGCGATGGACGGCTAGATTCAAACCGCTCCAGATGCTTGACGGTGTGTCAGAAACCGTCCATAACAGGAAAGAGGAGGGAAGCTGGCTTTGGCCGCAGGGAACGGACGGTGGAGAATTAACCGCTCCTATGTATGGACGGCTCAGTAGGAACCGCGCACGTCCCAGGAGGCAGAAAATGCTCCCAACCTATAAATCACTCTTAGAAGAAAACTTGCACAACAAATAAAAGGGGGGTCAACAACTCAAAAGCATGATAGGCATTAGGGGTCCCACCGTGATCGCCACAAAAGGGGATGTAGATATATTTTCCTCCTCCTACTAAAGATCAATATGCATCAATGAGTGGAATAACATGCGATGAGCAAATAACAAGGATAAGAGGAGAATAGAGAACAAAAGGACCGTGATCGCCACCAAGGCGCCGGACGTGATGGACACGCCGTACCTTGGAAAGAGGGGGAGTACTCGCCTAAGCTGCAGCGCTGGAGAGATGAATGGCTCCTGGAGGGCCGCCTACTGGATGCATGGTCTTACGATAGACCGCCTAAGTGCGCTGCAGATGGTGCGGGAGGAACTACCACTGGAGGACGGACGGCGCTCTGTTGACCGCACCAATAGGATGAACGGTGCTTTATACACCGCACATGATGTTGAACGGTTGTCTGAAAATCGCACAAGTCCACCACGCAGTAAGTTGCAAGGGGTCCAACCTCCACCCTCTCCGGCCGGCCAGAGGGGATGGGCCTCGTGCTGATGATTGCTGACCTGCAAAACAACGCAAGAAACACACAGAAAAGACCTAAATTAGAATTGGATGGTGTAGTAAGTGTCAATATAAGAGGAAATGAACATAAATGAATGGCAAGGGGAATACCTGTGGGTTTTAAACCCCTAGGGTGACAAAAGCATGGGTGGATGTGTGCATGATAATGAGAAAAAAATGAGGACGTAGGGAGAAAACGATGCATGCAATGAAGGGGAAAGTAATGAAAACTATAAACGAAGAGATTCAAGACCAAACTACTCCCTGAACCGGAGGCTTATATGGACATAGAAAGCCTCCCTCCTTGGTGCTAGGTCGCTCAAGAATGCGGCAGGGCTTCACCGTCGACCAAAATTCCCCCCCCCCTCTTCAGTCCGGCCATTAGGATCTATTTATAGAGCCTAGAAAGCCAGCCCCGAAACTAGGGTTTAGAGCTATTTTTAGGTCAAAATTATAAAAGATAAATCATAGATATTATCATAATCTCTTATCCAGTCGAAACAGCATCAAAAAAGGTTGATTATCCACGGAGAAATTGACAAGAGAAGTCAGGGATAAAACCATGCATAAAAGAGATAAAAAATCTGTTAAAAATCACCACTCGACAGGATGAACGGTCTTACGATAGACCGCTCAATCTGTTGGGCGGTCCACTAAAGACCGTCCAACACTGTCGGTGGAAATTCAAAAAATCAGGAAATTAACCCAATTATCGCTCGAACTGACCGAAACGTAAGCCGTTGGACACTGAAAGATGAACGGTTCTAATAAGCCCGTTCACATGTAGAGTGGCCGACCATCGACCGTTCTAACCCTGCCGGTGATAATTCAAATAATTGGATAATTATCTGAGAAAATTGGCACGCGTAGGACTCTGAGATATAGGCGGTTTGAAGTAGTCCGTCCATTTGTTTGAACGGGCCTGATAGGGCCGCACAGAAGCCTGTCGGTGAATATTCAGAAAATCATCAGAAATTAGCCAAAATGTATGAACGGTGTGGGTTCAACCGCCCCAATACTGAACGGCTGATAGTGGACCGTTCATGCTCTTGGATACTTGACTTTCATAAAACCCGTTCAATTAATCAAAGCCAAGGTCCAATAAGCCCTGAACCGATACGGTCTTTACCAAGGAGGGAGGCCACAAAAATGGGCCCAGGACGTGCCACAAAAAATGGCCCAATGAATGATGGTCAACTTAGGGCATCAATTAATGGGAGTAAGAGAAACGACTCCACTTATCGGCATAAAACGGGTGTCAACACGCGGCTTGTTCCGAGGATGATAGAATTTTGCCAGTGCTGAACCGACACAGACAACGGAGCAGCTCTTTGCCATTCGGGGGAAGTTGACCAAGATTCCCATTGATGCGCCTGGGGTTCTGCACTTCTGGAGCTTGGTAGCCCACTCCAGCCTGCTGGTGAACAGAATGCGGGAATGTCGTTTGTGGGAGACAGAAGAGTATGTCCATCCCATTTCTGGCGCCCGGTGTACAAGGCCGATTCTGGAGCCAGAGTTGGTTGATTGGGCACTGGCAATCAGACCGAGCGTCCTAGTTTTTCGGAAGAGTGGCATTCTGTGGCTGGAGCCGTATTACCCGTTCCGATTTAGTCGGAACTTTGGCTATGATCAGCACATTCCTCCTTCTTCCGCCTAGTTTGCGCTGTCGAATAGGGCTCGAGTCGGCCAGGTAGAAAACGATGAGGCCCGAGTATGGTGGGATTACTTTCACCACCAAGAGGAGGCTTCATTCAGAGTCCCGGCTCCTACTCGTTTCCCTCACGTCACTTCGGAGTATATCAAATGGTGGAATGTGCGAACAGGATTCTATAGAAATTTCCATCGGGAGTGTTGGGCTGTTGCAGAACGCAGGCTCCTGGACTCTCAGCCAGAGCCAATATTAGATATCGATCTTTTCTATCTGAAGAAGATGAAATCTTGGACCAATACAGAGGTAATGGCCTATTTAGAGGCTTAGAAAGCTGCAAAGCGTCGCTCGCCTAGAGCTGAACCCAAGCTGCCTGCAATTAACAAAGATGACTTCATGAAGACACTTCAGGGGCTATGCCGTGTAAGCGGTGAGCAGGTAGTTCTTCAGCAGCTTCCTCTGCTAGTGGAGGAGCCGATCCCTTCCGTAGTCGAATGGCGTCCGGAGAGCAACAGGCTCTGCCCTTACAGGACTTTCATTAGAAGGGAAGACCGGCGGGCTACACTTTATAGCAGTACCCCTTGGTTGTTCACATTGCTTCGCTCTCATGGGCTTTCAATAGGTGGTCCGAGCGAAGCCATTTTGGGCCAGCCCCTCCTTCTCTCCTTCAAATATACTGATGGATGGGGGCTAGACCATCTCGGACTGTATTATAACTTATCTTCTAGCGGCCATTCGGATTTGGCGTCGCTGGCTGAGCAAAGTGAGGTGATAGGAGACATATGCTGGCTAATTCACGAGGCGGCTTCAAGACACAAAGTGCCCCCACTGTTCTATTGGCCTCTCTCCCCTTTCTATATGGGGCCAACAAGTATCTTTCATTTTCTCATTTCAACTTTTCGATGTGTTTCTCCTTCTGCTGCAATATACGTGTACCATTCTCACCTTTGTGCGTGTGCAGTCCGACTCACTTCAGAGGAGACCCGGCACTTCAGGGAGTTGATAATAAAAGCTCAGAAGCCGACATACTTCGAGATTCCGGAGGCGGCTCCGACCACGATACCATTGCCTCCCGGTGATTCGCGGAAGCGAACAAGGTCTCAAGTGAGGGAGGTCGTCAACAAAGCCAAGGTGGTAGTTACTAGGGTGACGTGGGCCCACAGGTGGAAGGCTGCAGAGCCGGACCCGACAATTGTCACCCTTCCCGTAGTGTCATGTGAAGAATATGAGGTTGCCCATGCATAAATGCCTACAACCGACGGTATATTCTTCCTTCTTTTGCATCTCATTTCCGCTTCGACCGTATTAGCTAAAATTTTCTTTGCAGATGCTATTACTCCTACTGTAGTGCTTGCGAGAGAGGCAATAGCTTCTACCATAGTTGGAGAGGGAGAAGGGGAAGGGCCCATAGCTCCCGTCGAGGGAAATATGCCTTCTCCGACACCTAGCCATGAAATGGAAGGTAATCTTGTGGTTTATTCATAGGCTTTCTTCAGTTCATGATGTCTTCAGCTTATATGAACGTTCTTCATTTGAGCTTCAGTTGATGCCCGGATGCCTTCGCCTCCTGTTGTCGGGGCTGTTGAAAGTGTTTCTATCGGGGGGAAGATCATCCCAGGGAGCGAGCCCATTCCTGAAGTTTATTCAGCTGCTGCTCCTGCTGCCGAATTGACCGAGCGGGTTCCTGTTGAAGGGGAGAGTCAGGTGCCAATGCAAAGCTCTTCTTCAGCAGAGCAAGTGGATTATAGCTGTCACGCCCCGAGCCTTTATTACAGCGGAAGACTCGCTCGGGGATCGTGAACAGCCGGCATGGTAAGCCTCTTGCAAGCAAGAATCAATCAGAGCGCGAAACAATCACACAAGTAAATGCAATTGCACAAGATTTAATCAACTTCAACTTCATATCATAATGCTCAATATTCAAAGATACAATCACTAATTTAATTTTCATTCTACTAGACTCAAGAAATAGGAAAATTACATTGACTCAATCTAGACATTATAAACTTCTTATGTCTTCACTCTTGTAATAACAACATTCAATCGCTCTCGGACCCGCTACTTGAATCACCCGAATCCGAATTCGAACTATTTCCATCTCCTGAAAAATATTAGAAATAGGTAATGAGCACACGTGCCCAGTAGGTATCTTCGCATCAACATGAAGGCACTATTAAAGTAATTAACAATTTAGCTCTAAAGAATAAGGTAAAATCATGCGAATGCGAATCGATCACGCGTTTAAACCAAAGTAACAAGATAATCATGTAAGATAGAATGATCAAGAATGAACTAGCAAGAATATAACAAGAACATGATATTGGCCTTCCATGAACAAGAATGTAATGAGATTGTACTAGCAAGCCACATATTCATCACACTAGTCTCTTTTGAGTTCATAGTTCATGAATTTATGTGGAATATCAAGCAAGGAAGTCATGTCGTGCCGTGGATCTTCACTTATTTATAGAAATAGTACTCCCAGCGCAATGCGACGCCAGTAGCATCATACCCCATGATTTATAAAATAGTATGTTTCCGGCAATCAGCTGAGGGGACTAGCATAGAGCCCTTGAACACAATTAGTGCTCGATCGCATCTTCAGTTATAAATTAAGCTACTTCCACGCATGTAACAGTAAAGTATGGCCAAGAATGTAATAAGTTCAATAATTCCATGGTAACAATAATCAATGAATGAATGCTTTAATTTGAGAATATGAGATCAAGAATGACATTTAAACTATGTTTTGCTTATAGAATAAATCGGCAGCATAATGGTATATTTCCTTAACTTTCATCCATTACATTAAGTCTATTAAGCAATATGATAAGTTCTAGATCGTCAAGGTTTGTCTAGAATCATTGAAATATCAACCCTTGGTCAAACCTTGGGTTAACATATACAAGCTATGTAACGGTCGTTTACTGGGCCGTTACACTATGTAACGCGTCCATAATGGGCCGTTACAGTGACCAGAGTCCAGCATACTAGTTTAGACTCAGTGAAATGTGACAGTCGAGCATTGGGCCATTACGTGAGCCTGATGGTCCAGTGCAAGGCCGTTACATTACAAGATCCAGAAAGCAACGATAGTGTATTCTAGTTATTGGGCTTTGATGGTACAACCAACTCGGCGTCCTAGTGGGAATCCCAGGCTCGCGGAGAATTACAGAGGCCTTGAAACAATGATTTCCTAGTCCATTGGAAGGAATATCCAATAGAGAGGTCCTCATGTCCAAGATGGTGTTCCTAAAGTGCAAAGTGTAAACTAATGGCAACATACCGGAATATGTGCCATGTACTTATAGAAATGACTCTATTGACAGAGAGAGATATGTATAATCAGTGTGAAATCATGATGAAAAACTCTGTCAATACAACGTTAAAAAGTCATGCTTTATAATACAAAACTATATAATTTGGCTTCATGAAATTAACATGACTCAAGTAAAAGTGAGATACCAAAACAGGCAATAACTAATATGAATAATCAAATAACCTTAAAATCACATGATCGGGTTAAAACTTAAGTAACTAGGCTTAACAATAAATAATGTTGGCAAGTTATATTCTGTCTTAGGGTTGGCAGAACACAGACTCTGACGGTCTGGAGGTGGGGAGTCACAGTGAACGTGACGGTCTGGAATCCAACCGTTACATGAATGTAACGCATCTGTCCCAGTGCGTTAGAGACAATAGTGAAAATCCAAAACAATAGGGTGTGTGACGGTCGGTCGTAGGGCCGTTATATGAGTGTGACAGTCCTACGCTGTTGCGTTATAGTATCTGCTGATAGAAAACTAGATAAAACATAAAGAGATCGATTCATATCATGTCCATAATTAAAATACCATGAATCCCTAGACATGATAACATAGTGTAGGCCAACTACATGCTTAGGTATTTATGAATTAGACAAGATACATTTTTGGCATGTCCAATTAAGGCTAAGGGATGCATGTAATGCATAGAAGTAGTAAAATCATGAAATTAATGATCTATAATGTATGGAAATCACTTGAACTAGAGGGCTTTTAGTCCTATCAGGTTGTTTTTGCCGTTCATGAGATAACCTACCTCTTAACTTAGGCTGTTGCTTCTGATTTGGATTGAGAATCCTGCCCTAGATTTCCTTCTTCTATGACTTTTTCAGCAACTTCCTTGGGCTCTAACTCCACGACCTCTTGACCTAAAGATGTTAAATTTGGAGGGGAGTTAGTCTAAAGTATTGTAAACAAATACTTCTAAAGAGCTTACCTGAGATAATGACTCCTTACCTTGATTCTTTACGTCCAAAAAGTAAGGGTCGCACAGTTCAGAACTATGCCCTATTTATAGAGTTTAGGCTAGGGTTTGAGGATTAGATCGATTCTATAGTCCTTGTTTGGTCATAATCTAATCTCTAAGAGTCCTCAGTATTATTATAACTCTTCCCAAGTCGATCCTTAGTGGATAAGAGTCCAAAGTTTTAATCTTTGTACTTGTTCTTTCTTTTACGGAACTAACAGGATGTAACGGTCGACGGCCAGTGCGTTAGAGGCATGTGACGGTCTCGCGATAGACCGTTACATTACTCGTTCCCAGAGTTCAAAGGAAATCAAACTCTTCTATTCATTATCCGCCTAATTATCTGTATTAAGTGGTATTTATCCTTATAATTCCGAGGATAAGCTTAATAACCTTCTAGAATATGGGCCAAACTAAATGGGCCTGATCTTAAAACCCTTTAGACTTTAATTAAGTGAGTTGGGTTAATTGATTAACACCATTTGGCCTTATATTGATTAATAACTCCAAATTAGTCCATTAATTACTAATAATGCCAGAAAATTATCAAATAAATTCTGGGGCACTACAATAGCGGTGGCTCCAATGATGAGGAATTTCCCCCTGCGGAGACGGAAGTCGAAGAAGCTGGGGCATCCTCCGCTTACGAGAGTGATTACACCACCTTCAGCCCACCCCGGCTAGCATGGAGTAGCTTTGGGCCACCTGGTCCCTTTATAGGGGAAGGGGCCAGTTTGACGGAGACGATGGTCTCCGCTATTGGAGCCCTGAGTTTGACGTCGGCAGAGGTAAGAGATCCCATACCAATTTCGCCTCCCGACTCTTCTTGTTAATTTTCATGCCGGATTCCTGAAGCATGTCATATCTGTCTCTCCTTGTAGACTTCAACTATGCTGGCCGAAGTGATCCTGCCGGCCATGACGGTGAAGATACCTCTTCCACCCCTGGGCGCAGACCAGCCGACACTCCTGCCAATGCTACAGCCTATAGCTCTGCGATACCCCAAGGATTTCGTTTCAGCGGCGAGCTTGGAGGCATCCGGGGCAATAGTTGGGTCCGTTCAGCCGATTACAGCTTTGGTACCCCAACCACTCATTACCGGCGAAGAACTACTCCCGAGAGGAGAAGACACTTCCGAGTTAGAAGCGGGAGAAATTACGGACGAGGCGGCCGGGGTTTCAAAGGCTTTAATGCTTGCCGCAGAGTCAGTGCCAGTAGTAGCTGGTCAAGCCAGGGATGAAGGTCAGACGTCCTCTGTTATCAAAGCTCAAAGTGCAGCTCCGCTTCCAAAGGTCCGGAAAGAGGTCGCTATCATCGAGACTTCCTCTATTGCGCTAGTCACCGAGGTCGGTTCTAGTGTGGGCACCTTACAAGATATGCCATCGTCGTCTTCTGAACCAAGCGACAACATCTGGGCTGCGGTGGACAGTCGAGTAGAGTTCCAGCTTCTCAATACGCCATCGCTTGGCTTGCAGTCATCAAGCGACCTAGTGTGGCAGTATCTAGAGACACTACGGCAGGCTGTCATGACCCGCCCGGATCTGACTTATGCATAACTGAGGGGTCTGGTAGAGCACCTTTCTCGCACGTTGCTGGCTTTTGGGTGTCCCATGGAAGACTAGATGCAACGGGTGATTCTGCTCTTGAGGCATGTGAATAGAAGGGAGTTTCTTGGCCAAGGTGCAACTGACCAGTTGATGGCCATAAAGCTCGAGCAGGCGGAGTGCCAAAGCACTCTTGCATCTTTGAGAGGAGCTACCCAGCAGATGCGGGACGCCGCTAGCATCTCTTCCCAGCGTCGGACTTTCCTGACGGCTAGGATAGCTGAACTCCGTACTAAACTCTCCTGGGCCAAAACAGAGCTGGCATTGGCCGAGCAACAGGAAGTCCAGAGCATAGAGGAGGCAGAACTGGCAGACGGTCAGGCCGCCTCTCTTGAGGAGAAGTTGTTGCAGTTAGAAAACGCTGAGTCTCACCTATAGGAGCTGGTCCGTCACCCCTCCTTAGGGATCTTAGAATTCGAGGACATCTTCCGGCGCTTGCTGCAGTAGCCTTTGTTTTCTTTTCTTTTGGTGAACTTTCATGTATCCCGGGAGATATCCCGAGTGCCATGTATATTGCCCTTTCATAGAGATGAAATGCCCTTGCATTTATCATTGGGTTACAACCTTATTTTCCTTTTCTTTTAACTAACTTGTTCAGCCTGGATGTACGAGTTACTAGGGCAGGAGAGTGCTCATGCCTTCAACGAAGGTATGGGGAGTTCGCTCCACCACGGTGCAACCGTTCCCAAGGCCTAGCTTTAGCTAAAGTTGGCTGAATGCCTGAATGTAGAGGTGTTGCGGCCACTAGGGCCAGAGGGTAGAGTCAAAAGGTCTGTTTACAAAACCCCGTCGATGGTGACAAAGTTTGTGAATAACATACTCGTCGATGAACTTGAACGTCAAGGACGGAGAGCATGTTCATTCCCTTACGGGGGCGAAGGGCCCGAGTCAGGGGTAGATACATCGACCCTTGCGAACAACGAAGAGAACAAAGGGGTAGGTTTATTCATCGGCACGGGTTAATTGCCAAAGCAAGAGGTTTATTCATCAGCCGGGACGGAAGGTCAGGGCCGAAGGTTTGTTTATTGATCTCGCTGATAGTGATGAGGGCCAAAACTGGTTGTTCATCCACATTGGTTGAATGCCGAAGCAAACGGGTTTGCTCATTAACGAGGATAAAAGGTCTAGGTAAAGGGGATGCTGACCGATCTTGCCGATGATGACAAGGGTTAGAGTCAGTTTGTTCATCGACATCGGTTAAATGCCGAAGCAAAGATAGGTTTATTCATCAACGAGGATGAAAGGTCCAAGTTGAGGGAACGCTGACCGGTCTTGCCGATGATGACAAGGGTCAATGCTGGTTTGTTCCTCGGTAGGACTTGGAGGAATATTCTACTTTGACCTTGAGAGGGTCCTCAGAACGGAGGATGTATCATCATCATTCATCATTCTCTCTCTTTTTTTAAAACCACATTACTGGCACAAGCGGCCTTTCGGGTTTTCGCCGGAACCGGCCCCCTTTTACTTTTGCCCACGCGCCCTTTCGAGTTTTCATGTGGTGGGATTCCCGATTTTACCTGCAGCACTCTTTCCGATTTTCACCACAGCCGGGTTATAGTCATTTTTGCCCTTATCCGGAGTGACCGGGTAAGTCTGACGAGGCATCTCTATTTTAAACCTCATTTGTATATTTTATCATTCCATCATTTTTTTTATATATTCATCATCAGTCTGCAGTCTTTGTCGAGGTCCTTTGACAATGAGTCGGCTCACGGAACTGTCGCCAAGGCGAGTGGGGGTTTGTTTGCCGACATTGGTTAAATGTCGAAGCAAAAATAAAGCTTTGTTTATCGACGAGGACGAAAGGTCCGGGTCAACGGAGTACTGACCGGTCTTGCCGATGGTGACAAGGGCCAATAGTAGTTCGTTCATCGACATCGGTTAAATGCCGAAGCAAAGATAGGTTGGTTCATCAACGAGGACGAAAGGTCAAGTTAAGGGAAAGTTGACCGATCTTGTCGATGATGACAAGGGTCAATGGCGGCTTATTTATCGACATCGGTTAAATGCCGAAGCAAATGGGTTTGTTCATTAACGAGGACGAAGGTCCAAGTGAAGGGGATTTGACCGATCTTGCCGATGGTGACAAGGGTAATGATGGTTTGTTCATCGACATTGGTTAAATGTCGAAGCAAAGGGGGTTTGTTCATTAACGAGGATGAAAGGTATAAGCTAAGGGGATACAGACCGGTCTTGTTGATAGTGACAAGGGCCAATGATGGTTTGTTCATTGACATTGGTTAAATGTCGAAGCAAAGGGGCTTATTCATTAACGAGGGTGAAAGGTCCAAGTTAAGGGAAAGTTGACCGATCTTTCTGATGATGACAAGGGTCAATGCTGGTTTGTTCGTCGACATTGGTTAAATGCCGAAGCAAATGGGGTTATTCATTAACGAGGGCAAAAGGTCCAAGTTAAGGGAAAGTTGACCGATCTTGCCGATGATGACAAGAGTCAATGGTGGTTTATTCATCGACATTGGCTAAATGCCGAAGCAATGGCATGTTTATTCATTAACGAGGACGAAAGGTCCGGGTTAAGGGGATGCTGAAAGCAGACCTTCGGTGGGACTATTGGTTGATGTTTTATCTAGAATCTCGTAAGGAGAGGCGTGAAAAGAACTTTTGATTATCACATTACTGAATTAAGTGCCCTTTCGGGTTTTCATCGAAGTCAGCCCCCTCTTACTTTTACCCACGCGCCCTGTCGGGTTTTCACGTGACGGGGTACCCGATTTTGCCTGCAACGCCCTCTCGGGTTTTCATCGTATCTGGGTTATAGCCATTTTTGCCCATATCCAGAATATCTGAACAAGACCGGCGGGGCACCTCTATTTTAAGCCCCATCTTCTTTTTTTATTAATAAAGGTAGGAGAATGATGATGGGTGAATATGCGACGTTTGACCCCGAGTGGTGACATGTGACTGTTGGCTGGGGCACGGGGCCTTGTGTCGAAAAAAAGGGGATTTATTCGTTCGTAAGGACAAATACCAACACAAAAGAAGAGTTTTTGCGCCAATTTGGACGTAGGGCCCGTAATGGCGATATTGTGTAAAAGTCGGCTATGGCACGAAGTCTTGCGCCGAAAGGGGGGGTTTATTCGTTGGTAAGGACAAATACCAATGCAAAGGAAGAGTTTTTGCGTCGATTTGGACGTAGGGTCTGTAATGGCGATATTACATAAAAGTCGGCTAGGGCACGAAGCCTTGCGTCAAAAGGGGGGTTTATTCGTTGGTAAGGACAAATACCAACGCAAAGGAAGAGTTTTTTCACCGGTTCGGACGTAGGGTCCATAATGGCGATACTATGTAAAAGTGGCAACCCAGTGGGACTGCGTGGGGGTTCTCAAGGAATCCTGGGATTAGTGTGCAGTAGGGTTTTTTTTGCAACCGCAAGCTAATGGCCTTGGGATTGGTCTGAGCTTGGGTAGGATATTTTTTCTTGGGGATCTCGGCCAGGGCACAGTGCCACTAGACCAAGATGAATTTTGGTCATTCTATGAATGCCGTCGGAGTTGTATGGTACAGCTTCAAGTGTTTCCCGTTGAGAGGTGAGAACTGGACTGCCCCCTTGTGGTCTACCAGAACGTCGGCACCCCGTTCATAGACCCGGCGAACGATATACAGTCTGACCCAGTTTTCAACCTATTTCCCCTTAGGGTTGGAGGCCATTACTTCTCTTCTTTTGACCATCACCAGGTCGCCCTTCTCAAATTTCCGCCCTTTGACCAGCTTGTCGAAAGCACGGGCCATGCGAGCTTAGTATAGTTGAATATTATGTTGCGCCCGGAGACACTTTCCTTCGAGCTCGGTGAGCTCTTCCAGTCTTCTTTCTAGGTTGGTTGGTTCACTGCTAGCCAACTCGTGCTGAATGGTGACCCGCAACAATGGAACCTCGAGTTCAATTGGCACCATGGCCTCTGACCCATATACGTGGGAGAACGACGAGCAGCCTGTTGGAGTTTTATAGACCGTGCGATAAGCCCACAGCGCTTCGTACATCCTCTCCTCCCAATCCTTTTTATTAGAATTAACAATCTTTGACAGCAAGGTGCAGAGCGTTTTGTTGAAGGCTTTTGCAAGCCCATTGGCCTGGGGATTGTAGGGAGACGACGTCCTCCAATCAATTTTATATTTCTCAGCCAGTCGATATACCTTCTGATTTCTGAAATGGCTGCCATTGTCAGAGATAATTCGGTTGGGAACTCCAAACTAAAATATTATATTCTGCCGGAAGAATCAGGCAACCAGCTCCCCGGTTACTTCTCTTAGTGCTATCGCTTCTGCCCATCTGGAGAAGTAATCCGTGGCTGCTAGGATATATTTGCATCCTGATGAAGATGCTAGCAGAGGCCCCACCACGTCCGTGCCCCATTGGGCAAACGGCCAACATGGGACAGTGGAGTGTAGTGGCACTGGAGGCCTTCGAGACACATTGGCGTGCTCTTGGCATTTCTGACATGACTTAGCAAACTTGCAGCAATCATCAAATATAGTGGGCCAATAGTAGCCCAACTTCTTTATTTTAATTTTTATTTTAGGACCGGCCTGGTGTGCTCCAGCTGTTCCGGCATGAACTTCTTGCATTACCTGCCAAGCTTCTCTCGTGGATAGGCAACGGAGCAAGACCTTCTTTCGGGCATCTGCCATTATTCGGAACAAGGTTCCGTTTCTCATCTCATAAGAATCTTTGATTTTGAGGAGCTTTATCCTCTGTTCTTTTTCTTTCGGGAGCTGCTGATGCTGGAACCATTGCAGGAGATGTTCCCGCCAATCGGGCTGTTGGACTTTCTCCACAGCTACCGCTTCATTTTCCTCTTCATTTGCCAGGGCCTCTGTCACACTGGAGACCTGGCGTTGGTTAATTACTATTATATTCAGGCATATGTCTGGCGGAATGGTCAAAGAACTGGCCAACTTTGCGAGAGCATCTGCCTGAGCATTCTATCCTCTGTTGATGTGCCTGATTCTGATGAAATAAAACTTTGCCATCAGGCAGAGGGCCAATTGGTAGTAGGGGAGGAGTTCTTGCTTCCGCACATCGAACTCCCCTTCCAGTTGCTTTACAACTAGCATGGAGTCCCCGATGACTCAAGCATCTGAATTTTCATGGACAGGGTAATATGTAACCCGATTATCAGGGCTTCATATTCTTCCTCATTGTTTGTGCAGGGTTTGTTTATTGAGTAGGAGGTATGTATGACCTCTCCCTCAAGAGACTTCAGGACTATGCCTGCCTCGGCCTTGACTCTGGCTGCTCCTGCTGCTGGGGTGTCAATTCTGGACGCACCATCGAAGTACAACTGCCATAAGATGAACTGCACTTGGTCGGCTTCCAGAGTTTCATCATCAGGGAGTTCCGTCTCTAATGGACAGTCTTCAGGTACCGGGTGTGCAGCGAAGAAATCTGCGATAGCCTGGCCTTTGACAGCCTTCTGTGGCACATAGGAGATATCAAACTCCATGAGAATTACCGCCCATTTGCCTAAGCGGCCTTTGAGTGCTGGCTGTGACCGGATGTATTTAAGCGGATCCGCTTTGGAAATCAGCTTTATTTCATGTGACAACATGTAGTGTCGAAGCTTCTTGACTACGAAGACCAATGCCAAGCAGACTTTCTTAATGAAACTGTATTTCTCCTCAGTTCTGACCAGTCTTTGACTGAGGTAGTAGAGGGCTTGCTCTTTCCCTTCTTCATGATTCTGGGCGAGCATTGCCCCCAGGGAGTAGTGTGTGGCTACTATATATAGGATTAGCGGCCGTCCTTTCACTGGTGCCTGTTGACACCCGTTTTAGCCTGCAAGTTGAGTCATTTCTCTTATTCGTCATTTTGATGCCTTGAATTGCCCATTGTTTTGGAGCCTTCCTTGGATGGATTTCGAGCCTATTTCATCGTTCCCTAGACTTCGGAGATCATGATTTCTTAGAGCCCTGGAGCTTATCTTACCACCTTCCGGTCTTCCAAGTTGACTTACGGCCCATTTAGGTCAGGTTCTATCAAACATTTGGCTACTTTCATTGTGCAGTCTTTAAAACGGTCCTTTTTCATCCCCTTATGTTCCTCTATTCAAAAAGTTCCCTTCATCAAAGTTGTTTGTCTTTCAAAGATCTACAATTTCATCCTCTATGCCATTGGTCAGTTCTGCACCGATTTCACGTTATTCACATTTTTCTGGCAGGCTACGCTGATCACTTGTGTCCCAGAATTTTCTCTCTTTGTTCTCGCCCCATTTTCTCCCTCTTCCTCTCGTTTTCTCATCTTGCTCTCTTCATGAACATTGTTTACCTTTTTGTTATCTACAATTTTTTCTTCTATCACTTTCACTATGTCAGCACCATTTGGGAGATATGCTCCAATTTCCAAAGTTGTGCGAAGTCTACCCAAAATTTTCCTTCAACAGCGAAGCGGTCGTTTGGTAGACCGCTAGGCTATAAGAAACGGTCATCACTAGACCGTTTGGCCCTAAACTTGGCCGAAATCATCCCGTTTCACCCCTGGAGCCTTGCGGTCCTTCCTAGACCGTTTGGCTCCGTATGTGGCCGTACGATAGACCGTTTGCCAGACAGAGAGTCCTAAACTTCCTAAACTCCGATTTCTTCGTCGTAAGACTCTTTGGAAACCTTGTTTGATCTATTTTCTCCAAGAAGAAGCTTCCAGATCGACTCTAATTGATCTAGGACTCTTATTCCCACTATTATCCATGAGATTTATCAATCTAGAGCCTTATTTTGGGTGTTCATCTCAGATTTATATTCAAAGGCTTTTCTGCTCCTATAAATAGATGCCCAGTTCACAGGTTGTGAATGGGGGCTCTTTCTGGACGTGGGGCGAAGCCATGCTGCATCTCCAACTCACAACTTCGACCCCATCTTAAAGAGGTAAGTATTAGCTTTCCATTCCATCTTTCTAGGCTTAATTTGGTTGTCTATTCTCATAGTTCTCCTTTCCTCAACTTCATAAATCATCACAATTTTCTACACTTTCTGCTACACCTACACTTTTACATGTTTTGCGTCAACAATTTCTCCCTATTCTTTGCATCTTAACTCGTGATTTCAACTCTCATGCATCCACAACACACACACCTATCTTTTGCACCCTTCCACAGGGGTTAAAAACCTCCCCCATGTGAGTTTGCCCTCAATTTATACCCTGACTTTATCACTGCGGGATTGATACTATACTTCATGATCTAATGGGTTTTTGCTTTTGTGTTTTGGCGTTGTTTTGCAGGAGAGCATGATATGAACGTGAGGCCCTCTTCTTCTAGCTGACTGGAAGACGAGGAGGTTTGAATCCACATCGTTCTCCGTACCCGTTTGTCAAGTGCGATCAAGTCTTCATCCTTTTCTAAGGTACACGGCGTCGTTGCACTCTTTTCTTCATCCTTTTGGTGTTGTTAACCCTTGGTGGCAATCACGGTATGTCTTTCTCATCCTTTCATCCCCCTTTTCTTTGTTCATATTGTTGCATGTTCATGCACACATATTAGTTTAGGGGGCGGGGTAGAATTATTAAACAATCTACAATTTTTTGGCGATCACGGTGGGACAACTAGTGCCCATCACCTTTGTTTTCATGCTCTTTTGTAAGTTGGGTGTGTGTATGTGCATGTTTAGATAGCTTTCCCTTCATTTTCCCACTGTTCTGGCCATTTTCGGGTCTGTCCGAGCCTTACGGTCACCTCCAGGACCGCTAGGCACCACAAGCGGTCATCACAGAACCGCCAGGGTCTTTCTGGTAGCCAAACGGTCGTTTGGTAGACCGCAAGGGACAAGAAACGATCATTTGGTAGACCACTTATGGATTCTGACAGTTCTACGCGCGTGCTCACAAGGCCTTATTCGTTGATGCATAACTTTCCTTCTCAGAGTCTGATTACGCTGATTTTTGTTCCATTGGATAGCCCTTTGTATTGTCTTTCCATATATATCTTATTTGCATTATTTGGGTCACGTTTGCATAGTCAAATCTTATCTCCATTTTTACATTTTGTGCATAAAATCTGCATGCATGTTCAGGGCAGATTCACAGGTACGTTTTGCATTGATAATTTCTTTGCCTTCCGGGCTCCAGTTGTGTTGTTTCCTAGTCTTGCCTTGTTGTCCTTCGTATTGTCTTTATTTTCATATATTGTTTGCACTCATATCATTGTGTTTGCATAATTAAATCTTGCCCTCATTTTTCACTTTAGTGCTAGATTTTTACATGCACTCCGGTGCACATAGGGCCATGCATTGCATATCATAGTCGCATTCCTACCTTGGTAAGTGATCCTCTCGCCTCCATATTCCTTGGAGTCGGCTAGGTGATCTTATTCGGGACCTCCGTAAGTCCCCGTGAGCTGTAGATTCCCACACGGACACCGGGCCGGTTGTACCTTTCCACCCCTTAGACTTGCATTTACATACGTGTGAGAGAATTAACCTTAGTCAACCCAAAGTTTGGACCTTATTCCCATAGGATTCCTATCTTGAGGGAATTATATTTAACTCAAATCATTAAAAGGTCTATTAAAACTTCTAAAATATTTCCCATCATATCAACTTGTTTGACTTGGGTGAAAACTCTCACATTGCATTGTTTGTGTTATTTGGGCTTGTCCAAGCCCATTAGTGGTGTTTGTGTTGCATTTCCATCATAATCCACATGTTTTGTTGTTGATAGGCCCACTTAGGTCTATCTATTTGGTGTGTCCATTGTCTAGTCTATTGTCCAGTCCCATTCTCCCTTGGTCTTTGCATTAGTGGGTCAGCCCCCTCTTGTCCTCAAGCCCATTAAGCCCTTGCTTCCCCACTTGTATTCTCCTTGATATCCTTGTATTAAGTCTCCACTTGCCCTCATGAAGCATCATTCCAACCCCTTGTATCATACTTCTTCCCAATCTCCTTCTTATTCCCGCGTGGAATCCTCTTCCCACGCGGGCCCATCTTCCCGTGGTCCTTCTGATCCATCCGAGGAACAGGCTAATCTCATGGCCAACTTATCAAGCCTTGTTTGCCAAATGGACCCGACCCAGGCCCAACGTCTCATTGCATCTCATCTTCATGGGCCTCCTTCTCTTAATGGGCCTTCTTCTCTCATTAATGGGTCTCATCATCTTAACAGGCCCCATTCTCTTAATGGGCCTTATTTTTCTAATGGGCCTTATTCTTCTTTTCCTTATGTTGCCGGCCCAATGGGTCCTTATGCTAATGTCTCTTCCAGGCCCACATATCCTTCCACTCCCGGAATGGGCCCTTCTTCTTCTCAGCCTGGATCCTCTCGTCTAGCCTATTATCATCCTAGTTCATATTCACAACCTCTTGCTCAGGTTGGCCCGCTTTCTTCTCGATCTCTCCCTACTCAAGACATGATCGCTCAAACCCAACGCCAGCTTGATGAGCTTCAACGCCGAATTGATCCCAAAACCTCCTTGAGTGTCCCGCTTGCATTTCGAAATCTTCGGCTTCCGCCACCATCGTAAATTCCCACATATCACCGTTATGGTGGAGTTGGTGATCCGTATGTGCACTTGAAAGAGTTTATTTACGAGTCGGCCCAATTTCAACATGAGCAATGTTTGATGGCTTATCTATTCGGTCTGTCATTGAAAGACCCTGCTCGGGATTGGTTCTTTTCTCTTCTACAAGAGAAGGTTGTGAACTTTCATGTTGTCTAAGATAGATTCATTCAGTAGTTTCAAGACCAGGTTGGGCCCAAGTATTCTATGGTGGATCTAGCCCATGATAAGATGAAGCCCGAAAAGGAGTTCTACACCTTTGCCAGCCGCTGGCGTCGCCTCGCTGCACAAGTCCCGGGGCACATTCCAGAGCAGGAGCTGATCAAGATGCTGATTTCCAATGCAACGCCCGAGTACCGCTTCATCTTAGCCTTCAATGATATTACCTCCTGGCAATAACTTTATAGCTGAGCATGTTTCATTCGCCAACAAATCCACGATTCCCTTGACCCAGAGTCTTCTCCGCATCCTACGCTCACTTACACCTCACCATCTACATCTACCCCCACATATCAACCTTCCGCATATCAACCCTCCATGAGTCAACCTTCCACTTATATCGCGCCCTCCATGAGTCAACCTTACATCGCATCCACCTTCATAAGTCAACCCCCTACGAGTCAGCCCTCCACCCCCGCGTATCCACATTCATCTCCTCCTGTCAAGGGAACATCATACCCCGAGCAAGTGGATGCCATCCACTACATACCTACCCACTCCGCTCCACATACACCTCCATCGAGTCCCTCCACTAATCGCCACATGTCCTTGCCTATGCAACCCCCACAACCATCTTCATTACCTTCCCATATCCCTTGGCATCCACCTTGCCCGAAGCGGGCTCTTCACTATCCTCCGTTACCGGAGTGTTTGATCGACATCTTTCGGGCTTTGATGGCTACTCACGCGTTGCAGCTCCCTCCAGTTGTGCCTTGCCGACCCTCGATCGGGGATATGCTCCAGTTTTATGATTTCCACTGCCAGCAGGGGCATTTGGTTGAGGATTGTCCCGAGTTTAGAGAGTTTGTTTATGACCTGGAAGATAAGAAAAGGATCTATTGGGCCTTGATTCATAAGGTTGTTCTACATCTTCGCAGAAAGCAATAGCAGCAGCAGGCGCCGCTCAGGCAGTCATCTCCATCACTACAAGGCCAGGGGTACCCCTGTGATTCTTCATCTGGCGCTGCGCCCGCTCCGTCATCTATTCCATCACCCGTTCCCTTACCGAGGACATCACCTACCCTATCGTCTCCACCTATTCCATCACCTACCTCATTACCTTCACCATCTCCTACTCCGTCTTCATTGCCTTCACAAACCCAAGCCCTTGCACGGGCTAGTGCTCCCACTTCCTCCACTTCTTCCACCACTACTTCCACTACCAACGCCACCCGACCCGTCATGTCAATATGTCAATGATGGGCGCCATGGCCTTCCCCATTGCCCTCTTCACCGCCGCCATCTCCACCACCAGTGCCTTCATCACCATCACCATCCTCTCCTCCAACTTCCTCGCCGCCCGAGCCTGAGCAAGCCACACCTTCACCTTTGCCTTTGCCGCCTACACCCGAACCTATCATTGCCACATTACCTTTACCACCACCTGACACCACCATTCGCGTTGGAGCCTCCGTGCCTTCCAAGCATTCACCTCCGTCATCCAAACATGTTACCTCCACTTTTCCATCCACTCCCACCCACGGAGCGGGTGTGCGCTGCCTATGGTGCCCCTTGGGTCTGGTCCTCAGGGAGACAATGAGTCAAGTCAGGATGATTCGATGCCAGTTCTGCATTTCAAGATTCAGGATTTTATCTGTCGCATGCCGATCCGCGTCCTAGTCCCTGGCTATTTTAGGGATGATATGCTTGTATTCCCGATGACAGTTGCCAAGAAGAGTTCCCTTGCACTGATGCCAATTTCTTCAAGAGCGAGATCGGTGGCAATCTCATTGCTCTCCAGAAAGTTCACCATTGATGCTGTTATCACATCTCGCTCGATTGATGTTCAGTTCACTAGCCAAGAAGGGCTCTCCAACCGAGTTGTGCTAACTCATACGGCCGCCAAGAGTTTGATGAATTCCATGTTCAAGGGACAATTGGCCGTATTCTCAAGATTTTCCAAGGACATTCTACACTTGTTATGCAATCTTCCTCGGTTTGATGGTATGCCGGCCACGTCAACGACGCGCATTACTCTCCCTCAGTTTTGTCATGCTCTTCTGGTAAGGGAGTTATGCTTCATGTCCGATTGTTGAGTGAAGATGCTGAATCTCATGCTACTAGTGCCAAGTGACAAAACTCCGTGGTTTTTTGATATTTATTCATTTGAGGAGTTTTCTGTTCAAGAATGTCCACCTATGGTTAGCACGGGATGTCTAGGGGCAACCGCCCCAATGAAGCTTCATGTTCATGATCGGGCCAGGCCATCCGCCAGATGGGCCCGTTATTTGAGAAGATGTTGCAAGATAAGAAGGCCGAAGGTCCAAGTTCACGCCAGGCGGGTCCAGTACAAGCAAATTTCTGCCAATAAGAGGCGGCGGCACAAGTTTAAGGGCCGTCAGTTGTGTACTTGGGGGTTCACTTCTCCTCCTTCTTCTTCATTTCATTCATCATCTTTTCTCCTGCTTTGTTCCCACCCTTGGGTGGTGCATCTCCCCTCTTCTAGCTCTGTCTCCACGATCCTCTCCTCCCCTCTCGGGTCTGCGAACCCCCACTCCTCATCCTTTCCTCTGAGGCCTCCGATTTTTCCACCTATTCGCTATTCTAGGTCTCAGCTTATATCCTCTTCCCATCCCGATCTAGGGATTTCTTCTTCTGATCCTTCTCCTCCGGTATCTCCGGGTTCCATCTCTAATTTTCCTTCCCCGACCCTATTGGGTGGTCCTCATTCTCTTTCCCCGACCCTGTCGGGTGATTCTAATTCTCCTTCCTTGACCCTGTCTGGTGTCTGTCTCTTCTTCCCCGACCCTGTCGGGTGATTCCCATTCCCCTTCTCCGATCATGTCGAATGATTTTCCTTCTCATCTTTCTACTCACTCCTCTTCACCCTTTCGGAGGGCGTTGCCCTTTTTCATGCTGCTTTCGAGGCTTTAGTCCGCCTTGATCTCAGTCAATCCCTGTTTATTCTATATCGGGTTCCTTGTTATCAGGGTCTCTGCATCCTAACGAGGGAGTTCTAGCCCTCGCATCTCTTCCTTTTTATCCTTCTTCATCCAGTTTGGTGTCCACCGCTCCTCCATGCTGAAGAATCTCGATCCTTGTTATCCTTTCCTTTGCCTGTCAAGCAAGACATACAAAAGCTCGTGCTACGCGAAGCTCGCTGATAAAGATTGCTTTAGGATGTTACTTTCACATTATGGATTTGCAAGGTATCTTTATTTTGTGCAAGAAACGTGCTTTCCTTTCCATTATTTCTACTATTTTTGCGCATGGTTATACTGTTAATTCCTTAACATGATTGAGTGGCTTTAGGAGTCTTTGTTTAATTAGATCTTAACTTTGTGTCAAATAAAAAAGTTCGCATCTGCAGTATCTTAGGCTGGTGATAGTTGCATGCTGGGAGTCTAATTTCTTTCCCCGATCGTTGAGGGTGGTCTCTTGAGTATGGGTTTTCCACACACTACACGACAAGCCATAGCCGATCTCTTTGAGGCACACCGTTGCTGCTTTGGCCATACTTTGGGTATGCACAAAGGTCTTTTCTTTTCTCTTCTCGGCCGAGTGCAGGGGTAAGAGATTGATGGTTGAGATTACTATTGCTCCCGGGGTAGGCGAGCGGACAAGAAGGGGGGTTGAATTGTCCCCTACACTAGATGGCAAATTAAAACAACTACGCAGCGGAAATAACAACTTTCATTTAGATTGAGGAAATTAACTAAACAAACTAACTAGTTCACTCAATCTCTCCGTTCTCACGCGATTACACAAACATAAATATAAACCACAAAATCAAACCACAAGGCACACCACAATGCTCAAGGATTTTTAAGGAGGTTCGGGACCACGACGGGCTCCCTACGTCCACCCCTCACCAAACCCGGTGAGGCTTCACTCGGGGATAAATCCCCAAAACGGAGACGACGCACCAAACACACACGGGACGACGCCTGCACACACACACACACACACACGGAGACTCGATCTCCAACATGATCCGATGACCGGATCACAACACACACACACATACGATCCGATGACCGGATCACAACACACACACACACACACATGCTACAACAACAGCAGCACAACGACACACACGACCGCACGCAGGCGATCAACCATGACCGTATACACAAACTGTCATACACACAAATATCTCAAGTTTGAAAAATAAACACGGATGACAATATATGCTTAGATCGAAATGGAACACCTGGCAAACAACATAAAACAACAACCAAAAGATGTAGAGATTGTTCCCCCTTTGATTTCCAAGATGAATAGAGATGGTTGATTGAAGCTTTAGTCGGATGATGAAGATTTTGACGTCCTCTCGTTCCTCTCGTCGATCCTCTTCTTTTCTTCTTCTTCCACGAGCTCCAAAAACCTCTCCAAATAGATCAAATCCTTCCTTCAAGAGCTCCTCCTTGCCTTGCCCCTTTTCTTCTCCTACAAGATAGAGAAATGTTAGCTCATTAGGTTAAAACACCCAAATTCGTAACTCCTATATAGGCCAACAATAGAAGCATGAAAAGACCTATAAACCCTTCACCAAACCCATAGAAAACCCCCTAAACATATGTATATTAACCCTAGGGACAAGTGGGTAAGGTTGGAGCACAAATGGATTGGGTTTAGTGGGTTTTTGGATGCATTTCGTGAAGCCCGATTTCGTAGCAGAGAAAGTCCGGTCGACCGGATTGAATGGGGCGGTCGACCGGGCCAAACACCCGTTCTATTTTTGGTAGCAGAGAAATACCGGTCGACCGGTATCACTGGGTCGGTCGACCGGACAGAACTTAGTTCTGTCTGGTTCTAACTGGTCGACCAGAGGCCCAGGGGAAGTCAGTAAAATCCAGTTTTTCGAGGGTTTTTAAGGGGTAATGCAAGGGATTGATATGCATGAAGTGTTTACATGTTACCCCAATATAAAATCAACCAAATGGACACTATGAAACCAATTCACAACATGAAAATCCCAATCACTGTTTTGCAATATTGGATCTTACCATTTTCTCCCAAAAACATACATATGCAAAGTGTCGAATTCTCACCATGAGTCTTGATACCTTTGCATATGGATTGGCATTCCATTTTAAACCTTCATAACAAGATAAATGAAGTTATAACAATGCAAGTTCAATCACTTTGAAGCCAAGATTCCTATTAATAGACTTAATCACATTCAAGCTCAAAAGCCTTATATAGAAATTGCAAGACAAACCCATTCACAGTAGAAGTTGACTCTTGCTTCATAAGTAGTCGACTCTTGCCAAGGTTGAAGAACATGAAGTATATACATGAAGGTCCATTTGAGCATCTAAAAGAGGCATGATGTATGCTCATGAAAACCACATGAATTAAGGTGCATGACACTCAATTATCACACCATTTACATCTCAACCAAATTTGAACATGCAAAGCATTAAGAACAAATGAAAGATAAGCATGAGAACCCTTTTAGCATCCTTCCATCTATTGACCAAAGATCAAACCGATTTCGACCAAGATTAGAATTTCATTCAACTCGTTTCTTCCAAGTGTATATACAATGTGCTAGCATCATAACATATATGAGACCATTAACATAATGGCTCAAAGTAACATATGCAAAGCATAGTATAGCAAAGATCATGACTATTCACTTTCAACAAGGACATATGCAAGCAAGAACAGTCTTACTCGACCACACACAATATTTTATTATCGTCAAAATCAAGGTGAAGAGGGAGCACAATGAACCCAGCACAACAATCTCCCCCTTTTTGATGATGGTAAAATATTGTGGCATTAATCACAATCCAAACATTTCTCCCCCTTTGGTATTATCAAAAAGTGGGGGTGAAAGCAATGGAGGTCAAATTTCATCAAGATGACAAGATGGATTCATGAATCAATAAAATCTCAATTGATGCAATAGCAAAGTATGGACAAGATGATACATCAAATGTAAAGCATGATTCTAACATATGCAAGGCATGGGAAGTCCATTCAATTTTTGGATTTTCATTATTTTTCATATTTTTAGTTTTCTATGAGATGCATGAAGCAAGATGTATGCTAATGATGATGCATGAGATACATATGATGCAACCAAGTAGATATGTATATATACATGCAACATATCTCTCCCTTACTTATTTAAGACGGGAATGGGTGTAAGAAAAATACATGAGAATCAAGACAACTGGAATGTTCATATGAAGCATCTAGGAGGTTGTGCAATCATATATAAGAGAATCATGCAGTAGTCAACGTAATCAATCAATTTTCTGAATACATATTAAATAAAATTTCCAAATGTGTAAGTGAATAACATGAAAATCGACTATAGTCATATGGATATTCAGATTTTCAAATCAATACAATGAGAGATTACATAGATTACATTTCAATTTATGAGAGCAGCGTATCGGAGCTACGCTCTACCTCAATAATTTTTCAACGAATTCTCAAGAACAATCAGAATTTTTCTAAGAATGACCAGGTTCAAATAATTCCTTTTTACGCGAGGAGACACATGGAGCTTATGCCAGAATCCCCAGTTACTCAGAATACTGAACAATTTTATTTTATTCTGATCAGAGATACTTTAGTCAACACTTTTTAGAAATGAACCACATCACGTCTCAGATGACGTGTATCCAGTTTACTCAGTGAGACCAAGCATTGCTCTGCCTTTCATTTTCATTTCAAAATTTTTAACAAGGATAGGTAGGTAACTTTTTCCTCAACTGCCTCTTCAACATACATGCAGCAAGTTTAATATCTCTAGAGTGTTGAAAGGAAATTCCTATATCCTTATGTTTAACACTCATTTTCACATTTAGTGCATGAAGTGTATGAATTTGATTCAACATATATACCGAAAATACCATGAACGCATAACAGTACAACTCCCCCTAAATAGATGCACTTATCAAGTACTTACTCCCCCTAAGTGTGTGACATGAAACACACCAATGATGACTCAAATGCAACATTATTTAACAAGAAGTATGTGGTCATAAAAATTCCAAGGACGGGGGTGAATAGCATATAGTAGCATGCAAGCACACAATGGGAATAGATGTAATATGCAATGTAAAATGAAAGGATATGCAATTCTTGTTGGTTCCAGAGATATGATATCAATGTGATACCACTTGTTGGTTCCGGAGACATGATACCATTGTTGGAAGAATTCACTTTAGCATTTATGAAACATGAACAATGTTCAAACTGATGCATTCCAAAATATGCACTATATACATGATATGCAATTATGCTATGCAAGTATGCAATGTAATGTAAGATTTCAGATTTTCATTTAAATGTCCTAAATACAATGTAAAATGTAAGATGTAACATGGGTGCAAAATAGAATTTTTTAGATTTTCATTTGAATGAACTAAATGCACCTAATGCATGAATTCTAATGCAATGCAACCTATAACAAGATGCAAAAGCAATGAGAATGCAATGCAAGATGCACGAGTTTGATTTTTAGAAAATCATGATGAGTAGCACAAGTGAGCATTCACATTCAAATGATGAACAAACGAGCATTTTCTATGACATGGCCTTGTGAACTAGGGTGCATAATATGATCAAAATCAAGCAATACCACCCAGTTTTCAGAAGTTGTTCAAACATAGAATTTTTAATTTAAAATAGCTTAGCCCAAGAAGTCATTCACAAAATAACCATTTGATTTCTCCGAGTTTTGGTACGAGATGGAGAACTTAGGTCCGAAGATCACCTCACGCGTAGTGAGAGTTTTTAGGTGGACGTAATCCACCCTTCCACTACACACCATTTGAGATACCAGAACTATAGTTAATCTCAAATATGTTCAAGCAATTCAGATTGAAAAATATTCAATAGTCAACAAAATCTTCAAGGTTTTCAATTCCATTCAACCATTGACCAAATTCATCACAAGAGGCTAGAGAAATGACAAATCAAGTTTTAGAATCAATACCTGAGTTCAGTAGGCATCAGCATATGCCTTCAAGCATGCTAGCTTAGCAACAGCCTTAAAAGAGGCTAGCATTCCATTGTTAGTCCCACAATCACATAACAGTGTCATGAGCAATTCAAATGTAGCAATAGACATGAGGTGCATTTCACATTTGACATTTTCTGAAAGATCATGCAACCTATGACCTAAATGAACAATGTGACTCATGGTACGAGGCAGAGGCACATTCTCACGCATGGTGATAGATTTCAGACAAGTATGACCTGTCCTTCCTCAAGTCACCATTTCATATACCATGAAGTCATGCAAATAATGCAATGATCAAATTCATGAAATGCAATCATGCAATGATGATTTATGAAAGATGCAATGCGAATTCATAAGAAAAATAGATTTTTCTTGATTTTCATGAATAGAAATTGAAATAAAATTAATTTCAGATTCCCAAAGACAATTCAAAATTTTAGTTTCAAACCTGTGCCTTGAGCAACCATTATTTTTCAAGCCTTCACTTGGCCTCAAGATAATCTTACAAAAAAGTCTCATTCAACAGTTTTGGATACCCAAACCTTTTTGGGTCCCGGATGGTTAGTTGCACCTCTAGTGGGTGCCTTCTACATTCTCTGGCCATGCAAATCATCAATGTGCATTAAAGAGCAATCATGCATGGTATGCCCAAATTCACCACAGTAATGACAACAACCAAAAGACTTCACAATTTTCTTGTAAATATGAGCATCAAGCTTCTGTGATTTAGCATGAATGTTATCATTATAACCATGAAAGTTTCTCTTTTTCATAACAAGATAAGCATGGAATTTCTGTGGGTTGGCAAATGTGTAATTATTTTTTACATGAAAGTTCTTTCTTTGATTTTCTTGCCAATATTGTGACACACGGTGTCCTAGCTCTTCACATTTGTAACAAGAAACACCTTTTCTTTTAGAAATAAAGTTGTTTTCACATGCCTTCAAGTCATCCTTTTTCAACATGTAACAATCATGCATTTCATGACCAAATTTTTCACAGTAGAAGCATTCAACTTTCTTTTTTGGAACAACATGATTTTTAGCATGGATTTTTCTATCACGCATTCCCAAACAATTCAAGTCATCATTTCTCGTCATGAAATAATCACTCATGACATGGCCATGCTTTCCACAATAATGGCAATTGACATTTGTTGATTTTGGAGCATGGTATTTCTCATGTGAACTCCTATCATGCACATCAATTTTCTTGGTCCTCAATTGAACTGGAGATTTAGACTTTGATTTTTCAAGAGAAGGAGCATTTGACATGTTTAAGGAACATGATGCATGCACAAACGATGTTTGTGTTTTCAGACCAAAGGCTTTCTTTTTACTAGGTTCATAACCTAAACTGTCCCATTGGAAATTTACCTTGGTCCCTAGGATTTTATCCAAGTTATCTTTTCCTTTCACAAATTTTGACAATGAGGCATTCAACTCAACAATCTCTTTTTCAAGAGATGCAATGTGCAGTTCATAACTAGCTATTTCTTGTTCACTGTAAACATTATATTCATTCAACACTTTATTTGCAGTTTTATAGGTTTCAAGTTCTTGTTCAAGCACATGCAATTTTTCACATTCATCAACAACCAAACTTTTTCCCTTTTCAAATGCAAGTAATTTTTCAGACAATATTGTATTCAAATGTTTCAGCTTTTCATTTTCTTCTCTCATACAAGAAATGATTTCTTCATACTTTTTGATGTCAATCAAAAGAGATTCATTTTCAGTTTTGAGTTCTGAGCATTTATCACATGAAGAATTTTCAAGTTGAAGTTTTTCAAGATTCTTTAAACTTCCTTCAATCAAAGAGTTTTGAATCATCAAAGCACTATTTCCCTTTTTGAGTTCTTCAACTTCAAAACACTTATCACAAGGAGCATTATCATGAAGGACATGTTCATGTTTCTTTTTAAGCTTTTTGTTTTCAGATTTAACCTGCTTGTATTTTTCAACCAATTCATCATACAAGTCCATAAGCTCTTCAAAAGAAACTACCTTACCTTCTGAGTCAAGCTCGGAGCTTTCCTTACTTGATTTATCGTACTTGTCGGACATCAAGCACTTACTTTGCTCTTTTCCTTTGTAGTTCTCGATCAAGTATTTCAATATCTCTCTGGCCGTCCTGCATGATGAAACAAGTGGAAATTTGTGAAGATCAATTGAACTTCTAAAAATATGTAAAAGCTTAGGATTGTCTTTGTATCTCTTCACATGTTCAATAGTCCATTTCGACTCATCACTAGGCATTCCATATGAGTCATGCTTAACTAAATCCAAGAGTTTAGGATCAATGGTTTTAACATACTGATTCATGTGCCTAATCCATTCAGTGAAATTTGAACCATTAAAACACGGAAGGGAAGACAACATACTATCAGTCATGATGCTAATCAAATCAAACACGCCTATAAATATCACTCTGAAGATCGTTAGATCTAGAAATAACAGAGCATCGCTCTGATACCACTTGTTGGTCCCAGGGTAGGCGAGCGGACAAGAAGGGGGGTTGAATTGTCCCCTACACTAGATGGCAAGTTAAAACAACTATGCAGCGGAAATAACAACTTTCAATTAGATTGAGGAAATTAACTAAACAAACTAACTAGTTCACTCAATCTCTCCATTCTCACGCGATTACACAAACATAAATATAAACCACAAGGCACACCACAATGCTCAAGGATTTTTAAGGTGGTTCGGGACCACGACGGGCTCCCTACGTCCACCCCTCACCAAACTCGGTGAGGCTTCACTCGGGGATAAATCCTCAAAATGGAGACGACGCTCCAAACACACACGGGACGACGCCTGCACACACACACACACGGAGACTCAGTCTCCAACACGATCCGTCTACCGGATCACAACACACACACACACGATCCGACGACCGGATTACAGCACACACACACACGCTGCAAGAACCGCAGCACAACGACACACACGATCGCACACAGGCGATCAACCACGACAGTATACACAAACGGTCATACACACAAATATCACTAGTTCAGAAAATAAACACGGATGACAATATATGCTTATATCGAAATGGAACACCTGGAAAACAACACAAAGCAACAACCAAAAGATGTAGAGATTGTTCCCCCTTTGATTTCCAAGATGAATAGAGATGGTGGCTTGAAGCGTTTGTCGGATGATGATGATTTTGACGTCCTCTCGTTCCTCTCGTCGATCCACTTCTTTTCTTCTTCTTCCACGAGCTCCAAAAACCTCTCCAAATAGATCAAATCCTTCCTTCCAGAGCTCCTCCTTGCCTTGCCCCTTTTCTTCTCCTACAAGATAGAGAAATGTTAGCTCATTAGGTTAAAACACCCAAATTCGTAACACCTATATAGGCCAACAATAGAAGCATGAAAAGACCTATAAACCATTCACCAAACCCATAGAAAACCCCCAAAACATATATATATTAACCCTAGGCGCATATGGGTAAGGTTGGAGCACAAATGGATTGGGTTTAGTGGGTTTTTGGATGCATTTCGTGAAGCCCGATTTCGTAGCAGAGAAAGTCCGGTCGACCGGATTCAATGGGGCGGTCGACAGGGCCAAACACCCGTTCTGTTTTTGGTAGCAGAGAAATATTGGTCGACTGGTATCACTGGGTCGGTCGACCGGACAGAACACCGGTCGACCGGTTATATAGGGCCGGTCGAACGGACAGAACTTAGTTCTGTCTGGTTCTAACCGGTCGACCAGAGGCCCAGGGTCGGTCGACCGGAAGTTAGTAAAATCCGGTTTTTTGAGGGTTTTTAAGGGTAATGCAAGGGATTGATATGCATGAAGTGTTTACATGTTACCCCAATATAAAATCAACCAAATGGACACTATGAAACCAATTCACAACATGAAAATCCCAATCACTATTTTGCAATATTGGATCTTACCATTTTCTCCCAAAAACATACATATGCAAAGTGTCAAATTCTCACCATGAGTCTTGATACCTTTGCATATGGATTGGCATTCCATTTTAAACCTGCATAACAAGATAAATAAAGTTAGAACAATGCAAGTTCAATCACTTTGAAGCCAAGATTCCTATTAATAGGCTTAATCACATTCAAGCTCAAAAGCCTTATATAGAAATTGCAAGACAAACCCATTCACAGTAGAAGTCAACTCTTGCTTCATAAGTAGTCGACTCTTATCAAGGTTAAAGAACATGAAGTATATACATGAAGGTCCATTTGAGCATCTAAAAGAGGCATGATGTATGCTCATGAAAACAACATGAATTAAGGTGCATGACACTCAATTATAACACCATTTACATCTCAACCAGAGTTGAACATGAAAAGCATTAAGAACAAATGAAAGATAAGTATGAGAACCCTTTTAGCATCCTTCCATCTATTGACCAAAGATCAAACCGATTTCGACCAAGATTAGAATTTCATTCAACTCGTTTCTTCCAAGTGTATATACAATGTGCTAGCATCATAACATATATGAGACCATTAACATAATGGCTCAAAGTAACGTATGCAAGCATAGTATAGCAATGATCATGACTATTCACTTTCAACAAGGGCATATGCAAGCAAGAACAATCTTCCTCAACCACACACAATATTTTGTTATCATCAAAATCAAGGCCAAGAG
The DNA here is from genome assembly GCA_022559845.1 of Amorphophallus konjac. Taxonomy (NCBI): domain Eukaryota; kingdom Viridiplantae; phylum Streptophyta; class Magnoliopsida; order Alismatales; family Araceae; genus Amorphophallus; species Amorphophallus konjac. The sequence goes on along the minus strand of CM040121.1, from coordinate 460,302,225 downwards.
GGAGCACAACGAACCCAACATAACAATCTCCCCCTTTTTGATGATGGCAAAATATTATGGCATTAATCACAATCCAAATATTTCCCCCCCTTTGACATTATCAAAAACTGGGGGTGAAAGCAATGGAGGTCAAATTTCATCAAGATGACAAGATGGATTCATGAATCAATAAAATCTCAATTGATGCAATAGCAAAGTATGGACAAGATGATACATCAAATGTAAAGCAAGATTCTAACATATGCAAGGCATGGGAAGTTCATTCAATTTTTGGATTTTCATTGTTTTTCATATTTTTAGTTTTCTATGAGATGCATGAAGCAAGATGTATGCTAATGATGATGCATGAGATGCATATGATGCAACCAAGCAGATATGTATATATACATGCAACATATCTCCCCCTTACTTATTTAAGAAGGGAATGGGTGTAAGAAAAATATATGAGAATCATGACAACCGGAATGTTCATATATAGCACCTAGGAGGTTGTGCAATCATATATAAGAGAATCATGCAGTAGTCAATGTAATCAATCAATTTTTTGAATACAGATTAAATCAAATTTCTAAATGTGTAAGTGAATAATATGAAAATCGACTATAGCCATATGGATATTCAGATTTTCAAATCAACACAATGAGAGATTACACAGACTGCATTTCAATTTATGAGAGCAGCGTATCGGACCTACGCTATACCTCAATAATTTTTCAACAAATTCTCAAGAACAATCAAGATTTTTCTAAGAACGATCAGGTTCAAATAATTCCTTTTTACGCGAGGAAACACATGGAGCTCATGCCAGAATCCCCAGTTACTCAGAATACTGAACCATTTCATTTTATTCTGATCAAAGGTACTTTAGTCAACACTTTTCAGAAATGAATCACATCACGTCTCAGGTGACGTGTATCCAGTTTACTCAGTGAGACCAAACATTACTCTGCCTTTCATTTTCATTTCAAATTTTTCAACAAGGATAGGTAGGCAGTTTTTTCCTCAACTACCTCTTCAACATACATGCAGCAAATTTAATATCTCTAGAGTGTTGAAAGAAAATTCCTATATCCTTATGTTTAACACTCATTTTCACATTTAGTGCATGAAGTGTATGAATTTGATTCAACATATATACCGAAAATACCATGAACGCATAATAGTGCAACTCCCCCTAAATAGATGCACTTATCAAGTATTTACTCCCCGTAAGTGTGTGACATGAAACACACCAATGATGACTCAAATGCAACATTATTTAGCAAGAAGTATGTGGTCATAAAAATTCCAAGGACGGGGGTGAATAGCATATAGTAGCATGCAAGCACACAATGGGAATAGATGCAATATGCAATGCAAAATGAAAGGATATGCAATTCTTGTTGGTTCCAGAGATATGATATCAATGTGATACCACTTGTTGGTTCCGAAGACATGATACTATTGTTGGAAGAATTCACTTTAGCATTTATGCAACATGAACAATGTTCAAACTGATACATTCCAAAATATGCACTATATACATGATATGCAATTATGCTATGCAAGTATGCAATGTGATGCACAATTTCAGATTTTCATTTAAATATCCTAAATACAATGCAAAATGTAAGATGTAACATGGGTGCAAAATATAATTTTTTAGATTTTCATTTGAATGAACTAAATGCACATAATACATGAATTCTAATGCAATGCAACCTATAACAAGATGCAAAAGCAATGAGAATGCAATGCAAGATGCACGAGTTTGATTTTCAGAAAATCATGATGAGTAGCACAAGTGAGCATTCACATTCAAATGATGAACAAACGAGCATTTTCCATGACATGGCCTTGTGAACTAGGGTGCATAATATGATCAAAATCAAGCAATGCCACCCAATTTTCAGAAGTTGTTCAAACATAGAATTTTCAATTTAAAGTAGCTCAACCCAAGAAGTCATTCACAAAACAACCATTTGATTTCTCCGAGTTCTGGTACAAGATGGAGAACTTAAGTCCGAAGCTCACCTCACGCGTACTGAGAGTTTTTAGGTGGACGTAATCCACCCTTCCACTACACACCATTTGAGATACCAGAACAACAGTTAATCTCAAATATGTTCAAGCAATTCAGATTGAAAAATATTCAATAGTCAACAAAATCTTCAAGGTTTTCAATTCTATTCAACCATTGACCAAATTCATCACAAGAAGCTAGAGAAATGACAAATCAAGTTTTAGAATCAATACCTGAGTTCAGTAGGCATCACCATATGCCTTCAAACATGCTAGCTTAGCAATAGCCTTAAAGGAGGCTAGCATTCCATTGTTAGTCTCACAATCACATAACAATGTCATGAGCAATTCAGATGTAGCAATAGACATGAGGTGCATTTCACATTTGAGATTTTCTGAAAGATCATGCAACATATGACCTAAATAAACAATGTGACTCATGGTACGAGGCGGAGACACATTCTCACGCATGGTGATAGATTTCAGACAAGTATGACCTGTCCTTCCTCAAGTCACCATTTCATATACCATGAAGTCATGCAAATAATGCAATGCTCAAATTCATGAAATGCAATCATGCAATGATGATTTATGAAAGATGCAATACGAATTCATAAGAAAAATAGATTTTTCTTGATTTTCATGAATGAAAATTCAAATAAAACAAATTTCAGATTCCCAAAGACAATTCAAAAATTTATTTTCAAACCTGTGCCTTGAGCAACCATTATTTTTCAAGCCTTCACTTGGCCTCAAGACAATCCTGCAAAAAATTCTCATTCAACAGTTTTGGGTACCCAAACCTTTTTGGGTCCCGGATGGTTAGTTGCACCTCTAGTGGGTGCCTTCCACATTCTCTGGCCATGCAAATCATCAATGTGCATTAAAGAGCAATCATGCATGGTATGCCCAAATTCACCACAGTAATGACAACAATCAAAAGACTTCACAGTTTTCTTGTAAATATGAGCATCAAGTTTCTGTGACTTAGCATGAATGTTATCATTATAACCATGAAAGTTTCTCTTTTTCATAACAAGATAAATATGGAATTTCTGTGGGTTGGCAAAGGTGTAATTATTTTTGACATGAAAGTTCTTTCTTTGATTTTCTTGCCAACATTATGACATACGGTGTCCTAGCTTTCCACATTTGTAACAAGAAACACCTTTTCTTTTAGAAACAAAGTTATTTTCACATGCCTTCAAGTCATCCTTTTTCAACATGTAACAATCATGCATTTCATGACCACATTTTCCACAGTAGAAGCATTCAACTTTCTTTTTCGGAACAACATGATTTTTAGCATGGATTTTTCTATCATGAAATTTTCTAGCATGCATTCCCAAACAATTCAAGTCATCATTTCTCATCATGAAATAATCACTCATGACATGGCCATGCTTTCCACAATAATGACAATTGACACAATAATGACAATTGACATTTGTTGATTTTGGAGCATGGTATTTCTCATGTGTACTCCTATCATGCACATCAATTTTTTTGGTCCTCAATTGAGCTGGAGATTTAGACTTTGATTTTTTAAGAGAAGGAGCATTTGACATGTTTGAGGAACATGATGCATGTACAAACGATGTTTGTGTTTTCAGACCAAAGGCTTTCTTTTTAGTAGGTTCATAACCTAGACCTTCCCGTTGAAAATTTACCTTGGTCCCCAGGATTTTATTCAGGTTATCTTTTCCTTTCATAAATTTTGACAATGATGCATTCAACTCAACAATCTATTTTTCAAGAGATGCAATGTGCAGTTCATAACTAGCTATTTCTTGTTCACTGTAAACATTATATTCATTCAACACTTTATTTACAGTTTTATAGCTTTCAAGTTCTTGTTCAAGCACATGCAATTTTTCACATTCATCAACAACCAAACTTTTTTCCTTTTCAAATGCAAGTAATTTTTCAGACAATGTTGTATTCAAATGTTTCAGCTTTTCATTTTCTTCTCTCATATAAGAAATGATTTCTTCATACTTTTTGATCTTAATCAAAAGAGATTCATTTTCAGTTTTGAGTTCTGAGCATTTATCACATGAAGAATTTTCAAGTTGAAGTTTTTCAAGATTCTTTAAACTTCCTTTAATCAAAGAGTTTTGAATCATCAAAGCACTATTTTCCTTTTTGAGTTCTTCAACTTCAAAACACTTATCACAAGGAGCATTATCATGAAGGACATGTTCATGTTTCTTTTTAAGCTTTTTGTTTTCAGATTTAACCTACTTGTATTTTTCAACCAATTCATCATACAAGTCCATAAGCTCTTCAAAAGAAACTACCTTACCTTCTGAGTCAAGCTCGAAGCTTTCCTTACTTGACTTATCATACTTGTCGGACATCAAGCACTCACTTTGCTCTTTTCCTTTGTAGTTCTCGATCAAGTATTTCAATATCTCTCTGGCCGTCCTGCATGATGAAACAAGTGGAAATTTGTGAAGATCAATTGAACTTCTAAAAATATGTAAAAGCTTAGCATTGTCTTTGTATCTCTTCACATGTTCAATAGTCCATTTCGACTCATCACTAGGCATTCCATATGAGTCATGCTTAACTAAATCCAAGAGTTTAGGATCAATGGTTTTAACATACTGATTCATGTGCCTAATCCATTCAGTGAAATTTGAACCATTAAAACACGGAAGGGAAGACAACATACTATCAGTCATGATGCTAATCAAATCAAACACGCCTATAAATATCACTCTGAAGATCGTTAGATCTAGAAATAACAGAGCATCGCTCTGATACCACTTGTCGGTCCCGGGGTAGGCGAGCAGACAAGAAGGGGGGTTGAATTGTCCCCTACACTAGATGGCAAATTAAAATAACTATGCAATGGAAATAACAACTTGCAATTAGATTGAGGAAATTAACTAAACAAACTAACTAGTTCACTCAATCTCTCCATTCTCACGCGATTACACAAACATAAATATAAACCACAAAATCAAACCCCAAGGCACACCATAATGCTCAAGGATTTTTAAGGTGGTTCGTGATCACGACGGGCTCCCTACGTCCACCCCTCACCAAACTCGGTGAGGCTTCACTCGGGGATAAATCCCCAAAACAGAGACGACGCACCAAACACACACGGGACGACGCCCGCACACGCACACACGGAGACTCGGTCTCCAACACGATCCGACGACCGGATCACAACACACACACACACACACACGATCCGACGACCGGATCACAGCACACACATACACACGCCGCAACAGCCGCAACACAATGACACACACGACTGCACGCAGGCGATCAACCATGACCGTATACACAGACGGTCATACACACAAATATCTCTAGTCCGAAAAATAAACACGGATGACAATATATGCTTAGATCGAAATGGAACACCTGGCAAACAACACAAAACAACAACCAAAAGATGTAGAGATTGTTCCCCCTTTGATTTCCAAGATGAATAGAGATGGTGGCTTGAAGCTTTAGTCGAATGATGACGATTTTGACGTCCTCTCGTTCCTCTCGTCGATCCGCTTCTTTTCTTCTTCTTCCACAAGCTCCAAAAACCTCTCCAAATAGATCAAATCCTTCCTTCAAGAGCTCCTCCTTGCCTTGCCCCTTTTCTTCTCCTACAAGATAGAGAAATGTTAGCTCATTAGGTTAAAACACCCAAATTCGTAACTCCTATATAGGCCAACAATAGAAGCATGAAAAGACCTATAAACCCTTCACCAAACCCATAGAAAACCCCCTAAACATATGTATATTAACCCTAGGGGCAAATGGGTAAGGTTGGAGCACAAATGGATTGGGTTTAGTGGGTTTTCGGATGCATTTCGTGAAGCTCGATTTCATAGCAGAGAAAGTCCGGTCGACCGGATTGAATGGGGCGGTCGACCGGGCCAAACACCCGTTTTGTTTTTGGTAGCAGAGAAATGTCGGTCAACCGGTTTCACTGGGTCGGTCGACCGGACAGAACATCGGTCGACCGGTTATATAGGGCCAGTCGACTGGACAGAACTTAGTTCTGTCTGGTTCTAACCGGTCGACCAGAGGCCTAGGGCCGATCGACCGGAAGTCAGTAAAATCCATTTTTTCGAGGGTTTTTAAGGGGTAATGCAAGGGGTTGATATGCATGAAGTGTTTACATGTTACCCCAATATAAAATCAACCAAATGGACACTATGAAACCAATTCACAACATGAAAATCCCAATCACTATTTTGCAATATTGGATCTTACCATTTTCTCCCAAAAACATACATATGCAAAGTGTCGAATTCTCACCATGAGTCTTGATACCTTTGCATATGGATTGTCATTCCATTTTAAACCTGCATAACAAGATAAATGAAGTTAGAACAATGCAAGATCAATCACTTTGAAGCCAAGATTCCTATTAATAGGCTTAATCACATTCAAGCTCAAAAGCCTTATATAGAAATTGCAAGACAAACCCATTCACAGTAGAAGTCGACTCTTGCTTCATAAGTAGTCGACTCTTGCCAAGGTTGAAGAACATGAAGTATATACATGAAGGTCCATTTGAGCATCTAAAAGAGGCATGATGTATGCTCATGAAAACCACATGAATTAAGGTGCATGACACTCAATTATCACACCATTTACATCTCAACCAAATTTGAACATGTAAAGCATTAAGAACAAATGAAAGATAAGCATGAGAACCCTTTTAGCATCCTTCCGTCTATTGACCAAAGATCAAACCGATTTCGACCAAGATTAGAATTTCATTCAACTCATTTCTTCCAAGTGTATATACAATGTGCTAGCATCATAACATATATGAGACCATTAACATAATGGCTCAAAGTAACTTATGCAAGCATAGTATAGCAAAGATCATGACTATTCACTTTCAACAAGGACATATGCAAGCAAGAACAGTCTTCCTCAACCACACACAATATTTTGTTATCATCAAAATCAAGGCCAAGAGGGAGCACAACGAACCCAACACAACAATGACCAACCTAGGCACACCCTAATACGAGAGAGGTCTCAAATAGGGGCAGTCTTGACCCTGAAAAAGTGAGCTTTCATGCAATATCTAGCCAGTAAGGGCTAAAAATCAAAGGAAATGAATCAATGTAAAATTATGAAACCAAAGGCATGGCAAGAGTGACAGTACAGTTCCCCGTGGGACGTCATGAGCCCGGTCGCATGCATGCCTGAAAAATATGGGTCCGAAAATCCTAGACGCAAAGCCCCGGTGCGATAGACTATATCTTTGAGGGGTAGTGCCCTGGAAGGAATTCAACTCTTGATATCTCCCATCCTGTATTAAGTATATCCCCACTGTTCTTCTACTTCTCCCTCTTAGGCTGGGTTGTATCCTGGGTATGGCCTTAGTAGGGGCACCGTTCTTTAGAGGTGGTTGGTTGTGGTGAGCCACCCTCATATGCACGCCCTGCTCAAGGGAAGTCTTTAATGAGAGAGGAGGGATGACGATCCCTAGCCAGTAATTTGAGCTCGTCTTTGGGTGCTGCAAGTAGCTTTATTTTAAATTTCAAAAAAATCAAATACTTCAAAAAAAATCAAAAATTACAAAATTCCAAAAAAAATCAAATATTGTCAAAATTCCAAAAAAATCAGATAGTCAAAGCCCCCCAAAAAATTAAAAATTTCAAAATCTAAAAATATGTGTCTTTTATTTTCACATATCTTTGTTTTGAGGATAGGTATGATCTCTTTGCTAAGTGTGCAGGTTGTAGGTTGTAGGTACTAAAGTCCTTTGCTTCATATCATTTACGTTGTCTCCTGTCCATATCTTTTACATATTCTCTTCTTCAATCTCTTCTCTTGATTTGCTGAAGCTTACGTCCTTCTCAGTTATTACCTCACTTCATCATGTCTCCATGAGAGGGCTTTGCCTCATGATTATGAACCTAGCGGTTCTACTTCATTTGATCTTGGGCTTTGATTGAAGAGCGTATTCATCAAGTCAATGTCCCGCTGTGTCCTTGTCACACGTGTCTATGTCCCTCCGTGTCGTCATCCCACACGTGTTGTTTTGTCCCCCGTGTCTATCACGTTTTCTCCCACTATGTTTTTTCATCCCACTATGTTATCGTCCCATGTGTGTCTTATCCTACCATAATATATGTTGTCCGTATCTCTTATCCCCCGTAGTTGTTGTCCCACCATGGTCTTGTCCCACCGCGTGTGCTGTCCCTCCGTGTTATGGCGTTGTCTTGCCCCACCGTTGTTCTTTTGTCCCACTCACGCTTATTGTTTGTTCATGTGATGTCTTGCATATGTTGTTTATGTGATTTCATCCTTCGTTATGTTATGTTATATATGTTATCTTTCATCCATCTTTGTGATGTTATATTTATATTGTTGGTTGTCTTATTTGAAAATCTCATAAAAATTTGAAAATTTGAAAAATCCAAAAAAATGCCGTTTCGCTTGGCAGGTAAGTCAGGTATGGCTCTCTATCCCAGCTCATTGTTGCATTACTATATGGTATCTCTACGTTATTATAGCCTCTCAAGGACCGGCTGGTTTACCGTGTATTCTAGGATCTGATGTTCCCCTTTAACAAAAACGATGATGATCTAGGAGCATACAGTTAATCGTTTGATAGGCCACTCAATTGAGTCGGGTGGGGGACGATTGACTCTATCTCGTATGCCGTGGTTGCAAGAAGGCTCTTGACCTCGTCTTGCTCAGTCTAGAAATATTATCCTTGAATACTTTCTATTTTATCTTTCTTTGCATTCGTTTTGATGATTTCTTTATTTTAGCCCAGCATGCATCATGTCATTTTGAGCATTCATGCCTCGTGATCCGTCCAAGGTTTCTCCTCAGCAATGGGTAATTGCACCCCAGTTATCTTGGATAAGAGATCTTCATTCCACTCTGAATTTGAATGATTTCTCTGATCTTGCCGCTTGGTCTGGTTGGCCGGTGTGATTCCTGTCTAGATTTTATCTCAGTTTTATCTTTCCTTTTTCAGCTTTTCAGCTGTGTTTCCTTCCAATCCCCTCATTGGTTGTGGATTGTGTCCCCCGATGAGGCTGGTCGTGTTTCCTTTTCTCCCTTAGTTTAGTTCTCCAGACATGTGTCATCCGCATCATCCATTCCTTGTGGTTAGTTTGGCATTTTCGGGAGAATTCTTGTCGCTTGTTGGTTATAACGGGTGTCTTTTGCCTTGATGCATGCTTTTTAGTTCTCTCCGTTTCATCTCCGCTTCATCTCCATTTCACATTGCTGTCGCTTTCGCTCCATCTCCTTTCCATTTCACATCCGTGCTACTTTTTCTCGCTCCCTTGTAAAGCGAACATCAAGGAGGGACATCTGTTGACACCCGTTTTAGCCTGCAAGTTGAGTCATTTCTCTTATTCGTCATTTTGATGTCCCGAATTACCCATTATTTTGGAGCCTTCCTTGGATGGATTTCGAGCCCATTTCATCGTTCCCTAGACTTCAAAGATCATGATTTCTTAGAACCTTGGAGCTTATCTTATCACCTTCCGGTCTTCTAAGTTGACTTACGGCCCATTTAGGTCGTGTTCTATCAAACATTTGGCTACTTTCATTGTGCAGTCTTGAAAATGGTCCTTTTTTATCCCCTTATGTTCCTCTATTCAAAAAGTGCCCTTCATCAATGTTGTTTGTCTTTCAAAGCTCTACAATTTCTTCTTCTATGTCATTGGCCAGTTCTGCACCAATTTCAAGTTATTCACATTGTTCGGGAAGGCTACGCTGTTCACTTGTGTCCCAAAATTTTCTCTATCTGTTCTCGCCCCATTTTCTCCCTCTTTATTTCATTTTCTCATCTTTCTCTCTTCGTAAAAGTTGTTCATCTTTTTGTTATCTACAATTTCTTATTCTACCCCTTTCACTAGTTCTGCACTGTTTGAGAGAAATGCTCTAATTTCCAAAGTCATGTGAAGTTTGTCCAAAATTTTCCTCCAGTAGCCAAGCGGTCGTTTGGTAGACTGCTAGGCCATAAGAAGCGGTCATCACTAGACCGTTTGGCCCCAAACTTGCCCGAAATCGTCCCGTTTCACCCCTAGAGCCTTGCGGTCACCCCTAGACCGTTTGCCATAGCCTTGCGGTCCTTCCTAGACCATTTGGCTCCGTATGCGGCCGTATGATAGACCGTTTGCCAGACATAGAGTCCTAAACTTCCTGAACTCCGATTTCTTCACCGTGGGACTCTTTGGAAACCTTGTTTGATCTATTTTCTCCGAGAAGAAGCTTTCAGATCAACTCTAATTGATCCAGGACTCTTATTCCCACTATTATCCACGAGATTTCTCAATCTAGAGCCTCATTTTGGGTGTTCATCTCAGATTTATATTCAAAGGCTTTTCTGCTCCTATAAATAGATGCCCAGTTCGCAGGTTGAAAAGGGGGGCTCTTTCTGAACGTGGGGTGAAGTCATGCTGCATCTCCAACTCACAACTTTGACCCCATCTTGAAGAGGGAAGTATTAGCTTTCCATTCCATCTTTCTAGGCTTAATTTCGTTGTCTATTCTCTTAGTTCTCCTTTCCTCAACTTCATAAATCATCACAGTTTTCTACACTTTCTGCTACACCTGTACTTTTGCATGTTTTGCGTCAACGATTTCTCCCTATTCTTTGCATCTTAACTCGTGATTTCAACTCATGCATCCACAACACACACACCTATCTTTTGCACCCTTCCACAGGGGTTAAAAACCTCCCCGGGTGAGTTTGCCCTCAATTTCTACCCCTACTTTATCACTGCGGGATTGATACTATACTTCATGATCTAATGGGTTTTTGCCTTTGTGTTTTGGATTTGTTTTACTGGAGAGCATGATATGAACGTCAGGCCCTCTTCTTCTAGCTGGCTGGAAGACGAGGAGGTTTGAATCCACATCGTTCTCCGTACCCATTTGTCAAGCGTGATCAAGTCTTCATCCTTTTCCAAGGTGCACGGTGCCGTTGCACTCTTTTCTTCATCCTTTTGGCATTGTTAACCCTTGGTGGCGATCACAGTATGTCTTTCTCATCCTTTCATCGCCCTTTTCTTTGTTCATATTGTTGCATATTCATGAACACATATTAGTTTAGGGGGCGGGTAGAACTATTAAACAATCTACAGTTCCCCCAGTACTGGAGGGGTTTTCAGATAATCCTTCAGCTTGTTAAGTGCTGCTTGGCACTCTTCATCCCAATAAAAGGGAACATCCTTCATCATCAACTTTTGAAAGGGATGACATCGCTCTGACAAGTTAGATATAAACCACCAGATATAAGCCAGACGTCCTTGTAGAGCTATCGGCTCAGAGAGGCTCCTTGGTGGAGGCAACTCCTGGATCGCCTTGATCTTTGCGGGGTCTATTTCAATCCCCCGATATCTGACAATAAAGCCCAAGAATTTGCCGCTCGACTCTCCGAAAGTACACTTCATGGGGTTCATCTTCAGTTCGTATTGCCTGAGCCTCTGGAATACGACTCGGAGGTCTTGCAGATGGTTTTCCCTTTTCTTGGTCTTGACCACCAGATCATTTATGTAGCACTCGACCTTGTGGTAGAGCAGCTCACCAAATATTCTAGTCATCGCCCGCTGATAAGTTGCGCCGACGTTGTTCAGCCCGAAGGGCATCCTCTTGTAGTGGTAAATACCTTTGGGTGTTCAGAGGGCAGTATGGACCCGGTCATGCTCTGCGATCCATATTTGGTTATATCCAGACGAGTCGTCCATAAATGACAAAGCTTCGTGGCCAGTCGTCGCATCGACCATGACTTCCATGATTGGCACTGGAAAGTCATCTTTGGGGCATGCTTTATTCAGATCTCGAAAGTCTACACATATCCAGATCTTCCCATTTTTCTTTTTCACGGGCACGATATTAGCCAGCCACGTGGTATATTGATTTTCTTCAATGAAACCCACATCAATGAGCTTGTCTACTTCTTTGCATATTTGAGTGATGAGTTCTGGCCTCATGCGCCGTGATGGCTGTTTTACTGGCTTGGCCTCAGAGTTTATAGCTAGCTCATGCTGTGAAATTGCAGGGCTTAGTCCTGGCATTTCCTTGTAGGTCCAGGCAAAGCAATCCCGATATTCTTGTAGCAGCTGGATGTATAGCTTCTGCTCTTCAATAGATAGCTGGGCACTGAGGAAGGTTGGCCTAGGATCATCGTCGATTCCCAAGTTGACTTCTATCAGGTCATCGACCGTGGCTTGGCCGCCGTCTTCTATTTTCGGGGGATCCGGTTGGAGGTCGATGAAGTCTGGGACATCATTGTCAATTTCGAGAGCTTCAACTTCTTCATTGTGTTGCCCTCAGACCTCGCTGGGAGCTTTTAATTCAATCAGTGGTGGCTGTGCGAATTGTTCTGCCAGTGGACTCATTACAGTTCCAGCTTCAGCTGATGTGTTAGTAGTCTGGAGAGGCTGAAAGCTGTTCATTGTTAACCCGGAAGGATGGTGTTTCGGCTTTGCAATGACTATAGACGACCCCGGGCTCATATTGCTTCGAATTGCTGCAACTTCTACGGAAGTGGCCCGTTCTCTTCTGGCAGGTATCCCTTGATTGGCGTTGATAGCCGCTTCCTCGATGGACCCGAGGGGTGCTAATGCTGTTACTAAAGAAGGGTTGCAGGAGAGGGAGACTCATGTTTCTTCAGTGTCTTTGGCTTCGTTGCTGCTGGCAATGTCGAATCTGGCTTGAAAGGTAGCTTCTTCAGGGCAAGCCTACTGCCAGCACCTGCAATGAGCTATTGCTTCAAATTCTGAGTCTCTTGATTGAGCCGGTCCAGTATATCCAGTCTCTGCCGGGTATTCATCAAAAGTTTCCCCCGGTGGGCTGTCTTCTATCGTGGAGAAGGCGGAGATGGCATCTACTTCATAACACGCACTATAATAGTATTCTTCGAGGGTGAAGCCCAACCCCGGATGTTGAGAAATGCGTCTCAATTCTTTGTCTAGGCTGGCAGGATACCAAAGCCTTTGGAATGCTTCCCTCTCCTTAAAAGATTGGCCGGAAGGGATGTGTTGCTTCCGGAACATATTGGCCATCCGGCTTGTTGTGAACGTCAGCCCTTGAACAGGGACCGACGGGTTTCTATATCTTCAGGCAGATGACAATCAGTATCCTCCTGTGTAGGGTGTTGTGGACGCGGGATCTATTTCGCTTATTATTATTATTATTTATTTATTAATTTGGTTTATTAGGCGTGCCAGTCACCGGGGTGACAATTTTATTATGTGCTCGATCTGACTCAATCAGTCAATTTTGAAGTCCGAGTCGGGACCAAAAGTCCGCCATACCATAAAGGCTATGACGTTAATTACGCCCTTCCTAAGAAGGACAACCCTTGATTAAACGCCAAAATAGGAGGCCACTCGGGGCGGCTAAAAACGAAGTGTATGATATTGAAACCCTTGTTATTATGGGAAGATAATTTAGTGCACAGCAGATTACTACACCGACATGACCACCTCTTATATGGGTCGTGCCGGGTAGGAATAGGACACCGTCCACGCAGTGGCGGGACGGGGTCCGGACCGTCATCGGGGAGATGTCCCCTTTCATATTTCTCATCCAGCCAAGGGCCTCGTAGTATTCATATTCCCCGGAAGATTGAGCCGGACGGGGTGTGTGATGTGCACCCCCCGGGACTTATCGGGGTTAAAACATCGATCGACATTTTGGCAGCAACTCCCCATAATCTGGATTATGCCCAGGGGAGAATAGGCTATCACCCACGGAGTGCCGGGATGAAAGCCGAGAAAAGGAGAGAGCGAACCTCCCACATTGCACATGTATGCCCTGGGGCAATGTTTGACTCTTCCCTTATAGGAGCCGGTGACACTCATGCAGTGGCAGAGCTCACCTTAGCTAAAGGGGTTTGCTCATAAATCCGACGCGGATCAGTGGAACATAAGGGAGTCTGACTCCCTTTGATTTATCCCCCGGACGGTGCTGGTGGCTCATGGGCACTCCTGGATAGGTCTGACCAAGGGGTCGAAGACTCCATTGGGTGACAGGGCAAGCTCTCGGCGCAACTAGCTTGGGAATGAAGTTCCCGGCGCGAAGGCAAGAGAGTCAGGGGGGGCCTCTCGGCGCAAGGGCAAGGAGGCCAGGTTCCCAGCGTCAAGGTGAGAGGGCCGGGGTTCCCAGCGCGATGAAGAGAAGGCCACGGAGTTCCCGGCGCGAGGAGGAATTGCTCAAAGGGGGGTTCCCGGTGCGCAGGGGAGAAGGCCAGAGGATGGGCTTCCCGGCGCGATGGCAAAGCAGCCAGGGGTGTTCCCGGCGCGGCCAATATGGAGAGGTTCCCGGCACGCGGGTAAGAAGGCCAGGGGTTCCTGGCGCGAAGGCAAGAAGGTCAGGGGTGGGGTTCTCGGCGCCAGAAGCCTTGCGCCGAGAACTATTCACCCCTTTTACTGTGCATGGGGCCGAGATGGGTGAGGGCGCCGGGATGAGTTTCAGAGTTTTACGGCACCCTGTTTTGGGTTTCTTGACGATTCAGGATAAGGTAGGTGGATTCTGTGGGATTAAAATGGATCAGGGCATCAAATTTGAACTGGATTAGGTTTGGGCTTTATAGAAACATCAGGATCGAGGAGGAATTAGGGAAGACCAAGGTCTAGAGAACCCCTGTCACCAATATTATGCAGAGCCCGGGGACAGATTTGATGTGGTCGTTCATCACCCTAGGAGCCAAGAGATGGTTGTCTCTGGACCCAGAGGTGATTTCGACAATGCTAATAGATAGAATATAAGCATCTAGAACTTCGGAGTATCATAAACCTCGGTCATTGTATAGCTTTGCCTTATCCCGGAGGCCAAGGGATGGTCTGTCCCTGGCTCTGGAGTAAGCACGGAAAGCATTTGAAAACCAAGCGAAGCGGCAGACCGATGATCAGACTGGGGAGGGGATGACATGCTACTGATTTTAAGAGGAGACAAGAAACATAGAGGATGAAGATAGAGCTTCAGAGAAACCAAAGCAGGGATGGACTGCAGCCCACCATATTTATCCATTCGACAACATTCATTGGGTGAGATACATAATGAGAAAGCAGGGGGAATACATCACTTTATCGGTGTGAAACCGGCTATAGCATTACAGGCTACATCAGAGGAGGAAGGAAGAGAGACAATCGAAGTAAAAAGACGAGCTATAGAAATGGGGGGGGGAGGGCGGAGCATTGACTCCTCTCCCTCCCCGTTGCCCACCTTCGATCAGCTTCGAAAAACCTCTTTCTCTCTTCACTCTGTTCTTCTTCAACTCTTTTCCTCTTCTCGTGGACGAGGTTGCAGGTCTCTTCTCTATTCTGTGGCTATCTCCTCTTCTCCCCGTTGTTGCCCCTCTCTTTTTTTTTCGCTGCCTCCTTCTTTTCCGAGGGGAGAGGGGGTTTTATATCTCTCCTTGGTATCTTATCGGCAGGCCTGTCCCGGCGCGCCTCAATCGAAGGAAGACTTCCCGGCGCGTGGGACTCCAGCTTCCCGACGCCGCTCTTGGGCTTCGACAAAGGGGATCCCGGTGCCACTTTTATAGGCCCATTTAGGGCTTTTTAGACTTCACATATACCTCGGCCTTTATTGGTCCTTCAAATATATCAGAACCCGAGAAGGCCCTCCATTGGTGACACAGTTTCTATTGAGATCATTCATAGATTTTCATCAGTTGGTAGACTGGGGTTTCATCGGCATTGCCATCTGAATGATGACAAAGTCGGACATCATTTCATCGGTATCGTCACCTGAACGGTGACAAGACCGGACATCAGCTTTAGCCTGAAAAGACTTCAGCCAGGTGTATAGTCTGTGGAGACTCTTCTTTTGTTCTGACTTTGCAGAAGCCTTCACAATCTTTATTTGCTGGTTCTGGATTCATTTTTATCTTTGCTCATATCACATTTGTCAATAAGCCGACATCTGACTTACTCTGACATGTTACCTGTGGATTCTCGGACGAGGCAGTAATACAGCTCTTATTGAGGTGTGATAGGAGGTCTCATCAGTCAGGTGACTGCTACTTCATCAGTGCCGCCGTCTGACTGACAATGGCACCGGACATCAGCTTGGCCGGGAAAGGCTTCAGCCGGGTAGATGGTTGACGAGCTTCATCATTGATCTTTCACTGTTGGTCTGATCTTCTCTTCAATTCTGTTTCAGCCCTTGTTCATTTTCAAGGTGTCAACAAATGCCCCCCAACTGCAGGCGGCGTAAGCGCAGAATAAGCGGCACGGGGTCTGCAGGTGCCTTTCATCATTCGAGGGTATCTTCCTCCATTTCTCTTTTAATCTAGTCCTTAGACTCTGATCATCTCATTGCAACAATATCCTGCACACATATTTTTCATTTCTTTGTTATTCTCCAATGAGTTTTCTTTTCTTTTCAGCATTTGGAGTCCTCTCGGCGCGGTGAGGGAACTGCCTCTCGGCGCAGGTGCTTCTCGGTGCGGCCCGTTGCTCATAGGCCCTCGGCGCGGCCGCTTCTCGGCGCGCCTGGAGTTCCCGACGCGAGGGGGGTCTCGGCGCGCAAAACCTCGCGCTGAGAACCCTTCTTCAGCTCTTCCTATTTAGGGCGCCGGGAAGGGGGGCTTTGCTCATTTTTACCCTGACCTCCTCTCTCCTCCTTTTCTTCTCATCGGAGCGAGCTCCGCCCTCTCTCGGCCGTTCCACTTCCTTCCGGTCTTCGTGTATTTTGCACGGTAGGAGGTTGTATTGGGATTGAATCCCTTTTTTTCTCTGGGATCACTCCCTCTTGGTGGGTGACTCCCTATTTTTCTTGGGCAGACCCCGGACAAGAGGAGATGCTGCCGAAATTTATTGAAAAATTGACTACCTCGTTGTTACATGCCTATTCATCTTCCTGATGCTTATCTTCTCATCTTTCCCTGGTTGCAGGTACTGACATGGCTTCCGGCACTTCTGCTGCGGTTTCCATGACCGTGGGGGTGAGCTCATCGGCCCAGCCGGACATATCTCGCGCTTCAATCAACTGGCTGAATGTGAATAGTCTGAGCTTTGGCTATGACCGGATTGCTACTGTCGACGAGTCCTCTGATTCCGAGACTGACACTGTGCCGTCTTCCGGAGTCTATTATTCCACAGAAGGTATTGACTTCAGGAGAGCTGCTGACTACCGTCCGGACCTGCCGAAGGATCGTCATCTGTTGCCATTTATCCGGACCTTCACCATAGGCGGAATGAGGGATCTTTTGCTTGCTCGGTCTGTGGAAGCGGCAATACTTACCGACAGAGACAGTATGAAGGGTTTTGTTTATCGAGCCCGAGCTATATATCTCCCAGGCGAGCAGCGGGACTGGAATGCCGTGCTGGGTATTTCTGAATTAGAGCCGGAGAAGAAGATGCTTACCCGGGCCCCGGAGTTCACCCCGGCGAGGTGGGACCATGCAGTCGGTCGCGTCCATCGAGAGAAGACCCACTTCGGACTGTTCCTAGCACCTGCGAAGTGGGGTTACAGGGACGAGCGATTTATTCTAAACTGTCTGGCCGTTCAATTTAAATATCAGCTAGCTGCTGGCTGGTTTGGGGATGCTAAAGTGACAGATGCCCATCTCTTCAGGGTAGGAGCAGTGGAGTTTACAGAATTTGTCTTGAAGGAATACGCCCCTCTATTGATTAGAGCTGGGGTCTATCATAGTGTATTTGCCTCCAGATTCCGCTATCCCATCTCTCGGGGATTATGTTGCGGCATGCTTGAAGTATTCTGCCCACAGTTTAACACATTCTACACAGCAGAAGGCGAGACATCCCTCGACTTCTGGAGTCTTTCGCAGCTTTCTGGTCTGCCCATAGATGGGGAGCCATATGAGGAGGTCTGTCTAGACGACTCTATAAAGGATGCCTCTGATGGAGAGGGCAGATATTCTTTCGGCTATGCATACCGGTATCTGATGAAAGCTTATCGGACCATTTGTCTGGCCTACAGCAGGGGATCTTCCAAAGGATATCAACCTCGGGAAAAGAGCAGCAGATTGAGAGTCCGTGTAGGATAGTGGATACAATACTTCTTTGGGGGTCCCTTGAAGTATGCAGACTTTCCTTCCGTGGGACCGACTCCCGGTAAGCAGATCAGGGCCCCTCGTTACAAATCAGCATTGCCAGCTTCACTGCGCCGAGCAGGTGCAGACGGCCCGAACCCAGCAGGGGTTGACCCCATCACTCATTGTGCAGCTTATCTGACCTTCTGGCTGTGCACTTTTGCTCTCCCCCAAGGGGACGAGATGACTATCAGACCGGAGGCTATATATCCGGCCTGTCAGATGGCCTGGGGGATGAGACTGTCTCTGTGCCCAGTGGCTTTGTGTTTAGTTTACAAATCATTAGGAGATTTGCATAGACATCGGGTTCCCCGTTCCTTAAGGACTGTAGGTCCATTTCATTTCTTCAATGCTTGGGTTTGCAGCATTTTCCCCGAGCTGGCCTCGAGAACTTTGCAGTCAGACACATTGCTCCCTCGGATGATTGAGTTTGCTAGCGTCGAACCCGGTCTTTTCTCAGAGCAGCTGTTTAAGATAAGGGGCAGGTTGACAAAAGTGCCTGTAGATGCTCCTGGCAGCATTCATTTTTGGAGCTTGGCAGCAGGTTCGGCTCCTTTAGTAGACCCTCAGAGGGAATGCAAAATGGAGGAGGTCGAAACTTATGTCCATCCTGTTTCGGGGGTCAACGCCACCCGGCCCATATTAGAACCAGAACTGGTCAAGTGGGCTATGGCTATTCGGCCCAGTGTATTGGTCTTCAGGAAGGGAGGCTTGCTCCTCTTGGAGCCCTATTATCCATTCCGTTTCAGCAGAAACTTTGGCTATGATCAGCATATTCCTCCATCGGTTGCCCAGTTTCCTTTGGACAGCCGTGCCAAGCATGGGTCCGCCATTGCCAGTGACGGTCGAACATGGTGGGATTTCTTTCATCGCCGAGAGGGCGTATCTTTCAGGGTCCCGACCGTTTCTAATCGTATTCCCCGTGTCACATCAGAATACATTAAGTGGTGGAATACCCGCACCAATTTCTATAAAGTTGGCATAGGCGCCTTTTGGGATGTGGCCGAGCGCTCTTTCTTAAAGCGACAATCAGGGCCTGTGTTTGAAATTGATGAGGTTCATCTGAAAAGGCTCTATTCACAGCACCAGAAGGAGGCGGAAACATATATTGCCAGGCGTCGGTCTTTGAAAGAGGAAGGTTCTGAAATACCCACTCCTGTCTTTTCTGAGATTAATGAAGACGCTTTTACAAGGGATCTGAGGCAGTTGGGCCATATAGGGGGTGTTCATTTGGATGTACAATATCCGTTCCCCCCGGAGGAGCCTCTCCCGACAGCAGCCCCCTGGAGGGGTCCAGTGGACAGGTTTCACCCTTATAGGACGTTTGTGCGGAGGGAAGACTGCACCCAGACATATTATCAGCACACTTCTTGACTTTTTGTACTGCTGAATGTTCACGGGCTATCAGTAGAGAACCCGATAGCTGGAATTCTGAATAAGCCACTTTTTGTTTCTTTTCATTATGTCGACGGCTGGTGTATGGATTATCTTGGCCTGTTTCATTGCCTCGACTTCCACGGGCATAAAGACTTGGCTGCCTTGACAGAGAAATGCCAGGCCATTGGTGACATATGCTGGCTCGTGAAGGAGGATGCTTCCCGCTCGAAGGAGGTGGCTTATCTGTATTGGCCGCTTTCCACATTTTATGATGGCCCAGCAGGTATGACCCTTTCTGTGTGCTCATGGCATCTTTCTTTCATTGCTATGTTCTGCATCTGTCGACTATGACTGCCCTTCTTGTGTCTTGCACAGATAGACCGGACATAAAGCGGCAGGGACTTTACAGGAAGATCATTGCTCAAGGTGAAAAGCCTGCCTACTTTGAAATTCCTGTAGCGGCACCTACGACCACTCCCTTGCCTCCGGGCAAGAAGAGGAAGCCTTCTGTGGTGAAAGCTGCAGTCGCCAAGGCCAAGAGGGCCAAGGTTGTTCGGGCCCAGCAGTCAGCTCCGGTTGCGACGGATGCCGGAACCCCTCTTCCAGACATCCCCTCTTTTGACGAGTTCAGGTCTCAGAGGGAGGCCGCTCAGGAACCTGCCGAGAGTGGCGGTAAATAGCTTGCAGATGCAATCTTCATTGTCTTCTTGACTGATCTTTTAAGGCGTCCTTCGAGACTGAGCTTCTCTTTATCTGATACAGCCCCGGAGCAGGTTGCAGTGCCTATGGAAAGGGACACGAGGCTGCCTTCTCCTACCCCGGCTGGCGAGGAGGAGGGTAAATGTGCTTTTTCATCTATTCAACATCTCCATTGTTGTTCTTTTTTTTGTTATATCCCTCAGAGTTCCCCTTTTGTTGAGGTGGCAGTCAGGGAGCAGACTGAGGCCATGATAGCAGCGGGAGAGTCGCCTCAGCCGCAGGAGGGTCACAGGATTCAAACAAAACGGAGCCCTATCCCGGCCAGCCGCATAATCACCCGGTCCGCATCCCGACATGCTCTAGAGGTGACCCCGCAGCATATAGCTAGTGTGGAGGTATCCTCGGGCAGCTCTGAGACCGTCCCTGATAATGAGGAGGAAGTGACTTTCAGCGACAGTGAGGAGGAAGTCCTAAAATCAGAAGCCTTGCCCGTATTTGCAAAAGGCCTTCCGCCTTTTCAGCCTCCTAAGCTGCTGATGCTATCTTCTGAGGAGGAATTGCAAGAGGAGTTTGCCGGGCTCGACACCGAGGTTGACATAACCCCTCCGTTTGTTGCTTCAACTACAGAGCTTTCTCCCCTTTTGTCTCATTTCGAGGATATAGACCCCACTTTAAAGGTAAGCTTCTCTTTTTTGTTTGCTGTTCTATTTATTTTCTTTCATTCATTGCTGAAGATCATTCTGCTTTGTCCCCAGGACCCTGTCATCACCAGCTCAGACGCGGCTGCAATTTCTATGGATGTTTCATCTGCAGACTTGGTCATCATCCCTGCTTTACCTTTAACTTGCATGGGAATTTCTGAGGTTATTCGCCCTGTGCCAGTAAGAATACAATCTTCAACTGACTTAACATCACTGGACTTGGGATCATCAGGAGAGATTTCCGTCCCTGTTAGGGCCTCAGATTTCAGAGCCGAAGCAGACCCAGCCAGGAGCTCTGCTTTTATTCCAGCCGTAGTAATGTCCATTGCGCCCGAGTCAGCAGTCCCTGCCATAGTGGCTATAGAGACTGGATTTCTGCCTCGACAGACTAGGGCGCCTTTGTTTCCATTACGAGAAAGAGCAGTTGAAGATGAAGCCCCCACTCAGGAGACCCATGAAGAGATATCTTCCTTCTTTATTGATTCTCCTCCTGCGGGTGTTCAAGCCATAATTCCTGAGGCAGTGGTAGCAGAGGAGTCTTCGGCTCGGCAGGAGAGTATAGAGAGGGACCAGCCAGCTTTCCCAGCAGATTTGTCGTCTTCGTCCTCCCGGCCGGCTATTGCGCTGTGGGCGGACATTGATAGTGAAGTGACCTTTGAAGTGATCCCCTCCGCTTCTTTTGGCTTCGCATCATCTGAGAGCTTTGTCTGGCAGAACCTGGATATGCTGCGCCAGCTGGTAGAATCTCAGCCTGGCTTGACACATTTGCAGCTGAAGGAAATTGCTGATCGCTTCACTGCCGGCCTGCAGGCCATGGGCTGCCCTTTGGACATATGGGTTCAGCGTGTTCTGCTTCTACTGAAATTCATGCATCGGAGGGATTTCCTAGCACGGACTATGACCGACAAGCTGACGGCATTGAAGTTACAGAGGTTAGAGTGCAAATCTGAGCTGGAGAAGCTGACGCTTGCCCTTGACGAATGCCAAGCTGAGCTACAGAGTGTTGTTCAGCGGGAGGAAGCTGTCCAGGACCGGATAGCCATTCTGGAAGCGGAACTCGCTGGACTTCGAGCCGAGCTGTGACAATTATCCTCTATTTGGCCACAGTCCACCAAGGAGGTGGCCTTGTTGGAGGGACGGGTGATGTCTCTCCAGGGTATGTCCGTGAAGCTTCAGGAAGAGGAGGCGCGCCTTCACGAGCTAAGAGCAGCTCCCGATGTGGGTCTTTTGACCTTTGAAGATATCTTCCGACGGCCTTGAATTATCTCTTCTTTGTTTTCTTCTGCCCTCTTTTGTGATACAGTGTCCCCTCGGGGCTCTTTATGTACTCCTCTTTTAATGAAAGGCAATCTTCGGCTTCATGTGTATCCATCTTCTTTTCTATGTGGTTTCATCACTTTGGGAAGTGGGGTAGTGGTTCTAGCAGTCCCTCCTGTGAATGGCTCGTACTTGGCAGGAGAGCGTCCACCCTTTCATAGAAAGGATGGGGAACTCGCTCCACCGCGCGACGGCATCCGGGGGGTGCTTAAACTGAACTCTGCTGGTAGCAGCAAACGTCCTTTTTGGCCATATGTGCCGCAAGGGAGACGGTTTGCGGGAATGCGAATGAAGAGGTTTAGAGCATCATCCGGAACGGGCGAATGGTCCATCCCGGGTAGGTTTCAAAGCCAGTCGGGGCAGTGTGCCAATCGACCAGTGCATGATTTCATCATCGATATTGGGATCATATCGATGCAAAGAAATCTTATAGGTTTCATCAGAGTAGACGGAAGGTCTAGACTGGGTAGAGGTTATCGCAGGTGGGACATTGAAGGGCGCGTGGTTTTCATCAGGACAGACGTAGGGTCTGAACTGGATAGGATTTCATCATTGATCGGGCGAGGTGCCGGTCGATCAATAGCTAGTTTCATCATTGATATCGGGTTCATATCGATGCAAAGAAAGTGTTATAAGTTTCATCAGAATAGACAAAAGGTCTAAACTGGTAGGGTTTTAATTAGACATGGTTTCATCACTGATCGGGCGAGGTGCCAGTCGATCAGTGGTTGGTTTCATCATCGATATGGGGCTTATATCGACGCAAAGAGTTTCATAGGTTTCATCAGTATAGACGTAAGGTCTAAACCGGACAGAGGATTTCATCATTGATCGGGCGAGGTGCCGGTCGATCAACGGTGGGACGTATGTAGAGGTGTAGGTCTCGTTAGGACAGACGTAAGGTCTATTCTAGCAGGTTTTATCGCGGGTGGGACTTCGCCAAGAAATACGTAGGTTTCATCAGGATAGGCGTAGGGTCTATCTTGGTAGGGTTTCATCGTTGACCGGGCAAGGAGCCGATCGATCAAGGGAAGGTTTAGGAGTTTGATCAGGACAGACGTAAGGTCTGAACTGGCCAGGCTTTATCAGAATGGTGACGGGTTTTATTGCCGGTGGGACATGTGAAAAGAGGGTATGTAGATTTCATCAGGGTAGACGTAAGATCTATCCCGGAAAGGCTTTATCATCGGTGGGGCATAGATCCAGATGACCGACGGAAGGCTTCATCAGTGAGGGGGAGGTAAAGGCAACGTGCCGGTTGGCATGGAACTTCTGAATTACCACATTACTGACCCAAGTGCCCTTTTGGGTTTTCACCAGAGCCAGCCCCCTCTTGCTTTTGCCCACGTGTCCTTTCGGATTTTCACGTGGCGGGGTACCCGATTTTGCCTGCAGTGCCCTTTCGGGTTTTCACCACAGCTGGGTTTTAGCCATTTTTGCCCTTGTCCAGAATGCCTGAACAAGTCTGGCGGGGTATCTCTATTTTCAACCCCATTTTTTTTATATATATACTTTTTTATCATTTTCTTTCTCTTTTCCCTTTTTCATTGTCTTTTCTGGGATCAGAACTTTCATCCTATGGACCATGGCGCCATATGTTTATTGTGGACACACAATAATTGATGTGGGTGTCAACATCAATGCAAAGGGAAATATGGTTTCATGACCTATTCAGGCGAAAGGTTTGAATAGATAGCAGCTCGGGCACGGAGCCATTTGCCGAAAATGTGAGTTTCATTGTTAATGTAGGGTCTGACATTACCGCAAAGGAATAGAGTTTCATGATCTATCCAGACGGAGGGTCTGAATCGATTCAAAGAGCAGTGTTGTGCTATGTCAGAGCGGACGGAAGGTCTACCCTGGATGGGTTTTAGCGTCGATCAGGTAGCGTGCCAATCGATCGATAGCAGGTTTCATCTTTGGTATTGGCTCATACCAATGCAAGGATTTCATATGTTTCATCAGGATAGACGTAGGGTCTAAACTGGATAGGTTTTATCATTGATATTGGGCGAGGTGCCGATCGATCAATGGCGGGTTTCATCATCGGCATTGGATTTATACCAATGCAAGGAGTTCATGGATTTCATCAGGATAGACGGAAGGTCTAAACTGGATAGGTTTCATCATAGATCGGGCAGTGTGCCAATCAATCAACAGCGGGTTTCATCACGGCAGGACGTAAAGAGACATGTAGATCTAGTCGGAATAGACGTAAGGTCTAAACCGGACAAGGTTTTATCGCTGATCGGGTAGTGTGCCGGTCGCTCAGTAGCTGGTCTCGTGGTGGTGGGCTTATTATCGAGGGAATTTTTTCTTGAGCAATGCATGAAGGCTTCACCAGAATAAACGTAAGGTCCATTCCGGATGGGTTTAATCGTTGATCAGGCAAGGCGCCGGTCGATCGACGAGGAGTTTTATGGTGGGAGGTGAGGCTTTCTTTGGAATCACCACATTACCGACCCAAGCGCCCTTTCGGGTTTTCGCCGGAGCCAGCCCCCTCTTGCTTTTGCCCACGCGCCCTTTCGGGTTTTCACGTGGCGGGGTACCCAATTTTGCCTACAGTGCCCTTTCAGGTTTTCACCACAACTGGGTTTTAGCCATTTTTGCCCTTGCTCAGAACGCCTGAACAAGTCTGGCGGGGCATCTCTATTTTTAGCCCCTATTTTGTTATCTTCTATTCTCTCTTCCTCTCTCTTTTTTTAGAGGGTGAGAGGTCGGAATGCCATTAGATCAAGATAAGGGGTGGCTTGGCTAGGGCGGAGTGCCTGTTAGACCAAGAAAGGGTAGCCTGGCTAGGGCGGAGTACCGCTAGACCAAGGAAAGGGTAGCTCGGTTAGGGCGGAGTGCCGCTAGACCAAGAAGAGGGTAGCTTGGTTAGGGCGGAGTGCCGCTATACCAAGAAATGGGTAGCTCGGCTAGGGCGGAGTGCCGCTAGACGAAGAAAAGGGTGTAGCTTAGCTAGGGCGGAGTGCCGCTATGCCAAGAAATGGGTAGCTCGGCTAGGGCAGAGTGCCGCTAGACCAAGGAAAGGGTAGCTTGGCTAGGGCGGAGTGCCGCTAGACCAAAAAAAGGGTGTAGCTTGGCTAGGGCGGAGTGCCGCTATACCAAGAAATGGGTAGCTCAGCTAGGGCGGGGTGCCGCTAGACCAAGAAAAGGGTGTAGCTTGGCTAGGGCGAAGTGCCGCTATACCAAGAGAAGGGTATAGCTTGGTTAGGGCGAAGTGCCGCTAGACCAAGAGGGGGCAGCTCAGTTTAGGGCGGAGTGTCGCTAGACCAAGAAAAGGGTAGCTCGGCTAGGGCGGAGTGCCGCTAAACCAAGAAGAGGGTAGCTTGGTTAGGGCGGAGTGCCGCTAGACCAAGAGGGGGTAGCTCGGTTTAGGGCGGAGTGCCGCTAGACCAAGAAAGGGTAGCTCGGCTAGGGCGGAGTGCCGCTAGACGAAGAAAAGGGTAGTTTTGCCTGATCACTCGGGGAATGCCGGTTGTGCTGTGTGATACAGCTTTAGATGTCTTCTGTTGAGTGGTGAGAATTGGATTTCCCCTCGATGGTTAACAACCACGTAGGCCCCTCCTTCGTAGACCCTCTTTATCACATAAGGACCTTCCCAATTAGCATTCAGCTTTCCTTTTGGGTTGGACGCCATGACTTCTTTTTTCTTGACCATGACGAGGTCACCTTTCTTGAATTCTCGTCCTCTTACGAGTTTGTTGAATGCAGTGGCCATGCGGGCCTGATACATTTGGATACTCATCTGAGCTCGGAGGCGCTTCCCTTCCAATTTAGCCAATTCTTCTAGTCTTCTTTCTGTATTGGTCTGTTCGCCACGGGCCAGGCCATATTGGACTGCCACTCTGAGTGATGGGACTTCCAGCTCTAGCGGAACCACTGCCTCTGAGCCGTATACCAGCGAGTATGGTGAGCACCCTGTAGGTGTCTTGAAGACAGTGCGGTATGCCCACAGAGCTTCATACATTTTCTCTTCCCAGTCCTTATTAGAACTGACGACCTTGGCCAGCAAGGTGCAGAGAGTCTTGTTAAAAGCTTCTGCCAATCCGTTTGCCTGTGGATTGTAAGGAGTGGAAGTCCTCCATTCGATCTTATACTTCTCAGCAAGCCGATAGACCTTCTGATTTTTGAAATGACTTCCATTGTCGGATATTATTCGGCTGGGGATCCCGAACCGGAAGATAATGTTCTGCTTGATGAATCTGGCGACCAGTTCACCAGTCACTTCTCTTAATGCTATAGCCTCCGCCCATCGGGAGAAGTAATCTGTTATGGCCAGTATGTACTTATGTCCGGCCGAGGAAGTCGGCAGTGGCCCGACTACATCAGTTCCCCATTGTACAAATGGCCAGCTGGGAACTGTAGGGTGCAGAGTCGTAGGAGGCTTTCTGGGCACAGTAGAATGCTCTTGACATTTCTGGCATGATTTTGCAAATTTACAGTAGTCTTCAAACATGGTGGGCCAATAGTAGCCCAGCTTCTTGATTTCTATCTTCATCTTGGGACCAGCCTAGTGGGCACCTGCTGTCCCAGCATGTGTCTCTTTCATCGCTTGCCAGGCTTCCTCAGTGGACAGACAGCGGAGTAGAATCTTTTTGCGTGCATCTGCCATTATTCAGAATAAAATTCCATTCCTGAGTTCATAAGAATATTTGATTCTCAGGAGTTTCATCTTTTCTTCTCTTTTCTGCGGCAGCTGTTGGTGTACCAACCACTGCAGCAAGTGCTGTCTCCAATCAGACGCTTGTTCTGTGCTGGTGGTGGCAACTTCATCTTCTTCGGGGCACCCTTCTAGCATACTGGGGACTTGCCGCCGGTTCATAACGACAATGTTCAGTGTCTTATTTGGTGGGACTGCTAGTCAGCTGGCTAGCTTCGCCAGTGCATCAGCCTGGGCATTGTGTCCACGGCCCACATGCTTGAGCTCAATATGGTAGAATTTCGCCATGAGGCGCATAGCTTTTTGGTGGTAGGAATTCAGTTCTGGCTTCCGCACTTCGAACTCCCCTTGGATCTGTTTTATTATCAACATTGAATCCCCGAATACTTGAAGCATTTGGATACCCATGTTGAGCCTGATATATAGCCCGATTATCAGAGCTTCATACTCGGCCTCATTATTGGTGCAGGGCTTGTTTATAGAACATGAAGTATGCACGACCTCCCCTTCTGGTGATTTCAGCACAATACCGGCTCCAGCCCGTATTCTGGTCTTTCCATCGGAGTCTGTCTCTGTTCTAGATGCTCCATCAAAGAATAGTTGCCACATAACTGACTGAGCCTGGCAGGCCTCGAGTGTCTTATCATCGGGTAACTCAGTCCCTAGCATATCATTTTCCGGCACAGGATGCTCTGCGAAGAAATCAGCCATGGCATGTCCTTTTATCGCCCTCTGGGGTATATAGGTAATATCGAATTCCATCAGGATCACTGTCCATTTGCCCAACCGGCCCTTCAGTACTGGCTGAGTCAATATGTATTTGAGCGGATCTGCTGCAGATATCAATCTGACTTCATGTGACAACATATAGTGTCGGAGCTTCTTGACAGCAAAGACTAGTGCCAAGCAGGTCTTTTCTATGTAGCTATAGCTTTCTTTAGTTTTAATCAGCCTCCTACTCAGGTAGTACAAGGCTTGTTCTTTGCCTTCTTCATTCATCTGTGCCAGCATCGCCCCCAAGGAACAGTGTGTGGCTGCGATGTATAGTATTAAGGGCCTGCCCTTAACGGGTGCCCCCAGCACTGGAGGGGTCTTGAGATATTCTTTCAGCTTCTCAAAGGCTTCCTGACAGCCATCGTCTCAGAGGAACGGCACATCTTTCATCATGAGCTTGTGAAAGGGGTGGCATCTTCCCGACAGATTTGATATAAATCGTCGGATATAGGCTAGACGCCCTTGCAGAGATCTCAGCTCGGGCAGATTCCTTGGTGGAGGGAGCTCCTGGATAGCCTTAATCTTGGATGGGTCAATTTCAATGCCCCTATGACGGACAATAAAACCGAGGAATTTTCCACTGGACACGCCGAAGGCGCACTTCATAGGATTCATCTTGAGCTCATATTTGCGCAACCTCTGGAATACTATCCTTAGGTCTTACAAATGGTCTTCTCTTCTGCTGGTTTTTACTACCAGATCATCAATGTAGCACTCTACTTTCTTGAAGAGCAAATCATCAAAGATTTTTGTCATAGCTCTTTGATAGGTAGCGCCGGCATTCTTAAGACCAAACGGCATCCTTTTGTAGTGGAATATCCCCTTCGGGGTACGGAATGCAGTGTGCACTCTGTCTTCCTCAGTAATCCAGATTTGGTTGTATCCGGATGACCCATCCATAAATGATAGGGCTTCATGACCAGTAGTCGCATCGATCATCACTTCAGTGATTGGCACTGGGAAATCATCTTTCGGGCAAGCCTTATTAAGGTCCCGGAAATCAACACATATTCTGATATGCCCATTCTTCTTCTTTACGGGCACTATATTGGCTAGCCATGTAGTATATTGGTTCTCTTCAACAAAGCCCACATCGATTAGCTTGTCAACCTCTTTGTTAATCTGATTTATTAATTCAGGGCGCATTCTCCTGGAAGGCTGCTTTACAGGGCTAGCCTCTGGGTTTATTGCCAATCGGTGCTGTGCCACATCAGAACTCAGTCCCGGCATTTCATCATATGTCCATGCAAAGCAGTCTCGGAATTCCTTCAAAACTGTATATATTGTTCCCTGGCAGCTGGCTCCAACAGTGCACTGAGGAATGTCGGCCTTGGCTCATCTGCGGTCCCCAGATTTATTTCCACAAGCTCATCGACGGTGGCCTGACCTCCATCTTCGACCTCGGGCGGGGCTTCTTGCAAGTCAATGAAGCCTCCCGGGATATAATCTTCTTCAGTCTCATGATTCTCTATTTCATCCTACTGGTCATCAGCGGGTGCTGGCTCATCATATACGGCCAATATTGTTGGATTCTGTTCATTCTGCCCCGAGGATGTGACTGGCTCAGTAGGAAACTCAAAAATGGAGTCTTCCGCCCTTAGAGGCTCTTCTGAGGCAGGCTCTCCCGAGGGATCATCATTCTGTAGGGCCCAGACTTCTTCTAGAATGTGCTCAAACTCCAGGCATTCCCTCAGCTCTTTGGCTATTTGGTCTTCATCCGGGGTTCCCGTATCAAACTTTGCTTCAGCATGGAACAGATCCTCTTTGCAAGGTAGGTCTTCCTAGTACCAATCTTTCTTTGTTTCATCATATGTCCCCATCTCCGGCTGACCGTCTGGGGCTTCATTGTTCATTACAGACTGATAAATGATTTCTTCATCTTCCGAGGGGTACTTGTCATATCCCACCTCGGGAGGGTCTTCATGCTCGCAGGAGACAGAGATGATGTCCACCTCAGCTTCATAGTATTCTTGAAGGGTATAACCCAATCCCGGGTGCTGAGTGATCTTCCTCAGTTCTTTATTATCCCGAGGCGGATCCCATAGCTCCTGGAACGCCTTCTTTTGGGCAACAGGTTGTAGTGATGGCATCTGCATCTTAGAGAACATCTGTGAAACCCGTTGGGTAGTATAATCCAAGCCTGTAATCGGCACCATCCGGTTTGCAGCTTCTTCAGGGACCATGCAGTCTTGATCATCTTCCTCGACTGACTCCCCGGTATAGAATATAATAGGAGGCTCGCAGAAGCGAGGGACTTCCATAGTCTTTAATGGTAGCACCGTCTGGTACTCTATGCTGGCAATGGGCTTGACTAAACCCTGCGGAACCTCCACCTGTGTGTACTTTTCTTTCATTTCTTCGCCGGTATCATCCGGGTGAATGCTAGGAGGGGTGATCCGAGCAAAGTCACCAGCATAAGAGATGTGAGATACCTCATGCTTTTAATATAGCCCTTTGGTGGCGGTGGAGACCAATTTCTTGCCTTTGTCACCGGCTTCTTCTGCTCGACCCCAGCCTCTTTCTCTTCACCCTTTTGCAACACCTCCGTGTAGTAGGATGCATCGAGCATATGGCACTCGAATACTTCGAAGGGATGCAGATCCGCAAACACCCTTTCTTCTTTTCCTTTGTGGCAGTATTTGATGCACTGATGTAGCGTTGATGGCACTATTTGATATTCATGCAGCCACGGTCTCCCCAGCAGGGCCTTATACGTAGTGTTGGAGTCGATTACATAGAATCGTACCACGGTAGTGAGGTCCCCCAATGTGAGGTTGAAGTCAGCTACCCCAAGAGGTGTCTCACATTTCTGGTTGAATCCTGTAATTTTCATATCTCTGACTTTGGTAAGTTGAAGATCAAAGTAATATTTCTGATAGATGCGGTATGGGAGAATGTTCACGGCAGCCCTGGGATCTATCAGTATCCTGCTCAGTGGCTGACAGTTCAGGGAGCCCCTCATATACAGCGGTATGTTATGGCCGGAATTCGGAATCAGCATGTCATCCTCTGTGAATGTGACTGACGGCCCAGAATTCACTTCTGTCAAGAGTGCCTCATACTGTGCCGGTGACTGTAGGGCATCAACAATCGCTTGGCGAGCTTCTTCACTCAGAGAGAGAATCTCCCAGATGGAGAATCTGGTAGGGAGCTTCTTTAGCATTTTCATGATCCGACTGCCCACCCTGACATTAGACAGTCTCATTTCTTCCGCCCATCGGGGCTTTGGAGGTTCATGTGGTGCCCGTGGCCTCTGCTGCCCAGTGCTGGTTTCATCCTCTGGATTGATTTCTTGGGGGGCTTCTTCTATAGAAACGGCCTCTGGTGCCATCGGAGAGTTATCCTCTTTTTTCTCATTCTATTTGTAGGCTACAGATGCCGATTGCTGAGGTCTCTTGCCTTTATCTGGCCCAGCCTGTGTCGACTGCCCCTTTTCCAGACTGGACAGAAATTCCAGAAATGTTGGAGTTTGACCTCCTTTCTTCTTTTCTTGGTACAAGCTGGCAGGGGGAGGAACCTGGACACCTCGTACCTCCGGTTCGGGAATCTGGTAGGGCTGTTCCCCTCTGAACATAATGTTATGATTAGCTGGTGGTGGGCGCCCCCATCTTTTCCCAGAACGTGTTGCATGGGCTGAGGTTGAGGCCTCGGCATGGTTGGCTTCTAGCGGGGCATTTGATGTTTCATCCTCATCATTCTCTCCGGGCTAGGTAAAGAGTGCCGATAGGGTGTTACATTGTACTGTCACGACCCTCTTTCCCTTTTTGGACTTGGGCCGTCTCTTCTTTTTCTGGGAATTTGGCTTTATTGGCTCCTGCCCCCAGAAGGGTTCAGTCTCAGCTTTTTCTTGTTCTGCCTCTGACTGCTCTTTAATTTTCAAGTCTTTGAGCTATTCCAAGAGTATACAGTCTTTCACCAGCAGGTGTTTGGGCTTTCTCTGCTCATAATCATCAAGCTCATTAATGTACTGCTGCAGACGCCTGGCTGCAGGACTTACTTCTTTATGTGCAGGTAGGGGAACCTGTTTCCTCCGGTTGTGAGTGGGGATCCGGATGATTGGCCCTGTCTCAGCTGTGCGCCATACTGGCTTTACTGGAGGCGGTTCGGGTCTTGGTGTGACACCGCGGATAACTGCTCCACTGTTATTGGCTGCGGGAGTCTTCTTTCTGTTCTTTATGGGTTTCATCTGCCATCCTTCCTGATCCTTCAGTGGGGTGAGGAAGCAAGCTTCATAAGTATGCCTGGTACATTCTTCAACGGCCTCCTTAGGCAGCTGCTGGTAGACTGAAATCATATTGGCGGCCATTCTTAAGACCGGAGGCTCATGTGGACGGGGTGGCTCCACTTGGTAATCTCCTAGCTGTAGCTCCCCCTTTTTGGCCATGCCTTCCATAATATCTTTGAAGACGTAGCAATCTTCAATTGCGTGCCCCAGCGTGCGGTGATATGGACAGAACAGTGGATCACCTTTCTTTGCCACGTCCTCGGGTCTCTTTGGCTCAGGCAATGTTACCTTGTTGAACTTGTATGCCCAGTTGAATAGTGCGGCTGTCTTATCTTTCGGAAAAGAGTATGGCTTTCTCATTTTGTTTCTCAGAGAGACCTTATCTTTTCTTTCTGCTGTGTCTGCTGGCGGGGGAGCTTCATCTGCCCCCTTCTTCCCTTTCTGTTGCTCGAAGGTTCTGAAATCGACGGTGTTAGCCTCAGAGTGCGATGGTCGTCGATCATTAGATTTCCCTTTCGGCACAGTTGGAGCATTGGCCGTCAGACGCTTGGACAGGAACGTCTCGACCTCCGCCACAATATTGTTCAGCCGGTCAAATGTTCTGACATCTGCACCAATCATCTTTTCCAGTACCTCTCTCCTGAGGCTCTGCTTACATATTTGCACTGCATCTTCTTGATGAGGAGGTCTTCTGCATCTCATAGCTAAGTTCCTCCACCTTTTGATGTAGTCCAGTGCTGTTTCATCTTGCTTTTGCCTGGTTGCATATAGTTCTGCTATTGTAATTTCTCTTTCCGTGACGTGAAATCTGTCGCGGAACTTTCTTTGCATATCAGGCCAATCGGCCACTGACCCAGCCGGCAGGCTTGAATACCATTCAAAAGCTATCCCGGTGAGGGATGAGCCGAAGAATTTGAGCAGATAAGCTTCATCAGCTGCCAAGTCACCCATAATGGTGGTATAGTAAGCTATGTGCTCCCTGGGAGAGCCCTGGCCATTAAATTTTTTAAATTTCGACGGCTTACTGACGCCTGGAGGTAGTCTCTTAGCAGCATACTGGGGAGGATATGGTACCTTGTACACATCGTAGGTGCTAGCATCATCACCAGTCTTCTCAGATAGCTTCATCTCCACAATTCTTTCAATCATCAGCTTGTGGGCTATGGCTGGATCTATGTTTTCCGGGAAGAAGTGAGCTTGTTGCTGACTGTAAGGAGTTGTAATCACATTTGCGCGCAAGGTAGGCGCGGCAGGCTGCGTCTGAGATACAGAGGGCTGAGCTACTGTCTGCTGCAGAACGGGTTGGCTCAGTGCTTTGCCCTTATCAGCCGGGAGAGGATTAGCTGGGATAGCCATTTCTGTTGAGCTGGCAGTCTGCCCCACCGGCTCGGCTTGCTTGGAGACCGGTGTAGCTTCATGCCTCTCATTTAGCTGTCTTCTGAGAGCATTGATCTCTTGTTGATATCTTCTAAACATCATCTGGATCATGGGATCCAGGGTTGACGGGATCTGTAGATCTTCTGATGTCCCTTCTGCATCATCAACGAAGGGATTATCTTCCTCTTCCGCTGTCACCACATTAACTGTCATAGTGGTGATCTTGCAGGCTTCAACATTAGTCTTCATCTTATCTTTTGCCGCCTGTCATCTTCTTGTGATGGGGCCTGGTCTGGTTGCCAGTATGAGTAGTTCGTCTGGCTGAGTTGGTAACATCTCCTGCCCCCTGGCAAGTCCGGCCATGTTACAGGCGAAGATCTGCATTTTTCCCTTCTGCCTGTGGACTTTTCTCTTCACCTGGTCGGGGTATTTGAGTCGGTCAAAGACCGATATTCTTTCTTTAGCTTCTTCCCTGTATAGGTCTTCTTTCCCATATCCGACTCTGTGGCCTTCTTCATAATCATTGGAATCGGAGGAAGAGACTCCGAGCATCACTTCTTGAAGGGTTTCTTCTTCTTCTTCATCCATGGTGCCCAAGGCACGGGATAATCTTTGCTGCCCGAGGGCGGAGTTCCCCAGGTAGTGAAAGTAATCTTGAGCCACTTGTTTCATCTCCTCTTGATTGTGCCTTCGCGGCTCTGGTTGGAGCATCAATCTTTCCTGGCCTTTTTGCTGATAAGCCAGCCTCTCCACCTGAGCAGTCAAGTGCTCGGCTTTGCAGTATTTGAATATATCGGCCTGTCTGGCACAGGCTCTTGGTCTTCTTGGCACGACAACAGTGACTGGTTCACTTATTCTCATTTTCTCTTCCTCCCTGAACCTCCTGTTCCCATCCTGGTAGCGGTTGGCAGCAGCATCATAGTTCTTCCTTTCCCATCTTTTGCCCCCAGCCATGGGGTGGGTGACCATGCGGTCTTCCTTTTGCTCATATCTTCTGCCCCTCATCCTGGGGCGAATAGTAGTCAGATTTCTTCCTTCATTCTCTTTCTCATCTCTCCTACCCCGAGCCCTGGGGTGAACAGCAACATCATTTCTTATGTCTTTTCCTTCTCCTCTTCTGCTTCCTGCCCTAAAGCGGGCAACAGTGGTATCAGCAATGTTTCCTTCATCTTGAGCTAGGACCCAGCTCTGGATTTTCTTCGGCCGCCAGATCTGCCTGAACTTGGGCGGCTTTGGTGCCAGTGGCTTTCTATCCTCCTCTTTCATGTCGGCCCTCCTGGTAGCTAGTACCCGGAATCTGTTGGTAGTAGGCACCATCGGGACGATCACGTCCGGCTTGACCGCCCTTGGGCAACCATTGAGGTTTGCCCGGACATCTCCAATCAGCATTGTCTTTCCTGAGTTGGATATTCGACGACCCGCAGCAGTGGATTGGGCTCTCCTGTCGGATCTCCTCCTTCTTCCAGCAGCGGCAGAGGGTGCGCTCCCTTTCGCCTCGTGATGGACGAAGCAGGACACGACTTCTGGAGTATCTTTCATCACCTGGCTTATCTTGGGGCCGGTAGCCTGCGGTGAAGTTTCGACAACAATTTTTTGCTCCTGGTTGTCGATCTCGAGCAGGTCAGTGAAGATAAGGCCCAGGCAGTTGGGCATCCCGACAGCAGGCGGCATCGATCTGAACGACAGAGGTACCGCCAGGTAGCCTTCTCGAACATGCACATCGACCGCTTGTTGATCAAAGCATACAGATATGATTCCAGCCGTCATCGTAGCTTCCTGAAAATAGAGAAAGCACACAAAATCAAAAATTAGAGGAGGGGGCCCACTGGGCCTCCTATTTTGGCGTAGAGATGAAGGGAGACTCGGTCCCACCGGGCGTGCCAGACTTGTGGACGTGGGATCTATTTCGCTTATTATTATTATTATTTATTTATTTATTTGGTTTATTAGGCGTGCCAGTCACCGGGGTGACAATTTTATTATGCGCTCAATCTGACTCAATCAGTCAATTGTGAAGTCCGAGTCGGGACCAAAAGTTCGCCATACCATAAAGGCTATGACGTTAATTACGCCCTTCCTAAGAAGGACAACCCTTGATTAAACGCCAAAATAGGAGGCCACTCGGGGCGGCTAAAAACGAAGTGTATGATATTGAAACCCTTGTTATTTTGGGAAGATAATTTAGTGCACAGCAGATTACTACACCGACATGACCACCTCTTATGTGGGTCGTGCCGGGTAGGAATAGGACACCATCCACGCAGTGGCGGGACGGGGTCCGGACCATCATCGGGGAGATGTCCCCTTTCATATTTCTCATCCAGCCAAGGGCCTCGCAGTATTCATATTCCCCGGAAGATTGAGCCGGACGGGGGGTGTGTGATGTGCACCTCCCGGGACTTATCGGGGTTAAAACATCGATCGACATTTCGGCAGCACCTCCCCATAATCTGGATTATGCCCAGGGGAGAATAGGCTATCACCCACGGAGTGCCGGGATGAAAGCCGAGAAAAGGAGAGAGCGAACCTCCCACATTGCACATGTATGCCCTGGGGCAATGTTTGACTCTTCCCTTATAGGAGCCGGTGACACTCATGCAGTGGCAGAGCTCACCTTAGCTAAAGGGGTTGCTCATAAATCCGACGCGGATCAGTGGAACATAAGGGAGTCTGACTCCCTTTGATTTATCCCCGGGCCGGGTCTGGTGAATCATGGGCATCCCTGGCTTGGTTTGATCAAGGTGCCAGGGGTTCAATTGGAGGGCAGAGGAGGCTCTCGGGGCAGCTTAGGTGTGCATATAGGTTCCCGGCGCAAGAACTACCACGCCGGGAAGGGTTCTTCGTGAGGCGCTATTCTAGGGGCCGGGAAGCTGGCACAAAGGAAGCTCTCGGCGTGAAGGTCGAGTGGCCAGGGGTTCCCAGCGCGCCCAAGAAATAGGGTTCCCGGCGCCAAGGTGGAGTGGCCAGGGGGTAGGTTCTCGGCGCGCAGGGGAGAAGGCCAGGGGATGGGCTTCTCGGCGCAATGGCAAAGAAGCCAAGGGGGGTTCCCGGTGCGCAGGGGAGAAGGCCAGAGGATGGGCTTCCCGGCGCGATGGCAAAGCAGCCAGGGGGGGTTCCCGGCACGGCCAATATGGAGAGGTTCCCGGCGCGAAGGTAAGAAGGCCAGGGGTTCCTGGCGCGAAGGCAAGAAGGTCAGGGGTGGGGTTCTCGGCGCCAGAAGCCTTGCACCGAGAACTATTCACCCCTTTTACTGTGCATGGGGCCGAGATGGGTGAGGGGACCGGGATGAGTTTCAGAGTTTTACGGCACCCTGTTTTGGGTTTCTTGACGATTCAGGATAAGGTAGGTGGATTCTGTGGGATTAAAATGGATCAGGGCATCAAATTTGAACTGGATTAGGTTTGGGCTTTATAGAAACATCAGGATCGAGGAGGAATTTGGGAAGACCAAGGTCTAGAGAATCCCTGTCACCAATATTATGCAGAGCCCGGGGACAGATTTGATGTGGTCGTTCAT
The DNA here is from genome assembly GCA_022559845.1 of Amorphophallus konjac. Classification (NCBI taxonomy): domain Eukaryota; kingdom Viridiplantae; phylum Streptophyta; class Magnoliopsida; order Alismatales; family Araceae; genus Amorphophallus; species Amorphophallus konjac. The sequence continues at coordinate 460,265,554 of CM040121.1, read as the reverse complement.
CACCCTAGGAGCCAAGAGATGGCTGTCTCTGGACCCAGAGGTGATTTCGACAATGCTAATAAACAGAGTATAAACATCTAGAACTCCGGAGTATCATAAACCTCGGTCATTGTATAGCTTTACCTTATCCCGGAGGCCAAGGGATGGTCTGTCCCTGGCTCTGGAGTAAGCACGGAAAGCATTTGAAAACCAAGCGAAGCGGCAGACTGATGATCATACTGGGGAGGGGATGACATGCTACTGATTTTAAGAGGAGACAGGAAACATAGAGGATGAAGATAGAGCTTCAGAGAAACCAAAGCAGGGATGGACTGCAGCCCACCATATTTATCCATTCGACAACATTCATTGGGTGAGATACATAATGAGAAAGCAGGGGGAATACATCACTTTATCGGTGTGAAACCGGCTACAGCATTACATGCTACATCAGAGGAGGAAGGAAGAGAGACAATCGAAGTAAAAAGACGAGCTATAGAAATGGGGGGGGGGGAGGGGGAGGGCGGAGCATTGACTCCTCTCCCTCCCCGTTGCCCACCTTCGATCAGCTTCGAAAAACATCTTTCTCTCTTCACTCTTTTCTTCTTCAGCTCTTTTCCTCTTCTCGTGGACGAGGTTGCAGGTCTCTTCTCTATTCTGTGGCTATCTCCTCTTCTCCCCGTTGTTGCCCCTCTCTTTTTTTTTCGCTGCGTCCTTCTTTTCCGAGGGGAGAGGGGGTTTTATATCTCTCCTTGGTATCTTATCGGCAGGCCTGTCCCGGCACGCCTCAATCGAAGGAAGACTTCCCGGCGCGTGGGACTCCAGCTTCCCGGCGCTGCTCTTGGGCTTCGACAAAGGGGATCCCGGCGCCACTTTTATAGGCCCATTTAGGGCTTTTTAGACTTCACATATACCTCGGCCTTTATTGGTCCTTCAAATATATCAGAACCCGAGAATGCCCTCCATTGGTGACACAGTTTCTATTGAGATCATTCATAGATTTTCATCGGTTGGTAGACTGGGGTTTCATCGGCATTGCCATCTAAAATGATGACAAAGTTTAGACATCATTTCATCGGTATCGTCACCTGAACGGTGACAAGACCGGACATCAGCTTTAGCCTGAAAAGACTTCATCCAGGTGTATAGTCTGTGGAGACTCTTCTTTTGTTCTGACTTTGCAGAAGCCTTCACAATCTTTATTTGCTGGTTCTGGCTTCATTTTTATCATTGCTCATATCACATCTGTCAATAAGCCGACATCTGACTTACTCTGACATGTTACCTGTGGATTCTCGGACGAGGTAGTAATACAACTCTTATTGAGGTGTGATAGGAGGTCTCATCAGTCAGGTGACTGCTACTTCATCAGTGCCGCCGTCTGACTGACAATGGCACCGGACATCAGCTTGGCCGGGAAAGGTTTCAGCCGGGTAGATGGTTGACGAGCTTCATCATTGATCTTTCACTGTTGGTCTGATCTTCTCTTCAATTCTGTTTCAGCCCTTGCTCATTTTCAAGGTGTCAACAGGTGTTCTTCATCTGTATAAAATAAGCTGCTGGGGCCTTCGACTTGCGCCACCTCCCATGCCTTGAGAGGTTCGACAACAAGAGGGTCGAGGCTGGCTATTGGTTTGATGAGACCCTCAGGGATCTTGATGTGGCCGCGGCGTTGGTCCACCTTGGCTTGATTGGCTTCAGGGTAGACGGAAGGAGGTGCAATTCTGCCGATGTCCCCTGTGATAGCAATATGCGACACCGCCTCGGGGCTCACATACCCTGGCGGTGGCGGTGGGAACCAGTTATCACCAGAGGTCCCTTCTATTGACTTGGCGGGAGTCTTCGTCTTGGAAGTCCCCCGGGGTTGTTTCATGTATAAGGGGGCATCCAGCAGCCGGCACTCAAATACTTCAAATGGGTTGAGGTTAGCAAATATTCTCTCCTCCTTCCTATCATGCTTGTACTTAATACACTGATGCAATGTGGATGGCACCACTAAATTTTCATGCAGCCAAGGGCGGCCAAGCAATGCTTTGTACGAGGTGTTGGAGTTGATAACATGGAACTGAACCCTAGTAGTGAGATCTACCATGGTGAGGGTGAATTCCGCCACTCCGAGCGGGACCTCGCATTTTTGGTTGAAGCAGGCGATATGCATATCTCCAACTTTTTTAAGGTGCACATTGAAGTAATACTTCTGGTATACCCTGTAGGGAAGTATGTTAACAACTGCACCCGGGTCTATCAGGATTCTGTTCAGTTGCTGGCTATTTAGATGCCCCCTCATATACAAGGGTCTGTTATGACTGGTGGTAGGCAGAAGCATATCTTCTTCAGTGAAGGCTACATTCGCCCTTGGCAGTGTATCGGCCAGACAAGCCTCGTATTGGGCCGACGTCTGCAAGGCGGTAATAATCGTTTACCGGGTCTCCTCACTCAGGGAGAGGATTTCCCAAACATTGAATCTTACCTGGAGCTTCTTCAACAATTTTACTACCTGACTATCTGCTCAGACATTGGATAGATTCATTTCTTCTGCCCACCTGGGCTTGAGAGTGTCTTGAACTGCGGCCCCTGATGGGCCTGCTTCATCAAAACCCAATTCAGCATCTTTTTGCGGGGCGTCATCTTGTTGCCGTTCCCCATCGCCCACAGTCGGGCTGGCTTCATCTTCATCTGGAATACCTGAGGGTTGTCGAAGTTGCGAGGAAGTGCCGCCTGCTGTAGGGCTGGCATCCTGACATGACCGCTTGCCTTTGGACATCTTCAAAAATTCGAGGAAGGAGGGGACGCCAGTGTTGCCCCCGGTCTTGTTATACAGCCCTACTAGGGGAGGGATCTGAATTCCCTTGACCTCTGGAGGGGGTATCTTATAGGGTTGCTCCCCTCTGAAGATAATGTTGTGGTTGGCAGGCGACTGACGCCCCCATTTTCGGCCCGACCGAGTGGGCCGCGGTCGTGGCTTCAGCTGCAGGTATAAAGCATACCTCCTCATCATCTTCCTCACTGGGCAGATTGAAGGGGGCAGAAAGGGTATTGCAGGAGAACACCGCCCCCTTCTTGGCCTTGCGGGCCTTCTTCTTCTTCTTCTTTTGTTCTTTCTGATCTCTGGCTGGCACCTGCCCCCAGAACAGGCTACCATCCTTTTCTATTGCTCCGTCAGCCTCTTCTTTTTGTTCCAGGGAGGGCTGTTCCAGTTCTTGCCACGGGACATGGTCCCTTACTAGCAAAGGCTTCAGCTTGGGCTACTCGTACTCGTCTAAGCCATTGATGTAGTCCTGAAGTTGCCAGACCTCTGGACTAATTTCTTCGACTGTCGGCAACGGAGCCTATTTCTTTCGGTTGAAGGTAGGTATCCTGATTATCGCAGGTGAGTTAACCCACAAGGGCATTTTTACCTGAGGAACGGGTTGCGGGGTGACGCCACGAACATGTGCCCCTGCCTTCAGATGAGGTGTGGCTTTCTTCTTGGTCTTCGCAGGGACTTGTTGCCATCCCTGTTGTTCTTTCATTGGCATTAGAAAGTACGCCACATAAGTGTGCTGCGTGCTGGCCTTTGCGACTTCTTCAGGAAGTGCCTAGTACAGGGAAATCATATTGGCTGCAGCTCTCCTTAAAGGCGCTTCATGCGGTTGTGGAGGGTCAACCTTGTATTCTCCCAACTCTATTTCCTCTTTCTTCACCATGCCTTCGATGATGTCCTTGAACACATAGTAGTCCTCAATCGGGTGCCCCAACATCTGGTGGTAGAGGCAGAATCTTGGGCTGTCTCTTCTTTTTAGGTCCTCCGGCCTTTTTGGCTCAGGCAGGGTGACCTTGTCGTACTGGGTGACCTAGTCAAATAGGATCTTAGTCTTTTTTTTCAGAAAAGAGTAGGCCTTCTTCATTTTGTCCCTGAGTGAGGGACCTTCTTTCTTGTCTTCTATTTTATCGGGCTGAGGTGTAGCTGCCTTTTTGCCCTTATCTTTCTGCTGTTCAAACCCCTTGAGATCGAGAGTGTTTGCTTCTTTAGGCACCGTGCATCGTTCCACTGCCTTTGCCTTCTGTATGGTAACAGCAGTTGACATAGGGGCGGGCCTTGCCAGGAAAGCCTCCACCTCAGCCACCACATTGTTCAAGCGGTCGAACGACCGAATTTCCATGCCAATCATCTTCTCCAAGACCTCCCTCCTGAGGTTCTGCTTGCAAATCTATACAGCGTCCTCTTAATGCTGGGGCCGCTTGCATCTCATTCCGAGGTTCCTCCACCTCTTAATATATTCAAGGGCTATTTCATCTGCCCTCTGTCTTTTTGAGTAAAGTTCAGCCACCATGACCTCCCTCTCGGTGACGTGAAATCTTTCCCTGAACTTCTTCTGCATATCTGGTCAGTCGCTGACCGACCCGGCCGGAAGGCTGGAGTACCATTCAAATGTGAGCCCCATCAGCGAGGACCCGAAAAACTTCAGCAAGTATGACTCGTCTATGGCTAGATCGCCCATGACGGTCATATAATAAGCGACGTGCTCCTTCGGGGATCCCTTCCCGTTGAACTTGTCGAACTTCGGTGGCTTGTTGATCCCCTCAGGGAGCCACTTTGCAGCATGGTGGGGTGGGTATAGCACCGGGTAAGCATCAAATGCGACATAGTCGCCTTCATTCCGCTCGGCCAGCTTTAGCTCAATCATTCTTTCCACCATCAGCTTGCTCATGGCAGTCGGGTCTACTGATTTTGGGTAGAAGTGCGCCGGCTGCAGGTAGGGGGTGGCCAAGGTGGTCGCCTGTGGAGGAGGATGCACCAGTGGGGGTGGCTGGCGCATCTGTGGCAGAATTGGCGGCATCAGCGGCGGTGGTGGATGCTGCTGGGTGGTCACCAGGCTGGGCTCCGCCGGCTGGGGCAGGGTGTATAGTGATGGGAATTTACATGGGTTGATGCCCCCCCGCGATGACTCAGCTTGCATTTCAGGCTGTTTGAAGGTCGAGGTTTGCTCCGCCTTTTCCATCAGCTGCTTCTTCAGCAGCTTTATCTCCTGCTGGTATTTCTGGAGCAGCATCGGTATTGATGGGTCCATGGTTGCTGTGCTAGGGATGGCTTCTGTAGTCTCCCTTGAGGCACCTTCGGGTGAGATGTCTAACAATGCCTCTTCCTCTTCGGCCGCCACCATGTTTGCAGTTAGGGTGGTGACTTCTTCGGGCAATGTTTGCTTTTCTTTTGCCACTTTTAGCATCTTCCTTGCGACTTCTGCCCTTCTGGTGTTTGGCCCGGGCCTCCCAGCTAATTGAGCCAGTTCTTGGGGGTGCTTAGGCAGACCTCCATATTTATCGACCAATCCGGCCATATTGTAGGTAAAAACCCGCATGCACTCCCTTTGTCTACGAACCTCCCTTCTTACATGATCAGGGAAGGTTAGCCTCTCGAATACGGAGGCTCTTCTTCTCTCCCTCTGTCGAGGAACAACTTCATCGGCCTTGGAATCTGGGCCATCTTCATATCCGTTGTCGTCGATTGACGACGTCATTTTTCTTTCTTCTTCCTCTTCGACTGCCATTGACGGGCAGTCATCTTCTTCAGCCATGGCTACTTGCAGTAGCCGTTGTTGGCCCAGTGAGGGGTTGCCCATACCCCTTAAATAGCTCCTAACCATGCTGGTCATTTCTTCTTGCCCTAGTCTCTGATGCAAGACTGGAGACAGCTGTCGACCTCCTACCGGAGGGATGTGAGCTAGCCAGGCTCTCTCGGCGAGTTGCTCAAATCTTCTCCTCACTGTGGGGACATCTGCTTGTCAGGCACATGCCCTAAAGCTTGTACGGCGTGGAGGATCCATGATCATTTATACTCTTCTTGTGGTCAAACCTCTCTCATTCCTCTTTCCCACCTGAGGATCCTCGGGGCGGTGGCGAACAGGTGCCTCTTGGCGGGCAGGCTGGACCTTCTTGGGGACCCAAACTTGTTTGAACTTCTTCGGCCTTGGGGCCAACTCTCTTCGACCATGACGGCCTTCTTCTTCTCTTTCAGCTCTCCTCCCGGAAAGGGCACGGATGGAGTTATATATCGGAACAACAGGGGCCACCCGGTCAGGGATAGCTTGGGCGTCACGGCCGTCTAGGAAGACTCGAACACCCCCGATGAGCACAGATTTCTCGGATGCGGAGAGGCACCCGATGACAAAGGTGGCAGCATTCCTCCGGTAGCTCCTCTGCAGACATCTTCCAGGCTTCTTGTTGTAGATGGGGCGAGCCCCGTGGGATATGTGGTGCACCAGGCAGCTGGCGACCTGAATCGGGCCCCTCAGTGGGCCTGGATGGCATCGGACCTCTGAGCTCTTGGCCTTCTCAGCAGTCTTCTCCCCGCTGTGCTCCGGGGACTCCACTTGTAGCAAGTCGGCAAAGGCAAGCCCCAAGAAGTTTGGGAAGCCGATAGCAAGCGAGAATGAGCCGAAAGCAGTGGGCACAGCCAAGTACCCGTGCGCAGCATGACCAGCGACGACCGCAGGGCCGAAGGTAAGGGCAGCAAGTCTTGATGACATCATCACTTCCCACAATAAGCAGACCAACAGTCAGTATTCTTTGGGAGAGCCCCAGGGCCCGTTTATCTCGGTAAAAAGATGAAAGGAGACATGAGTCCCACCGGGCGTGCCAGCTTGTGGGGAGAAAATGTTTTTTATTATTGATTTATTTGATTTATTTATTAAATGCTTTATTTTAGCGTAGGGCGTGCCAGTCACTAAGTGACGAGATTCATTATGCGCTCAATCTAACCTGAGTCAGGCGAAGGTGAGATCCGTGTCAGGTCCCAGAGTCCGTCATACCATAAAGGTTATGATGTTAATTACATCCTCCAAGGAGGAGGAAAACCTTTGATTAATTACCGAGAGAACTGAGCCATTTGGGGCTGAAATAAGACGAACGAGAATATATGTGAAAGCGAAATCTGATGAAACTACACAAATCATTCATTCTTTGTCATGTAGAGCAAGCATAATTTATTAAATCATTATGCATAGCGAAAGCTTCCAATCGGGCATGACCCGATCTTCCGTCAATGCCATTTGATATACCAAGGGCTTGATCAAGCAAGCATGCATTAAGGTGATATATATATGTAGGTATATCTATGTACAATGCATGTATTGGCCAGAACATGATGACAAAAAGATGATTTCATTGAAATAATTTCCTTTTATTTGACTCATGGTTAATTAGGGTTGATCAATCCATGCCGCCGAAGGCAAGGGGGTTAGCCCAGGAATGAGTGAGGGGTTAAAATGGCGCAGAGAGGCGTAGGTAAAAGCTAATACGGCATGGGGTGGCACAGAGGCTCTTAAACGGCGCGGGGTGAGCGGGGCGCACCGGATTAGGTCGTGTCGGAAAGATGGGGATGAACCCCTGTTGGTTTTGAGTGTGAAGTTAACACGGCACGGTGGGGTACCGCGCCGGATTAGGGACGCCGGGTAAGCCCGCGCCGGATTAAGACATTTTCTTACTTTTGTTTGACCGGCTTGAGCTGCAGAGCTATCTTTGTTGCCAATTGGATTAATTGATGAGTAAATTCCGATCCTGAATGCCCTGGAGGTAGGGTCAAAACTTGTGCGAGGTTCATACTCAAGCACGAAGAATTGTCAATTCAAATAATGCCTTATTATAACTTGGATTAAAGCGGCAATCGATTAGTTTGACCTGAAAAAATTTGGGCAGCATCTCCCCATATCCAGAGGGTTACGGGGGAGAAGCGGAGGCATACCCACGGAGTTGGGGTAAGCTCCCTAACACTGGGAGGCCACGACGGTGACCGGAAGACCCAGATGGATGGAAACCCCGAGGGCTAGCCTACTAGGGGCACTAGTATTCCACGGGCCGAGACATGTCAAAGGGACGGCTAAGAGGGAAGGAAAAACCCGAGGGCTAGCCTACAAGGGGCGCACAACCCATGGCCACCACCAGTCCCCTTACGGGCAGTGGATTTAATGTTGGGCCATAAGCCCTATTAGTGTTCACCCCCTGACGGCCCATAAGGGTACATGCCATCGAAGGACATGACATTATGATCCGGTGGTGACTCAGAGGAATGTTCCCCCTCCCCGGTCATAAGACTATTATCTTCAAGCCAACGGAACACAATAATGCAACCCGTACGCAGGGAAGAAGAGATATGGAGGTCAATTGATCAGAAGCTATACTGGTTAATTAGGTATAAAAGGGGAGCCAGCATGTTACCATAAGGGGGGGTTAGCAGGTTAATAGGTCAGTACATGAGGTTAGTGAACCAGCATGTAGACTTATAAAGATTGAAAGGGGCAAATGATCAAACAGCCATGGGTGTCATGTGGCATAAACGACCATGACAGAAGACCCCCGCACACAGGCTATATGGACGACTCTGCTCTCCTTGGTCCATGACTATGGACGGGGAGATAGTGAGAAGCCAATCCGAGGGCAAGAGGGAGACATATACGTGCATACACCTCCTGTGGAGAGAAACATGGCGGGCATGCGGTGAGTAAAAAGCAACCTATATACTGGAGAGAAACCCCGGGGAGGGGGGATATTACTATAGCCCTTTTGGGGATATCCCAGGGCATGTTCAGTGCTTGAAAAGGAGAAAATCCGATGCTAACGCACACGACATAAGACAATAGATCGGAGGGATTCGGAGAGAGGAGAGGACACAGCCAGGAGCATCGCCACATCCCATATCATCAATTTCATTAGCAAAGAGGGCTCAATACAATGCGATTACAGCGCGGCATGGCGTTGTTGCTCAGAGGCCGGCCAATGATTACACAGACGGGCATGAATCCCTGATTACAGAGGAGGAGGAAAGCCAAGTAAGGTAAGAAGGAGATGTGATGGGGACATCGAAGCAAGACCGTCCACATTTTATTTGCATTTATGTTTTTTTATATTTGTATGTATACCCTTGTGTTATATGGGTACGCAATTATAAGTCTTAGTGGGTTTATATGCAAAATTCCATTAGGTCCAAGCAAGGGGGACCCCAGCCCTTTCCCATTGGTCCACCTAGGCCATGTGGGGCTGGTCAAACCATCCTAGGTGGCCATCTAGAAGGTTTGAATGTCAAATGACACATGGGTGGACAAAGAGATTAAAAATTCAAAGGTAGGTTACCTACCTTTCAACCTTGTCCCCCCCTTGGTCAAGGGGGCGCCCCCTCCCTATATTCTATTTTATTTTTTTTGTAAAAATTGGATTAGAACTAATTAGTTCTAACCCTAGATCTGAGGGTATTAGGTGTCATTTATCATTTAGTATATAAGCTTTTATTTTTCATTTGGAACAATTAATGATAGAAGAATTGTGTGAATTTCTTGGAGAGCCCAAGAGCTGGGGCACCCCTACCTCTCTCCCCTCTGGAAATCTTTCTTCCCCCTCTGTGTTTTAGGGTTGTAGCCCTTCTATATTAGCCCCTCCACTTCTATTTTCATTCTGTGCCGCCGCCGCCGCCGTTCGTGCCGCCATCGAGCCGCCGCGAGCAAGCTATCAAAGTGCTGTCAAGCTTCTATTTTTCAGGACAGAGGTCTTCTACGAGAATTTCTGCTCTCCACCCCGACATCTCCTGGAGCTGAAATTTTCAGAGTGTGTTCTTATCTTGAACCCCCATCTCCAAAAACAATTTCACGTCCAAAATCCTTCTTTTGTTATTTTTCCATTTTCGGTCTTCAGGTCATCCCAGATCTGTCAGCTTTCTGTTCACTGTAACAGTCAGCCTGAGCTTTCCATCTTAGGACATCTTTTTGATTTTTTCAGGATCTCCCAAATTTACTTGAAGTTCTGTCTACCTTCCTCTACATCCCCAATTTTTATTGGAATTTTGAAAGGCCATCTCATATTTTCTAAACATCCCTGTCAGGTCCATCTACAGTTCTGTCTGCCCCAGTCCAGATCCGACCACAGTCCTGTATAAAATCTCCATAAAACTCAATTCTCCACAAAACCTTTCAAAAAAAATATTCCCGTCTTCCTTGTTCAATTCTCTACAACTTTGAAACAAAGCTCAAGATCTGAATCGAAAGTCTCCTTTACGGTCAACGCTAGTTTTCAGTCAGATCTCAGTTTTCCTGATCAGATCTGAGACTGAGTACAGCAAGCTTCAAAAATCGGCCATCCGAAATACAGCTCTGGTGAATTTTTCTGATTCCCACAGGGTCGAAGGACTTCGAGAGAGCTTTCCAACGATAGCTATTGTGCGTCGATCCGACGTCGGGAGTGATCGTAGCGACAGATATTGCCGGGTCGCGCGTCTGAAAATAGAAATAGCAGATCCGTGGGCACACTTTCCGACCGGTGCCGATCGGAGCCGCCAGGCCTCCGATCGGCGAACCAGCGTGCCGCCGGCCCAGGGAGCGCTTTCCCAGGCGTTCCCACCATAGTGGTGCCGCCCGGGACCCACACAGTTGTGAGCGACGTCACGCGGTTCGGGGAAGAGCGGAGAAGACGCGGAGCGCGCGGGCTCCTCTTTTTTTTGGTGTTTGTTTGCTGCAACACAGAAATAAGAGAAGAGAGAGAAGGGGCCACCACGGGAGATTGCTCCGGCGGGGCGAGCGGGACAAGTGTGATATAGCAAGATATGGGGGTTAAACGGCCATAGCGGGAAGTGACTCGCCGCGGCCTCGGGGGGACGGGAATGGTGCAGAAATTAAATAACAAGAATTGAAACGGCCATTGGGAAAGTGACTCGCCGCGGCCTCGAGAATATGAGCAGATAATAAGATGACAGAATATAAAGAGAATACAAAGAGCGGAAATTTAAACGGCCATTGGGGAAGTGACTCGCCGCGGCCTCGAGAACATAAACAGATAAGAATATAACGTATAAGAACGTGAATTTAAACGGCCATTGGGAAGTGACTCGCCGCGGCCTCGAGAATATGAGCAGAATATAACAGAATATAAAGAGAATATAAGAACGGAAATTTAAACGGCCATTGGGGAAGTGACTCGCCGCGGCCTCGAGAACATGAATAGATAAGAATATAACATATAAGAACGGAAATTTAGACGGCCATTGGGGAAGTGACTCGCCGCGGCCTCGAAAATAAGATGTGATCGCCAGGGGCCGAAAGACCCCAAAATAAGAAAGTGATCGCGCCTACCTCAAGAGCGGGAGATGGCGGGTTGCTTCTTCCTCTCCCTCCGGTCGGCCGACGGAGAGGGCTTTCCTCGGCTACCCTTGCAAAACAACGACAAACAAATGACAAGTGGATTAGAAAGGTGGAGGTGTAGTATTCAAATCCTTGCGATAAAAATAATGAAATGATGGCAAGACACACACCTGGTTGGTGTTATCTTTTAAACCCCTCTCGGACTCGAGTAGGAGGAAAATGAGATGATGGATGTAAGAAGTGTATAAGAAAAGGCGCCCTTATGAAGGGGGATAGGGGATGCAAGATGATGAATGCAAAAGAACTACGAAGAAAAGGAAAGAATTGGCTTATTGAATGTGCCGATCGTGAAATCCGGCGGAGCTCCGGCAGCGTGGGGACGACGTGGAAGCGCGGTGGATGAAGACGACCTTCCTCTCGCGAGCGTGAGCAGCCGAGAAGCCGGCAGAACCTCCACCTATAAAAGAACCCACGGGTTAGAAAATGACTCCGTAGCCTCTGGGCTCCGGAAGCCTATCGGATCACTTCCAAGCTCTTTCAGAACTGAGGGGGTGGGCCTCTATTTATAGGGCTCTGGAGGGTGGAGGCGTCCAGGACCCTGGACACCTCCATCAGGGCCGAACTAATATTTTATTCTATTTTTATTCATTTTTTTGGAATATTTTTGTGGAGGCGTCCAGGGCCCCTAACACCTCAAACAAGTCCACCGAAAATCGACGACGGCCGCACGCGGTTTGGCACAACGCGTGATTTTGTGAGCGGCGCCTCGTGATTCAGAAATGGACGCGTCCAGTTGACTGGACGTCTCTATAATTTAGATTTTTTCACACACGACAAACCGTCGTTCGGTGGCCGGCGCCCGTGAGAGAGTTGATGGAGGCGTCCAGGGGCCTGGACGCCTCCATAAATATATTATTTTATTTTTTTATTTGTCTTTTGTGCCAAGGCTGGCATTTTTGATTTTTTTTTATAATTGTTTTTATGGAGGCGTCCAGGGGCCTAGACGCCTCCATTAATATATGTATTTTTTATTTATTTTCTAATTTTTATGCCAACTGGTATTTTACACACACACATTTTTTATTTTTGTTTTTATGGAGGCGTCCAGTGGCCTGGACGCCTCCTTTAATATATATATTTTTTATTTAGTTTTGGGCCCTGAGAAAATAATAAAATAAAGTAAAAAGATGGCGGCGTCCAGGGGCCTGGACGCCCCCATTAAGACCCACCCGGGTCCTCAAATCAGACGTCGGCGGCCGCCCATCAGACACCCTTCCTGATTGCGGAACCTCCTGATGCATCTGACTGGTGTTGACGCTGTCCGAATGCCGTGACGGGACGATTCCGAATGCCGAAAAAGGCAGAAGAAGACCCAAGAAAAGGAAGCACTCGAGTGATTCGAAATGCGTAAGCCGTTGCGGGACGTTGTATAGTAATATGAGACTTTCTCAGGAGACGTCAAGAATGGCGTGTCTACAGCTGCCCCGCCTTGACGTCTGCTTTGCAAGGGAGCGACACGTAGTGGAATGGTATCGAAGTGGAGTGAAATGAAGTGGGAGCGGACTGATAAGTTGATGCCAAGGTGTGATGAGACACGCTTTTGACGTTACTGTTTGGAATCTTTCTTGGAGTTTCAATGAGGCGACCTTGAAGAAGGTCTTTCAAATATAGACGATTGTTCGGACGGAGATCAAATAAGGGAGGGTGAGATGTGTGCTCAGGCACGAAAAAAAAAAGAGACCAACTTCTCGGTGTGGAAGTACCTGGGTCATAAACCTGCAGGTTTCACCTTTGGGGAGCGGTTACCAGCCAATGTGGAAGTGCTGTGGCCAAGGTGGGTCAAACAAGGTCAAAAGTAAAGGAATATCTGAGGGTCTGTCCAAACAAGGGTCTCCTTTGGAAGAGCAGCGTAGGGCTGTCTCAAGGAAACTCAGTATTTCATTCGGAGCAGAATATCTCATATTTGTGGGAATTGAAACACAACGGCTTTCACAATCGAATCACTTGAATGATCTTCCGCAATAAATCAAAGTCCTATATGAATGCATGCTGGGTTTAAAGAAAAATTTAAAACAAACTAAAATAGAAAATAGCCAAGGATAATATTGTCAACTTGTTAAGAACGGGTCAGGATACCGATCCGGTGAGCCGACACTGGGCTGGGGCCCGTTTATCCGCGCACCAACTCACTGAATGGAACCGTCGTCCCCATGCTACCACAAATTAACGGCCTATCCGTACAACCCAAATTCTCCCGGGATCATCATCGTTTTTGTTGAAGGGGAACTCAAATCCCAGATTCGTTCGGGCCGCAAGGTCCTTGACATGTTCTAGTAGCGTATGTATCATATACTATGATGCATGACAAGGTGGCATCAGCCATTGAAAGGTGGGACAGAAGATAGGATAAAGATGTCCGTTAGTAAAACCTGCACAGGCCAGCAAAGGTTAGCAACATCAGAAAGTAGCAGAATCATAGCAGAATCGCACCACAGTACAAAGGAGATCCAGACAAAATTTTGACAATGACCACTGATGTGACATGTTCCATCCTGTAGCGATCTTCCCTTCCTATAAGAACTCCCCTTATGCTAGTTCATTCAAATGCACCTAGGTGGGTTTTGGAAGCTCAGGAGAGGAAAGAGAGGAGAATCTAGAGATTTTTAGGATGAAAGGGGAGTCTTCCCGCGTTATGAAGAGGAGCAGGTCTAGCAGCGAGATCAGGCGACTCTCTGACCTCGAGGGTCATCTGAGTGGGACGATCTTGTCGCATATGGTAAGCTGATTCATTTCAAATTTTCCATGTGAACCTTCTTCTTACTACCTTCCTTTCTTCTTGTTTCTTTTCTCTTCCAGCCGTATCCACTCTTCCCAGGCTCGAGGAAGTTTTCCAAACTGCCATGGCTTTCAAGGCTAACTTCCAACATCTCCATCGGCATGAGGGCCATACTCTCGAAGTGGCATCTGCAGGGGCTCCTTATTCACGCCAAACACTACGAGAAGATTCGTATGGACTGGGCGGCTATGGGCGCACTAGTGGAGATCTGGCATCCCCAGACCCACACTTTTATCTTCCCGACCTTTGAGGTGACCATCCTCCTCGAGGAGGTAGAACTTCTGCTCGGATTGAAGAAATTCAAGAGTGACGGGAAGGTGAAGGCTATGCGGATGCTGACACGGGGGACTTCTGAAAGCGTCCTTGGAAGCTTCATGCCGCCCGACGCAGCCAGAAAGGTTCGTACTCAAAAGGGGATCGATCTCCAAAAGCTTGTGGAGTGGGTCATGGACGCCCTGAGAGGGTCACCAGACGATGACTATTTGGAGGGAATTATGAAGGGGTTCACCATTTGTCTGGCGGGTGCTCTCTTGTTTCCTCTACCGACAACATAGTGGAGGAAGACCAACTGAGTGCTATCTGCGGGATCTGGCGTGGAAAGAGGGTGGGACCCGCTGTTCTTACCTATCTTTACAGCGGCCTTACTGCCTCGAGCATGGGTAAGCCTCCTTTTGGTTGCGCACTTGTCTTGAATTGCTGGCTTGATTTGCACTTCAAATTCGACCACCGCAAGGGAATGCCAACTGCTTCGAAGCTCTTCCAACAAAGCCCTCTTCATCACATAGCCGACGTGTTAGGCTTCGATGGTACTGTAGTGAACCGCGTTCCGTGGCTGAAGAAACGTGAAGACTGGCGGTCTCACTTCCGTACCGTGACACAAGGCTTCTTCACTTGCGCACCGGCATGTTTGCTTTCGCTTGATCTCCTCATGAGGCCTTCTCCCGAAGTTGATCTTCAACTGATCGGCGCGACCGAGTTCGTCCTTTATAATGCGCATCGGTGCTGCCTCCAGATTGGCATCCCACGTCATTCGTTCCCGCCACCGACTGGCATCGTTCCTTTGAAGAAAAGGGAGTTGGGCACTGAAGCGGACGCGAAGGAAGCGAAGGCCATTAAAGCTCCCTGGAAGACAAGTGTTGCGGGAAAGGCCTTAGCGCACGTGGTGGAAGAATGCGAGCCGTGGAGGGCTTATGTAACCGAACTGGGGAAGTTAAGGCCTAAGGCGCCTAAGCCCCTGATGTAGCTCATTCTGCTTTCCTGATGGAATAAAATCTGGTATTTGGCAGTTTTGGACCAGTTCCGTTAATTATTATTATCTTTTTTGTGGTTTTTCTTTTTCTTTGTGTTTTTATTTTTTTGTTTGGATTATATACATACTCTTATCTTTTTACTTTTATTATATATATATACTTTTTTTTTGAAAATTTTTTATTATAGGGGCGTCCAGGGGCCTGGATGCCCCTATGTTTTATTTTTTGATTTTTTGATTTTTTGTTTTGGGGGGCGTCCAAGGTCTTGGACGCCCCTATGTTTTATTTTATTGATTTTTTTTGGTTTTTTTTTGTTTTGGGGGCGTCCAGGGGCCTGGACGCCCCTATGTTTTATTTTTTTATTTTTTGATTTTTTTTGTTTTGGGGGCGTCCAGGGTCTTGGACGCCCCTATGTTTTATTTTTTGATTTTTTTAGTTTTTTTATTTTGGGGGCGTCCAGGCGCCTGGACGCCCCAAATTTTTTGAATTTTGAAAAAAAAATAAAAAAGATGGGGGCGTCCAGGCGCCTGGACGCCCCAAAGAGGCTGGATTCTATATATATGGGGGGGGCCTCCCCCCCTTTGCTCAATTACTGCTCATTCAAACCGCCTAGTCAATCCAGACGACCCATTCTTCGTCCCAATGGAGCGAGGAGGATCGAGCCAGGGTCCACAGAAGCGGAAACGACGGGCTCGTCGTCCGAGGAGGCTGAGGGATGATGCCGAGGAGGCTGCTGCGGCGGAGGAGATTGCCGCGGGTGAGGAGGCTCTTCCTTTGGCCTTGGAGGCTGCAGTGGACGCTGGCGACACGGGAGAGGACGAGCACGATCCGGTAAGCCCCTCGGAACTCTCACTCTATGGTTCAATAGGCTAAACGGACGGGTGAGAGGCTGTGAGAGAAGGCCGGGGAGTGAGGGAAAGGAGGCGTCCAGGGCCCTGGACGCCTCCACATTTTCTTTTTCTTTTTTTATTTTTTATTTATTTACAAAAATAATAGAAATATAATTAAAAATAAGGAGGCGTCCAGGGCCTGGGACGCCTCCATGATAATATATATATTATTAATATATTTTTTATTTTGGTTTTGGGGTTTTTCTAAAAATAAAAGAAAATAAAGGAAATGGAAAGGAGGCGTCCAGGGGCCTGGACGCCTCCACAAAAAATAAATATTTTAAAAAGAAAAATAAAATAAAATGAATAAATAGTATATACAGTGTTATTGTTTATTACTATTCATGATGCTGATGTGTTCTCTATTGGTTTTGTGGTGTGCAGGGCGTGATGAAGGGACGGATCAGCTGGTCCCTAGTGGTGGCAGCATACCGTGGGCTGCCGGACTTCCAGAGGGCGCGCGTGGACGCCATGGGCTTTGGAGCTTTCCTTAGGATCGAGCCCTTCCGGCTCGACCTTCCTCTTATCCAGGCACTGAGGGAGCGGTGGCACGCACCGAGCCGGGCGTTTCTGATGCCCTGGGGGCACATGGTGCCGACACTAGAGGACGTGGCTCGGATTACCGGGCTACGAGTTGACGGAGAGGCGGTGAGCGGGGTCACCTACCCCGACTTCCGAGAGAGTGCCCTGGACCTGCTGTGGTTAGAGACGAGCGTGACTGATAGAGACAACAGGGTAGTTGGCCGAGTGGAGATCATGGAGGCGCTCGGATTCGTCGACCCGCGCCAGCGGGTTAGCGAGACTGGAGCGGAGTTTCTGGCACGATTGGAGGGAGATGCCCGCGCAGCTTTCACCCAGGATCCGAGCGAGAGGGAGCTGGTGGATCTAGACCTACGGAGGTTTCTTTTGTTCTTCCTGGGCCGCCTTCTGCTGGGGACGAAGGGGGATGGCATCCACTGCCGTTTCCTCGGGATCTTGGCGGATCTGGACAGAGTGGGACACTACGCGTGGGGAGCGGCTCTGCTTGCCCATTTGATTGCTGATCTCTCCCAGACTTCGGAGAAGGAGACGACAGTCAGTGGCTTCGCACCTTTTCTCCAGGTAAACATTTTATTTATGCATTCCCACAGTTAAATATGCAATTATTGTACTAGTGATGTATGATGGATGCAGGTGTGGAGCTATTACTATTTCCCGATGGGGAGGGCTAGGCATGGGAACAGGAGGGCCGTGCCTCTGGCGCGGCGGTGGAGGCCGGTCGTGGTTGCAGCACCCCACGGCTACCAGCTGGCGTCGCTTCGTCAGGAGCTGAGCGAGTATCCCGAGGCCATGGTATGATGCGTATGATTTTTTGTGTTTTTATGCATGTGACTATCATGATATATGCATGGTGATGCAGGTGGTGTGGAGGCCCTACCTGGGCATGGGTGATGCTGGCCAGCCCTGGGTTGTAGCGGGTCTTCCTCGTTTCAGGCGGGACGTGTGGGTCCATTGCCTGAACGAGATCGAGCCGCTTCGGCTGAGACTGGTTATGAGGACGTTGGGGCTGGCCCAGGAGTGGGTTGATGTAGAAGAGCCGGCCCGCATTGGGCAGAAGACTAAGGGGAAGGCGAAGGTTGTGGACTGGCGTACGCGCTTCCCAGCACAGTACCAGGACTGGCAGCAGGGCGGGGTCCCAGTGGTGTCCCATGTACAGGACAGCACAGACTACATGAGACGGTACCGAGCTACGTACGGGGACCGCCTCTGCTTGGGTGGTATGGCAGGGGTAAGTGAAATAAAACTGCTTCACCTTTCTATATGTATATGCATGTGGTACTAACTTACGTGCAATGCAGGATGCTCGTGATACCATGATCGCCGACCTGCGGGCCCAGTTAGCAGACGCCAGGCGACAGTTGGTGGCCATCCGACAGGAGTTGGAGATCCTGGTGAGTTTATGTGATGCATTTTTTTTTGCGACCTGGATTTTTGATGCTTAGCCTTTGACTGACGTTTGCCCCGTGTTTCAGCGGGCCCACCAGACAGCGGCAGCCGGGACGGCTGGTGGAGCGGGTTCCAATTCGCGGGACCCTCCTCCGGAGGTTTCTGCCCTCCAGGAGCAGCTGGCGTATGCAGTGGCTCGGGCTGAGGAGGCCGAGCGTGACCGCGAGGCTCGAGTGAGCGTTTGCCTGACCTCGACTCTCCTTCTGGCTGCCCTCCTTCTATCACTGTTCTCTTACGGTGCATGCGTGCTTTGACAGGTGGCCGAGATTCGGGAGGCCCTGGCGCGTGCTGTTCGTGCCGAGCAGGAGCGTGACGCTCGGGTGGCGAAGCGTGACGCCCGGATTGCAGAGCTGGAGGAGGAGCGTCGACGGGAGGCTGAGGAGCTCCCTCGCGACGTAGTGGATCTGCGGATCGCCCTCGAGCTGTCGAGGAGAGAGGCGATGAGGGAGAGAGAGGAGAGGGAGAGAGAGAGGGAGGAGCGACATCGAGATCAGACCGAGAGGAGGGCTCTGGAGGCCCAGCTGCTGGAGCTCCGATTGAGTCTTGGCACGGCGGAGGGGAGGCTTTGGGAGAGCGAGGAGCGGTACCATAGGGCGAAGGAACGCGGGGCGCGACTTCGTCAGTCTGGTTCTTTTTCCATGGGCAGCTATCTGGTTTCTTCGGTCGAGGAGCGTCATCGCGCCTTCGAGGCTGGAGTGCCACCGCAGGGCGAGGCGAGCACTGCTTCTCAGGGTTCGCAGAGGCCCCCTAGGGATCCCCGGCAGAGGAGGGAGGAGAGAGATGACCAGGAGGGTGATGGTGAGAGTTAGAGAGTTGCTTGTACACGTCACCCTTCTCACTGTATGATGTACTTTCGGCTATTATATGAAATGAAAATGACTTTCTTGTGTTGTGTGTACTTTTCTCTCTCCCACACTTTCTTCTTTGCACTGAGTTGTCCTTCGAGACACGCTCCACGAGACCTTGCCCTGAACAGCGGGGAACTACGCTTTGCATGGGGGGATTCTGTTTCCTTTCTCCCCCTTTTGGGCGCGTCCAGGCGCGAGGACGCGTCTTAATCCTTGAATTCAAATTTAAAGCGTCGGGTGGCCTTTCTTCTCCCGTGCCTTACCCGCAAACGAGCCCGCCTTCCGCCGAAACTCGCTTGCCCCCTTTCATCTTCCTCCTCTTTTGATTGATGGAGTTCGGTGGGCCCGACCATGGTGAAGGTGGAGAGGGACGAGGAACTCCTCACCCGAGGAGGGACACGCAAGAACATGGAACGACGTCCATGGAGGAGGAAGGGCCGCTTCGGGCTCCCGAGGGACCCGAGGGGCTCGATGTCGCGGAGGGAGGTGAACACGGTCTGGTAGGTCCTCCGATCTCTTCCTCTTTTAATTCATTTTGAGTTTTGAAGCGAGCTGCGCGAGGGGGGAAAGGGTTCGGCGAGTGTTGCACTCAAATGATGGACGCGTCCTAGACAGGTGATGCGTTCTTTGTTATGATGCGAGGCCCTTCTTTCTTGGTGCAGGACACGGCGAGGACCCTAGGCCTAGCCGATGAGTGGGCGAGTGCGGACGATCTGAGCCGCGTCAGGAGGGAGAGTCGCGGCAAGGCGAGGCTCGAGGACTGGCACGTACGTCTCCCCGGACAGCAAGGGAGTGTATTGGTGCAGGACAGCGCCGACTTCCTGCGGCAGCAGAGAGAGAGTTATGCGGGGCTTCCCCAAGCTGGGGACACACGTGGCATCGGCGGCTCGCGCGCCCAACTATCAGAGGCTAGGCGGCAGCTGGCCGTCGCTCAGCATGAGCTGTCGCTCCTGGTAAGTTACGTGCCGCACTTTTATCTTCAGATTTGGAGTTTCACTGACGGCCGTTGTTTATTTTGTTCCAGCGTGCCCAGCAGACAGCGACGGCGGGGATGATTGGTGGTGCATCTTCCAGCTCCTCGGCCCCTTTTCTCGAGATTGCCTCCCTCCGGGAGCAACTTGCCGGTGCGGTGGCTCGGGCGACCCGGGCGGAAGAGGAGCGTGATGCCTGGGTGGCGACTGTAACGGAGCTGCGGCATCGTGGTGAGGAGAGACCTTCTCCAGACATCCTGGAGTTAAGGGTTCTTCTGCAGATGATGAGGAGAGAGGCAGAGAGAGAGAAAGCCGAGAGAAGGTCCGAGCGACAGCGGGATCAGACCGAGAGGAGGGCCTTGGAGGCCCAAGTGAGGGAGCTCCAGCTGGGCCTTCAGGCCATCGTGCAGAGGCTAGGAGGGATGGAGATGCGCTACGAGAGAGCGCGAGAGTTCGGGGAGCGACTCCGTTAGTCCGGTCGCTTTGCCGCTAGTGGCTTCTTCGCCACGCCAGGGGAGGAGCAGCGAGTCACTGCTACGGAGCAGGCGCCAAGAGGCGAGGCAGGTGCTACTGCACGGGGATCCCGGAGGCTTCTGAGGGACCCTCACCTCAGGGGAGAGGAGAGGGACGCCTAGAGGGACGAGCATGGAAATAATGGCAAGAGCTGGCGAGCTAGTGGACCCGCCACCTCTCTATGATTGTAGTGTTTGTGACAGCTTATGTAGAATTATGAATGGAATGATTTGATTTTCTGCTGCTTGTTTATTCTCTTGTGCGTTCCTTCTTCCCTACACTTCTTCTCCTTTGCACTGTTCCCATGTGATGGGTCTGCCGAGGCTCCGCCCCGAGCGGAGAATCGCGTCTTGTTGTGACCATTTCCACAGGAATCTGTCGTCGGAGTTAATAATGACGGCCCTAGTCCCTTTTCCCGGAAGTTGTGTCAAATTTTGCGGACATCCTCCAAAATATGATAGGGTATCCCTAGACAACATAGGGTGCTAGTCGTCATATTCTTCGTCCAATCAATCACCCTGTGCGAGCGGTGAAGTGACACACGGGACCGCATGGTAGGTGCCTCATCGCGAGGGCTACCATTAACAGGTGATGGAGGCAATCTTGGCCCGCACTCCTTCCATTTCTATAAATTCTTGTCCCTTTTATCCTCCCAGGTATATCGAGAGCTAACTTGAGGAGCACAAGTTCTCACGGGAGAGGAGGAGTTTAAAATTCTGAGAGTTGGATGGAGGGTGAATCTTCCCACTCCTCGAAGAGAAGCAGATCCAGTGGTAGTAGTTCCAGGAGGCTTTCAGACCTCGAAGGGCACTTCAGTGAAAGGGCTCAATCACAACTCGTAAGCCAAGTTTTCCTGCCCCTCTTCTCATTCTTCCTTCCTTTCTTCTGACCAAACCTCACCTCCATTCCTTGTATGTGTAGGTTGTGATGAAATCACAAATCTTATGGAAGTTGGTAGTAGCAGCGTACAGGGGCCTCCCAGATTTTCAGAAGGCGAGGCTAGACGTGATGGGATTTGGCACCTTTCTTCGGATCGAGCCGATCCAGCTCGACCTGGTCCTGATCCAAGCCTTGTGTGAGAGATGGGACCCAGTGAGTCGGGCATTCCTGATGCCCTGGGGGCACATGGTGCCCAGCTTGGAGGATGTGGTCCGGATCACAAGCCTGAAGGTGGAGGGCGAGGCAGTGACCGGAGTCACTTACGCGGACTACAGAGAAGGTGCCCAGAAGTTACTGGGTTTGGACCTAGATGGTCGGAAAAATAGGTCGGTAGCTAGGGCGTCCCTCATGGATGCATTAGGGCTCACCGACACTCGTCGGCAGGATGATGAATCCTCAGAAGAGTTCATGGAAAGGATGGAAATAGGATGCCGTGCCGTGTACTACACATATTTTGGCGACTGGGAAAGATGCAACATAGATTTGAGGAGATTTCTCCTCTTCCTTTTGGGGAGATTGGTACTGAGCTCGAAAGGGGACGGTATCCAGTGTGGCTTCCTGGAGCTGCTATCAGACCTTGAAAGAGTAGGGTATTATGCCTGGGGAGCCGCCATGCTGGCACACTTGTTTGCAGGCCTATTCCAAGAAACGGATCGTGAGATGACTGTGAGTGGTTTCACACCATTCATCCAAGTATTTTTTTTGGTTTTGCCTATTTTGTATTTTTTTGTGTTTTTGCAAGGTTCTGATGACCTGCGCCGAGCAGCTGTGGAGCAATTATTACCTCCCTATGGGGAGAGCTCGGCATTGGCGACCCGCGATGGTGCCGCTAGCCAGGCGGTGGGAACCCATCATGAGTGCGGCACCCCTAACCTACCAACTGATGGTGCTAAGGCGGGAGCTACAGGAGTTCCCTGCAGCGATGGTAAACTAGAGACCCTACTCAGACATGGTCGATGCCGACCAGCCATGGGTTCTAGCAAGTCGTGCCCGGTTCGGACGGGAACTGTGGATGCACTGCCTGAATGAAATCGAGCCGCTTCGGCTACGATTAGTTAGGAGGACTTTAGGACTGACTCAAGAATGGGTGGATTCAACTGTGCTACCTCGTGTCGGGAGAAAGACGCGGGGACCGGCGACCTGCATTGACTGGCGCGTGCGATTCCCCGAACAGTACGAGGACTGGCAACGGGGTGGCACGATTGTAGAATCACAGGCACGGGATAGTGAGGACTACTTGCGTCTATATAGGACAAAGTACGCAGAGCGGCTCCAACCCCGGAGACTTGTGGAGGTAGGTTTCCCCTTTTCTCTTCTCTTCTTTCTCCTTTTCTTGGTTTTCTGGTGAAAATGCTGACTTGTAGGGCTGCAGGATGTCCGGGATGCCATGATAGCGAATTTACGAACTCGCTTGGCAGAGATGGAACAACAGTTGGGCGATGCCCGCGGAGCTACGAGCGCCTTGGTAGGTGTACAGTACGTTCCTAATTAAAACCCCAGATTCCAGATGTTGGCTGCTAATTCACGCGGTCGTAGCATGCCCAGATTGGCGCGGCTTCCCCAGCGATGGGAGTGGGTGGTGCCTCTTCCAGCTTGTGGATTCCCACCTCAGAACTTGACTTACTTCATGAGCAACTTGCTCACGCCACGCAGCGTGCTGCGGAGGCAGAAGGGATGCTCTCTATATAGGTAAAAGTTTCAGTGTTGAGTTCTCCTTGTTTATGCCTTATCGTGTATCTGAGATGGTACACTTGGCAGGAAAAGGAGACGGAAGAAGCGCTTGCCAAGGCTGCGCAGAAGGAGGCTAGGATAGCAGAACTGGAGAGGGAACTGCGGCGTCATTCTGATGACGACTCCTCTAGGGATGCCGTAGAACTGAGGATCACTCTCCAGTTGGAGAGGGAAGACCGCGAGAGAGAATGTGCAGAGAGAGAAAGAGACGCAGAGAGAGAAAGAGCCAACAGATTGACTGAAAGGGAGGAACGAAGGGCCATGGAGGCCCAACTATTCGAACTCCGAATCAGCCTTGGTCTTGTTGAACAGTGGCTGAGAGATGGTGAGGAGCGCTACCGAAGAGCACGAGAGCGTGGCTTTCGTGTTGGTAGCTTCTCTGCTGCTTCCGTAGATCAACGCCGGGATGCGGGAATAGGAAGAGGAGTACAGAGCGGTAGGAGTACCGCTTTTCGTAGTTGGGTAGCACCTTTGAGAGTGTTTTGCCCGGAGAGTAGTGGGACGAGTAATGCAGAGAGAGAGGGCGGAACTTGATGTAATTTTTTTGGTTTTTGGAATAAAATACAAGGTTCGGTTTGTTTGTTTTTCACCTTTGCTTCAGTTGCCTGAATCCCTGCATATATCACTGAAACAAACAAATCAGAATTTCTGTTCTGACTTGGCCCCTTGCTCAATAAGCAAGTGGTCACTGTGACTGTTCTTGATAACTGGTCAAGGGGTCAAGCCTTTATTTAACGAAGGCAAGGGAAAGATGCGGTGATGATAAATGCGACAGGCAAGCACACGAATGCAAGCGGTATTAAAGTGAGATGCTGCACGCAAACGCAATCATGCAAAAATTGATTTATTTTCTTTTTTATATTTGGCATTTTTTTGTTTTATCATAAAAAAGATTTTTTTGTTTTTGTTTACAAATATGTACATTTTTTTTCTTCCATTTTTTTTGCTTTTATTATAAAAAATTTTTATTGCTAACGCCCGGCAAGCACTCAAATGGCACCTAACCTTCGTGAGAACAGGGGTTTCTTACTAACCTCCCAGGTATCCTAAGTGCACATCTAGGTTGATTTGGGCCTCTAGACCCCTCGAATGATGATCCCACCGGCTAAGACTTACCCTGATGACAATACCGTCATGCCATGCTTAGGCTCCCAGTTGCTTCCGACCACAGGGATTCACCCAAAAGATGTTTGAGGTAAAAGATTTGCCCGACCTGGGTCTGTTTCCTCACAACTCTAGATGGTATATGATGGAACACCCTGGAACCCTAACGACCAACCGCGCGACGCTGACCTGGAATCAGACGCCGTTGCACCCATAGGTGACGCGCTTGCATTGGCCTAAGCCCGAGGTTAAACAAGAAGACATCAAGGTGGTAAACAGGGGTCTTGACCAGCCAGAAACACAGAGACTCCTTCGCAGCGATAGCTTTTGCTTTTCAAAGTAGGTAACCAAATGTGTATATTAAAATAAGGTCATAGACCCTAGGCAGTTTTCATCCTTCAGAAACTCCATCGAACCTTCATCTTTAGAGGAAGAAGGAAGAGCGTAGGGGATAAACCTCCTGAGAGGACCGGCAAAACCGTTAACCCGGCGAGCGAATAAGGGCCCATTAACTCTTTCCTTTCGGACAACTTCGGACCAAATCTCGAGCGTTTACATTCCACGGCCCCTTTTGTGGATTCAGACTTTTGCTTTGAGGGGTTCCGTTTATCGCAACAGGCATGGTCACGACCAGGCTTTTCTCTTGATTTTGATTTTGTATTTCTTTTTGTGAGGGAGATATAGTCGTTTGACGTTTGTGGGCTCCCTTTTTGTATGCCTGCGGGGACACTACCCTCTTCTCGTGCTCTGATCGATGCTCGAGGAAATGGATCCTACTCTTGCCCTTGGGGTTTGAGTTTCGCTTTCTCATGCTCAGCGTTTTAAGGGCGCCGACTGTCTCATTTGGTCGAAGAGAAAAGAATAAAGATTATAGCTTCCGGAGATCTTTTGGGTGGAGTCCCACCGTAGGTGATGCTACCGACTTTTTTTTTGAATAAAATACATAAGTAAGCACATGTTGGCTTCCTTCGAGCGAGCATAGGCCGACGTGGCCGGACAGGGATCTCCACGGTTTTGGCAAACCAAGACCCGGTGCCTACCAAGCCTTAATGGGCCCTATCCTAACATGAAGGTTAGATGCAGGGACTTAACTACATGGTGACTGCCAGGCATCGGCATTTTGAATTTTCCATATTTTTAGTGGTTTTCAAAATTTCTTTGTTTTTTGATGTTTTTATCTTTTCATCACTTTTTTTTGTTTGTTTTGTGCTAAGGGTAGTATTTCTTAAGATAAAGCCCATTCCAAGATTGGGATAACTCGATCCCTTCGGCATTGATTAGCTTGTAGGCGTTGCCAGGGTACACGGCTTGAATTACAAATGGTCCTTCCCAATTGGGTTGGAGCTTAGAACGCGGACCTCCAGGTTTGACAAAAATTCTTTTTACGACCATCTCACCGACTTTGAATTTTCTCTCAACGACTTTCTTTTGGTAAAAGCGAGCGAGTCTATTTTGATACACACGCGCGTGTTCGGCAGCGGCCAGTCGCTTCTCATCCAAGAGTTCCAACTGGGCGAGGAGTGAATTACGACGATCGTCGAGGGGAAATTCCTCGTCCAATTGTACCCTGAGAGAAGGGATCAGAGTCTCATACGGGACTACCACTTCCATACCATAAGTAAGGGCAAATGGAGTCTGCCCGGTGGGGGTACGGATTGAAGTGCGATAGGCCCATAGAGCTTCGATAAGCTTTTCTGGCCAGTCTGAAAACTTACTAGACTCGCAGGTTTTTTTGATGATTTTGAGCAATATTTTATTGGTGGCCTCCGCTTGGCCATTACCTTGTGGGTAATAAGGCGATGAATGATGCAATGCAATTGCGTACCTTTTGCAGAGGTCCTGTAGGTCTTGAGAAATGAACTGTGGCCCATTATCGGTGACGATCGTGCTTGGGACGCCGAATCTGGCGAGGATGTTCTTCATGATGAACTTGCAGACTGTTGACGCCTTGATTTCCGCGTAAGCTTCGGCTTCGGCCCATTTGGTGAAGTATTCCGTCGCAATAAGGATGAAAGATTTCTGCTTGGTGAGGGAATTGGGATCACCAAGGGGACCAATGATGTCGAATGCCCACATGGAGAAAGGCCACGGGGAGGATATTGGGTGAAGTGAGGAAGATGGTGAATGGATTTTATCAGCGTGAAGTTGACACTTGACACACCTACGGACATAGACAGCACAATCTTCTTCCATGGTGGGCCAGTAAAAACCTTGCCGAATGATCTTTTTGGTGAGCATCTGACTATTCACGTGGCCACCGCACACACCCGAGTGCGTCTCCTCTACACATTTCCAAACCTCATCGTCACCAAGACATCTTAACAGAATACCAGTAAGGCTCCTCCTATAGAGTAGACCTCCAACCAAAGTATATTTCTGAGCCACCCTTCTTATGGCTTTCTTGTCCTCTGTGGTGGCCTCTTCAGGATAAGACTGATCTTGGCAGTATTTGACAATTTCATAGAACCATGGTTTCTCTTCATCAGTCAGTTCTTCTTCGGCCTCTGCCAACATGATTTCCCTCTTCTCAAGGATATCTTCCTGCAGGATCTTCCTTGCTATCCTGTCTTTGATATTTACGTAGGAAGCATCATCGATTGCAGGGGCGTGAAGTTTATAGATGGAAATGGACTTAAACCATCTTCCTAGAGGGAACCTTATGGATGATGCCAACGAGACGAGGGCATCGGCGAGAATATTCTGATGACGAGGGACATGAACAAAGATCAGTTTGGCGAACAGTTTGGCAAAGGCAGCAGTGAGTTCTTGGTATGGCTTGAGTTTGGGATCGCGAGTGTGATATTTAGTGAGCACCTGGCGAAGGATGAGTTGACTATCACCTACGACTCGCAACTCAGTGATACGAAAAGAATGAGCGAGTTCTAGGCCAGCTAGAAGGGCTTCATATTCAGCTATATTGTTGGTGACTGGAAATTTGAGTTGGTATGCCAATGGGAATGTGAGGCCTTCAGGCGACAGGAGGGCGATGCCGATTCCTCTCTCTTGAGAATTCAGAGCTCCATCAAAATATAGCGTCCACATTGGCTCATCTGATCGGTTGATGGACATTAGTTCCTCATCTGGAAACTCTGATTGGACGGGATCGAATTTGGGAAGAGGATGGTGAGCGAGATGCTCGGCTATGGCATAGCCTTTAATCGCCTTTTACTGGATGTAGGTGATGTCGAACTGAGAGAGAAAACTTTGCCAGCGTGCTAGCCTATCCGTAAGGACGGCTTTCTCCAGAAGGAATTTGATAGGATTCATTCGAGCAATCAAGTGGACCTCGTGAGCCAAGAAGTAGTGCTTCAATTTCTGCACTACCCAAACGAGGGCAGCACAGGTTTTCTCCATGCCGGTGTACTTCTGCTCACAGGGGTTGAGAAGTTTGGACAAGTAATAGGTTGCCCGTTCCTTGCCTTCTTCATCAGCTTGTGCGAGGACGGCTCCCACGGAGTCATCCAAGACTGAGACGTAAAGGATCAGAGATTTTTCCGGTTTGGGTGGAATGAGAACGGGTGGACTAGCTAGATATTCCTTTAACCCTTCAAAAGCTTTCTGACATTTAGAATTCCAGTGGAATTCTACTCCTGGCTTGGTCAACTCGTAGAGAGGTCTACACCTTTGTGAATGTTGGGACACAAACCGACGAATAAACTGTAACCTCCCGATTAAACCTCGGACTTCCCTCAAATTCTTGGGAGGCGGCATATCCCTGATAGCCTTAGCTTTGTCGGGATCTATCTCGATCTCTCTTTTGCTCACAATGAACCCCAGCAATTTACCTGACGACACACCAAACACACACTTCTTCGGGTTCATTTTCAGTTGGAACTCCCTTGACCTCTGCAAGACCTTAGCCAAAACTTCTGGATGTTCCATCCTGGTCCTTGATTTTACCAATAAGTCATCCACATACACTTCCAGATATATGTGCATCATGTCATGAAATATGGCCATCATGGCTCTTTGGTAAGTAGCTCCAGCATTCTTTAATCCGAATGGCATGACCACGTAACAATATGTTCCCCAAGGGGTAGTGAATGACGTCTTTTCCTGATCCTCTTCTGCCAAACGAATTTGATTGTATCCTGAAAATCCATCCATGAATGAGAGGATTTCGTAGCCTGCCGTGTTATCAATCAACACATCAATGTGAGGTAAGGGAAAATCATCCTTTAGACACGCGCGGTTAAGGTCCCGGAAGTCGATGCAAATCCTGACTTTGCCATCTTTCTTCATGACCGGGACAATGTTCGCCACCCATTGAGGATAAAGAACGACTCTAATGAACCTGGCTTTGTGGAGCTTATCGACCTCTTCTTTCATTTTCAAAGCCATCTTAGGGTGGAAACGCCTTAACCTTTGTTTTACCGAGACGGACCCTGGTTTTAGGGTTAAACGGTGTTCGACCAAGGTTGAATCCAGACCCGGCATATCCTCGTAGCTCCATACAAACGTGTCTTTATATTCCTTGAGAACCTCAATTAATGCCTCTTCTTCAGAGGGTGGTAGGTTGTCACTTATGAGGATGATCCTAGGGTCTTCCTCAGTTCCCAAGTTGACTTCTTTGGTGGATTCTTCTACGGCGGTTGACGGCTCGTCGAATCTCCTCATTCCACTAACGTATGCGCCCGCCGCATCCTCATATTCTTCACCCTCATCTTCAGTGGGGTATTCTTCATCCGTGATCTCGTAGACTCCATACCCTTCATCAGATGCACAGTCGCCCCCGCATTCTATTTCGGGTAGCTGGATGGGATTTTCTAACAACTGGGGGATGGCAAGAAGGGCCTGACACCTGGCGGCCAAATCCAGAAGGAATCGACGAGGGATCTGCCTACCCTTGGATTTCTTTCTAGGTACTACCCTTGGCCTATCATTCCTAGATTGACTGACAATATTTACAGAAGAAGAGGGAGACGAAGAGGATGGTGTATAATGTACAGGAGAAGACCCCTCAGAGGAGGGGTAGAAAAGGTCACTCATCGGACCTTGGACGGGTGGTCCGCAAAGCGGTACGCACCCGTGGGAGATGTAGGAGGTTTCCTCAACGAAGATGTGTTGTTGGGGAGTTTGAAAATTGACGTTTTTTTTTCGTTTTCATTTTTAATGACAAAGCAGTGAAAAGAGATTGGAGGAGAGAGGAAAATGGTTATGGCTAGAGGATTGTGAGGCTCATAGAGCAGATCATGGTTGAAGACCTGGCGCGGGTTGAAAGCCCACGTAGGTATGTAAACAGAGAAGGGGATCTGGGAAGATCATCAGACAATTGTCTGGCCCAGGAAGAAGATATCAGCAAAGGCTGAGACGAGTGGATGGAGAAGATGGCGGCTAATGAGCCGTCGACGGCAATGTTGAGGACGGATGAAGATCCATCGATGACAGAGTCCTTCTGGCGAGGACGAGGATAGTTTGGAACCTTGGCAAGAGTGGTAATATTCTCTGGTATTTCGGAGATCAATGGTGGTCCTTCAAGCTGCGGAGACGAGAACATCCTTTCCAGTGCAACGAAAATGTCCCGTATGTCGAACCATTTGTCCCACTCGCATTGCGGATCTTTGATCTTGCCTCTTTTGGTGATCCTCGGACATTTTTCAGCCAAATATACAGCATGTGATCCCCCATATGCTTCTCGTGGGTGATCCCCCATCTGAACAACGGGCCCTCTGTTGAAGTGGTTTGATAGAGTCCATGTGAGGGGCTTCCAATCCGCCCTGAACGGTCCTTTGAAGCCTAGGCCAAACCTACGGTTCGGCCTAATTTCCTTTGGCGGTTTGAGCATACCCTGTAACTGTGCGCCCAGACCTTTTCCTTGTTGATAGCCGATGTTCCTCATAATCTCCCAACCTTTGGAGTGAAAAGGGAGACATGATGTTGTGGTTGCCCTGACCGGCTCCTTTGGTGCTAGTGGAACATGAGATGGATCACGTACGTCCAGCAGTGACAATATGGGCCGATGAGACGGCCAAACAGAAGGCAGAGAGGTGTTGATAGCATCCACTGTGTGAAGGACAGGTGTACTGACCACTTTAATAATTCTCCCATTGTAAGGAAACTTCAGGCACTGATGGTTGGTGGAAGGCACAGCGTCCATGGCTTCGATGTAAGGGCGACCCAATATAGCCTTGAATGTGGGGTCCATGTTGAGGACATGGAATTCCGTGGGAATTGACATGGGGCCTAGTTCTGCCTTCAGAATAATCATCCCCTGCGGCGGCCTTTTGCTATTGTCATAAGCCATGACCGTGATCGAGGAAGGTCTTATTTGTTCCTCGTTGACCCCACACAACTGAAGAGTGCTCATGGAGATCACATTTATGGATGCACCCGTGTCCACAAGACACGGGTTTATGGATACCCCATTAATTTTTATTGAAATGCACAATGTATATTTTCGAGCTTCCTTGGGAGCGAGCTCGTAGTTGTGAAACATGATGGCTGGTTGTGTGTCTGTTGGGGTCAGGACGGTCAAAATCTTCTCCACGGGGAGGTCTTCATTAACCATGACCTTTTGAAGATATTCCATCAAGCCCGCCTGGTGGGATGTGGATCTTTGAAGTAGCTCTAGGATGGAGATCCGGGCAGGTGTCTTGTCCAAGTGTTTCAATAGATCATACTGTGTTCTAGGGATAGCTCTTTCTGGTTGTTCTGCATCATCCTTCTCTGGCTGAGATTGCTCGGGATTCTGACTGTTGTGGGAGAAAACCCTGTGGAAAATCCTTCCACTCTGGAGCACCATTGCCTACGGCTTTTGTACCTCTGTGGGGGTAGCAGTGAGTTTTAACAGGGGTTTGAGGGATAGTAGTGGAGGAATGGTTGATGAAGCAGGGGTGATGACGGGAGCAGGGATTCTGATGAGGGGTTTGTTAGGTGGCGGCATGGTGGAGGTAGAGGGGATATTGCGCGGATTATGAAGGATAAGGGGTCTAGAAGGTGGCGGTGGAGACGAAGTAGGAGTGGGTAGAGCTTGAAGTGGGCAATGATTTTGAGGTGGGTGATGGTTAATGAGTGGTTTTGAAGGCATTAGTGGTGATACGGTGGAGAAAGACGGGGTTATGTATGGTTGACGGATGATAAGGGGTTTAGAAGGCGTAGGGGTAAATGTGGTAGAGGTGGATGGTAAAGTGGGGGAGTGAGAGAAGATAAGAGGGTGTGAAGGCGTAGTGGAGAGTGTCGGTTGATAGGAGGTCAGGGTGCGGATGAGAGGGCGTAATGGTAGTGGAAATAGTGATGGTGATACTGACGCGGGTTGATGAGAGAGAGGTGCTACCCGGGCAAGGTGAGGGGGTTGCATGACGATAGGGTTGGAGGTAGAAAGAATGGAGGTACTTTCCTGGTGCCACACCTGCTCTCTCCCGACTTCTGGGAAGGAGGAGATGGGGTTAACCTGATGATTGGGCTGTTGGTGCTCCGGTAATGGATTCTGGATTATGCCCATGTCGGGCTGTTGTTGTGGGGCCTGCTGAGCCTGCTGTTGTTGTTGTGGTTGCTGTTGCTGTTGTAACTGCTGCTGTGGCCTATGAGGGGGTCTCCTAGCCTTGAGAGCCGCGACGTATCGTCTCATCTCATCCCAATCTATTTGATGTTCATCATTCATATCATGGATGTAATCTTTGAAATGGAAGCAGTAATCTACTGTGTGTCCCGGCTGCCTGTGGTAGACGCAGTATTTGGAGGTATCAACATTGGGTGGCCACGCGGGCCTTTCTCTGGGTAGGGCGAGTTGGTTTGATGTCATGAGGGCATTAAAAATGTCTGCTAAGGTTTCCGGCAATGGTGGATAGTAGGCTCTCTTGGGACCGAGCGGCCTCCTTTGTTGCTGTTGGGGACCATAGTTCCCCGGGGGTGGAACTTGGTTGTACTGAAGTGGTGGTTGTTGTTGCTGAGGTTGTGGTTGTTGTTGCTGGGGTTAGCGTAATGGAGGCATATTATCCTGGGGTGGATTATTTTGGGGTGGAGGACGAAGAGGGAAAGGATCCGGTTGAAGGGGAAGTCGGGACATTTGTGGAGGCCTTGGGTTGACTGCATAGTTGGCATTGTTGACCGCACTGACTTGCTCATTTGTCACGACCCCTTCTGTGGCTCCGCCCGGGACACCAGCGCCTGTCTTTCTGACCACTTTGGGTTTCGGCGACTCAAACATGTTCATGATGGGGGAGTCTTTTAGCTAGGTTTGGATGTACCGGGCCCTTTCATAGAGTTCCTCCATTGTAGTAAGTTTATTCATGGCCAGGACATGTCTGAACTGTGGGGTTGCATTAGACACAATCATCTTCACTTGTTCGGGCTCAGAGAGGGTATCCCTTATTCTTTCCGCCAGAGACCTCCATCTATCAGCATATCGGACAAAATCCTCGTCGGGTTTCATCTTTTCGGCCACTAGGTCGGTTATGGAGAGTGAGGGACCGACCCTATCCCTATATTTCTGCAAGAACCTTCTCTGGACTATTTCAAAATTCTCGGCCTCGCGGGGCTCCATAGAATAGAACCACTCAAGCGCAGGACCATCCAATGATCTCCGAAAGAGGTATGCCAGGGACCTTTGATCATTTTACCAATAGGAGGACTCATACATGAAGTCCTTGAGGTGAATGAAGGGGTTGCCGGTACCATTGTATCTGCGGTACGTGGGCATTTCGGAGGGAGGAAGATGAATGACGGGAAGGATTGGCAAAGCAACCTCCGGGGTGGCTTTCACGTCCACCATTCTTCTTAGATTTTGAAACTGCTCGTCCATGTGATTGAACCTATTGAGGAGCGATTGGGCGAGCTCCTCTGGAGGTGAAGGTGGCACTTGCCACTGGGGGAGAAACTGTCTCCCGGAGACTTGAGGGGGAAACCCCGAATGAGAGGGAGCTGTCGGACCGCCGACAGTTGGCCTTGGCTGGAGCGGTGTCTGGGGAACAACGGGAGTTTGAGATTATGATGGGAACTGGAATGAGGGTGGTTGTTGGCTCGCTTATCCTTGAAGCGAGGGAGACTGGATGGCTTGCGCCAACGAAGGAGATGGAATGGCCTGCACGGACTCTTGGAGAGGTGCGATGGCCGGAGTTGATTCCTGGGGCGTGGGGGAAACAGATTTCCCCTTTAGAATGGCCTGGAAGGCCCAGAGCTGTTCAGAGGTAAGCTCCGTGTTGGCGAGGATGCCCAGTAAGGAAGTGATATCCTGTGGTGGGGAGGTGTCCCCGGCAATAACCTGCACCTCATGCGAGGGGTCATGAGAAGGACCCGAGTCCATAGCATAGACTCGCGGGTCGGCTGACAAACCACGGCTAGGGTGGTTCTCCTCAAAAGACTCGTGAGACATGCTCACAGTTTTCCCAGAACGTAAAAACATACACTAGCAAGTAGGTAGCAGAGATTATCAAACAAGTGGATGCCTTTACGCCCTTTTTTGTGTTTTGATTTTGATGATATTTTGTATTTTTTTAGCGAGATCCGAAGTTCACACAAAATGGGGACCCTAGTTTGTTTTTGTTTCACCGCCGTGTCAGCTAGGGTCTCTCGACTCACCACGAATGAAATGACTAACTCCGGGGAACTTCAATGGTACAACCAGCCCAGTGAACGAAGAGGAGATTCTTCGATGTCGGGGACTTACGGAGGTCCCAGTGTAGGAGATTCTAGTCCGTTGAGAAGAATTCCCAAACGGAGAGTCCTTCCTTCACCGGGAAAGGGTGATCCTCAAAAAAGTAAAAAAGGATAGAAAAGAGGAATGGATGTATGCAATGGAATGCTGACAGATATATAGAGTAAGAAAACAACAGAAATAACAGACATATAATAAACAAAGAACTAATCAAAACTGACGGTGCTACCGTGAGCACAACAGGGGCGCGCGCGGGCGCGAAGGTGGAGAGGCACGGGTGGTGCCGAACTTGCAAGGGTAGCCGAAAGGAAGCAGTAGAGGTCCCACCGTGATCACCAATCTGTGAGCGACGTCACGCGGTTCGAGGAAGAGCGGAGAAGACGCGGAGCGCGCGGGCTCCTCTTTTTTTTGGTGTTTGTTTGCTGCAACACAGAAATAAGAGAAGAGAGAGAAGGGGCCACCACGGGAGATTGCTCCGGCGGGGCGAGCGGGACAAGTGTGATATAACAAGATATGGGGGTTAAACGGCCATAGCGGGAAGTGACTCGCCGCGGCCTCGGGGGGACGGGAATGGTGCAGAAATTAAATAACAAGAATTGAAACGGCCATTGGGGAAGTGACTCGCCGCGGCCTCGAGAATATGAGCAGATAATAAGATGACAGAATATAAAGAGAATACAAAGAGCTGGAATTTAAACGGCCATTGGGGAAGTGACTCGCCGCGGCCTCGAGAACATAAACAGATAAGAATATAACGTATAAGAACGTGAATTTAAACGGCCATTGGGAAGTGACTCGCCGCGGCCTCGAGAATATGAGCAGAATATAACAGAATATAAAGAGAATATAAGAACGGAAATTTAAACGGCCATTGGGGAAGTGACTCACCGCGGCCTCGAGAACATGAATAGATAAGAATATAACATATAAGAACAGAAATTTAGACGGCCATTGGGGAAGTGACTCGCCGCGGCCTCGAAAACAAGATGTGATCACCAGGGGCCGAAAGACCCCAAAATAAGAAAGTGATCGCGCCTACCTCAAGAGCGGGAGATGGCGGGTTGCTTCTTCCTCTCCCTCCGGCCGGCCGATGGAGAGGACTTTCCTCGGCTACCCTTGCAAAACAACGACAAACAAATGACAAGTGGATTAGAAAGGTGGAGGTGTAGTATTCAAATCCTTGCGATAAAGATAACGAAATGATGGCAAGACACACACCTGGTTGGTGTTATCTTTTAAACCCCTCTCGGACTCGAGTAGGAGGAAAATGAGATGATGGATGTAAGAAGTGTATAAGAAAAGGCGCCCTTATGAAGGGGGATAGGGGATGCAAGATGATGAATGCAAAAGAACTACGAAGAAAAGGAAAGAATTGGCTTATTGAATGTGCCGATCGTGAAATCCGGCGGAGCTCCGACAGCGTGGGGACGACGTGGAAGCGCGGTGGATGAAGACGACCTTCCTCTCGCGAGCGTGAGCACCTGAGAAGCCGGCAGAACCTCCACCTATAAAAGAACCCACGGGTTAGAAAATGACTCCGTAGCCTCTGGGCTCCGGCAGCCTATCGGATCACTTCCAAGCTCTTTCAGAACTGAGGGGGTGGGCCTCTATTTATAGGGATCCGAAGGGTGGAGGCGTCTAGGACCCTGGACACCTCCATCAGGGCCGAACTAATATTTTATTCTATTTTTATTCATTTTTTTGGAATATTTTTGTGGAGGCGTCCAGGGCCCCGGATGCCTCAAACAAGTCCACCGAAAACCGTCGACTGCCGCACGCGGTTTGGCACAACGCGTAGTTTTGTGAGCGGCGCCTCGTGATTCAGAAATGGGCGCGTCCAGTTGACTGGACGTCTCTATAATTTGGATTTTTTCACACATGACAAACCGTCGTTCGGTGGCCGGCGCCCGTGAGAGAGTTGATGGAGGCGTCCAGGGGCCTGGACGCCTCCATAAATATATTATTTTATTTTTTTATTTGTCTTTTGTGCCAAGGCTGGCATTTTTGATTTTTTTTTATAATTGTTTTTATGGAGGCGTCCAGGGGCCTGGACGCCTCCATTAATATATATATTTTTTATTTATTTTCTAATTTTTAAGCCAACTGGTATTTTACACACACACATTTTTTATTTTTGTTTTTATGGAGGCGTCCAGCGGCCTGGACGCCTCTATTAATATATATATTTTTTATTTAGTTTTGGGCCCTGAGAAAGTAATAAAATAAATTAAAAAGATGGGGGCGTCCAGGGGCCTGGACGCCCCCATTAAGACCCACCCGGGTCCTCAAATCAGACGTCGGCGGCCGCCCGTCAGACACCCTTCCTGATTTCGGAACCTCCTGATGCGTCTGACTGGTGTTGACGCTGTCCGAATGTCGTGACGGGACGATTCCGAATGTCAAAAAAGGCAGAAGAAGACCCAAGAAAAGGAAGCACTCGAGTGATTCGAAATGCGTAAGCCGTTGCGGGACGTTGTATAGTAATATGAGACTTTTCTCAGGAGACGTCAAGAATGGCGTGTCTACAACAGCCCCACCGACCAGCGCGTGGGCCCCACAACCAGCAGCATACGCCGTCCGAACCGTGCCGACGGGGTGATCAAGTGCAGCCCGTCAACCCAAGATCGATCCTCTCGGACCCACTTGTGTAGCCCTTTACCTCCCTTCGTGGAGTGGGCGATATTTGATTGCTGTAATTATTGTGTAATATTTGTACCGGGAGTTACTGAATTCGGCCTGGATCGTCTTCCCCACGCCGAGAGCGTGGAGGTATCGTATTCGCTCCTTGCTTGGCACTTTACTTTATTTCATATATACTTGTTTATGCCGCTGCTAGAGAGCATGTTAGGTTAATCTAGCTTGCTATATTATTATTCACCGCTGCTGCGGGAGAGAGCGAAACCACCCCGTGACCCGATCCGGGCACGAAAGTGCGAATTGACCACCCTAGCTCTTGCCGGTTTCTCAATCGTGCACGTCCGACACTTCCCTCGAAAAGGGACGATCGCGAGTTTGCGTAGAGTCCAAGGGTCGCATTCCAATTGGAGTCGAGTCCGTGGTCTGTCCCGCATCAAGATGGGCTCATATCTTCGCCGCTCCATTTGGAAATATCAACAAGGGAAAGCAACGGGGAAAAAAAAGGCCGAGAGAAGCCACCGGAACCCACCTGTGGAAATAGTGTATCGAAAATGGGTGCTTCTTCCCCGGCATCGAGCTCCTTCAGGCAGAGGGACATGAGGACAAGAGAGATGGTGACCCTCTGATTATCTTTATCAAAAATCCCCCTTTCTTGTTCCCCAATCTTCCTCACTCTCGGACGATTGGCTCTCTGCCTACTCTCTCCCAGCGTATCTTTTTTTCATCTTTTTTTCTCTCTCTTTCTTCTCGACAGATGGTTGGTTTAAATAGCAGGCTATTGGCGTGACTCCACCCGGCGCGGAGAGCGCGCGCCAGATAAGGGCCTTAAGCCATTGATTTTGCACGCCGGGTAAAGGGGCGCCGGGTAGAGCGCGCCGGGCAAAGGAGCACGTCGGGTTAGCTTACCCCGTCTCGTTTGTTTGGGTATGAGTCGGACTGTGGGCCTCGGATTGGCTCCGGGTGTTGTCCTGTTCTTTCATCTCATCGTGGGTTCGTAAAACAACTACGAGAATATTGGTAAAGCCTTCAGGGCACTAAACGGCCAGTTCCGGAACCATTTATGCATTTGGTCCGGACACCTGGGTTTTTCGCTGACATGGCATTCGGCACAGCGGTTTGTGCCGCCGGCTCGGCTTTACTTGCATTCATAGCTTCCTTGGGGCATGGATCACTACTCAGGATGCTTTCGCCTTGGCTGGGCGGCCATCTGGTTGCTAGCGGACCTGATTGGTGAGAAGACATACCCGTGCCGGATCACTCGGGTTTTCCACTGATAGGGCCTTCGACACCTTGTTCTGAGTGGCCAGAGACGTTCTATCACCTCAGGAGGGCTTCTTGTCAGGTGGCGGACCACCAGGTACATTATCGTCCTTGATCGGATGACGGGTGGTGTTTGTTCGGCATGACCGAGTCGATGCCGGTTCATTGGACAGGCCGAGCGGCACTACCGATTTGTTGTGGATTTCTTCTGATCCTCCTGAGGTGAAGTCCCTGGTGGTCATGTCAGATGACCTCGGGCTCCAGCAGTTCGAGGAGACCCTCGTGTATTGGCTCTCTTCGACTTCTACGCTGTAGAAGGCCGTATTCTTCTTGTTATTTAGGCGTGGCTGCCATTAGACATATTCTGGGTGCCAACACCTTTATGGCACGACGGGTTTTTATCCTGACCCGATACCCATAATTGTCTGGTTAGTCAGACAGAGCGCACACGTGGTTTCAGACCCTCCTAGTCTTGAAATCTGAATAAACTGTCACTTTGGTGACTGGCACGCCCACACACTTAATAAATCGAATAAACCAAGAACGAAAAAGATGATAAAAAATGATAAAAAAGATGATTGAATCCAGAGTGTGCCCAACAGGTTTGGCACGCCTGGTGGGACTAAACCTCCTTTCATCTTTTTGCCAAGATTAGGGGCCCGACGGCCTCCTCCTAAAATACTAACTCTTTGAATCTGAAATTGCAGGTTGCATCCTGAAAAGCGCGTTGGCTGTTTCCTTTGGACCGTTGGTGGTTGCTGATCACGCTAGGTATGGCTACCTGGCCGTGCCTACGAAGTTTGGTGACTTCCCGCCAGTGGTGGGCTTCCCCAACTTTTTGGGAGTGGCCTTCGTCGTGCTACTGGATGTCCAGGAGATGGAGCCGGTCGCTGCTGCAAAGGCGACCCCGACTAATGTTGCTCCGGTGGGCTGCTACGTCCACCATATCCACTCCCGGGCTTCCCATAACAAGAAGCGCTCATCGGCTACTTGGAGGGCGGCCAGAAAGGATGCCGGTGTGCTACAAGGCCGACTCTCAACATAGGGCAAGTCCATTCTAATCGGAGGCATCCGCGTGTTTCTGAACGGTCAGTAGGCTAAGATTGCACCCGATAGGGTGATTGCAAATGTACCAGTGCGAACTCTTTTCAAGCATTGGCTAAAGACAGGACGGACCGTGTGAATTCTGGATCAAGGGGAGGTCTGGACCCAAAGCCAACCAAGTTTAAACAAGTATGGGTGCCTAAGCGGATGTGGGCCCCGGCTGTTGCCCAACCAAAACATGTTCAAGCTGTCGGGTTCGACAGAAAAGAAGAAGAAGAAGAAAGAAGAATCGAGGTGCCAGATTCGACACCTTGCAGACCAACCTTCCAGGCCTACGGCCGGCAAGCGAATATTCATGCTTATAGCAGAAGATGTGGCAAGATGGCCGAACAATGGCGGCTCGCTTATAGGTCGCCAGCTCAACGCAAGATATCACCATCAGCACTCTGCCCTATAGATGGGCAAGATGATATTACCCAGGCTGTCTGAGGATATTTTCGGGGCCTTGGGAACATCCCTCAAGGGACGCAGCGGCTCTTGGAGGCTATGAGTGCTGCAGAAGATGAAGACCGGGGAGTACAAGTCAACCCGAAAGAAGTTGCAGATGAAGGGTCCAATTGCTATGGATCATCTTTCCATGAACAAGCCACACCGAGGATTTTAGTGTTCGAAAGATTAACCTTCTCTAGACAGCCAGCCAGGAGGGTAATACGGAGGGATAGGCACCTCTAGATATCAGCTGCAACATGGCTGGAATGACCAGCCGCTATGGGTCTCTGCCCGATGAACTTGAAGAGGTGGCTAGACTTACCAAGAGGCCCGAAGCTGTCACCAGAAGGAAGAAGGCCGTGGCTGATGCGGTGCAAGCCCTCGTCAGAGAAGCAAGCACGGATGTAGTCGCCATGACTGCAAACGTGATCACCACTGAAGACGAAAGCGAGAGGCCAGCACTTGCTTCAGATGCTCTGTTGGAGGGAGGAGGCCAAGCACCTAGCCCTTCCACCCCCGATCCAACAATGATGATGCTACTCCTGAAGTATCAACATGAGATTTAGATGTTGAAGAAACAATTGAGCGGGCTGAGGATGCAAGTATCAACCTTGAAGCAGGTGGAAGCCCCTCCTGAAACATCGCGGCATGGCGCCGATGAGCTAGAGGGTTCACCTCAGATGATGGCTTCTTAGCCAATACACAACTATGCTGGGGGCATGGCCCCGATACCACCACCGGCACCTCAATATCAGGGGACTGCCGCTACTATACCTCAGGTCACGGTGTTGGCAACACCTCAAATGCAGCAAGCCCACTTCTATCCAAGTCCGGTGGACCCGGCGATAGTGAGCAAGCTGATGGTTGAACAGATATTGGATATGAAGCTGGCAGATCGAGGCAATGATGATTATGCCTCGTTTGATATATACAAGGTGCCGTATCCAGTTGACCATGCTGCTAAAAGGCTTCCTCCTGGCATCAATAAGCCGCCGAAGTTTGACAAATTCAACGGGCAAGGATCACCGAAGGAGCACATAGCCTATTACATGAATGTGATGGGCGATCTGGCAGCGGACGAGTCCTACTTGGTGAAGTTCTTCAGGTCTTCTCTCACGGGACTCGCTTTTGAATGGTACTCGAACCTGCCGACCGGGTCCATTAGCGACTAGCCCGATATGCAACGGAAGTTCCGGGAGCGCTTCCACGTTGCTGAAAGGGAGGTCATTGTGGCCGAATTGTATGCTTCCAGGCAGAAAAATGACGAAACAGCCCTGGAGTATATCAAAAGGTGGCAAAATCTCAGCATGAGATGCAGGCGTCCACCACAGAAAGAAGATGCTGTACAGATTTGCAAGCAAAATCTGAAGCAGGAAGTCCTCGAGAGGATGATAGAAATGGAAATTACATCCTTCGACCGATTAAATAATGTGGTGGTGGAAATCAAGGTCTTCCTCTTAAGATATTCTTCTACCCCTGCTGCTTCCAGTCAGAAAGCCAAATTGGCTGATAAGCGGCCCGCGCCCAAAGAAGTTCATACTGTAGACTTCAAGGCGTTTGAGCAGCAGAAAGATAAAGTTAAGGGAGTCGCCAACACTCCTCCGATAAAGCAAGCTGAACGTCAGGAGGGCCCCTCCCTATGAAATAAAATGAAGAAGCTGTACTCCTTCCCTAAGGAGAAGACGCAGGTCTTGTTTGAATGGGCTACCTGCTACAACAAGATTATGCTGCCAGACCCAAAGAGGCCAGGTGATGCCAGGAGGAAAGATGATCCTTGCTTCTGCACGTACCATTAGATGCTTGGGTTGTTATGTTTTCAAAGACGTCATTGAATGTCCGATTAAAAAAGGGGAGCTACAAATGGGCGAGTACAAGATAGATCCTCCATGCCCACATGAAATGCCCGCTATGGGGGCAACTATCAACATGATATCATTATATCAGCAATTGCCCAAGGAAGTGGCATAAGCTTGCACAAAGCACACCTATGAGGCTTTTGTGCTGACCCCAGCAAAAGACCAGGAAGACTAGCAGATGGTGCCGACAAAGGCAAAAAGAAGACTGGCATCCCGCCCTGCTCCGGGAGTCCGAATTCATGTCATTATGCCCCTGCCAGCTCCACCTGCTGTAACCCCGGTCTGGCACGATACAGCCCCTCGAATGGTCATCAGGAGGCCAACCGATAATAAGAAGAAGCAAGCCCCATTACGGGTACATCAAGAAGTCAGCCCAACAGTCAAATGGCTACAGAAGATTATAAATGGGTTAGATGAATATGAACAACCCAAGATTCAACCAGTACAGCTAAAAGAATATGTTCCTTGGGAACATCTAGAGTCCCTCGGGCTAGAGTAAGAAGCTGAAGATGAATTTTGGGGAGGGATTGCCCTGAAAGATGTTCCACGCGAGCAGATGCCAACTGAGA
Organism: Amorphophallus konjac; assembly: GCA_022559845.1. Lineage (NCBI taxonomy): Eukaryota > Viridiplantae > Streptophyta > Magnoliopsida > Alismatales > Araceae > Amorphophallus > Amorphophallus konjac. Next base: position 460,223,961 of record CM040121.1, on the reverse strand, counting down.
AATGAAAGAAAAAGAAGAAATCAAAGAACAAAAAGAAAGGTAGCACCGTCTCCTGTAACACTTTGTCAGCCTTATTTAGCATGGCCCAAAGCTCTGAAGAAGGTGATGAAGAAATCTGTTTCACGCCGACTGAAGTAAACCAGGCTGAAATTTCCACCTCACATCATGCCACCAGGTCTGGGAGGAAGTGGGGACGTCTACCCTCGACTAACCACAATATCATGTTCAGGGGTGAACAACCATACCAAATCCCCGAACCTGAGATAAAAGGCACGAGAGTCCCGCCTCCACCGGGCCTCTACTCTGAAGATGCAAGTGGTCAGAGAGTCCCCTCGTTCGTTGAATTTTTGTCGGCAAAGAAAGGCAAGCAGCTATGCCAGCCAACCCAGTCGAAGGCCGAGATCACTTCTACCCAGGCCTCGGGTATGCCGTCTCCGACAGATGAAAGTAGCAAGGGTGTCGCCCTATTACCAAACCCATCCAAATAAAAGAACCAACTGATTAGATGAGTCGGGATTGGGTAGCTCCCGAAGAAGAAGATAGACTGCCTTCCGAGCCAACCGCTCCGGCACCAGGCTACAGCAAGCACAACAAAGCTGAAGAAGCAAGACTGGCTAATGTAAGAGCCAGTGCTCGGATTTTGAAGCAACTGAAAAGAATTCCAGCAAGATTCAACATCCGGGATATACTCTCCCTAGATGAAGAAACTCGACAAGCCATCATTATAGCCTTATAAACCCCGGCGCACTTCGAGAGCTGCTTTGCCGAGATGTGTTCTGAGACGGCTATCACCTTTGCCGATGATGATATGCTCCTGCCAATGGCCAACCACAATAGACCCTTATACATGAAGGGGAAATTAAATGGCCAGCCCATAAATAGAATTCTAATTGACCCAGGGGCAGCAATGAATATACTCCCTTATCGGGTCTATCAGAAGCATTACTTCAATTTACACCTGATCAAGGTCAGGGATATGAAGATTGATGGTTTCAACTAGAAATTTGAGGTCCCCATGGGCATGGCAGAGTTCAAGCATTCCTTGGAAGACTTCACCACCAAGGTGTAGTTCCACGTCATCAACTCTGACACCACATACAAGGCGCTGCTTGGTCGGCCGTGGCTGCATCAGAACCGGGTGGTACCGTCTAATTTACACCAATGCATCAAGTACCCCCAGGATGGAAAAGAAGAGAGAATCTTTTCTGATTTACACCCCTTTGAGGTATTTGAATGCCATCTGCCCGACGCCTTACTCTACATGGAGAGGCCGAAAAAGACTTCTCGGCAAGCTCAGAATAAAGAAAAGAAGACAATGGAGATCAGTGACTGGTTCCCTCTGCCCCCGCCCGATTACGTGGCTCAGCAGGAGGTGTCGCACATTGCTAAAGTCGAGGGAGTGCTCAGGGCAATCACATCTGATATCTACCCCGGGCCAGAAGCACCAGAGCTTGAGGACCTACTTGGTTATGTGAAAGTCCCTCCGGGAATCACAAGACCGCCCACGGATATAGACTGTCCGACAATCGAATTACTGAAAACCCTTGAGGTTCCCAACCCCGATGGACAACCTACGATGTTTTACACGGCTAGTGAACACCCAGTAAAAGGGGATGATGATTGTAAACTCCCTGAAGAAATTCAAGATTCGGTCATCCCGATCATAGGGCTGCCTGATATAACTGGCAAGGTGATAAAAATGGCCAAAAGGTAGCACATTCCCTTCTACCAAGCTGAAAGGCAAAACCAGATGTTCAAAAAGTTGTGTTATCCACCCAACTTGGACAAAGAATTACTGCAGATTACCCAGCACCCTGGCCGGGGTTTCTCAGTAGAAGAGTTCTATGAAGCAGATATGATATCCATTTCTGCCCCAGCTGGCAATGACCCTCCAGAAGATCCAGCTACGCAAGAAGCTGAGAGCCAGGAGCAGCACATGCCTCTGAACGGCGAAGTACAAGATGAAGAAATACATCTTTGGAGTCCATCTCCACACAAGAATGTGAGCGTGTCCACTACTGAAGGACCGGTCCCAACTATTTATGGTGATAGGGTGCTACTGCCCCTGCCCGATGCCAGAATAGAGGACGATGGCCTGAGCCATGCTCCGAAATTTTCTAAGTATAACCCTGCCATGCTCGCATTGCTATATGAGCAGCAGTAGGAGATTAAAAGATTGAAGAAGCAGTTAGTTGAAGTGACCAGACGCCTATCCAAATTAACAAGGGGCATTCTTCCCCGGCAATGCTATCCTACAGCGTCGAAGCATTCTCCCATAACCAAAGCGGAGCTGTTTATGTACAGGCCGGAAGATGATGAACCTGTCCTATATTACATCCAGAGGTGGAGGGGCTTTTGTGCAAGGAGCGAGCCTCTGCTAAGCCATGAGGCTGCTATCCAGATCTGCAAACAAGGTCTGAAGAAAGAAATCCAGCAAAGGATAATTGGCATCAAAGTCCAATCCTTTGATCAGCATAATATGGTAGCAACCGATGTTGAAGCCTTTCTGGCGAAGTATTGCCCTGTTACCGTTGCAGCGAGATGGAAGAACATATCTGAAGGCATTAACCTTGATGCTTTCGAACAAATGAAGATGAAAACCCCGAAAGTGGTCGGATCTTCGACCAGTAAACTTGCAAAGCAAATTTCCTTGTTGCGAGAGAAGATGAAGAAGCCCTACTCCTTCCCGAGAGAGAAGACATGGGTGATTTTTGAATGGGCTTGTCATTATGATAAGATTACTCGGCCAGAGCTCAAGAAGTTGGAGGATGCTAAAAAAAGTAATGACCCTCGATTCTGCCCATATCATCGAATGTTGGGGCATTCTATCGAGGACTGTTACGTTTTCAAAGATATTGCCCAGAGTCTAATCAAGAAGGGCGAACTCCAGATGGGGGAATACACACTAGACCCACCATGCCCACATGAGACGGGCGCTTATAGAAGGGGAGTTCATGAGGTTTCCATCCACTCTCAGATCCCCGAAGAGACATTAGAAGCTGAGCAAGGTGAACCTCAAATTCGAAAGGAGCTGTCCAGGCGGCTGTGAACGTCAAAAAATGATAATACAACATGAACGTCCCGACACCCGAGAGCAAGTCGAGGACGGAGAGGACGAATGAACCCCATATCTCGCCCGATCAGGACGAAAATGCACCGGGTGGGCCGCTACCTGATAAGGAAGCTTCTCGAGCTGAAGAAATGGTCCTGGCCCCTCAAAACAAGGTGCCGAAGGCCGAATCAGTGAAAAACCCGAGTAACCCGATCGGGACACACATCATGCTAGAAAGGTCCGTAGAAGGCCAAGGAACTGCCCAATGAGGGCAAAAATACTTTGGGTGGCTGATCACTCTATGAAGACACTCTCCACGGGCAGGGAGCAAGGTTAAGGGCACGACTCATAGTGTCGAAGGCCGAATCAGGAAGAAACCCGAGTAATCTGACACGGGTTCGACACGTGTTGGAAATCACTCAAAATTATAAGCCGAAGCCCGGGAGCTTCGGAATGAACACTCCAAGATCGGTTTAGGGAAACTAATGTAACGCTAGATGTCAAACACTCATCCGGGTTGGCACGGGGTCGACGAAGCCATTAAACCAATGCCATCCCACTTAAACCGGCGTGGATTTAAATCGGCGCGCCCCTTCCTTGCTGTTTAAACCGACGCGACCTTGGTGTCCTTAAACCGGTGCGGAAATAATCCCATGCTCATCTAAACCGGCACGCCCCCCTTGCTACTAAATCGGCGCGCCAATAGCTCCCATTGCCCACTTGACACGTCGTGGCACTTGCCATCTAAACCGACGTGGCCTAACCCGGCGCGCCCTTGACCGCGCCATTTTAACCAAAGTCGTAGTCCCATCCGCATTCCGATACTCTATTTCCTGATTAAACTCATGCGAAGTAACAGAGAGAAGAAGAACAAGGCATTTAATGCCCGTCCCATAGCCATTTAAGGATCGCATGGCTGTTTACACCTAAGGTCGACAACGCGATGGTGGCAGAAACGAAGGTAGGCAGTGACGGTGGCAGCAGCAGCGACAGACAACCTATCCTCAGACGGGTGCCAGTGTACTGCGCAAATCAACGGAAGATAGCACGACAGGTCAACTCCTGACGTCCCTACGAACGAGGAGGAAGTGGCGGGAGTTCCTTCTCTTCAAAGAGAAGGCAACCCATCCTATAAATAGGCTACCTATTCGACGGAGCAAGAGGTTCGGTCAGAGCAAGTGTGGTTGACAGGTCCAGGAGAAGGATAGGTCCGGGGAGGGAGCTTCCACCTGCAAAAAAGGAGAGAGAGATCACTCAGACAGAGGAAGATACTGAGAGAAGCAGAAGAAGGCGTGCCCTCTGTTCCCGTGTGGGCAAGGTGAGGAAAGAAGGAGAGAAGAGAGAGGTGAGAGGGAGAAAGGGGGGGAGGAGCTTCAGTTTTGTTTCTTCCGTTCTCCGCCGGTGTACCCATCTTCTTTCTTTCTTCTTGTTATCTCTTCTGTTATGGGGTAGATCCCCCCTTTGTGTTTGTTCTTCCGTCGCCCTCTTGGCCTTTATGGATGAGTAAAAAGAAAAGTTGTTCTGTGTTTATGCATTTTCTTGCCCATGTCACTAGCGTTCTTCCTCCCTCTCTACATCTCTTGACCACTCGGGGTTTTTAGAAGTCTACTTCCTGTAGTATGGCTTCTGAATGACCCGTTCGGAGAGTGAACATAAACAGCCCCTTGCTCATCAACGTGGCGAACATGTCCCCATAAACTCTTCTAGAATTATGGCACGTGAGCCCCTAGAACCCCTTGAAGGTTAGTCCTCGGGCTTCTATGCTCGCCGTTGGGCCATCGGGGAGCTATTGTTAGCTCACCCGAATTTTGGGAGTCGTCCCGGAGCATTCCATTTGACGATTCCCTATTTCACACCTCGCAAATCCCAGTCCGGGGGAGGTGCTGCCCATTTTTCGCCAGGAACGCGAACGGCAAGAATAATGAACAATCATAAAGAAGGATGAACGAACAAATGAAAAGAACTCTCTGCGGACAAGAAACTGTGTGTGTCTGAACTCCCATGAAGTTGACATAACACAACCCCTACATCATCAAACATATGCACAACAAACCTCTACAATCTACACTCAAATCTCTCTGCTAACCCATCCTATCAGATGAACAAAAAAGGGAATCAGAGCCAAGACTCCGCCGAACCTTCCCCTAATCCGGCGTGGCCTAATCCGGCACCCAAAGTGGCACGCCGAGTTGGTCCCCCTTTCAAATCCCAAATTTCATGAAATCAACCTAAACCGACTCCATCACACCCTCCTCCTAAACCAGCGCGGCCTACACCGGCGCGTCCCTCGCCATGCCCTTTTAGCCTAAACCGGCGCGCCCCTCGCTACGCAGTATTAACCTCTTAGATCCCTAAACCGGCACGCCCCTTTGCCATGCCGTTTCAACCCTAAACCGGCAAGCCCAATCCCCATGCCATTTTAACCCATCATATGCCCAAATGTCTACTTCATATCCTCACGCCGTTTTAGCCCTGCTCCCATGCCTTCCTTAAACCGGCGTGCCTTCTACAAGGTAAAGAAAAACAATCAAACAAATAAGAAGAAAAGGGATGAAAACAAATAAATAGAATTAACCACCCGTGCGTGTGAATGAACAATGAAATTTAACAACCTGAATGGCGATAACAAAGGATGGCATAACCACGAATGTTTCGGAGCTTCCGCTCCCCCGGACTCGGTGTGAAAAGAATATCAATGGTGCCCCCCTAAGTAGGACACGGACCTTGGGAACCATCCGATTATGGCCATGACCCGGCGCTGCCTCGGGCCGATAGTCCGTCGAATTTGACCCGTCTCAACCGGGATCCAATCCCACATTCTCATTACACTTTCCATGTTCATGGCAGACATCTGTGCGGTTTTGTTATCGTCTTTTATGCTACAAACACAGACTTTTGTCCGAATATGAAATTGTTCACGTGTGACCGACATATATCTGTGAACGTTTACGCCCCAATGCGGGGTTTGTTTAAACGCAGCTTGAGATTTCATCCTCTCATTTCGTTAATATGAATTTCAGGCCGTAGGGCCCCTTTTCCTGGCGACTAATCAAGGTTTTTCTTCTCTCCAAGGGGATGTAATTAATGCCGTTACCTTTACGGCGCGGCGGGTTCTTTATCCCGACATGACACACATAATCGTCTGATTAGTCAGATTGAGGGCACCACGGGCTTCATTGAAGTCCGAATAAATTGTCACCTAGGTGATTGGTACGCCCTTGCATGAATAAATCGAATAAACGAACAAACGAACAAAAGATAAAAAAGAAGTGCCTCGAAAGTGCGTCCACAAGTCTGGCACGCTCGGTGGGACTTGACCTCCCTTCATCTCCTCACTAGGATTAGGGGCCCTACGGCCTCCTCTTGAATTTCTAAATTGTTTTCCCTGCAATTGTAGGATCGTACTCCGACGCTCACAATGGCCGTCAGCTTCGGACCGTTAGTCGTCGCGAGCCATGCCTACCATGGCTACCTCACATTGCAAATCAAGTTCGGCGACTTTTCTCCAGTGGTGGGCTTCCCCAACTTCTTGGGGTGGCCTTCGTCAACCTGCTGGATATCGAGGGGCCCAAGCCCGTCGAAGTCCACATACCTGCCACAGGGATTTCCTCCACCCGACCCGCTACTGTCGAGTCGCCAATAATTACTGCCGATGGCACGTCGATCAAGACCATGGGTTATTTTATCCACCACATCCGTTTCGACACGGGCTTGACCACCAAGAAGATGGCATCCCGCCAAAGAAGGAGCCGAAGAATTGCTGTTGCTGCTACCCCCAAGGGCCGGGTCTCCAACACCGGCAAATCGGTTCTGATCGGGGGCATCAGAGTTCACCTTAATGGCCGAAGAGCCGAAGTGATCCCTGAACGGATCGTTCCAAACATCCCTATGTGTAACTCTTTCCTAGTGCTAGGGAGAATAGAGAAGAAGAATGGTGGAATGGCCCGCCGGCCGAAGAATGAACCGGCCCCAAGGCCATGCAGGACCAAGCAAGTCTGGGTGCCCAAATCATCTCGGGTCCCAGTGACGACTCGGCAAGGATGGGTCAAAGTCAACAGGCCCAAGATGGGAGAGAAGCAAAGAATGAGGGAGGAGAAGAGGCCGGAAAGGGTACCATCACCCACGACTTACCCTGATTGGGAACAAGAAGACATCACCCGGGCCATGCACGGATTCCTCTATGGGGTCAGGAACACCTCCCTAGGGAGGCAACGGCTACTACAAGCCATCACCACTGCTGAAGAGGGTCAAGAATATCCAACCGACCCGGCTGAGATAGAAGATGCGGAATCAGGATGCTATGAGCTTCCCTGCCATGAAGAAGATCCATCGAGACTCTCGATGTTTGAGAGATCGACCTTCCTTGCTCAGCTGACCAGACGTGCAAGGAGAAGAAATGAAAATATACAGTTCTACACCTATCACATGGCTGGAGTGACCGGTCACTATGGGACTCTGCCTATTGAGCCTGAAGAAGTTGCCAAGATTGTTGAGAGGCCGGGCCCTCTCACAATAAGAGGAAAGGCCGCTAGTGAGGCATTGCAAACTCTTGCCAAAACAACAAATTCGGAGGAGACTGTGGCAGCTTTAACTGCCAATGTAATTACGACTGAAGATGACAGTGGGATGCCATCCACCTCGTCTGAAGAAGCACAATCTGAGGACCCGGGAAGCCTCCCCAGCCCTTCTATCAACGATCCAGCCTTGCTGATGTTACTGCAAAGATATCAGCAGGAAATCGAAGCATTAAAGAAGCAATTGAGTGAGAGGGATACTCATACCTCTGTGCCCAGGCAGCTCGAAGTCCCCCCCTGGGACATCAGGGGGCAGTAGCCAGGCATTTGAGGCTTCACTGCAAGTCATTGCCGTGCAGCCGACGCCCAACTATGCTGGGGGCATTCCTCCTCCACAACAACAACTTACGGCTGCGCCGCAACGTTCAATCTTCCAATTCCAAGGGGCCTCTACTACGCCCCATGCGGCCGTGTTAACAATGCCGCATATGCAAAAAGCCCACTTCTACCCAAGTCCAATTGACCCGACGGTGATGAATAAGCTCATGGCTGAGCAGATGATAGAAATGAAGTTGGCGGAAAGGAGCGATGGTGACTCCACCTCATTTGATGTATACAGGGTACCATACCCATCTTATCATGTTGCCAAGAGGCTGCCCCCTGGCATCACTAAGCCTCCGAAGTTCAAAAAGTTCAACGGGCAAGGGTCTCCGTGCGAGCACATTGCCTACTACACTAATGTGATGGGCGACTTAGCTACAGCTGAGTTGTACTTGCTAAAGTTTTTCGGGTCCACATTAACAGGGCTTGCCTTTGAGTGGTACTCAAGCTTGCAGCCCGGGTCTATCATTGATTGGCCCGACATGCAGAGAAAGTTCAAAGAAAGGATCCACACCGCCGAGAGGGAGGTGACGGTGGCCAAATTATATGAAACCAGGCAAAGGAATGACGAGTCCACCCTGGAATATATCAAAAGATGGAGGAACCTCAGCATGAGATGTAGGCGCCCGCCGCATCAGGAGGATGTTGTTCAAATATGCAAGCAGAACTTGAGAAGAGAGGTGCTGGAAAGAATGATAGGCACAGAAATTAAGTCATTTGACTGACTGAATAATGTTGTGGCAGAAGTCGAGGCATTCCTCTCAAAATACTCCGCCGCTCCTGCCACTTCAAGCTAGAAGGCCAGGCCAGCTGACAAACGGCCGGCATCTCAAGAAGTGCATGCGGTCGACTTCAAGACCTTTGAACAACAAAAAGAAAAAGACAAAGGGGTAGCTGAGTCTTCCCCGTCCAAGTCCGCCGATCGGCGAGAGGGTCCATCCCTACGGGATAAAATGAAGAAGTTATACTCGTTCCCTCGGGATAAGACTCAAGTCTTGTTCGAATGGGCTATGAAATTCAACAAGATCACTCTCCCAGAGGCAAAGAGGCCAGGTGATCTCAGAAGAAAAGATGATCCTCATTTCTGTCCGTATCATCAAATGATCAGTTATATCTTTAAAGACATTTTTGAGTCTTTAATCAAGAAGGGATAATTACAAATGGGGGAGCACAAAGTCGATCCTCCGCGCCCGTATGAAATGTCCACTCTAGGGGTAACAATCAACATGATATCTCTATATTAGCAACTACCCGAAGAAGTGGCGGAGGCCTGCACTCAACAAACTTATGAGGCCTATATCCTAGCACCAGTAGAAGATGAGGGAAATTGGCACACCGTGCCGTCAAAAATAAGAAGAAGGGCAGCGCTTCATCGTGGCCCGGGAATTCATATGTGTTATAGGTGCTCGCCCATTCGATGGATCACAGGGTTGTTGCCGCCGCCGTTGGAGCTATAGTGAACTTGGCGCTTCTCCTACCACCGCCTAGCATCACCCCTTAGGGCCATGGCCAACACCCTAAGAGCCAGGCAACTCTCAATGCTAAGTCTTCTTCAAGCAGATCTGCTCATCAACAATCTTCCAATATTTCTTCTTCTGATGCTATTATTTGCTCTATTTGTGGAGGAACAAGTGCCTCCAAAGGAGGAACTATTGCTATTCCTGGCCGTCCACCTGATGCTAGGGCCGACGGGTCTGCCTCAGCCTAATGTACGTAGAAGCCCCACTCGTGCAGCAGAAACTAGGGCTGCGTTTGCCCTAGAAGGCGAGCCCATGCACATCCACCATGCCCAGGGCTTGCTTGCTCAAATCCAACCATCCGCTATTGCATCACCCCAGCAACAGCCCTAGGAAGAGGCTGCCAATGCCTACTCTCCATAATGTGCCAATGCATGCCCAGACATCTTCACATCTACATATGTCTCCTCCCCAGGCCAGCATAGAAGACGTTTATGCTGATGCTACTATCGCCGCTCCTTTGCATAACACCCTCTCTGCTCCACCGCGGGTCTACCCTGAAGGTGTTTGTGGTAATGCTACTACGAATACCCCTGTTCAGAATGTCCACTAGCTCCTACCTAAGGAGGAAGCTACCCTGCCGGTCTACCTTAGTTCACATTATTGCAAGCTCCCTCTTTTCCACCTCGACTATCTATGACCATTTACTTGTGAGAATGGACACATCCAAGTAAGATATTTCCATTTTTAGTCTCAAAGTTCAATTTTCACCTTTATGGTGGCCTTAATCAAAATGACATTTCTTTCAGAAAAAAAGTCAGGAACATAGATTATCGATGACCTTGTCAAATCACTGTTGGCTAACCTGAAGAGTCAAGCATATTGGCAGTGCTTCTATAAGTTTAATAGATTTTGTTTGCATTTTCTATACTGTTTCATATGCAATATTGGTAACATTTTTCTCTTTCATTTATCATACTTCATTCCTGTTCCACATCCTTTCATGTTCCCAAGGGTATTTCCTCGCATGATATTTGGGGTATGTGAAATATGTCGTGCTTAGAAAACTCAAAAAGGTATACTTATCATGTGAAACATGTTGACTGTTCCAATTGAGGAACTCTTCCATCTAGTTATAATTGGTTGGTACATTTTTCTTATAGAGATTTGGACTTGAACAATCTGACGGGTTCAATACCAAGCAACTTTGAGAATCTGAGAGAGATAAACAATGTGTAAGTGAACATGGGTGTGGTTTACACAGTGCTTGTACACAATAGAGAGAAGGCAAAGAGTCATCCATTTCAAACTATCACTACAACGGCTGAAACTACTTGTCAAGATACAAATCTGAGCCTCCTGTTTGCTCCATGTGGTGTAACAATTATCTGCCGACGTTGCTTTTGCATCATCAGTAAATGACCATATAGTTTGTTCCTTTTGTTATTGTGAATTAAGGGAAAATGGAAAGATGGCTGATGATGCAACTCTCTCTCTGTGGCAAGTCGAGGAGATGGTGCTCTTGATTAAATTTCCTTGGTCCTTAAGTTTAGTCCATCTCTTTTATGGTTTCATATGATTTTTCTCTCTTAAAACCTCTATTTAGACTTTAAACTCTTGAACTTTTAGATTATGCAAAAGGCTCATCTCTATTTTTTTGTTCATAACTTATATAAAAGTTGTACAATTTGATGTTATCAGGTTTACATAGAAATACTATTTTTGGCAATATCTTATGGATGAACATTTTCAGGTTAGTTTTTTATATCTTGCATATCTTCTACATTTACTGTGTATCCTTTCAATCATATGCTTATTCTTTGAATTTTTCAAACAAATAGCATTGTTAAGAACTATGCTTCTCTTTTCTAAATTCACTTGTGCATGAAATAAAAATATAACTGAACAGTTTAGATACCAGTGTAATAGACTTCTCCACATGCTTATGATGCACCAGGTTTGGGATTGAATAGTACCCATTGCTCCAACCAAATCTCAAGTGGCCTCTTGGTTGACCTGTTGGAGGATATCTAGGACCCCAGGTAATTTTTATTTGTAAAAAACCTTGCCTAGGATTGAATGGGAGAGTGCACTCCTTACCAGAGGTAAAGGGAATAGCCATTCCACCATCCAAGCCTAAGAGGTGAATTTTATTGATAATAAAAGAAGATTATATTACATCAGACGGATGCTAGGCATTCCTAGCTTATCCAAACGAGCTGTACCTTTAACAGCATGAGGAAGCTCATGATAAGCAAAAAAGGAGTTACACTTGGTACTGCAAGCTAAAGATGCCAATGAATCAGCAACAGTGTTGGCTTCTCTGAATATGTGTGAGAAATTATCAGCTGAGTGGGAGATGCGCCATATATCTCTTACATAAGGGAGAATGATCCATGGGCAGGGAATTTTCTTTGAGATTGTCTGAATTAAAATCTTGGAATCACACTCAATGGTAGCAGGCCTGTATGAAATAGTGTGGAGATATTGCAGCCCATCATATAATGCCCTTGCTTCTGCTATAAGGCTATTAGAGTTGCCATAAAAGTGTAAAAAAGCAAGAAGCACATTTCCAGCATGGTCTCAGATGACACCACCACCGCCCGAAGTACCAGTAGATTTACAAGCACCATCAGTATTCAATTTGATGAAAGGCCATGGTGGACACAGCCACTTTATGAGCTTTGGACGTGGGCAATCTGAAGCAACAACTTTAATATTAAAATCTGCCAATATAATCTGATTTTTGTTTGATTTTTCCTTGAGACCTAAAAGGGTTATGATTTCCTTTGCTTGAGTAATGATTTTGTGGAGAACAGCATGTTTGGATATTCTCCTATCTTCATATTTAACCATATTCCTGTAGGTCCATAATTCCCACATCCCATAACCAATAATGGAAAGAGTGAAGCAATCCAGTTTGGACTGTCGGCTGAGATACTGAACAGTGTTGAGAATGATGTCTGTGGCATTTCTCCCGTAAATATGCAAGCCTTTGGATTGAAGGGTCGACCAAATGAAGGATGCAATGTCACTTGAGATGAATAAGTGGTTTGTTGTTTCCTCAGATGGTGTATTGCAGCAGTAACATTTGGAGCAAATAGGAACGCCAATGGATTTTATCCTATTATCAGTTGGGAGGCATTGGTGTATGATTTTCCATAAGTGGATTGAAATTTTGGCTGGCAGCCAGTTGAACCATAAGTTGTTCCATTTAGAGTTATGCTGTTGATTTTGTACAGATAGAACTTTCTTGCAAACAGAGGAGACTGAAAAATCACCTGTGGAAGACAAGCTCCAAACTTCTTGATCTCTGTCCTGAGAGAGAGAGGTGTTCTGAACAGCAGACATAATGTCATGAGGAAGAAATCTGCTAAGTAGAGTACACAGGTCGGTGTTAGGCTAAGTAGGACCCCAGGTAATCACTTTGCACTATTGTTGTTTCCTACACACTAAGAATTTTGTAATTTTTTTTAACTTCTAAAAGTAGAAAGTGGGTGCAAAGAGGAAGAAGTTGAAAACAGAAGATCTATGGCATTTGATGCTGTTGGATTTGGGTAGAGACATTTAAAGATTTTCCTCCTTCAACTTTAGCTCTTTTAGATGTTCTTCTTGCAATTGAACGAGAAGGTCGAGGAACAGCAGCCTCTTCCCTTAAACGTGATGTAAGTTTGGTAGCTCTTTTTGCTAGTTCATTCCATACAGAAAACAAAGGAAAAAATATTGTCTAGCATCATATTTCAATTAAACCTGTACAACATAGGTCAATAAAGACGTTAACTCAGCCCAACACATTTTAAAAAAAATTGTTACAAGACATCTCTTCCTCAATATAGACGTCAGTGCCACATCTTTTAAAAAGATTGTTACAAAATTATCCCTTCATTGTCATGCCTCATGATTTGTATTGTTGCTTTGTTACCAGTAGGTTTTATCGTGTACAAGCAAACTGGCACCAGAAAATGAAATATTTGAAATGAGCAAGCACTTTGTATGCATAGTAGTAGTGTATGTGAAGAAATATTCCTGACATTTTTTTTGTAGCATTAACATCTAGAAACCTTTTTTTTCCTCTCCCTTTTTTAGTTCCTCACTACAATGCTACTCGTATGTGATCCGGCAAGCTTACCTAAATACCCACCAAGCAAGGAGTTTGACGCCAAGCTTCGGGACGAGGAAGTGAGAAGGTATTTCTTCTTTCAGAGATATTAATGCAAACTTTTGGTATATATGGTAAGTGCCATGGAGCAATGAGGAATATTTTTAAGGTGCCCATGATCATGAGGATGCCCTTGTTCCATGCTCTCCTGGCAAGTGTTTTTCTCCTTGAAAATGGAAATTGATTAAGTTTTCTTAATTTTTGCCTCAACTATCAGGCAAGCGGCCGTAAAGGGTCAGGGATCCGAATCCATGATGAAAGGTTCAAGAGATTCGAGAACAAATGCCAACATAGAGATTCTGGTATCATTTCAAGTGCTTCTTCTACCTTATTCCTCTATTTAGTTATAAACTTATAGGGGAAAGGTGAAGAAGTGGTAGATATGGATTGTAATAGCTGTTCCATGGTGCCCATGTTGCCTTGATCATCACATGTAGGCCTTAACATGGCTGTATCTATTGTTTCTCTATCCAATATGAATGATAGAACTAGATATTGTCACTGGTCTAATGATCAAAAACTGTTTTTCTTAAAATATAGTTGTAAAAAATAGGGATGTTTAGACATTGCCTCATAATCTATAGGGTTGAGGGATGAAACCCTCCCAATCCCCACAGTTAGTTCTAAATACTGCCCTCAATATCAGGTTATCTGGTGTACACCTTAAAAGTTAGGAGCACCCCCTTCAAGATATTGGGAAAAGGCCCTGAAAGGAGGATTTATCATTGGTAATTTCTCAACTTTCTAAAAATGGCTCAAAATTAGCGCCTTCTTCGCTGACGTGAATTAATTGGCGATCACTGGGTCAGACGTCAATTCTTCCAGAATTCTGAATATTGCAGAACCTCTCCCCTACCTCATTTTGACCTCCTTTTCCACTTGGGAAAGGGTTCCTAAGGCCTTCTAAGGTTGTGAGGACACATGTCATATGAATATCTCTCTCCAAATCCCATTAAAACATGGTTTTATATTTTTAAGGGAATTGAAACCTTCGAATTTTCACTCTATAAATAGGACCCCCCTCTCCCATGTTCAAAAGGCTGATTCTATTAATCCTGGGAAAGCTTTGCTGGACTGGGGAGCCAAGAAGGAGTCTCCCAAGCATTGAAAACTACATCCTTTTGGAGTTCTTCCTCTTGAGGCTACATTGAAGATCATTAAAGCCCCCCTTCCTCATGGAGAAAAATCAATAAGTTTTCTTCATCTCTAGTTCTTTTATTTTTATTAGCATTGCACACATCATACTCCCTCTTTCTATTATTTCTTTTCATCTCATATTGAGATCCTCCTTTGGTGCAACACTTGCACACCTCCCTCTTCATAACATCATTATATTTTCCTTACCCTTTGCATAGGGGTTTTAAAGGCTAACACTAACAAGGTGTGTTCATATCCATGTTTTATTGTCTATTTACATTAAGAATTTGATGCTACACACCTTTGATTTCTAATCTATATCTTTCTTTTTTGGTTTATTTGTTTTGCAAGGGTAATCAATAAGAAGAGCTCTCTTCATCGGTCGACCAATTGGAAGAGAAGGTAGCGCTCACATCTCCCCATGTTTTTAAAGGTATTTATTCACGATCACCTCCCATACTTTATTGTTAATATCCTTCGAGACCCGCGAGTCTCTGGCGATCACGAACTCCACCCTTAGCATCTAGCGTGCACCCTTTTCCCCTTCTTTTACTCTCCCTCCTTTTCACACCACATGTTAATTCTTTATAATAATATTTTCTTTGTGGATTTTTCCATAATCTACACCAGCTGCATAGTGTCAGACAATGGCACACCATTTAAGAATAGGGCCGTATATCAATTGGCGGCCAAATTTGACATCGACTGGAGAACCTCTTCAGTCTACAATTCTCAAGCTACCGGCCTGGTAGAGGCCTTCAACAAAACTCTCTACAAGCTCCTAGCTAAAATCGTTAGCCTCCGAAAACGTGACTGGGGCGAAAAGGTGCTCGAGGCAATGTGGGCCTACCGGACAATCTACAAGACCCCCACGGGGTGCTCACCATTCTCCCTCATCTATGGGGTAGAAGCTGTCATCCCCATTGAGGTCCAGTTAGCATCTTACTGCGTGGCGGTCCACATCGGCCTCACCGGTCTAGATAAAGATGAATACCAGAGAAGGCTAGAAGAGCTTACCAGTCTAGAAGGCAAACGGCTCGAAGCCTATGGACATCTACAAGTCTACCGAGCCCGCATAGCTCAAGCCTACGACAAGCTCGTCAAACAGCGAGCCTTTAAGCAAGGCAATCTTGTCATGATTAATGAAAAGGAGGTCATGGCAGGGTGCCCCAGTGGAAAATTACAGCCTAAGTGGCGTGGTCCATACGTCATCCATGATGTTTATGAGGGTGGGGCCTACACGGTCATGGACCACAAGGGTAACAAGCCGTTCCCACCTCTCAATGGTAAACACATGAAGCTGTACCACGCTCCAGAGCATGAGTTCGCGCACCACCCAGACTAAGGTGCGTCCCCCAGTTATCACCAGTAATCTAGCAGCCACCCCCTCTAAGGGGTGGGACCAGTCACTTGCGCCAGCCTTCCTAGCTAATGTGGCGCCATAGCCAGTCAGCCCATTCCAGCGTCAGTGCCATACATTCATGATGATTAGTCTCCCAGCACCGGCCTCGTAACTGTGGGACGAGGACGTCCCGTACCGGCCACAGTGCAGCCATCAGGCTCTCAGGTAAGCAAAAAAAAAGAAAGAAAAAAAAGGGGGTAGGGTTAAAAATAGAGATACCCCGGTAGACTCAGTCATCCTTCTCTCCCGGAGGTGACTGGGGGCAAAAAGGCCAATAACCCGGCTAAGGCAAAAACCAGCAAGGGCACCTCAGGTAAAATTGGGTAACCCCTCGGTGTGAAAATCCGCAAGGGCACATCGAAAAAGGCTAAAGGGGGCCGACTCTGGCGAAAACCCAAAAGGGCGGTAGAGCTGGTAATGAAAAAAACCTATGTCCCTACGTGGGGTGACCAGCCACCCATCTTCCAGTCATCATATGCCCTGCCAGTTAACCCATACCAGTCTCTGACCAATGCTCCGCTTCCATTCATATCCTACACTTCCTTGCCAGGCTTACACCGGTAGGGCCGGCCTATACCAGTCCTCGACCCACATACTTTTTTAGTTCCATGATCTTGCCCCTTTCAACAAGTCACATATCATCCCAGTAGGTTCATGCTGCCCCTGGCCATTCTACCACCATGATTGGCCTGGACGCACCTGTAGCCCGCACAGCACCCCATCTATCCTTCTTAATAAACCTCAATCCCGATTGACCGTCGAATCTTTTCCACTCTGGACCCATATGTCTCAAAAAGCCTTCAACCATAAAGCCCCAGTTACCAGCCCATCATGGTCGAACTACCATGACTCCAATTTAACTCTGGGGTTTATCGACTCCCTGATCCCCGGACCACAACATCGACAACTCATCGATAGCCCCAGTCGCGGGTCACGTCCTCTAACAGTATCAAGATATGGACGGCGGCCCCCAGATGCCCAAGTAAACAAAAAAAATGGGGTTAAAAATAAAGATACCCCGACGGCGTCGATCAGCTCCCTCCATAGGACTACTGAGGGCAAAAAAATTGCCACCAACCCAACTGAGGTTAAAATCCGCAAGGTCACCTCAGGCAAAATCGGGCAACCCCTCAATGTGAAAATCCATAAGGGCACACCGAAAAAAGTAAAAGGGGGTCAGCTCTGGCTAAAACCCGCAAGGGTAGTAGAGCTGGTAAAGAAAAATAAAAAAACTCTCTTCCTCTCTACTCCTCACTGATAAAAGCCGTCAACTGTGACATCCCGTTGACGGCGAGCTCAACTTCACTCCATAATAATGGTGGCCACCACACCCCTGAGGGTCGGTCATCGCCAGCTCTAGTCCCCAGTCTCTGGCTACAACACCTTAACGGTCAACCGGCCGGCTCCAGTTCCAGTTCCAACATCAGTTGCAGTCCCCAGTCTCCGGCTATAACACCTTAAACGGTCAACCGGCCAGCTCCAGCTCTCGCCCCATTACCCGGCTACAACATCTTAATGGTCAGCCGGCTAAGCCCAGTTCCAGTTCTCCAGACTGATGTGGACTACATTTCTGGCTAACAACATGTCGATAGCAAGCTAGCTGGGGACCAGTTTTGGCTGATATATCCCAACCCTCCGACAACCCCAGCAGCTTAGGCCAACACACCATCATAGGTCGGCCCCAGCCTCTAGTAAACTCCAGCAACGTCCTACCACACCATCATGAGACAGCCTCCGGCCACCAGCTTCCAGTTTCTAGTCCCCAAAATTAATAGACTTGTACGAGTTACCTCTCCACCCCCAGTTTCCAGTCATCCCGGTCAACATGCCTCGCTCAGATAGACCTCCAGTACTAGATGTCCGGCTTCCAATACCCAGCACTCAACCCCCAATATCCAGTGCTTAGCCCCCAATGCTCAGCCACTCCAGTACCCAATGCCTAGTCCCCAGTATACCCAGTCCCCAATCCCCAGTATAACCAGTGCCCATCCTCCAGTATCCAATACCCACCCCCCAATAGCCAGTGCCCAGACTCTGGTACCCAGTTCCCCACCTCCGGCATCAGGTACTCTACCTCTATTGCCTAACTCCCGGCCTCCAGTTCCTTGCAAAAAGGAAGCGCATCCTATGAATGTGTTATTATAATCACATTCCAGTATATAGTAGAAGAATCAACCATGACTAGCCATACGTGGTTGCCAACCCATACATCCAGCTTTTTTTCGAAAGAGAAAGGGCGGGATAGCACAGGGAGTGACAAAAAGAAATCCAGTATTTTGTCATTCATATTCTATAAAGAAGCCCAAGACATGCCCTTGGGGTAACAAAAGAAATCTGTGCAATCGGACACAGAATATAACAAAAAAAGAGAGGTACAACCTGTTTGACCCCGAGATTATGATGTGTGGATTTATGAGTTTTGATGATTAATGGATGTAATGTACGTTCGTGTTTTTGGGTGACTCAAATTCTTTATAATCATGCAATGGTGATCAATGGTTGATACTCAAATAATTCTTGAATGGGAAATTCAACAATTGAGCAAGCAATTGAGGATCGAAAGTAATTTCAGGTAAAATGATAAGGTAAATGTTAGAATGTGGGTTGTTATGAATATTTCACTCCTCCTTCAATCGTCACTCCTGGAATGAAAAATAAAAAACGTTTTGGTTAAGCCTACACAACTTTATGTTTTCAAGTTGATATAATTCCATTTAAAAGGGTGAAATGAAATGGCTATTTTGTGAGCTATATGATGTTGTATCAGTCTAACAATTACTTGGTGTTTTTACAAGCCGGAAGACGTCCTCACAATCATTTTTTTCTTACCATCATCTGTGGAGGAGTTGGTGCTATCTTTCTAGCAAATCGGGTCTCTGGGCCTTCTGGAACTGCAAGAGTCGACACCTGGTGTCGACATCTGGTTCCAGAACATGGTTCCAGCAACCAGTTCAGGAGGTGTCGACACCAGACACCTGCTTGAAACCGGTTCTGGTTGTTAGCTTGAACACCAGGTGTCGACACCTGGTGTCGACACCTAGTGTCCAGACTACTTTTTTGAGGCTTCTATAACCTTGAATGAACAAGGTGTCGACACCTATGCGGAGCCGCGAATTTGGACCTTTTGCGTCCATGAACCTTTGGTCAACCCACTCCAATCGATCCGCCTTGTATTACTCTAGGTTTCGTGGATCTTGTCCCAGGCGTGTCCCTTGACCGTCCTGGTTGCATATAGCCATCTCTATGGCCTCAAACCTAAGATGTGGAGATCTATTTTTCGGTTTTTGGTTCTCTCTAAAAACTCAGCAGGTGCAGGACGCAAGCAGCTGCTCCAGGGCTTCTCCCACGTTGTTTTGAGCTTGTATGTGAAGGGAAGAAGGTGGATTCAAGTCTTCAATCAATCCTCTACTGGAAGCTGCGTGGGAAATCAAGTTACAACCTCATTTTTGCAAGAATCGTTCATTTTCTTTCAAGAATCATCCTCAAACTGTAGGAGCAATCAAATACCTTCAAAGGAGATAAAGGGGGAGCTCTAAATCACTACCAATCTTCTCAAGTCTTTGCTGATTGATTTTGAACATTTGCTGTAATCCTTGAACATCTTGAAACACATTCGTGTGTGTATGATTGTGATATGTGATACGAGAGCGTGTGTATGTGTGTGGTAGCCGAGATAGGCAACCGTGTGTGTGTTGGCTGTCGTTACAGCGTGTGTGTGGCTCACCTCATAGTGGAGCATTAATCCTCACACGTGAGGGGTGGACGTAGGGGACGCATTTGTGTACCCGAACCACCTAAAAATTCTGTGCCTCCTTTGTGGTTTGTTCTTCGTGGTTTGAACGAGTGGGCTTCACGGTTAGCTGAGCGATTTCTTTCACTGTCTTAGTATTCATATTTTTACTTCGTGTACTCGCGAGAGAGATCTTGTTCGGGTAAGGCTGAGTGTTTGCATAACTAGAGTTCTTTCTAGTTTGTGGTTGTCCTTCCTACTAGCATTTCAATTAGTAATCTTTTTTATTTGACCAATCAATTCACCCCTCCCCTCTTGATTGCCTCCCTTCGGGACCCAACAATTGGTATCAGAGCCCTGGTCTCTGTTTGAGTCTACCACACGGTCGTAGAGCTTAATCCTAGATCATGGCAAACATAGGGATGATGCCCGAAGGGCATTCAGTACACAGGCCTCCATTTTTTGATGGAACTAACTACACATATTGGAAAAATAGCATGTATGTTTTCCTGCATGCTCAAGAGTATGATGTGTGGAATGTGATCAATAAAGGCCCTTATAAGTTGCCTGACAATGAAGATGATTGGGATGATGAGCATATCAATAATTGTTCAGCTAACTTTAAGGCCATGAATATAATTCAATGTGCTATTCATCCAAATGAATACTTACGTATCTCTATGTGTTCCTCTGCACAGGAAATGTGGGACAAACTACGCTTGATCTATGAAGGAACTTCTGAAGTCAAAGAGACCAAAGCAAATCTATTGGTCCGAGATTATGAGCTATTTATGATGAAGCCAGAAGAATCCATTTCTAAAATGTTCGCGAGGCTGATGGAAATTACAAATGGTTTGAAGGCTCTTGGCAAGGAGTATTCAAACCGAGATCTTGTAAGGAAGGTACTGAGACCTTTATCACCACAGTGGCACACAAAAGCCACAATAATTGAAGATTCAAAAGATCTCGGCACCCTGACTTTGGACGAATTAGTTGGCTCCCTGATGACATACGAAATCAACATCAAAAGGAGCGAGGAGGACAACAAAAAGAAGAAGGTAGTCACAACATTGGCGTTGAAGAGAAACCCACAAGAGTTTGATGAAAGCGAGGAAGGATCCACGGCCAATACTGAAGATGAGGAGCTTGTTGCTATGATCACCAGAAGAGCAAGAAAATTTGTCAAGAATACCAGAAAATTCAGTGGTCAGTTCAGAAAAGGACCAAGAAGGCAAGGTCCTAAGAAGAATGAAAGCAGCAAGAAGGATGAAGTAATATGCTACGAATGCAAGAAACCTAATCACATGCGGGGTGAGTGCCCGGATTTAATGAAGAGATTCAAGAAAGTAAAAATTCAAAAAGTCCAAAGCCATGGTCGCCACATGGTGCGACGAGGATGAGGAAGGATCCGGAAGTGAAGATGACTTGGATGAGCTTGTTCAGAATCTGTGTTTCATGGCAGACGAGGACAACTCAAATGAGGTAGATTCTGAATCCGAATCTCTTACTTGTGAACAATGGAAAATTGCATATGAATCTTTATATGGAAAATGTAAAAAATTAAAATCTAAAAATAAACTTCTAAAAAAGAAAATGGAGCAAGATGTGCATGCTGAAGATTCTTGTGAGAGTTGCAATGCCTTGAATTCTAAAAATGAGAATCTCAAACATGAAAATGAAAGTCTTATGTCTAAAATTGAATTATTTGAAGAAGAGAGCTCATGCATGCGTGAGGATCAATCCATTTTTGTTAAAATGCATGAAGACTTGAAGAGGGAATTAGAACAAGAAAGGTTGGAGAAAATTGCATGCAATCAAACCAAAGAAACTGCTGAAAAGAAAATTGAAACCTTGATGATTGAGATAAATGAGTTGAAAAGTGCTCTTGCTATCTTGAAAAAGGGGAAACAAGTAATGAACACTTGTGTGGATCCTCATGAAGAAAGTTCTCTCCCCACCTTTGAAAAGAGAAAAACATCACAATCAAAAGCACACAGGACTCCTTGGGTTTCAAGAAGCTTATTTTCCTCCACGTCCAACACACATATGCATAACTCATTTATGAATGTGAACAGGAGGAGAAACTGTAATAACAGGATCACTACATGTTTTTATTGTGGAAGATTTGGCCATGATATGTATGAATGTAGAACCATGAGATTTGATGATGAACATTTTGTAAGAATGGTGAATAGGTCATATAGGCCTTTTTTGTCTAACCATCATGGACCCAAGCTTGCTTGGGTACCAAAAACCCCATAAGTATTCTTTTTGAAACTGTAGGTCTACCTTGGAGCTCAAAAGAACAAATGGTACCTGGATAGTGGATGCTCAAGACATATGACGGGAAACAAGGAAATGTTTGTAGACCTGCAAGAAAAGGATGGTGGAGTGGTAGCTTTTGGGGGAAAAGACAAAGGAAAAATTGTCGGAGAAGGAAAAATCTGGTTGTTGGCTTACCCAAGTTGAAGCTTGTCGATGAAGGAATTTGTGGGGCATGCAGCAGGGGCAAACAGACAAGAACATCATTTAAATGTAAGAGTGATGTAACCACTTCCAGACCCCTTGAATTGATCCATATTGGTCTATTTGGACCAAGCAGAACACACAACTTGGGTGGTAAGCTATATGAGTTTGTGATTGTGGATGATTTTTCGAGATATAGCTGGGTGTATTTTATCTCTAACAAAAGTGATGCTTTGATGGAGTTTGAGGCATTTTGCAGGATGGTTCAGAATAAAAAAGGATGGTGCATCAAGACCGTGCGGAGTGATCATGGTAGGGAATTTGATAACCATGAGTTCAGCAATTTTTGCAAAGCTCAAGGCTACATACACAACTTCTCCGCACCAAGGACCCCCGAGCAAAATGGGGTCGTTGAGAGGAAGAACAGAACGCTAGTTGAAATGGCCAGAACTATGCTAAATGAAAATAACCTGCAGAGGTATTTCTGGGCTGAAGCCGTGAACACTGCATGCTACATAATAAACCGAGCCATGGTAAGGCCATTGTTAAAGAAAACATCTTATGAGCTATATCGAGGTAAGAAACCGAATATTGCTTACTTCAGACCTTTTGGCTCTATTTGTTACATCCATAATAACGGCAAGGTGGATTTGGCAAAGTTTGACCCCAAGAGTGACAAGGGGATATTTCTCGGATACTCCCTTAGCTTAAGAGGCTATCGAGTGTATAACTTGAGAACTCTTGTAGTTGAGGAAAGTCCCCATGTTATTGTTGATGAATCATCATCCAAAGACACTAATGAAAAGTTTGTCTTGCAGGAAGAAGAATCAGAAGATGATGATACCGAAGAGTTGTCAAAGAAAGTCAATAAACCAGGTGGTGAAGAACAACAAAATGCTGATGAAAATCAGCAAACTCAAATTGAACTTCAGCTACCTAGGCAATGGACTTTTGCAAAAGATCATCCGCCAGAGGTTGTCATTGGCAATGTAGAAGAAGGAATAAGAACGCGTTCCTCGTTCAGGGAAGTTAAAAATCTGGATTACATTGCGTTACTCTCGCAATCTGAACCTCACTCCTTAGAAGATGCCTTAAAGGATGATTCATGGATCATGGCTATGCAAGAAGAACTACACCAGTTCCAAAGGAACAAGGTGTGGTTCCTCGTGCCTCGTCCTAGAGACCACTCAGTGATCGGAACCAAGTGGATCTTTCGTAACAAAATAAACGATCAAGGAGTGGTAACTAGAAACAAGGCGAGGCTTGTTGCCAAAGGTTATAGTCAGGAGCTAGGCATTGACTTTGATGAGTCATTTGCTCCAGTAGCAAGACTCGAGGCAGTGAGGATTCTTTTGGCATTTGCATGTTGCAATAACATTAAATTGTTTCAAATGGATGTGAAAAGTGCATTTTTAAATGATTTTATCCAGGAGGACGTGTATGTGGAGCAACCACCGGGGTTTGAAGATACGGAGCATCCAGACTATGTGTGCAAGGTAGACAAAGCCCTTTATGGTCTCAAACAAGCATCCCGAGCATGGTATGAACGATTGAGTGATTTCCTTGTTCAAAATGGATTCAAATGAGGTAATGTTGATCAAACTCTCTTTACACTATTGAATGGTAAAGAAATTCTAATCGCTCAAGTGTATGTAGATGATATCATTTTTGGCTCCACTAAGGACACTCTAAGTAAAGACTTTGCTAAATTGATGCAAAGTGAGTTTGAAATGAGTCTTATGGGAGAGTTAACATTTTTCTTGAGATTGCAGGTGACTCAGACAGTTGATGGTCTATTCATAACCCAGAAGAAATATGCTATGGATCTGCTCAAGAAATTCAATTTGACAACAACCAAACCACAACCTACTCCCATGTCCACATCTTTGAAACTTGATCAAGATAACCAAGGTAAACCCGTCAACCAAACCCTTTTCAGGAGCATGATAGGATCCTTGTTATATTTGACTACCAGCAGGCCCGATATTCAATATGCAGTATGTCTGTGTGCGAGGTTTCAATCGAATCCTAAAGAGTCACACATGTCGACCGTAAAGCGAATTTTTAGATATATTGCTGGTACGTGTGATTTGGGTTTGTGGTTTCCGCGTACTTCAGCTCTTGAATTAGTTGGTTATTCTGATGCTGATTACGCGGGTTGCAAAATAGACCGAAAGAGCACAAGTGGGTATTGTCAATTCCTCGGAGGTTTCTTGGTTTCATGGGCCTCCAAGAAACAAAATTCTATGGCATTATCAACTGCCGAGGCCAAATATGTGGCCGTAGGTAGCTGTGTTGCCCAAGTGCTCTGGATACAACAACACCTGATTGATTTTGGCATCACACTAGGAAACATCCATTCTTTGTGATAACACTTCTGTAATAAATTTGTCTAAGAATCCAGTGCATCATTCTCGCACAAAGCATATTGAGGTTAGGCATCACTTTCTGCGTGATCATGTTAGCAAGGGGGATGTTGAAATAAAATTTGTTGACTCAAATAATAAAATTGCTGATATCTTCACGAAATCTCTCAATGAAGACAAATTCACTTCTTTTAGAAGAGAGTTAGGCATTTGTCGTCTAGATAGCCAGTGAGTGTCTTGTACTTGTTCTAGTCAGTTTCATGCATTTGCATCTGCATTTCACCACTAGATTTTGGTTTATGTAATCTCCTTGGATCATGCATATGCATCATGTTTGTATTGTGGATTACACTTTGCACGCTTGGTTGGTTAATCAATATGCCTGGTGTGTATGTATATATATATATATATATATCTTATTGAAAAACCCAAACACAGATGACCTCCCTTGATTTTCTATGACTATATACTCCTTGGATAATAATGCATTGCTACTAGAAGTTCGAGATGAATCATGTTCGGGATATCGGTTATGAAGTTAGGCTCTATATGATTTCAGTTGGCTTAGAGCTACCCCAAATTGACAATCACACAAACTATCCTCTTTACATAGATACATTTACTCTTACAGTCATTTGGGGCTCAAGCCTTGATCATTGGAATTCCATTTTTCTACAAAATACTTCATCTTTTAGTGGACACCAGGGAGGTGTCGACACCAAAAGTCGACACCCTGCCCTGTCTGGTGTTTTAAGTTCTCGGGCAGAACTGGGCGCGCAAGGTGTCGACACCCAATGTCGACACCTACCGGTCGCGATTTTCACAAACCGGTTCACAAGGGTCTTAGACCCTTTACAAAACCACTCGAACCCCCTCCTAAACACGCCCTAGTGCCCCTCCTCTACCAGTGTCGCAAACCTTTGCTCCCCAACTCCTGTTCTTGTTATTCCTTCACCCTTTCAAGCCCTAGAAAGAGCGGAAATCGCTGCGGCACCCGCGCCTCCCCTTGGACGAGCATCTGTCGGCCTCCTCTTGGGCCATTTGTCCCCTGGAGTGTGGATGATCTGTGGAGAGTCCTCCCATTCGCGGTAAGGGCCTCATTGTCGCCCCCAATCATCTTCTCATCTCCTCTTTCATCTTCCTACGAGATTGGTCTCCCATGGCACCCAAACGACGTGCGCTGGGCAAGGAACCCACTGAGGAATCCGGCCGAAAGAGGGAAGCTCAGGCTAAGCGCAAAGAGCATGAAGCCATTCTGGAGAAGCCCATTCCAGCGTAATTTAAAATGATGGATCGAAAGGTTCTCCGACCTCGAGCAGTTGATTTCAACGATCTTCACCAAGGACTCCCTGAGTTGCTCCCTTTGGTAAAAAATCAACCGAACCTTCTTTCGTTTATGGCTGATCACCGGAAGATATATCATTCTCTTGTCCTTCAATACTATGGAAATATGTTTTTCAAGAACAACAAATACATGACAGTGGTGAATGGAAAAATTCTTGGTATCTCAGAAGAACAGTTAGCTAATGCTTATAAGATGTCTATTACTGGTGAACTTCATGGGGAGGCAATGATTGATGAAGATGTGGCATATGAACTCCTGATTGGGGATGAAATGCAAGATAAAACCGTCAGTGGCTTAAACGCCAATCATTTTCCCCCATTGCAGCGCATTCTCCATCATATGGTTACCACTATTTTGCTTCCAAAGGCAGAAGGAAGGGAAAAAGTCACAGATATTCAGACTTTTATTATTGCTAATCTACTGCAAGGGCAGCAGATCAATTTCCCTGCACTTTTCTTTGGTCATATCACTGCCTGTCTTCATAATCGGAATCACACTCTTCCATATGCCGCCGCCTTAACTGCTGTCTTCCGTAAGGCTGCCATTGATTTGTGCAAGGAACCTTGTCAAACCTTGAGAGAAGGTGATATCTACACAGTTCATTCAGTTTGCAAGAATATGGGCTATGAGAGAAATGCTCATGGTCATTTGGTTTGGCATCTAAAATCTGTGAAAGAGAAAGAACCTGCAGTTGATTCTGATGAGGAAGAAGAAGAAGCCGACGATCAGCCTGTACCTGGCGGGGCATCCAGCACTTCAGCCGCCTCCACGGATGTTCATGGGATACAATTGACTGTGGAGACCTTGAGTGGTGATGTGAGTGAGCTAAGGGAGACAGTGGATACTCTTATTCAGGATGTGTCCGAATTGAAGCTTAATCATACTACATATCTCCACGAATTCCAGTCCATCAACACATCCTTTGACTATCTCAAAACCGCCATGGATGCTCAAACCGAACAGTTCCAAGCCATCGTGGATTATATTCGCCGACCTCCTCCTCCGCCATCCTCCGAGTCTGATTGAGTCTTGGTACTTCGTGTTGGCACTTGCTACTTGTACTCCTGGCTCCCCTTGTTTTTGTTGACGACAAAGGGGGAGAGTTTATCTAGTTTTCTAGCTATATGCTTCTATGTTACCTTGTTACCCTCTTGTTTTTGTGTGCTGCGTCTATTGGTGCTTGTGTGTGTGCTTGAATGTCTCATGTTGTCGGAGTCTTAAGTTTAGTATGTCCAGTCAGTCTTGAGTCTTTGTAGTCATCATTGCATGATCATAGTAGTTAATGTGATGGTGTTTTGTATCTTGCATTCAACAACTTATAAGAAGGCTTTTTAAGTGTGGCTGTGGAAATCCTCTTGTGGCTGTGAATGTCACTCCGATCAATGAAACTTAATATTTGTGGTTATGCGTGTGATTCACAGCATGAATAGCATTTACATGAGATGGTTGTGTACAAATTGCAACAAAGACCACACTCTAGTCACCTTGTTTAAATCATAGCACATAGCATCTTTGTCATCATCAAAAAGGGGGAGATTGTTTGACTCCGAGATTATGATATGTGGATTTATGAGTTTTGATGATTAATGGATGTAATGTGCGTTCATGTTTTTGGGTGACTCAAATTCTTTATAATCATGCAATGGTGATCAATGGTTGATACTCAAATAATTCTTGAATGGGAAATTCAACAATTGAGCAAGCAATTGAGGATCGAAAGTAATTTCAGGTAAAATGATAAGGTAAATGTTAGAATGTGGGTTGTTATGAATATTTCACTCCTCCTTCAATCGTCACTCCTGGAATGAAAAATGGAAAACGTTTTGGTTAAGCCTACACAACTTTATGTTTTCAAGTTGATATAATTCCATTTAAAAGGGTGAAATGAAATGGCTATTTTGTGAGCTATATGATGTTGTATCAGTCTAACAATTACTTGGTGTTTTTACAAGCCGGAAGACGTCCTCACAATCATTTTTTTCTTACCATCATCTGTGGAGGAGTTGGTGCTATCTTTCTAGCAAATCGGGTCTCTGGGCCTTCTGGAACTGCAAGAGTCGACACCTGGTGTCGACATCTGGTTCCAGAACATGGTTCCAGCAACCAGTTCAGGAGGTGTCGACACCTACTTGAAACCGGTTCTGGTTATTAGCCTGAACACCAGGTGTCGGCACCTGGTGTCGACACCTAGTGTCCAGACTACTTTTTTGAGGCTTCTATAACCTTGAATGCACCAGGTGTCGACACCTATGCGGAGCGGCGAATTTGGACCTTTTGCGTCCACGAACCTTTGGTCAACCCACTCCCATCGATCCGCCTTGTATTACTCTAGGTTTCATGGATCTTTTCCCAGACGTGTCCCTTGACCGTCCTGGTTGCATATAGCCATCTCTGTGGCCTCAAACCTAAGATGTGGAGATCTATTTTTCAATTTTTGGTTCTCTCTAAAAACTCAGCAGGTGCAGGACGCAAGCAGCTGCTCCAGGGCTTCTCCCACGTTGTTTTGAGCTTGTATGTGAAGGGAAGAAGGTGGATTCAAGTCTTCAATCAATCCTCTACTGGAAGCTGCGTGGGAAATCAAGTTACAACCTCATTTTTGCAAGAATCGTTCATTTTATTTCAAGAATCATCCTCAAACTACAGGAGCAATCAAATACCTTCAAAGGAGAGAAAGGGGGAGCTCTAAATCACTACCAATCTTCTCAAGTCTTTGCTGATTGATTTTGAACATTTGCTGTAATCCTTGAACATCTTGAAACACATTCGTGTGTGTGTGATCGTGATCTGTGATACGAGAGCGTATGTGTGTGTGTGGTGGCCAAGATAGGCTACCGTGTGTGTGTTGGCTGTCGTTACAGCGTGTGTGGCTCACCTCATAGTGGAGCATTAATCCTCACATGTGAGGGGTGGACGTAGGGGACACATTTGTATACCCGAACCATCTAAAAATTATGTGCCTCCTTTATGGTTTGTTCTTCGTGGTTTGAACGAGTGGGCTTCACGGTTAGCTGAGCGATTTCTTTCTCCATCTTAGTATTCATATTTTTACTTCGTGTACTCGCGAGAGAGATCTTGTTCGGGTAAGGCTGAGTGTTTGCATAACTAGAATTCTTTCTAGTTTGTGGTTTTCCTTCCTACTAGCATTTCAATTAGTAATCTTTTTTATTTGGCCAATCAATTCATCCCTCCCCTCTTGATTGCCTCCCTTCGGGACCCAACACAACCAAGTCAGGGCTCACTCTCCTCCAGCGCCGATAGGCGAGACTGAGCAGCCGTGAACTCCGCCTTAAGAGTTGACAAGATCTGAGTGCTGGTCTCGGCTGTGCTCACAGCCTCTCACCACTCAACTCTGACGCACTCGGCGGTCGACTACTGCTCCTCTAAGGCCTTCCCTAAGGCCTCAATCCAGCTCTCGACCTCCTCCAGTTGAGCAGCCCGGTCCTGGGTGTGTGCCTGAGCTACCTCGGCATAGCCCCTCTGCTCAGCCACAGTCGCCGCCAGCCGGTCCAGCTTCTCCTGCTCTTCCCGGATGGCAGCCAGCCTCTGGGCTCTCCGCTCTTATGTCTGACGAAGTCGCAGGAAACCCAACACATATCATCGCCAGCACCATCATCCAGGGCTCTTGCAAAAAATCAAGGTTGTGGTAACCTCGGGTGCAGTCCGCTCGCCGCCTCCTCAGGTTCTCCGGAGACGAGAAGGGGTCACTCTGAAGGTACCCCCATGCACGTTGAAACAGAGATGTGGCCACTCTCTCTTCCACCAACTGCTCCGGTGGCGGAGTGGAGGTAGGCCACTCGACCCCAAGGCTAAGGGAAGGGTCGGCCGTCTCCATCAACACGTCAGTCGAAGCTATATCACACAAGAAATAATAAATGGGAAGTGAGAAATACATATGAGACTTTCCATGATAAATAAGCTGGAAAACCTAAGAAAATTCTCAGTCTCTACCTAGAACAAGCCCTCCCCCACCTGCGGCACTAATCGCCAGAGTTGGGTAAGGCAGCGACTCCTCAACAACCGGGGAGCCCTCCGCCATAGCCCTGTCCTCTTCGATGGCCACAGTCATGACGGGAAGCTCCTCCCGACCACCTACAACGGGGACCGGCACACGCTCCTCCTTTAACGCCAGTGCTATATAAAAAATAGAAGAATCAGCATCCTACCAGAAAGCATAAATAAGTGCTAAAAGGGGAGGAAAGAGCCCCACACACCTGCATAAGCAACCTCAGTCTCCGTCGCCTCAGCATATGAGATTTCGGAAGAGGAGGAACTTGAACTCTCCTCCGTCACCATGGCAAGGTTACCACTGCCTGAGGAGCCCTGAGAAGAGACCGCTGATGAATCCACGGAGGCGGCGGAACTAGAAGCCCCTGCGGATCCATAGAACAAAAAAATCAGCACACAATTTGACCCTACAAAATGGGTTGGCTAGCCAAAGGTGTTGAATAAATTTCACCAGTCGAGGTGCCTCTGTTGGAGATCCCCTCTATGTCGATTATCTCCTCGTCCTCTCTAGCCGGAGCCATAGCTACAGGCTCCCCGCCTACAGCTCTAGCAGTGTCAGGAGGAAGCTCACCCTCCTCCAAAGGAGATGAGGTACTTGTGACACAAATTAGGGAAACTCCAGTATTAGTGAAGGATAGAAAGCCAATACATGATCTAAGTTTCCAGTCACGTACCTGAGGGTCCCATGGTGGAAGACCCAACCAGCCCCATAGTGTAGGCTGAGACCACAACTGGCAGCGGAGGGAGAGGTAACTCCACCGGTGGCTGTGACAAAGGCACAGTGGCAACTCTAGCGACAAAGGCCGTCAGGCCGCCTACTACCCCCGGCTCTACCTCGAACGAGAGAAGCTCCACTGCCGAGCCGGTACTGACCAGCTCCTCGACCATCTCCAAGGTAACTGCCCGATCATCAGCTGGCAAATAAAACAATAAGCTCAATCAGCAACCTCAGCACAATAAATGCAAGGAAAGGAGAAGTCAGCCCTCCCTATGACGGCTTAGCATTTACCTGAGCTATCCTGGAGCCCCTCGGGCTCTTGCCCACAAACAGAAGTGGGCACTTCATCTCTAATTCTAGGAGGAACAAGGGCCCCTGTCGTCTCTGCCATCTCTGCATGTGAACATATAGCAATGTTAATTTTCCGTCAAAGGCATTGCTATGGACAGAACATTACCAGTTTTAAAGATCATGCATGGCGGAACGACCCCATAAGTCTCCCCTGGCTCAAAGTGAAGGGGCACCTCAATGTCAGGGCCAGTCTTCTCCATCATCCGGAGGACCTCCTCTACATCAAGGTCACACTCGAGTTCGTGCTCCCTCAAAGGATCGGTCTCCAAAGTTGGCGAGAAGGCCACTTTTGCCCCAGCCTCCAAGGGAGCTACAAAACTAGCAATAGGGGTGAGATTAGTCAATCATAATGACTAAACTGGTAAAAAGGGAAGGTTCAAGAATCAGCACTTACTCAAAGTCGGCTCCACCTCAATATGTTTGTCCTCCCCGCTCTTGCGAGAGGACTCCTCGACCTCAGCCGCGCCAACATCCATACGGGGACGCTTCCGCTGAGGCTGAAGGTCCCTGTCACCGCTCTCAACAGGCATCCCTATAGAAGAATGATCTCCCGCCACGGGGGAACCTACAGAAAACACATGCCGGCAAATTAAACCTCAACCAAAGAAATAAAGAAGAAAGGTAAAGATGATACAATAAAGAACACGTCTTACCTGAAGCTCCAAAGGGAGTTAACGGTAGAGAAAGCAGCTGCTCTAACTTCTACCCCAGCACTCGGGTAGCCTTCGCAACTGCCTCCTTGATGTCTCTAAGCATGTAGGCACCCTCTATGTAAGAGACAAACTCCACCGGTCCGGCTGACCGGATCGCGTGAGCGATGTGACGCCTCCAGTCGGGGACGGCCGTGTCAGCAAAGCTCCCCTCCAGGAGCACGCCATCAAGGGTGTTGCTCCTCTTGAAGCTGCAGTTAGCCCGGAACTGCATCCACCAGGTCCTCGGTGTCCTCAACCTCACCGTCCCAGCTCCAGTGGTAGCCGCAGGCCCCGCCTGCGCTGGCCTCAAGGGCTTGATTGCCCCACTGTAACCCTGCCTTCACGACGAGGAGACCCGGCTGTCTCGAGGCCACTACTACTCGAGCCGCTCTACTTCTCGATGGATCCGGGAAAAGTGAGACCTCAAGAACTTTGCATCCAGTGAGATGGGAGTCTGGTCCTCCCGCAGAAGCTGGCTCTCCTCAGCCTTCTTGATCACCGAAGCCTTCTGGAGATACAAGTGGCTGTGCTCCAACCACCACCAGGTGTAGTGAACGTCGAATCTCCCACGACGATCTAACCCCACCATCGACAGCTTCTCCGGCTCTCCTCTATAGCTGAAGTCCCACCAAGAGACCACCAGTAAGTGACTGTCCCGACCCTTGTACAATAGGCTTGCTAGGGGAAACTCCTGGTTCGGCGAAATTGCCTGGTCGTACCCGAAGTTCCTTGCAAATCAGTGTGGGTAGTAGGGCTCTAGGATGCTGGCGTGGGACCGGTGCAGTGCAAACACCATCGGCCAGGTGCGGATCACCCACTCAGTATACAACGGTGCATCTGCCTCACGCTGGTGCGGTAGGGCACACGCCGCCCCATCGGTCGTCAGTACTAACACGGGCCGGAAACCCCTCGACCCACAGTCAAATGGGAGCCCGTCCTCTCCTCTGCCCGGAAAATAGGATAGAGCTCTTATGGCCCTCTCCAGCTGATCTGTAGCGTCTCCATCTGGCTGACTGGTAAAACTAAAAAGTGAAGGAGCTGTTGGGTTCGCCACTGCTGCCCTCGTCACGAACAGTAGAACGAGACTCCTCTCTCGCAGAGTAGGGTGTACTGACAAGGCCCCCAGTCTGCGGTAGATGTTGGCCAAGGTTACTGGGGCCAACGCCAATCTCCATCCCTCCGTGATAAGCGCTTATTTATTTATATTTATTCATATCTCACACATCATTTTTTGGGTTTTAATGAAGTTAATTATGTAATTCTTACATGATAATCTCAGTCTCACATAAAATGAAGATTTTTCTATAATTAATGAGAGTTGAGACATTTTTTTAACATAATTAAATTATTTCATAAGAAATATGGCAATAATTGCTTTTCACAAAAATTGTGTGAATAAATGAAGGAACAAGATGGCAAAGTATATATTCATTGATCAAATTTTTTTGAGGGGATTGGACATAATTTTTTTCAATTTATGCCAATCTTGTGAACAATGTCTCTCCCCCCCCCTCATGCACAGATCGCAAGCCACGAAGGCGTGCGTCGTCCTCGCACGGCAGCACTGGCGTGCATGCAAGGGTGACTGTCTGAGTAGTTGCATGGGCCTCGCGTTTGGGCAACCAGCATGCAGTAGCAGACGACGATGGCGCGTGTTGAGCACGACAGTGATCTTGTGGGGAAGCCGCTGTAGGTGAGCAAGCGGCAAGCATGTGCAGGTGAGCAGGCAGCATCATTGGCAGGGTGAAGCGGTAGGTTGACAGCTTTAGGCGAGCAGCATGCGTATAGGCAGCAATGATCTTGGGCAGCGGCCCCCTCAGGTGAGCAGCATGCGTACAGGCAGGAGAGTAGACATAGACAACAAGCAGCTCCAGGCGGAGCAGGTGAGCGCAGGACAATGGCATGTTGGCAAGAGAACTGGGCAAACAACGGTGGCATGCGTGTTGGGCACGGCAGCAGAACGTCATGCATGCTCCGGCAGCAGAATGCCATGCGTGCAGGCGGCAATGCCAGGGTGGCACAGCTCCTATAAAACCGTAGGCCTCCCTCTCCCTCGGGGGCATTTTTTGGCCGAACTTCTCCTCCGGCCTCTTCTTCTTTCTTCTTCATCCCCTCTCTTCTTCTCCTATTCTTCCCTTCCCCTCCTGCAGCTCCAACTTATCCTTCTTCTTCTTCTTCCTTCCCCTCCAACTTTCCTTCTCCTCCCCCTTCACTCTCCCACAGTCTGGCACCCCTGTTTGGAACAAGGGCATCGCCGGACCCTTTTCTCTTTTGTCCCTCTCCCTCACTCTTTTCTTCCCCCTCTCACTCTCCCTCCTTCTCTCTTCTACACACACCACCGCACCCCCCTTCCTCCATCATCTTCCTTCTTCCTTACTCCCCCTTCTCACCATTAGCCCCGTTCTCATGTCTCTCCATCTCTTTTTTTATCTTCTACACACTCGAACATACACACACACACGCACCATCGGCAACCCCCTTCTTCTCTCATCTCTCCCTTTTCTCATCTCTCTGTCCCCTCTCTCTTCCCTCTTTAACTCACACACACACACACACTCGTCTCTCACGTCACCCCCATCTCCATTCTCTATTCTCTCTGCCTCCCTCTTCTCATGCACACACACGCACCCACACTGCACACACACTGCACACACACTTCATTTTTTATTATTATTATTTTCATTATTTATCTTTTTTAATCCCCCCTCTCACCTCTCTCTCTACTTCCTTTTCTATTACCACTCTACCTCACTCTAAAGAATCCCTCCCTCACAGCGACGTCTTCTCTGAGATTGGGTGTCACTCAAAGGCTCAAGAGTGTGGACATTGACGTCTTCGTCCCCCGGCTACATCCCCTCCCTAGTTCTTTTATTTTCATTTTAGTTAGATTTTCATTCCGAGTAGTGTATCTTTTCTTTATTTTCTTGAACATCTACGCATTGTAAACATCTTATTTTGAGCATTAAGAAATAGTGGGTGTGATTGTCTCTCTAGATCTTTTGTTCTCTCTCTCTCTCTCTCTCTCTCTCTCTCTCTCTCTCCCTATTTCTCCCCTTTACCCCTCTATACTTCTTTAAATAGATTTTACTCTTGCACAATTTTAATTGTTTCACGTGAAAAAAAAGAAAAAAAATCCTTTCAACAATTATTTCTTAAAAAAAAGATTTTCAACCTTAAACTTCTAGCCTCCTCGTGGGATCAACCCGTATTCATCACTACACTCGAAATCTTAATTTTATTGTGTGAGTACGGAATTTTTGAAATTGAGTGCATGGTGCTTTTAACGACGAGCATTCGCGTCCCATCAATTTTTGGCACCATTGCCGGGGAGGCTTATGATTTTTGAGTTAAAAATTTTATTTCTCTTGTGTATATATATGAAGTAATTCATCTTATTTTTCTTATTTTTACAGGAAAACAAAAAAAGGGGAGAAAAAAAATCAAACCTGAAAATCTAAAAAAAATATATCAGAAAAATCTATTGTAGAAAGCTAAAGCGTAGGTATAGAGGACATAATCTAGAAATTATAGAGAAAATAACTATCGCAAAAGGTCATAAGTGTTGCAGAAGGTCTGAGAAGAAATCAAAAAAATAAAATCAAAAGAAAAGTTAAAAAAATTCAATCAGAAACATTCAGAGGTAAGTTCTCCTTCCTTTCCTTAGTCTTTGAATCGAGTCATTTATTAAAAAAAAAGAACGAAGGATCGTCCTTCAAGTAAGTATCTTAAACTTCTCTCATTTTGTGTCACTTCCTTAGTTTTCTTTTATATTATTATTGGTTAGATAGGTTCACAAATAAAAAAAACTTGAACTTCAATAAAAACCTTCATTGCAAGAATAGAACCCACACTTTCAAGTTTTAGGTCATGTATCATTTAGGATAGAATTCTTCTTGCTGTTTAATTTTTGTTAATTATATTTTTGAAGATTGTGGGGGCAAGGTGAGTTTTTCCAAACTTCTCCTTAATCACATGCTCATGCATACTTGCATAGAACCCTTGTTTGAATTGTGATGTTGCATTTCATTCTTAAAAAAATCTTAAGGGCAAAACCCATAATCACATAAGGTGGGGATTTGATCACCCTACCTTAGCCCATAAATCACAATCTCCTACATCTTTGCATCACCTAGACCCTAATAAAAATCAGTAGATAGAGGCCCTAGGATCACACTGTGATTAGGTGCGGCTTGAGTCTACGATCTTCTTTTGAAAATTGGTGTCTAAGACTAGAGGTCAACGACAAAGGCCATAAGCAGGCAAGTGATTTTTAATTAGGATCTTGCGAAAGTAAGGGGAGCCTCCTACTACCCCACCTCTTACCTGGCCAATTGACAAATTTGAGAGTGGACTTAGGTTGTATCTAGTCTCTTTGTGAAACCCAACTTTTAAGTCTAAAGAACACATAAGTGTCTTAGGTTAATTGTGTGACAACTTGTTTGTGTTTGTAAAAAAAAGAGAGAAAAGGAAAAAAATCATCATAAAAAAATATCTCTTATTTCTCCCTTCGTCCTACTTTATGTAAGGTAGAAAATCTCAACATCCAAACCTACTAGGACCCATTCAATAAATAGAGAGAGTCTTGTATCCAAGGAACGATCCCTAATAAGAAGCCATGGCCGAAAATCAAGGACCTCACCACCAAAACCTAATGGCCGAAAATCCCGATCCTCCTAAGCAAATGAAGGATTATTTTATTCCCATCCAATATCAACCTCCATCTTGCATTCACATCCCTCAAAATCAAGCCATCCAATATGAGATCAAGTCAAGCACAATTCAAATGCTCCCCTCGTTCTATGGAAACACTAATGAAGACCCCTACAAGCACATTGCTGAATTATTAGAAATTTGTTCCACGGTAAAAATCTAAAATTTCTTAGATGATGCCCTTAGATTGACCCTCTTTCCATTCTCTCTTAAGGATAAGGCTAAATATTGGTTAGACACTATAGAGAAGCCAATTAGTACTTGGGCCGAGATGCAACAAGAATTTTTGAAGAAGTTTTACCCTATAGGCCGCACCAATACCATGAGAAGGGCAATCACAGGATTTACCTAAGCTCCGGGGGAGCAAATACATGAGTCATGGGAGAGACTCAAGGAATTGCTTAGGAAGTGTCCTCACCATGGGTTGTCCAAAGGGCAAATAGTCCAAGCTTTTTACGAGGGACTATCCGATCAATTTAGACAAATGGTAGATGCATCATGTGGAGGGGCATTCATGAGCAAAAGTGAGGATGAGACGTATGATTTGTTTGAAATATTTAGTGAGAATTCTATCAATCATGCCTCTTTATCATCCTATGAAAGATCCATTGGGCCCTCCAAGCTGGCCGAATTATATGAGGTCAAAGCCCTGGGAGATTTTGAGCCACGAATTGGCATAAACCTCATCACTCAAAAGTTGGATAAGGTAGAGAGTTTGACCCAAAAGTTAGACCAACTCTTGACTTTGAAAGAACCTTCTTTCCAACCATCATCCCATCCATACTTCGGTCAATCTTTCACTCCACATGAGGCATGCACTCTATGTGCAAGCCCGACCCATCACATCACAGAATGCCCAATGGCGGCCCAACTATCACCATTCATGCAAGAGCAAGTTCAAGCTGCTCAAGGGTTCTCCAAGCCCAACTACGATCCATTTTCCAATTCTTATAATATGGGCTAGAGAGATCATCCTAACTTCTCTTGGAAGGGTCAACAAGCTCTACCTCAAGCACAAAAGCAACCCATGCAAAGTCAAATTCAAGCCCAACCCAACACCTTTAATTCATTTGTTAGAGGTCCACAAGCTCAATTCCTTCCTATGGGCTATTCACCTTTTCAATCCAATCAAGGTCAACCCACTTACCAATCGCCGCCTCAATCTAATTTCGAAGATAAATTCAATCAACTCCAACAAATCATTTTGAATCAACTACAATCCATTTCCAAGTTGGAAAGTCAAATAGAGCAATTGGCGTAAGCTACAATAAGAAGAGAAGTGGGCCAACTTCCAAGTCAACCCGTGGCTAACCCTAGAAACTAACCTTCGGGTTTCTCTCCACAACTGAGCCTCCTACCTCAACCCGGCCCACAAGCCTAACCTAAAATCCCACAATTTGAGAATGTCAAAGCTATTTTGACCTTGAGAAGTGGGAAGGTGTTAGATGACCCATACAAGGATGGAAAGGTATTGCAAGATTCCATGGAAAAGGATCAAGAGGATGAGGGTGTGAACAGAGAGGAATACACTCAAGATAAGTTGGGGGGAGATCATAAAGGGAAAGGGAAGGCCCAGAAAGATCTAAATTCCTATCAACCCAAGATCTCATTCCCTAGTGCCTTAGAACCCAAGCCCACTAAGACTAGGTCAGTCCAAAATGAGGAGTTAATGGAACTCTTCATACAAGTTCACATCAACATTCCACTCCTAGATGCCATAAAGCATGTTCCGGCCTGCGTCAAATTCTTCAAAGAGCTTTGCACTCCAAGAAGGGGGCTTAAGACGGCCCCAAAGAAAATTTGGCTCTCCGAGGATGTTAGTGCGATCTTGATGAATAATCTCCCTAGAAAGTTGAAGGACCCCGGTGCTCCACTCATTTCATGCGATATAGGTGGTGTAACCTTTAACTGTGCCCTCCTCGATTTAAGAGTTAATGTCAACCTTTTACCCACCTCTGTTTATGAGAAATTTGATATAGGGGAACTCAAGCCAACCCCTGTCATTCTCCAACTAGCGGATCACTCAGTCATGACCCCACGAGATTTGATAGAAGATGTGATTGTCAATGTCCATGACAGCTACTTCCTCGTCGATTTCTTATTCTTGACATGGCCTCCCCCTTAGAGCTAAGTAACACTCCAATCATCCTAGGTCGTCCATGATGCGGGATGGGACCACGGACACGACAAGCTCACGGTTGTCCCTTAACGAGGGAAGCGTCGGACGTGCGCGGTTGAGAAACCGGCAATGAGCTAGGGTGATCGGCTCTCTCGTGTGCCCGGATCGGGTCACGGGACGGTCTCGCACTCTCTCGCCGCAGCGATAATGAATAGATAAAGCGAGCTAGATATCCCTACACATGCTCTCTAGCAGCGGCATAAACAAATATATATGAAGTAAGCAAAATGCCAAGTAAGGGAGCGAATGCGATACCTCCACGCGCTCGGCGTGGGGAAGACGGACCCGGCCGAAGTCGTACTCCCGGGACAGTTAATACATAAAGATTACAGCAATGAGTTACAGCCCACTCCACGCAGGGAGGTAAAGGGCGCCACAATGGGGTCCGGGAGGACCGAATTCGGGTTGACGGGTGGCTTCTCGCGTTGATTCGGCAGCACCCGAACACGTGACGGTGGGGCCCACGTGCTGTCCGGAGGGACCGTGCGGGACCCGGTGTCACCACTGTGGTGGGGACACTTGTGGAAGTGTTCCCTGGGTTGGCGGCATGCTGGTTCGCCGGCCGGAGGCCGGGCGGCTCCGATCGGCACCGGTCGGAATAACCGGCCACGGATCTACCGACTCTATTTTCTAGCGCGCGCTCCGGTGAGAACGGACGCTGCGATCAGCCCCGACGTCGGAATGTGATGAAAGTGGCGCCGTTGGAAAGATGCTTCAAAGGGATTCAACTATATATGATTATAGAAAAATAACAAAGCCTGCTCTTCCAATTGGCAAATTTTGAAGGTTGCTATTGTACAGTGGCTGAACTCTCAGATCTGTAGGGCTGTCCTCTGAGAACTGTCATTGACCGCATGGTAGATGTCCGATTCAGCTCTTAAGGTCTTCATCAAAGGTGTAGAAAATTGAGCTAGAAAGACGGAAAAATGGGTTTGGACAAGTTTGGATGTGGCTACGAATTGGTATGATTTTTGCACTAGCAGTGGGTCAGATCTGGAATCTGGCTGATAACACTGTAGCTGAGGAAGAACATGAATTTTTAAAAATAGATAGAAGGCTGATCAAAAATTAATAAAATTATTGGATGTAGGGGATTATGGACAAAACTCCCAGCGAAATTTGGAGGGTTTGAAAAAATCAAAAAGGTGGTCGGAGATGGGAGACTCAGAGCTATTGTCACTGTAGACAGAGACAAAATAGATCTGGGAATGACAAATGAACGAAAATGGAAAAATACTAAACGAGGGATTTTGGATCTAAAATATTTTGTGGATGATGGGGTGAAAGATGGGAACACACCATAAAAATTGCAGGCCAAGAAGAGGTCATGGCTGATAGCAGGAATTTTGAGAAGAGACTGCTGTCTGCCAAGGACAGAACTTCGACGGTGGCTCGTTGGCGGTCCGACGGCGGCACGAACGGCGGCGGCGGCGGCACAGATCACAACCAGATATTGGGGAAGGGGAATAGATATGATTCCACTCTAGAAAGGAGGTTGGATAGGGAAGAACAGCAGGAGGAGGGGCTGGGGGCGCAAGAAGCTTCAAGCATTCAACACAATTTTCTGATTTTTCATTAATATTCATATGAAAATACAATCTTTTATATGATTCGGATCAAATGCAATGTGAACCCTTGGATCTAGGGAGGGGGATTGAAGGGCTAGGATGAGGTTTGAACAACACACAAAAAAAATATAAAATAATAGGGGAGAGGGGCGCCCCCTTGACCAAGGGGTATGGTAGGTGAAGGTAGGTGACCTACCTTGGACCAATTTAACCACTTGTCTACCCATGTGGCATTTGACATTCAACCCTTCTAGATGGCCACCTAGGATGGTTGACCAGCCCCACATGAGTGACATGGACCAATGGGAAAGGGCTGAGGGCCCCCTTGATGGTCCTACTGACAAATTACAAAGAAATCTAAACAATCCGTGGGAATGACGCATTGGCTTATAAAGCCGTACAATTGCACATATACTTTCCCGTGGATATAAAAATAAACTAAAGGATATAAATGTAATATAAAAAGTACTTGCTCGGCGTCGATTCCCATCAACTCTCCCCGGGTGGGAGGAACTCGACCCCGTCGAGTAGGGGTAGGGATGCGCAAGTACTCCGGCGGATCCGTCACCGTGCCAAGTAACGCGGGTATGCTCCGCTCCAAGTGATCGTCACCTGCTCATTCCATATATACTCGATATGCGCGGACTGCTATAGGCTAAAGGTGGACACTCCGGGTGGGGCACTCTCAAAAGGGAAGGGAGCAGGCTCGAAGACTCACTAGGAATCACCGCTGAGTCCCTATTGGTGACTGATCCAGGTGTAGGTAGAACCGATCCCATACTCATCGAGTGAGGCGACTCGCTTCACACTCATAAGGGACTGACATCGACGAGCTTGCACAAGACACATGTAGACAAACAAACGACACACAAACCATGTAAACAAACCACACAAAGAAGAGACAATACGAACTCATGCATGACTCGAGACAAACCTACTGCTAGTCTGACCCGTACATGGGTGACGGCGGACCAGGACACCCGAACGTATGCCATGCATGCATCTGACGTAACCGGTGGTTGATGACATGGAGAACTCTTAGACACTTAACGATGCACCAATCATGGATATTGGGCTTGGATGTGGGAAGTCCGAGAGGTGCGGGTGGTTTAGATGGATCGGGGAAACCAAAGTTTTCATTACCCTCAAATGAAGGTTCGGACCTATGGCTATGTGGAGTTTGCTTGGCCCGAGTGGAAAAGGTGGGATAGTGAACTCCACGTAAGAAGGGTAGTGAGTATGAAAACTCGGGAGGTTCACTAGTGAAGGGGTCAAAAGGGTCGAAGAAGGTGTGACCCCATGAAGTGGGTTCCAACATGACATGGTCCCAATCGTGAAATTTTTGAAGGTGCAGGTGGTCACCTTCCTCTGTCATGATAGATGGGACCGTGTATAGGAAATATGACTCCTCCCTCGGAAGCAAAGTCATGAAGTCAGGCTCATCCGGTAGTGAGAGAAGTAGAAGAACCTCCGTGGTGAAACAACCCACGGTGCACTCGGAGGTAATGGACCCGAAGGCCGGATGGGTGAAGCTACGACTCGTGGGTTGGTCGAAGCCTCGGACCAACATATGTGTCAACTGTTGTGACCCCTCTATGTTGATGATGTTGACACTTGCTCTATTCTTTGGCAACACCATTGTTTTGATTGATTGGCAACTGAGTTTGATTTGATGAAATTGCCCCATCAGATTGACTATGTGTTCTTTGCTTTTAATACACTGCTGTCTGTAATTCTTACTGTCATAAGTCCACACACTGCATCTCAGTTAAATCGATTAAGTGTGCACAGTGTCAACGCATCATGTTACAGCGTCAACGCATAAGTCCACACACTGCATCTCAATTAAATTGATTATGTGTGCACAGCGTCAACGCATCATGTTACAGCGTCAACGCACCGTTGGCTTTGAACCTCAGAGTCTGTACATCCGAATTGCCCGTGATCTGGTGAAATGTATACACTCATTCACTGTAGCCTTCACACATTAAAGTCCATACATTCATCAATTACTTTTCACTCAAGGCAAAGTCTATACACTGGGGTCTTTTCCCTACGTGTCTTAGGCGAAGTCTAAACATTCGATTCTGAAGCCTGAAGTCTATACAGTCCAGCCTAGTCCTACGATCAAGGCTTTAGCTACACTCAACTCTGTACATTGGCTTCGCTTCATCAAGTCTGTACATTGACTTGCCAACTTCCTTGAAGTCTGTACATCGCTTCATGTCCCCAAAGTTTGCACATCAACAGTGATCTTTGAAGTCTGTACACTGCTTCAGGAGCTTCAAGTCCACACATCGCTCAAAGTCTGTACAGAGTCCAGCGTCTCAGTTAGCGTCTCATGCACTTGAGCAAAGTCTGTACATCCACAGTGTTACTCAAAGTCTATACATTAATCTTCTAATCCAAAGTCTGCACATTGGTCTTCGAATCCAAAGTCTATACAATGGTCTTCACACTTGAAGTCCATACATTCGATGTGCAGAGTTGATGTCTATACTGTGTCCTTGCTGATCAAGTCTACACTATGGTCGGTGACAAGTCTGTACACTGGCCTCAGCCTTTCAAGTCTACACACTGACGGCTGAACTAAGAACTCTATACATCGTCTGTCTGCACTAGAGTCTCATGGAGTCTATACATTGCACTCATCTTCTAAAGTCTATACACTGAAGTCTTCGCATTCGTTTGCATTACATGAAGTCCATACAATGGGTAAAAGTCTGTACACTGTCCATGCTTCATGCAGCGTCAACTCAGTGCTTTATGCAATGTCAACTCCTCAAGTATATACAATGCAATGTACATACTTAAATCTTATGTCTTTATTCTTGTTGCTGAAGGGAACAGGGTCGACGCCTGGAGCTTAAAGCGTCCACGCATCAGTAGACGAAGCATGCGATATCTTCCACTGCGTCAACGCCACAAGCAAGCAGCGTCGACGCAGCAGTTGAAGAAGCATTCATCTTCACAGGCTATTCTACTGCGTCAACGCCACAAGCAAGCAGCGTCGACGCAGCAGCTAAAGAAACGAGGCTAATGGCTACTGGAATGCCTCACTGCGTTAACGCCATTGAGTGAAAGCGTCGACGCAGCAAGTCAGATTGATGACTTTGAGCACGTGAACGGAGAAGTCTATACATCGGACTGAAGAAGCTAATGATGTTGTGCCCCTGTGTGGTTTTGATGATGACTGACACACCATGAGTCACACTGAGGTGTGCTAATTAATATAGATGACTGATTGACTGCTTGAATATCTGATTGCTTTATCTGATTGTTTGCTTGAATAGTTAATTCATGAATATGGCTAGATTGGGTTAACGTAGTGGCTAATTGTTTGTTCATGCATTACTCTATTTGTCAAGCGTATACATCAGTCAGCATTGCACTTTGTTCACGAAGTCTATACACTGCTGGATGTTCATGTCTGCACATTGGTGCTTTTCCCTACGTTCTCGCCAAGTCTTTACAGCCTCATTCTTACCTTCGTTCAAAGCCAAAGTCTACACAACGCCCTTCATTGAAAGTCTACATTCGCTGTAGAGCTCACTGTCAAGTCTGTACATTGGGTTCACATCTTCAAGTCTGCACAGCCGTTTGCATTGGATTTAAAGTCTATACACTGCACTGTTCCTTTCATCTTCGTGCTGTTCATGATCACTACACTTCATGTTGTTTCCCCTCACTAACACGAAAAGATTTCGTGTCATCTGAGCTTACAACACTTCGTGTTGATTTCCATGCTTGATAGGAAAACTTGTGTGAGGTATACTTCGTGTTGTTCTATCCTTGTCGTCCTTGTCTTCAAGTCATTTTTTCTTGCGTCTTTGAGTCTTCTTACGTTTCACTTCGTGTTATTTTCGTATTTTCCTATTTAGTTCTGTCTTCGTGTTGTTTTTCTGACCCAGTGTACCTTTTGCTTTGAGACCACACCTCGTGTTGGTTTCAGCTCTTCGTCTTCGTGTTGGTTTCTGTTCTCGTCTTCGTGTCGTTGTCAGTCCGTGTCGTTTCACCTCGTGCCGGTCTTATCTGATCTCGTGTCATCTTCCTTGTTGTATTAGCCTTGTTACCTCGTGTTGTTTCCTTCTTACCTCGTGTTGTTCTCATCTCACTTCGAGTCGTTTCTTTGTATTCTATCTTCATGTTGGTTTTTCGCTTTAGACTTCGTGTCTTTCTCGCCTTGACCACACTTCGTGTTGCTTTACGTAGACCTAGTGTCTTGCTTGTTTGCAACCACTTCGTGTCGGTTTCTGTTGTCAGCCCGTGTTGTCCTCGTGTTGTTTTTGCATTCATAACCTCGTGTTTGTCTAGTATTTGTGTCTTTTTGTTATTGTTTTATTTTCGTGTCTTCGTGTTGCCTTTCCTAGACCTTGTGTCTCTTTTGTTTTATAACCTCACTCCGTGTCGT
The DNA here is from genome assembly GCA_022559845.1 of Amorphophallus konjac. Classification (NCBI taxonomy): domain Eukaryota; kingdom Viridiplantae; phylum Streptophyta; class Magnoliopsida; order Alismatales; family Araceae; genus Amorphophallus; species Amorphophallus konjac. The sequence goes on along the minus strand of CM040121.1, from coordinate 460,179,318 downwards.
TCTCTTCGTTGTGTCTGATCTGTTATAGTGTATCTCGTGTCGTTCTTTTCTTATCTCGTATAGTAGTCACGTCGTGTTGTTATTATATACCTCATGCAGTTTTTGGTTTTTGTGGCCATACAGCGTGTTAATGGATTTAATCTCATTACAGGTCCGAGGAAGAACATTCCACACACGTCTGGGCAGCACGTGATCCGAGGCTGGAATGAAGCCTGTTGAGAGACTGCCACGTGGTCCTAATATTTAGGGCTGAAAGTGTGGAGGTCACACGACGGAGCTGCCGCTGCTGCTGCTCCTCCTGCTATATATATGAACCTTCTTCCACAGAAGAAGTCAGATCGAATGGGCGAAAGGTGAAGTCCATACAGAGAGCCACGATCCAGACAGAGAAGAAGAGAAGAATAGAGAAGAAGAGAAAGAGAGTGAGAAAGAGAAAGAGAGTGAGAAAGAGAAAGAAAGAGAGATTGAGTAAGAGATCGAGATAGCAGAGTGTGAAGAGAAGAAGAGGAAGAAGAATAGAGAAGAAGAGAGAGCTAGAGTGATAGAAGCGTCAACTGAAGATCTATTCTTGCTGGGCCGTGGATCAAATCCAGGCCAGCCAGCTCCTGCGAGAGCCACATTTGATTTTATCGTTTCAGCTTTCTGTTGTTGGTTTCATTTTTCTTTTGATATTTTCACTTGCTGTATTTCCGATTCTCTGTAGAGAAGTCGGGGTCTCTCCTGTTGGTTCAGGAGAAGGAAGATTGCTATCTCCAGTTGCAAGTAGCTGGGTGCTACTTGTGGGTTCCCTCCGATTTGGAGGAAGGGAGATTTGATCTCCGGCTCTGGGCTTGTGGATTGCAAGTCCAGGGGTCCCTCTGGTTGGGAGGAAGAGAGGTCCTACACCTCTGGTTTGCAGGTGACTTAGTGTCACTTGTGTTTCCCTCTGGGTTTCAGAGGAAGAGAGACTTAGGTCTCTAGTTTTCCCTCCGGTTTGGAGGAAGGGAGGATTGATCCTCCTGTTCTAGTCTTGAGGGTTGCAAGACTAGGTGTTCCCTCCGGTCTGGAGGAAGAGAGACTTGCGTCTCTGGTTTGCTAGTGACTGGTGCCACTAGTGGTTCCCTCCGGTTGGGAGGAAGAGGGGAGGTTGTTCCCCTGGTCAAGCTGTTTGGCAGCATTTGTTGCAGACTGAGTCTGCTGTGCTAGTGTGACTAGTGGAAGCCACACTCGGGTTGAGTGTGGGGTGGATGTAGGTCTGGAGGACCGAACCACCTAAAAACCCCTTGTGCATTGTGGTTTGGTTTATCTGCTTTTGCTTCCGCTAGATGATTGCATAGGGGCGCTCTAAGCGTTTGGCTTCTGTTTGAGCAGAAGTGTTGATTAGTTTTCTTAGAATATTTTAATCTGTCTAGAGAGCGAAATTCCAGTTGAGCTTCAGATTGTCGAATCTGTCTTGTTATTATTCTAGTTTTTAATTGGGTGAAGTTTTTTTTTAAACGGGTTATATTCATTCACCCCCCCTCTGAATACTGCACCGAAACCAACAATTGGTATCAGAGCGGTTCTCTGATTGATCAGATCCAACGATCTGCAGAGGATCCTATTGTCCCTTGGTGCATTTCTGACTTTACTCTTTGCTGCATAAATCTACTTGCCAATCTAATCCATGGGTTCTCCACCGGTTTACAATGGTTCTAACTTTAATTCATGGGTTAGCAGTCTACACAATTATGTGGATTTGATGGATCCGGATCTGTGGAAGTTAATTTCACATGGTCCTCATAGACTGCCAAAGGAAGAGTCCAAATGGACTAAAAGTGATAGATTAAGAAATGGAGAGAATCAGAAAGTTTTGAGATTAATGAAAAAAGCTATTGACAAGGCTCTACATTCTTGTTTCTATGACTGCAGGTCTGCAAAGGACATTCTGTATCAGTTGAAACTAGTTCAGAGGATGAATGAGGACAGCTGTCTGATGACTGATAAGAGTGACCATAGCAGTGAACAAGATGAATTTGAAGATGCTGTGGAGGTAAAGCCTTTCAAGAATTTCACTTTAGATGACTGGGAAGATGCATATGCTAATCTGTTACACTCCCATGAAAAAATGAGTAAGAGGTATAGAAGACTGAAAAAGAAGCTGGAAAAACTAGGAGGTGAAAATCTTGAAACTCTGAAAACTGAAAATGAAATATTCAGAAGACAGATAACAGAGTGTGATTCTATTAGTTCAGACTTAGATCATTTCAAATCTGAAAAATAATCTCTTATGAAACAAGTTGCTCTACACAAAAAGGAGCGTCAAGAGTTTGTGTGTGAAATTACTGAACTAAAGGAAAGGCTTAGCTTAGTTGATCAGACTCATAACAATGACATTGTTCAAAATGAAAGATTGGTGAGAGATTTAGAGTGTATCAATTCTGAATTGAAAGAATTAAAATCTGAGAATGAAAAACTCAAAAACCAATCCAAAGAATTTGAACATAAATCAATGAACCTTGAAAAAGAAAATGGTTTGATCTCTGAGAAATTGGAGGCTGAAAGAACAATGAATTTAGAGATTCAAAAAAATCTTGACAAATTTCAATCTGAAAAATAACAAGAAATGTTTTATGAATGTCAGTCTTCAACAGATAAATGGGTGTTTGATGATGAACTCCTAGAGCAGAACAGCAAACTGAAAGAGAAAATCAATGAGTTGAAACACCTAAACACACAGCTGACAGATAGGCTAATGACAATTGAAAAAGGCAAGAGTGTAAGTGTGGATAGTTCTGATAGGTTGATGAATGCTGAACAAGAAATTGAGAGCCTAAAAACCATCAACCTAATGTTAAATGGAAATGTCAGTTGCAGTGAACAGAAAATAGCTGGATATGAGCTTACTATCACATCCCTTCAACAAGAAGTTGATGATCTTTACAAGTCCCTATCTGAAGCTGACAAGGAAATAGAATTAAAACAGGAAGTCGAAAAACTCAAAAGCCTGAATGATGCCTTGCATCAACAAGTAATTTCCTGTGAAACAGATTTGTCCACATATGAGGCTAAAATTGCTGATTTGAATTCTGAGATTAAAGATTTGAAAAATTCTCTATCAAAATTTGTCAAAGGTAAGGACAATCTGAATAAGCTTCTTGGAAAGAGTGATAACTTTGAGAGAAAGGGACTGGGCTATAGTCCGACAAATAAAAGGAGTAATGGGAATAAAACATCCACTGTTTTTGTTAAAGCTTCCAATCAGAACACAACCTCTGCTCCTTCTGTCTTCCAATTCACTGCACAAAAATCCACTGTGAAACCCAAAACTGTGGAACAAATTCAAAAACTGAAAAAGAGTGAAATTTCACAGAAGAAGGATAAAGACACTCCTCTTGCAATAAGAAAGGCTACACACAATTCACATGATCTCACACACACTCATATTAAAAAGGGGTCATGTTATTATTGTGGGAAAGGAGGTCACATAATGGAAGACTGCAGATTGATGTTAAAGGATGAGCATGCTAGTGAAACTTTACATTCAAGAAATCTCTCTGATAGAAACCATGCTGCTAGGAAGCCTGATGCTTCATGTTATTATTGTGGGAAAGGAGGTCACATAATGGAAGACTGCAGATTGATGTTAAAGGATGAGCATGCTAGTGGAACTTTACATTCAAGAAATCTCTCTGATAGAAGCCATGCTGCTAGGAAGCCTGATGCTTCATGTTATTATTGTGGGAAGCATGGTCATCACGTGAATGAATGTTTTATCATGAAAGAAGACGATAAACTACCTGCCAAGTCTTCCATGCATTTTCATGATCCATATGGATCTAAACACAATTCTAATCAGCACATTGTGTGCTTCAACTGCCATAAGCCTGGGCACAAAGCTGCTGAGTGCTGGTTTAGATCTACTTGGGGTAAAAATGGCTTTCATAGAAGGAATTCTTTTGCTTGCTCTCACTGTGGGAAGAATGGCCATACAGTCAAGAACTGTTGGCATGTTCAGAAGAACAATGTTAACCCCTATGGTGTCAAATTCCTTGCAAAACCATTTGCAATATTTTCATGCTATAACTGTGGGAAGTAAGGACACAAATATTCTGAATGTTGGCTGGTTAGGAATAAGAATAATCAAACTATTCATGCATATAACAGAAAACCTTATAATCATGTTTATAAACCTTATACTACTATTACTATGCATCATAAAAACCAGAAACCAGTCACGTCATGTAGATATTGTGGGAAGTTCGGTCACTCTATGAAAGATTGCTATCTGATGGATCATGGTGACCATATTGCTATGAATTTGCTTAAATCACCTGTCAGGGCTAACGCAGGACCCAAAGCTGCTTGGGTCCCTGCAGGATCAAGATGATCAAATAAGTTGCAGGTGTGCCTTGGACTGAGGAATAAAGAGGGGTAAAGTAAACCAAGGCACCCAAGATGATAAAGCCTCATTCAGGTAAATTCTGAAAACTTTGTATTCTGAGTTGTGTGATCTGAATGCACTGCAGATCATGATAATTCTTTTGCGCATTGTCTAACTGAAACTAATTGGAAAAATCTGAAATGCTCATGAAATGATTGAGTTTACTTCTAAATGCATTTGCACACAAATGCCATGATGAATGATATGCCAAACTCCTTGTATATTGAATTGCACTATGATGCATGACCACTTTGGTATATCAAATGGTAAGCTACTACAGGGCAGAGGAAATCTGTCTGGAAGTTCTTACTTTGTGTGAGATGGTCTTTCAGACCAAGTTCTCCACCTAGTACCATGGGTCATATCTCCTCATAGGGCAGTCTGAATGAGCATAAACCTTGAAATCATGTTTCAATGCTTTGATTGCATATCAGAGAATGTCCGCATCTTCATGTGAATATTTTTGCTTCATGCCCGTGCATACATGTAGTTAATTGCATTGCATTTCATTACATTGAAAATGCCGAAAAGATACATTCAATGCATACATTTAGGGGGAGCATTATTCATACATATGAATTCACTCAACTGTCTTGAGATTTACTGCATAGCATGTTAAATCAGTTGTTGCATAATCATTCATCATCTACATTGTCTGCATGACATATAGGATGATTCAGCGTTTTTTAGTTAGAGGGAATCATTGCATAGCATATCACTTCTTTGAAAAATCAAAAAAAAAGGGAAGGGAAATGTCACTGCATATAGATAGGGGGAGCATGCTTAATCCGTTCTTCTCCAGCTATATGATTAATCATGTCATATCTGAAGTGTCAGTGATTCCATCATTTAAAGTGGTATCAAATGATTTTTTGACTACTTCTGAAGTTGTTCATAATCTGAATGCTTACCTTATTGGTATCTGTTTGTGTCTCCTAAATCTGTTGAATGAGAGCTCTTTCTCTATTCAGTCAACTTTGAACCTCTTTGCTCAAGAGCAGCTCAATTGCTAAAATTCTTCAGAATCATGCTGTTTAGTGAATATTCTCACTTGAATTACTCTGCTGAGATATGAAGTAAACCTTCAGCCTGTATACTACTTCATAAAAGTTAAAATACCTTTAATGAGGAACCTTCCATTATACATGCTTAAGAACATTTGTTAACTGGAAGTGGTTTAAGTCTTATGTACTCTTGTTTAGTTACAAGAAACTTGAAAATATCTGTTTCAACCTCTTAATAAACTTGAACTGTCTGCTTCATGTAAATTCATGTAAGACTTTCTGAAATCTGAAAAGTTGATATCCATGTCTACGTTGACTGAGATATATAGTGTATGTGGTTGTTCCTAAACAACTAACTTGTTCTGAATCCTTTTTAAGTAAAAGTATGGACAGAGCAATGACTATGGCTACTGAGAAACCTGTCCAAAGAATTGTGTCATGAAGTACCATGGTTAACTCTGTTTAAAGAGATGATTGGAAATTATTGTGAAAACATGGCAGAGCAATGGCATAGTTGTATTGAGTAACTGGGGATTCTGGCCTCTGATCAAGGTGTATCCTCATGCCAAAGATACTTTTAATGCTATCTCTGTTATCTAAAATGGGAGAAACAATACGGTTTTCATACTGAGTAACTGGAGATTCTGACCTCTGATCAAGGTGTCTCTCCACGTCAAAAGGTGCTGATAAACTAAAATTGTTCATAAAAGAAAGATTTGAACAAGAGTAAATCAAATTCTGAAAGAACAAGTAAAATTCAGGAGCATTCACTTATGTTTCTCTTAAAGCTGTCATGGAAAGTAAACTAATTAAGATAGAAGTTGGTTGAACTAGAATCTTATATGAGCTTGTAGTTCCTTTTTTTTTATTAAGTGTTGGTTCAGATATGAGTACAATTTCTTTTGAAAATTTCAGTTTACATCATTCTTAAACCATATCTGACAATCAAGGTTTCATAAGCTTTAATGATGGAGGAATCCAGAACTTAAGACTTTGATTTTATGAAGTTGGTATCTTGCTGAAAAAGTTCATTATCTCAATTTTCACAAATCGTTGAATCTGCTCATCCTATTGCCCTTTATCACTGTGATTTGATTCAGACTGATTGTCACATATGAGAGTTGTTGTCTCTGGATAACCAGAGTTCATCCTTGTAGATTTCTCTTGCATCAAGGATCATAAGGGTAGAATTCTCTGGTATGTTTGAGAGACTACATGCATAAGGGGGCAATGTGCTAGATTATCTGATTGTGTTATTTGTCTGCATTAGCTCTATATTTTCTGCCATGTCAAAGGGGGAGTATTGTTGCATATGCATGACTGCATAAGTTGTTTGACTGAGGGGGAGAATTGTTTTTAATTGCTTCTGATATTGTGTTGCCATCTTCTGCTGAACTATCTTGAGTGTCTCATATGACATCTCTGGTTTATTCATTTTGCTAAAGTAAAAGGAGGAGCTTAGTCAAAAGGGGGAGTTTTTAATTAACAATTGGTTTAATTCACTCTTCAACTCATGTCTTTTTGCTGAAGGCAAAGGGGGAGAAGAATCTAATCTGAGTCAGTGTAACTCATAGTGTTGCCATCATCAAAAAGGGGGAGATTGTTGTGCCCCTGTGTGGTTTTGATGATGACTGACACACCATGAGTCACACTGAGGTGTGCTAATTAATATAGATGACTGATTGACTGCTTGAATATCTGATTGCTTTATCTGATTGTTTGCTTGAATAGTTAATTCATGAATATGGCTAGATTGGGTTAAAGTAGTGGCTAATTATTTGTTCATGCATTACTCTATTTGTCAAGCGTATACATCAGTCAGCATTGCACTTTGTTCACGAAGTCTATACACTGCTGGATGTTCATGTCTGCACATTGGTGCTTTTCCCTACGTTCTGGCCAAGTCTTTACAGCCTCATTCTTACCTTCGTTCAAAGCCAAAGTCTACACAACGCCCTTCATTGAAAGTCTACATTCGCTACAGAGCTCACTGTCAAGTCTGTACATTGGGTTCACATCTTCAAGTCTGCACAACCGTTTGCATTGGATTTAAAGTCTATACATTGCACTGTTCCTTTCATCTTCGTGCTGTTCATGATCACTACACTTCGTGTTGTTTCCCCTCACTAACACGAAAAGATTTCGTGTCGTCTGAGCTTACAACACTTCGTGTTGATTTCCATGCTTGACAGGAAAACTTGTGTGAGGTATACTTCGTGTTGTTCTATCCTTGTCGTCCTTGTCTTCAAGTCAGTTTTTCTTGCGTCTTTGAGTCTTCTTACATTTCACTTCGTGTTGTTTTCGTATTTTCCTATTTAGTTCTGTCTTCGTGTTGTTTTTCTGAACCAGTGTACTTTTTGCTTTGAGACCACACCTCGTGTTGGTTTCAGCTCTTCGTCTTTGTGTTGGTTTCTGTTCTCGTCTTCGTGTCGTTGTCAGTCCGTGTCGTTTCACCTCGTGTCGGTCTTATCTGATCTCGTGTCATCTTCCTTGTTGTATTAGCCTTGTTACCTCGTGTTGTTTCCTTCTTACCTCGTGCTGTTCTCATCTCACTTCGAGTCGTTTCTTTGTATTCTATCTTCGTGTTGGTTTTTCACTTTAGACTTCGTGTCTTTCTCGCCTTGACCACACTTCGTGTTGCTTTACGTAGACCTAGTGTCTTGCTTGTTTGCAACCACTTCGTGTCGGTTTCTGTTGTCAGCCCGTGTTGTCCTCGTGTTGTTTTTGCATTCATAACCTCGTGTTTGTCTAGTATTTGTGTCTTTTTGTTGTTGTTTTATTTTCGTGTCTTCGTGTTGCCTTTCCTAGACCTCGTGTCTCTTTTGTTTTATAACCTCACTCCGTGTCGTTCTCTTCGTTGTGTCTGATCTGTTACAGTGTATCTCGTGTCGTTCTTTTCTTATCTCGTATAGTAGTCACGTCGTGTTGTTATTATATACCTCATGCAGTTTTTGGTTTTTGTGGCCATACAGCGTGTTAATGGATTTAATCTCATTACAGGTCCGAAGAAGAATATTCCACACACGTCTGGGCAGCACGTGATCCGAGGCTGGAATGAAGCCTGCTGAGAGACTGCCACGTGGTCCTAATATTTAGGGCTGAAAGTGTGGAGGTCACATGACGGAGCTGCCGCTGCTGCTGCTGCTCCTGCTATATATATGAACCTTCTTCCACAGAAGAAGTCAGATCGAATGGGCGAAAGGTGAAGTCCATACAGAGAGCCACGATCCAGACAGAGAAGAAGAGAAGAATAGAGAAGAAGAGAAAGAGAGTGAGAAAGAGAAAGAGAGTGAGAAAGAGAAAGAAAGAGAGATTGAGTAAGAGATCGAGATAGCAGAGTGTGAAGAGAAGAAGAGGAAGAAGAATAGAGAAGAAGAGAGAGCTAGAGTGATAGAAGCGTCAACTGAAGATCTGTTCTTGCTGGGCCGTGGATCAAATCCAGGCCAGCCAGCTCCTGCGAGAGCCACATTTGATTTTATCGTTTCAGCTTTCTGTTGCTGGTTTCATTTTTCTTTTGATATTTTCACTTGCTGTATTTCTGATTCTCTGTAGAGAAGTCGGGGTCCCTCCTGTTGGTTCAGGAGAAGGAAGATTGCTATCTCCAGTTGCAAGTAGCTGGGTGCTACTTGTGGGTTCCCTCCGGTTTGGAGGAAGGGAGATTTGATCTCCGGCTCTGGGCTTGTGGATTGCAAGTCCAGGGGTCCCTCCGGTTGGGAGGAAGAGAGGTCCTACACCTCTGGTTTGCAGGTGACTTAGTGTCACTTGTGTTTCCCTCTAGGTTTCAGAGGAAGAGAGACTTAGGTCTCTAGGTTTCCCTCCGGTTTAGAGGAAGGGAGGATTGATCCTCCGGTTCTAGTCTTGAGGGTTGCAAGACTAGGTGTTCCCTCCGGTCTGGAGGAAGAGAGACTTGCGTCTCTGGTTTACTAGTGACTGGTGCCACTAGTGGTTCCCTCCGGTTGGGAGGAAGAGGGGAGGTTGTTCCCCTGGTCAAGCTGTTTGGCAGCATTTGTTGCAGACTGAGTCTGCTGTGCTAGTGTGACTAGTGGAAGCCACACTCGGGTTGAGTGTGGGGTGGATGTAGGTTTGGAGGACCGAACCACCTAAAAACCCCTTGTGCATTGTGGTTTGGTTTATCTGCTTTTGCTTCCGCTAGATGATTGCATAGGGGCGCTCTAAGCGTTTGGCTTCTGTTTGAGCAGAAGTGTTGATTAGTTTTCTTAGAATATTTTAATATGTCTAGAGAGCGAAATTCCAGTTGAGCTTCAGATTGTCGAATCTGTCTTGTTATTATTCTAGTTTTTAATTGGGTGAAGTTTTTTTTTTAAACGGGTTATATTCATTCACCCCCCCTCTGAATACTGCACCGAAACCAACAAATGAGGGGCACGTGATCCCAGGTACCTAGCTCGTGATCCGAAAAGGATAAGGTATCCAGATGAGGACACGTGTACTGACATTCCATTGCATGCTATCACGTGGTCCAAATTGCTGGGCGGGAAACGTGGAGAGCACACGCCTGCTGCTGTTGCTGCTATATATACAAGCCTTCTTCCACAGAAGAAAGCTGATCGAAGGAGAAGAAGAAAAAGTCTATACACTCAGCAGCAGTGAGCCTTCGATCCACAGAGAGAAAAGAGAGAAGAAGAAGATACAGAGAAGAAGAAGAAGAAATAGAGAAGAAGGAGAAAAGAGAGAGAGTGAGGTGAGAGAGAGCTGATCGAGAGTGAGAGTGAGAGTGTTTGTATCTCAGTCTCGTGGTTCAAAACCAGAGCTGAGCTTTGCTCTTTAAGAGCTACATTGCTTTTGGGTTTTTATTTTTCGTTTTGATTCTGTCTTTCATTTCCGAATGTTGTTTCTTCAAGCTGTGTGTCAGCGGTCTTGCAGTGGTGGTCTCCACTGGACGGGTTAAGCTGTATTTCCCCAGCGGTTGCAGAGGATCAGATCCTCTGGTCGACAAGCTGTAGTGCCCAATGAAGTTGTGTATCAGCGGGTTGTTTGGCCAAGCTGTAAAGCCCAGCGGACGCAAGCTGTGCTGCGCAGCAGGAAGCCATACTCGGTTGAGTGTGGGGTGGACGTAGGTCGTTGACCGAACCACCTAAAAATTGTGTGTGCAGTGTGTTTGTGTTTTTGTGTGATCTGTGTACGATGGGAATTTCTTGCTTAGCATGTTTGATTGCATCGCTTATGCTCATGTCTAACTTTCTACCTTTTGCTTAGCACTTTTCATTTAGCTTTATTGATGCTTACCTAAATTCCGCTCTAGAACTTACAATAGTTTTAAATTAGACAAGTTGATCTATTCACCCCCCCTCTAGATCCACACTTAGTGGAGATAGACTGCATCCATATAACCCAACATCAACTTCCATTGCGTGCTTAGTCCCATAACAAGATCGTCCAACATGTCAACATGGTGACTAGATCGAAATGTGGTATGGAAGGAGTTGACCGGCACTAGAGGTAGGATGGGGTCCATGGATGAGAAGGGAGATGGGACCGAGCCTTCCTTGAGCCATCTAAGAAGTGGCTCGGCTATATAAAGAGTACCCGTTAGAAATACGGGGGGCTCGGGCTTTGGTAGTTCCAAATGAGATGGTTCCGAATCAAGTTCAGAAATAGAGAGTGACGACATTGGAGCTCTCATGGGTGAGGAAGGAATGTCCTTCTCATGGTGAAGGGGTCCTTGGGGTGGTTCTGGGAACAACCAATCTACCCCGATAGACCGATCTAGGCTAGTACTAAACCGATCTAGGTATGTACTAAACCTTTGCATTTGTCCCATCATGGCTTGGAACGTTGCGCCCACTTCATCGGGACTATAGGCTCGGGATGTGGCCATGGTTGTAAAGATGGGGTTGGGTCCCCTAGGAATGGAGATGCAAGACCATTTTTTTTTAAGTTTAAAAGTAAAATGTGATGCTAACTAATGCACCTAGACATAACCAAAACTCGGTACGCGGCGGAGATAACCGATCCGAAGACCACTCGCGCAAGTGTGTGACCTTCCCGATAGGCGTAGCCTAACGTTCGGACAACACCTTTTGATATACCGAGTAAAGGGATGTAAATGCAAAAAGATACTTTTTTTGTTTTAAAACAATGATGACCCTAAACACGACTTAGACAATGACTAGTGACTACATGACACTCTCTTTTTTTTTGACACCCTAGACTCAACCTGCTCTGATACCAAATTGATGCGGGACGGGACCACGGACACGACAAGCTCGCGGTTGTCCCTTAACGAGGGAAGCGTCGGACGTGCGCGGTTGAGAAACCGGCAATGAGCTAGGGTGATCGGCTCTCTCGTGTGCCCGGATCGGGTCACGGGACGGTCTCGCACTCTCTCGCCGCAACGGTAATGAATAGATAAAGCGAGCTAGATATCCCTACACATGCTCTCTAGCAGCGGCATAAACAAATATATATGAAGTAAGCAAAATGCCAAGTAAGGGAGCGAATGCGATACCTCCACGCACTCGGTGTGGGGAAGACGGACCCGGCCGAAGTCGTACTCCCGGGACAGTTAATACATAAAGATTACAGCAATGAGTTACAGCCCACTCCACGCAGGGAGGTAAAAGGCGACACAATGGGGTCCGGGAGGACCGAATTCGGGTTGACGGGCGGCTTCTCGCGTTGATTCGGCAGCACCCGAACACGTGACGGTGGGGCCCACGTGCTGTCCGGAGGGACCGTGCGGGACCCGGTGTCACCACTGTGGTGGGGTCACTTGTGGAAGTGTTCCCTGGGCTGGCGGCATGCTGGTTCGTCGGTCGGAGGCCGGGCCGCTCCGATCGGCACCGGTCGGAATAACCGGCCACGGATCTGCCGGCTCTGTTTTCTGGCGCGCGCTCCGGCGAGAACGGACGCTGCGATCAGCCCCGACGTCGGAATGTGACGAAACTGGCGCCGTTGGAAAGATGCTTCAAAGGGCTTCAACTCTCTATGATTACAGAAAAATAACAAAGCCTGCTCTTCCAATTGGCGAATTTTGAAGATTGCTGTTGTACAGTGGTTAAACTCTCAGATCTGCAGGGCTGTCCTCTGAGAACTGTCGTTGACCACAGGGTAGATGTCTGATTCAGCTCTTGAGGTCTTCATCACCGGTGTAGGAAATTGAGCTAGGAAGACGGAAAAACTTGTTTGGACAAGTTTGGATGTGGCTACGAATTTATATGATTTTTACACTAGAAGTGTGTCGGATTTGGAATCTGGCTGACAACACTGTAGCTGAGGAAGAACATGAATTTTTAAAAATCGATAGAAGGCTGATCAAAAATTAAGAAAATTCGTGGATGTAGGGGATTATGGACAGAACTCCCAGTGAAATTGGGAGGGTTTGAAAAAAGCAAAAAGGTGGTCAGAGATGGGAGACTCAAAGCTATTGTCACTGTAGATAGAGACAAAACAGATCTGGGAATGACAAATGAACGAAAATGGAAAAATACTAAACGAGGGATTTTGGACCTGAAGTTTTTTGTGGATGATGGGATGGAAGATGGGAACACACCATAAAAATTGCAAGCCAAGAAGAGGTCGTGGCTGATAGCAGCAATTTCGAGAAGAGACTGATGTCTGCCAAGGACAGAACTTCGACGGTGGCTCGTTGGCGGTCCGACGGCGGCACGAACGGCGGCGGCGGCGGCACAGATCACAACCAGAGATTGGGGAAAGGGGAATAGATATGATTCCACTCTATAAAGGAGGTTGGAGAGGGAAGAACAGCAGGAGGAGGGGCTGGGGGCGCAAGAAGCTTCAAGCATTCAACACAATTTTCTGATTTTTCATTAATATTCATATGAAAATACAATCTTTTATATGATTCACATCAAATGCAATGTGAACCCTTGGACCTAGGGAGGGGGATTGAAGGGCTAGGATGAGGTTTGAACAACACACAAAAAAAACATAAAATAATAGGGGAGAGGGGCGCCCCCTTGACCAAGGGGTATGGTAGGTGAAGGTAGGTGACCTACCTTGGACCAATTTAACCACTTGTCTACCCATGTGGCATTTGACATTCAACCCTTCTAGATGGCCACCTAGGATGGTTGACCAGCCCCACATGAGTGACATGGACCAATGGGAAAGGGCTGAGGGCCCCCTTGCTGGTCCTACTGACAAATTACAAAGAAACCCAAACAATCCGTGGGAATGACGCATTGGCTTATAAAGCCGTACAATTGCGCATATGCTTTCCCGTGGATATAAAAATAAACTAAAGGATATAAATACAATATGAAAAGTACTTGCTCGGCGTCGATTCCCATCAGTCCATTCCTTGCCACTGCCAAAGCCAACATCAACTGTGCTATAGGGACTATGGATATCTCATTTGGAGGTCAAAAAGTCTCTCCCAATGTGTTCAAAGTCTTCCAATATCTGGACCCAGATGAGGAATGTCACTCCATAGACATCTGTGATGAGTTTCTTAAGAATGGTCCGGACATTGATAAAATAAGGGAGACTAATGCTCTACAAGATTCTCCTCATCATTGTATCATTTGGCCTAAGGTTGAACCTCTTCCGGCTTTGCAAGCCGAACAGGCCCTACCATCACTTGAAAGTCCTCCTAAACTTGAGCTTAAGCCTCTTCCGGACTCCCTCAAGTATGCATTCCTAGGCCCCGATCAAACCCTTCCTGTTATATTAGCTTCCAACCTTACCCCTACCCAAGAAACCCTTTTGCTAGAAGACCTTAGGACTTATAGGGGCACCATAGGTTGGACGGTGGCCGATCTTAAAGAAATAAGTTCGTCCATTTGCATGCATCACATTTACATGGACGATGATGCCAAACCAAGCTGGGAAATTCAAAGGAGGATGAATACGAACATGAAGGAGGTAGTGAAGAAGGAGGTTGTCAAATGGCTAGATGCGGGAATTATTTATCCCATCTCGGATAACCAATGGGTGAGTCCCAGTCAAGTGGTTCTTAAGAAATCGGGACTCACCGTGGTCAAAAATAAACAAAGAGAAGATGTGCCCACTAGGCCCACAACGGGATAGAGAGTGTGCATCGATTATAGGAAACTCAATATCATGACCAAAAAGGACCACTTTTCACTACCCTTTATAGACCAAATTCTGGAGAAATTGGCGGGCCGAAAATATTTTTACTTCCTAAATGGATACTTCGGGTACAATAAAGTGGCCATTTATCCGGAAGACCAAGACAAGACCACCTTCACGTGCCCATATGGCACATTTACCTTTCGGATGATGCCTTTCGATCTTTGTAATGCACCGGCCACTTCTCAAAGGTGCATGATGGCTATTTTCTCTGATATGCTAGGAGAATTCCTAGAAGTCTTCATGGATGATTTTTCTATGTTCAGGGAATCATTTGAAAATTACTTATAAAATTTGAAGAAAGTGCTTGCAAGGTGTATTGAAACCAACCTTGTTCTTAGTTGGGAGAAGAGTCACTTCATGGTTCAAGAGGGCATAGTTTTAGGCCACATTGTGTCTCAACGGGGTATAGAGGTGGATAAGGCCAAAATTGACCTCATTTCTAATCTCCCTCCTCCGACCTCTATTAGGCAAATTCGTTCATTCCTTGGCCATGCTGACTTTTACCGCTAGTTCATAAGTAACTTTTCCAAGATTGCTCGCCCGTTAACTCTTCTCTTAGCCAAAGACGCCCCATTCCATTTTGATGTTGTCTGCCTAGAGACTTTTAATACTTTTAAAGAGGCTCTGACCAAGGCACTCATTCTCCAACCTCCCAATTGGTCTTGACCTTTTGAAATTATGTGTGATGCCTCCGACTATGCTATAGGGGTGGTTCTAGGCCAAAAGATTGATAGGCGTCTTATGGTGATTTATTATGCGAGTCACACCCTCGTCGATGCTCAACTTAACTAGACTACTACGGAAAAAGAATTGATAGCTGTTGTCTTCGCCCTCGAAAAATTTTGGTCATATCTTTTAGGGGAAAAAGTTATTGTATATTCTGATCACTCAGCACTCAAGTACTTGTTCTCCAAGAAGGATGCCAAACCTAGACTCATTAGGTGGATCCTCTTACTCCAAAAATTTAATCTTGAGATCAGAGACAAAAAGGGTTCTGAAAATAAAGTTGCTGACTTTCTTTCTTGGATTCTAACAACTGATAATGCTCCTTTGTAAGATCCCTTTCCTGATGAGCACCTCTTATCCATCACCCATAGTCAACTCCCATGGTATGCAGACATTGTCAACTACTTAGCTATAGGACAAATTCCTAAGGGGTGGTCTAAATACGAAAATGAACACTTTTTTACCAAAATCAAACACTATTTTTGGGAGGACCCCGAATTGTTTCATGTGGGTCCGGATCAGATAATTATGAGGTGTGTCCCCGAGGAGGAACAACAAAGCGTATTGAACTTTTGTCACACTCTAGCTTGTGGGGGACATTTCACGGGCAAGAAAACTGTCACCAAAGTATTGCAAAGTGGGTTCTTCTGGCCCACTCTCTTCAAAGATGCCTATGAATTTAGCAAGACTTGTCTTAGATGTCAAGCTATGGGAAATGGAGAGGGGGGTTCCTGCAGCCCACTCAAAGAGCAGACCCAACTAGGCCCAACAGGGCCCAGCGAGGCAAGCTCGTCCAAGTGACAGCCCACAGGGCCCACTTGGAAAAGCCCAATAAAACAACGCTCGAAGAAACAACTCTCCTAGGCGGCCCCAAGGCTCGGAGAGCCCGAGCATCGGTCAGGTCACAGGAAGACCCGCGCACGAGCTATCCCTCCGCACGAAAGGGGGAAGCGCTAGCCGGTCTATCCGACCCATCCACTCACCGAGCTAGGCCTAGTGCCCAAGTAGGGCCGGCCCCTCTAAGCTCGATACGACCGATAAAAGGGTTATTATTGCAGCCGTTAGAGTCCCCAGTGGGCCGGGCGCTAAGAAGTCCAGGAGCATCGGCTTCCCCGCGAGGATAACGCCCCCACGATGAGGCCATAAGCGCCCACGATGAGGACGTAACCTCCACCGGAGACCCCTCAGCTTGTAGGACTCCAGAGGGCGGCGCACTATTTAAACCTGGGATACCCTCCGGCGAAAGGTAAGTCAAAAAGGACATTGATCCACCTCCAATTCCTGAGCACGGATCACTTCACCCCATTGGTGGAGAGGGATCTCGCGCCTTCACCTTCTGCTCCCTATCGCTACTCCCACCATTGCTCTACTGACTTGAGCGTCGGAGGGTTTTACCCCAGGGAATCCCCCTGGGCCCTCTGACCCGTTTCCCTGTCTTGCAGTTCACTAACTTGGTGATTACCAGCCCGCTCAGGAACTAGCGTGAGATTTCACCTCTTCATCTGGCGCCGTCTGTGGGAAACGCACGAAGAGCCAACATGGTGAGAAAGAGCTCAGGGAGGAGGTCCGCCGGTGAAAGGGGTAAGGCCATGGTAGCAGCAGGGGATGGCCCTTCCAGGGCCTCACAGAACCCTCCCTCCAACACCAGCATCCCCGCTGACGGACCACCACCCCCCCCTGCGGTGGCGGGGCTACCCCCCTATGATGGCGCCGAAGCCTTCCAGGCCCTCAACGCCAAACTGGATGTCCTCGTGGAACTCATGAAGACCTAGGCGGCCAGGGCTGCAAGGTCCCGTGCCCCGTCAGGAAGCCCCCCCCGTAGGAGTACGTCCCAGCACACAGCTGGGGGCCGCTTCACCCTCCGCGGCCAGCAGCTCATCCGCAACAACGTCGGAGGACCCTCGGAAGCTCCGCCTCCGGAGCAAGAGGCCTCCTCCGCGCCGAGGAAAGGAAGGCGGGGGACGTAACGGCCAGATCCGGAAGCCGACGTTCCCGGGGACCGCCAGGACGCTCCCCCCAGCCTCACGGCACGACAGCAACCGGAGTTATCCCTCCAGCTGCGAGATTTCGAAAGGCGCTTCGCTGAGCAGGAGCGCGCCCTTCGCGCCCTGCAGAAGGCCTCTTCCCCAGAAGACGAGGAGAAATCCTCGTTCTCCGAGTATATCTTGAAGGCAGAGGTATCTCCCAGAACCCCCATACCAACCTTCAAACTTTACGACGGCCAGGGCGACCCGGCCGACCATTATGATAGCTTCGACGCCCTGATGACTCTACACGGAGCGTCGGACCCCGTCAAGTGCCGAGCCTTCGCGACCACTCTGGTCTAGGGCGCTCAAGCGTGGTTCCGGGCCCTCACCCCCGGATCCATCCGAGACTTCAGGCAATTCGGGCGAGTCTTCAAGGAGAGCTTCGTCGAAAGTGCCCCCCCAAGGTCGGTAGCGGGGCTCTTGGCCCTCAAACAGGCACAAGGGGAAAGGCTCCAGGCTTACGTCCACTGATTTAAATCAGAAGCCCTCCGAATCCCCCGCCTGGACGTGGCCTCGGCCACAACCGCACTGACCGGGGGTACCCGGGACGAGAACCTCCGCCATGAACTTGTCCTCCACCCTCCCTCGACCCTTGCCGAGCTAGTGACTCTGGCTCTGCGCCATGCCGAGTGCGAAGAAGTACTCAGTGCTTGCCGAGACGCAACCGGCTCGGGTCGAGAGGGGGACAAGAAGCGGGGCCCCGAGCCAAATCCTAGGTCGGGAAAGAAGCGAGACCAAGATGGAGAACGCAAGTGAAAGTACGAGTGGTACACCCCGTTAACCGCACCGGTCTATGAAATCTATGAAGACGTCAAAGACTCGGGACTTCTCCGTCGGCCCGAGCCGATGAGGTCGAAGAACCGCAAGCGAGACAGACATTGTCTATTCCACGGCGATCATGGGCATCACACCGGTGACTGCCACCAGCTCCAAGATGAAATTGAGCGCCTCATCCGCCTGGGGCACCTGGCTCGGTTCACTGCCAAGCGCAGAGAAGATCAAGGCGTCGCAGAGGAGATCGACAATGCCCCCCGAGGGGTCCACATCAACGTCATCTCCGGAGGAATAGCATTAGAAGGCGACAGCAGTCGTGGAAGGAAGCGTCATGCCGAGCGGGCGGGCCGAGCCCCAGAGCCACCCAAGGCCCCGCCCCAGGTCATAGTCTTCTCCGATCAAGACCTGGAGGGGCTGAGCACTCCGCATGATGACGCCCTCGCAATCTCGGCCACTATAAACCATTGTAACATAGATCGGATTCTTGTGGACAATGGAAGTGCCCCTGATGTATTGTCTTATGACTGTTTCCTCAAAATGGGAGAGGATCCATCCAAACTCCGCCCGATCCGAACGCCCCTCTGTGGGTTCAACGGCCTGGCCACTCTCCCCGAAAGAGCCCTAAGCCTGCCGGTTACCCTCGGCACCCCACCCAAAACCGTTACGGTCATGGTAGACTTCATGGTGATCAAAGGGATGATAGCGTACAACGCCATCTTCGGCTGGGGAATCCTCAGCCGGAGCAAGGCAGTACCATCTACCTATCACCAAAAAATGAAGTTCCCCACCAAAAATGGGGTAGGGGAAATCCGAGGTAACCAGGCCACGGCCCGAAGGTGCTATAATATCTCGGTGGAGGCCACGAGGCCGGGCGGGAATGATAAGGGCCCCCGGGGAGTCGAGGAAAAATCCATAGCTACTGAGCCAGGTGGCGAGTTGCTAACAATGTTCCTGAACGATGACCCGACCCTAGGAGTAAGGATCGGAGCCGACCTACTACCCAAGGAACAACAGCAATATAAGAATTTTCTTTCTGAGTACATCCGAGTCTTCGCTTGGTCCGACGATCAGCTCCCTGGGATACCAGAGGAGACCGTGATGCACAGACTCAACCTCAACCCCACCATGAAGCCCATGCAGCAGCGCCGAAGGAAGCACGCACCCGAGAAGCAGACGATTATCAAGGCGCAGGTCACCAAGGGGCAAGAGACTGGTCTTTTTAAACCGGTCCTGTACCCGACGTGGCAAGCCAATGTTGTCCTGGTACCAAAGGCTTCCGGCAAGTGGCGGATGTGCGTGGACTTCACCGACTTGAATAAGGTGACTGCTAAGGATTGCTATCCCTTGCCCAGCATCGACCAACTGATTGATTCGACATTAGGCAATAAGATGCTCAGCTTCCTGGACGCCTATTCGGGTTACCATCAGATCGAAATGAATCCTGAGGACGTCGAAAAGACCGCCTTCATCACCGACTACGGCGTGTACTGCTATACCCGAATGCCTTTCGGGTTGAAGAACGTCGGAGCCACATATCAAAGACTAGTCAATCACATGTTCGAGGAGCAGCTAGGTCGGAACGTTGAGGCCTACATTGATGACATGCTTGTCAAGACCCCCAAGGCCCAGGACCACTTCACCGACCTCGCTGAAACCTTCGGCGTCCTCCTGAAGTACAACATGAAGCTCAATCCTGCCAAGTGCGCCTTCGGAGTAAGATCCGGGAAGTTCCTGGGTTTCCTGGTCACTCAGCGTGAGATCGAAGCCAACCCCGACAAAGTCCAGGCCATCCTGGACATGCGCCCGCCCGCCTGCATTAAGGACGTCCAGCGTCTGACGGGGCGTGTCGCCGCTCTCAGCTGTTTCTTGTCCCGTGCGGCCGAACGATGCCTGCCCTTTTTTAAACTGTTAAGGGGGCCCAAGTTGGCATCTGCTACGTTCACATGGGGTGAGGAATGCCAGAAAGCGTTCGCCGAGCTCAATGAGTTCCTGGCTTCGCCCCCGGTGCTCTCCAAGCCCATGCCGGGCGAAGTCTTACTGCTCTATCTCTCGGTGACGTCATCAACGGTCATCTCGGTCCTAGTCAGAAATGACTCAGGAATCGAAAGACCAGTCTACTACACCAGCAAGGTGCTCAACGAGGGCGAAAGGAGGTACCCCGCAATTGAGAAACTCGTGCTAGCACTGGTTACCTCCGCGAAACACCTCCGACCCTACTTCCAGGGGCACCCCGTCACCGTGCTAACTGGCGAACCGTTGAAGAACATTTTGGCCCACCCCGAGGCCTCGGGGTGACTCGTTAAATGGGCCATTATGCTTGGGGCCTACGACATCTCGTATCGCCCGTGCTTAGCTATAAAAGGTCAGGCGCTCGCCGACTTCATCGCTGAAAGCACCATCCCGACCGAAGGTAGACTACCGACCATGCCCGGGCCAACCTGGGAACTGTACGTCGACGGATCTTCCAACTCGGTGGGTAGTGGTGCTGGGATCCTCCTAAGATCCCCCGAAGGAGTGGAGCTGCAGTACGCCTTGAAATTCAACTTCCAGGCGTCCAACAACGCTTCCGAGTACGAGGCCCTTATATCGGGAGCGCGCATGGCCCGGCGGTTGGGGGCTGAGTGAGTCAGGATCCACACCGACTCTCAGCTGGTCACAAGCCAGGTCAACGGCGAGTACAAAGCTCGAGAGGCACCCATGATCAAATACCTCCAACTGGTCAGGAGCCTGGCCCAACAATTCAAGGGGTTCGAGGTAGTCCGAATAGCCCGGGAAGAAAACTTCTGAGCGGATGCCCTCTCTCGGTTGGCCTCCTCCCTAGACCCAGAAGGTACCCGATCGGTCCTCCTCGAAGAGCTAGAACGCCCGAGCATTGACTCGGAGCTCCTCGCTGTTGACTCGGCCGTCCCGAGGGACTGGCGCGCCCCCTACCTGTCTTGGCTCTGAGACTCCCAGGAGCCCTCCGACCCTCGAAAAGAACGCCAAATGAAGTACCAAGCCCGGCGCTTCGTCGTCCTGGATGACACACTCTACCGAAGGTCTTTCGCCGGCCCTCTCCTGAAGTGCCTCGGCCCCGACGAAGCCAGCCGAGCCATCCAAGAGGTTCATGAAGGCCTGTGCGGAGCGCACTCAGGGGCAAGGTCATTGGCCAGGATCATGTTACGACAGGGGTACTGGTGGCCCACCCTGCAGCGTGACTGCTTGGCCTATGCTCAACAGTGCGATCGATGCCAGCGGTTCGACCACTTGGTCCATCAGCCGGCTACAGAACTCATCACCCTCGCCGAGCCTTATCCCTTCGCTCGGTGGGGGATAGACATTCTCGGGCCATTCCCTACGGCTTAGTTCCAGAAAAAGTTCATTATCGTCGCCATCGACTACTTCACCAAATGGATCGAGGCCGAAGCCACTGCAAGGATCACCGAGGCAGTCGTCTGGAGTTTCGTTTAGAAATCGATCATATGTCGCTTCGGCATCCCCCGAGTGATAGTGAGCGATAACGGTCGGCAATTCGATTCTCGATATTTCCGAGACAGATGCGCCGACCTAAACATCCGCAACCACTTCACTTCGGTCGCCCACCCTCAGGCCAACGGGCTGGTCGAAAATGCCAATAAGACTATCTTGAAAGGCATAAAGACCAGACTCGGCAAAGCCAAGGGAAGTTGGCTCGAGGAATTGCCTAGCGTATTGTGGTCGCACCGAACGACTCCCAGGACGGCAACCGGTGAAAGTCCTTTTCAGTTGGTGTACGGCACTGAGGCCGTCATTCCATTAGAAATCGCCAACCTGTCCCTCCGAGTCATCCGCTACTCGCCCGAAAAAAACAACCAAAAGTTACTCGAGAACCTCGACCTGGCCGATGAACTCCCTGATATCGCCAGCATCCGAGCGACAGAATACCAGCGACGCCTCACTCGATACTACAACGCCAGAGTCCGAAGCAGACATTTCCAACCGGGAGACTTCATCCTCAGAAAAGCCGAAGTCTCACGACCACTAGAGGCGGCGGGCAAGCTATCCCCTAAATGGGAAGGCCCCTACCGAGTGGTCGAGACGCTCGAGAAAGGTGCGTACAGGCTAGCAACAATGGAAGGGGAACCCATTCCTCGGACACGGAACGCAGCCGCACTACGCAAATTCTATTTTTGAAATTGTACAATAGGATGGACGAAATAAATTCCTTTTCATTCAAAAATATTGATACATCAGAAAGGCGAAGGCCAGTACATTGCATGACAAAAAGCAAGAAAATCCATCTAACGCCGCTGCAAGGGGTCATCGCTCGGTTGACTCGATCTCGATCTCCTCGCGTCTAGCCACTGACTCTGCCTCGCGTAGAAACTGGCTCAGACAAGAGGGGGCCGATCTAGTTGGCTCAGATGACCCCTGACAAAGGTGACAGAGGGACTGCAGAGAAGGTAACCACCTTCTAAAGTTGGGGAAGGCTACCTTCCAAGTTGATAGAGGCCAGGGAGAAGGAGCGTCGTGAAGACCTCCTCTATCCCAACCTGCCAACTCCTTGGAAGGGAACAGAGAGCAAGCAGCCTCCGAAGAGTAAAAGAAATGAAGAGCAGAAGAGGGAGAAAGAGGCTGCAGACGGAGGAAGGCTTCGGTGAGGAGGGAACTTGGTGCACCTCCCCCCCCCCCCCATGCAGAGGGGGAGTGGCGACAGGCATCCTTAATGCCCCCATCCGTCCTCCGCCTCGGTGCCCGCCCGGAAGCCACGCCAGAACTGAGAAAGGGCAAGAGTCGTGCCCTCACACGTCGAAGCCCTCTCCAGATCCGCGCGGTGACCGTCGGACCCATCTCAAACCCGCGCGGCGACCGTGGGACCCATCCAACAAGCTGGGATGGCAAGAGCTCTCTGCTCCCCGTCGTCGGCGGCGTCGCCCTCCGAAGGATCCTCCATGCTCCGAATGCAACGGCACAACGCAGAGTGAAGAAGAAGGAGTGAGGAAAGACTGTTAGAGAAAATCCCAAGCGGTAAAGAGGAAGGGGCGCCCTTCGGTCCTTCTTATAGGCCAAGGGAGGCTACACGCCTTAAATGACTCCCCCCTCAAAAACACGCCAAAGGATTTCTCCCCTGAATGGTCACCTCTAACTCCTCGTTTCCCGCCCTAGCGGGATTCACGAAGCGGCCTAGCATTCAAAGCGTGAGGGAACGGAAAGACGCCCCGTCAGAAGCCTACCAAATCACCATGCGAAAACCACGCAGGACATATCGGCACTTTCCAACTACTTCAGATACGCCAGCCAAATCACGGCAAGGATGGCGATCAAACAAGTAAGTTATTCATTATCTCATAAAGAGGAAACTCTCTAAAGGAGGAAAGAGAGACAAACAAGAGAAAGGGGCAAAATAAGGCAAAATACATCGGGCCTCGGGCCCACTTTGAAGCTCGGGAGCAACGGAAGTAGGCGCGTCACCCCCGGCACCCTCGGTGACGGCCGACCCGGGCACTGACCTCACCTGTGCGAGAACTGTCTCGGTCGCGAGCCCTCCCGAGACGTCCGGAGTTGGTGACCCCGCCGGAGGAGACTCCTCTGGATCTTCTCCGCCCGACGTAGAGGAGCTAGAAACCGACTCATCCGAGTCATAGCTCTGGCCCAAAGGGAACTCGATCCCAGAGTCTTGATCGTAGGCGTAGTCCACCGCCCGACGATAACCCTGCTTAAACCCCTTTCGGGCGCCCCGGTGAAGCGCTACCTCGTAATATGGTAGGGCGGCTCTCTCCAGGTCGGCTGAGTAAGCGTCCGAGCTCCTATACCGCTCGATCGCCTCCGCCTCGATCTGCTCCATCCTTCCAACGAGCTCGACCCGAGCCCGCTCCGCCTCGGCCGCACGCTCCTCTACTCCCGCCAGGCGTTCCTCTACCGCGACCATCCCTCGCTCGGCTTCGCTCGACTGCCTCTCCGCCCGGGCTCGGTCCGCCTCAGCCACGGAACGAAGGCGCTCCGCTACCTCCGCCCGGTCCAATAGCTCGGCACGTTCGAGCTCCCAGCGACCGTCCAGCTCGAGGTGACGCAGACGCTCCTCTTCCAAGAGTTTGCCCTTCCTCTCGAGCGACTCCCGGGCCTTATCCAACTGCTCAGTCAGCGCCTCGGTTTCTAGCCGGCTCGCCCATGCCAAATCCCTGATCGTGGAGAACTCCCGTCGGAGCCCCTCATGCTTCTCGCTAAGGCGGGCCAGTTTCCTCTCGCACCCCCCGAGGGCCCAGGCGAGATTCGACCGCTCCGCCTCCGTCCGAGCGTACGTCTCCGCCATCAAGGCCGCCGACCGAGCCATGACTAGGCCGCCCTCCATGAGGACGTCGAGGACGCCGGAGGGGGAGTGGCGCTTGTCTCCCCCCCTCGTCTTTGCGGCAACCTCTCGGCAAACCTGGTACAGGTCGCCCGAAACACCGAGCCTTTCCAAAACCTCCGGCATGGAGACCCGCTCCCCACTGGACGCCTCGCCAGAAGGTTCGGCTCGAGCGACGGGGCCGACCGCCCCGCGCGCCACGGTCGGTTGGGGTTGCGACGCCTCCCCGGGCTAACCCGCAACCTCGACCGACGCCACAGGATCGACCGCACCGGGAACTTCGGGCACTTGGGGCTGCGACGCCCTCGCAGGTGAACCCCCAACCCTATATGTCTCGGCCCATGCCTCACCGCCCGAGACATCGCCGACCTTGACCGGTCTCCCGGTCTCGACGTCAGCTACTTCGGCGCCGGCCCCCTCCATCCCCGGGGAGGGGAGAACTGACCCATCTCCGCCCTCTGAGGGGCCCCTGGTCTCTTCGGCCCCCTCTCGCCTGGTAGGTGGGGGAGCTGGCCCGGAAGGGTCGGCCCCACCTTGCCCCCGAGAGGGGAGCGCCGTCGAGCCAGAATCGCCCCCGGCAACGGTAGGAAGGCCGGCCTTCTTGGCCCGTTTCTTGGCCTTCGCGGCTTCCCGTAATTTTCCCTCCATGGGATCCTTATCCTTGCGCTTCGCCCCGCTTGGCCGCGAAGATCCCTCGGAGGCCACCCCCTTGCCCTTATCCTGGGATTGGGAACGACCCGCGGGAGCGACAGGCTCATCAGCCGCCGAGTCATCCCCAAGATCGACGACCTCGGTGACCTCTTCCAAGGGTTCCCGCCGGATGTCTGCGATAAAGAAGAAGGTTCGGTTAGGAAGCGAAAAGGTGACCCTCCGACCCCGCAGAAGAATCCGAAGGATGATACCTGATGGCTTGAGCTATGTAAGCAGATACTGCTCCACGTTCTCCAGTGTCACCAGCTCCTCAGTCGACCGGTGATTTGTCAACAAGCGAGCGGCGTATTCTTCCACGTCGGCGGGGAACTCCTCCTGCCGCGGGGGAAGATTCGGATGGAAGTTGGGCATAACCTGGCACCTCCAGGATTCATCCACTGCTTCCGCCTTCACCCAAAAAAATTGCCTCTTCCACCCTTTGTGCGAAGAATCCTTCGCCGCCAGCGGAATACAGCTCCGATTCCTGCGCGCCTGAATAAAATAGAAGCCTTTCCCCGCCGACGGATGTGCCTTCAGCTCGAAGAAATAATGAAAAAGATCTAGGGACGGGGGAACCCCCTGCAGGCGGCAGAGGATCCGAAAGGCAGACAGTAGAAGGTATGAGTTGGCCACCAGCTGAACAGGCGCCAACACGAAAAAATTGAGAAGCTTCAGAACGAAGGACTCGAAGGGGAGGCAGAATCCGCTCTTCCACACCAGGAGAAAAGTACAAATATGGCCCGAGCGGCTGTCCAAGCTCGTCTCGTATGGGGCAGCGGCTACAAAGCTATACCGGAGAGACAGGCAAAACGGATGCTCCAGTCTCTTCACATCAGCCTCCCCCAACTCGCTGCGATTGGGGACGGGCTCCCGCCTCACCTGCTCGATTTCCGAGCGCAGATCCGCCATAGAGCTAGAAGAGGAACCTTCACGAGAGCCAAAAGACTCTGGGGAAGAAGGAAGCTGCCGGATCGCCTCCGCGGTTATACGCGCCAGCTCCTCAAATGCCGCCGCAAGAGCTTGCTCCCCCGCTGTGTCTTCGCGGCACATCAAGAAGCCCCAGAGGCAAAGAAGTGGAAGAAAGGCCAAAAATCCTAGAACGGATGGGAGGATAAGCAGTGCCCTACGCCTATAAACCCTCGCGGGAGGCGGCGCGCCGTTCCGACCTCCGAGAAAAAGGGGGCCCCTTCATTTCAAATCCGTCAGGATCATTATTACTATGGGCCCAGGCGACTACTACACGTGGCTTCACAACGCCGACAGGATTCCACCCACCCGAGCCACGCCGGTCCAAAGGCTCGAAAGACTACTCAACCGAGCCCCCTTGGCTCGGGAGTAGGAGGGGGACAAGTGGAGAGGGGGATTCCTGCAGCCCACTCAAAGAGCAGATCCAACTAGGCCCAACAGGGCCCAACGAGGCAAGCTCGTCCAAGTGACAGCCCACATGGCCCACTTGGAAAAGGCCAATAAAATAACGCTCGAGGAAACAACTCTCCTAGGCGGCCCCAAGGCTCGGAGAGCCCGAGCATCGGTCAGGTCACAGGAAGACCCGCTCACGAGCTATCCCTCCGCACGAAAGGGGGAAGCGCTAGCCGGTCTATCCGACCCATCCCCTCACCGAGCTAGGCCTAGTGCCCAAGTAGGGCCGGCCCCTCTAAGCTCGGTACGACCGATAAAAGGGTTATTATTGCATCCGTTAGAGTCCCCAGCGGGCCGGGCGCTAAGAAGTCTAGGAGCTCCGGCTCCCCCGCGAGGATAACGCCCCCACGATGAGGCCATAAGCGCCCACGACGAGGACGTAACCTCCACCGCAGACCCCTCAGCTTGCAGGACTCCAGAGGGCGACGCACTATTTAAACCTGGGATACCCTCCGGTGAAAGGTAAGTCAAAAAGGACATTGATCCACCCCCAATTCCTAAGCACGGATCACGTCACCCCATTGGTGGAGAGGGATCTCGCGCCTTCACCTTCTCCTCCCTATCGCTGCTCCCACCATTGCTCTACTGACTTGAGCGTCGGAGGGTTTTGCTCCAGGGAATTCCCCTGGGCCCTCTGACCCGTTTCCCTGTCTTGCAGTTCACTAACTTGGTGATTACCAGCCCGCTCAGGAACCAGCGCGAGATTTCGCCTCTTCAGGAAATATGAGCAAACGAGACATGATGCCACTCAACCCCATTCTAGTGGTTGAAATCTTCGATGTTTGTGGAATTGACTTTATGGGGCCCTTCACGCCATCATTCAGACATGAGTACATTCTAGTGGAAGTTGACTATGTATCTAAGTAGATTGAAGCTATCGCCACCCAGACCAATCATCACAAAGTTGTCATGAAGTTTGTTTGAAGGAATATATTTTCAAGGTTTGGGTGTCCTAGGGCCATCATTAGCGATGGGGGCTCTCATTTCACTCATGCCCAATTCTGAGCGCTTCTCTGGAAATATGGGATCACTCACAAGATTGCCACCCCTAAACAAGTGGCCAAGTGGAAATATCCAATCGAGAGATCAAAAAGATCTTGCCAAAATTCGTTAGGCCCGATAGGAAGGATTGGAATGAAAGATTGGATGACCCTCGTTGGGCCTATCAGACAGCATAAAAGACTCCCATTAGCATGTCTCCATATAGGTTAATCTTGGGAAAAGTTTGTCGTCTACCCGTTGAGCTTGAGCATAGGTCCTATTGGGCTATTAAGCAATTCAATTTTGACTTGGCCCGAGCCGGGTCTCATAGAGCCCTACAATTAAATGAGTTGGAGGAGTTGCGCAATGAAGCCTATGAAAATGCAAAGATCTATAAAGCCAAGACCAAAGCTTTCTATGACAAACACATTGTGAGAAAATTCTTTAAACTTGATCAAAAAGTCTGGCTCTTTAATTCAAGGTTGCGCTTATTTCCTTGGAAATTGAAGTCTAGATGGGATGGACCATTTGTGGTTCTCAAAGTATTTGATCATGGTGCTGTCAAAATTTTATATCCTAAAAATGGTCAAATTTTCACTATCAATGGTCAACGTCTTAAACCCTACTTGGAGAACACATAACTTTCACCAAAAGAATCAATCACACTGAGTGACCCATTATAAATAAAAGGAGGACGTTTGGCTGAAGACGTTAAACTTTGGGCTTGTTGGGAGACAACCCAACCATTTCTCCTTTAATATTCTAGTGAGTTATTTTCATTTGTGTATGTAGGAGCCCGAAGAAGTCATTCACAAGGCCGCCAATTAAAGAACCATGTCTGCACGCCCCAGGTTGTATCTTTCCTTCCCAAGCATTCATGTGCATATTGTTCTATTCGTATATTACTCATATCATCAAAGACAATGTCATTTAAGTTGGGGGGTAAGGCAAATCAATGTGAAAATCTCATGCAACCTAATGACGGTTCTTCTTTTTTTTAAAAAAAGCCCCAACTAAGTTTTCATGATTCATGCTTCATGAAAGAGACTTTGAAATGGAGAAGACTATGGAGATGGATGATGGAATGATTTTTAACGTCTAGTCATGGGAACTAATTTAGAATCTTCTAAGGTCTCTTAGCACCCAAAAAAAAATCACTTGCATAATAATGAAACAGGAAGGACAAGCCTTCTGTCATTTGGTATGGTGTCTGATACTCTACCCTCCCTAGTGAAGAGTTAGATCTAAAAAAAAACCATGGAAAATATCTATGATCTTAGTAATCGGGCCTCTTCACCTAAGGCAAGTGTTGAAGTTCGTGTCAAACAGTGAAGGGATGTGCAGCATCATGTGTTTGGAAAAAAAAACCATGGAAAATTCTCCTGATCTTAGTAACCGGGCCTCTTCACCTAAGGCAAGTGTTGAGGTTTACGTCAAACGATGAAGGGATGTGCAACACCATGTGTTAAAAAAAAATAGTGAAAGCTATCACGATCAAAGCTCTGATATGGGAGGTCTAGAGTTGAAAGACACCTAGCTAAATGGTAATTTGGAGAATGCAATTGTCTAACTGTGGATTTAGATTTCACGAGCGTAAGTGCTATGAGACTTTGGGAGTAGTCTAAGAAAGTTAAAAGCACCATGATCTAATCCTATGGCTAGTATGCTTTAATAATTCCAAAGTCTTAATCCGTAGTCAATTCCACGAAGGAGGATCCTGTCATGAGATATGAATTTTTTTAAACTCTTGTTGGTCCCAATTTTTAACTTGTTTGTATTGTTATGGGACTAGCAATGAGTAAGTTGGGGGATGTGATAAATGCTTAT
The DNA here is from genome assembly GCA_022559845.1 of Amorphophallus konjac. Classification (NCBI taxonomy): domain Eukaryota; kingdom Viridiplantae; phylum Streptophyta; class Magnoliopsida; order Alismatales; family Araceae; genus Amorphophallus; species Amorphophallus konjac. The sequence goes on along the minus strand of CM040121.1, from coordinate 460,150,086 downwards.
TTATTTATATTTATTCATATCACACACACATCATTTTTTAGGCTTTAATGAAGTTAATTATGTAATTCTTACATGATAATATCAGTCTCACATAAAATGAAGATTTTTCTATAATTAATAAGACTTGAGACATTTTTAACATAATTAAATTATTTCATAACAAATATGGCTATAATTGCTTTTCACCAAAATTGTGTGAATAAAATGAAGGAACAAGATGGCAAATTATATCTTCATTGATCAAACTTATTTTTTTTTAGGGGCTTGGACATAAATTTTTTTCATTTTATGCCAATCTTGTGAACAGTGTCTCCCCCCCCTCATGCACAGATCGCAAGCCACGAAGGCGTGTGTCCTCCTCGCATGGCAGCACTGGCGTGCATGTAAGGGCGGCTGTCTGAGCAGTTGCATGGGCCTCGCGTTTGGGCAACTAGCATGCAGCAACAGACGGCGGTGGCACGTGTTGAGCATAGCAGCGATCTTGGGCAGTGGCCGCTACAGGTGAGCAGGCGATAGGCAGCTGTGTGCAGGCGGCAGCAATGGCAGGGTGACACGGCAAGCTGATAGCTTTAGGGGAGTAGCATGTGTGCAGGCAGCAGTGATCTTGGGCAGCGGCCCCCTCAGGCGAGTAGCATGCGTACAGGCAAGAGAGTAGACGTAGACGGCAGACAACTCTAGGTGGAGTAGGCGAGCATAGGATAATGGTGTGCTGGCAGGAGAATTGGGAAAACAACAATGGCATGCATCTTGGGCATGGCAGCAGAACGCCATGCATGCTCCGGTAGTAGAATGCCATGCATGCTCCGACAGCAGAACGCCATGCATGCCGGTGGCGACGGCAGGGTGGCGCGGCTCCTATAAAATTGTAGGCCACCCTCTCCCTCAAGTGCATATTTTGGCCGAACCTGTTCTCCTCCGGCCTCTTCTTCTTCCTTTTTCATCCCCTCTCTTCGTCTCCTATTCTTCCCTTCCCCTCCTGCGGCTCCAACTTCTCCTTCTTCTTCTCCTTCTTCCCCTTCTTCTTCTTCTTCCTTCCCCTCCAACTTTCCTTCTCCTCCCCCTTCACTTTACCACAGTCCAGCACCCCTGTTCGGTACAGGGCCACTGTCTGACCCTTTTCTCTTCTCTCCCTCTTGTTGTGTCCTTGGTTTTGATGATGTCTAACTATGAATCAATGTTCATGATCTTCAAATCCTGTTGAAAATGAGCACCTGATGAAGCTAATTTTAAAGACCAAAATGATGTTCCCAAATATCTAACTTTCTACATTTTTATGAGGTCAATAGGTAAGATCGGCCGATTAATATTGAAGAAGTCAAGTAAGGAAGAGTTGACACAGTATACACACTAGGTCGTCACAGCAGAAGAAAACAACATCGGTGTTCAAGGAGGAGTCGACGGAGAATAAACATTGGGTCGACGTAGTAAAAGAGAGCAACTTCCATGTTTAAGGGTGAGCCGATGCAAAGTCTCAATACGTCAACTCAACAGAAGAAGAAAATGAAATTTAGAAAGCTGCTCTCCAAACGACATGAACTTAGAGTCGACACAAAAACCTGGTGGCATCGACACAATAACAGAATGATGTGGGATGGGATGCGAACTCGACCGATTTGGATGCGATCCTAGGACTCTAGTCAAGCTCGCGACTCGTCCCAAGAGAGGGAAGCGTGCGGATGTGTGCGGTTGAGAAACCGGCAATGAGTCTGGGGTGGTCTACTTTCTCTCGTGCCCGGATTGGGTCACGGGACGGGTTACACTCTCTCACTCGCAGCGGCGATGAAATTTGAATGGGCTAATTATCATATCACTCAAGCAGCAGCATACAAATATATACGAGAAAAGCAAATGCCGAGAGAGATAGTGGCGATACCTCCACGCTTCGGGCGTGGGGAAGATGACCTCGGCCAAGACCCGTACTCCTGGTACAAATAATTACAATAATTACAGAAATGGATTTTACTGCCCACTCCACGCAGGGAGGTAAAGGGCTACACGTGGGACCCGGGAGTACCGATCTCGGGTTGACAGGCAGCAAGCCGGAAGGGCTTATGGGCCAGAGACGGGCTGCTGGTCTGGTTCGGTTCTGCTAGGCCCACAAGACAGCAAACGGGTCCAGCTGCTTGGACGGAAGCGTCCGGGCTCCTCCTTGTTGTGGCGGCTAGCTAGGACGTTGCTGGAGGGTCCCTGGTCGATCTCCAGGAGCGACGGTCGCTGGATCGAAGCCGGGGATTTATGGTAGAATTAACCGACGGACTGCTTCTGCTGGCCTGTCACGGGACAGATCGGCGCCCCTCCACGAGAATGATCACCACGCCCAGATCCGGTGTTGGATCGAGGCGAGATCGGCACTGTTGGAAAGTAGACTCAAAGATCTACAACATATATGAATTCAAATCCATCCAATGGTCTAGATCGAAATGAAAAACTCTATGCTTCAAAGTTGTTTCTGGCTCAGATTTCAGAAAAGTTAGGACAGATTGGGATCTGCCTCAGAAAGAATTTTGATCGAAGGGAAAACGATGGATCTGGGATTTGAAAATTTTATGGTGAAAGGGGAGGAAGTGAGGATCACGTAAAAATATTTTTGTAATTTTCTGACAAGGTTTTAGGGGTGGAAAAAATAGAAAACCAGGTGACTATCCTGAAGATCTACAGATGGCCAGACTGTCAGGGGTGGAAAGAATTGATTTGGAAGGGGGCAAACGAGGGCTGATTGACCTGAAAATTAAAATGGAGATGGGGGACGACAGGAGGAACCAATCCTCAAAATGCGAGGTCGATCTAACAGCTGGATTGGGAGAACCAACCTAATCTTTGAGCTTCTGTCCTGGATCTTGAAATCCTGGACATCAGGTTGAATACCGGGTTGTGGCGGCTCGATGGCGGCACGAACGGAGGCGGCGGCGGCGGTGGCTGGAAGTCGCATCCAGCGGAGGTGATAGAGGTGGGAATCACTCCCAGAATCAAGACTTCACACCTTGTAGAATGTAATAATCACAGCTGCAAGGTAGTGGAGGAGAGAGGGGCACCCATGGCTCCTTGGCAATTCTTCAATTTTCATTCATTAATTCACTCAAAATAAGGAAATACAAGGGTTTTATATAAAATGGAAATGACCTAAACTATCCTCAGATCTAGGGATAGGGAGGGGCAATTAAGGGATGGAAGAATCTTCTTCCATGTGGTCAAATTAATACAAACATAAAAAATGGGTAAAAGGGGGGGGGAGATTATTTAATCCCCCAGATGGGGACAAGAGAGGGGGGCGCCCCCTTCCACTTGGCCAAGTTGGAATTGGCTTGGTCCAAGTCCAACTTGGACCATGGACCAGCCCCCTATGGGCTCTAGAAACTAGGTGGCCCAATGGGAGTGAAGGTGGGGGTCCCGCTGGGCCTACGTGGCCTTTTACAAAGAAACCCACTAAATCCTAAGGACTAACGCATTGGCTTATAATTGCCATACAATTGACCCAAGGATAAAAATGTAAATAAAATGTTAGTGGCCATGCTTTAATGTCCCCATCAATTATCCCCGGGTGGGAGAAATGTTGACCCCGTCGAGTAAGGGGTATGGCTGCTCATGTGTCACTCCTGCGGATCGGTATCACTGCTCGGGTGATCCACGTGCCGTCGGATGTGGGCCGTGTTCTCCACCATACCAGGTAGCGTGGGTACGCTCCACTCTGAGTAATCGTCACCTGCTTACACTGTATATGATCTATATGCTCACGCTGCTATGGAAATGAGGCTAGTGGTGGACACTCCGGGGTGGGGTCACTCTCAAGGGGAGGAGACGGCTCGAAAGACTCACTGGGAATCACCGCTGGTCCTTGTAGGTGACTAGACCCGAGACTTTGAAGGTAGAGCTGTTCCCATATTCGTTAGGCAAGTCCACAACGTGCGCATGAGATCCGACTTGCCTCACACTTAAAAGAGACTGACATTGTGAGCTTGCTTTGGACCGACTCGACTCGACATATACAGACTCCCAACAGACAAATGTATGTATAGACTCTGAACAAATAAAGAAAAACACAGACTCACACATGACCCTAGAGAAACCTGCTGTTAGACCGACCCATACAGATGCCATGGTGGTCCAAGACATCCGAATATGTGACTTGCATACACACGACGCAACCAAATATTGGTGGAATCATGGAATTCTAGACATCCTAATATATACCACTCATGTACTGACGGCCTTTTGGATTTGGGAGGTTTGGAAGGTTTAGGTGGGCCAGGAGAACTGAATTCACCTTCTTCATTTCCCCAATGAATGGGCTCCTTGCCACGTGTAGGATGATTGGCCTGTGTGGGAGGGGTGTGATAGGGGACTTCCCTGAAGAGGTGGAATGGAGGTTGTGGATCAAGAGGCTTACTAGAGAGGATATCAAAAGGGTCAAAGAATGTATGACCCCTCGAGATGGGTTCCCTCATGACACGGTCCCATGTTTGAAATTCATGAAGGTGTAAATGATCACCTTCATTCATTATGGTGAGTGGGACGGCGGTCATATGTAGAAGATATGGTTCCTCCCTCGGGATAAGTGAAATGGAGTTAGGCTTGGTCGGCATGGGGAGGAATAAAAGAACCTCCCTGGTGACATGACTCATGGTACACATGGAGGTAATGGACCCCAAAGCGGGATGGGTGAAGCTACGACTTGTGGGTTGGTCGAAACCTCGGGCCAACATGGACGTCAACTTCATTTGTGAGTCTAATCCCTTAATAATGTCTTATAAGATATCAACATGGTGAAAAGACCGGAAAGTGGTGTGGAATGAGTTGACGGGCACTATTTGTAGTGCGGGGTCCATGGATGGGTAGCAAGGTGCTTTAGGGACCAAGCCTTTCTTAAGCCAGCTAAGTAGTGGCTTGTCAATGATTAGCTTCCCCATTAGAAGCATGGGTGGCTCTAGCTGAGGTGGCTCCGAACAAAAATCGGAGGGTGAAGGCTGTGGTGAAACATCTCCCTCGGATGGGGAGAGGACATCCTCCATTATGGGGAGAGGACTAGGGGACTCCGTAGATGGCGTCGGGTTAAGACCACCGGCCATGACTTCCTTAGGCTCGGGCAGGAGTCCGTCAATATGAGACAACATCCTATCCCTCCTACCCAACCGGTCCAAAAATATTTTCAAGAGTTCATCAAGGGTGCAGTTTGGACTAGGGGCATCACGGTGGGTTTGCTCATAATCACTCGGCCTAGTCTTGGACTTAGGCTCGTCTACATGCGGGACTGTTTGCCTCCATCTATGACCCACTTGGTTGGAGGTGACTGGATGGGGTTGGTTGGAGGTGACTGGGTGGGACAGGTAGACCTTTATAAGCTCGGCTTTCATTTGGCACCATGACTCGATGGGCCATTGCCTCCTAATTTCTCTCAAGCATTCGATGCTTCTCCATTTTTCGGCGGCTTCGTGAAAAAGCCGCCTTTGGGCAAAAATAACTTGCATGGCATCGGACATAGTGTAACACTCAAAGTATTTATCCCTAGTGGCTTCTCACTTTAGGTAGTCGCTCGGGACTTTGGAGCCATAAAAGTCTGTGGCTTCGGGCCTACAGATGTGGAGGGGTTGGATTCCCCATCCTTGGGTGTCGCGCCACCATTCATATGACGTGGGCAATTGGGAATCCAATCTGGGTGCCTCCTTACTGCGGCGGCTGGCTGGGATGTTGCTGGAGGGTCCCTGGTTGATCCCCGGGAGCGGCGGTCGCTGGATCGAAGCCGGGGATTTATGGTAGAATTAACCGGCGGACTGTTCATGCTAGCCTGTCACGGGACAGATCGGTGCGCCTCCACGAGAATGGTCACCACGCCCAGATCCGGTGTCGGATCGATGCGAGATCAGTGCCGTTGGAAAGTAGACTCAAGGATCTACAACATATATGAATTTCATATCCATCCAACGGTCTGGATAGAAATGAAAATCTTTGTGCTCCAAAGTTGTTTCTGGCTCAGATTTTAGAAAAGTCAGGACATATTGGGATCTGCCTGAAAAAGAATTTTGACTCAATGGAAAATAGTGGATCTGGGCTTTGAAAATTTTATGGGTGAAAGGGGGGGAAGTGAGGATCACGTACAAATATTTTTGTAATTTTCTGACAAGGTTTTGGGGGTGAGAAAAATAGAAAACCAGGTGACTATCCCACAGATCTACTGACGGGTAGACTGTTGGGGGTGGAAAGAATTGACTGGGAAGGGGGGCAAACAGGGGATGATTGACCTGAAAATTAAACGGAAGATGGGGGACAACAGGGTAAACCAACCCTCAAAATTTGAGGTCAATCAGACTGCTGGATTGAGAGAACCAACATAATCTTTAAGCTTCTGTCCTAGATCTCAGAATCCTGGACATCAGGTTGAAGACCGGGTTGTGGCGGCTCGATGGCAGCACGAACGGAGGCGGCGGTGGTGGTGGCTAGAAGTCGCATCCAGCGGAGGTGATAGAGGTGAGAATCACTCCAAGAATCAAGGCTTCACACCTTGGGGAATGCAACAATCACAGCTGCAAGGTAGAGGAGGAGAGAGGGGCGCCCATGGCTCCTTGGCGATTCTTCAATTTTCATTCATTAACTCTCTCAAAATGAGGAAATACAAGGGTTTTATATGAAATGAAAATGACCTAAACTACCCTCAAATCTAGGGTTAGGGAGGGGCAATTAAGAGATGGAAGAATCTTCTCCCATGTATTGCATCCCTACGGTTTTGATGATGTCTCACACTATAAATCAATTATTTTTGACTATAGATCAATTTGTCTTTATACGGTGTATTTCCTTGTTTCTAAGCATGAAGGAGGTCTGTGTTTATAGCATGATTTAGGTCCGTGCATTACATGTTCTCGTTCTCTGTTTAAGGCATATTAAGTTCAGTGCAAGTTCTGCATCTCTTACATAAAGTGCTTGCCTCGGTTCAAGTCCTTGATCATGTTCATATGTTGTCTCTATGCATTTCTCTAGGTCGTGTCCTCTAAGGTCCGTGCATATCATGTCTCTGCAGCTCACCTTTTGAGGTCGGTGCAATTCCTGACCAGAATGCCTTGGTCAGGCTGGTCGTTCCTACACCTCAGTGCAAATCCATCTCGGTGCAAGCTTTGACATGCATCTATCGTTGTCTTTTCAGTGCTAATGCATCTCGGTGCTAACCTTGATTAGTCAAAGGGATTGGAACACAACTCAGTGCATGCCTTGCTTAAAACAAGATCATGTTCAGTGCATAATCTAGCCTATTCGATTCTCTGTTGCAGCGAGGTCGGTGTAGTTCATGCATTAGGTCTATTAGACTCGATGCAAGTCCTGTAAATAGCTAAAGTGGGCTGGTGCAACTTCTGTTTCATTCCATATCGGTGTTTTTCTTGCCCGTCATAGTCAATGTTTATTTCTTTGACTCGGCACAAACTTTTCTCTCTGGCAAAATAAATTCACTGCAATAGTTGATTTGGGAATTACTACTCAGTGTAGTTTCTGGTTTCTTATTCCTTACACTAATACGAATTGTGCTAAGTGTGTGTGACAAAATGACTATTTCTTCTCTAACAATTTGTCTGTGCAATTCACCAGGAAGATGGCACGTGATCTGAGGTAGATTGAGGTCCAGAATATTCCCACACGTACCCCAACCTTTCAGGCGGGAAACGTGGTATCCACACGCCCAAGGATCTGGCTCAGACATATATATATATATATATATATATATATGCTGAGGAAAGGGTTTGAAGGGGAGAGGATGGAACAGTGAGAAAAGAAGAGCAGCGTGAGAGCAGTGGATGAAGAGAGAAAACCAGAGACTACCCACTCCATCCAGAGCTAAGAGAAAAACTTCTGAGAGAGAGAGAAGAGATTGTGAATGTGAACTTCTGCTTCTACAGAAGCTATATTGCTTTTATTTTCTGTGAAAATTGTCGTTCATCGATCGTTTTTGTTTTCAAGTTTCCTTTACTTTCATTCCGTTCTGTTACCCTCCACTATTCGGAGGAAGGGAGAGGTTCTCCAATTTCCCTCCATTGTCGTGGAGGAAGAGAGGTTGATCCTCTGGTTGTGTGAGTTACTTGGGAGTAACCGCACAGGGTTCCCATTGCTGCATGCAAAGGAAGGGAGATTGGTTTTCCAGTGTTTTTCTTCTGGTCGATCAAAAGTCTGAGGAGGTTGTTCCTCAGGGCAAGCTGTTAGGCAGCGGTTGTTGCAGACTGAGTCTGCTGTGTGCGATATAATATTGCAAGGAAACCTTACTATCTTGAGTAAGAGGTGGGCGTAGATTGCAGATAGCAATCGAACCACCTAAAAAATTCCCTATCTCTTCTGTGGTTTGCTTGTTTACGTTGTGCTGCTCTCCATCTACTTGACACATTGCTTCATTGTGGATTGCTTTCTCGATCTCATTCCTTTTACTAGTCATCATAGTTGCCTGTCTCCGAGGTCTTCTTCACTGCAATTTAAGGGGTTGATAAATCGTGTCTGAGTTTATCAAATTTTCGGGAGAGAGCTATTCATCCCCCCTTCTATCTCACTTTCCGCTGCGCGTATCATTTGGTATCAGAGCGGGTTTTCATCATGTGGGCCAACGGTCAGGGTAATCCTAATGGTCCTCGACGCTTCATGGCTGAGGGACAATCTATCAGCCACCCTCCATTCTTTGATGGTAACAATTATCTTTTCTGGAAAAATAGGATGGAAGTATTCATCAGGGCGCAGAGCCACAAGCTGTGAAGGGTGATCACTATAGGGCCATACGATCTACCACCGAACGAGGATGCGTGGACAGATGATCAAGTCAAGCTCTCGTCACTCAACTGGACGGCCCTGAACATCATCCAATGTGCGGTACACCCAGATGAATACGCCCACATCTCAGCTTGCAAGATGGACAAGAAAATGTGGGACGAGTTGGGTCTAATCTACGAAGGTACACCTCAAGTGAAAGCAATGAAGGTAAATCTCCTCACCTCTAAATATGAGATGTTTAAGATGAAATCAGAGGAGACCATAACTGAGATGTATGCCAGACTGTCACTGATTACGAATAGTCTTAAGGGGTTTGGGAAAGAGATAGCTGAGGGAGATATAGTCAGGAAGATACTTAGATCTCTAACCCCTACATGGCACACTAAGGCCATTGTGATAGAGGAGTCTAGGGATCTGTCGACAATGATAGTCACCGAACTCATAGGATCCCTTATGACGTATGAGATGAATTTTAAAAGAAATGGTGAAGGAAGCGATAGGAAGGGCAAGAATATTGCCCTCATGGTGTCCCGCAGCAAGGGAAGTAGCAGCAGCGGGAGTAGTAGCTGCGAGTCTGACGGACTGTCAGACCTCGACCAGGAGGAGCAAGCAATGCTCACTCGACAATTCAGGAAATTCTTAAGGACTAAGGGAAAGACCTTCAGAAGGAAGAGGTCATACCCCTCTGGTAAGAATTTTGATTTCAGCAATGATAAGAATAGGAGCACTAAGAAAATTACATGTTTTCATTGTAGGAAACCTGGACATATGAAAGGGGACTGCCCTGATCTTCAGAAGAAGCGTCCCGACTTTCAGAAGAAGAGCTCGAAGGTGCAGAAGAAGAAGCCACAAGCGATGGTCTGCACATGGAGCAATGAAGAAGAAGATCCGGAAGCCAATTCCTCAGAGGAGGAAGAAGAAGGGATTTGCCTGATGGCAAACAGCGAAGAGGAGGTAACAAATATCTTTGAGAATTTTTCTATTGATGATTGGGAAAATGCCTATGCTGACCTGTTAGATAAGTTCAATTCTCTGAGTAAAGAGCATAGGGTTCTAAAGAGAAAATTAAATGCTAATATTGAAGAACAAACTCAAATCAGTGAGGAAAATCAGAAATTAAAGGAAGAATTAGAAGAAATGACTTCTCTGAAAAAGGAAAATGAAAAGCACAAATCAAAAAACCAGGAAGTTCACACACAGCTCAACGAACTCAAGATTAAATTTGAAGAAAGTTTGAATGAAAACAGTGTGATCACAGAGAAGTATGACGCTGTTAAGAAAGTGAACAGTGAACTCCTAAAAAAATTGTGAGTTTTTGCAAAGAGAGTTGGAAGATAAACAAAAGGTCTTAGAAAAATTTGTTCAAGGAAAAACAAATCTGGATTCTATACTGGGAACAAGGTTTACTTTCAATAAGGAGGTTTTATGCTATAATCCAACTAACAAGAGACCCTTTCAGTTCAAGACCACTACCTTCTGCCCAGAGAAGGGAAAAGAAAAGCTAGACACACCATCTAGCTCAAACAGCAATCAGAACATTCAATGTCCAAAGGAAAATTCAACAAACAATGCTGGACGACCATCTAAAAAAGGAATGAACTTTATGAAGAATTTCTGTAAGCCCAATCACCAGAATAGAAGTGGTAGCTGGACTGGGAAAATGTATCAGAATAAAAGCTGGAACTACTATAAAAGAATGGGTCCGAACAGCAGTTACTAGAGAAATAACACTCACCCTCAAAAATTTGTTAATCAACAAGCGCACAGAAGATACCCCAGGGATGAGAAGCCTAATAACTGGAATAGATTTCAATTCTCCAGACCAGTTGGACATAATTCAGGTCACAATTTCAATAGACCCGAAGTTAAGATGCAAGAGAAAAACAAGTTCAAACAACTCTGGATTCCTAAACATCTGCTTAAAGATTTGAATGACTTCTTTGGACCCAACTTATCTTGGGTTCCAAATCACTTTGTTTGATTTCGTTTGTGTAGGTCTGCCTGGCAGCTGAGAACAACAAATGGTACCTTGACAGTGACTGCTCCAGGCACATGACAGGAGATTGATCCAAGTTCAGCAAGTTAGAAATGAAGGTAGGAGGTCTGGTCAAGTTCGGAGGAAAGAACAGAGGTAAGATCATTGGGGTTGGCACAGTTGGTAAGTCCTCCACTAACTCTATTGAGAAAGTCTTACTTGTGGAAGGTCTTCAACACAATCTGATTAGCATTAGTCAATTATGTGACAAGGGTCACAGGGTTGTGTTTGACAACAACTCATGCAAAATCCTTGAAATAAATTCTGATCATGTTAAGTTTGTAGCAAACAGGACCAATAATGTCTACATGGTAGACTTAGATGTTGAGTCTGAATCTAACCTCTGCTTATCTGCTAACTCTGAAAGTGATGCTTTTGATTGGCATAGACGTTTAGGCCATGCTAGCTTTTCTACTTTGAATAAATTGATCAAGCATGATTTAGTCAGAGGCATGCCTAAAATCAAGTTTAATTCAATTTTAAAAATCTATGATGCATGTGCTTTAGGCAAACAGACCAGGAAGTCCTTCAAACTAAGATTTGAGCCATTGTCTTCTAGACTAATGGAACTTCTTCATATGGATCTCTTCGATCCTACTAGAACTCAGAGTCTCAATGGTAGTAGGTTTGGTTACGTGATCATTGATGACCACTCTAGATTTTCATGGATCTTTTTCTTAGCCAACAAAAATGATGCTTTTCAAAAATTCAAACAATTTTTCAATAAGGTCAAACAAGAAGGAAAACATAAGATTTGTTCAATTCAATCTGACCATGGAGGTGAATTTGAAAACTCCATGTTTTCTGACGTTTGTGAAAGTGAAGGACTAACACACAAGTTCTCTTCTCCCAGGACACTAGAGCAGAATGAAATTGTGGAGAGAAGAAATCGAACCATTATGGAGATGGCCCGAACCATGCTGATTGAGAGTCAACTACTAAGAAAGTTTTGGGCAGAGGTGGCCACTACAGCAAATTATACAATCAACAGGGCCATGGTAAGACCAATTCACAAGAAAACCCCCTATGAGCTATTGAAAGGTAAGAAACCAAACTTGGCTCATTTTAGGATTTTTAGTGCTAAATGCTTTATCCATAATAATGACAAGAAAGACTTAAATAAGTTTGATGCTAAAAGCTGTCCAGGAACATTTTTAGGATACTCTAAAGTGTCAAGAGCATATAGGGTCTTTAACATAACTGATCAGAAAGTTGAAGAGTCTCCACATATCATTTTGGTGAAACAAAAGATGCTGCTAACTTTGAAGATGCTGACAGGGATTCCAGGCATGATGGAGAATTCCTAGAAGACAAAGAAGAAGAGCAGGTTCAGCCCAATGAAACATCAGATACTCCTAACCAGGTAGAGCCAGCTGAAATAGGTGAGTCTTCAATAAATATAAGATTCTTGAAAGATCACCCAATAGATAACATCATAGGCAACCTTGAAGATCCTCTTAGCACTAGGTCTCACTTTAGGAATGTTCATAATCAAGACCTAATTGCTTTGGTCTCACAAATTGAACCCAAATCAGTAGAAGAGGCCTTAAGTGATCAATCATGGGTTAATGCTATGAGTGAGGAGTTAGGTCAGTTTGAGAGAAATAATGTCTGGGAGCTAGTTCCAAGACCAGAAAATACTAATGTCATAGGAACTAAGTGGGTGTTTAAGAATAAAATGAATGAAGATGGAATCATTTCTAGAAAAAAGCCAGACTAGTAGCCAAGGGCTACTGTCAGGAATTTGGAGTTGACTTCGATGAGTCCTATGCACCTATTGCTAGGATGGAAGCTATAAGAATATTGTTAGCATTTGCATGCTCCAAGAATATAAAACTCCAACAAATGGATGTGAAGAGTGCATTCTTAAATGGAATTATCAATGAAAAAGTTTTTGTTGAACAGCCCCCCGGTTTTCAATTCTCCACTAAACCTGACCAAGTTTTCAGATTGAATAAAGCCCTGTACGGTCTAAAGTAGGCTCCTCGAGCATGGTATGAAAGACTGACAGAATTTCTAATCAGCAAGGGCTACCACAGAGGTAAGGTGGATCAAACTTTATTTTCCAAGAGCTTAAATAAAGACCTCATCATAGTTCAGGTATATGTAGATGATATTGTCTTTGGGTCAACTAGCTCTGAACTATGTAATGAATTTTCTAAGTTGATGTCTGTTGAATTTGAAATGAGTTTGGTAGGTGAATTAAAGTATTTTCTTGGCTTGCAAGTATAACAGTAAGAGGATGGATGCTTCATCAACCAGACCAAGTACACATTGGACATTCTCAACAGGTTTGGCATGACCAACTTGAAGCACATTACAACACTAATGGGTACCAATACCTCATTGGATGAAGATGAGACTGGTAAAGAAGTAGATGCCAAGCTCTATCGAGGTATGATTGGATCTCTACTTTATTTGACAGCTTCAAGACCTGATATACAGTTCAGTGTAGGAATGTGTGCAAGGTATCAATCTAGACCCACTGAATTGCATTTAGCTGCAGTGAAAAGAATTTTCAGATATCTATCTGCTACACACACCCTTGGTTTATGGTTTCCTGCATCACACACACTAGATTTAGTTGCATACACAGATGCAGATTATGCCGGGTGTAAACTAGATAGAAAAAGCACTAGTGGTCACTGTGAATTTCATGGTGGGTGTTTAGTATCTTGGGGTTCCAAGAAACAACATTCTGTGGCCCTCTCCACTGCAGAGGCTGAGTACGTGGCTGCAGGGAGTTGTGGTACACAAGTCATTTGGATTAAACACCAGCTTCAGGACTATCAAGTAGACCTGGGGTGCACACCCATTTACTGTGATAATACCAGTGCCATCAATCTAGCCAAGAACCCTGTCTTGCATTCCCGCACCAAACACATAGAAATAAGGCATCATTTCATAAGAGATGAGGTTTCTAAAAACACCTTTGAGCTGTTTCATGTAGGCACTGCTAATCAAATTGCTGATATCTTCACCAAGCCTCTGGACAATGACATATTCACCACATTAAGGAGAGAATTAGGCTTATTTAAATTATCTTAATTGCTAATCTCCTGATATTGAATTGTTTTAACTTTGGCAAGAGTTTGTATGAGAAGCCTGTCCTATCAGTGAGGGGGAGTCCTGAGAGTCTGCTGATTAAATTCCTTTAGTGCATCGGTTGAGGGGGAGCTGGGCAGTTAGTGAATTTTGACTGATTCAAAAGATTGAATAGATGTGTGTCATTGCTGGTTCTCATGATTGAATGAGTGCGATTCTGTCTCAGACAGTAGAATCTCACTCATCTCTTAAGTCTATAAGTCTGTGTTACTAAAGTCCTGCTAGAATCTTTCCTCTAGTAGTCCATCAGAGATTTGGATTAAGTGTTCGAAGTATATCTTCCTACATTGTAAATGATTCCGGTTCAGGTTAACACCTGTATGTCTTGACTTCTGTCCAAAACAACTCGAAATCTAGACTTCAAGATTCATTTCAAAGAAACAGTCCTTCTGGTATTATCTTCAATCACTTCATCTCCACAATATAAGGGATCAACCAAATAAACATATTGATCACTGAGAAACTGGGAGCTTCATCAATGAAGTGAAGTAATTCCCATGTCATGAGATGTCAAATTCAAAAAAAAAAGGGGAAGAGCAATCTCTGCAAAACAAATTTATGCTTTTGATCATTACAGAGCAATGGTGACAAGGTGGTGAGTAACTGGGGACTCTGGCCTCTGATCAAGGTGTTTCCTCACGTAAAAAGCCACAGTTACTAACTCTGTTCTCTAAAAAGGAGAGGTAATGAGGTACTCACATTGAGTAACTGGGGATTCAGGCCTCTGATCAAGGTGTCTCCCTAATGTCAAAAGTGTGATTTACCAACTTACTCATTGGTCTTATTGAAAATCTCTATAATATCCGTTATCTTAGTACAAATTACTGGAATGCTTGTCTTCAACACCATGAGAACACCTTCTCTGCTTTTGTCTCTTGTCGTCTACTGAGTATTGTTGTTTTGTTAAGCAATGTCTTGCCATACTTGTTCATCCCCGCTCTACATCATATACCTTGTATGTGGATACACTTTCCTCTCATTCTACTTCTCTATTGATTACTAGAGTTCAAGAATCTTCTCTTGAGTTTAGCACCTCACTTATTCTCTTAAGATATGCTCTTGAGTCTTTCTACACTAAGAAGCCATAGTACTTCTCCCTCATGTCTCCAGTAATTTCTTATATCTTTCATTTCCTTTTGATGATGTCAAAGGAGGAGAGAGAGGTCATGCAACATCTGAGATCATCTGAGAGAGGTCTTGCTACTGTGAAGAGGTCATCTGAGAGTGAGTAGTGGGGAGAGCGTATTTGGAGAGATAAGAGGTTCAGAAGATGTGTTTCTAGAAAAGGCTCTCTGGTTTGTTTGCATGATTGGCTTGCTCTCGATTATGCTTAATGCCCTGACATTGCTTGATTCATAGTGTTGCCATCATCAAAAAGGGGGAGATTGTTGCATCCCTACGGTTTTGATGATGTCTCACACTATAAATCAATTATTTTTGACTATAGATCAATTTGTCTTTATACGGTGTATTTCCTTGTTTCTAAGCATGAAGGAGGTCTGTGTTTATAGCATGAGTTAGGTCCGTGCATTACATGTTCTCGTTCTCTATTTAAGGCATATTAAGTTTAGTGAAAGTTCTGCATCTCTTACATAAAGTGCTTGCCTCGGTGCAAGTCCTTGATCAGGTTCATATGTTGTCTCTATGCATTTCTCTAGGTCTTGTCCTCTAAGGTCCGTGCATATCATGTCTCTGCAGCTCACCTTTTGAGGTCGGTGCAATTCTTGACCAGAATGCCTTGGTCAGGCTGGTCGTTCCTACACCTCCATGCAAATCCATCTCGGTGCAAGCTTTGACTTGCATCTATCGTTGTCTTTTCAGTGCTAATGCATCTCGGTGCAAACCTTGATTAGTCAAAGGGATTGGAACACAACTCGGTGCATGCCTTGCTTAAAACAAGATCATGTTCAGTGCATAATCTAGCCTATTCGATTCTCTGTTGCAACGAGGTCGGTGCAGTTCATGCATCAGGTCTATTAGACTCGGTGCAAGTCCTGTAAAATAGCTAAAGTGGGCTGGTGCAACTTCTGTTTCATTCCATATTGGTGTTTTTCTTGCCCGTCATAGTCAATGTTTATTTCTTTGACTCGGCGCAAACTTTTCTCTCTGGCAAAATAAATTCACTGCAACAGTTGATTTGGGAATTACTACTCAGTGCAGTTTTTGGTTTCTTATTCCTTACACTAATACGAATTGTGCTAAGTGTGTGTGACAAAATGACTATTTCTTCTCTGACAGTTTGTCTGTGCAATTCACCAGGAAGACGGCATGTAATCCGAGGTAGACAGAGGTCCCGAATATTCCCACACGTACCCCAACCTTTTAGGTGGGAAACGTGGTATCCACACGCCCAAGGATCTGGCTCAGACATATATATATATGCTGAGGAAAGGGTTCGAGGGGGAGAGGATGGAACAGTGAGAAAAGAAGAGCAGCGTGAGAGCAGTGGATCAAGAGAGAAAACCAGAGACTACCCACTCCATCCAGAGCTGAGAGAAAAACTTCTGAGAGAGAGAGAAGAGATTGTGAATGTGAACTTCTGCTTCTACGGAAGCTATATTGCTTTTGTTTTCTGTGAAAATTATCGTTCATCGATCATTTTTGTTTTCAAGTTTCCTTTACTTTAATTCCGTTCTGTTACCCTCCACTGTTCGGAGGAAGGGAGAGGTTCTCCAGTTTCCCTCCATTGTCGTGGAGGAAGAGAGGTTGATCCTCTGGTTGTGTGAGTTACTTGGGAGTAACCGCACAAGGTTCCCATTGCTGCGTGCAAAGGAAGGGAGATTGGTTCTCCAGTGTTTTTCTTCTGGTCGATCAGAAGACTGAAGAGGCTATTCCTCAAGGCAAGCTGTTAGGCAGCGGTTGTTGCAGACTGAGTCTGCTGTGTGCGATATAATATTGCAAGGAAACCTTACTCTCTTGAGTAAGGGGTAGACGTAGATTACGGATAGCAATCGAACCACCTAAAAAATTCCCTGTCTCTTCAGTGGTTTGCTTGTTTATGTTGTGCTGCTCTCCATCTACTTGACACATTGCTTCATTGTGGATTGCTTTCTCGATCTCATTCCTTTTACTAGTCATCATAGTTGCCTGTCTCCGAGGTCTTCTTCACTACAATTTAAGGGGTTGATAAATCGTGTCTGAGTTTATCGAATTTTTGGGAGTGAGCTATTCATCCCCCCTTCTATCTCACTTTTCGCTTGGCGTTTCACCATGTGGTCAAATTAATACAAACATAAAAAATGGGTAAAATGGGGGGGGGGATTATTTAATCCCCCACATGTGGACAAGAGAGGGGGGCGCCACCTTCCACTTGGCCAAGTTGGAATTGACTTGGTCCAAGTCCAACTTTGACCATGGACCAGCCCCCTATGGGCCCTATAAACTAGGTGGCCCAATGGGAGTGAGGGTGGGGGTCCCGCTGGACCTACGTGGCCTTTTATAAAGAAACCCACTAAATCTTAAGGACTAACACATTGGCTTATAATTGCCATACAATTGACCCAAGGATAAAAATGCAAAAAAAATGTTAGTGGCCTTGCCTTCATGTCCCCATCACAGAATTTTTCAGCTAGCCCTCAGGCAGCAAGTGGGTTGGGTCGACGCAACAACTCTATGACGTCGACACAACAAGGTCATTCCAGCTAGATTTCCAGCCATGAATAAATTGTGCCCACACAACAAAGTAATGGAGTCGACACAATTGTGAAGTCAAGCAAGATCTCAGCCAACAACACAGGATGGATATACAGAGGCTGCGTCAACACAATCAAGTTCTGGAGTCGACGCATCTAATGTAGAAACACTGGAATTTAGAGGAAGTCGACTCATTCTGGCAAGCCCGATTTGCAAAAGCTAAGTTGCTCACATGACAACAAAAATGAATCATGGGCACATGATCCAAGACACGTGTCTTGGGTTCTAGAATGATCCTAGGAGAGTACATTCCTACTTGACACGTGGACCAATAGGAGATTAAATTGAATATTCATATTATCTAAAATTTGTCCAAGCTCTGCTCTATATATAGTCACCCACATTCTTGGAGAACGAGAGAGTTGCTACCATTGAAGAGAAGAAAAGCCTTCAGTGAGATATTGTTGCCACGCACGGCGTCTCTCCCCTTGGTCTCGACCCATGAGGGGGTGGTGGGGGAGAGGTGAGCTGAGATATCGGTGGCCGTGGTGAGGGAAGGGATAAAGTAGTAAAGGAAAACACGGGAGTTTGATGTATCTCGGGTATCCTCCTTCATAGCCATATGCCTCTCACGACGGCATCGGGCACTCGCCTTTTACGGAACATCGGGAGGGGTCGAATGGCACGAGAGATTTTTGGGAGTATAGGTTTACTGCATAGGGTGCAGGCGTGCCAGTCGATTTCTCGACAATCACCTATGGAACCAAAAATTGAATGGGGAAGCATCGTCGAGACGCGGCACGTGGGCTCGGGATATCGGGCGACACGTGGAAAGAGGGGAGGTTCCACGGGTGCGAGTGCGTCGGTGATTATATATATTCGTGTATGAGACGTCTTTATCCACCGGCTGCAAGCAACCGGTGTTTATTTACATCGGATTGAATCCGAACACCTTTGTTCCATGCTGAAGAAGAACATAGATAATTCTGAAGCCAAGGACAGGGAACTGGGTGCATCCTACAGCTGGGGGACTGGTGGGCTAGGACTTGGGAAAATGGGTTGTACATTAGTAGGTAGGGGCAAGAAACTGGGACCCGGTATACGAATGTGTATATTCCACTGGTTGCATACTTTATAGGTGCCACGTGGGCTTTATAGAGGGGTCGCGAGGGCCGGAATACAGAGGGGCTGCAAGGGCTTGAATACAATTGGTGCAAGCCGCGAGATAATCCCAACACGTGGGTTGGTCCCTGGGTCAATGTAGGATAAGGCGGGCTATCCATGTGTTTATAGGGGGCTCTCCGTGTGGAGCTAGAGATGTGCCCAAGTCGTCGAGGGAGGGCTAGACTAGATGGCAGGGGAGGACGCTGACTGGCACCTGGGAGAGGCTGGACGTGGATCTGGATGAGTGGTCGGGTACGGGTCCCAAGAGGCGAGTGTCTTCATACTGGGGAAGCAAGGCCGGTCCCGGGAATGTTACTTTCAGGCTAGGGTCCGGCTCACTTTGGTCAGCAGTCTGGACGGTCGGTGCCTAGCTCGTAGTGAGCGAAGGGCGCGCAGTCTCGTGGCGGGGGCTAATTCAGCATCATGGCATGGGCATTGTTATCAAAATGGCATACACCTGGGTGGACCCAGAATGCGTGTGTGTTCGCCATTATCACGACGCCTTACACGCGGGGGATGGACTTGAGTGAGACGGCCTAGATGCCATATGAGGGGAGTACGTACGACATACCCTCGGCTTATGTGAGGCGATCAAAAAGCCAACCAACATGCGCTTAGCTCTTCGCGTTCTTGTTGAAAGCCGTGGGGCTTAACTTCTTCCCAGAGTGCCTGCGGATGTCCAAGTGCTAGTTCACATGCATCATCTCTCTATCTATGCCCCTTGAGATTCTAAGGGAGCTTTTATAGGAGAAGTTGAAGGGTCAGGGGGGGGGGTTCCACGGATTTGATTGGGGGTGAAATCTGGTCAGCTTAAACCCTTAAAATATATATTTTTTATTATTTTCAGAATGGGGGAGGGAGGTTTAGGCGGACCAGACCGGGGGTGTGCTATGGTCCGCCTAAACCCTCCCCCAGTGGGTTAAACCCCCCTGAAGGGGTTAATGCGGACCGGGTTGGGGGCTCTTTTGGTTATAAAAAAACTTTTTTTTTTGGTTTATTGGGGCTTACGCGGACTAGACCAGGGGGCGGTCTGGTCCGCCTAAACCCCCTCACCCAGGGGGTTTACATGGACCAGACTGGGGGTCCAGTCTGGTCCGCCTAAATCCCCCCTAAGGGGGGTTAATGTGGACCGGGGGTTGGGTTTTTTTAATAATAAAAAACTCTCTCTTCTTTCTCTCTTTTTTTTGTTGTTTCTACGATTTAGGCAGACTAGACCAGGGGGGCAGTCTGGTCCGCCTAAACCCCCCCAGGGGGGTTTATGTAGGGCAGAGAGGGGGGTTTTTCCCCATGGCCTATAAAATCCCATTTTTGCCATTTTGGGCCCACATTGAGTCCATGCGATCGCAAGAAGACAAAGGATACATGCTTGGACTAGTTGGCTGGCCGCTTTCATGTGTGGACCGAGGAGATTGACTATGTGATTCTGTGTGATCCCGAGGCTCTGTCTTCGCGAGTTCTCCCACATGGGTACTTCGATCGACCTCTGCACAGAGCTGGGGCTGGGCTGGATTCTCACTGGGGCTGATTGGGCTGGATGAAGGGGCCACCCCCGGGGGAGTTCGCCCCCACTAGGGTGCGGCCGTGCCTCGGGCGATGTAATGCCCTGGGTCTTTCGGATCTTTATCGGAGAGCTTTCAGATCGCTTTTGTGGGTCCTGAGTTGTGTTTTACGATCCACGCAGATTTTTCTCTCGTACAAGTTACGGAACCCTGTGGTGAGTTTACTGTTGAATTCATCGACTCGAGGACACTACAGTTGCGTTATGCTCCTTCTGAGGATTACGTAGACTATTTTTTTCATATTTTTCTGAATTAGTGAATTTTCGGGCTGAAATCGGATTTCATGAAAATTAGAAAATTTCTAATTTCCTTTTCCTATTTCTTTCTTCACCCTCTCTTCTCTCTCTCATTTCTCACGTTCACTCTCTCCCTCTCATTCTCTCTCCTTTCTCTTCCTCTCCCCCGAGCGGCCGACTGAGGCGGAGGTAGACGAGGTGAGGATGCCGTGGAGTTGCTGTGGCGTGAGAATCGAGGCATGGTTGGCACAATCCCATTCGTGGATTCAAAGTCGACGTGGGTGGTTCGTGCGATCATTTTCGGCTTGGTTTAGTCTCTTCAGCGCACGAGAACTTCGGTGGAGGTAGGGAGATGGATACCCTAGTTCTATTCTGCGTTTCCTCGCGATTACGAGCTGATCCTTGCGAGAACGAGTGAGTTTTCTAGCTTTAGGGTGAAATCATGCTTTGGGGGGTGTGAGACGAGTTTGACTTTCCCGGTGATGATTTCTCACCTAGTTAGTTTCATTCAAACTCCTGGCATGTTAGCATTTCGTTCCCGCTAGTTTCGTTGCAATTGGTTGTCATTTGGGGCCGGTATGAGCCCGGGAAACCACGTGACTCATTTTGGGTCGATTCGTTAGAATCGCCCGTTTCTTGTCATTTATGCATGGTTTGGATCCCTTTCAACTTGAGAAAGGTTTATACTGCCATTAAGATTGTTCCCCCTTCGTTTTAGGGTGAACGAGGCGTGGAAACATCAGTTTTGAGCCATCCCTACAGTTTGCTCGCTGTGGGAGCTTGGCACTCAAATCAGAGACTGCCTAGGTTGAGAAGCGGCCCATTGAGGACTGTTTTATGGCTCCATGAATAGTGTAAGTCAGTTCAGGTTTTAACAGTTGAACGATAGACCATTTTTGTTGGCTTAGCGACCTGAGGAAGACCGCAAAGCTTTGTTTAGCGGCCCAGGTAGGACCGCTGGTTATTTATTAGCGGTCCATTGGCGACCGCTTTTGGCTAAGTCGGTTCGTTGGGTAACGGCCCAACGACTGACCGTTTTATGGAGTTGGGCGGCCCATATGTGACCGCCACTCATGATTTAATGTCGGTTTGCTTGGCGGCCTTAGGGTGACCGCTAGGCTCTGTGAAACGATTCTTGGTAGACCGTTTTTGCTAGATTGACCGGTTGAGTCAGTTTAACTGTTTTGGGGTGGACTGAGTGTAAGTGGCCAGGCCATGACCGCCAAACTCATTCATGCTGCCTTGAGGAGACCGCCTTATGTTAGAAACGGCCTCATGGTGACCGTAATACCCTTAAGCTTTTCGTGGAGTCTTTTGAGTGCAGCGGCCATGTCCTTGATTGCCACACTCAGTGGGACGGCCCTATGTAGACCGTCTTTGGCTTTGCACAGTTCTTCGGTGACCGCCAAGTGCCTGTGCTTTCTGTGTGAGGGTAGCAGCCCTTCGGCTGACCGCCTGGTTTGCTCAGTGGCCAGGGTGAGACCGCCACCTGTCCAGAGTGTCCCATTGTGTTAGTTTCATTTTCGGTTAATGTGGCTTTGACCCCTTGGTTAGCCTACTATTCCGTGGATGTCTTGGACGTCCTATGAGGGCCGTGGCCGTGTTATAGGGTATCTGAGAGGGCCATTATACCGAGCTGTGTTTTGTATTAGTTTGAGGATCATTATCGATTTCTGGTCAACCCGGTGTGACCTAGTGGTTGACATGTGACCTCGTGAATGTCTCGGTGATCCCGTGAGGATCGAGACATAGTTTTGGACTCCGTGAGATACTATCTTACCTCGGTTTACGTATCCATATGTTTTGAGGGCTTTTTGGTAATCCCTCATGTTCCCGTGATTCGCGTTATACAGATGTGTGGATCCGACTGTCTTGTGCCGTTTCCTTTGTACTTCATAGTATGTGTCATAGGCATTCCTGTTAACCTTGACCATACTCGGTGTTTTAGTCGTTGTGTCTACCGAGCCTCCACTAGTCGTAGCCTTATGACACGTTCCGTTCCAGTGTCGGTCCACCTAGGAGAGGTGGATGGGCAGTTTCCAGTATACGATTTTTAGGCTAGTTTCCGTGGACTCCCGTGCTTATCAGTAGCGTCCAACTGGGGGGAGAAAACTAGCTAGAGACTGGGCTCAAGGTAATGAGCTTGTGTGTGCACACATGGTTAGGGGCGTTTGGACTGGCGCCGACGCGCCGACGGGCGTGACCCTGACTAGTCACTCATTACTGTTGTTCCTTGTACTTGGTTCTGTGAGTGTCTCAATTACTGCCATTCCAGGCGTGTGGGAGATACTTGTGGCGCAGTGTAAGATGTCAGTGGACGCATCTGACTGTTCTTCTAGTGAGGAGGTACTTCTCTCACATGACGCATGACTCTCGTGCTTCAAGACTTTTCCGGGTTGTCTGTTCTTGGCTTCACCCGAAGTCAGTGTAGCGTGCACGATGATCTAGTTATGAATGCGTTAGTGTTTCTTGACTATGTAGGTCTTTTCTAGGGTTTTTGCCTGTTCTGTAGGCTTTAGCTAAGGAGCTAGTGCGTCGTCGATGGATTGGTAACGCCCGACTTTGTGAGATCGGGGTTTGCCTTTCTGTTGCTGTTTGGAGTAGCTTAGAGAGCCGAGGTTCGTTCGACAGCCATGTTTCTGTGTGGTATGGCTTTACTCTTTCTTTGAGCTGTTCTTACTCCTGCTTTTACAGCGTTACTATTGTAGTTTAGCACTGCTGTTGTGTTTGCTCCTGCTTTAGTGTTTAGCGTTGTTGTCTTGCGTGTTACTGCGTTGTTTCCAGTGGGGATCTGCGGGACCCCTACTGAGCCAGTGACATGAGGCTCACCCCTGCTTTTCAGGTGTTGTCATTCTTCTTCATCATGGTTTGTGGCACTGTCCGTCAGTTCGTTGTTGCCAGCATTGCCAATGTCGGGCTTCCCCCGACTTGAGAGTACGTTCTCTTTCCTGTTGGACTATACTTGTCTTTTTTTGGACTGAACTCCGTAATTTAAATTGTTAATTGAAAATATAATTTTATTTCTGCTACTTTAGCAACCCTGATCATTGAAATATTAATTGATTACTGCTTTATCTGGGACTTTAATGTACTCCATACACACCTTTTATCCCTTCAGAGCTTTACCGCTCTTGGGAGGCTTCTCATAATCCAAGTGGTATCGGATTTACGCGGTATCTGGAGTAAGGGTCGTCATAGTTGGTATCCAAGCTAGTTGTGTGAAAGTACTTGGGAATTCGAGATATTGCTGTATTCAGAGTCCATAAGGTCCAGTACAGTTGGTAACTGGCATTAGTTTTGTGATTGTTTATCACTTCACTTTTCACGTGTGGTCTTGTATGTGCTGTGTTGGCACTGTGCGAGATGGCTTTTGCTCTCGTCATGATGTGACGGAGTGTTCTTCTTTTGTCATGATGTTTGTCTCGATCATGTTGTACTTGGCAAAGTTCTCCGACAGGCGTGAATCTGAAGTGCATTATTCAAGATTTTTCTGTAGCTTGTTCAGGCGGCTGGTGACTTTATCGTTGGTGTGATGGCCGTACACATTTTTATGTTGTTTTGGTTGTCCTAGCTTGAGGTTTGTTTAGTCGCTGAGGTGTTAAGCTTGCGTTAAGGTGGTCGATTATATGCCTTGATTGAGAGAATGCTCGGGCAAACCTAGAATTTCCTTCTTGGTGAGCTACTGTTAGTCGAGCTTGATTCTTCTAATCTTGTCTGGTGGTGTCTTTTCGAGGTAAGCTTTGGAAGTGCTGTCTTGGTGAAGCCTTTGTCTTATGTCTGCTTAAGTGTGGACTGTGTTAGTTCTTAGCCCGATCTGTTCTTGTTTGACAGTTACTTGGCTTTGGACACAGTTTGTGTATTGGGGGGCCATTGTGCACCGTGTCCGACGTGCCGTGTTTGGCGGCTGTTGTGTTGTGAAGGTTTAATATTTCTTTCAGGATGTAAGGATAAGCTGAGACAAGTGTTCTTTGTGCTTTGTGCTAAAGCTGGTGCTCTTCCTAGTTTGCACTTTGGCGACTTGTTATCGGCTGTTTGCAGGTTCGGTACTCAAGGTGTGTTATATTGCAGTTTGTGAATTGTGATGGCGTCGTGTTGTGCTGTGATGCGGATGTCGAGTTGTTCATGATGCCTGTGTGTGTATTGTTTGAGTGTGCAACGGATGCGTGTGGGCTTATAACCCACAGGTCGAGGATCATTGGTTGGAAGATTCTGGCTGGTCGAGAGGTTGTTTCCTCGATCTGAGATCATCTTGGCTATGTGTGCCTTGATGTTGTTGGTTGTTGTGCCATTGCTTGAAGCTTTGTGGTGGTTGCCACCGGCATGCGTGAGGATTGGGGAAATCTGGTTGAGTACCCTTTTCTTTCTCTGTATTTTTCTTGGGAGTTGTGCTCTCGGGACGTGATCGTGGTCCTAGAGATGCATTCTCCGAGAGGTTGTTGTGGGTCCTTATTGGTAAGCTATGTGCGTGGATAGTATATGTTAGCTGTGTGTCAGCTGTAATTGTGCCTTGATGTGACCCAGCTTGCAGTTGTGTCCCGTGGTTCTGTGTTGAGAACGGAGCCGGGATTCTGCAGGTGTTGTTGTTGTTGGTGGTGGTGGGGGTTGTGTTTAGCTTGGGAGGAGTTCCCTATGAGTCTGATTTGGCATTGTGTGGACCGAGGTCTTATCAATTGGTTTTGCTGTACTCTTTTGTCGTGGTGGAGTTGGCATGCGACTCGAATCAGAGGTAATCTCTGAGTGAGGACTGACTTGATCGTGCTCATGGTCTAGTGTTGTCGTTGGCGTTCTACGTGCCAGTTTCATTATTGTTCTTGGCGCAGAAGCCAATAGTTCGAGCTGTTAGTTGAGAGGACTGTGTTTCCTTGTTTTAGCTGATGCTTGTTATGTCTGCCGAGTTCTTTATCGGTAGTTGTTTTCGTGGCATAGGTCGTATCTCCTTTCCCTGTGAGACGTAAGTGACATTGCCCTGTTTCGGAGGTGTCGAACTTGTGTTCACTTGTGTGCCATGCTCGTTCTGTAGATTGATTTTTCTTGAGATCCAGAGCGTGTGTCTGTGATTGTGGTCTGGCAGTGTCCCTCTGAATTGTGTTTTTCGAGAATTGTGTTATCGTGTTTTGTGATTGAGGTTTGGCAGGATCTTGGAGAGCATTGCCAACGTTCAGGGTTGTTCTTCCCTGCTTCTTCTTGTGGACTCCTTTAATTTCGAGGATGAAATTTCTTAAGGAGGGGAGGCTGTAATGCCCTGGGTCTTTCGGATCTTTATCGGAGAGCTTTCAGATCTCTTTTGTGGGTCCTGAGTTATGTTTTACGATCCACGCGGATTTTTCTCTCGTACAAATTATGGAACCCAGTGGTGAGTTTACTGTTGAATTCATCGACTCGAGGACGCTACAGTTGTGGTATGCTCCTTCCGAGGATCGCGTAGACTATTTTTTCATATTTTTCTGAATTAGTGAATTTTTGGGCTAAAATTGGATTTCACAAAAATTAGGAAATTCCTAATTTTCTTTCCTATTTCTTTCTTCACCCTCTCTCCTCTCTCTCATTTATCACGTTCACTCTCTCCCTCTCGTTCTCTCTCCTTTCTCTTCCTCTCCCCCGAGCGGCCGACAGAGGCGGAGGTAGACGAGGCGAGGACGCCGTGGAGTTGCTGTGGCGCGTGATGGTGCGAGAATCGATGCGTGGTTGGCGCGATCACATTCGTGGATTCAAAGCCGATGTGGGTGGTTCGTGCGATCATTTTTGGCTTGGTTTAGTAGCTTCGGCGCGCGAGAACTTCGGTGGAGGTAGGGAGATGGATACCCTAGTTCTGTTCTGCGTTTCCTCGCGATTACGAGCTGATCCGTGCGAGAACGAGCGAGTTTTCCAGATTTAAGGTGAAATCATGCTTCAGGGGGTGTGAGATGAGTTCACCTTTCTCGGCGATGGTTTCTCACCTAGTTAGTTTCATTCGAACCCCTAGCATGTTAGCATTTCATTCCCGCTAGTTTCGTTGCAATTGGTTGTCATTTGGGGCCGGTATGAGCCCGGGAACCCACGTGACTCATTTTGGCTTGATTCGTTAGAATCGCCCGTTTCTTGTCATTTATGCGTGGTTTGGATCCCTTTCAACTTGAGAAAGGTTTATACTGCCATTAGGATTGTTCCCCCTTCGTTTTAGGGGGAACGGGGCGTGGAAACATCAGTTTTGAGCCATCCCTACTGTTTGCTCGCCGTGGGAGCTTAGCGGTCAAATCAGAGACCGCCTAGGTTGAGAAGTATCCCATTAAGGACTGTTTTATGGCTCCATGAACAGTGTAAGTCGGTTCAGGTTTTAACGATTGAACGATAGACCATTTTTGTTGGCTTAGCGGCCTGAGGAATACCGCTAAGCTTTATTCAGCGACCCAGGTAGGACCGCTGGTTATTTATTAGCGGCCCATTGGCGACCGCATTTGGTTAAGTCGGTTCTGTTGAGTACATGATGTTTTGATGATGTCACACCATGAGTCATTAACTAACTGGCTCAAAAATTCATGCCATCTTTTGATGTGTCCAAGTATGAAGCCATTCTACCAAAAAGGTTCATGTGCACCGACCTGAGTTGCAAGTTCTCAAGACGTGTACAGACCTTCTTCACATATGCACCGACCTCAATTCCACTTGTGCACCGACCTTGGCTATTAGCTGCACCGACCTTGGCTGAGCAGAAATCTAAATGTGCATCGACCTTCACTAAGCAGCAACAACGATGTGCACCGACCTTCATGAGCTCTTATATGAAATGTTCACAGACCGTCATGCTTCAAATAGCAACGTGCACCGACCTGCATAAGAGGAAATATGAAGCTTGCACCGACCTTGTTTCAAACATGCACCGACCTCAGATGAGAGCTGTTGAAATATGCACCGACCCTCATATGAGTCAGCTTCAGATGTGCACCGACTTTCATTTGCTTACAACAGAAATATGCACCGACCTTGGTCTGATGTACACCGAGTTGCATGAGAGGAAATGCGAGATGTGCATCGACCTTGTCTGAATATGCACCAACCCTGTCTGGATATGCACCGACTTCTATGTTGAAGACAAGTGTGGACCGACCTTGTCTGGATGTGCACCGATCTTGCTCAAGATGTGCACCGACGTCTATGCAGAAGACAAGGGTGCACCGACCCTGTCTAGATGTGCACTGACCTTCTTAATATGCACAGAGTTGGGTTGTGATATGTACCGACTTCAACTGAAGGAGCTTCAAATGTGGACCAACCCTGCCCAAGGCCAAGCTTTTGATGTGCACCAACCCTGCCAAGGACCAAGCCTCTTATATGTACTGACCTACATCTGGTGGAACAGTAATCTTCACCGACCTCATAAAGAAGAGAACATGTTCGACGAAATGCCTCCGTGAGCGGGCTCCCAAGCCTTTTTTAGCAAACCTGCACAGTTTTCAGAAAAGGATCCAGGGAGCATAAATAGGAACCGCAAGTGTCCAAAAACACATCTTTTGAAGTCTGGAAAGGTCTCCTTTGGTCAGTCAACCATCCTGGTAATCATGGGTTGCTATATTAGTCCTTTTGCTCAGGAGAAAAGCAAGTTACTATTTCATAGAAAACTCTCCAATCCTGGTAACCAGCTTTCTGCCTCCACCCAATCACATGCTCTGCCACTGGGATTGCGTAGGACAAAAGGACATCCTGACTGTCCTACTTGTAGGAAAAGAAGATGCTACAGATCCTCCTTGGGAGGCTCCTCTCACACCTTCTCAGGTCAACCAAAGCAACAAAATGGGAGAAAATTTTCTGCTACCTCCTTGGCCAACTAGAAGCTGTCAAGACAAAAGGTCCTTGAAGACAATGATCATTTATGAAGAGCCAATCATGTTCAACCTGGAACCTTTTTGAAAGGGGTGATTGCGCCTATAAATAGGAAAGGCTCCATGAAAGAAAAGGATGCTGCTGTTGCTGCTACAAGGGTTGTAGCTTGAACCCGTCGGAGTGCAAAAGAAACAAAGGGAGAAAGAAAAGAAAAGAAAAGGGAGATGAGTGCCTGCTAATCCCATATGGAAGAATAGGAGGAAGAGAAGAAAGAAGATCAGCAGTCGTGAAGCCCACCTTGTTTTCCTTCCACCATTCACCTCTACCCTGTCACTCTTAGTGATAGTCTATCCGGAGATGGTGCACCCGCAGCCTTGTTGTTCTTTTGTTTCTATTTCCTTTGTCTTCTTTTCAAGTTCAACTTGTTCTGTGTGGGGCTTGTCCCCATGTGTGGTGAGGACCTAGTCCTCGTGTGTGTGTGTGGGGCTTGTCCTCGTGTCTGCTGTGTTTATAGCGTGTGTGTGTGTGGTTATCCATCGTTTGGCCAAAGAGTGGAAGCCTCTCCTAGCTGGAGGGGGGTGGACATAAGTTTGTCCCGGGACAACCGAACCACCTTAAAACCTTGTGCCATGGTGTGATGCTCTCGTTCCATCTCTTATATCTATATTCACAGGGTTCCTAAGATCTTCATCTTTTCATTTCGCTACGTTACCCTCTGTTTACAGTTAAGTTCTGTGCCACGTTTTGGTTCATGCGTTGTTAGTTTTGAAAAACCGTTAAAAGCATTCATTGTGAACCCGGATCTATTCACCCCCCTCTAGATCCTCTCTTAACCATCCAACAATTGGTATCAGAGCAGGTTCCCAGAGATGTGGTCCAACGACCCAGGGAGATCCGATGGGAGTGTCCCTCGCAGCTATGTAGCTGAGGGCCAGGCCATCAACAAACCGCCGTTTTTCGATGGTACTAATTATCTATACTGGAAGAACCGAATGGAAGTTTTCCTTTGTGCCCAAGATCACCAGATTTGGCGTGTGGTAAGTAAGGGTCCGTTTGTCATACCCGATATAGACGATACCTGGAACCCAGATCAGATCAAAAAATCCACCACCAATTGGTGCGCCATGAATATCATGCAATGCTCTATCCACCCCACAGAATACTCAAGAGTCTCCACTTGCAAATCAACAAAAGAAATGTGAGATAGACTCCAGTTAATCTATGAGGGGACAACTAAGGTAAGGGCCACCAAGGCCAATCTGTTGACCTCTGAATATGAAATGTTTAGAATGAAACCAAAAGAATCTATCTCTGAAATGTATGCAAGATTCGCTCAGTTAACAAACAATATGAAACTTCTAAGCAAAGAATATGCCCAAACTGAACTTATCAGGAAGATGCTCAGATCTCTCACCCACCGTGGCACACCAAGGCCACCGTCATTGAGGATTCAAAGGATCTATCTACACTGACCATTGACGGATTGATAGGTTCACTCATGACGTATGAGCTTAACTTCAAGCGAACTAAGGAAGATATTAAACCTAAGAAGATTGTTGGGCTCAAGGTGTCTGAGAACGCAAGGGATTCAAATGAAGAGGATGAAGATGACTTCCCAGAAACATCACTGATGCACCATGCTATGCTCACTAGACAGCTCAAGAATTTCCTAAGTAGAAGAGGTAGATTCCAGAAGAAGAAGAAGAACCCCCAGGTAAGTAGAAATTCCAACTTCAAATCCACTCAACCTAAGAAGCCTGACACTATGATTTGCTACCAGTGCAAAAAACCAGGACACATGAGAGGAGAATGCCCTGAGTTGAAAAGGCTGTTGACCAAGGGCAAAGGGAAGAAGCCCAAGGCCATGGTCTCAACTTGGAGCGATGTAGAAGAGGAGGATGAAAGCCTCTCTACGGATGAAGATGAAGATGGTTTCTGCCTCATGGGCGACTAGAGTGAGGATCAGGTAAGAAATCCTTTTGAGACCTTTTCCATAGAGGATTGGCAAGATGCATATGCAGATCTTCTTGAAAAATGTGAAATATACAGAAAAGAAAATAAGCATTTGAAGAAGAAACTTAACTCTCTTGCTCAAAATGATCCTGTTAAAGAGGAGCTGGAAACCATAAGAGCTGAGAATGAAGAACTGAAGAAACAAGTTGAAATCACCTCCTCAGATCTGTTAGCCTTAAAAGAAGAGAGTGATGCTCTTCAAGAAGAATTGAGCCAGACTAAACAAAGATGCAAGGTGTGGGAAAAGGAGAATATGCTTAATCTTGAAAAATATGAAGCCGTTAACACTATTAATCTTGTGATGCAAAAGAACTTTGAGAAAATTGAAGAAGAGTTGAAGGGCAAACAATCTACCCTTGAAAAAATGAAACTGGGAAAATCTAATCTAGATTCTATTTTAGGTACCCGGATCAACTTTAGAAAAGAAGGGCTTGGTTTTAATCCTACCAATAAGAAGTCGTTTGAGTTTAAAACTGTTTCCTTCTATCCTAAAAAAGGAAAGGGAAAATTGATTGTTAAAGAACCTGTGGAAGAGACCACCACCCATCATGCTACTCAATCATATCATGGTCACAACCACCATACCAGATTCAACCACGCTAAGCCACACATTCAGCACAAGCCTGCCAAGAGGCGAGATCAATGGTCTGGACAACCAGGCCGAGGCTTCAATACCTTCTAGCGCCGTTCAGGTCGAAGCAACTGGGATATGCCTCGTCACAGACCTGCCTACTATTCTGAAAAGAAAAATCACCACAATAAAGGAAGAAGACTCCATGATCAGCCCAGCATGGGTGTCCTCCATAAGAAACATGGACATTTTGAAAAAGCTAAGAACCAATCTGAGCCTAACTCACACCCCATGAACTTCATGATATTCCCTTGTCATGCGTGCAACCAACTAAGTAACATTAATAACCCACTCTAGTTTAGTCATAGAACAAAAGTTTTCAGGCAAGTTTGGGTTCCAAAGAATTTATTGCACACTTTCAGCTCTGACTATGAACCCAGATGTGCTTGGGTTCCAAGAACCTCTGCCTAATATTTTCTATGCAGGATTGCCTAGCATCCCATCACAACCGCTGGTACTTGGACAATGGCTGCTCACGGCATATGACGGGTGATAGGAAGAAATTTAGCCATTTAATCAAAAAGGAAGGAGGCCAAGTGAAGTTTGGAGGTAAGGATAAAGGCAAGGTAATTGGCACAGGGATCGTGGGTAAGAATCCTTCTAAATCAATTGAAAATGTGATGCTCGTAGAAGGCCTTGAGCACAATCTGCTTAGTATAAGCCAGTTGTGCGACAAAGGGCACAAGGTGATGTTTTATACTAATTAATGTAGAATTCTTGAGAAAGACTCTAAATCCGTACTTTTTACAGGACACAGAGTCAATAATGTTTATATGATAGACCTTGATGCCCCTAGCTTTGAAGGAATGTGCCTAACGGCCAGCCAACTCAGTAATGCAGACCTGTGGCACCGA
Organism: Amorphophallus konjac; assembly: GCA_022559845.1. Lineage (NCBI taxonomy): Eukaryota > Viridiplantae > Streptophyta > Magnoliopsida > Alismatales > Araceae > Amorphophallus > Amorphophallus konjac. Next base: position 460,118,329 of record CM040121.1, on the reverse strand, counting down.
CGGCTGGGACACGTCAGTTATGGCACGCTGCACAAACTATCCAAACATCAAATGGTGAAAGGTTTACCCAAATTGGCTTACTCAAAAGTTGACAAGATTTGTGAAGCCTGTTCCCGAGGTAAGCAAACTAGAAAAACTTTCAAATCAGGAAGTGAGCCCCTATCTCTTACTCCTTTTGAATTCTTGCATATGGACCTATTCGGTCCATCGAGAACTGCTATCCTTAATAGGAAAAAGTATGGATATGTGATTGTTGATGATCACACTCGCTTCACATGGATTTTCTTTCTCACTAAAAAAAATGATGCATTTACTGTGTTTTAGAAATTCTTTATGAAAGTGAAGCAGGAAGGTAAATTCAAAATCTCCACTATCCAGTCTGACAATGGAGGAGAATTCAGAAATTCATCCTTCTTTGAATTATGTGATCAAGAAGGACTAACACACAGATTTTCTTCCCCCAGGACTCCAGAACAAAATGGGATTGTGGAAAGAAGAAATCGCACGATTATGGAGATTGCCCGAACCATGTTGATCGAGAGCCAACTCCCAAGAAAATTCTGGGCTGAAGCAGCAAACACTGCATGCCACATTATCAATAGGGCCATAGTGAGGCCAAAGAGTAAGAAAACCCCTTATGAGATGTTGAAAGGTAAAAAACCCAACTTGGGTATTTCAAAGTATTTGGTGCAAAATGCTATGTGCATAATAATGACAAATCAGATTTAGATAAATTTGAGGCCAAGAGTGACATTGGCATCTTCTTGGGGTATGTCGAAACATCAAGAGCATACAGGGTGTTTAATATTAGGAATCAAACAGTGGAAGAATCTCCACATGTGGTGTTTTCTGAAACATTAACAGATAAACCAGACAGCGTTATGATCAGGGAGGATGCTGACGGAAATTTTCTGGAACACAAGGAAGATCCTATGGTGAACGATCAACCACAACATGCAGAACAAGAGACTGTTCAGCCAACTGAAGTCCCTACACAATCAACCATGCCAGGTGAGCCTTCTACAAACTTCCACACTCTTAAGGACCATCCTGTTCAAAACATCATAGGAAGCATTCATTTTCCCCCTAGGACCCGGTCTTTCCATAATGCTGTCCATAACGAAGATCTCACTACTCTTGTCTCTCAATTTGAGCCCAAATGCATTGAGGAGGCCCTGTTAGATGAGAATTGGGTTAATGCCATGCATGATGAACTCAACCAGTTTGAAAGAAGTCAAGTTTGGTCTTTAGCTCCCAGACCCACCGATCAGCATGCTATTGTGACTAGATGGGTTTTTAAGAACAAGCTCAATGAGGAAGGGGTCATCATTAGAAATAAGGCTAGGTTGGTGGCCAAGGGTTATAATCAGGAAATTGGCATTGACTTTGAAGAATCGTTTGCCCCCGTGGCTAGATTAGAGGCCATCAGAATCCTTCTAACTTTTACATGCTCATTTGGCATTAAATTGTATCAAATGGATGTCAAAAGTGCCTTCTTGAATGGGTTGATAAAGGAAGAAGTGTTTGTAGAACAGCCTCCTGGTTTTGAACTTGCTGATATGCCTAATCATGTTTACAAGTTGAACAAGGCTCTCTATGGCTTAAAGCAAGCTCCACGGGCCTGGTATGATAGACTCAGTGCTCATTTAACTAACAAAGGGTACATCCGAGGTAAGATTGATCAAACCCTCTTCACAAAGGTAATGGATGGCCATATCATCATTGTACATGTTTATGTAGACGACATCATTTTTGGATCAACAAATGTTACCTTGTGCAACCAATTTGCTGAACTCATGACAGAAGAATTCAAAATGAGCCTTATGGGAGAGCTTCGATTTTTTCTTGGATTGCAGGTCTCACAGTCAAAGGAAGGCCTTTTCATAAACCAGTCCAAGTACACGCTGGAGATCCTGAAGAGATTCGGGATGAAGGATACCAAGGCCATATCCACACCCATGGGAATAAATGCATCCTTGGATGCAGATGAGAATGGGCAATCCGTAGATCCTAAAACATACCGAGGTATGATCGGATCCCTTTTATATCTCACTATGTCACGGCCTGATATACAGTTCAGTGTGTGCATGTGTGCTCATTTTCAAGCAAATGCGAAGGAATCTCACCTGATTATAGTTAAGAGAATCTCAAGATACATTGCTAACACACATGACTTAGGACTATGGTATCCCTCATCATGTTATTTTGATTTAATCTCATATACTGATGCGGATTATGCTGGGTGCCAACTTGACCGGAAAAGCACTAGTGGGTACTGCAATTACTTGGGTGGCTACCTGGTCTCTTGGGCTTCCAAGAAGCAGCACTCAGTGGCCTTGTCTACCGCTGAAGCAGAGTATGTAGCGACAGGTAGCTGTGGAACTCAAGTACTATGGATCAAGCATCAGCTCCAGGACTACGGAGTTGACCTTGGCTGTACGCCCATCCTGTGCGACAACACAAGCGCCATCAATTTGGCTAAAAATCCCATCCAGCATTCGCGCTCCAAACATATTGAAGTAAGGCATCATTTTCTTCGAGATGAGGTAAGCAAGAAAAACTTTGAATTCCAGTTTATACAATCTAAAAGACAAGTGGTAGATATTTTTACCAAACCTCTGAGTACTGACAGATTTTCCACCTTGAGAAGAGAACTAGGCTTGTGTCATCCTCCCACTTAGCTATTCTCATCTAAAATAAGTGCATACCACTTACGGGGTCTTTTTAAGTCCATTGTGCATAATTAGCTAGCTGCATCTCATATGTCTACATGTTGCCATGTTCATCATAATTAAGTGTCCATTCGGTATATAAAATGCTGATGTAGGGAAGGGCAGGTTCAATCTGCCTGAAACCACTCACCATGCATAGAGGCCAGTCCTCCACTCGGTATCAAGGGAACCTGCACTCTGCATTCACTCCATTTTGCATGCATGGATTTAGGGGGAGCAAGTTATCTCATGAGAGGTTCTTTCCTAAGATCGATTTATTATCTGGCCGTATTCCGAAGGAATCCCTGCACTTAGCGTTGAGGCTAATTCTTGAATTGAGGGCATAAACTCAACAACCTTTTACCTTTTGAAATCATGAACCTTGTCGAGGGGACCTCCTAGGTCTACTATTCTTGATATGTCTTGTCAAATAGTTTTTGCTCATCTAGTGACCATTTTTATGAGCTCAGTATTGTGGTCAACCATTCTTCACTTTGAGACACTGGTTCAAGGCACTTATTGAAGAGCAATGGATGAGATATGCTGAGTAACTAGGTGCACTCCACCTGAGACGTGAGGTGGCTTACGTAAAAAGGCACTCTCTTGACTAACTCTGCTCTGGTTCCCCAAATTCAAAAAAAAGGAAAACCATCAAGTTAAAAAAAATTATTAAAAAAATATGGGCAGAGCAATAGCCTGTTCCCATTGAGAAATTGTACCACTTCACCTGAGAAGTGCTAGCGGGTCATGCATGATGTGGCAGGCCAACTCTGGCTCCCATGCTGCACGATACTAAACTGCACTAAGTAACTGGGGCAGTTGCGCTGAAACAAACGTGGCTCTTCATGTTCAATGGTGCCAGCTCCACTTGACTGTCCGTTATTTTCAAGTTGTTTACCAGAGGTGCCTACATCCATAGTCTCCTTGTTATAATTTGGTTGACTTCACTACTGACGGCTATTGTTTCTCTCCTGTCCTTCACTCTCTTGAGCTTGACTGAACCGGGAACATTATGATTATTGTTTCCTAAAGATATATCAACCTTAGCAGTCTTTGTGAGGATGCCATGACTTGTTCATTGATTTCCACCGTGCTTACATGTGTTCTTGATTTTAATTCCTCAGTTCCTCCTTTTGACCTCCATGCTAGCCTGCTGGGAGCCCTTTCATTTTGTTGGTCCAGGTTCACCAATCTATGTCTTAGATCTGAACTTCTCCTCTGACTTTTTTTTCTTTCCTGCTCTCATCCTGATCCCCAGTCCTCCATTTTTTGATGGTCTCAAAGGGGGAGAGAGTATGTGAGTCTGCATTCAGGGGGAGAGAGTCTGCATTTAGGGGGAGGGAGTGTGTGAAATTTGCATTAAGGGGGAGTTTTGCCTTCGTTGCATATCTTGTTCACAGCATATCCCTGTTACATAATTTCCTATCTTTAAACTCACTTATCTAATCAGAAAGCACATGACTCATTGTTGCCATCATCAAAAAGGGGAGAATGTTGAGTACATGATGTTTTGATGACGTCACACCATGAGTCATTAACTAACTGGCTCAGAAATTCATGCCATCTTTTGATGTGTCCAGGTATGAAGCCATTCTACCAAAAAGGTTCATGTGCACCGACCTGAGCTGCAAGTTCTCAAGACATGCACTGACCTTCTTCACATATGCACCGACCTCAACTCCACTTGTGCACCGACCTCAATTCCACTTGTGCACCGACCTTGGCTATTAGCTGCACTGACCTTGGCTGAGCAGAAATCTAAATGTGCACCGACCTTCATGAGCTCTTATATGAAATGTGCACCGACCGTCATGCTTCAAATAGCAACGTGCACCGACCTTATCAGAAACGTGCACCGACCTGGATAAGAGGAAATATGAAGCTTGAACCGACCTTGTTTCAAACATGCACCGACCTCAGATGAGAGTTGTTGAAATATGCACCGACCCTCATATGAGTCAGCTTCAGATGTGCACCGACCTTACATGAAACGTGCACCGACCTTCATTTGCTTACAATAGAAATATGCACCAATCTTGGTCTGATGTACACCGAGTTGCATGAGAGAAAATGCGAGATGTGCACCGACCTTGTCTGAATATGCACCAACCCTGTCTGGATGTGCACCGACTTCTATGTTGAAGACAAGTGTGGACCGACCTTGTCTGGATGTGCACCGACGTCTATGTTGAAGACAAGGGTGCACCAACCCTGTCTAGATGTGCACTGACCTTCTTAATATGCACAGACTTGGCCCGTGATATGTACTGACTTCAACTGAAGGAGCTTCAAATGTGCACCAACCCTACCCAAGGCCAAGCTTCTAATGTGCACTGACCTTGCCAAGGACCAAGCCTCTTATATGCACTGACCTACATCTGGTGGAACAGTAATCTGCACCGACCTCATAAAGAAGAGCACCTGTTCGACGAAATGCCTCCGTGAGCGGGCTCCCAAGCCTTTTTTAGCAAACCTGCACAGTTTTCAGAAAAGGATCCAGAGAGCATAAATAGGAACCGCAAGTGTCCAAAAACACATCTTTTGAAGTCTAGAAAGGTCTCCTTTGGTCAGTCAACCATCTTGGTAATCATGGGTTGCTATATTAGTCCTTTTACTCAGTAGAAAAGCATGTTACTATTTCTTAGAAAAGTCTCCAATCCTGGTAACCAGCTTTCTGCTTCCAGCCAATCACATTCTCTGCCAGTGGGATTCCACAGGACAAAAGGACGTCCTGACTGTCCTACCTGTAGGAAAAGAAGATGCTGCATATCCTCGTTGGGAGGCTCCTCTCACACCTTCTAAGGTCAACCAAAGCAACAAAATGGGAGAAAATTTTCTGCGACCTCCTTGGCCAACCAGAAGCTGCCAAGACAAAAGGTCCTTGAAGATAATGATCATCTATGAAGAGCCAATCATGTTCAACCTGGAACCTTTTTGAAAGGGGTGATTGCGCCTATAAATAGGAAAGGCTCCATGAAAGAAAAGGATGCTGTTGTTGCTGCTACAAGGGTTGTAGCTTGAACCCGTCGGAGTGCAAAAGAAAAAAAGGGAGAAAGAAAAGAAAAGAAAAGGGAGATGAGCGCCTGCTAATCCCATATGGAAGAATAGCAGGAATAGAAGAAAGAAGATTAGCAGCCGTGAAGCCCGCCTTGTTTTCCATCCACTATTCACCTCTACCCTGTCACTCTTAGTGATAGTCTATCTGGGGACGGTGCACCTGCAGCCTTGTTCTTTTGTTTATATTTCCTTTGTCTTCTTTTCAAGCTCAACTTATTCTATGTGGGGCTTGTCCCCGTGTGTGGTGAGGACCTCATTCTCGTGTGTCTGTGTGTGGGGCTTGTCCCCGTGTCTGCTGTGTCTACAGCGTATGTCTGTGTGGTTATCCATCTTTTGGCCAAAGAGTGGAAGCCTCTCCTAGCTGGAGGGGGGTGGACGAAGCTTTGTCTTGGGACAACCGAACCACCTTAAAACCTTGTGCCATGGTGTGATGCTCTCGTTCCATCTCTTCTATCTCCATTCACAGGGTTACTAAGATCTTCATCATTTCATTTCGCTGCGTTACCCTCTGTTTACAGTTAAGTTCTGTGTCACGTTTTGGTTCATGCGTTGTTAGTTTTGAAAAATCATTAAAAGCATTCATTGTGAACCCGGATCTATTCACCTCCCCTCTAGATCCTCTCTTAACCATCCAACAGGTTCGTTGGGTAACAGCGCAACAACTGACCACTTTATGGAGTTGGACGGCCCATCTGTGACTGCCACTCATGATTTAATGTCAGTTTGGGCTAGCGGTCTAGCTCCAACCGCTTGGGTGTCCTTGGCAGCCTTAGGGTGACAGCTAGGCTCTGTGAAATTGTTCTTGGTAGACCATTTTGGTTGATTTGATCGGTTGAGTCTGTTTAACTATTTTGGGGTGGACTGAGTGTAAGCGGCTAGGCCATGACTACCAAACTCATTCATGCGGCCATGAGGAGACCGCCTTATGTTAGAAACGGCCTCATGGTGACCGTAATACCCTTAAGCTTTCTGTGGAGTCTTTTAAGTTTAGCTGCCATGTTCTTGACCGCCACACTCAGTGGGATGACCCTATGTAGACCGTCTTTGGCTTTGCACAGTTCTTCAGTGACCGCCAAGTGCCTGTGCTTTGTGTGTGAGGGTAGCGACCCTTCGGCTGACCGCCTGGTTTGCCCAGCGGCCAGGGAGAGATCGTCAACTGCCCAGAGTGTCCCGTTGTGTTGGTTTCCTTTTTGATTAATGTGGTTTTGACTGCTTGGTTAGCCCACTGTTCCGTGGATGTCTTGGATGCCCTATGAGGGCCGTGACTGTGTTATAGGGTGTCTGAGAGGGCCATTATACCGAGCTGTGTTTTGTATTAGTTCGAGGATCATTATCGATTTCTGGTCAACCCGGTGTGATCCAGTGGTTGACATATGACCTCGTGAATATCTCGGTGATTCCGTGAGGATTGAGACATGGTTTTGGATGCCGTGAGGTACTGTGTTACCTCCGTTTACATGCCCATGTGTTTTAAGGGCTTTTTGGTGATCCCTCATGCTCCCGTGATTCGCGTTATACAGATGTATGGATCCTGCTGTCTTGTGCCGTTTCCTTTGTACTTCGTAGTATGTGTCATAGGCATTCCTGTTGACCTTGACCATACTCGGTGATTTAGTCATTGTGTCTAGTAAACCTCCACTAGTCGTAGCCTTATGACACGTTCTGTTCTAGTGTCGGTCCACTTGGGAGTGGTGGATGGGCAGTTTCCGGTATACGGTTTTTAGACTAGTTTCCGTGGACTCCCGTGCTTATTAGTAGCGTCCAACTGGAGGGAGAAAACTAGCTAGAGGCCTTGCTCAAGGCAATGAGCTTGTGTGTGCACACGTGGTTAGGGGCGTTTGGACGGGCGTGACCCTGACTAGTCATTCATTACTGTTGTTCCTTGTACTTGGATCTGTGAGTGTCTCAGTTATCGCCGTTCTAGGCGTGTGGGAGATACTTGTGATGCATTATAAGATGTCAGTGGACGCATCTGGCTGTTCTTCTAGTGAGGAGGTACTTCTCTCACCTGACGCATGACTCTCGTGCTTTGTGCCTTTTTCGGGTGGTCTATTCTTGGCTTCACTCGAAGTCAGTGTAGCGTGCACGATGATCTAGTTGTGAATGTGTTAGTGTTTCTTGACTATGTAGGTCTTTTCTAGGGCTTTTGCCTATCTTGTAGGCTTTAGCTAAGGAGCAAGTGCTTCGTCGATGGATCGGTAACGCCCGACTTTGTGAGATCGGGGTTTGCCTTTCTGTTGCTGTTTAGAGTAGCTTAGAGAGCCGAGGTTCGTTCGACAGCCGTGTTTCTATGCGGTACGGCTTTACTCTTTCTTTTAGCTATTTTTACTCCTGCTTTTACAGCTTTACTATTGTAGTTTAGCACTGCTGTTATTTTTTCTCCTGCTTTACTGTTTAGCGCTGTTGTCTTGCGTGTTACTGTGTTGTTTCCAGTGGGGATCTGCAGGACCCCTACTGAGCCAGTGACACGAGGCTCACCCCTGCTTTTCAGGTGTGGTCGTTCTTCTTCCTCGTGGTTTGTGGCGCTGTTCGTCAGTTCGTTGTTGCCACCGTTGCCAGTGTCGGGCTTCCCCCAACTTGAGAGTACATTCTCTTTCCTATTGGACTGTACTTGTCTTTATTTGGACTAGACTCTGTAATTTAAATTGTTAATTGAAAATATAATTTTATTTCTGCTACTTTAGCAACCCTGATCATTGAAATATTAATTGCTTACTACTTTATCTGGGACTTCAATGTACTCCACACACACCTTTTATCCCTTCGGAGCTTTACCGCTCTTGGGAGGCTTCTTAGAATCCAAGTGGTATCGGATTTACCCGGTATCCGGAGTCTGGGTCGTCACAGACGAACTCCACACTGGGCGAGCCGTGGCCACGGGGGGTGGTCCTAGGGACCTCCTGACGTTCTTCTGGGTTGTCCTTTGAATGACCGAGTGCACCGAGGTGCTGGGATCGGCCCGTGGGGGCATGTCGTTGCTGTGTTGTAGTTGCCGCTTGCAAGGTGTTCGGGAAAATTCTTGACACACCTTGGGTTGTCGAATGGCTCGGGTAGCTGACTGGCGGACCTAAGATTTGGCCCTGGATTGAGGGTGAGAGCTTGTAGAAGTCGAGAGAAGATGTGTCAGGTGTGTGGGTTAGGCCTTTGTGGTGTATGCCGCATTGTAAGGCGGGTTGACAGGGTAGTCTCGGGTTTGCCCGAGAGCGGGAAATAAACGGCTTGTCGCCGCATATCTGAGGGTCGGGGGTGGCCCAGACTTGCTATAGGGTTGCCGTGGGACACGGCCAAGGTGTTTGAGCCGCGGGTTGGCCCACGATTTGCTGTAGAAGGGCTAGAATATATGTGCCCGTGAGGTGTTTGGAAAATTTCTTGTCACACGTGCATGGGACGTATGAGTGTGCTGTGGGCCTCCGAGGCCCGTGGTTGACTGGGGTAGGTCTTCATTTGACTTTTGGAGGCTGGAGAGAGGTGTCTTGGGGTTAGACCCCGGCCTCATTTGCCACGTATCGTAGCTGGCTGTCCGGGCGCCCCCGGGTTGGCCTGGGTGGCTTGATTGAAGGCGGGTATATCCGCGAGCTGGGTGACTGGGGAGGGACCCAATCAATTGTTGGTATTACCGTGAATCACGGCTATCTGGTTGAGACCCTTGGTCGGGCCTGGTGTGGTGTAGAAAGGGCTGGGTAGATAGCGCCCTAAAGGTGTTCGGTGAAATTCACGAGCCCTTTTTTGATGGTATTTTTGGTGGGGTAAATATCTGGGTACAACAAATGCCCCCCATGGGGCATGTGTCGGAGGCGGAGACGAGGGCGGATGGCCCGTGAAATCCTCATTCACCTCCTTATGCATTTTTTTTTTTGCTTTCTTGTATATACTGCCCCCTTGTGCTTACCCCTTTTGTGCAATCGTTTTGCAGCTATGGCGAGATTCGGTAGAGATGACTAGATTCCGAGGCGTGCGGCCCGCGAGGAGGACCACTGGGTGAGGAGGACCAGGCGGCCCCTACCTCCTTTGGGCCCATCTGTGATCACCGTGGCCAACCTCGGCTAGCTTGACCTGGGGCGTTCACTCGTGGCCGAGGGCCCCGTTGGAGAGGGGGAGTGTGGAGCTGGGGTCGTGGAGTTGGCCAGACTCTCTGAGGCCGACGGCATTTACACTTATGACCGTTCTGGAGGCTACCCGATGGAGTTTCCTTTGGATTGGCACCTGTTTGAATTTATGAGGGGCTTCATCCCTAGTGTTATGGAAGACGGAGATCCTTTTGTTGCTGGAGCGCGCCGTCGGCTGGAGCGGGCTATTCTATTGGACATGGACAACCTACGTGGGGTCATTTTTTGTAGTTTTTCGAGCTTTTCTACAGATTTCTAGAGGCAGCGACGATTTCTTAGCGCAGAGTGTTTAGGCTTATTTAGTAGGTTGGATCGGTTCGGGGTCCGTGTTGGAGAGCTGGAGCCCGCTTCCTGGGATCTGCACGGCCATCGCCGAGTCGAGACTGAGGGGATTGTTGTGTGGGAATGGCTGATTTGGAGGGGAGGGGTAAATAGATCTGCTCCTCTTTTTCTAGATACAAACAGATTGCAGTGGAAAAATAGAAGCTAGAGCGAAGGCAAGAACTTAGAACAAGAGATACATGGATAAGGATGAGCATCGAGCCTAAGCAAGCATCTAGCGCAAGGGAAATACACAACCAAACCACTTGGACAAGGATTTTAAGGTGGTTCGGACTCAAACCCGAGTCCTACGTCCACCCCTCACTCAACCAAAGTAAGGCTTCCCTAGTGTCAAAACACTAACAAGCTGTTACACAGCTTAACCGGGGACACGCCCCAAACCATAAAACAGAGAGCACCCTCTGTCTGTCTTCCTGCACACAAATCGGCAGGGACGATTCACCATAGACCAGAGTACCTTCCGTCTGTCTTCCTACACACACCGGTAGGGATGGTTCAAGATTTATTTAAACAAGATCAAACTAAAGAGAAGAAAAATGAAAACTCAGACAAGAAGGGTGATGCTCAATGCTAGATGCAAAAGTCCTTTGTCTGAGATGAAGGGAGCTTGAGTTGCTACGTGGAAGTCTAGTGCTTTTTCGACTATGGCTTTATCTTCGCAAAGCAACGAACAGGATGAAGAGAGCTTCAATTCAGCCTTTGATCTTCTTCTTCTTCTTTACCTGCTTGCTCACACTACGGTTGGCTTCTTCTTTTCTCCAAGGATGCGCTCTCTATAATCACAGCAGCCACCGTAGACTTGTGCCACTTTTCCCCCGCCTTGTGCTCCACCCTGTCTCTATCTTTTATACTTCAGATGCAAGCCTCTTGGTGTAGCACTTTGAATGGATGTGCATGCCTAGAAGAGGAGATTTACCCTCCAGAAATCTGTCCTTCAATTGGTCTAGCAGGGACAAGGAAAAGTGTTTTAGACTCCATCTCTTTTGACAGCCCACAGAAAGTGCTTGACAAAGACCATTCTTGATCTCCAAAATCTGAGCATTTAAAGACCCTCAGAGAAGGATAACTTGTGGTCTGCTTTCCTATTGGCTCTAGTTGACTTTCTGCACACAATACTATTCTAGCACCAAAACCATTGAATGTTAGCAGAAAGGTGGTCCTGACAAGGTCATGTCCCAAGTATGGGTACTCACATAGTTGCCGCCAAAAGTGTGTTTTGGCAGGGTAATGATGACCAGAACAAAAGTCAAACATGGGAGCATCTTCCAGACCTCGAATTTTGTGTATTTGGGCATTTATGGTATATAATATTGCTCTCCAGTTCTTCTAATTGATTTGATAGAAAACTGCTTAAACTCACTTCAGAAGCACTGTTGCGTCGATATAGTTGATGTGTGCACCGACCTGATGATATGTGCACCGACCTTGACCGTGCAGGACCTCTGCATGTGCACAGACTTTCAGCAATGTGCATAGACCTTGTAGTTCACATGTGCACAGACTTTGTAGCGTTGAAGGTAAAACATGCACTGACCTTCACTTGCACATGTGCACAGACCTTAATGTTCAATGATATGAGATGTGCATCGAACTTAATATAAGACTTCAGCATGTGCATCAACCTGTTGTACTTTATACTAAAGTGTGCATCGACCTTAGTTGCAGGTCTTTGGCATGTGCATCGACCTTACTTCTTCAATGCTTAAATGTGCATCGACCTTTGTTCTTGAAGTGCTGATGTGCATTGACCTTAGAGTTGTTGAAGTGCTGATGTGCATCAACCATTGTTCTTGAAGTGCTGATGTGCATCAAGCTTGGTTCACATGTGCACAGACCTTCTGCTATGTGCGTCGACCTTGCCTTTCACATGTGCACGGACCTTCAGCAACGTGCATCGACCTTTGCTTGCAATGGCATGATGTGCATCGACCTTGGTCTTATGCTGGCGAAAGGTACCCCGACCTTGCCTTTCACATGTGCACGGACCTTCAGCAATGTGCATCGACCTTTGCTTACACTGGCATGATGTGCATCGACCTTGTGTCTATGCTCAGTCAGATTTGTCAACTTACCTTTTTCAGCTTCACTGATTTTTCATGACTTGACTTAACCTTTGACCCTTGCTCAGTTGACTTTGACTGAATCTTTCTTGCTCAGTTGACTTTGACTGAATCTTTCTTACTCAGTTGACTTTGACTTAATCTTTGACTCAGAGTGTGTCAAACTGCACGTTCAGCTTCACAAAATGGAAGTCAGACCCATCAATGAGTCATAGTCAGACATCATCAAAATAATAGACTTAAGCATGTTACATACATGCCCAACATTCTCCCCCTTTTTGATGATGACAACTATGAGTCATTATAAGCACTTTTCAAGAGAGATGCAATGAAGTAGACAATGACAGATGCAATCAATGACTCAAAAACTTCTCCCCCTTTGACAACATCAAGAAGGAATAGGAAAGGGTGCAGAGAATAGTGATCAGAGCCAGGTTGGAGTTTGTTAGGGATTTCTAGAAGGATAAAACTTAGCAAAGGTAGAAACTTCACATTCTGATACAAATGACATAATACAGAGAATATTTATGTCTAGAATCTACCATTATGCAGTCCTCAATTGGCATGGTTCAAAGCTAATGATATCAGAATTGGACATGAGAATTCAAAAAGGTCTGCATGAAAGTTTTAATAGAAAGAAACCAGAACCACATGTTTACCCTTTATATAACCGTCCGTCACCTTACTCATTCAGCTTCAATGGCTCCTTTAGGAGTTACACGGACTATTATTGATGGTAAACAAGCATGAAGTTCAAATGGAATTCTTAGGAATTTTTTGCATGATTCTTTAGAGATCTTTTGAGCACAATAGTAATGTTACGAGCAATTAAGTCCATGCATGTCTTGTATCTTGAGGATACACGTTGTTTAGACGCCATTATCCCTAGGTATTTGGTGTGACTGACTGTCATGTCTCAATTTGAACTGAGATTGCATTGTCACCTCGTGACATATCTGTCCTCATTTCCTTGATAAGGAGACATGTTTCTCAGCAACTGTGCTATTGCTCTGCCTGAAAATTTTGGTTTACAGTTTAGTGTAGAGTTAACAGAGGCACCTCATGACACAGCCCCAATTATCTTCTTGGACAGGGGACATAGTTTCTTAGTGAACCAGAGTCATTGCTCTAACAACATATTGCATTTGTGAATTCCAATAGTTCATGATGTTTAAAAATATTACTTAATTTCAGTATCTCAACCAAACTTGCCTTGAGATCAGAATTGGCAGATTTCAGAAAGTATCATTCAGGGCACAACATGTAAGCACTAGTTAAGGTCTATTAAAAGGATAAACACAGATGATTTTAAAAACGCTTATCTCAGACTTCAATGAAGTCATTAACCTTGAACCAATTTTATTGGATGGACAAGCGCAAGGTCACATAATAGGAGATTCTTATAAGGAAGTTCACTCTATTTTATGATCATAGTATCGAGATTGGAAGCAACTGACTTTCAGATTTTTCAGGGAAGGAGTCAAAATAGCCAGAGATAGATGCGGAAGATAAGAAGATAGATAGCAGACACTCCCCCTTAACAAAATATAGACAGTTCTAGAAAATGATGTGGAAATACATGCCAATGGTTGTACACTTATTAAAGTTGACAAAATGAAGACAACATGGATGCAAGACCATCTCAACCCAATTTTCTCCCCTTGACACAATGACCTAATGCAATGTTGTCTCATGGTACTCGACGGAGGTGTGTCCTCACGCATAGTGAGTGCATCCGGGCAAGCATAGGATGCCTTTTTACAAATCACCATTTAATATACCATGGTCAATTATGGAAGATGTAGTAAGCAATGCAGTGCACTATGAGCATGGACTTTTTAGCGGTGGAAATTGTTATACAATGCATGGTAATGCATGAGGACATGTATATACATGAAAAACATATGCATCCAATTTTTAGTGCAACAAAAGCAACATCAGTGAGAGATATCAAGAGAAATTCATTTTTTGTTGACTTGAGACCTGCACAGAGCAAGCTCTCTTCTAAGTGTTGAAAACCTGTCATTACACAAAGGCTTGGTAAAGATGTCAGCAACTTGATTCAATGTATCAACAAAGTGCAACTCAAAAATTTTCTTAAAAATCTCATCTCTAATAAAGTGATGCCTAATTTCAATGTGCTTCCTAGAGTGCTGGATAGGATTTTTGACAAGATTGATTGCACTAGTGTTATCACACAGAATTGGGGCACAGCCAAGATCCACTAAGTAGTCTTGGAGTTGGTGTTTAATCCACAACACTTGAGTGCCACAACTCCCCACAGCAACATATTCTGCCTTTGCGGTTGAGAGGGAAATCGAGTTTTATTTCTTGGAGGCCCAAGAAACTAAACACCCGCCCTGAAAGTGGCAATAGCCACTAGTGCTCTTACGATCTAGCTTACATCCAGCGTAGTCTGCATCTGAATAGGAAACAAGTGAAAGCTCACAGGATGACGGATACCACAATCCTAAGTCTTGAGTCCCGGCAAGATATCTAAGGATACGCTTGACGACAATCAAGTGGGATTCTCTTGGACTAGTTTGAAATCTAGCACATAGGCATACACTAAACTGGATGTCTGGTCTAGATGCAGTTAAATATAGTAGTGAACCAATCATCCCTCTGTAGGTTTTTGCATCCATAAACTTACATTTCTCATCCGCATCTAGTAATGTAGAGGTTGCCATAGGAGTTGCAATTATCTTACATGTTGTCATATCGAACCTTTTCAGCATCTCCTTGATGTATTTAGCTTGATTTATGAAGCACCCATCTATATTTTGACTGATCTGCAAGTCGAGGAAGAATTGAAGTTCACCCATTAAACTCATCTCGAACTCACTAGTCATAAGATTAGCAAATTCCTCACACATTTCAGATTTTGTAGAAACAAACGCAATATCATCAACGTAAATTTGAACAATCAAGATATTTTTACCTTGCTTTTTGGTGATGAGTGTCTGATCTACTTTACCTCTTGTGTATCCTTTCTTAGTGAGAAATGAGCTTAGTTTATCATACCAAGCTCTTGGTGCTTGCTTCAAGCCGTAGAGTGCCCTGTCTAGTTTATAAACATAATCTTCATGATTAGAATTTTAAAAACCAGGGGGCTGCTCTACATATACTTCTTCTTTGATTAAGCCATTCAAGAATGCACTCTTTACATCCATTTGTTACAATTTTATTTTATATGAACATGCAAATGCTAGTAAAATTCTAATGGTTTCGTGTCTAGCTACTGGGGCAAAGGATTCTTCAAAGTCAATTCCAAATTCTTGATTGTAACCCTGAGCCAGTAATCTAGCCTTGTTTCTTATTATCTTTCCATCTTCACTGAGTTTATTCCTAAAGACACATTTGGTGCCTATGACAGATTTTAATGATGGTCTAGGAACAAGATGCCAAACATTATTTCTTTCAAACTGGTTTAATTCATCTTGCATGGAATTTATCCAATTTTCATCTTTCAATGCTTCTTCAATATTTTTTGGTTCAATTTGTGAGACAAGAGCAATCTGATCTAACTCTTCAACAATTCTGAAATGTGACCTGTGATAAGTACAATATGAAGTGATCTAGAAGGGGAGGGGATGAATAGATCACTGTTTTTAAAGAATTAAAAAAAAAAATTCTGCAGAGTATATTGCTAAATGCAAATAACCTTGAGCTCAGGCTAACGAATATGATGCAGTGCAGTTAATAGCTCAAGCAAATAGAAGGCATATCATGATAGTACCACAATCGATCGCACAAGGGCTCAGAGGATTTTAAGGTGGTTCGGTCCTTCAGACCTACATCCACCCCACACTCAAACCGAGTGTGGCTTCACTAAAGGCTGGGCAACACAGCTTGCCAGACAACTGCTGATACACAGCTTCCCAGGAGAACAACCTCTCCTCTTCCTCCTACCCGGAGGGAACCTCTAGCAACCTGCAGTCACTAGAACCCAGAGACTTACGTCTCTCTTCCTCTTTACCAAGAGGGAACCCCACTAGTAGCAACCCTGCTACTAGTGAACCAGAGGTCGAAGACCCCTCTTCCTCCCAACCCGGAGGGAACCTACAAGCAGCTCACCTGCTGCTTGCAAACAGAAGAATGAATCTCCCTTCTCCTGATCTCACAGGAGGACCCCGACCTCAATCCATAGGATCGGAAACACAAACAAGGACAGTAGAAGAAAGATAAGAACAATAAACGGAAAAATACGAACGAAGAAAATCAAATGCCAGAAAATGGAAACAATGTAGCTCAACACAGAGCAATAGACTTCGGATTTGATCCGCAAGTCAGAACAACTCTTCTGATCACTCTTCTGCTCTCTCTCTCTCTTTTTCTTTCTCTGCTATTCTTTCTTCTTTCTTTTCTTCTCCTGGATCGAAGGGCTCTCAATTTTCCTGTTTTTTCTTCTATGCCTCTCTTCTTCGATCACCTTCATCTGAGGACGAAGGATTCTATTTATAGCTGAACAGCAGGTCGATAGGGCACAAAATGCGTGTGCCTCCCACGCTCGATCCAGAATCTTCCTGCCACGTGCCTTTATCAGATTGGTTCCTCTTGTCTCGGATCACGTGCAGCCCTGGAGTGTGGAATGTTCTTCCTCGGACCTGTAATGAGATTAAGTCCTTTAATACGCTGCATGGCCATTAAAACCAAAACTGCATGAGGTATAGTAACAACACGACGTGACTATTACTCGAGATGACACAAGAACGACACGAGATACTCTGTAACAGGTCAGATACACAGAAGAAAATGACACGAGGAGAGGTTATAAGCAAAAGAGACACGAGGTCACGAATGTAAAAACAACACGAGGACAACACGAGCTAACGACAGAGACCGACATGAAGACTAAAGCGAGAAACCAACACGAGGACAGAATATAACAAAACGACTCGAGGTGAAAACAACACGAGGTGAAGTTTGACACGAAGTAAAAAGCAACGACACGAAGTATAGTGGTGACAAACACACACTATATATAGAAAACGACACGAAGCCAGTAAGAACAGCACGAGATGAAAACAAGACGGGCTGATAACGACACGAAGTCGAAACAGTAAATAACACGGGATCAGACTGCACGAGGTAAAACTACACGAAGACTTAAGACGACACGAGGTGGCAATAAGGAGAACGACATGAAAAAAACATGGACTAGCAACCGAAACCGACACGAAGTCAAACAGTACAACACGAGGTGTTGTAACCAAGAAGAAGTGCCAATCAACACGAAGACAGTATGCAGAGAAACGACTCGAAGTGAGATGAGAACATAATGAAACAAAGAAGATGACACGGAGTGCATAAAACCAACACGAAGACGTGGACTATAGTAACCGTCACGAAGTGTGGTTACTAAGTAGGAACGACACGAGGTCTACAGGAAAACTACTCGAAGTTCATCAGAACTTTTAGAGCAGCTTCAGGAACACGACACGAAGTCATGAGAAGAGAAAACAATCACAAAGTGAAACGAACACTTGAACTTAGACTGACTTAGAGACTCAGCGAATGGACTCGAAGACAGGAATACAAAGGATGACATGGAACCAACACAGTAAACAAATACTGCACGAGGTGAAAGACAACACTCAATCAGACGACAACATGGCTAGCTCAACACGAGGTGAAAACGCGAAGCAAGAACTACATGATGTTTGAGGAAAACAGCACGAAGACAGAACATGAGCGAACACACGCAGTGTTACCTCTTAGCAGCTATTTCATATAAGACCATGGATAACTCAAGTGCAAGATATCTGAAAAAAAAATAACAAGAACAATTAACATAGTGTTGCTCATCATCAAAACACTTAGGGAAGACACACAAACCAACAATCTCTCCCTTTTTGATGATGGCAACACTATATTAAATATGAGAGATAAGTTCAAAAGAGATCAATTCAGGATATATGATGCAGACAACTTAAAGCATACTTGCTTCCTTACCACCCCTGAGAAACCTGAACACTCCCCCTGAACACAGCAACAGTTTACCTCAAACTTGATAACTAACTCCCCCTCAACAAACTAACTCCCCCTCAACACTACTCTGAACCCCCGACACAATTCTCTCCCCCTTTGACATCATCAAAACTAGGGGCAAATCTGAAGATACTGAGAAAGGAAAATTGCTGACTATAGAGAGAAAAACAGGACAAAGTAAGGCAGATAAATGGAGACTATTGAGATGTTTAGTCAATTAAGAAAGCCATTAATTTTATGTGAGGATTTTTGAGGATCAGTTAGTCAGACTGTGCAAAAACTGTGAATAAGGATTCGCTCCATACACAGAACCAGATTCTAAGCAAGTGAGGTACAAGATACCAGTTTGATAAAAAAAAGTCTTTACTGAGAGAGTATTATGTAAGACAGTCAGAAGACAAAGACCTGTGGTATTGAGAACAAACAAATCAAAAGCTATACTTCAAGTGAGCAGGATCTTTAAAGATGGTCAAGATCAAAGGTAAGTCTGTCAAGTACACCTTTGACATTAGGGAGACACCTTGTTTAGAGGCAAGAATCCCCAGTTACTCGGTGGCAGGACCACATTACCCCTTCAGATGAGAGGACAGAGATAGTATTCTAGCTGGTGTTGACATTAAGGTGACACCTTTATCTGAGGCCAGACACCCCAGTTACTAACCAGATATGTACCATAGCTCTGTATGATCAAGACAACTACTAAGACCAGATAATTACTGCCATCTCATGACATGGGAAACATTCACTTCATTGATGAAAATCCCAGTTTCTCAATGAGCAGTTAACAAAGTTGATAACAATTTTATGAAATTTGTTTTTATTAACCAGCTCTTAAAACCTTGTTAATGAAGCTTGAGTCCGTTTGAGAACAATACACCAGATCCAAGGTGATACAGACTAAAGCACAAAATACCTCATTTCGGACTCAACATTGACTAAGTAGGTATGCAGTACTGACTAGATCAGAAGACAGTTATCGTGTAGGAAGATAATCTTTGAATTCAGATTTTGATCTCAGTGGGACTAACAGCTGAAATTCCAACAAGAAATTAGATGAACAGTCTTAAAGGATAAAGCATCCAACTCTTTCTTTTATACACCTCATCAACCTGATTCTCTTTTGATGTCAGCAAAATGTCGTTCGGAGTATGTTCAAATTAGGTCAAGGATCAAAACACCTATTATAAATCAGCTCCCCCTGAGACCTTGACCCCAACATAAACTTAACCAAGACAACCCTCAAAATACTTCAAAGAGAACACCATGAAGTTTGGACAGACTATTCAATCAAAACGGAGTGAGTCACCAAACACTCATAATGAAGTTATTTCTTCAGCAACAGATGATGAATATGATAAGCATAATAACACATGACATGGTATTCAGAAATCAATTTTTCAATCATGAAATTCTGTAAATACCTAGTTCTCTGCGCAGAGTGCTAAATTTTTTAGTATCCAGTGGCTTAGTAAAGATATCTGCAATTTGTGAGTTAGTGCCAACATGGATCAACTCAAAAGTCCTCCTAGCTACTTCATCTCGAATAAAATGATGCCTGATTTCAATATGTTTGGTTCGAGAATGAAGTACAGGATTCTTTGCAATATTTATTGCACTAGTATTGTCACAAAAGATAGAAGTACAACCTAGCTCAACCGAGTAGTCCAGAAGCTGGTGTTTTATCCATATAACCTGTGTGCCACAGCTCCCTGCTGCCACATACTCAGCTTCAGCAGTAGAGAGAGCCATAGAGTGTTGCTTCTTGGATCCCCAAGAGACTAAGCACCCTCCTAGAAATTCGCAGTGACCACTAGTGCTCTTCCTGTCCAATTTACATCCTGCATAATCTGCATCAGTGTATGCAATGAGATCTAAACTACATGATGCAGGATACCAGAGACCTAGATCATGGGTGGCAGATAAGTATCTAAAAATTCTCTTTACAGCTGCCAGATGCAATTCAGTAGGCCTAGCCTGGTATCTGGCACACATCCCTACACTAAATTGAATGTCGGGCCTGGATGCAGTTAAGTAGAGGAGTGAACCGATCATACCTCTATATAGTTTAGCATCCACCTCTTTACCTTTTTCGTCTGAATCCAGTGAGGAGCTGGTACCCATGGGTGTTGAGATTGTCTTGAGGTTGGTCATTCCAAACCTTTTCAGCATCTCCAGAGTATACTTGGTTTGATTTATGAAACAACCATCCTCCATTTGTTTGACCTGCAGCCCAAGAAAGTATTTTAGTTCGCCAACTAGACTCATTTCAAATTCTTAGGACATAGACTCAGAAAAATCTTTACATAATTTTGAATTGTTAGATCCGAAAATGATATCATCAACATATACCTGGACTACAATTAACTCCTTTCCGAGACTTTTAGTGAAGAGGGTTTGGTCAACCTTACCTCGAATGTAGCCCTTGCCCACAAGGAACTCAGAAAGTCTCTCATACCAGGCTCGGGGAGCCTGCTTCAATCCATAAAGGGCTTTATTCAACCTAAAAACCATGTTAGGCTGAACAGAGAAATTAAACCCAGGAGGTTGTTCAACATATACCTCTTCCTTCAATAACCCATTTAAGAATGCGCTTTTGACATCCATTTGCTGTAGCCGAATGTTTCTAGAGCATGCAAATGCAAACAGAATTCTTATAGCTTCCATCCTAGCTACTGGTGCATAGGATTCATCAAAATCCACACCAAATTCCTGACTGTAGCCTTGAGCTACAAGTCTTGCTTTGTTTCTAGAGATAGCTCCATTTTCATCAATCTTATTTTTGAAAACCCATTTAGTGCCAATGACATGAGTGTTTTCAGGTCTAGGAACTAGTTTCCATACATTATTTTTTTCAAATTGATTTAATTCCTCACCCATGGAGGATACCCAAGAGTCATGCTTTAAAGCCTCTTCCACAGTCTTGGGTTCTACCTGAGATGTCAAGGCAGCTAAGTCATGTTCTTGGACATTTCTAAAATGAGACCTTGTCCTAGTGGGGTCATGCAAATTACCTATGACATTTTCACTAGGGTGGTCTTTGTGAAAGATTACCTCACCTGAGGGTTCACCTACCTCAGTTGCTTCTTCTTGTTGTAAGTTTTCTGGTTGAGCAGTTTGTTGCATCTCTTCTTCTTCAATTTTCTCCAAGAAATCTCCCTCATCAGATGGCTCCCTGTCATCATTTATCTTTTTGTCAGATAGAACATTCTCATCAAACACTACATGAGGTGTTTCTTCAACAGTTTGCTCATCTTTATTGAAGACTCTGTAAGCCCTAGAGGTTTCTGAATATCCGAGAAAGATTCCAGGAGAGCTTCTTGCTTCAAACTTATCCAAACCATTCTTACCATTATTGTGGATGAAACATTTGGAACCAAAGATTTTAAAGTAAGAAATGTTTGGCAGCTTACCCTTGAGGAGTTCATAAGGAGTTTTCTTATGAGTAGGTCTTACCAAGGCTCGATTTAAAATGTAGCATGCTGTATTTGCAGCTTCTGCCCAAAATCTCCTTGGAAGTCCACTCTCAATCAGCATAGTCCTGGCCATTTCAATTATTGACCTGTTTCTTCTCTCAACAATTCCATTCTGCTCCGGTGTCCTAGGAGAAGAAAATCTGTGAGTCACTCCCTCTCTTGAGCAAAATTCAGAGAATGAAGAGTTTTCAAATTCTCCTCCATGGTCAGACTGAATTGTAATGATATTATGTTCACCTTGCAGTTTGATTTTATTAAAAAGTTCTTCAAAGTGAACAAAAGCATCATTTTTATTTGCTAAACAGAACAACCAAGAAAATCTAGTGAAGTCATCAACTATGACTAGACCATATCTCTTACCTGACAGGCTTTGTATTCGAGTAGGACCAAAGAGATCCATGTGCAAGTGCTGTAGTGGTTTAGATGAGAGACCCTCAGTTCTCAACTTAAAAACTGCACGAGTCTGTTTACCTTGAGCACAAGCATCACAGAGCTTGGACCCTAACATAAATTTTATTTTGGGCAAACCTCTGACTAGGTTATAATTAGACAGTTTATTCAAAGTAGACACACTAGCGTGGCCTAGACGCCTATGCCAGTCAAAAGCAACCTGTTCAGAATTAGCAGACAGACACAAGTTTGTTTCGGAATTATCATCTAGATCAACGATGTACACATTATTTACTCTATGACCTTTGAACATGATGTTATCAGAATTCAGCTCAAAGACAGTGCAAGAGTTGTGGTCAAAGAGTACCTTGTGTCCTTTGTCACAAAGCTGACTTATACTTACCAAGTTGTGCTGAAGTCCTTCTACAAGATACACATCTTCAATGGAGTTAGTAGAGGACTTACCAACCGTACCAATTCCAATTATTCTTCCTCTGTTATTTCCTCCGAATTTGACCAAGCCCCCAAGCTTCATTTTTAGTTTGCTGAATTTGGACCGGTCTCCTGTCATGTGCCTGCTACAGCCGCTGTCAAGATACCACTTGTTATGCTCAGCAGCCAGGCTGACCTGCAAAAATTCAGACAGAGTAATGTGGGACCCAATTCAAATTGGGTCCAAAGCCAGTTTTCAGATTATGCAAAAAGCACTTGGGAACCCATATCTGTTTTACTGTTTTCTTCAGTGGTTTTATGTGGGTTGATTCTTCCCTTTTGGCATTTCTTGGTGGGTGTTGAATGAACTTATTCCCATTTGAACTATGCTGTTTCTGAACACAAACATTGTTGGTTGGCCTCTTAGAGGATACGCGTGTGTGTTGAGCATAATTCAGGTAAGCATTTTTACTCCAATAAAATTTGTGCTGAAACTGGTGAACGTTGCCATGCTCTACTTGATAATTAGCATGATGAGCTTTCTTAACAAAATTCTTCACTCTTTTTGTGACATCAATAGGACTGGTTCTGTGAGAACCTTTGTTCCCCACCTGTTGCACATGAGCAGTTCTTGTTTCAGGGTTTCCCGACTTAGGTTGCTGACCAATGGATTGAATGAATTTGTTGGTCGAAAACTTCATTGTAGAGACAGATTTGGAACTGGATGGTGTTTCCAGTTTCTCTTTGCCTTTGGCGGGGCAGAACGTGGTAGTCTTAAATTCAAAGGGTTTTTTACTAGTAGGATTGTATCCTAATCCCTCCCTATTGAAGTTTACCCTCGACCCCAGAAGGACATTCAGGTTGTTTCTCCCCTCTGTAAACTTCTCAAGCACTTTTTCTTTGTCCTCAATCTCCTTCTTAAATTCATTGCATTGGTCCTGAAGTTCCTGATTAACTTTTCTAACTGCCTCATATTTTTTAGCCATCAGTCTAATCTCTCCTTTACACTCTTCAGCTTTACACTTCAGCTCATGTATTCTAGCTAGACTCTCCTCTCTTTCCATTCTCAACCTCTCAATCTCACCTTTAACCTGGTCTAGCTCAATGACCATCTCCTTGGTTTTCATGCTATCAGTGACAATAGAAGAGTGTTCTTCAGATAAAGAATGAAACTTACGTCTAAGCATTCTGTGCTCCTTGTTTAAACAATTATATTTACTTAACAGGTCGCCATAGGCGTCCTCCCAATCATCCAAAGTAAAATTCTCAAACAGGTTTGTTACCTCTTTCTCATGATCGGCCATGAGGCAGGTCTTCTCTTCATTTTCACTGGACGAAGTGGCTTCTGGGTCCTCCTCCTCATAGCTCCATGTGCACAGCATGGCCTTCTTCTTTTTGTGCACCATCTTCTTCTGGTGTCCTGGAGCCTTAGCTTGTAGCTCTGGACATTCACTTTTCATGTGACCGGGTTTCTGACAATGATAGCAAGTGATCTTCTTAGCAGACCGGTTCTTCTCAAATCCTCGCTCAGGAGACTTCATTGCACCATTAAATTTCTTCCTCCTGTAGAATTTTCCTTTAGTTCTCAGGAACTTTCTGAATTGCCTGGTGAGCATAGCTCGCTCGTCCTTGTCCAGGTCTGAGAATCCATCAGAGCCTTCGCTGCTATCATCACTGCTGCTGCTACTGCTGTTGTTCTTCTTAGCATGTCGTGAGACCTTCAGAGCAACATTCTTTCCCTTTCTGTCATGCCCATCGTTTCCATGTTTGAAATTCATTTCATGGGTCATGAGGGATCCAATCAGCTGGGTCACTGTCATGATGGATAAATTTCTTGATTCCTCTATTACAGTCACCTTGGTTTCCCAGACGGGAGTTAGAGACCTAAGGATCTTCCTGACTATGTCTTCTTGTTGAATATCCTTTCCAAGGCCTTTCAGACTGTTGATGATCACGGATAGTCTGGCATACATTTCTGTGATCGGCTCCTCTGGCTTCATCTTAAATAACTCATATTGAGTTGTAAGTATGTTGATCTTGGTAGCCTTCACCTGAGATGTGCCCTCATGAATTAACTGCAAATCATCCCACATTTCCTTTGCAGTCTTGCACGCTGAGATCCTTGAATACTCTTCCGGGTGGACGGCGCACTGTATGATGTTAATAGCTGTCCAATTCAGTGCGGAGAGTTTGACCTGATCTTCTGTCCACATATCTTCATTTGGTGGAAGGGTGTATGGACCATTTGTGATAACTTTCCATAGCTTGTGGCTTTGGGCCCTGATAAAGACTTCCATCCTGTTCTTCCAGAAGAAGTAATTATTACCATCAAAGAAGGGGGGACGGTTGATAGACTGCCCATCAGCTATGAAACTGCGAGGACCAGTGGATCCGTTTCCCTGGCCGTTGGACCACATTCTGGGAAAAACCTGCTCTGATACCAACTGATAAGTACAATATGAAGTGATCTAGAAGGGGAGGGGATGAATAGATCACTGTTTTTAAAGAATTAAAAAAAAAAATTCTGCAGAGTATATTGCTAAATGCAAATAACCTTGAGCTCAGGCTAACGAATATGATGCAGTGCAGTTAATAGCTCAAGCAAATAGAAGGCATATCATGATAGTACCACAATCGATCGCACAAGGGCTCAGAGGATTTTAAGGTGGTTCGGTCCTTCAGACCTACATCCACCCCACACTCAAATCGAGTGTGGCTTCACTAAAGGCTGGGCAACACAGCTTGCCAGACAACTGCTGATACACAGCTTCCCAGGAGAACAACCTCTCCTCTTCCTCCTACCCGGAGGGAACCTCTAGCGACCTGCAGTCACTAGAACCCAGAGACTTACGTCTCTCCTCCTCTTTACCAAGAGGGAACCCCACTAGTAGCAACCCTGCTACTAGTGAACCAGAGGTCGAAGACCCCTCTTCCTCCCAACCCGGAGGGAACCTACAAGCAGCTCACCTGCTGCTTGCAAACAGGAGAATGAATCTCCCTTCTCCTGATCTCACAGGAGGACCCCGACCTCAATCCAGAGGATCGGAAACACAAACAAGGATAGTAGAAGAAAGATAAGAACAATAAACGGAAAAATACGAACGAAGAAAATCAAATGCCAGAAAATGGAAACAATGTAGCTCAACACAGAGCAATAGACTTCGGATTTGATCCGCAAGTCAGAACAACTCTTCTGATCACTCTTCTGCTCTCTCTCTCTTTTTCTTTCTCTGCTATTCTTTCTTCTTTCTTTTCTTCTCCTGGATCGAAGGGCTCTCAATTTTCCTGTTTTTTCTTCTATGCCTCTCTTCTTCGATCACCTTCATCTGAGGACGAAGGATTCTATTTATAGCTGAACAGCAGGTGGATAGGGCACAAAATGCGTGTGCCTCCCACGCTCGATCCAGAATCTTCCTGCCACGTGCCTTTATCAGATTGGTTCCTCTTGTCTCGGATCACGTGCAGCCCTGGAGTGTGGAATGTTCTTCCTCGGACCTGTAATGAGATTAAGTCCTTTAATATGCTGCATGGCCATTAAAACCAAAACTGCATGAGGTATAGTAACAACATGACGTGACTATTACTCGAGATGACACAAGAACGACACGAGATACTCTGTAACAGGTCAGATACACAGAAGAAAATGACACGAGGAGAGGTTATAAGCAAAAGAGACACGAGGTCACGAATGCAAAAACAACACGAGGACAACACGGGCTAACGACAGAGACCGACATGAAGACTAAAGCGAGAAACCAACACGAGGACAGAATATAACAAAACGACTCGAGGTGAAAACAACACGAGGTGAAGTTTGACACGAAGTAAAAAGCAACGACACGAAGTATAGTGGTGACAAACACACACTATATATAGAAAACGACACGAAGCCAGTAAGAACAGCACGAGATGAAAACAAGACGGGCTGATAACGACACGAAGTCGAAACAGTAAATAACACGGGATCAGACTGCACGAGGTAAAACTACACGAAGACTTAAGACGACACGAGGTGGCAATAAGGAGAACGACATGAAAACAACATGGACTAGCAACCGAAACCGACACGAAGTCAAACAGTACAACACGAGGTGTTGTAACCAAGAAGAAGTGCCAATCAACACGAAGACAGTATGCAGAGAAACGACTCGAAGTGAGATGAGAACAGAATGAAACAAAGAAGATGACACGGAGTGCATAAAACCAACACGAAGACGTGGACTATAGTAAACGTCACGAAGTGTGGTTACTAAGTAGGAACGACACGAGGTCTACAGGAAAACTACTCGAAGTTCATCAGAACTTTTAGAGCAGCTTTAGGAACACGACACGAAGTCATGAGAAGAGAAAACAATCACAAAGTGAAACGAACACTTGAACTTAGACGGACTTAGAGACTCAGCGAATGGACTCGAAGACAGGAATACAAAGGATGACATGGAACCAACACAGTAAACAAATACTGCACGAGGTGAAAGACAACACTCAATCAGACGACAACATGGCTAGCTCGACACGAGGTGAAAACGCGAAGCAAGAACTACATGATGTTTGAGGAAAACAGCACGAAGACAGAACATGAACGAACACACGCAGTGTTACCTCTTAGCAGCTATTTCATATAAGACCATGGATAACTCAAGTGCAAGATATCTGAAAAAAAATAACAAGAACAATTAACATAGTGTTGCTCATCATCAAAACACTTAGGGAAGACACACAAACCAACAACCTGGTTCTAGGTTGGTCATTCAAACTGCCTATGACTTTTTCCAAGGGATGATCTTTAAGAACTCTAATATTGATAGAGTCATTACCTTCACCGGCAGCTTGATCCCTTGTTTTGCTTGATTCTCCCGAGTCATCATTTTCTGTTGACTCTTCTTGTGGAGGGTCATGTTTGTCCTTTGTGGATAGGAACTCCCCTTCGTCGTCATCTTCCCTGCAAGGTTTGTCACTTTTAGCATCATGATTAAGTTCATCAAAAGTGACATGGGGAGATTCTTCCACAACTAGAGTTTTAGTATTGTAAATTCTGAAGGCCCTAGATCTATCTGAATAGCCAAGAAATATACCTTGATCACTTTGGGGCTCAAACTTGTCCAATTCTCTTTTGTCATTATTATGTATGAAGCATTTAGAACTTAACACTTTCATATGAGACAGAGAAGGCTTCTTACCTTTGAGCAGTTCATAAGGAGTCTTTTTGGTGTGAGGCCTTACCATAGATTGGTTAATGATATAGCATGCTGTATTTACCGCCTCAGCCTAAAATCTCCTAGGAAGTTATCTTTCTGCCAGCATGGTTCTAGCCATTTCTATGAGTGTCCGGTTTCTTCTCTCAACTACCCCATTTTGCTCAGGGGTCGTTGGTGATGAAAATCTGTGTGATATGCTTTCAGTCCTGCAAAGATCATAGAAGTCAGCATTGTCGAATTCACCACCATGATCTGATTGAATGTTAAAAACTTTGAACTCATCGTCTTGCTTTATCTTAATGTAGAGTGCCTGAAATTCTTCAAAGGAATCATTTTTGTGCATAAGGAAGAATACCCATGTGAATCTAAAGAAATCATCCACTAAGACATAGCCAAATCTTCTACCACTTAGACTAGAAGTTCTAGTTGGCCCAAACAGGTCCATACGAATTAGCTCAAGTGGTTTGGATGAAAGACTTTCAGATCTATTTTAAAATGATTTTCTTGTTTGTTTCCCTAGGGCACATGCATCACAGATTTTATTATCTTGCTTAAATGAGAGTTCAGGCAGTCCTTTCACCATTGAATGCTTCATGAGTTTATGCAGGACATTGTAGCTAGCATGTCCTAGTCTACGATGCCATAACCATGCAAATTCAAATTTTGATACAACAAGACATAGGTTCATATGTGCAGGATCATCTAGGTCAATCATGTATACATTATTGACTCTCTTACCAGAAAATTTTACAATGTCAGCTTTTGGTTCCAGAATTTTGCATTCGAGAGAGTCAAAGATCACTCTATGGCCTTTATCACATAATTGACTTATACTCAGTAAGTTGTACTCCAAACTTTCAACTAACAAAACATTTTCAATGGAGTTAGAGGGACTCTTACCTACATTGCCTATACCAATGATTTTTCCTTTGTTGTTCCCTCCAAATGTGACATGCCCTGCTTCTTTCTCCACCAAAAGATAAAATTTTGTTCTATCCCCTGTCATATGTCTTGAACAACCACTATTAAGGTACCATCTGTTATGTACGGCTGTAAGACATTCCTGCAAGGCAATTAAGCGAGAATGTTTGGAACCCAACAGAATTTGGGTCCCATCAAACTCTTCAATTCTTCTAAGTAAGATATCGTGGTCTTTGGAATCCATATTTTGTTTTCATTTCTGACTTTCTTGCTTGCTATTGAATTTTTGTTATCATTATTTGTTCTCACATTTTTCTTTTAGTTTTTAGCTTTTGATTTTTGATGGATGTTTGAAAAGGGTTGTGTCTGGTTCCATTGTTTTATTTTTGATTGATAGAAAGTTTGGGGATTCATGAGGAAATGAGTCTGACAGTCTCTATAAGGATACATGTTGAAATATTGCCAACCAACTGACTGCATTGACTTGTAGGGGATCCTGCATTGACTTACCCCTTGATTTTCCCAACTGAGCTCTTTTCCATGATGCCACTGCCTCGACTTGACCCATTGATTGCCTCGAGGCACACCCTGAATTTTGGAGTTGTAATGAGTTCTGTTTGGCTGAAAGGTCAACTCCTTGTAATTGATGTGTCGATGCATGGGTTGCCTTCTGTCATATTACCCTGCCATGGTTCTTGGCTGCATCGACGTAGGTAGTGGGTAAGGTCTACCTGGCTGACCCATTAACCCAGTTCTACTCTTGGTGTGTGTTGGCTTGGATTTTGATTCACTATGCTTTGGCTGGGATGTTCGAGGGGATTTCTTGGGAATTTCAGAGTTTTCCTTCACGGGTTCTCCCACCTTTTCTTTTCCTTTGTTTTGAGCAGGTTTAGAGTTGGAGCTTGAGGCACCTGCTAAGGATACAAAAGTGACAATTTTTAAACCAACTTGTTTCTTATTTGTGGGATTAAATCCCAAGCCTTCCTTATTGAAATTCATTCTAATGCCTAGCAAGGCATTCAAGTTTTCCCTGCCATCTACAAACTTTTCAAGGGATTGTTGTTTGTCATTAAGCTATTTTGTAGTTTTTCAATGTTTTCAAGAAGTTGAGAATTGACTTGTTTGACAGCTTCATATTTTTCATTGCACAGTTTGCTATCATTTTCATAACTTTGCATCTTCATTTTTGTTTCATCAATTTCATTTCTCAAATCTTCATTTTCAACTCTTAAGTCAGCCATTTCTTTTCTACCATCTTCCAAATCTTCAATCAATTTTTTTAGATCTTCAATTTCAGATTCTAGGGAGATAGTTTTATCATTCATATTTTGATCATGCACAGTTGAGTTAATTTTATTTTTCAAGGTTCTCTTTTCCTTCTTATACATTTCATACTTATTCATGAGTTCTATGTAGGCTTCTTCCCAGTCACTAGCAGTGAAGTGCTCGAAGGGAGAATGTACCTCAGAGTCTTCATCCCCCTTGGCCATTAGGCAGAAGTCTTCCTTTTCTTTCTCCATGGAGCTTGTTTCATTGTCATCTTCTTCCTCATCGCTCCACGTGCATACCATGGCTTTGTTCTTCTCATTCCCTTTCCATTGGCCAACTTTCTTCACCCTTTCTGGACGCTCAGTCTTGACATGTCTTGGTTTGTTGCAAGAGTAACAAATAATCTTGTTAGCTTTCTTAAAATTTTCAGAACTCAATCTATAACCTTTCTTTACTTGTGGCTTCCTTTTCATGAAGCCCTTACCTTCTTTTCTTAGAAAACTTCTGAACTTACGTGTGAGCATAGCCACTTGATCCTCATCTTGCTCACTGGTAGAAGTCTCACCTTCCTCGAAGGTAGTTTGGCGGCTAGGTCTAGCCTTTTGAGCCAAAGGCTTCTTCTTGGTCATTTCTATCTCCTTGTTCTTCAAGTTAATCTCATAGGTCATGAGTGACCCTATGAGCTCTTCTACCTCAGTGGTTGATAGATCTGTGGACTCTTCAACAACAGTAGCCTTGGTATGCCATGCCGGGGTTAAGGATCGGAGAATTTTTCTCACTATGTCATGCTCTGTATATTTCTTTCCCAGATCAGTTAGACTATTTGTGAGCGTAGTTAAACGAGCATACATATCTTGAATGGACTCATCGGGCTTCATTCTGAACACTTCATACTCAGAAATTAAAATGTTATCTTTGGTTTCACGCACCTGAGATGTGCCTTCATATATTACCTCTAAGCGATTCCACATCTCCTTGGCTGTCTCACAGGTTGATACTCTTGAAAACTCTACTAGATGAAGAGAGCACTGCATGATGTGCTTGGCACTCCAGTTGACTGTTGATAATCTTATTTGTTCCTTAGTCCAGACGTCCTCATCTACTGGGAGCTCGTAGGGGCCCTTGCTGATAACTCGCCAGAGCTCATAGTCTTGGGAGCGGATGAACACCTGCATACGATTTTTCCAATATGGTTAGTTAGATCCAGTGAAGTAGGGCGGTCTGTTAACAGAATGTCCTTCGGGCATAAGACCCTTGGACGCCATTCCACCATTTCTCTCAAGGTCGTTGGACCCCATCATGAGAGTTTGGCTCTGATACCACGTGTTGTATGGGAATGGTTGATCTAGAGGGGAGGGGTGAATAGATCTGCTCTTCCTTTTTTAGATACAAATAGATTATAGCGGAATAATAGAAGCTAGGGCGAAGGCAAGAACTTAGAACAAGATATGCAAGGATAAGGATGAGCACTGAGCTTAAGCAAGCATCTAGCGCAAGGGAAACACACAACCAAACCACTTGGATAAGGATTTTAAGGTGGTTCGGACTCAAACCCGAGTCCTACGTCCACCCCTCACTCAACCCAAGTGAGGCTTCCCTAGTGTCACAACACTAACAAGCTGTTACACAGCTTAACCGGGGACACGCCCCAAACCACAGAACAGAGAGCACCCTCTGTCTGTCTTCTTGCACACAAACCGACAGGGACAGTTCACCACAGACCAGAGTACCTTCTGTCTGTCTTCCTACACACACCGGTAGGGATGGTTCAAGATTTCTTTAAACAGGATCAAACTAAAGAAAAGAAAAATGAAAACTCAGATAGGAAGGGTGATGCTCAATGCTAGATGCAAAAGTCCTTTGTCTGAGATGAAGGGAGCTTGAGTTGCTGCGTGGAAGTCTGGTGCTTTTTTGACTATGGCTTTATCTTCGCAAAGCAACAAATAGGATGAAGAGAGCTTCAGTTCAGACTTTGATCTTCTTCTTCTTCTTTACCTGCTTGCTCACACTATGGCTGGCTTCTTCTTTTCTCCAAGGATGCGCTCTCTACAATCACATCACCCACCTTAAACTCGTGCCACTTTTCCCTCGCCTTGTGCTCCAACTTATCTCTATCTTTTATACTTCAGACGCAAGCCTCTTGGTGCAGCACTTTGCATGGATGTGCGTGCCTAGAAGAGGAGATTTTCTCTCCAGAAATATATCCTTCAATTGGTCTAGTAGGGACAAGGAAAAGTGTTTTAGACTCCATCTCTTTTGACAGCCCACAGAAAGTGCTTGACAAAGACCATTCTTGATCTCTAAAATCTGAGCATTTAAAGACCCTCAGAGAAGGATAACTTGTGGTCTGCTTTCCTCTTGGCTCTGGTTGACTTTCTGCACACAGTACTATTCTAGGACCAAAACCATTGAATGTTAGCAGAAAGGTGGTCTTGACAAGGTCATGTCCCAGGTATGGGTACTGACATAGCTGCCGCCAAAAGTGGGTTTTGGCAGGGTAATGATGACCAGAATAAAATTCAAACATGGGAGCATCTTCCAGACCTCGAATTCTATGTATTTGGGCATTTACGGTATATAATATTGCTCTCTGGTTCTTCCAATTGATTTGTCAAAAAACTGCTTAAACTGGCTTCAGAAGCACTCTTGCATCGATGTAGTTGATGGGTGCACCGACCTGATGATATGTGCACCGACCTTGACCGTGCAGGACCTCTGCATGTGCACAGACTTTCAGCAACGTGCACAGACCTTATAGTTCACATGTGCACAGACTTTGTAGCATTGAAGGCAAAACATGCACCGACCTTCACTTGCACAAGTGCACAGACCTTAATGTTCAATGATATGAGATGTGCATCGACCTTAATACAAGACTTCAGCATGTGCATCAACCTGTTGTGCTTTATACTGAAGTGTGCATCGTCGACCTTAGTTGCAGGTCTTTGGCATGTGCACCGACCTTACTTCTTCAATGCTTAAATGTGCATTGACCTTTGTTCTTGAAGTGCTGATGTGCATCGACCTTAGTTGTTAAAGTGCTGATGTGCATCAACCATAGTTGTTGAAGTGCTGATGTGCATCAACCATAGTTGTTGAAGTGCTGATGTGCATCGACCTTGGTTCACATGTGCACCGACCTTCTGCTATGTGCACCGACCTTGCCTTTCACATGTGCACATACCTTCAGCAACGTGCATCGACCTTTGCTTGCAATGGCATGATGTGCATCGACCTTGGTCTTGTGCTGGCGAAAGGTGAACCGACCTTGCCTTTCACATGTGCACGGACCTTCAGCAACGTGCATCGACCTTTGCTTGCACTGGCATGATGTGCATCGACCTTGGTCTTGTGTTGGCGAAAGGTGCGCTAACCTTGCCTTTCACATGTGCACGGACCTTCAGCAACGTGCATCGACCTTTGCTTGCACTGGCATGATGTGCATCGACCTTGTGTCTATGCTCAGTCAGATTTGTCAACCTGCCTTTTTCAGCTTCACTGATTTTTTCATGACTTGACTTAACCTTTGACCCTTGCTCAGTTGACTTTGATTGAATCTTTCTTGCACAGTTGACTTTGACTTAATCTTTGACTCAGAGTGTGTCAAACTGCACGTTCAGCTTCACAAAATGCAAGTCAGACCCATCAATGAGTCATAGTCAGACATCATCAAAACAATAGAATTAAGCATGTTACACACATGCCCAACAGGGATGACAGGCCTAGTGCTAGAGCCGTCAGGGCTGCAGTTTGCTGGTGAAGGATATGATGATCATTGTCTACTGGACGGGATCCTTCGACAGATGGTCATGAGCTGGTACGGCCGCTAGGCAGTGATTTCTTCGCACAGATACCATTAGGGAGCGACTGAGTGGCTGATGGGGATCGTGCACCACTACAGACTGCTTCTGGATCGAGTAGGGATCAGATATGCAGTGACAGCGGCGCTATATGGGAACCCCTACTATGCGTGGAACATTGTGGCAACAGCTGAGGGGGGGACCTCATTGGACTTGTGGTCTCTATTCAGGATCTCAAGCTTGCCGATTAGCGACGAGGGATACGAGGAGGTGGTGTTGGACGACCTGCATCGTTGTCACACTGACGGGTTGGGACGATACCAGGTTCCTCACAGTTACTGGTACTTACTGAGGACTTGGAAAGACATAGCTTTGGCAGGGAAAGAGAAGGCTATGCAAACTCCCACGTGTTGGAACCCTGGTTTTGATAATGACAATATATGAGTCATGTGAGATTGAAATGCATAAATCTGCCTGTATTTCACCATTGCATATATGATTAAGTCTGTGCATAGTTGCGTCATTCAGCATACAAGGTCTGTGCACCTTGCATCTATCGCATACGAAGTCCATGCATATGTTGATAAAGTCAGTCCAGCGTTACCTCAAGCATAAAAGAAGTCCGTGCATATTCTGTTCGTATATTGTAAGTCGGTGCGTGTTTTGTCTCTCGTATATTGAAAGTCGGTGCACCTTTTAGTTAAGTCTGTGCATACCACGTTATCTGTCAGATAACATCAGTATATGTCTTATTCGTTGACATTCATAGTCGGTGCATGTTTTCCTTTCACTCATGCTAAGTCGGTGAAGTTCATGTTCATTCCATACTTAAGGTCAGTGCATCTTTTTGTTCCTTGCACATGCAACGTCTGTGCATGATTTGCTTATGACGCTTTGGGTCTGTGCATCCCTGGCACCTTGCACAGACCAAGTCTATACACACTCTTCCTTTACCTTATTAAGTCTGTGCACATTCTGTGCTAGCGAAATCAAAGTCCGTGCATTCGTGCATTTCGTGCAACTAAGTCGATGCAACTCTAGTCTTTGTGCTATGCAAAGTCTATGCAACTTGAGGTTTGGTATATAGGGTCGTTGCATTGTCTGCCTTATGCACACACGGAGTCTGTGCATCTCCTAGCCCTACAACCATAATAAGTCTGTGCATACTTCTTTCTGCACACTGATGGCTTGTGTAGAACCTGCCATTGTATGCATTAAGTCTGTGGATACTAAGTCTACCTATGTGTGCTTTATGGACTATCAAACATCTTCTTAGCAGGTCTGTGCAATATTCATATTTGTATGACTATCATATGCTTCGACATGTTAACAGGTCAACTGCTCAAGATCTTTAACGAGGGCACGTGATCCAAGGCAGACTGTCTCTGACAAAGGACTGCCACGAGGAAAGCTATAGTGCTCAGAATTGGAAAAGTGGCTGAAAGCTTACTGAAATCATTTGGCGGGAATGTTCCCTCCACACACCCAGTGGAGCAGGAAAAAGGAGAGAAAGCAAGCAGATAGAGTGAGATAGCAGTGAAGATAATAGAGAAGAGATAACGAAGAAAAAGAGATCGAAGCAGAAAGAGGAGAGATAGAAGAAGAGCA
Source organism: Amorphophallus konjac (assembly GCA_022559845.1). Classification (NCBI taxonomy): domain Eukaryota; kingdom Viridiplantae; phylum Streptophyta; class Magnoliopsida; order Alismatales; family Araceae; genus Amorphophallus; species Amorphophallus konjac. Next base: position 460,082,971 of record CM040121.1, on the reverse strand, counting down.
GAGCGTGAGAGAAAAAGGAGCAGAAGAAGTGGAATCAAGGAGGAAGAAGATCTGTAGCTTTTGGATCAAATCCAAGCTACATTGCTCCAAGAGCGAGCTATATTTTCCGAGCTTTACTTCCAGCTTTCAGTTGCTGATTTGTATCGTTCTTGTATTTCTTTTCATCTTTGTTCAAGCTATTTGTCAGCGGAGGTTAAGCTGTAATCCTCAGCGGGCAGAGGTGGATTCCTCTGGACATGGTAAGCTGTAATCCTCAACGGTTGCAGAGGAGGATTCCTCTGGACAACAAGCTGTGAAGCTCAGCGGGTTGTAGGGATTCGTCCTCGAAGCTGTAGATCAGCGGCAAGCTATTAGGCAGCAGTGAAGCCACACTCAGTTGAGTGTGGGGTGGACGTAGGTCTGAAGGACCGAACCACCTAAAATCCTTGGTGTTCCTTGTGGTTTGATTGTGTGATTATTCATCATCAGATGCATGGTAGGCACGGCTTCAATGCATACGCCTAGTTGAAGTAACTCTTGCATCAGTTTAGGGAGTCCAGATCAAGTTGTCCTGAATCTAAATTTTAAATTGGTCAAAAAGTTCTAGAGAGGGATTCATTCACCCCCCTCTGAATCCATCGCATCTATCCTAACAATTGGTATCAGAGCGGGTGTCTGCATAGAGGGTCCAACGACCTGCAGATCCGTTCCTAGATTAGGCTTCGGTGCGATCTGATTCGATCTGTGTCTTGGCATTATTTTGATCTATTTTGCATTAAGATCTCTGATCTAATCTGAGTATGGCACTCATGACTGATCCTCCAAGATTCAAAGGATTGGGTTTTTACAGCTGGCTCAATCGATTCAGAGAATGTGTGATGCATGTTAATCCAGATCTTTGGATAATCATTGCACACAGTTCATATGAAGTTCCAAAGGATAAATCCCTATGGAAAACTTCAGATCAGTTGAAATTTTTTGAGAATCAGAAGGCCCTGAACCTAACCAGAAGGGCGATAAACACTGATAAATTCCTGTGTGTATTTGAATGCTGTAGTACCTCTGAGATTATCAACATGATTGCAGCTAGTAGGTGTCAGGACGGAGTGAAATGCTTCATGGCTACAGATGAAGACCATGATCAGATGGAAGATACTTCGTCACAAGTAAATTCTGAAACCGCCAATTTAAGTTTTGAAGATCTGATTGCTTTGAATGAACATTTGATTGATAAATATGATAAAGTCAAGTCTGAAAAGAAAAAGCTTAGAAAAGAAATGATGAATATCAAGATAAATATGAATCACTGGTTAAACAAAAAAAGGAAACTGATGAATATCAAGATAAATTGATTGAAGAAAATAGTAATTGGAAGGAACATAACAAAAACTTGATGGTTCTTAACATTGTCTTATCTAAAAAATAGCTGGTCTTTGAAAAGGGAAAATCTGTTTTGAAAGAAAAGGAAACAAACAATGAAACAAAGTTTCAACAAGAAAATGAATCTTTGAAAAGTCTCAATGATTGTCTGCATCAACAAATTATCTCATGTGAAAATGAAATTGTCACTTTGCAAGCTGAAGTTGAAGATCTAAAAAATTCTCTTTCAAAATTTGTTAAAGGGAAAGATAACTTGAATAAATTACTTGGGTCAAATGTGAATTTTCAGAAAGAAGGCTTAGGTTTTGATCCTGTTAATAAGAAGATTGACATGAAAAGGAACTCCACTATTTTTGTAAAAAGGTCTGAACAGGAAAAACCATGTAGCTCATCTGTCTTCCAATTCACTGCCAAGAAAATAGAAAATCAAACTAAAAATCTGAAAAAGATTCAAAAATAGAAAAAGAGTGTTATTTCAAATAAATTCAAATCTGCTTCTGATTCTTCTATGCAAGTTGCTAATGATCTTCATACACATTCACATTGTCACGCCCCGAGCCTTTATTACATCGGAAGATTAACTCGGGGAGTGCGAATAGCCGGCATGGTAAGCCTCTTGCGAGCAAGAACGATCAGAGCGCGAGACAATCACACACATAAATACAAATGCACAGTATTTAATCAAACTCCAACTTTATTTCATAAATGATCAAAGTATTCTTTTACAACAACATTTTTATCATTCTACTAGACTCAAGAAAATAGGGAAATTACATAGACTCGATCTAAACAATGTAGACTTCCTAAGTCTTCGCTCATTCTTTAATCATTATCGGATCCGCTACCTGAACATTCCGAATCCGAACCCGATTCATTATCATTTCCTGAAAAAGATTGAAAATAGGTAATGAGCACACTTGCCCAGTAGGTATCTTCGCATCAACATGAAGGCACTATTAAAGTAATTAACATTTTAGCTCTAATGAAATAAGGCAAAATCATGCGAATGCGAATATCATGCAATTAAACCAAAGTAACACGAAAATCATGTAAGATAGAGTAAGAGCAGGTATGAACTAGCAAGAATGTAACAAGTATGATCAAGAATATAGTATGGCCTTTCACGAACGATAATGCACTTTCACTTTTCACTTTCATAACCATAAAGGTTACACACGAGAATGTCAATCATGTAGAAATTCACTAGATTTTCACGAGTGCTCATGGATTTCACTTATTTATAAAGAAAGTACTCCCAGCGTAATGCGACACCAGTAGCATCATACCCCATGGTTTATAAAATAGTATGTTTCCGACAATCAGCCGAGGGGACTAGCATGGAGCCCTTGGACATAATCAGCGCCCAAACTGCATCTTCACGTATAAATCAAGCTACTTCCATGAGTATAACAATAAAGTATGAGTTCAATAAACTCATGATAACAATAATCAATGAATGAATACTTCAATTTTAGAATATGAGAGATCAAGAATGAACTAAGACAATGTTATGCTTATGGAAACAAATCGGCAGCATAACGGTACATTTCTTTTACTTCCATTCATTATATTAGGTTTCTTGATCAATATTATAAGTTCTAGACTATCATTAGTCCATCTAGAACCTTTGGAATATCACCCTTGGGTCAAACCTTGGGTTAAGTACTTAAGCAATGTGACGGTCGTTCTCTGGGCCGTTACAATGATCCGAGTCCAGAACAATAAAATAGACTCACAGTAATGTGACGGTCATGCATGGGCCGTTACGTCATCCTGACGGTCCAATGTAAGGCCGTTACATTACGAGAACCAGAAAACAACAAGAGTGCAATCTAGTCAAATGGGTTTTAAGGGTACAACCAACTCGGCGTCCTAGTGGGAATCCCAGGCTCGCGGAGAATTACGGAGGCCTTGAAATAAGATTTCCTAGTCCATTGGAAGGAATATCCAATAGAGAGGTCCTCATGTCCAAGAATATGTTCCTATAGTACATAGTGTGAATTAATGGATAACATACCAGAATATATGCCATGTACTTAAAGAAATGACTCTATAGATAGAGATAGAATGTGTATCGATGTATAAATCATGATAAAAACTCCGTCAATGCATTATTTAAAAATCATGATTTAGAATACAAAACAATAGCACTTTGGCATGAAATTAACATATCCTTAAAATGACATTAAGATACCAAAATCATGCAATACCTATCATGAACGATTGATTAATGCCAAGATCACATTAACAGGTTTAAACTTAGATAACTAGGCTTAATAATAAGTAAAATTGACAAGTCTTATTCTGTCTCGGGTTGACGAAGCATCAGGAATCTGACGGTCTAATGATGGCGCGTCACACACATGCACGTGCAAATGATAAACCTGTCACAACAGTGCATGCTCACAATAATAGAAATGTTTCATGTCACTACTGTGGTAGAAGAGGGCATGTTATGGACGGCTGCATAGTTTTAAAAGGGGATAATTTAGATGCATGCAAACATGTCAATGCAGTTCAAAACAAATATGTGAAAAGGTCTGATAGAGATATCTCCAATGCATGCTTTTATTGTGGCAAAAAGGGTCATTACATGCATAACTGTTATTTAAGGAAATAAGAAGATCAAAATTACAGAAACAGTTATGTAAAGAAGCATGTGAAGAAATCTCAAAATCTGAGAGTCAATTGTTTTAACTGTGAAAAATTTGGACATGTTATATCTGATTGCTGATTTTTGAAAAATAATGAAATATATCTTGCTCACATGAACCATATTGCATTTAGGAGAGCTCAGAATCCTATCTTCATGCATAAACCTCCCATATGCAACAAATGTGGAAGGTTGGGTCACACTATTTTTGACTGCTATTGGAATAACTGGAGAGCACCAATGTTGGGTGCTACTCATCCTGTTGGACCCAAGAATCCTTGGGGTCCAAGATTGTTCAAATAACATTTTGACTACTGGAGTGCTCTTGAAGATAAAATAAAAGTGGGGTTCAATAAATTCAGGGCACAAAGGTTAGTCAAACTCCACCTTTCATTTTTGTTAATTTTGTCTGAATAATACTCTCTATGGAATGCTGCATGATTGTTTAGACAAACTTGATGATTGATGCTATCTTTTAAAGAATAATACATGTTGATGAATGTAATTCATGATAATGAGTAGTTGCATCCATCTGCATGACCTCTTAGTTTATCAAATAGATACGCGTGTACATTGCATTACCAAGTCTGTGCACAGTTAGACATGTCTGCATATTACATCAGTGCATGCTTAGCTAGTATGTTCACAAAGTCGGTGCAAGTATTGTTGCTACACGCATGCATGTCGATGCACATCCACTAGGTATGTGCAGACTTTTCCCATATGCGTAACAAGGTCGGAGCACTTATTAGATGCATGCATATAAACTCGGTGCATCCCTTGCCTTGAGTCAGATGAAGTTGGTGCAGTCTTGTGTGTCATGACAAATATGGGTCTGTGCATGTTCATGTAGAACACATACATATTTGTGTACTTTAAGAAAATCAAATAGTGATTGTTTGATATCTCTGCACGTTCTGAGGGGGAGCTGAACTTATCAGAGATTGAATGCATGTTTGGGTTAATGATGTCTTGCTGCTCAGATAGTCAGTCTTTTATGTTTACTGAGCTGTAAGGTACTACTGTTGTGATATTGACTTTGGAGTCTGCTTGAGTCTGATATAAGATGAGAGGCCAGTTGATTGAGGATTGGGTTTTTGGATACACTAATTTTCCACAAGGCTGAATGTTTGCTGGTTTATAAGAAATGAGTGGCTATCTGAGATGAGTGGCTATCTAAGATATGAGTGGCTATCTGATGTTGGTCTCTAAGGTTGTACTCTTGGATTTATGCTATCTGGCCTTTAGTCCTAACCCTGCTTGTGAGTGGTCTTCACCTACATCACGTTGTTCATGGTCTCCTCTCCTTCTCCACATCTATCTTCAAAGAAGTTCATAGAATGTGTTAGTCAGGGGGAGTAATATCTGATCACTGTCACCTTTACTTATCTTCAATAATTAACTACTGAGATCACCCTGAACTAAGAACAAAATTGCTGATCTTAACTGAGATGTGATTTTCAGTATATGAATATTAAATCTTATCTGAAAAGTTTTCTCAATTAACCTTGAATGATACCTCAATGGTCTTAAAATAGTTCAAATTTGAAATTGCTCTGTAGGGCGTCTAAAATCTGAAAGTCTTTAGTAAAAATCCAATATGATAGGAAATCTAAGGTTTATATGGTCTTTAAGTCATGTCTAAAGAAAATTCTGATAAAGGACCTGTGAATACACCATTAAATAAAAATTAATTATGGCAGAGCAATGGCATATTATTTGAGAAACTGACCATCTGTTTCAAAGAAATTCAGAGGTCAAGTCATGAAAATGAATGCTATCTCTGTTCAAAAATTATGAAACATAAAGGTAAACTGTACTGAGTAACTAGGGCCTCTGGTGTTTGATCAACATGTTTCCTTGAGTAAAAAGCTGCAGTTATACTGAAATGTTCAATCAAAATTTTGCAAAAGATCAATGAAAAATATGGTTGACCCTATGGTTCCTTCAGTAAATTTATACTGATTTAAAGTAAATATAAAAATTGTGTTTTTTCAATCAGTTATTGGCTAATGAAAGGGGCTAGTAAGATTAAGGATCTCTTTGACTGGGTTATTTCCTTAATTAAGCTGTTTCACTTCCATTGATTCATAAGGTTAATGTTTGAAGAATAACATTTTAAGATATAATCTCATATGCCGGAAATCACATTTCTGCGTAGAAAGGCATTTTATTTTAAAGTAAGGGGTAGTTTGGGTATTAACTGTTGAATATTGGTAAAGTTGGTAGTGCTTCTTATATACGTAACCCTACTTGTTTTACCTATCATACCCTCTCCTTTGAAGCCGAAGCGACCTCCCACTCTCGTGTTTTCCTCTCTCAATTTCAGCGAGCAAGCTCGCCTCTCTAACCTTCCCTCTTCTCATCTCATACATTCCTTCTCTACATTTCTTCCTTCTCTCCTCATTATTTCCACCATGTCCTCTCCGTCCACCGTGAGTGAGGGGAAGAAGAAAGTCATGGAAGAGCAACAGCCTACGACTCAGTGCTATGAATGTAGGTCAAAGGAAGCACATGCAAAGGGAGCCACTTTGGAATTGGTTCAGGAGAAGTCAGTAAAAGGGAAGAGGAAGGAAATGGAAGTTCAGCCGGAGGATCCTTCGAGAGAGCAGTTGCCAACAGATATGCCCAGAGAGGTATCTCAACAAAAGAAGGAAAAAGGGAAAGAAAAGATAGAAGGAACTTCCTCCAAGCGGTGCAAGTCGGCTGCTTCAAAAGCTGCTAAGTATGAATCTGAAGAAGAAGCGGTCCCTGCTAAGTCTTCTACACAGGTTGAGGTGATATTGGAAGCAGGAAAGATCATGCTTCCCCGATACGTTGATTTTACCGACCAAACCATGATTTCTGCATTCCCTGAATTATTGGAAATTTTTGAGTTTCAAAAATGGAAGAAATTCTTGAGTAAGCATAGGACATATTATCCTAGACTGGTTGCTGAATTTTACTGCAATCTGAGATGTGACTCTGAAAGGTCTATAGTTCAGTCTGTAGTTAAAGGGGTCAAGATTGATTTAACTAGGCACTCTCTACATAAAATCTTTCAAATTCCAGAAGGAGGGGAAGTAGAAGGTGAATTTGATGTAAACTTGCATAAGGCCTACTCCCTCATTATAGAATTGCCTAGAGACCCCAGAGATCCAAAGAAATAGACTTATCTCACTCAGTTCAATGCATGTAAATTTTCCCCTCTAAGGACATTGTTACATCATATCCTTACAACTATGATAACTCCACAAGTTAAAGGTAGAGGGAGAGTGACCGATTCTCAGAGATTTATTCTTATTTACCTACTCAAGGGTGTCAAGATTTGTCTACCAGCAATAATGATTCAGATAATGAGCAATTTCAAGGAGTCAAAGAGAAATCTACCTTATACAGCTCATCTGACAGTAATCTTCAGAAAAATGAAAATTCCACTAGAAAAGGAATCCTCAAAAGATATTCCCAAAGTAAATATTTATAACTTGGATTTCATTAACAAGTACTTGAGGTTGAAATCATCCAAAGGTAGTAAGGTGAAAGATGCCAAAGAACAAAGTGAACAGCCTCAGGTCAGTCTAGGAAAAGATCAAGAAGAGATAGAAGAACAACACCCAACTCCTTTGAAGAAGAAAAAGAAAATTAAAGTTAATACATCATCAGAGCAGCATCCTCAAGTTCCTCATGAAGAAGTCCCTCTTATGTCAGCTGAAAGAGGTCAATCAACTGCTGAACAACAAGAAGAAATTGCTGCTGAGTCTGCTGAGAAGAATCTCAAGGATCTTCAATTAGAACAAGAAGTACATGAGTTGAATCTAACTGATGCTCAAATAGTACAATAATTGGATCAAACATCAACCAATTATTTGATAAATTTGGAGTACAATCTGAGCAGGAACATCACACAGATCAGAACGAACAAGAGGCAAGTGTGGAAGAGAAAAGAATTGAATTCCTTCAAGAAAAGGAAAGGGAAAAAGAAACTGAATCAGATGAAGAATTATTAGATGAAATGGTGTCACAGATTATGAAAGAACAGGCTGAAAAAATTTATGAAGAAATTGCTGAGTCAGTGGTCAATGAACAGGAGGATAAACCACAGGGAGCTCAAGTATCTACTGAAGAAGTTCCACAGGAACAACCACTAGCTCTAGCTCCAGGGGTAGCTGAGGAAGATACACAAGAATATGTTATGGCTCCTGTTCCTCAGTAGAGAATGTATCCAAGAATGTCCTTTGCTCCAGCTCCTGCATATGGTCCACATTTCGGGGGAGTGACTAGTCTTGGTATACCACCCCCTCCATCTCCTGAACAGCAGCCTGCTTACCACACTGAATTTCTAGACTCTAGTGCCTCTACATTTAGTTCACCTTGAACCAATGCTGAACCTAACATTGCACAAATGCTATCTAATTTGATTGAGATAGTGATGAATCAGAATGAATTGATGAATACACAGTTTCTTTTCACAAACCTTCACCTAAACAGAGTAAATGCCAGAATGCAACATCTGGAAAATATTGTGAAGGCTCAATGGATTCAGTTCATGTCAGACAAAAAAAAATCTGATGCAGCAATTCGAGAGATTTTGGAATCTCTTATGGGAGTAAGCAATAGAGTTGGTGAAATGGTGAGCAAGTTGCAAGATACCCAACTTTCATCATTCAGCAAGCTCGCTCGAATTCTTGACCACCCCTTTGATCTGAAGATATAGTTTGAAAAGATAAAGATTACATTAAACAAAATTGCAGCCAGTCAGCCTGAGATCATTAACAACTTTAAAGTTGTTCAGTCTCAATTGCAGAACCTCTTAGAGAATATTAGACAAACTCTCACAAGACAAGATTCTAACTCATCCCTAGTGGACAGACTGAGGAGCACAGTGCATCACAGAATAGATGAGTTGTCAAACTCCATTAGAGATTTTCACATCTCTGTGATGAACAGACTTTCAGCCCCTGGTTCAAGCTCTACACAATATCCAAGAGACAGGGGGAGTTACAGAGGTTACTGATTTCTTAAAGTTCCCCATTTTTTTTGAAAATGACAAAGGGGGAGAATATTGTGGTGGAGTGTGTAAATGAAAGCTTACATCTTACAATTTTGATGGACAGTTTTCAGTTTTCTGATGTAAAGAAAATGTTGAATGAGATTTTTCACTCAAACACTACCTTGTATTTGCTTACTGTACACAGAAATGTAATTAATACATAGTGCATACTTATGTTGAATGCATGGTTTATTTTGTATGGTATCTTTGTTATGTATGTTAGCAAAAAAATCATACATGACTTATAGTTGTCACCATCAAAAAGGGGGAGATTGTTGGAACCCTTGTTTTGATAATGATAATCTATGAGTCATGTAAAATTGAAATGCATAAATCTGCCTGTATTTCACCATTGCATATATGATTAAGTCTGTGCATAGTTGCGTCATTCAGCATACAAGGTCTGTGCACCTTGCATCTGTCGCATACGAAGTCCATGCATATGTTGATAAAGTCAGTGCAGTGTTACCTCAAGCATAAAAGAAGTCCGTGCATATTCTATTCGTATATTGTAAGTCGGTGCGTGTTCTGTCTCTCGTATATTGAAAGTCGGTGCACCTTTTAGTTAAGTCTGTGCATACCACGTTATCTGTCAGATAACGTCGATATATGTCTTAGTCGTTGACATTCATAGTCGGTGCATGGTTTCCTTTCGTTCATGCTAAGTCAGTGAAGTTCATGTTCATTCCATACTTAAGGTCAGTGCATCTTTTTGTTCCTTGCACATGCAACGTCTGTGCATGATTTGCTTATGACGCTTTGGGTCTGTGCATCCCTGGCACCTTGTACAGAACAAGTCTGTACACAATCTTCCTTTGCCTTATTAAGTCTGTGCACATTCTGTGCTAGCAAAATCCAAGTCCGTGCATTCGTGCATTTCGTGCAACTAAGTCGATGCAACTCTAGTCTTTGTGCTATACAAAGTCTGTGCAACTTGAGGTTTGGCATATAGGGTCGTTGCATTGTCTGCCTTATGCACACACGAAGTCTGTGCATCTCCTAGCCCTATAGCCATAATAAGTCTGTGCATACTTCTTTCTGCACACTGATGGCTTGTGTAGAACCTGCCATTGTATGCATTAAGTCTGTGGATACTAAGTCTGCCTATGTGTGCTTTATGGACTGTCAAATATCTTCTTAGCAGTTCTGTGCAATATTCATATTTGTATGACTATCGTATGCTTCGACATGTTAACAGGTCAACTGCTCGAGATCTTTAACAAGGGCACGTGATCCAAGGTAGGCCGTCTCTAACAAAGGACTACCACGAGGAAAGCTACAGTGCTTAGAATTGGACAAGTGGCTGAAAGCTTACAGAATCATTTGGCGGGAATGTTCCCTCCACACGCCCAGTAGAGCAGGAAAAAGGAGAGAAAGCAAGCAGATAGAGTGAGATAGTAGTGAAGATAAGAGAGAAGAGATAACGAAGAAAAAGAGATCGAAGCAGAAAGAGGAGAGATAAAAGAAGAGCAGAGCGTGAGAGAAAAAGGAGCATAAGAAGTGGAATCAAGGAGGAAGAAGATCTGTAGCTTCTGGATCAAATCCAAGCTACATTGCTCTAAGAGCGCGCTATATTTTCCGAGCTTCACTTCCAGCTTTCAGTTGCTGATTTTTATTGTTCTTGTATTCCTTTTCATCTTTGTTCAAGCTGTTTGTCATTGGAGGTTAAGCTGTAATCCTCAGCGGACAGAGGTGAATTCTTCTAGACAGGTTAACCTGTAATCCTCAGCAGTTGTAGAGGAGGATTCCTCTGGACAGCAAGCTGTGAAGCTCAGCGGGTTGTAGGGATTCATCCCCGAAGCTGTGGATCAGCGGCAAGCTGTTAGGCTGCAGTGAAGCCACACTCAGTTGAGTGTGGGGTGGACGTAGGTCTGAAGGACCGAACCACCTAAAATCCTTGGTGTTAATTATGGTTTGATTGTGTGATTATTCATCGTCATATGCATGGTAGGCACGGCTTCAATGCATACGCCTAGTTGAAGTAACTCTTGCATCAGTTTAGGGAGTCCTGATCAAGTTGTCCTATATCTAAATTTTAAATTGGTCAAAAAATTCTAGAGAGGGATTCATTCACCCCCCTCTGAATCCATCAATCTATCCTAACACCAGGGTGCCTTTGAAGGTGTGGGTCCGTCATTTCTACAACGGGCCCTTTTGCTTCTACCAGGAGTTCGCGCGAGATCAGACCCTGTTGGAGGAGTATACGAAGGTGGAGCTGCGATTTAGGACCTACTCCATGTATATCTATGCACCGCGAGAACCACATGGATTGCCAGATGTGACACACTTGGCTGTGTATCTGGCATATTGGCTGGCGACGTTCATGGTCCCCCATGAAGAGGACAGTCTTCTGAGGGCCGAGCTACTGTGGCCCGCATGTTGGTTGGTGGATGCACGAAGGCTGGCGTTGGCTCCAGCGGCACTTGCCAACATCCGCCAAGGGCTGGGGGTGCTGTCGGTACACCCAGTGCCAAGGGAGCGGGGCTTGCTTCTGTCGACTCACTACCTCAGTGTGTGGGCCGGTTTACTTTTTCCTGGGCTGGTGATGAGGGCGACAATGGTGAACCCGGTGGCCCCTTCGCTGTTCAGCTTCACCGAACAGCCGAATGGAGATGTCATGGCACAGCTGGAGGGAGATAGGAGGGCCATGTCTTACTTGCCTGGCAGGGGTGAGGATGGGATCCCATTTGACGGTGCTTCGAGGGACTTTCGTTTGGTTCTGGTGCCTTCGAGTGATGGGGTGGCCTACGCCCTTCCATATCAGCGAGAGCCGGACGCTTTAGTATACACGAAGTGGGTAATCAGCACCCGGTCGATGGTGTTGGCATTGCACCGGTCTGCTATGAGCGTCCTAGAGCCTTACTACCCGTACCAGTTTACCCGGAACTTTGGGTACAACCAGGCGATCCCGTCGAACCAGGAGTTCCCTTTGGCAAGCCGATTGTACAAGGGTCGGGATAGCCATCTGGTAGCGGCTGCTTGGTGGGACTTCTATTGCTGGGGGAAGCCAAAGCAGTTACCGACACTGGGGTTAGACCGCCGCTAGAGGTTTGACGTCCATTATGCCAGGTGGTGGTTCGAGCACAACCACCTGTATTGCGAAAAGGCTTCGACGATCCAGAAAGCTGAGGAGTGTTAGCTTTTGTGGGAGGATCAGCCTCCCATTTCACTGGATGACGAGTACCTGAGGACTCACTTCTCCCAAATCTGCTGGGATGTGGAGCACCTTGCGCAACAGTGGCCCCGAGGTGGTCGGGCCCCTTTGTCGTCAGTGTGGGGTTACAGTGGGGTTATCAAGCCCTTGAGGTAGGTGTAGGGGAAGCCTACGGGTGCTGGTGCTAGAGCGTCACAATTGAGGATGCCGAGGACTTGGTGGACCCAGTTCCATGCCGACTACGAGTTTGGGAAGAAGGGTTCCCTAGACCGGGTGCTCCCGGTGAGGAGCTTTGCTGACACTGCCATCAGCGATTAGAGGCCCCATATTGCTCATGCGATGGGATCTGCCGGACCGGTGGAGTTTGTCTCTCACATTGAGCGGGCCTACACACTACGAGACATCAGGGAGGTAGTCGCGAAGGCTTCCCGAGTGCTGGGTTATAGCCGGAGCAACAGGTTCCTTTACTGTCGACTCCCTTCGTGGCTTCAGGTAAGCCGCTTTCTTTATTGTAATGTCTCAGTCTTACTTTTAGGTTCGTATGATCGAGATATTGTGTATTGATGTATATATATATATTTTTGATAGGCTCCCCAGCAGGAGAATATCATTCCTCCGCAGAGGCGTCCTCTAGGAGTGGGGACGGGGGCCTTTAGCCTTGGCGAAAGTGACCCGAAGTTGATACCGGAGCAGTGGAGGCTGGCGAGTCCTCCAGGGGACTCAGGGCAATGAGCACATAGAGGCGGAGAAGGCTTTGAGTAAGCGCCATGCCCATCCTTTGACTTTTGATAGTTTAGTCGTTATGGCTGACTAATTTATGTTGCCTGACTGGTTTTCTGGTAGCTCCGTTGGAGCCTGGGGCGGAGGCGGCCTTTTCACCAGCCCCAGAGGCCAATCCTTTGCCAGAGGATGAGGTCGAGTGCGACTTTGACATCGAGGAGGCTCCCCGCATGATGGATGAGACTGGCCCCAACACTGGGACATTCCCTGACTTTGAGTCATGGAAGGCCTCCGAGGAGATCAAGCCAGGTAGGGTCTTCTGGGACTGATAATGCTTTGTTCATGGCTATGATTCCTTCTGGAGGCTGATATTGCCATGTTTTGTGGTTGTTGCGGAGACAACGGAGACGTCAGGGGCTCTCGCCCCTTCTGGGACCGGAGGCGAGGTGCCCCCTTCTACTGGCGGGTAGGAGCCAGTTGATGAGCAGGCTAAAGCCCTGGAAATGGTTTGCGAGCTGGTTAGTGCTGGACCATTGGTAAAGCTCCCCTCTTTCGAGGGCGAGACGACAGTGACGGGTGTTGACACCCGTTTTAAGCCTACAAGTTGAGTTTATTTCTCTTATTCACCCTTTATGATGCTCCAAATTATCCATTGTTTTGGAGTCTTCTTTGACCACATTTTAAGCCATTTCTTGACCATTTTTTGAGCCCATTGAGCTTTGGAGGCTTTTGCTTTTGATTTCCCCACTTTCGGGTCACTTTCGGGCCATTCAGAGCATCGAATGGGCGTTCGGGCGAATCCTGCGCAGCTCTCTGCATGCAGTCTCCTAGCAGACTGCGTTTATGAGAACACGGTCTGCAGGAGACCACATTCATAATTTTTTTATTTATATTTTATTTATTAATTTCGCTGGGGATGCGATCTGCGGGAGACCATGTTCATGAGAACGCGGTCCCCTCCAGACCGTGTTCACCAAATAATTTTTTATTATTTTTATTATATTATTTGAATAATGGTCATGTTGCGGTTTAATTGAAATCGCGCCCATAAGGATGCGATTTCCAACAAACCACGTTCTCAAATCTTCTCTCCCAAGGCTGCGTCGACCCCGTGGGCCTCCTGCGTCGACCCCGAATTGACTTCTTATAGCCGCAGTTCTAGACTAACCGCATTCATGAAGACGTGGTTGATCGACCAACCTCGTTCTCGAACAGAGTCCATAGCACCCGTGGCTCTAATTTCTTCGCCCGAGGACTCTCCGAGAGCCCTATCTTGCACCGATTTTGATGAGGATAGCCCTCCACGTTGATTCTAATCATTCCAAGACTCTTATCCTCACTATTATCTCAAGTTTAATCACATATATCCTCGAAATTAGGTGTTTATCTCGGAATTCTAACCCTAGGGTTTCTGCACTCTATATATAGTTGCCCAGTTCGCAGTGCGCGAAGGGGGGCTTTTCTTCGGTTCGGGGCGAAGCTATGCTGCGATGCCAACTTTTCTCTTCGATCCCAACCTACAGAGGGGAGTATTAGCTTCAATTCCCACGCTCAAGGGCTTTATTCCTCCATCCCTAGTGTTAGTTCTATGCTTTCTCTTTTCTGAAATCATCATAGATTCCTATTTTCTGCACTCTGCTGCACTTTCTCCATATTGCATGCACGTTTCCCGCAGTTATACTACGTGTTATTTCGATATTTTTGTTCTATTCTCATCACAATACACACACCTTTTATTTCCACCCTTCCACAGGGGTTAAAAACCTCCCCCGGTGCGTTCTCCTCCTTTCTTTACACCTATGTTATGCATACGGGATATGATACTACACTTTGATTTCTAATGGGTTTTTCCTCTTGTGTTTGTCTTTGTTTTGCAGAAGAGCAAGTACAATGTGAGGCCCTCTTCTTCTAGCCAGCTGGAAGGCAAGGAGGTCTATTCCACATCGTTTCTCACACCCTTCTTCTGAAGCGCGATCAAGTCTTCATCCTTTTCCAAGGTACACGGCGCCGTTGCTCTCTTTTCTCCATCCCTTTGGCGTTGTCAAACCCTTGGTGGCGATCACGGTCAGTTCATCATCTTCATCGCCCCCTTTGTTCATGCTTTCATGCTTATTGCACATACTTGCTTAGTTTGGGGCGGGGTGGATATAAACATCTACAACTTTATTTTTTTGGCGATCACGGTGGGACAACTTGTGCCCATCACGTTAGTCCAGTTCTTCTGCAACTTTAGTGTGTGTATGTCTCTATTTGGATAGCATTTTCTTGAGTTTTCTACGTTTTTGCATTTCTAGGTTGAGAACGCTGTTCCCAGGCAACCACTTCTATGAGAACGAGGTTCCCAGGCAACCACCTTCTGATTCTGGCAGATTCTGCGCACAGGCCCACAGACGCGTCTCTCCTTGACGATTTAATTCACCTCCTTGGGTCTGATAGCTCTGTTTTTGGTCCCATCCTGTTGTCCTTTATATTATCTCCATTTCCATATATCATTTGCATTCATTGGGTCATGTTTGCATAATTTAATATTGTCTTTATTTTTGAGTTTTCTGCAAGAAATCTGCAGGCAGACCCGGGACAGACTCTCAGGTACATTTTTGGTTGATGATTTAATTTGCTTACCAAGGTCTGATTATGCGTTTTTTACTCCCGTCGTATAGTCCTTTATATTATATTCATTTTTATATATTATTTGCATTCATTTTGTGGTGTTTTCATATTTTAATGTTGTCTTGATTTTTGAGTTTTCTACGCAAAATTTGCATGCAGACTATAAGGTACGATGTTCATTGATGATTTAAATTACTTTCTGGGGTCTGATTGTGCTATTTTTTGGTTCTATCTTTTTCTCCTTTATATTGTCTTCATTTTCATATATCATTTACATCCATATTATGGTGTTTGCATAATTTAATCTTGCCTTCAATTTTCATTTGTATGCTAGATTTCTGCATGCACTCCAGTGCACATAGGGCCATTCATTGCATATCATAGTTGCATTCCTATCCTGTTAAGTGATCCTCTCACCTTCATATTCCTTGGAGTTGACTAGGTGATATTATCTGGGACCTCCGTAAGTCTCTGTGAGCCGTGGATTCCCACACGAACGCCGAGCCGGTTGTACCTTTCCACCCCTTTGGTTCGCATTTTGCATACGTGTGAGGGAGTTAACCTTAGTCAACCCAAAGTTTGGACCCTCTTCCCCTAGGATTCCTATCTTGAGGGAATTATGTTTAATTCAAATCATTAAAAGGTCCATTAAAAATAATAAAAACTTTCACGTCATAATAACTTGGTTGACTTGGGTGAAATTTCTAACATTCATATTATTTGTTGGGCTTATTCAAGCCCGTTTGTGGTGTTGTGTGCTGCATTTTCCATTTATATAGTCATTTTTGGTTAGGTTCATAGTCCGGTCCCATCGTTCTAGGTCACATTTACATTGGTCTTTTTGCATTAGTCTGTCCGTCTCCAAGTCAGGCCCCCGTCATCCCTGAGCCGCTTCTTGATAGTCGCAGTCGTTCTAGAACCGCCTTCTTCCCTCAGGTCCTGCCCTTCTCCTTAGCTGTCACCCTTGCTTCCCTGGCTGTATTCCCTTGATTTTCCTATATTAAGTCTCCATTTGCCCTCATGGAGCACTGTCATCCCTTGTACCCTTCGCCTTCCCAATCTTATTCCTATTCCCGTGTGGAATCTTCATCCCACGTGGGTCCATCTCCTCGTGGTCTCTCTGACTCATCTGAAGAACAAGCAAATCTCATGGCCCATCTATCATGCCTTGTTCGTCAAATGGACCCGACGCAGGCCCAAAGACTCATTGCAAATCATCTTAATAGGCCTTCTTCTCTTAATGGGCCTTCTACTCATCTTAATGGGCCTTCTTCCTTTAACGGGCCTTATTCTCTTAATGGGCCTCTTCCTTCTACCCATGCCGCTGCTGGCCCAGTCAGTCCATATGCCCATGTCCAATCCAGGCCCGCATATCCGTCCACTCTCGGAATGGGTCCTTATTCTTCTCAGGTCGGATCCTTTTATCCGGCCCATTATCATAATCCTGGTCCAAATTTACAACTTCCTGCTCAAGCTGGCCCACTTTCTTCTGATCTCTCCCTACCCATGAGATGATTGCTCAAACCCAATGCCAACTTGATGAACTCCAACGCCGAATCGATCCTAAACCCTCCTTGAGTGTCCCATTCACATTTCAAAATCTCCGGTTTCCACCTCCTTTACAAATTCCTACGTATCATCGTTATGGTGGAGTCGGTGACCCCTTTGTGCACTTGAAGGAGTTCGTTTATGAGTTGGCCTAATTTTGACATGACCAACGCTTGATGACGTATCTATTTGGTCTGTCACTAGAAGGCCCTGCTTAGGATTGGTTCTTTGCATTGCGGCAAGAGTAGATTATAAATTTTCAAGATGTTCAAGATAAGTTTATTCAGCAATATCAGGACCAGGTGGGGCCCAAGTACTCCATTGTGGATCTGGCTCATGAGAAGATGAAGCCTGACGAGGAATTCTCCGCCTTTGCCGACCGTTGGCATCGCCTCGCCGTGCAAGTCCAGGGGCATATTCCGGAGGGAGAGCAGATCAAGATGCTTATTTCTAACGCGGCACCAGAGTACTGCTTCGTCTTAGCCTTGAATGACATTACCTCCTGGCAACAATTGTATAGCCTAGCCCGCTTCGTGCGTCAACAACTCTACGATTCCCTTGACTCCGAGTCCTCTCCACCCTCCACGTCCGCATACACTCCGCCACCCAGGTATACCCCTCATGTGCCCTCCACGAGTCAGCCTTCCACCACGTATTCCTTTGTGATGCGGGACAGACCAGCGAACCTAGAACTCTAGCTCGCAACTCATCCCTAAGCGAGGGAAACGCGAGATCGTGCGCGGTTGTGGAACTGGCAGTGAGTCTCGGGTATTTGGCTTTCTCTCATGCCCAGATCGGGTCACGGGACGGGTCTCGCTCTCTCTCGCAGCGGTGATGAAAGTAAAGCGAGCTAAGGTCCTAACATGCTCTCTAGCAGTGGCATATATAAATAAATACGAGTAAAGTAAATGCCGAGTAAGGGAGCGGACACGATACCTCCACGCGCCGGGCATGGGGAAGACGACCCCGGCCAAGTACTCTAACTCCCGGTACAATAATTACCAAATAATTACAGAAGTGGATTTCTACTGCCCACTCCACGCAGGGAGGTACAATGTGGGCCCGGGAGGACCGATCTTGGGTTGACGGGTAGCAATTTGGACACTTCGTCTGCGCGGCTCGGATGACGCGTGCTACGGGTTGTGGGGCCCACGTACTGCTCGGACCTCCGAATTGGGCGGGATGCATCCCGCTGTGAAGAGTACTGCTGGAGGGGCGATCCCTAGGAGAGGGAAGCACTGGATCGCCTTGTGTAAGGCGAGGCGGCTCCGATCGTCAAGGTGGAGCTTGCTGTCCACGGATCTGAACTGCTGTTTCAGACCTGCGCGATCCGGCGACAGAAATTGCTGCGACCAGCTTCGATCTCGGAATGTCACGAAACTAGTGCCGTTGGAAAGCTAACTTGAAGTACTTCGACCCTTTGTGGTTACAGAATGTTTGTTGGGGCCGTATTGACCATGGTGGAATTTTGAACAGGACTGCTCTCTGTCTTAGATCTGGCAGGGCAGAATTGGATTTGCTTGAGAATGGGCGTTGACTGCGGCTCAAACTTCGGATATGGGAGTTGGGCTTTTCATGAAAGTTGGATAGGGGGAAGTAAGGAAGATGGAGATATTTGTTTTGTAATTTATGGTGGAGGTTTGGTTGGGGAAACGAAATTTTTAACACTCGGTGGTCGGATCTGGACTACAGGGGGCAACATAGATTTGGGAAAAGACAGAGATTTTTTAGAAAGTGTAAACGAGATCTAAAAATCTCAAACAAATTCGTGGAAGGGGGATTAGGTGGACAGAACCCCCAATTAAATTGGCAACTCAATCAGACAAGGGGAAGGGGGTCGTAATATGGAAGAACAGAGCTAATGTTACACAGATCTGCACAGGGGCAGACAGTAAAGACTTGGAAAAACGTGGGTGGAACAGAGGGCAAACGATGAATTTCAAATGGGAAAATTTTTTTGGGAGAGGGTATTTACGTGGGGAACCTACCCTCAATATTTGGGCTCCAGTAAATCCGTAGATTGGGAGCTAAAATTTGGACAAGGGAGCTCTATCCTGATTTGGACAGAACTCCGGCGATGGCGGTGGCGGCGCGATCGCGGCATGAACGGAAGGCGGCGGCGGAGCTTCACACCTCGAGAAGATAGAACACTTGGAATCTACCAAGTATAATAGGGAATCCACCCTAGAAGCACATCAAATCCATGCTGCAAGGAGAGGGGAGAGAGAGGGCACCCTTGGGCTTGTGTAATTTTGCAAAATTTCTTCTCATTAATTCTAGTAAAATGGGAAATATATGGTATTTATATGAAATACAAAATGACCCTAACTAACCTCAGATCTAGGATTAGGGAGGGGTATTCAAGGGATAACACATTAATCCCCATGTGATCAAAAAAGGTACATTAAACTATGCTTAGTGGAGGGGGGCGCCCCCTTGACCATTTGGCTTCCAACTTGGACTTTTTAATCCAATTGTCCCCTTGAATGGTCAAGCCCTTCTAGAAGCCACCTAGGACATTTGACCAGCCCCACACGGACCCAAAGATGCCACTTGGACCAATGAGGAAGGGGTGGAGGGTCCTACAGGGCCTATATGGCCTTTTGTAAAGAAACCCACTAAAACCTAAAGACTCACATTTTGGCTAATAAAGCCTTACAATTGCAAACATATTTTTCCAAGGATATAAATACAAATAAAAGGACACAAATACAAACTAAAAAGTTAGTGCCTGGTGTTGATTCCCATCAATTCTCCCCGGGTGGGAAGAACTTGACCCCGTCGAGTAAGGGGTGCGGCTGCTCGTGTGATTCCGACGAATCCATCATTGACCAAGAAGTGCGGAGTACGCTCCACTCCAAGTATTCGATACTTGCTCATCCCGTATAGATTTGATATGCTCACGCTGTTGGGAAATGAGGCTAGAGGTGGACACTCCGGGGTGGGGTCACTCTCAAAAGAGGGAGGCAGCTCAAAGACTCACTAGGAATCACCGCTGGGTCCCTATATGTGACTAGATCCGAGATAAAGAATGGTCGAGCCGATCCCAAATGCCGACAAGTCTACAATGTACGCATTGGATCCGACTTGCCTCACACTCGAAAGGGACTAACAACGCGAGCGTACAAAAGATCGACTCGACTTGATGCATGCAGACTCACTATGCACTCGACAAGAAAGAAAAACACGGACTCACACATGACCATAAACAAACCTATGATTAGTCCGACCCAAACATATGCAAGGTGGGCCAGGACACCCGAATGTGTGCCATGCATACACTAGATGCAACCAAGTATCGGTAGGATCATGGGTTCCTCGACATCCCAAAATGCACCACTCGTGCACGGATGGCCCTTTGGATTTGGGAGGTTTGGGGGGGCCAGGAGGGTTGAATGCATCTTCTACATCATTCCTATATGTGGGTATCTCGCGCCAATGAACGGGCTCCTGACTTAGTGTAGGTGGACCGACCCGTGGGGAAGGGGTATGGTAGGAGACTTCCCTAAAGAGGTGGAATGGAGGTTGTGGGCCAAGAGGTCCACTAAGAAAGGGATCGAAGGGATCAAAGAATGTGTGATCCCTCGATATGGATTCCCTCATCTCAAGGTCCCATGTGTGGAATTCTAGAAGGTGTTGATGGTCACCTTCATCCATGAAGGGAGATGGGACAGTGGGCTCATATAGAAAGTACGGTTCCTCCCTTGGGATAAAAGGAATGAAATCAGGCTCGGCCAGTAGGGGAAGGAACAAAAGAACCTCCGTGGTGACATTGCCCACGATGTACACGGAGGTAATGGACCCTAAGGCGGGGTGGGTGAAGCTACGACTTGTGGGTTGGTCGAAGCCTCGGGCCAACATAAACGTCAACTTCATTTGTGAGTCTAATCCCATAATAAGGTCATCCAATGTATCGCCATGGTGACTAGACCAGAATGTTGTGTGATAGGAGTTGACGGGTACTATTGGTAGTGTAGGGTCCATAGGTGGATAGCAAGGTGGGGGTAGTGCCCCAGAATTTTTATAAATTATTTCTGATATAATTAAGAATTTTCTGGAATTATTAAGGGTCTAAATGAATTAATTAATAAATATTGGGTTAAATAAATCATTATTAAGGCCCAAATATGGTAAACAATTAATCCAGCCTTAATAAATAAAGCCCAATAGATTCAAAGACCAAGCACATTAAATTTGGCCCATATTCTAGAAGGTTATTTAGCCTATTCACAAATTTTAAGGGTAAATACTATTTTTATAGATAATTATATAGATAAAATGAATAAAAGAGTTTTTTTGAAACTCTGCACACGTTGGATGTAACGATCTATCGGGCGACCGCTACAGTGGTGTAACGCACCTAGACACGACCATCACACCCTGCTGATTCCGTAAGTTGAAGAACTTGCAAAAAGATTGGAACTTTGGGGATCCTATCTGCAAGAGACCTAATTAGGAGAACATGTAAGGTTACTAGGGACTCTTAGGGATCATGTTTTGGCCAACTAAGGACTCTAGAATCGATCTAATCCTCAAACCCTAGCCAAATCTCTATAAATAGGACCAGTTCTGAACTGAGCGACCCTTACTTTTGACTCGTGAAGAAACAAGGTAAGGAGATAGAATCTTGGGTAAGTTCTTTAGAATATTTTGTTCCTAATACTTTATACTAACTACCCTCAAAATTTCATGTTAGGAGATCAAGTAACTAAGGAGATAAGGGCTTCTAAAGTCGCTGATTCGGTCATAGCAACCCAGGATTCAGAGCAAAGGACCGTTGAAGATCAGGAAAATAGAGAGCCTAAACGAGGTAATTAGAGTTAGATGCTTTAGAACTTTTTGTTCCCCTTAGTATCATCTTCCTAACCTCCAAATTTCACATCCTTAGGTCAAGAGGTTGAGGAGTTAGAGTGATGTGAAGTTGCTGAAAAACTATAGGAAGAAGGGAACTAGGGCGTGCCTTGAAGACCCAAATTAGAAGTTTAAAGCTCAATTAAGAGGTAGGTCATCTCATGAACGGAAAAAATAACATGTTAGGGATAAAAGCCCTCTGATTTTGATTGATTACATGCATTATAGATTATGAATTTCATGTTTTAGTAAGTTCATGCATACATGCATACCTTTAGCCTAACCAAAGATAAAAGATATCATCTTGATCATTAACTGCGACCTATGCATATATATGGCCTTTACTTTGTTTATCATGGCTAGACTAGTTTTTGTTTATCATGGCTAGTGATTATGATTCTTCATGCATGGACATAGTTCCTTATCTTTATCCCCAGTAGAATCTCTGACGGATTAGGGGAGGACCGTCACATGACTGTAACGGCCTTACGATAAGCCGTCACACTCTCTGTGGTGTTTAAATTGTTCTATTGTCTCTGACGCACCATAGAAAGAGCGTTACAATACTGTAACGGCCCCTCGACAAACCGTCACACGGATTGTAACACACCTAGGCTAGACCGTTAGAACACTATTTTCTGTCAACTCGAGACGGAATGGAAATTAGTCAAGTCTACTTATAAATAAGCCTAGTTATCTAAGTTTTGACCTGATATCATGACTTTGAGTTTTATTATTGCTTCATGATAAGAATTGCATGATTACAAGCAATTTAAGTTATTTTGAGTTATGTAAATTTCATTGGCTAAACTCTAATAGTTTGTATTTAAATTATGATTTCAAATGATGTATTGACGGAGTTTTGTCATGGTTTCACATCGTTTCACAATCTTTTCTATCTATAGAGTTATTTTCTTTAAGTACATGGCATATATTTCGGTATATGGCCATTAGTTCACACTTTACACTATAGGAACATTATCTTGAACATGAGGACCTCTCTATTGGATATTCCTTCCAATGGACTAGGAAATCTTGTTTCAAGGCCTCCGTAATTCTCTGCGAGTCTGGGATTCCCACTAGGATGCCGAGTTAGTTGTACCATAAAAGCCCAATCATTAGAAAACACTATCGATGGGTTCTGGTTTTCGGAGATGTAACGGATCAATGTTGGACCGTCAAGCTCCTCTAACGGCCCAATAAATGACCGTCACATGTACTGAGTCCATCTTTATTGCTTCCGGATTTAGATCATTGTAACGGCCCAACAGTGGAGCGTCACATGAATGTAACGGCCTAGTATTGGACCGTCATAGTTCTTGAGTACATTAACCCGAGGTTTGATCAAAGGGTTGATATTCTAAAGTTTCTAGATGGATTATTGATGGTCTAGGACTTGTCATATTGTCCAAAGAACTTAATTTAAATTATGAAAGTTAAGGAATGTACTATTATGCTGTCGAATTGTTTCCATAAGCATAAACTTGTCTTAAATCATTCTTGATCTCTCACATTCTTAATTGAAGCATTCGTTCTTTGATAATTGTTGTCATGAGCTTATTGATTGAATTTGTTAAATTACTGACCACGCTTTATTGTTACACTCATTGAAGTAGCTTGATTTATACGTGAAGATGCAGTTCGGGCGTTGATTGTGTCCAAGGGCTCTATGCTAGTCCCCTCGGTTGATTGCCGGAAACATACTATTATAAATCATGGGGTATGATGTTACTGGCGTCACATTGCGCTGGGAGTACTTTCTTTATAAATAAGTGAAATCCAGGAGCACTCGTGAAAATCTAGTGAATTGTTACACGATTGACATTCTAGTGCGTAACCTTTATGGTTATGAAAGTGAAAAGTGAAAGTGCATTCTCGTTCCATTATTGTTCATGAAATGCCATATCATGTTCTAGTTACATTCTTGCTAGTTCATACTTGCTCTCATTCTATCTTAACGATCATCTTTGTTACTTTGGTTATTCGCATGATTTTGCCTAAATTATTTAGAGCTAAAATGTTAATTACTTAAACATTGCTAATCATGTTGATGCGAAGATACCTACTGGGCAAGTGTGCTCATTACCTATTTTCAATCCTTTTCAGGAGATGGAAGTGAGTCAGGATCGGATTCAGAATATTCAAGTAGCGGATCCGAGAGTGAATGATGAATGAGTGAAGACTTAGGGAGTCTATATTGTTTAGATTGAGTCTATGTAATTTTCTTATTCTTTGAGTCAAGTATGATGAAGATAGTTGAACTAGTAATTGTACTTGAATATTTGATTATTAATGAAATGAGTTGGAGTTTGAATTAATCATTGTGCAATTGCATTATGTGTGATTGTATCGCGCTCTGATCATTCTTGCTTGCAAGAGGTTTACCATGCCGACTATTCACGTTCATCGAGCTAGTCTTCCGCTATCATAAAGGCTCAGGGCATGACAGGTAGGGACCAAGCCTATCCTAAGCCAGCTAAGAAGTGGCTCGTCTATGTATAGCTTCCCCGTTAGAGGTACGGGTAGCTCTGGCTGAGGTGGGTGAGGCCGTGGGGTAGGCTGTCCGACCGGCTCGGGAATCGGCCGAGAGGTAGATGCTTGCCGAAGGGAGGCATCTGCTCGTCGAAGGGCGGCATCAAACCTTGTCTCGAAAGGCTCGACCTCGAGAGTGACCTGATAGGAGTGCCCCAAGGTTTTAACGTGGCAGCAAAATAATTCAAATTGGAATTGAAGTAGCAAACCTTTCCAGAATTGAGATCCGGCGTCGATCCTCTCCTTCCCGACTCCACATCTTGTCCGATACACTTCGAAGTCCCTAATGTACTCGGACACGGACTGATTGCCTTGGTCGGGCCTGATGTATGGGTTGGCCATAGTTGCAAAGAGACTAATGCATGCACCTAGACACTCTACATGGCAATGTTAGAATGCAGACTCGACTACAAACCTCGACTTAACCAATTTTTCGGTACGTGGTGGAGTTACAGGATCCGAAGATCCTCTCTCACAAATGTGTGACCTTCCCGATAGGCGTAACCTAACGTTCGAGGAACACCATTTGATATACCGGGTATTGTATGCAATGAAACCTTAGACCGACTTAAACTCAACTTAGACTTAAATGACTCTTTTTTTATTTTTAAACAAAGACTACCCTAGACTCGACTCGCTCTGATACCAAACTGATGTGGGACGGACCAGCGAACCTGGGACTCTAGCTCGCAACTCGTCCCTAAGCGAGGGAAACGCGGGATCGTGCACAGTTGAGGAACCGGCAGTGAGTCTCGGGTATTCGGCTCTCTCTCGTGCCCGGATCGGGTCACGTGATGGGTCTCGCTCTCTCTCGCAGCGGTGATGAAAGTAAAGCGAGCTAAGGTCCTAACATGCTCTCTAGCAGCGGCATATACAAATAAATACGAGTAAAGCAAATGTCGAGTAAGGGAGCGGACACGATACCTCCACGCACCGGGCGTGGGGAAGACGACCCCGACCAAGCACGGTAACTCCTGGTATAATAATTTCCAAATAATTACAGAAGTGGATTTCTACTGCCCACTCCACACAGGGAGGTAAAGGGCTACAATGTGCGCCTGGGAGGACCGATCTTGGGTTGACGGGCAGCAATTTGGACACTCCTTTGGCGCGGTTCAGATGACGCGTGCTGCGGGTTGTGGGGCCCACGTACTGCTCGGACCTCCGAACTGGGCGGGATGTGTCCCGCTGTGAAGAGTACTGCTGGAGGGGCGATCCCTAGGAGAGGGACACCTTGGATCGCCTTGTGGAAGGCGAGGCGGCTCTGATCGTCAAGGTGGAGCTTGCTGTCCACGGATCTGAGCTGCTATTTCTGACCTACGCGATCCGGTGACAAAAATTGCTGCGACCAGCTCCGATCTTGGAACGCCACGAAACTAGTTCCGTTGGAAAGCTAACTTGAAGTACTTCGACCCTCTATGGTTACAAAATTTAATTTTGTTGGGGCTGTATTTTCCATGGTGGAATTTTGAACAGGACTGCTCTCTGTCTCAGATCTAGGCGGGCAGAATTGGATCTGCCTGAGAATGGGCGTTGACTGCGGCTCAAACTTTGGATCTAGGAGTTGGGCTCTTCATGAAAGTTGGAGAGGGGGAAGTAAAGAAAACAGAGATATTTTTTTTGTAATTTATGGTGGAGGTTTGGTTGGGGAAACGGAATTTCTAACACTAGGTGGTCGGATCTAGACTGCACGGGGCAGCATAGATTTGGGAAAAGATAGAGATTTTTTAGAAAGTGTAAACGAGATCTACAAATCTCAAACAAATTCGTGGAAGGGGGATTAGGTGGATCGAACCCCCAATTAAATTGGCAACTCAATCAGACAAGGGGAAGGGGGTCGTAATATGGAAGAACAGAGCTGCACAGGGGTAGACAGTAAAGACTTGGAAAAACATGGGTGGAACAGAGGGCAAACAATGGATTTAAAATGGGAAAAAAAATTTGGGAGAGGGTATTTGCGTGGGGAACCTACCCTCAAAATTTGGTCTCCAGCAGATCCGTGGATTGGGAGCTAAAATTTGGACAAGAGGGCTCTGTTCTGATTTGGACAGAACTCCGGCGATGGCGACGCGATGGCGGCATGAACGGATGGCGGCGGCGGAGCTTCACACCCCGAGAAGATAGAACACTTGGAATTCACCAAGTATAGTAGGGAATCCACCCTAGAAACATAGCAAATCCATGCTGCAAGGAGAGGGGAGAGAGAGGGCGCCCTTGGGCTTGTGCAATTTTGTAAAATTTCTTCTCATTAATTCTAGTAAAATAGGAAATACATGGTATTTATATGAAATACAAAATGACCCTAACTAACCTCAGATCTAGGATTAGGGAGGGGTATTCAAGGAATAACATATTAATCCCCATGTGGTCAAAAAAATTAAATTAAACTATGCTTAGTGGAGGGGGGCACCCCCTTGACCATTTGGCTTCCAACTTGGACTTTTTAATCCAATTGTCCCTTTGAATGGTCAAGCCCTTCTAGAAGCCACCTAGGACATTTGACTAGCCCCACATGGACCCCAAGATGCCACTTGGACTAATGAGGAAGGGGTGGAGGGTCCTGTAGAGCCTACATGGCCTTTTGCAAAGAAACCCACTAAAACCTAAAGACTCACATTTTGGCTTATAAAGCCTTACAATTGCAAACATATTTTTCCAAGGATATAAATACAAATAAAAAGACACAAATGCAAACTAAAAAGTTAGTGCCCGGTGTTGATTCCCATCACTTTGTGAGTCCACCCTCCACCAATCAACCTTCCCCCTCCACATACCAACCCTTCATGAGTCAACCTTCCACGGGTCAGCCTTCCGCTCCCGCATATCCACCTACGTCTCCACCCCTGGTCGAGGGCACACCACGTCCCGAGCAGGTGGATGCCGTCTACATACCTTCCCACTCCACTCCACATGTGTCTTCGCCTAGTCCTTCCACTAGCCATGCACCATTGCCTACGCAACCTCCACTTCCGTCTCTACAACCCTCTTCTCCGCAACCTTCCCCTCAGCATCCCTCTTGCCCGAAGTGGGCTCCTCATTCTCCATTGCCGGAGTGTTTTACCGACATCTTCTGAGCTTTGATGGCCACCCATGCATTGCAGCTTCCTCCGATCGTGCCCTGCTGACCCACGGTCAAGAATATACTCCAATTTTATGATTATCACCATCAGTAGGGGCATTTGGTTGAGGATTGCCCCAAGTTCCGGGACTATGTTCATGACTTGGAAGATCAAAAGAGAATCGACTGACCCGCCATTCACAAGGTTGTTTTATATCTCCGTAGCAAGCAACAGCAGTAGCAAGCACTGCCCAGGTAGCCGTCTCCATCACTGCAAGACCCGTGGCACCCCCATGATCCTTTATTTAGCGTTGCACCCGCTCCATCACCTTCATCTCCGTCTCCAACTCTGCCTACCCTATCATCTTTGCTACATCCTACCCCATCTTCACAACCTCCGCAAAGCCAAGCCTCCGCTTAGGCTAGCGCCTCCCCTTCTTCCTCTATTTTTTCTACCACCACTTCTACTCTCGACGTCACCCGATGCATCGTATCGATACGCCGCTGATGGGCGCCGCGCTCCCCTTCTCCGATCTCTCCATCACCGACACCATCTCCATTACCTTCATTGCCTGCATCACCATCTACACCACCTTCACCATTGCCTAACCCATTGCCGTCACCTTTGCCACCTCTTCTCCCCAAATCACCTAACCCACTACCTCCGCCTCCATCATCTCCACCGCCATTGTCTTCACCTACACCTTCTCCGCCATCACCTTTTCCTTTACCCCCACCTACACCTTCTCCGCCATCACCTTTGCCTTTACCCCCACCTACACCTCCACCTTTGCCTTTACCTTCACCCGAGCCTATCATTGCCACATCGCCTTTGCCACCACTTGACATCATCATCCCCGTTGAAGCTTCCGCACCTTCCAAACCTTCACCTCCCCCATTCAAGCCTATTCCCTCAACTTCTTCTCCTTCCTCTTCCACCCCATGGAGTGGGTGTGCACTACCTCTAGTTCCCCTCGGGTCTATTCCCCAAGGAGATAAGGAGCCGAGTCAGGATGATTCTATGCCAGTTTTGCATTTCAAGCTGCAGGATTTTTTCTGCCGCATGCCGATATGTGTCCTAGTCCCTGGCTATTTTTGGGACGATCTGCCCACACTTCCCAAGACGGTTGCCAAGAAGAGTTCTCTTGCACTGGTGCCAGTTCCTTCAAAAGCATGGCCCGTGGCAATCTTATTGCTCACCAGAGGTTCTACCATCGAGGATATTATTACCTCTTGCTTTGTTGCTGTTCAGATGACTAGTCAAGAAGGGTTCTCCACCCGTATTCTGCTAACGCATACGGCTACCAAGGAAAGTATGCGTATTGACCCCCATTTTTAGCCTATAAGTTGAGTTATTTCTTTTTTTTCTCCTTTATAATGCTCCAAATTATCCCTTGTTTTGGAGTCTCCTTTGATCGTACTTCGAGCCCATTGAGCTTTGGAGGCCTTTAGCTTTGATTTCCCAACTTGCGGGACCTATTCGGGCAGTCTGGGCGGCCGAACGGGCGCCCGGGACAAACCTGCGTAGGCTCATGAAGGTGGTCACCTAGGTGATCGCGTTCTCCATGAACAGTAAAATTTTTTATTTTTAATATTTTTATTTTATCAAGTGACAGTCTTTAGGAGACCGCCACCTTCAAGTAGCAGTCTCCGGAAGACCATTTTCTTAGTCTTTTGCGTAGAAGCCTCCCAGACGTGCCCCCGTCGAGTAGTAGTCATCCCATGATCGTTTTCTTCAAGTGGCGGTCCAGTTAAGAGGGTTTCTTCAAGTTGTGGCCTCACGATAGATTGTTTCTTCATAACAGAACCCGGATGATTCTGAACTCTGATTTCTTCACCGTAGGGCTCTTTGGACTCCTTGTTTGATCTATTTTCAAGGGAGATAGGCCTCCTCCACAGTTTTCATCGATCCAGGACTCTTATCCTCACTATTATGTCGAGGTTTATGCATCTAAATCAAAAAAATTAGGTGTTTATCTCAGATTCCAACCATAGGGTTTCTGCACTTCTATTCAAACTACCCATTTCGCATGTTCGACGGGGGGCTCTTCTTCGGTTTGAGGCGAAGCCATGCTGCATCGCTACCTCGTTTCTTCGATCCCAACCTAAAGAGGGAATTATTGGCTACATTTTTCATCCCTTATGGATCTTTTTCGTTGTTTCTTTTCTTAGTTATTCATCATCTCTTTTCGTAAATCATCACAGTTTGCAATTTTTTGCTACATCAGCATTTTTCTCCATATTCCATCTCTATTTTACGCAATTACACTGCGTGTTAAATCATGCTTTTACTATCCATGCTTTCACAACACATACACCTACGTTTTTACCCTGTTATAGGGGTTAAAAACCCTCCCCGAGTGCGTTCTCCCCCTTTATTTCATGCTACTTTGTCACTTCGGGATAGATACTACATGGAAGATCTAATGGGTTTTTGCCTTTGTGTTTGTCTTTGTTTTGCAGGAGAGTAAGTACAACGTGAGGTCCTCTACTTCTAGCCAACTGGAAGGTGAGGAGGTGTAATCCATGTTGGTTCCCGCACCCTTCTTCTCAAGCGTGATCAAGTCTTCATTCTTTTCCAAGGTACGCGGCGCCGTTGCATCCTTTTCCCACATCTTTTGGCGTTGTTAATCCTTGGTGGCGACCACAGTACGTTTTTTATTCTCATCACCCCTTTCCTTTCATCATATTCCATGTTCATCCTTATGCACTATATTTGCTTAGTTTGGGGCGAGTGGAATTAAACCATCTACAACTCTATTTTTTTCGGCGACCACGGTGGGACAACTAGTGTCCATCACGTTAATCATACTTTCCTGCAAGTTTGGAGTGTATGTGTTCATGTTTAGGTAGCATTGTCTCCATGTTTTCATAGTTTTGTCACGTTTTCAAATCTCTGGGAAGATAGCGGTCTCCCCTGGACCGCTACTTGCAAGAAACGGTCATCTGGGAACCTCCTTCTGTTTCTGGCAGACTCTGCGCTCAGGCTCTCGGGCGCATCTTTCTTTGGCGATTTAAAAACCCTCTCGGGGTCTGATTGCTCTATTTTTGGTCCCATCTTGCAGACCTTTATCTTGTCTTCAGTTTCATATATTATTTGCATACATTTGGTCATCTTTGCATAATTTAATTGTGTCTTGAATTTCAAGCTTTCTACAAGGAACCTGCACGTAGACCCACGGTAGACTCACAAGAGCCTCATTTGTTGATGTTTTAATATGTCTCTTGGGGTCTGATTGCTCTATTTTTGGTCCCTTCCTATAGCCCTTTGTATTGTCTTCATTTTCATATATCATTTGCATTCATTCTATGGTGTTTTCATACTTTAAAAGTGTCTTCATTTTTGAGTTTTATGCTGGAAATCTGCACGC
The DNA here is from genome assembly GCA_022559845.1 of Amorphophallus konjac. NCBI lineage: Eukaryota > Viridiplantae > Streptophyta > Magnoliopsida > Alismatales > Araceae > Amorphophallus > Amorphophallus konjac. The sequence goes on along the minus strand of CM040121.1, from coordinate 460,052,086 downwards.
AGACTCATAGGTGCATTTTCTTTGCTGATTTAATATACCATCCGGGATCTATTTGTGCCATTTTTTGGCTCTATCTTGTAGTCCTTTATATTATCTTCATTTCCATATATCATTTGCATTCATATTATTGTGTTTTCATAATTTAATCTTGCCTTACTTTTTCAGTTTTATGATAGAATTCTGCATGCACTCCGGTGCACATAGGACCATGCATTGCATATCATAGTCACATTCCAACCCTATTAAGTGATCCTCTCACCTCCATATTCCTTGGAGTCGACTAGGTGATTTTATCCGGGACCTCCGTAAGTCCCCGTGAGCCGTGGATTCCCACACGGACGCCGGGCCAATTGTACCTTTCCATCCCTTAGGCTTGCATTTTGTATACGTGTGAGGGAGTTAACCTTAGTCAACCCAAAGTTTGAATCCCTTCCCTATAGGATTCCTATCTTGAGGGAATTGTGCTTAGGTTAAAACATTAAAAGGCCCACCAAAACTTTGAAGAATATAAAAAATTCCCATCATATTAACTTGTTTGACTTGAGTGAAATCCTTCACATTGTTTGTGTTATTTGGGCTTGTCCAAGCCGATTTGTGGTGTTTTGTGCTGCATTTCCCTCATCATCCACATATTCTTTTGTCGATAGGCCCATTTAGGTTAGCCCATTTGTTGTGTCCATTGTCCTAGGTCGGTCTTGCATTGGTCCTAGTGAGTCAGCCCTCTCCCCTTCAGCCTTTCACTCCCGTACTTCCCCTGGCTGTATCCCCTTGATATTCCTGTAGAAAGTCTCCATTTGCCCTCATGGAGCATTACTATCACCCTTTGTATCCATCTCTTTCTTCTCAATCCTCCTATTCCCACGTGGAATCTTTTTCCCACCCGGGCCCATCTCCTCGTGGTCCCTCTGACCCATCTGAAGAACAAGTAAATTTCATGGCCCATCTATCATGCCTTATTCGTCAAATGGACCCAGCCCAGGCCCAAAGACTCATTACAAATCATATTAATGGGCCTTCTTCTCTTAATGGGCCATCTTCTCATCTTAATCGGCCTTCTTCTCTTAATGGGTCTTCTTCTCATCTTAATGGGCCTTCTACTCATCTTAATGGGCCTTCTTCCACTTCCATTAACGGGCCTTATTCTCTTAATGGGCCTCCTCCTTCTTCCCCTCATGCTGCTGGCCCAATGGGTCCCCATGCTAATATCCCTTCCTGGCCCACATACCCTTCTACTCATGGAATGGGCCTTTCTTCTTCTCGGCTCGGATCCTCTTATCCGGCCCATTATCTTGCTCCTGGTCTGAGTTCACAACCTCTTGCTCAAGTTGGCCCACACCATTCTCAATCTCTCCCTACCCAATAGATGATTGCTGAAACCCAATGACAGCTTGATGAACTTCAACGTCGCATCGATCCCAAGCCCTCCTTAAGCGTTCCATTTGCATTTCGAAATCTTCGGCTTCCACCTCCTTCGCAAATCCCCGCATATTGCCGTTATGGTGGAGTCGGTGACCCGTATGTGCACATTAAAGAGTTCATTTATGAGTCGGCCCATTTTTAACATGACCAGCGCTTGATGGCTTATCTGTTCAGTCTATCATTGGAAGGCCCAGCTCGAGATTGGTTCTTCTCCCTCCCGCAAGAGAAAGTTGTGAATTTTCAAGTCGTTCAAGAGAAATTCATCAAGCAGTATCAAGACCAGGTTGGGCCTGTTGAGTCTCCCAAGTTGATTTTGATGATAACAAAATCCTGGCATTACAAATAGGTTGATAACTTGGTTAAACCTCTCTCAAAGTCATTTTCACCAAAGCAAATGTTCAAATTCATCATGCCGTAACAAATACCCCGATCAAGTGCAAACAAACTCATATTATATGGACATTGTTGCAAGCATAAGCCTTCAATATATGGATATGATTTATGCACTGAACAAGACTATTTGTGTAGGATTTCCAGAGTTCGGTCGACCTTAGAGCATGGGTTGGTTGACCTAAATTAACAGCGTTCAAAAATCTACAAGAATTTACAGTTCGGTCGACCGCCCACCCTAGATCGGTCTACCAGTTTTCCTAGCGTTAAAAGGTTCAATGTCTGTAAAATTCCAGTCGACCGCCCACCTATTCACGGTCGACTGCCAGCTTCGAAGCCTCCATTGTTGACTTATTTTTCTCCACGAGGCTGAAGCATCTATCATTATTATTTTAATCCCTAAAGTCTCCAAACATCCCTGGAATTGTGGATCTGTGTCTTGGCCTGTCCTTGACCATTCTAGTTGTATAAAAACAACTCTTGGGGAAAAGAAACCCTAATCACCAAGGGGAGATCAAGGAAGCTATCAAGGGAAGAAAGAAGGCTGCCACTGTAGCTCCGTGAACAGTACTTCATCCAGGAGTTCTTCATCCAACTCAAAGCTTTTGAAGATCAATCTGAAGCCAATCAACCTCAGTTCAAGTGTGAAGTCCCGCGATCAATGACACCCAAGAGGGGGGTGAATTGGGTGTTTTCAAACTTTTAACAAAATCTTCTCCAATTCAAACAAGTGTAAATAAAAGTCGTAATGAATTTCAGATCTATATGAAAACTCTCAAATCTAATAGAATCTATCGCACTCAACCGATCTTAGGTACGATGGCGGAGGTGGGAATCTGGAGATTCTACTCACACAAGATGTTATCTTCCTGACAAGGATTGCCTTGCCGATCCGAACCCACCTTTTAATATACCCGAGATCTAATATGAGAATGATAAATTATGCTAGATCTAACTCAAATAATACAACCAAATTAATCTACGTGTGTGCTGCACAGAATGGTGATATAAGAAAAGGAACAAACCACACAATGGACAGTGATTTTTAGATGGTTCGGATGCAACAACGACAACCTACGTCCACCCCTCACGATCTGTGAGGATTCTCACACTATCACGTAAAGGATTATAAGATTAAAACACACACACACACTCACGTGAGGAGTTCAGAATTCCCACGAAGGTGCACAAGCACCGAATCACGAAGAGATGTGAAGACTAGAAGAAACACACACACACACACACACACGGATCTACGTAGATCCACACACACACAAGTGTTTAAATGTTACAAGATCACACACTTGAAGCTTGATGAAAAACAAGGGAGAAACACAAAATGGAAAACACATATTTAAGCTCCCCCTTAGTGGATGAAGATGATCATGGATGAAGCTTGCTCCTTAGCTAGATCTTCACTTGAATGGCTTTCAGATGATCTTGGGAACCTTGCTCTTGGATGAAGAACTCTTGGACGCAGCACTGTTCATGGAGCTACAGTAGCAGCTATCTTTCTCCTTTGGCAGCCCCCTTTGATCTCCCTTGAGTCATTAGGGTTTTTGACCCCAAAGTGATGTTTTTATAGATCTTGGATGGTCAAGAGACAAGCCAGGAACCAGATCCAAAAAACATGGCATGCCTGGTGACTTTGGGATTAAACAAACCAAAGGAAAGGGGCTTCCCACATTGAAGAACACAAGTCAACAATTGTTGCCTCGAAGTTGGCAGTCGACCAGACTACATGGGGCGGTTGACCAGAATTTTACAGAAATGAAGCTTTCAACACTGGGAAAACCGGTCGACCAGCCCATGACCGGCGGTCGACCGCTTGCTGGAAAACCTGCATTTTTAACAGAGTTAGCCAATTAATCATAATCTGTGAACGAATCATTTCATGACCATATCTTGTTCCAATCAATATGAGTTGGTTGAGCTTATCCTGGGCATTTCTTGAAGCATGGTAGATTTAGGCATTTGCTTCATTAAGGATGGCTTTGAGAGTGGTTTAAGCAAGTTATTACTTAGGTTGTAATGCCAGGGTTTTTTTATCATCAAAATCATCTGGAGAGACTCAACAAAGTGGAGAGTCAAGCTTCATCCAAAATCTGCATCATCTACTCAGGGGAAGCTTAAATCAGAATTTTTCTTTTGTGTTTCTTCTTCCAAATTTCTTGAGCTTCAAGTGTTTGTTTCTTGTAATCTCTAAACATTCGTGTGTGTGTGGATCCTTCTAGATCCGTGTGTGTGTGTTTGTTTTCTTGCAGCTTTATGGGTCTTTCAGTGTGTTTACACCTTCGTGGGAGTTCCTATCTCCCTACGTGTGTGTGTTCAGATCTTGTAATCTCTTACAAGATAGTGTGTGAATCCTCACAGTCTGTAAGGGGTGGACGTAGGTTGCCATCGTTGCATCTGAACCACCTAAAAATCTCTGTCCCTTGTGTGGTTTGATCATTTTCTTCTATCTCCATTCTGTGCAAACACACACGTAGGTTAAATCATTTGTATCTCTTGTGTTAGGTCTAGCAGAACTTATCTTTTTACTTCAGATCTCTGGTATATCGAAAGGTGGGTTCGGATCGATAAGGCAAACCTTGTCAGGAAGATAACACCTTGCGTAAGTAGAATCTTCGGATTCACACCTTTGCCACGGTACCAAGGATCGGTTGTGTGTGATAGGTTTTGACAGATCTATTTGTGAATGCATCAGATCTATATTTCTATAAGTTGCTTCATCTTATTTCTTTAAATCTATATATGTTGCTTAAATTTTTTAATCACCTAATTCACCCTCCCCCTCTTGGGTGTCATTAATCACGGGACTTCAATTGGTATCAGAGCTAAGGCTCTAATTATTTCAGATCTAACGATCTAGAGTAAGATCCAGATCAATGGCCAACAAGGGGATGATGCCTGAGGGTCACTCAATCCACCGTCCTCCATACTTTGACGGCTCGAATTATTCCCACTGGAAAAATAGAATGCATATTTTTCTGAGAGCCCAAGAGTATGAGATCGGGAGGATGGTGGACAAGGGCCCACACGAGCTTTCGAAAAATGAAGACGAATGGACCCTTGAAGATATTAAAAAATCCACAACAAATTTTAATGCTATGAATATTATGTAGTGTGCCATCCATCCTAATGAATTTTCTCGTGTATCCATGTGCAGCTCAGCAAAGGAGATGTGGGACAAGCTACGACTCATTTATGAAGGAACTTCTGAGGTCAAGGAGACCAAGGTCATTCTACTCGTCAAAGATTACGAGCTATTCAAAATGAAATCCGAAGAAACCATCTCAGAGATGTTTGTAAGATTAACTGAGATCACCAACGGTCTCAAAAGCCTTGGGAAGGAGTACACAAACTCTGAACTTGTGAGGAAGGTATTGAGATCCCTTCCACTTGTGTGGCATACAAAAGCCATAGTCATTGAGGATTCGAATAATCTATCCACACATTCATTAGATGAGCTCATAGGGTCACTTATGACCTATGAGATTAACATCAAAAGAACTGCGGAAGAGGAATCCAAAAAGAAGAAAACCATTGGCTTGAAAGCCAACAAGTCTTATGGCGACTCCCAAGATGAGGAGTCCAGTGAGGAGAGTAATGAAGAAGAAGACTTGGCTATGCTGACCCATCAAGTGAAGAAATTTCTGAGAAGAAAGAAGAATTTTCAGGGAAATTTCAGAAAGGGGCAAAGGAAGCCCGTTCAAACCAAGGGTGAGTCTAGCAAGCCAAATAGCATTATATGCTATGAGTGCAAAAAGCCTGGGCACATGAGAGGTGAATGCCCAGAATTGAAGAGAAAGTTCAAGAAGGATAAGTTCAAGAAACCAAAAGCTATGGTCGTCACATGGAGCGACGAAGAGGAAGAGTAGTCCGAAGAAGAGCTTGGGGAGCTCATGGAAAGCATGTGCCTTATGACACACGAGGATGATTCAATAGAGGTAAATTCTGATCCTGATTTTATTTCCAATGAACAATGGGAGTCAGAATATGAAAAGTTGTATACAAAATACAAAAAAATCAAATCTTAAAATAAAACTCTCAAAAAGAAAATTGATGATTTATCACATGAGGATTCTTCTGCTAAGTTTGAAAAACTTGAGCAAGAATGATTTGAACTAACAGAAGAAAAATTGATTTGGTCTCAAACAATTTCAGATATTGAAAAATCCAAAGAATTATCATGTAGAATATCTGAAATATTAAAAATTTCTGAGAAATTGGAAAGTGAAAAAGGAGTTTTGATATCCACGATTTCAGAACTTGAAAAGAAAAATGAAAGTTTAAATGAAGAGGTGACTGAACTGCAGTCCACTTTATCTAAGTTTGTCAAAGGCAAACAAAACTTAGATAACTTGTTGGGAGTTATGGTTAACTTCCAAAAAGAAGGTTTGGGGTACATTCCCCAGAACAAAAAATCTTTTGAGCATAAGATCACAACATCCTATGTTCATGAAAAAAAGAATAATTGTGCATCATGCTCACACACTAAGCCATCACATGTCCAATCTAAACCACATAGATACCAAAGAAGATTTTCAAATGTCAATTACTTTCATTGTGGTAGATTTGGTCATGTTATCGCTGATTGTTTGTTCAAACAGAACAATCAAAGGAATCATGCTATTTAGATCAGAAAAAGATATATGTAGAATTGGACTAACTCCTATGGACCCAAATTAGTTTGGATACCAAAAATAATTGGATGAGAATGTTGTTTCTTGCAGATATACCTTGAAGCCAGGGGGAGCAAATGGTACCTGGACAGCGGTTGCTCAAGGCATATGACAGGGGACAAGAAAGTGTTCTACAAGATAAGGATGGAGGCTTGGTTGCCTTTGGTGGAAAAGATAAAGGTAAGATTATTGGAATTGAAAACATATGTAAGAATTCTGAAATTCTTATAAAAAATGTGCTCTTGGTGAAGGGTTTAAATCACAATCTTTTAAGTATAAGCCAACTGTGTGACAAGGGTTTTAAAATTATTTTTGATGAAACTCATTGCCTTGTTATGAATAAAATCTCTAATGAAATCAGATTCATTGGTAAAAGGAACAATAATGTGTATACCGTTGATCTTGATGATGTTGCCGGTGATGATGTGTGCTTGGTAGCAAAATCATGATAATGCATAGTTGTGGCATCGAAGACTAGGTCATGCTAGTTTTGGAGTTATCTCCAAATTGTCTAGACATGACTTGGTAAATGGGTTGCCTAAATTAAAATTTGAAAGCAATAAGATCTGTGAGGCTTGCACAAAAGACAAGCAAACACATACCTCCTTCAAGAATAAAAATATTATTTCTACCGCTAAGCCCTTAGAACTGCTCCACCTTGATCTTTTTGGTCCCACTAGGACATTCAGCCTAGGAGGAAAATCTTATGGATTTGTAATTGTTGATGATTACTCCATATTTACATGGATGTTATTTTTAGCCAATAAAAGTGATGCCTTGATGGAGTTTCAAGTGTTTTGCAGGAAAATCTATAATGATAAAGGATACCTCATCACCACAATTCAGAGTGATCACGGTGGTGAGTTTGAAAATCATGATTTCAGCAGTTTTTGCCAGGAACAAGGATATATGCACAACTTCTCATCACCCAGGATGTCTCAACAAAACGGAGTAGTGGAGAGGAAAACAGGACCTTGATAGACATGGCACGGACCATGTTGAGTGAGAACTCCCTACCCAAATACTTTTGGGCTGAGACGGTAAGTACAGCATGCTACATCATCAACAGGGTGATGGTAAGGCCCATTTTGAAGAAAACAGCATATGTGCTCCACAAGGGTCAGAAACCAAACATTTCCTATCTTAAACCCTTTGGGTGCCCATGATTCATCCTGAATAATGGTAAGTCCAACCTAGGTAAGTTTGATAAAAAGAGTGATAAAGGAATCTTCCTAGGTTATGCATCAAATTCTAGAGTGTACCGGTTATTCAATAAAAGGACTTTGGTTGTTGAAGAAAGTCCTCATGTCATTTTTGATGAATCTGAATTAAAATTGATAAATCAAATTTCTTCTACCTTGGATGCAGATGAAGCTCATAAACAATTAAATGATGCTGGAACATCTGAGGTTAAAGATGAACCAACTGAAGGGACCTCGAGTAAGAGTGAAAAGGATGACGACCCATCAATTGAAACACTTCAAGAATAGCAAGTGCAGCACCCCGACTTGCCAAAGTCCTCCATGTTCTTAAAAGATCACCCCACTAAAAACATCATAGGTAATCCTGAAGATGGGGTAAGAACTAGATCTTCATTAACGCTAGTAGAAGAAGAGGATTTGATGGCCTTTATTTCTCAAGAAGAGCCTAAGGATATTCATGAAGCTCTTCAAAATGAATCTTGAATCCAGGCCATGCATGAAGAGTTGCACCAGTTCGAAAGAATCGAGGTATGGACTCTTGTGTCGAGTCCTAAGAATCAACCCGTAACAAGAACCCGTTGGGTTTTCAGAAAGAAGTTGAGTGACACGGGATTGGTTGTTACGAACAAGGCCCAGCTCGTAGCCAAAGGGTATAGCCAGGAAATGGGTATTGATTTTGATGAGTCATTTGCACTGGTTGCTTGGTTAGAAGCAGTCTGGATTCTACTGTCCTTTGCTTGCTCTCTCGACTTCAAATTATTTCAAATGGAAGTTAAATCTACCTTTCTAAATGGGTACATCAAAGAGTATGTTTTTGTAGAAAAACCTCCAGGTTTTGAAGACTCAAAACATCCAAAGCATGTGTACAAGTTACAGAAGGCCTTGTACAGATTGAAGCAAGCTCCAAGGGCATGGTAAGGTTGACCAAACACTCTTCACGAGAAAATCAGGTAAAGACATATTAGTAATTCAAGTGTATGTGGATGACATAATTTTCAGAGCCACTAATAATGCCTTATGCAATGAATTTGCAGAAATAATACAAGGGGAATTTGAGATGAGTTTAATGGGTGAGCTTACATTCTTTCTTGGATTGTAAGTTAAGCAAACGTTAGAAGGCATTTTCATAAATCAAGCTAAATACACATTGGAGCTGATAAAGAAATATGGGATGGCTGAAGCAAAACCTGTCAACTCCGATGGCCACAATCACGAAGTTAGCCAAAGATGAAAATGGTAAAACAGTAGATCCCACACTGTTTCGAGGTATGATCGGATCACTACTGTATCTCATAGCATGCCGCCTTGACATTCAATTCAACATATGTCTATGAGCTCATTTTCAGTCATATCCTAAAGAATCTTATCTAATGTTTGTTAAACACATTTTTCGATACTTAATTGACACAATAGATTTTGACTTGTGGTTTCCTATCGAAAGTTCATTTGAATTGATTGCATACACCGATGCGGATTATGTCGGATGTATTGTAGATCTCAAAAGTACTAGTGGGTACTGCCAGTTTCTTGGTGGGTACCTAGTTTCATGGGCCTTCAAGAAGCAACATTCAGTAGCTCTCTCAACGGCCGAGGCTGAATATGTAGTCGCCGGAAGTTGTGGAGCCCAAGTACTTTGGATCAAAAATCAATTGCTTGATTTAGATGTTGGAATGAAATGTGTTCCAATCCTGTGTGACAATACTAGTGCAATCAATTTGTCAAAAAATCCTATTCAAAATTCTAAGACAAAACACATTGACCTTCAACATCATTTTCTGAGAGATCATGTAGGAAAAGGGGTCTTTGAATTGAATTTCATTGACACACACAATCAGCTAGCTGACTGTTTAACCCCCTCCTCATGTATATGACTTATGGTTTTTGATGATGATCAAATGTTTTGTATGAACTAAAAATGAGCATAACTACGCTCTGGAAATGAACACATCACTTGAAGACATGGTAATTGAGAAGGCTCAAGCACAACAACTCACTGTAAGTATTTTGGTCTCAATGTGCAAAATGTGGAAATAATTCAGACTTTGTTTTGACAGGACAAATCAATATGGCCAAAGCTCCTCAACGACTAAAGGATGATTGGTGAGATCGATCCTAACTCCTCCATTACACTGTTAGAACTTATGTCTAGATGTGGAGCATTCATGTTTTAATTCCCCAACTTGAACCCCCTGCACTTAGCTTTATTGTATCTTCATTTTAGATAGTGCAGGAAAAAGGGTCGACCCCAAGGGTCGACCCATTGCTGCCAGGCAGGATCCCATTTGAATGGGTCGACCCTTGGGGTCGACCCCTGCTTGTGGAATTAATTTCCAGAACCGGTTTCATCATGGGTCGACCCCAAGGGTCGACTCTTTCTGGTCTGGGCGGCGCCGTGAATATGGACTATTGGCATTTCGACTAAATGGTCCAACCACACTTGTGTGGCTGTCCGTAATCCACTCCATAATAAGTGGATCTTGTCCCATGGCCGCCCCTTGACTGCCCTAAACATATACATAATCCTATTGAGATGAAAACCCTAAGAGAAATTCGTATCTTCCTGATTTTAGGTTTTTGCTCTAACCTTTGTGAGTGTAGGTCGCAACCAGCAGCCACAGCCCTTCTTCCACCTTGCTGTGTGTGTGAAAGTGAAGGAAAGAAGAGGGATTCAAGCCTCCAAATCGACATCCTACTGGTTGGCTGTGTGGAGTTCAAGATTGTATCACATCCGAGCACAATCATCAAGAACGATCATCGTGCTGCACCAAGTGTTTGACAAAATTCGCTGAAGTGATAGGGGGAGCTCCGATCAGGATAAATCATTTTCTAAACTTCTCATTCTGAATCATTTTGCTTGATCTTGAATATTTATGTAATCATAACTTTAGATTCTTGTGTGTGGTGTTCGTGTTCGGAAACACGAACGTGCGTGTGTGTATGTGCGCATGTGCGCGTTTGGCTACCAGATCGAAAGCCGTGTGTGTATGTGTGTGTGTGTTTGCTGTTCTAAACAGCGTGTGTGTGTGATTCACTCGTTAGTGAAGCTTTAATCCTCAAGTGTGAGGGGTGGACGTAGGGGACATGGCTGTGTAACCGAACCACCTAAAAAATCCGTGTGTCTCATGTGCTGTGATTTTTCCGATTCTTGTCGAGTGGGCTTCACGGTGAGTTGAGAGACCACTACACCAGCTATTCAAACACATTCCGCATGCATTCACGAGTGTGATCCTGTTCGTGCGAGTATTAGTGGTTGTTTGTTTAATCAGCATTGTTTTCTTAAGAAAAGCAAAATTTTATTAGCCAATCAATTCACCCCTCCCCTCTTGATTGCCACATTTGGGACTCAACAATTGGTATCAGAGCCTTGGTCTCTGTTTAATCTCGACCACAGGGTCGTCAGAGCTAGATCCCACTGAATGGCAAACAAAGGGATGATGCCCGAAGGGCATTCTATTCAAAGACCTCCGTTCTTTGATGGATCAAACTACCCATACTGGAAAAACAGAATGTATGTTTTCCTACGTGCCCAAGATTACGATGTTTGGCGTGTCATAAGTAGGGGTCCATATGTATTATCTGAAAATGAGAATGAGTGGGATGAAGAAGATATTAGGAAGTGTTCAGCGAATTTTAAAGCTTTAAATATAATTCAATGTGCTGTTCATCCTAATGAATACTCACGTATTTCTACGTGTTCCTCTGCACAGGAGATGTGGAATAAGCTGCGGCTTATATATGAAGGAACATCGAAAGTCAAGGAAACAAAGGCCAACCTCTTAGTTCGGGACTATGAGCTGTTCGCAATGAAGCCAGAAGAATCAATTTCTGATATGTTTGCAAGGCTAATAGAAATTACCAATGGACTAAAGGGACTTGGCAAGGAGTATTCCAACAAGGAACTCGTCAGAAAAGTCCTAAGATCCCTTTCTCCACAGTGGCACACAAAGGCCACTGTAATTGAAGACTCCAAGGATCTAAGTACTTTAACTCTGGATGAGTTAATTGGCTCGTTGATGACTTACGAGATAAACATCAAAAGGAGTGAGGAGGATCACAAGAAAAAGAAAGCTGTCACCACAATGGCCCTAAAGGTGAATCCACACGATTCAGAGGGCAGTGAAAATGATTCAATTGGCAACACTGAAGATGAGGAATTAGTTGCCATGATCACACAAAGAGCAAGACGGTTTGTGAAACAAACCAGAAATTTTGGTGGTCAGTTAAGAAAAGGACCGAGAAGGCAAGGACCAAACAGAGGAGAAAGTAGCAAGAAAGAAGAAGTGATTTGCTATGAATGCAAGAAACCCGACCATATGCGGGGTGAGTGCCCCGATCTCATCAAGAAGGTGAAGAAAGGCAAGTTCAGGAAGCCCAAGACCATGATGGCCACATGGAGTGATGAAGATCAGGAGGAATCCGGAAATGAAGATGGATTAGATGAGCTAGTCCAGAATCTATGTCTCATGGCTAATGACGACGAAGGAGATAAGGTAGATTCTGAAACTGAAACTCTTACTTGTGAACAATGGCAAATTGCATATGAATCTTTATATGAAAAATGTAAAAGATTCAAATCTGAAAACAGAAATTTGAAAAAGAAAATTGATCATTTTGTGCATACTAAAAAATCATATGAAGAGTGCCATGCTTTAAAATCAGAAAATGAAAACATGAAACATGAAAATGAAATTCTTGCATCCAAAATTGAACTGTTTGAAGAAGAGATTTCATGCATGAGAGAAGAACAATCCACACTTCTGAAAATGCATGAAGAATTGAAAAATGAAATGGAACAAGAAAAGCTTGAAAGCATTACTTGCAATGAAGCCAAAGTAAAGGCTGAAGAATAAAGCCAATCTCAAATGGCTCAAATAAAAGAGCTAAAGGATGCTCTTGCCATCCTTGAAAAATCAAAAGTGCAAACAACCCATTGGGCCCCCATAAGTTCAGCATCCTCCAAACCAAAGAAACACATGCATAACTCCTCTTCAAATGTTGGTAGAAGGAGAAAAAGAGATATAGCCATCACTTGTTTCTATTGTGGAAAAATGGGTCATGACATGTATGATTGTAGAATTCTGAAATATGATGAAGAAAATTCTGCTGGATTCAGAAATAGATCATATATGCATCATGCCTCTAACCATCATGGACCCAAGCTTGCTTGGGTACCAAAATCTCCATAAGCACTTTGGTTGAATTGCAGGTCTACTCGAGAGCTCAAAGGAACAAATGGTATTTGGACAGTGGTTGCTCTCGACATATGACGAGAAACAAGGAATGGTTTGTGGACCTGCATGAAAAGGATGGTGGGACGGTAGCATTCGGTGGTAAGGACAAAGGTAAAATCATCGGAGAAGGTAAGATAGGTAAGAATCAAAATCATACCATTGAAATTGTATTGCTTGTGAAAGGTTTGCATCATAATCTTTTAAGCATAAGTCAACTTTGTGATAAAGGATGCAATGTGATTTTTGATTCTAACCACTGCACTGTCTTGAACAGAAATACTCATGAGATAAAGTTCATTGGTTTCAGGAATAACAATGTCTATATGATAGACTTGAATGATGCCTCTCATGAGAATTTATGTTTAGTTGCAAGGAACAGTGATGATGCTTGGCTCTGGCATCGCCGGCTTGGGCATGCTAGTTTCAATGTTTTGCTGAAATTATCTAGAAATGATTTGGTTATTGGACTGCCCAAGTTGAAGACCGTCGATGATGGAGTTTATGGAGCTTGCAGCATGGGCAAACAAACAAGGACATCATTCAAGTCCAAACAAGATGTGACCACATCAAGGCCTCTTGAACTCATCCACATTGATCTCTTCGGACCAAGCAGAACTCACAGCTTGGGTGGTAAATTATATGGATTTGTGATTGTAGATGATTATTCAAGATTCTATTGGGTTTATTTCCTTTCTCATAAAAATGATGCCCTGATAGAATTTGAAGCATTTTGCAGATTTGTTCAAAATGATAAAGGGTATTGCATCAAAGCTGTGCGGAGCGATCACGGCCGAGAATTTGATAACCATGCGTTCAGCAATTTTTGCAGGGCTCAAGGATATATGCATGACTTCTCCACACCAAGAACTTCGGAACAAAATGGAGTTGTGGAAAGAAAAAATAGAATGCTGATTGAGATGGCAAGAACCATGCTGAACGGGAATAAACTACCGAGGTACTTTTGGGCTGAAGCAGTGAACACGGCCTGCTACATCATAAATCGAGCCATGGTAAGACCATTGTTGAAGAAAACTCCGTATGAGCTATACCGAGGTAAGAAGCCAAACATTTCATACTTGAGACTGTTTGGCTCAACATGCTACATTCATAACAATGGTAAGAAGGACCTGGCTAAATTTGATCCCAAAAGTGACAATGGCATATTGCTTGGGTACTCTCTCAATTCAAGGGCATTTCGAGTGTATAATTTGAGAACTCTTGTAGTTGAAGAAAGCCCATATGTCATTATTGATGAATCATCTCCATCTAGAACTGATGAAAAATCTATTTTGCAGGATGATGAGTTGAAAGATGACAATATCGAGAAGAAGGAAGAAAAATCAGAAAAACAAGAAGCGAAAGAACCAAAAGAAGAGGATGCAAATCAGGAAACTCAACTTGAACAAGAGCTACCAATGCAATGGACATTTGCAAAGGACCATCCGCCGGAGAATGTATTGGGAATTGTACAAGAAGGGACAAGAACACGAGCCTCCTTCAGGGAAGTTGAAACTCATGATTTATTAGCCTTGCTCTCTAAATCTGAACCTCACTCCATTGAAGAGGCCTTGAAAGATGAGTCATGGATTATGGCCATGCAAGAAGAACTACATCAGTTCCAAAGGAACAAAATGTGGTTCCTCATACCATGTCCTAAGAATCACTCTGTGATCGGAACCAAATGGGTGTTTCGAAATAAAACAAACGATCAAGGAGTGGTAATTAGGAACAAGGCCAGGCTTGTAGCCAAGGGCTATAGCCAAGAATTAGGAGTTGACTTCGATGAGTCTTTTGCTCCAGTAGCAAGACTCGAGGCAGTGAGAGTTCTTTTATCATTTGCTTGTTGTAACAACATTAAACTGTTTCAAATGGATGTAAAGAGTGCATTTTGAATGGCTATATTCAGGAGGACGTGTACGTGGAGCAACCACCGGGGTTTGAAGATACCAAGCAACCAGACCATGTGTACAAGCTGGACAAAGCACTCTATGGTATGAAACAAGCACCCCGTGCATGGTATGAACGGTTAAGTGAATTCCTCATTCAACATGAATTCAAACGAGGTAATGTTGATCAAACCCTCTTTACAAAATTGAATGGTAAGGAAATCTTAATTGTTCAAGTTTACGTTGATGACATTATTTT
This sequence comes from Amorphophallus konjac, assembly GCA_022559845.1. Classification (NCBI taxonomy): domain Eukaryota; kingdom Viridiplantae; phylum Streptophyta; class Magnoliopsida; order Alismatales; family Araceae; genus Amorphophallus; species Amorphophallus konjac. Next base: position 460,037,014 of record CM040121.1, on the reverse strand, counting down.
TGGCTCCACTAAAGATGCTCTCAGCAAAGACTTCGCCAAATTAATGCTAAGTGAGTTTGAAATGAGTCTTATGGGAGAGCTGACTTTCTTCTTGGGATTGCAGGTGAACCAGACGGTTGATGGGATGTTCATACATCAAAGGAAGTATGCAATGGAGTTACTGAAAAAGTTTAATTTGACAACCACAAAACCACAACCAACTCCAATGTCTACTTCAATAAAAATTGACCAAGATGAAACAGGTAAAACCGTGGACCAAAAACTTTTCAGAAGCATGATAGGTTCTTTGTTGTATTTAACTGCCAGTAGGCCCGACATACAGTTTGCTGTTTGTATGTGTGCTAGATTTCAGTCAAACCCAAAAGAATCACACATGTCGGCTGTTAAATAAATTTTCAGATATGTTGCTGGTTCAGTTAATTTCGGACTATGGTTTCCGCGTAATTCAAGTCTTGATTTGATTGCTTATTCTGACGCCGATTATGCGGGTTGCAAAGTGGATCGGAAAAGCACCAGTGGGTATTGTCAGTTTCTTGGGGGCTGCGTGGTCTCATGGGCCTCCAAGAAACAAAATTCCGTGGCATTATCTACTGCCGAAGTCGAATATGTGGCTATCGGTAGTTGTGTAGCCCAGGTGTTATGGATCCAACAGCAATTGATTGATTATGGCATTTCTTTTAAAAACACCTCAATTCTCTGTGACAACACCTCTGCCATAAACTTGTCCAAAAACCCTGTTCATCACTCTCGAACTAAGCATATTGAAATTCGACATCATTTCATTAGAGATCATGTAAGTAAGGGTCATGTAGAAATCAGTTTCATTGAAACCGATCATCAAATTGCCGACATTTTCACCAAACCTCTAAGTGAAGATAAGTTCACTACATTTAGAAGAGAACTAGGGGTTTGTAGGATAGAAGAGTATGATTCATAACCATGTGCATCATGTGTATACAGGTCACTTCATTACATGTGATTGCATTAGTTCCATGCACATTGTAATTCCCTTGTCATGCATATGCATCATGTTGTGTGAAAAACAAAAGAAAAAATCAAAATGTGTGAAAAATCACTTTGGTGTGCTTCTGCGTTTCTACTATGTATATTGTATTCACCCATGTTCATTGTTATTTCTATGGCCAAAATCACCTTGGATACAATTACTTTACCAATAAAGGAGCTAATTTGTTCAAAATCAGAAATTCGGTTAAATAGACCATAAATGTCTTATATATTCTTAGCATCTTTTTCACAAACATCTCCCCAATTGATTTCAATCCACAATTTATTCAAATTCCTTGATTTCATAAATTTTTACAATTGGGGACTCGAGCCGGACACTCCTTGACACTCTCTTCACGTTCTTATTTCATAATGCTGAAAACCAGAAAATGGGTCGACCCATGGGGTCGACCCCCGCGAATCCAGCAAATGGGTCGACCCCAAGGGTCGACCATCGCCCATCTGGTTCGGTCCAGGGGTAAGAGAACCAACGGGTCAACCCATTGGGTCGACCCAAACCGGCGGGGCGGCTCACCCGCACCCAAGCCATTCCAACAAGGGTCCCAACCCTAAGTTGGAACCCTCCCATGGCTATAAAACATCTCTTGCCCCCCTCCTAGCCTTGCCACCACCCTTTGCAAGCCCTAAACAACCCTTCCTTGGCATCCAAGACATCAAGCCCTAGCCGTGGTTCTCCGGGTGGCATCCGCGCGAAATCTTCTCCTTGTCGTTTAAAGCGTCATCTTTTGATCTTCACTCCCTTGAGGTAAGCTTCTGATGTTTGTGGAGGATCATAGATTCACACTTCTCGCATTCCTCTTTGGTCGAACCTTCAAGATCTATACCCCATCGGTGGGTTCTTCCGGTTTGTGTTTTAGATGGCACCGAAGAAGCGTACTTCTCGCAATGGTGAGGCATCGAGCTCCAGGCAAGGGCGTCGATCTCACACCGCCGCGCCTTAGCCCGCAAGCAAAGTCTTGGATCGGACTGTTCTACGTCGACGGGCGGTAAACTTTGAAAATCTTAGTCGCCATCTACGTGGATTAGTTGATCTATTATGCTGCCAGCCAAACTTGCATATTTTCATGTCTGCACATCTCCGCATTTACCCCAATCTGGTACACCAATTTTATAGCAATTTGGGTATTTCGGGTGATGTTCCAGTTACAACGGTTAATGGACAGGAAATTGTTTTATCACCACACTTGTTGGGACTTGCCCTTGACCTGCCAAATGAAGGGTATGCATTTGGTGATGTAGAAGTTTCAGATGCCACTGTCTACAGCTTTATGACTTCTGAAGAAATAGGTGACCAGTCGGTCGCTGGATTAAATGCCAACCAGTTCCCTCCTATGCAACGTATATTGCACCGAATGATTACAACAATGTTATTACCACATGGAGGAGGCCATGACAAGGTTACGGAGAAACATATGTTCTTGTTTTACTGCTTATTCGGTGGAATTCCCATTAAATTTCCACAACTTATTCTCGATCACATTTGTTCAAGCATTATGCACAAGCACCGCACTCTGCCATATGTTGCGGCCTTGACATCCATCTTTTCTTATATGAATATTGATTTGTCAAAAGAAGCATTTCAAACTATCCGTGACGCGGACATCTACACGTATCAATCTATTTGTCACCACATGGGGTTTGAAGAGAAAGATGGCGTGTTAGTTTGTCAAATTAAAAGGGCAGTACCAACAGACAGTTCCGTAGATAATGAGGATGACAATGAAGATCAGGCTGACGATGCTCATGTTCCTGCAGCAGGAATGCCTTCTGAGGAGGCACAACTAATCATGGACCATTTGGATTCCATTGATGACCGGTTAGACACGTATGGGGAGACTATGGAGGCTATGCAACAAGAGCTTTCTGATCTGAAACTCTCTCACCAGGAGCACTCTCAGTTTGTCACCGATGCCTTGGCCAACCAAGCCCATATGTTTGATGAAATATTAGCATATATAAGGCGTCCTCCTAGTTCCTCCACTCCGGATGATGGTGATGACTAAACAGCATTGCTCCTCTAGTTAGGCATTTTGCTAATTCTATTTCACCCCCTCCTTTTTGATGATGTCAAAGGGGGAGATGATGTGACACAATGACGGGAATGCAGCAAGTGACAATGATCCCTTGGACTTAATTCGCAAACGCATTCATAAAAGTCGAGGAAGCTTGGAAGACGCCGTCTCACCGTGCGCACCCGTTACCCGTGGTGACTCGATGATGCCAAGTCGAGGTGGGGGAGAAGGACCCTTGCTGGTAGAGGGCCAGCACAACTAAGGTTTTCCCTCCCGAAGGTAAGATGCCCACGTTCAAGGGCGGCCGGGTGCCTTGGGGGCACAAGGTCACTCACTCGCTATTATCCACGATGACCACTCAAGATGGTGGCTCCGGGAACGGGCACTCTCTCACTAGCCAGCGGACTAGTTTGACAGATATTAAATAAACAGATATTAAGGGGGGAGCAAGGGCAGGAGCTCACCTGGTTGGTTTGAAGAAACCAACACCGGTCGGAGACAATGGGCGAGCGGGGAAGTGTGGGTTCCCCGCACACTGCGCCGGTGAAGCTTGAGTCCTGTTTAATTAGTTACACTCACTACACCTCTCGTAGGAGGGTGGACTTGGGGTGGGGATGATTGAATTACATGCAAACACTACCTCCACGCAGGGAGGGGCGGTGAGCCGGCTAGGCGGGGAGGGGAGATTCGCCGGAAACGCGAAAGGAGAAGCCGAGGCCGAATCTGCCTGCTCTCTACGATTGCTGACTGACAGTTGATGTCGGGGCCGTAGATCCTGTTCAGGAATTTCTCTGATGGCGAGACTAGTGGGGAACGCTTCATATCTGGGACTAGGATGCCTATGAATTTTTCTGAATTCTTCTGTTGCAGTTGCGGGTCCGGGACGAGGTTCGATCAGGGAGACAGAATCTGGGCGCGGCAGCTTCCTGTTTCTGACAGCCATTTGCAGAGGGTGCCCCGACTGCTCCTGGACTCTGAATCATGAACCTCTGAAGTTTCTGGAACCGTGGATAAGCCCTCTTCGCAGCAAAACTGACGGGGAAGCCGTCTGATGTTGGAGAGGATTGGGGGACTCTGAAGAGTGGAGGCAGGTCGTTGCAGACTGTGGGAGGCAGACCCGCGCAGCTGAGGGAGAAAAATGATAACTTTGGCCTCCAGATGCCGAACGCGGTTCTGATTCTTGATTCTGATAGAGGACTGGAGGAGGAAGAACTTTGTAGAAGGGCTCTTGGCCTGAATCTTCCGCCGTTTGTCGTGGAGCAGCTTCTAATCGGGTTCAGGTGCTCTGCAGAGGGAGTCCTGCGCAGTCGGGGGAGATTGGTTCTCCCGCACAGCTCCGACCTCGGATTGAGACAAAACCACCTCGCCTGCGTAGATGACTGGGAGAGCTTTCCGTCGATGTAGGCCACGCCCCCAGGAGCTCCGGGATGAGGTCGTGGACAGCACTGCAACAGGCGGCTGTTCTGTAGGTCTTCAGCTGCACACAAAGTGGAAGAGAGAAAAGGTGGAGGGGGGGTTTCTTTGGTGGAGGGGTAAGGGATATGGTTGCTTTGGTGGTGGGGAGGGGTTTGGGAGGTGGGAAGGGGTGGTGAGGGAGGAGACCAGGGGCAAAGCTAGCAGGGGTATGGGTGAGTGCGCAAATGATCAAGGGGGTGGAGGTGGGATGATGGGGGCGCAAGTGGCTTGGGGAAATGGGGAGGGTTCTCTTTGATTCGGGTGGAGGGTTAATGGAGGTGTTTAATGGTAGCCTAGGGAAGGGGAGGGGTTGCCTTGGGGAGGGGAAGAGTTGCTTGGGAAGTGGGGATTCCTCTTGGGAAGATGGAAGGTTGTATGGGGAAGGGGGAGGGTTGCTTGGGGAGTGGTGGGAGTAAAAGGGGGTTAATGGCCTTGGGAAGGTGAAAGGGTGGGGAGGGCTGATGTGGAGGATGAGGTGGCAAGGGGAGGAGAGAGAGGGCTGGTCGACCTAGAGAGAGAGAGGGGAGAGGAGAGAGAAAAGGTCGCCCCTTCTTGAGTGAGAGAGAGAGCTAGAGAGAGAGAGAGATGCACAATTGCTTTGGCAAACTTTATCAAATCTTCATTAGCTTCAACTGGTGGGATTGGGGTCCTATTTATAGGAATCCCACAATTCAACATAAGTCCCTGACTTTTGGACTAATGACAACTAACCAAGGGGTAAAAGGGGTGCCCCTGGGCCAAGCCCATATAACTGGGCCCATTAACCAATCTAACTGACATAATGATAATAAACTTAGGTAGATGACTCATTAACCTAGGGACTTTACTCAAATAAAAGAAAAATTACAATGATATGACTCCAGAAAAATATGAAAATTACATAACTCGATTCAAGAAATCAAGACGAACACAATGGCGATCATCGGGACCCATGGAGAAATGGGAAGTGGTAAGCGATGTCCCCATCATACTCCCGGGGTGCAGAGAACTCGACTCTGTCGAGTAAGGGTCCACCCTGCTGCGGTACTGCTCCGATAGGTCAGGATCCAGCTGCTGGAGATCCTCCCGAATCACCCAGGCGTCAACCGAAGGTGGTCGTCCCTTCCACCTAACCAGATATCGCTCATACGCCTTGCTCCGTGTGGTAGTGATCTGTTCATCTAATATCCGCTCCACTTGATCACGCTGGTTTCTCTAGCTAGATGGAGCTCTTGTTGGTGTGGGGGCTCTCTCAAGGGGTGGGATAGGCTGGATCTCCTCACTGGGTGTCACCGTGGGACCCTTGTAGGGCACCAGGTCAGCCACATTGAAAGTGGGGCTTACTCCGTGCCCTTCGGGGAGGTCGAACACATAAGCATTTGTGTCAAGGCTCCTCAATACCTGAAAGGAGCCTGCTCCACGAGACCTCAGTTTTGAGACAATCTCAGTCCTCACCATCACAAAATCACCGACATGGATTTCTTGGTGGCGACAGTGGGAATCGGTTAATTTCTTAAGAACCTTGCTGCTCTTGTTTTTGTGTTTGTGAATGTTACCATGCAATGTCATGAATGATGATCCTATAGGGATGAAGGGAGGGTCTGGACAACCAAATTCAGCCCTATCAAGTGTTAGTTTGGTTTTGATAGACTTAGGAGGACCAGGGCATCCATGAATTGACCTATCATGCTTAGAAACCGTGTGGACCTTGATGCACTTAGGTGGACCGGGGCAGCCACAAGTGGCCCTATCATGCATGAGGTGGATGAAGAGTGGGGGAGGACCAGCATGTCCAAATGTGGCTCTATCAGGTATGGGTGCAATGAATGCCGGAGGACCTGGACTTCCATGTAGACTCCTATCATGCATAAGATGGATGATGAATGGGGGTGGACCTACATATCCAAATGTGAACCTGTCATGCACTGGACCTAGTGTGTATGTGACACAAATGAGATGACTAGCCCTACCAGGTGGGGCAAAATGTTGTGGCACATGCATTACAATCAAGATGGTCCCATCTTTAAGTGGGGGTGGATTTGGGGGTTTCCACTCATAGGGGTCGAAGGGGTCCAAGAAGGTGGACATTTTGGGATAGGTCACTTCCTCATCTCCTAGGTGGATGTCACCCTCGGTCATGGCTCTCATAGTGTGAACTAAGTAGTGGAATGGGGGGGTTGGGTTCAACATGGTGGGTGAGGGTAGGAGGGAGTGGGTGGTGGGTAAGGTGGCTAGGTCCCATGGGTTCAATGTCTTCCATAGGGAGGGATCAAAGGGGTCATGGAATGTGTTACCAAGGAAGGGGTATTCTATCTCCTCAAGGTCTTCAAATGATGGTGAGTCCTCCTCCTCAAATGAAGTAATTGAACCGAAGTCCTTGGCGGGTTGGTTGGCCATGAATGGAGGACTTGGCATCCTACCCGAAATAAGCAACTCTAATTCGCGGATAGCATCGGGCTCTTCGGGTGTTGGGAGGAATAAAAGAAGGTCGCTAGTGTAGCAACCCACAGTGTATATCGAGGAGATGGACCCGACACATAGGTGTAGGAGGTCAAGGCTTCTAGGTTGGTCGGCCACAGTGGTCAACATGCCAGTTAGTTTCATTTGCCAAACTATACCCTTAAGAAGATCCCCTAATGTTTCCACTTGATAGGATGATTGGATTGTGGTGTGATAGGTAGATAAGGGTACAATGGGAAGGTTTTGTTCCATAGGAGGGCAAACATGAGCCATGATATCTCTAAATGGGTTCTCCTTTAGCCAACGTGAAAGGGGTTCTCCTAAGATGAGCTCGGCCCCTACTAGGGAGGGTGGTGTAAGGTGAAGTCCACCATGTGAAGTTTCTTCTTCTTCCTGGACATGGGTGATCTCCATGGCGGGGGTTGGGTCCGGAGTATTCACCACTATGGGGTCGGGTATGGGGATCATGGTTTCCTCTACCAAGGAGGTGAGTAAGTCCATTGTTTGAGGGGTGATGATGACTGGCATATGGCTCTTTTGGGGTGGTGGGTAATGGGGGACTTGGGATAGGATGGGGAGAGGTAGAAGTGGAGGCCTAGGTTGGGCATCTTGTAACTCATGGGGGAGGGTGCACCCCATTTGGCTCAATGGGTCTTCTTTGGGTAGGAACGAGTTCTCTTGACCTATTTGGGCCTCTCATTCTTCTTCCCAATCTAGGGGAGCCTCATAGTCTTCGGTCACCTCCGTAAGTTCCTTTTGGAAATGGGTGGGATGAAGATTTGTGGAAGCTTGTGGGGTGTGGGTTTGATGGAGAATTTTGGGTTGGGTGGTGGGGAAAGGAGGAGTGGGAGTGCTCCTCGAGTTATGGTTCTCAGGGTAGGAGTGGGAAGGTTGGGGAGTGAAGATCTTCCTGATCTCAATCCTTATCTCTTCCAATAAATCTAGGGGTCCTTTGAGTGGTGGGGTTTGGGTCCTAATAGAGGTTTTGGGTTGACTGGGAGGAAAAGGGGGAGTGGGAGTGCTCAACGGGTTATGGTCCTCACGGTAGGAGTGGGAGGGTCGGGGAGCGTAGATCTTCCTAAGCTCACTTTTCATCTCTTCCCATGATCCTATGGGTTCTTGCCTCCGAATCTTTCTTAAGCTCACTATGCGTTCCCACTCCTTCTTGGCTTGTCCCCGAAGTCGCCCTGTGGCCCTGCGGACTCTAGCGTGTCCATAGACCCTAGTCCTATCAAAGTGTTTGGTCATGAAAGTCTCCCACCTAACATAACCACTAGGATGTGACCCATCAAAGTTGATACTCTCATCTATAAAGATGTCCGAAAATGGGTGGTCGATCGGACCTTTGTGGAGGGCCGAGTGGGACCAAAGAGAGGTAGCCATGTTGATGAACCGAATGACTCTAAATGCTTATGCGCCCTAGGACAAGACTTAGTAGAGACAAGTCTAGAACTTGCTCTGATACCAAATTGATGTGAGACATTGACGGGAATGCAGCAAGTGACAATGATCCCTTGGACTTAATTCGCAAACGCATTCACAAAAGTCGAGGAAGCTTGGAAGACGCCGTCTCACCGTGCGCACCCGTTACCCGTGGTGACTCGATGATGCCAAGTCGAGGTGGGGGAGAAGGACCCTTTCTGGTAGAGGGCCAGCACAACTAAAGTTTTCCCTCCCGAAGGTAAGATGCCCACGTTCAAGGGCGGCCGGGTGCCTTGGGGGCACAAGGTCACTCACTCGCTATTATCCACGATGACCACTCAAGATGGTGGCTCCGGGAACGGGCACTCTCTCACTAGCCAGCGGACTAGTTTGACAGATATTAAATAAACAGATATTAAGGGGGGAGCAAGGGCAGGAGCTCACCTGGTTTGTTTGAAGAAACCAACATCGGTCGGAGACGATGGGCGAGCGGGGAAGTGTGGGTTCCCCGCACACTGCGCCGGTGAAGTTTGAGTCATGTTTAATTAGTTACACTCACTACACCTCTCGCAGGAGGGTGGACTTGGGGTGGGGATGATTTAATTACATGCAAACACTACCTCCACGCAGGGAGGGGCGGTGAGCCGGCCAGGCGGGGAGGGGAGATTCGCCGAAAACGCGAAAGGAGAAGCCGAGGCCGAATCTGCCTGCTCTCTATGATTGCTGACTGACAGTTGATGTCGGGGCCGTAGATCCCGTTCAGGAATTTTGCTGATGGCGAGACCAGTGGGGAACGCTTCGTATCTGGGACTAGGATGCCTCTGAATTTTTCTGAATTCTTCTGTTGCAGTTGCGGGTCTGGGATGAGGTTCGATCAGGGAGATAGAATCTGGGCGCGGCAGCTTCCTATTTCTGACAGCCGTTTGCAGAGAGTGCCCCGACTGCTCCTGGACTCCGAATCACAAACCGCTGGAGTTTATGGAACCGTGGACGAGCCCTCTTCGCAGAAAAACTGACGGGGAAGCCGTCTGATGTCGGAGAGGACTGGGGGACTCTGAAGAGTAGAGGCAGGTCGTTGCAGACTGTAGGAGGCAGACCCGCGCAGCCGAGGGAGAAAAACGATAACTTTGGCCTCCAGATGCCGAACGCGGTTCTGCTTCTTGATTCTGATAGAGGACTGGAGGAGGAAGAACTTTGTAGAAGGGCTCTTGGCCTGAATCTTCCGCCGTTTGTCGTGGTGCAGCTTCTAATCAGGTTCAGGTGCTCTGCAGAGGGAGTCCTGCGCAGTCGGGGGAGATTGGTTCTCCCGGACAGCTCCGACCTCGGATTGAGACAAAACCACCTCGCCTGCGTAGATGACTGGGAGAGCTTTCCGTCGATGTAGGCCACGCCCCCAGGAGCTCCGGGATGAGGTCGTGGACAGCACTGCAACAGGCGGCTGTTCTGTAGGTCTTCAGCTGCACACAAAGTGGAAGAGAGAAAAGGTGGAGGGGGGGGTTTCTTTGGTGGAGGGGTAAGGGATATGGTTGCTTTGGTAGTGGGGAGGGGTTTGGGAGGTGGGAAGGGGTGGTGAGGGAGGAGATCAGGGGCGGAGCTAGCAGGGGTATGGGTGAGTGCGCAAATGGTCAAGGGGGTGGAGGTGGGATGATGGGGGCGCAAGTGGCTTGGGGAAATGGGGAGGGTTCTCTTTGATTCGGGTGGAGGGTTAATGGAGGTGTTTAATGGTAGCCTAGGGAAGGGGAGGGGTTGCCTTGGGGAGGGGAAGAGTTGCTTGGGAAGTGGGGATTCCTCTTAGGAAGATGGAAGGTTGTATGGGGAAGGGGGAGGGTTGCTTGGGGAGTGGTGGGAGTAAAAGGGGGTTAATGGCCTTGGGAAGGTGAAAGGGTGGGAAGGGCTGATGTGGAGGATGAGGTGGCAAGGGGAGGAGAGAGAGGGCTGGTCGACCTAGAGAGAGAGAGGGGAGAGGAGAGAGAAAAGGTCGCCCATTCTTGAGAGAGAGAGAGAGCTAGAGAGAGAGAGATGCACAATTGCTTTGGCAAACTTTATCAAATCTTCATTAGCTTCAACTGGTGGGATTGGGGTCCTATTTATAGGAATCCCACAATTCAACATAAGTCCCTGACTTTTGGACTAATGACAACTAACCAAGGGGGAAAAGGGGCGCCCCTGGGCCAAGCCCATCTAACTGGGCCCATTAACCAATCTAACTGACATAATGATAATAAACTTAGGTAGATGACTCATTAACCTAGGGACTTGACTGAAATAAAAGAAAAATTACAATGATATGACTCCAGAAAAATATGAAAATTACATAACTCGATTCAAGAAATCAAGACGAACACAATGGCGATCATCGGGACCCATGGAGAAATGGGAAGTGGTAAGCGATGTCCCCATCAGGAGAACTCTTGGCCTATATGTGCCCCGGCTACTATATGTTAGTGTGTGATGTGTGCCTGCATGCATGTGTGCTTTTATCATGTTTCTAGTTCATTAGTCCTGTTGCATTTCCTTTTAGTTTTCATGCATTGCATCTTGTTATTTGCATTATAGACCTTGTTCCTTTTCCACTAATTGTCGGCAAGAAAACTTTGGGAATATGCCAAATGATGATCAATCTTATATTTGGATTTCCGTTTGACCATGTCCTTGAACTGATGAATTGATTCATGTACATGGAATGGTGGATGCTTTACAATGTGGTTTCTATTATTTTGTCATCATAAAAAAGGGGGAGATTGTTGAACCCCCTCCTCATGTATATGACTTATGGTTTTTGATGATGATCAAATGTTTTGTATGAACTGAAAATGAGCATAACCATGCTCTGGAAATGAACACATCACTTGAAGACATGGTATTTGAGAAGGCTCAAGCACAACAACTCATTGTAAGTATTTTGGTCTCAATGTGTAAAATGTGGAAATAATTCAGACTTTGTTTTGACAGGACAAATCAATATGGCCAAAGCTCCTCAACGACTGAAGGATAATTGGTGAGATCGATCCTAACTCCTCCATTACACTGTTAGAACTTATGTCTAGATGTGGAGCATTCATGTTTTAATTCCCCAACTTGAACCCCCTGCACTTAGCTTTATTATATCTTCATTTTAGATAGTGCAGGAAAAAGGGTCAACCCCAAGGGTCGACCCATTGCTGCCAGGCAGGATCCCATTCGAATGGGTCGACCCCAAGGGTCGACCCCTGCTTGTTGAATTAATTTCTAGAACCGGTTTCATCATGGGTCCACCCCAAGGGTCGACCCTTTCCGCTCAACTTGTTTAGGCTCCAGCAGGGGTCGACCCCAAGGGTCGACCCCTGAAAACACCAGATGTAATTTTTGTGGAGACAGCAACGGTTCTTGAGAGGGTCGACCCCAAGGGTCGACCCATGCTGCCAGGCCCTTCTGACCCTTCACGAGGGTCGACCCCAAGGGTCGACCCTTTCTGGTCTGGGCGGCGCCGTGAATATGTACTATTGGCATTTCGACCAAATGGTCCAACCACACTTGTGTGGCTGTCCGTAATCCACTCCATAATAAGTGGATCTTGTCCCATGGCCGCCCCTTGACCGCCCTAAGCATATATATAATCCTATTGAGATGAAAACCCTAAGAGAAATTCGTATCTTCCTGATTTGGGTTTTTGCTCTAACCTTTGTGAGTGCAGGTCGTAACCAGCAGCCACAGCCCTTCTTCCACCTTGCTGTGTGCATGAAAGTGAAGGAAAGAAGAGGGATTCAAGCCTCCAAATCAACATCCTGCTGGTTGGCTGCGTGGAGTTCAAGATCGTATCACATCCGAGCACAATCGTCAAGAACGATCATCGTGCTGCACCAAGTGTCCGACGAAATTCGCTGAAGTGATAGGGGGAGCTCCGATCAAGATAAATCATTTTCTAAACTTCTCATTCTGAATCATTTTGCTTGATCTTGAATATTTGTGTAATCATAACTTCAGATTCTTGTGTGTGGTGTTCGTGTTCGGAAACACGAACGTGCGTGTGTGTATGTGCGCATGTGCGCGTTTGGCTACCAGATCGGAAGCCGTGTGTGTATGTATGTGTATGTTTGCTGTTCTAAACAGCGTGTGTGTGTGATTCACTCATTAGTGAAGCTTTAATCCTCAAGTGTGAGGGGTGGACGTAGAGGACACGGTTGTGTAACCGAACCACCTAAAAAATCCGTGTGTCTCATGTGCTGTGGTTTTTTTTATTCTTGTCGAGTGGGCTTCACGGTGAGTTGAGAGACCACTACACCAGCTATTCAAACACATTCCGCACGCATTCACGAGTGTGATCCTGTTGGTGCGAGTATTAGTGGTTGTTTGTTTAATCAGCATTTTTTTCTTAAGAAAAGCAAAATTTTATTAGCCAATCAATTCATCCCTCCCCTCTTGATTGCCACATTTGGGACTCAACACCGACATCTTCACAAAACCCCTAAACCAGGATCAATTCAGCAAGATAAGAACAGAACTTGGCATGTGCAAGGGTGAGAGCATACATACATAGGTCTGCACTTAGGGTAATGGTTGCACTTATAGAAACTCATATGCATAAAGGGTAGATTAACATGCATATTGTCTGTACTTATTTTTAATACCTTGTGTGTATTTACATCCATGCATGCTTGAGTGTATTTATACATACAGCCCTCCTTGAAAATCCTTCTAAAGATAAATATTCCTTGATTAAATAAATGTGGACCCGTATGACTTCTGGACCTAAGGCACCTTCTCAGGGGGAGTTAGAGAACTTTCCTCAAAACCCCATCTCTTCTCTTTCTCTCTACTTCAAGGTGTTGGTTCTATTTAGAAGGTCGACAGATGGTGCTCATATCAAAAAAAAGAAACAAAAAATTTTGAATTTTTAGGGCTAGGTCGACCACTTCGGTCGACCACCAGCCCCGCTCCGGTCGACCGAACCCAGCGAACCGGGCCAGCCGAACCAACATTCGAACCCCATTTAAAGGGGTCTTCACACTCCCCTTTTTCATTCCATCGCCCCCTCTCTTTTTCCTACCCTACCACCAAACCCTAGAACACCAAAACTCCACTTCCCTAGCCCAAAAACCAAATTCTTTTTTCACCCGCACAAGATCTGGTCCATTCGTCACGATTTCAGGACGATACCTCTGCGGCCGTTCGTGCGTCCGTGAAGACCTACCTAGGGTTCTAGATTATGGTGAAGATTATTCCAAGCCCTAGGAGTGTCTTTCAGTCCATCTTCATCCCCAGGGTTGAGATCGATCTTCAAGGGTCTCTACATCGGTTTTCTAGTTCAGGATGCCGCCTAGATGAAGTTCTCGGCACTCTGCCCAAGGGGAAGCCGGTGGTCAAAGATGAGAGGCCCTGGCTCATCCCCCACAGCTGGCTCCTGCGCCTCATCATGCCCCTCGCTTGCCTCCACGGCCCATTATCGACCCTCGACTGGTCGACTTCGATGAGGTGAATGATATTTTACCCGATTTATGTGCACTTTTTGAGATTCAAGAGGGTTGGAGTGATTTTGTCACCAGATACACTAGGTATTATTCTAACCTAGTGCAGCAATTTTATGGAAATTTGATTGAGAGAAATGAAGAGCTATATACAGTTGTTCAAGAAGTTGAGATACATATTACACCCGATCTTTTTCAGTGAGCCTTAGGAGTCTCGGCCAGGGGTGCTGACATGACCTTTGGTTATGGTGAAGTTGAGGCTACTTTTATTGCCATGACAAACTATGATTATGTGCGTGGTGTCAGTGATTTAATTCAATTGAATGCCAACTATTTCCCACCACTACAACGGATTCTACACCACATGTTTACATCACTTATCTATCCAAAAAGTGGGAGTAGAAATGAAGTGACAGAGATTCACAGATTTCTATTTTATCATGTTATGAATGGAAGCTTAGTAAACATGGGTCGGCTCATGACAAACTTGATTGGGACATGTCGAACCCAACTGAGGAGATCATTGCCTTATGCTTCACAGCTGACAGGAGTGTTTGTATATGCTGCGATTCACCTTGGTGATGAAATATTTATTCGAGTCAGACAAGATGATATCTACAACCACCATAAAATCTTCTCAGATTTTGGATATTACTATGGTCCCGATGGCGAGCTACGCCGAGATATACCAGTTTATGAGGAAGAAGCTGACAGTGAGGAAGAGCAGGAACAAGAGTAGCAGCAGGGTCAAGGGGATGTCCCCCCTCCAGTTCAGGCTGAGGACCAGCCTCCTCCACCTTCACCTCATCACATGGATCCAGATGTCTCCTCCACCATAGTTCTTTCATGGGGAGTCTTCTACTCAGGGGGCCGGCTAGCACTCTTGGGTAGACTATGAGACTTTTGACAGGCATCTTACTAGGATAGAAACTCGAGTGGATACTTTTGGGGGTCACCCCTCTACCTTTGGGGAACGCATAGACACTATGGGTAATGTGATTGACACTATGTCAGGTCGCATAGATTCCTTCTCTACAACTTTGGACACCTTAGCCACTCAGATGCATACTCTCTCCACCAACATGACCACCCTCACACAAAGCCATGAAGATTCCTGTGAGGCTTTTCATACTATGAACCACACTCTCCTGAATATGCAGTGCTGGGACTATGATGATAGGGATCAAACCCTTGCCCATATCCAGTACCGCCTTCAGTTTCAGGACCATTATATTGCGGATATTCGTCGCCACCTTGGATATCAGCCTCCTCCTCCAACAGACCAGCCTCTTGTAGATGAGCCATGAGGATTTTCTTCTTGCTTCCTACCTCTAGACTGTTGTACTTGGGTCATGTGTCTTTTCGGTCTACTGTTTGTCTATCCTATCCCCTCTTTTGATGATGCCAAAGGGGGAGACGTAGTTAGTGTAGGTCTTATCTATATTTTATGTATGCATGTTCGTATGTTTGTATGTATGTTCATTTGTGAGGGTCATTGTGTCAGTTCTGCATTTGCTTTGTCGCATGTGTCTAGAGTGTTGCACTCTCTCAAGCATCAATGTACTCTGTAATAAAATGAGGGAATGAATGCAAATTGGTCTTGAATGTCACATGATGGTTCTTATCTCTCATTTCTTCTCTATTTGGCAAATAATGTGTTGAATGGTTTGTGTTGTTTCATCTAAAGAAAAGAATTATTATTTTATTCACGTTGTGGACTATTGGCCTCGCTTAGCTCCAAATTTGCTTAAAGGCATGCCAATGCACTTGTAACTAGAGTTTTGTCATCATCAAAAAGGGAGAGATTGTTGAGTCTCTCCAGTTGATTTTGATGATAACAAAACCTCGACATTACAAATAGGTTGATAACTTGGTTAAACCTCTCTCAAAGCCATTTTCACCAAAGCAAATGTTCAAATTCATCATGCCTTAACAAATACCCCGATCAAGTCCAAACAAGCTCATATTATATGAACATTGTTGCAAGCACAAGCCTTCAATATATGGATATGATTTATGCACTAAACTGGACTGTTTGTGTAGGATTTCTAGAGTTCGGTCGACCTTAGAGCATGGGCCAGTCGACCTAAATTAACAGCGTTCAGAAATCTACCAGAATTTACTGTTTGGTCGACCGCCCACCCTAAACCGGTCGACCGATTTTCCCAGTGTTGAAAGGTTCAATGTCTATAAAATTCCGGTCAACTGCCCACCTATTCGCAGTCGACAGCCAGCTTCGAAGCCTCCATTGTTGACTTGTTTTTCTCCACGAGGCTGAAGCATCTATCAATGTTATTTTAATCCCTAAAGTCTCCAAACATCCCTGGAATTGTGGATCTGTGTCTTGGCCTGTCCTTGACCATCCTAGTTGTATAAAAACAACTCTTGGGGAAAAGAAACCCTAATCACCAAGGGGAGATCAAGGAAGCTATCAAGGGAAGAAAGAAGGCTGCTACTGTAGCTCCATGAATAGTACTTCATCCAGGAGTTCTTCATCCAACCCAAAGCTTTTGAAGATCAATCTGAAGCTAATCAACCTCAGATCAAGTGGAGAGTCAAGCTTCATCCAAAATCTGCATCATCTACTCAGGGGGAGCTTAAATCAAAATTTTTCTTTTGTGTTTCTTCTTCCAAATTTCTTGAGCTTCAAGTGTCTGTTTCTTGTAATCTCTAAACATTCGTGTGTGTGTGGATCCTTCCAGATCCGTGTGTGTGTGTGTTTGTTTTCTGTCAGTTCTTCGGGTCTTTCAGTGTGTTTACACCTTCGTGGGAGTTCCTATCTCCCTACGTGTGTGTGTGTGTGTTCAGATCTTGTAATCCCTTACAAGATAGTGTGTGAATTCTCACAGTCTGTGAGGGGTGGACGTAGGTTGCCGTCGTTGCATCCAAACCACCTAAAAATCTCTGTCCCTTGTGTGGTTTGATCATTCTCTTCTATCTCCATTCTATGCAAACACACACGCAGTTTAAATCGTTTGTATCTCTTGTGTTATATCTAGCAGAACTTATCTTTTTACTTTAGATCTCTGGTATATCAAAAGGTGGGTTTGGATCTACAAGGCAAATCTTGTCAAGAAGATAACACCTTGCGCGAGTAGAATCTTCGGATTCACACCTTCGCCACGGTACCAAGGATCAGTTGTGTGTGATAGGTTTTGACAGATCTATTTGTGAATACATCGGATCTATATTTCTGTAAGTTGCTTCATCTTATTTCTTTAAATATGTCTAAGTTGCTTAAATTTTTTAATCACCCAATTCACCCCCCTCTTGGGTGTCATTGGTCGCGGGACTTCAGGGCCCAAGTACTCCGTTGTGGATTTGGCCCACGAGAAGATGAAGCCTGACGAGGAGTTCTCCGCCTTTGCAGACCGTTGGCGTCGCCTCGCCGCACAAGTCTCGGGGCACATTCTGGAGGGAGAGCAAATCAAGATGCTTATTTCCAATGCGACGCCCGAGTATCAGTTCATCTTGGACCTGAATGACACTACCTCCTGGCAACAACTTAATAGTCCAGCCCGCTTCATCCGTCAACAACTCCAAGATTCCCTTGACCCTGAGTCTCCTTCACCTTCCACACCCACGTACACCTCGCCATCCTCATATACCCCCTTTGCACCCTCCATGAGTCAACCTTCCGCTCCCGCATGTCAACCTTCCATGAGTCGGCCATATACCTCCACATACCAACCCTCCATGAGTCCACCTTTTCCCATCCATGGTCAGCCCTCCGCTCCTGCATATCCGCCCGCGTCTTCCCCTCTGGTCAAGGAAACACCACATCCCGAGCAGGTGGATGCCGTCTACATACCCCCTCATCCCGCTCCACATATGTCTCCACCTAGTCCTTCCACTAGCCACGCACCATTGCCTATGCAACCTCCACTTCTGCCTCCACAACCCTCTTCTCCATTACCATCTCAAACCCCTCGGCATCGGCCTTGCCTGAAGCGGGCTCCTCATCCTCCGTTGCCAAAATCTTTCTCTAATATTTTTCGGGCTTTGATGGCCACTCATGCGTTGTCACTCCCTCTGGCTGTGCCTTGCCGACCCGTGGTGGGGAATTTGCTTCAATTCTGTGATTATCACTGCCAGTAGGGGCATTTGGTCGAGGATTTCCCCGAGTTCTGGGGGTTTATTTATGATCTGGAAGATAAGAAAAGGATTGATTGGCCTGCAATTCGCAAAATTGTTTTACATCTTCGCAGCAAGCAGCAGCAGCAAGCGCCACCCAGGCAACCGTCTCCATTACAAGACCCGGGGCACCCCCGTGATCCTTTAGTTGATATTGTACCCGCTCCATTGCCATCTCCATCTCCACCTACCCCATCATCTTTGCCATCTCCTATGCTTCTACATTATCTCAACAAACCCAAGCCTTTGCTCAGGCCGGTACCTCCACTTCCTCCACTTCTTCCACCACTACTTCCATTCCCAACGCTGCTCGACGTGTCGTGCCGATACTTTGATGCTGGGCACCGCGACCTTCCTCTTCCCCCTCTCCATATCCACCGTCTCCATTACCTAACCCATCACCACTGCCTTCACCACCCCCATCACCACCTAACCCGCTTGCCTCTCTCCTTTCACCTTCGCCAACTCCTCTCCCAGAATCTCCATCATCTTTACCTTCTGCACCCTCTCCCCCATCTTCCTCTCCGCCCGAGCCTGAGCAAACCACACCCTCGCCTTCACCTTTATCCCCTCCTACATCTAAACCTATCACTACTACCTTGCTTTTTTCACCTTCACCTTCACCCCCTCCTCCACCTCCACCTTTGCCTTTGCCTCCACCCAAGCCTGTCATCGCAGCTATCCCTCCACCGCCTGAGGCCTCTACACCTTCTAAACCTTCACCTCTACCTATCACGCCTTCTAAACCTATTACCTCCACTTCTTCAACTACTTCCACCCCACAAGGCGGGTGTGCATTACCTTTGGTGCCCCTTGGGTCTGGTCCCCAAGGGGGAAAAGAGCCGAGTCAGGACAATTCGGTGTCGATCGTGTGTTTCAAGATTCAAGACTTTATCTGCCGCATGCCAGTCCGCGTCCTGGTCCCTAGCTATTTTGAGGATGATGAGCCTGCATTTCTCATGATGGCTGCCAAGAAGAGTTCTCTTGCCTTAGTGCCAGCTTCTTCACAAGCGAGGCCGGTGGCAATCTCTTTGCTCACCGGAGGTCTTATCATTGATGCTGTTATTACTTATTGCTCTATTGATGTTTAGATTACTGGCCAAGAAGGGTTCTCTACCCAGATCGTGCTAACTCATACGGCTGCCAGAGATGTTATGGATTCCATGTTTAAGGGGCAATTGGCTTTATCTTCTGCATTTCCGAAGGACATTCTACACGTCTTATGCAATCTCCCTCGGTTTGTCAGTGAACCGGCCACGTCAATGCCGCGTATCAATCTCTCTCAGCTTCATTCTTCTCTTTTGTCAAGGAAGCCATGTTTCACGTCTGATTACCGAGTAGAGTTGCAGAATCTCAAGGTCTTTGTTCCAAGGGACAAGACTCCATGGTTTTCTGATATTCAGCACTCTGAGGAGTAATTTGATCAAGAATGTCCATCTATTGTTAGCACCGGGTGTCTAGGGGCAACTGCCCCAATGAGGCAGCATATTCATAATCGGGCCTGGCCGTCTGCCAGGTGGGCCCGCTATTTGAGAAGATATTGCAAATTGAGAAGTCCGAAGGTCCGAGCCCGCACCAGGCGGGTAGATTACAAGCCAATTACAGCCAAGAAGAGGCGGCGGTGCAAGTTCAAGGGCCGTAAGTTGTGCACTCAAGGGATCACTTCTCCTCCTTCTACCTCTCATTCGTCCTTCATCTTGCTGAGCTCCCACCCTTGGGTGGTGTACCTTCCTTCTCCCAATCCTGTTTCTATGATTCTCTCCTCTCTTCCCAGGTCCTTGAACCCTCACTCCTCTCCTTTTCATCTAGATCCTCTGGATTTTCTTTATTTCTTCAATTCTAGGCTTCGACCTATGTCTTCCTTTCATCCCGATTTCGGGACGTCTTTTGATTCTCCTCCGGAATTTCTGGATTCTATCCCTTATTCTTCTCTGACTTTGACCTTATCGGATGACCACGATTGTAATATCCTGGATTCTTCGGATTGGAATCGGAGAACTTTCGGAACGCTTTCGTGGGTCCTGATACGTGTTTTACGATCCACTCGGGTTTTTCTCTTGAATAACTTGCGGAACCCTGTGGAGAGTGAACCGTTGAGTTTTGCAACTCCGGGACGCTACAGGTGCATTGTGCTCGTTCCGAGGATCGCGGAGACCATTTTTTCGTATTTTTTTGAATTTACAAAATTTCGTGCCAAAAATCAGATTTTAGAAAAATTGCTAATTTCCTATTTCCTTTTTTTTATTCTCTCACCTCTCTCCTCTCTCTTCTCTCACCGTTTTCACCGTCTCTCCCTCTATTCTCTCTTTTTTCACCCCCTCTGCTCCGACTGTAGACGGAGGAGGCCCGGGGATGTCATGGAGATGCCGTGGAGGTGTCATGGAGCGTGATGGCGTGAAGAATAGAGCGTGGTGTTGGCGCGATCCCGTTCGGTGGATTCAAAGCCGACGTGGGGTTCGTGTGATCATTTTTGGCATGGATTGGCCATTTCGGCTCGTGAGATCTTCGGTGGAGGTAGGGGGACAGATACCATACTCTTTTCCTGCATCCTCTCACGATTTGAAGCCGAACGGTGTGAGTTTGAGCCGATTTTGCCATGTTTGGGCAAAAATCATGTTCAGGGGGTGTGAGCCGTGTTTACCATTCCAGGCAACGGTTTGTAGTTTAAATGGATTCATTTGAACCCCTGGCATGTTGGAATTTGTTCCCTGCCAGTTTTACTGCATTTGGTTGACAATTGGGGCCAGTATGAGCATGTTTGTCCATGTGGGTCGTTTTGGGTGGATTTGTGGGAATCACCTATTTCTTACCGTTTCCTGTATGGTTTGATCCCTTTCGACTTGTGGAAGGTTGATGTTGACGTTAGAGTTGTTTCCCTGTCGTTTAGACGCGATTGGGTCGTGGAAAGACCGAGTTTTGGGTAGTCGTACGATTTTTCCGTTGGAACGGTTTAGCGGTCCTACCAGTGACTGCCAAATGTAGAGGCGGCCCTCTGGAGACCGCTATTCCGAGGTCTATAGTCAGTTTCATTAGCGGTCTCGCGATCAACTGCCAGTTAGTAGTTGCAGCCTAGGGCCTGACCGCTACTTTCGTTTAACGGGTCAAGGGAGACCGTTATATTACTTTCAATGGTTTTTAAGTCAGTTCGGGCTAGTGGTCTAGCTCCTGACCGCAAGGTGGTTTAGCGGCCTTAGGGTGACCGCCATTCCCTAGAAACGGTCCAAGGGAGACCGTTAATTGGTTTTTACTATTTTAAGTCGGTTCCTAGTGATGGCCTTGCGACTGATCGCCTTATGAAGTGACAGTCAGGCAAAGGACCGCCAAAAGGATGGATTAACGTGTTTCAAGGTGGTTTGGGTATGGCAGTCTGGCCATGACCGCCAAAGCCTAGAAACGGCCTTGAGCAGATCATTTTCTGTCTGTTTTACCCGATGAATAGCGGCCCTGATAAGATCGCCAATGAGTATTAGCGGCAAAGGGTAAGACCACCATTTGTTTGGGAGTTTCTTTTGCGTTGGTTTGGCTTCCGGTTGGCTTGGCTTCGACCCCTTGGTTAGCCCATTGTTCTGTGGATGTCTTGGACATCCTATGAGGGCTGTGACCGTGTTATATGGTGTTTAAGAGTGCCATTATACCGAGTAGTGTTTCGTGTTATTTCGAGGGTCATTATGGTTCCTGGTCAACCTGATTGTGACCCAATGGTTGACACGTGACCTCGTGAGTGTCTCGTCTATCCTGTGAGGATCGAGACATGGTTTTGGACGCTTGGAGGTATTATCTATCTTGGTTAGCATGCCATGTGGTTTGAGAGATTTAGTGATCCCTCATGTTCCGTGTTTCGTGTTACGTGGAATTGTAAATCTGGTGAGAGGCCCGGAGGCCGTAAACTATCATTACTGCTGTTATGGATCCAGCTATTCTGTGCCGTCTTCCATAAGGTGTTTTACCATGATCTTTGGCTTAGGGACTAGGCTGATTAATGGCGTGTTGCCGTGATGTGCGACGATCTTGACCTAAGTCATGTGACTCAAGGATCGTTGTGAGCAGGTCTAGTTGGTTGTCCTGAGCCTGGCGACAGTTGTATACTGCATTGTGCTCCGTAGTACGTCTGACAGGTGTGTGCTTACCCTGTCTATACTTTGGTATTCGCTGTTTTGAGTCTCTGTGTCTAGTGAGCCTCCACTAGTCATAGCCTGACGACACTTTCCTGTGTGTCGGCCCACCTAGGAGTGGTGGCGGGGCAGTTCCTAGTTGAGACTGTCACGCCCCGAGCCTTTATTACAGCGGAAGACTAGCTCGAGGAATGTGAACAGCCGACATGGTAAGTCTCTTGCGAGCAAGAACGATCAGAGCGCAAGACAATCATACATAAAAATGCAATTGCATAATAATTTACTCAACTCCAACTTTATTTCATCAAATCAAAATATTCAAATACAATAACTTCTCAACCTTCTTCAATCCACTAGACTCAAGAAAAAAAAAGAAAATTACAAAGACTTGATCTAAACAAGATTGACTTCATAAGTCTTCACTCTCATTTTGATACAACTTTCATTCACTCTCGGACCCGCCACTTGTATAACTCGAATTTGAATTCGAATCACTTCCATATCTTGAAAATATTGGAAATAGGTAATGAGCACACTTGTCCAGCAGGTATCTTCGCATCAACATGAAGGCACTGTTAAAGTGATTAGCATTTTAGCTCTAAAGAAAATAAAGTGAAATCATGCGAATACGATAAATAACATGTAAATAACCAAGGTAACAAGATGATCATGTAAGATAGAATGAGCAAGTATGAACTAGCAAGAATGTATCAACTACATTGTATGACCTTTCATGTACAAGAATGTATCGCGAATGTACTAGCAAACCACATAATCATCACAAAAGCATCTTTTGCTTATGAGCAAGTATTTGGTGAATTTCTGTGGAATATCATGTAACAAGTAAGAAAGTCATGTACGTGTATATGTCGTGCCTGTGGATTTTCACTTATTTATAGAGAAAGTACTCCCAACGCAATGCGACGCCAGTAGCATTATACCCCATGGTTTGTAGTATGTTTCCGATAATCAGCCGAGGGGACTTGCATAGAGCCCTTGAACACAATCAGTGCTCGATCGCATCTTCAAGTACAAATCAAGCTACTTCCACGTTTCAAGCAATAAAATATGGCCAATAGTATAACAAGTTCAATAAGTTCATGACAACAATAATTTAATGAATGAACGCTTCAATTAAGAATGCGAGGGATCAAGAATGACTTAAAACAATGTTATGCACATGGAAACAATTCGACAGCATAACAGTACATTCCTTATCTTCCATAATTTAAAATTAAGTATCTTGAACAATATGACAAGTCCTAGACCATGAATAATCTATCTAGAAACTTTGGAATATCAACCCTTGGGTCAAACCTCGGGTTAAAGAACTCAGGAATTGTGACGGTCAATTAATGGGTCGTTACAAGAACTTGACGGTCTAGTATTGGACCGTTAGAATGGGCTGAATCCAGAAAAAATAAATTGGACTCAGTAAATGTGACGGTTGTATACTGGACCGTTAGACGTTCCTGGCAGTCGAGTAATAGGCCGTTACGTGGACAGAATTCAAAACTTCGGTAGTGCTTTTCTAGACAATTGGGCTTTAATGGTACAACCAACTCGACGTCCTAGTGGGAATCTCAGGCTCGCGGAGAATTACAGAGGCCTTGAAACAAGATTTCCTAGTCCATTGGAAGGAATATCCAATAGAGAGGTCCTCAAGTTCAAGATAATGTTCCTATAGTGCAAAAGTGTAACTAGTGGACACATACCGGAGTATACACCACGTACTTAAAGAAAATGACTCTATGATGAGAAAGAATGTGTAACGATGTGAAACCATGATAAACTCCGTCAATACAACATTTAAAATCATGGTTTAATACAAAACTATAGAGTTTGGCAAATGAAATTAACATAGACTTAAAATAACTCAAGGTGCTTTAGACATGCAATTTCTATCATAAATCAATTAATAAACTCAAAGTCATGAAAACAGGTCAAAACTTAGATATCTAGGCTTTATTTATAAGCTAAGTTGACTGTTTCAATTCTGTCTCGGGTTGATAGATCACAATATTCTGACGGTCGAAGGTGAGCGTGTCACAGTGCTGTGACGGTTTATCGTGGAGCCGTCAGAACGTTGTAACGCTCTGATTCTCGTCCGTCAGAGATTACAGAGAAACTTAAGTATTACAGAGCATGTGATGGTTTATTGTAAGGCCATTAGAGTATTCTGGAGGTCTAACTATAATCCATCAGAGCACTGTTGACAGTAAAGTAAAAGAACTATGGTTTAAAACATCTCATGCACAAAGAATCAAAACAATTAACTACTCTAGTCATGACAAAACGAAGTAAAGGCCATCTAGATGCATAGGTTTCAGTGAATTTATAAGAGAATACATTTTTATCTTTAATTTAGGCTAAAGATATGCATGTATGCATAGACAGAACTAAAACATGAAATTCATGGTCCATAGTGCATGAAATCAAACAAAACCAGAGGGCTTTTACTCCTATCATGATTTGCTTGCCATTCATGAGATAACCTACCCTTTTTCTAGGCTTTCAACTTCCAATTCGGGACTGCAAGACACGCCCTAGTTCTTCCCTTCCTGTGAATTTTCAGCAACTTTACATTGCTCTAACTCAGTAATCCCTTGACCTATAGACGTGAAATTTGGAGGGTAAGAAGATGAACTAAGGGGAACAAAATGTTCTAAAGAACTGAACTCTAAATACCTTGTTTAGGTGTTCTAATCTCCTGATCTTCAGCACCCTATTGTACAGTTTCCTGGGTTGACGTGATGAAACCAGCAACTTTACAAGGTTCTAGCTCCTTGTGTAGTCAATCCCCTAGCATGAAATTTTGGGAGATGTTTGTCCTATGTATTAACAACAAAAAGTTCTGAAGAACTTATCCGAAATAGTATCTCCTTACCTTAGTTCCACGCGAGCCAATATAAGGGTCGCGCAGGTCAAAACTAGGGTTTATTTATAGGTTCTAGCTAGGGTTTTGAGGATTAGATCGATTCCAGAGTCCTTATTAGACCTTACATCGACTTCAGAGAGTCCTTAACACATTTACTAGTCTTCCCATCTCGATCCCTAAGAGATAGACTATCACAAATCTAATCTTTTTGGTCTTTCTTCAATTCACGAAACTGACAGAGTGTAACGGTCGAACCCTGGAGCGTCAGGTCCCTATGGCGGTCGCACGATAGACCGTTACCTATCGTAGGTGCCGAATTTGAAATGAATTCAAATTCTAATTTCGTCTTATCCACTTATTTATTTGATTAATGAGTATTTATCCCTATAATTCATGAATAGGCTAAATAACCTTCTAGAATATGGGCCAAACTTCATGGGCTTGGTCCTTAAACCTTTTGGGCTTCAATTAAATAGGCTAGATTAATCGTTTACCATAATTGGGCCTAAATAAATTTCTAATAAATTTTAAAAAATCATTAAGTAATTACTAAAATAATATAAATATTCTGGGTCATTACACCCTCCCCCACTTAAAAGAATTTGGTCCCCAAATTCAATACATGGATTAGATGGAGAGTGTACTTATAGTTGAATAATTCTGGAAATCTTTTCCGTATGGCTTCTTCTGTTTCCCATGTCTCTCCTGACTTTGTCCACTGGATTTTAACCACGGGAATAGTCTTGTTCTGAAGTTGACGTACTTCCAGTTCAAGTATTCTGATTGGTTTTTGTTCGTATGTCAAATCCTTCTTAATCTCCAGATTGTCGTAAGTGATGACATGGAAAGGATCGGGTACATACTTCTTGAGCATCGAGACGTGAAATACATTATGAACTTCGGATAATTGTGGAGGTAAAGTAATCCGATAAGCTACTTCACCAACTCTTTCCAGAATTTCAAAAGGACCAATAAATCTTGGAGTAAGTATTCCCTTAATACCAAATCTTCGAATATCTCGACCTGGAGAAACTTTAAGAAATACATGATCTCCTACTTGAAACTCCAAGTCGTGCCTTCGATTATCAGCATAAGATTTTTACCTATCTTGTGCCATCTGCAATCTTTCTCGAATGAGCTTAATTTTCTCTGAAGAATCCCTGATAATGTCGGGGCCTAGAAATTGCCTTTCCCCTATTTCATTCCAACATATTGGTGATCTACAGCTTCTTCCATATAAAGCTTCAAAGGATGTCATCTGTATGCTGGCCTGATAACTGTTGTTATATGCAAATTCTACTAGAGGCAAGTGATCCTGCCAACTTCCTACAAAATCAATAGCACAAGCCCTGAGCATATCTTCTACTATGTGATTTGTTCTTTCAGTCTAACCATCAGTTTGTGGATGAAATGATGTGCTAAAATTTAATCTAGTCCCTAGTGAATGTTGTAGACCCTTCCAAAACTACGATGTGAATCTAGGATCTCTATCAGATATAATAGTGACAGGGACAACATGATGCTTAACAATTTACTTTATGTATAATGCTGCTAGAATATCCACAGACCATCGACTTTTGATTGGTATGAAATGTGCAAATTTAGTCAATCGGTCTATGATTACCCAGATACCATCGTATCCTCCTGTGGTCTTAGGTAATCCCATGATGAAATCCATCCCTATACTCTCCCATTTCTATTCGGGAATATTCAAGGGGTGTAATTTACCTGCGGGTCTAAAATGCTCCGCCTTTACTTGTTGACAAGTGAGACAGCGGGACACGAAATTAGCTATTTCCCTCTTCATATTGGGCCACCAGAAATTTCTTTTTTAGAACTTGATACATTTTGGTACTACCAGGGTGAATAGTGTACTTAGACTTATGTGCTTCTTCTAGGATCAGTTTCTTCGTATCCTCATGATCTGGTACACACACTCGACCCTTAAATAGCAATCTTCCGTCATTGGAGATAGAAAAATACGGCCTCTGTTCTATGTTGGCTTTAATCTCCAGTAATACGGGATCATTGTCTTGTAGCCTGACCAGATCCTCCATTAATGTAGGCTGAGCTCGGATATTGGCTATAAAATAATCTTCTTCCTTCATGTCAATATCTAAGTTCAACTGAGCAAATTGAGGAATAAGATTAGTCATACTAATCATAAGACTTGATAGCTTTCTCATTAGTTTTCTGCTGAGTGCATCCGCTACAACATTAACCTTGTCAGGATGATATTGAATAGCAAAATCAAAGTCATTGAGATATTCTAACCATCTCCTCTGCCTCATATTTAGTTCCTTTTGAGAGAATAAGTATTTCAAGCTTTTGTGGTCCGAGTAGATCGTGAACTTCTCTCCATAGAGATAATGACGCCAAATTTTTAAGACGAAAATAACATCAGCCAATTCCAAATCCTGCACAGGGTAATTCTCTTCGTGACGTTTCAATTGTCTTAAAGAATAACAGATTACCTTTCCATTTTACATGAGGACGCACCATAAGCCAATTCCAGACGTATCCGTATATATTTCAAATCCACCACCTTCCACCGGTAGTGCTAGAATAGGAGCTGTAGTAAGATGGTTCTTAAGAGTTTGAAAACTCTCTTCACATTCCTCTGACCAGACAAAAGGATTTTCTTTTCTTGTGAGTCTAGTTAAAGGAACAGTAATTTTTGAGAAGTCCTTAATGAACCTCCTATAATAACTAGCTAGACCCAGAAAGCTCCTTACTTCTGATACAATCGTTGGCCGGCTCCAGTTTCTGACAGCTTCTACTTTAGAAGGATCTATAGTGATACCTTCTTTTGAAATAATGTGGCCTAGGAATGAAACTTCCTTGAGCCAGAACTCACACTTGTTAAGCTTGGCATAAAGTTTATGTTCTCTAAGTATTTACAAAGCTATTCTCAGATGCTCTTCATGTTCCTCTCTTATCTTAGAATATATCAGGATGTCATCATTGAAGACGACGATGAACTGGTCCAGATATGGCTGGAAAACATTGTTCATAAGTTACATAAATGCTACTGGGGCATTTGTTAACCCGAACAGCATCACCACGAATTCATCGTGGCCATAACGATTTCAAAAAGCCGATTTATAAATGTCTTCTTCTTTAATTCTAAGCTAATGATAACCTGATCTGAGGTCTATCTTGGAGAAATACTCTGCTCCTAAAAGCTGATCGAAGAGCTCATCAATACACGACAACGGATACTTGTTTTTGATTGTAAGTTGATTCAGTCGCTGGTAGTTGATACACAGCCTGAGAGAGCCATCCTTCTTCTTGACAAAAAGAACCGGCGCACCCCAGGGGGATGTGCTAGGTCTGATGAAACCCTTATCTAATAGTTCCTGCAACTACCTCTTTAGTTCCTTAAGTGCCATGAGGGACATCCTGTAAGGGGCTATAGAAACAGGTGCTGCTCCCGGAATGAGTTCAATAGTGAAGTTTACTTCCTTCTTGGGTGGTAAACATGGTAATTCGGGTGGAAACACATCTGGGAACTCAGTTACAATAGGGATGTCTACTAGGATGATTTCCTTGGACTCGGTAACAATGACAGAAGCAAGAAAAGCTTCACATCCTTGCGAGATAAGTTTGCAAGCGTGAAGAGAGGATATGATAGTGGGATGTTTCCTATACTTGATGTCAAAGAAAAAAAATCTTGGAAGACCAGGTTTTCGAAAGGATATAATCCTATTTCGGTAGTTAATATCAGCATCATGATCTATAAGCCAATCTATCCCTAAAATGGCATCATAACCTTTCATGTCAAGGCATACTAAGTTTGCGGGGAGATTGTGACCTTCTACTATTACCTTACTATCAGGATAATACTCGGTAAGCTTTGTTCAGAACCTAAGGGTGTGGTAATAGCAAGATCTGAAGGTAGGAGAACTGATGCAATTGGTAATGTTTTTGCAAAAGTAGTGGAGATAAAAGAATGCGAGGCACCAGTATAAAATAGCACAAATGCAGGGTGGGAACAAATTTGAAGGGTACCTTCCATAAGCCCACCATCCCTGGGCGCTTCTTCTTCTAGAACAGCATTGAGGCGAGCCTACCTCCTACGTCCGCCACCAGACGATTGATCCTTCATAAGGGGGCAATCTGGTATACGATGCTCCCTGCTTCCACAACGTAGACAAGCGCCAAGACGCTTCCAACATTCTTCATTCGAATGGCCGAACTTCTCGTAAAATGTGCAAGCCGTCATGACCTGCTCCTTCTCCTCTTTGACTTTCTTGTTCTTCTGGGAACTTCCACCGTTCCCGCTCCAGGATCTTTTTTTACTATCACGGCTTTTGTGAGGTTCCGTGATGGTAAATTTTTCTTTCTTATAATGCCGATTAGATCGTCGGCTAGACTCTTCTCCTTTTCCTTTCAATTTCTTGACCTTCTCTAAGGTCCTCTCACATAAATATGCTCGCTGGACCATTTCTACATAGGTACGGATGTTTTGGGTCCCGAGCTGCTGAATGAAATCGGGTCATAACCCGTCCATAAACCGATTAGCCTTTAATAAATCGGTACTGATTAAATGCGGTGCATAGGGTGCTAGCCTGGAGAATTGAAGTTCATACTCCGCGACTGTCATCATTCTCTGATGAAGAGAGGTAAACTTCATAGCCTTTCTTTCTTTAACATGCTCATAAAAGTACTTAGCACGGAATAGAGTGAGAAAACCATCCCATGTATAAGGTGCATCGGCCGGAGGTGCCGGAACCGACTTCCACCATGTGTGTGCATCTTTGTTAAGTTGAAAGGTTGTAATGAAGTCCCGCGATCAATGACACCCAAGAGGGGGGTGAATTGGGTGTTTACCAATTTTAAGAAAACTTTTGACCTTTTATAAAATATGTGATACAATGCTAGTTAAGAGATTCAAAACTATTTGAACATAAATTGGATTTATCAACTTTATATGAAGATGATATAGATTATGTAATAAACACGTGGATAAATCCGAACAACCAGTTTACACTAATCACTCACGTAGAATGGAGGTAGATGAAATGGATCAAACCACACAAATCAAACCATAGTGCACAACAGATTTTAAGGTGGTTCGGATGCAACAACGGCAATCCTACGTCCACCCCTCACCAAACCTGGTGAGGCTTCACTCGGGGATAAATCCCCAAACGGAGACGACGCTCCAACCACACACGCAGGACGACGCCTGCACACACACACGGGGACGCGCCCCAACACACACACACACACACACACACACACACACAAACAAGGAGACGTGGTCTCCAACACGATCCAACAAGCGGATCAACAAAACACATACACGCTGCAACAAGTGCAGCACTCCACACTCACAAACGCTAAGATTTAGATAAAACCACACACACATGCAAATCTAAGAAGACCTACGTACACACGAATCAAATACGAAACACACACACGACCACTGATCCAAAAACGATCCACACACACATGAGTTTACTGTTTATAAGAACACAAATCTCAAACTTTAAAGCAAAAGACACCAATATGAATGAACCACAGTTTAGAAAGCTCCTGATATGGCTCCCCCTGAAGATATGTTGTAGATCTTTGCTCTGATTCCTTCTTCACTTGAATTGCTTCAGATTAAGCTTGAATGGCCTTGGAGTTGATGTAGAATTTGCTGCATGGAGTATTGTTCACGGCTACAGTACTCTTCCTTCTTCACTTGGATAACCTTCCATTGATCTCTTCTTCAAACCCTTGCTTGCTTCTTGATAGCCTCACCCTTGATCTCTCTTTGTTGGTTGCTTGATTCTTCACTTCATAGATGCTTGTTGGTTTGAGAAGTACCTTGAATGGGTTGGAGATAGATGAAGAACTTGCTGCAAGAAGTACTATTCATGGAGCTACAGTACTCTCTTCTTCCTCCTTGGACAACACCCTCTTGATCTCCCTTGAAGCCCTCTTGGATGGTTAGGGTTATGACTCTAATAGGATGTTTTATAACCCTTGGAAGGTCTATGGACAAGCCCTAGACTAGATCCATAAATTCTGGAGGGTTTGGTGGCTTTGGGATTAAACAATATCAAGAGGAAGGGCATTCCTCGATGTGATAAAAAGTCAACAAAGATGGGCATATCGGGGCTGGCGGTCGACCTGTAGAGGCCAGCGGTCGACTGCTATGAGAATTTCTGTAGCCATTTGGCTGTTGGAAAAATCGGTCGACCGCTAGGGGTCTGCCGATCGACCGCCAGTTTTACAGGATGCCTTCTTTCAATTATGTGATTTCAGGTCGACCGCCAATGGTCCGGAGGTCGACCGAAAATCTCCAAACTAGCAAAATCCAAGTGTTAGCTCAAAGAAACATGTCCATAATTTAAGGGCTTCATGTCTATATCAAATCCATGCATTTTGGGATTGGATTCACTTGGTTTATGCATTTGAAACGTCTAAATCATTTGAGCATTTCTAAATTTTGTTCTGAGGGCTCCGCCCCAGGAAACCCCCGCAAGGGGCGCTGCCCCCTTTACTCCCACGACCTGACCGTGCAGGTCGATTCGCGGGCGAGGGCGCACGATGGCCAAAAGGGTTTCATGTTTAATGTGCATGAATAAGGTGTATTAAGGAGAGGTATATGAGATACACATGGTGAGATCGATGCTAAGACAAGATAAGAGTCTCACCAATGGTTCTTGACAATAAATGCCATATATCACCTGTGTTGTATTGTAGAGAAGCAAGGTAATTATCCACACGTTTGGTTCACCAGGTGACTACCATGAGTTTGATCCTACATGAAAGACAGTCAGGGTTAATACCATACTTGTTCACATTAAAGAGGTTATGAAACCTCTTGCCTCTTGTAAAATCAACATATGCAAACCAAGGATCAAGACCATGTAACCATTGCCATTTGCCATCTCAACCATACATAGATAACAAGAGCATGAGCAATCAACCACAAGTTTAGTTATCATCGCTTAATCACACATTAAGTTTAGTTATCATCAAAGCCATAACTTAACAATCACAACAATCATCAAAACCATAACTTAACAATCACAACAATCATCAAAACCATAACTCAACATGCAAGACACACTTTTTCTTGATCTGTACATTGGATAACATCGAAGTTATGATTCATTTCATCTATCCAGTTTTATGCCTCATCTGGATTAGAAGAACTGTAGATACGCAGAGGGTTTAAGCTCTGAAAATTGTGATGCAAGTCACCAGCCCTCGCCCCTGCGCCTGCCTGGGCCATAGTTTGTAATGCCTGAGTAAGGCCGGCAACCATTTGTTGCATGCCATCCCAATTTGCGCGATGAGCCATTGTAATAATGAGGTACCTGAGAGAAATAACAAATTGTTAATTCTCATGGAATTAGAAAGAGATTAATCTTAAAACTAATTAACTATCTTATCCCGGGCTCTACCCAATCGTCGCATGGGTGAGAAATTTTCTTCCTTAGTTCATAGGTAGGGGCCCTTAAACCTTAGACTTATCCTATGACGTGACTCTTCTCCCTAAGTCCTGAGACTTAGGCTCTGATACCAACTTAACTGTCAGGTCCCGAGCCTTTATTACAGTGGAAGACTAGCTCGAGGAACGTGAACAGCCGGCATGGTAAGCCTCTTGCGAGCAAGAACGATCAGAGCGCAAGACAATCACACATAAAAATACTATTGCACAATAATTTACTCAACTCCAACTTTATTTCATCAAATCAAAATATTCAAATACAATAATTTCTCAACCTTCTTCAATCCACCAGACTCAAGAAAAAAAAGGAAAATTACAAAGACTTGATCTAAACAAGATTGACTTCCTAAGTCTTCACTCTCATTTTGATACGACTTTCATTCACTCTCGGACCCGCCACTTGTTTAACTCGAATCCGAATTCGAATCACTTCCATCTCCTGAAAAGATTGGAAATAGGTAATGAGCACACTTGCCCAGTAGGTATCTTCGCATCAACATGAAGGCACTATTAATATGATTAGCATTTTAGCTCTAAAGAAAATAAAGTGAAATCATGCGAATGCAATAAATCACATGTAAATAACCAAGGTAACAAGACGATCATGTAAGATAGAATGAGCAAGTATGAATTAGCAAGAATGTATCAAGAACATGGTATGGCCTTTCATGAACAAGAATGTATCGAGAATGTACTAGCAAACCACGTAATCATCACACAAACATCTTTTGCTTATGAGCAAGTATTTGGTGAATTTCTATGGAATATCATG
This sequence comes from Amorphophallus konjac, assembly GCA_022559845.1. Lineage (NCBI taxonomy): Eukaryota > Viridiplantae > Streptophyta > Magnoliopsida > Alismatales > Araceae > Amorphophallus > Amorphophallus konjac. The sequence continues at coordinate 460,003,864 of CM040121.1, read as the reverse complement.
TAACAAGCAAGAAAGTCATGTACGTGGATATGTCGTGCCTGTGGATTTTCACTTATTTATAAAGAAAGTACTCCCGGTGTAATGCGACGCCAGTAGTATCATACCCGATGGTTTATGGTATGTTTTCGACAATCAGTTGAGGGAACTTGTATAGAGCCCTTGAACACAATCAGTGCTCGATCGCATCTTCAAGTATAAATCAAGCTACTTCCACGTTTCAATCAATAAAAGCCAGTAGTATAACAAGTTCAATAAGTTCATGATAACAATAATTTAATGAATGAACGCTTCAATTAAGAATGCGAGGGATCAAGAATGACTTAAAACAATGTTATGCACATGGAAACAATTCGACAGCATAACAGTACATTCCTTATCTTCCATAATTTAAAATTAAGTATCTTGAACAATATGACAAGTCCTAGACCATCAATAATCTATCTAGAAACTTTGGAATATCAACCCTTGGGTCAAACCTCGGGTTAAAGAACTCAAGAATTGTGACGGTCAATTAATGGGTCGTTACAAGAACTTGACGATCTAGTATTGGACCGTTAGAATGGGATGAATCCAGAAAGAATAAATTGGACTCAGTAAATGTGACGGTTGTATACTTGACCGTTAGACGTTCCTAGCAGTCGAGTAATAGGCCGTTACGTGGATAGAATTCAAAACTTCGGTAGTGCTTTTCTAGACAATTGGGCTTTAATGGTACAACCAACTCGACGTCCTAGTGGGAATCCCAGGCTCGCGGAGAATTACAGAGGCCTTGAAAAAAGATTTCCTAGTCCATTGGAAGGAATATCCAATAGAGAGGTCCTCAAGTTCAAGATAATGTTCCTATAGTGCAAAAGTGTAACTAGTGGACACATACCGGAGTATACGCCACGTACTTAAAGAAAATGACTCTATGATGAGAAAGAATGCGTAATGATGTGAAACCATGATAAACTCCATCAATACAACATTTAAAATCATGGTTTAATACAAAACTATAGAGTTTGGCAAATGAAATTAACATAGACTTAAAATAACTCAAGGTGCTTTAGACATGCAATTTCTATCATAAATCAATTAATAAACTCAAAGTCATGAAAACAGGTCAAAACTTAGATATCTAGGCTTTATTTATAAGCTAAGTTGACTGTTTCAATTCTGTCTCGGGTTGATAGATCACAGTATTCTGACGGTCGAAGGTGAGCGTGTCACAGTGCTGTGACGGTTTATCATGGAGCCGTCAGAACGTTGTAACGCTCTGATTCTCGTCCGTCAGAGATTACAGAGAAACTTAAGTATTACAGAGCATGTGATGGTTTATCGTAAGGCCGTTAGAGTATTCTGGCGGTCTAACTATAATCCATCAGAGCACTGTTGACAGTAAAGTAAAAGAACTATGGTTTAAAACATCTCATGCACAAAGAATCAAAACAATTAACTACTCTAGTCATGACAAAACGAAGTAAACGCCATCTAGATGCATAGGTTTCAGTGAATTTATAAGAGAATACATTTTTATCTTTAATTTAGGCTAAAGATATGCATGTATGCATAGACCGAACTAAAACATGAAATTCATGGTCCATAGTGCATGAAATCAAACAAAACCAGAGGGCTTTTACTCCTATTATGATTTGCTTGCCATTCATGAGATAACCTACCCTTTTTCTGGGCTTTCAACTTCCAATTCAGGACTGCAAGACACGCCCTAGTTCTTCCCTTCCTGTGAATTTTCAACAACTTCACATTGCTCTAACTCAGTAATCCCTTGACCTATAGACGTGAAATTTGGAGGGTAAGAAGATGAACTAAGGGGAACAAAATGTTCTAAAGAATCGAACTCTAAATACCTTATTTAGGTGTTCTAATCTCCTGATCTTCAGCACCCCATTGTACAGTTTCCTGGGTTGACGTGATGAAACCAGCAACTTTACAAGGTTCTAGCTCCTTGTGTAGTCAATCCCCTAGCATGAAATTTTGGGAGATGTTTGTCCTATGTATTAACAACAAAAAGTTCTGAAGAACTTACCCGAAATAGTATCTCCTTACCTTAGTTCCACGCGAGCCAATATAAGGGTCGCGCAGGTCAAAACTAGGGTTTATTTATAGGTTCTAGCTAGGGTTTTGAGGATTAGATCGATTCCAGAGTCCTTATTAGACCTTACATCGACTTCAGAGAGTCCTTAACACATTTACTAGTCTTCCCATCTCGATCCCTAAGAGATAGACTATCACAAATCTAATCTTTTTGGTCTTTCTTCAATTCACGGAACTGACAGAGTGTAACGGTCGAACCCTGGAGCGTCAGGTCCCTGTGGCGGTCGCACGATAGACCGTTACCTATCGTAGGTGCCGAATTGGAAATGAATTCAAATTCTAATTTCATCTTATCCACTTATTTATTTGATTAATGAGTATTTATCCCTATAATTCGTGAATAGGCTAAATAACATTCTAGAATATGGGCCAAACTTCATGGGCTTGGTCCTTAAACCTTTTGGGCTTCAATTAAATAGGCTAGATTAATCGTTTACCATAATTGGGCCTAAATAAATTTCTAATAAATTTTAAAAAATCATTAAGTAATTCTAAAATAATATAAATATTCTGGGTCATTACACCCTCCCCCACTTAAAAGAATTTGGTCCCCAAATTCAATACATGGATTAGATGGAGAGTGTACTTACAGTTGAATAATTCTGAAAATCTTTTCCGTATGGCTTCTTCTGTTTCCCATGTCTCTCCTGACTTTGTCCACTGGATTTTAACCACGGGAATAGTCTTGTTCTGAAGTTGACGTACTTCCAGTTCAAGTATTCTGATTGGTTTTTGTTCGTATGTCAAATCCTTCTTAATCTCCAGATTGTCGTAAGTGATGACATGGAAAGGATCGGGTACATACTTCTTGAGCATCGAGACGTGAAATACATTATGAACTTCAGATAATTGTGGAGGTAAAGTAATCCGATAAGCTACTTCACCAACTCTTTCTAGAATTTCAGAAGGACCAATAAATCTTGGAGTAAGTATTCCCTTAATACCAAATCTTCGAATATCTCGACCTGGAGAAACTTTAAGAAATACATGATCTCCTACTTGAAACTCCAAGTCGCGCCTTCAATTATCAGCATAAGATTTTTACCTATCTTGTGTCATCTACAATCTTTCTCGAATGAGCTTAATTTTCTCTGAAGAATCCCTGATAATGTCGGGGCCTAGAAATTGCCTTTCCCCTATTTTATTCCAACATATTGGTGATCTACAGCTTCTTCCATATAAAGCTTCAAAGGATGCCATCTGTATGCTGGCCTGATAACTGTTGTTATATGTAAATTCTACTAAAGGCAAGTGATCCTGCCAACTTCCTCCAAAATCAATAGCACAAGCCCTGAGCATATCTTCTACTACGTGATTTGTTCTTTCAGTCTAACCATCAGTTTGTGGATGAAATGATGTGCTAAAATTTAATCTAGTCTCTAGTGAATGTTGTAGACCCTTCCAAAACTACGATGTGAATCTAGGATCTCTATCAGATATAATAGTGACAGGGACAACATGATGTTTAACAATTTACTTTATGTATAATGCTGCTAGAATATCCACAGACCATCGACTTTTGATTGGTATGAAATGTGCAGATTTAGTCAATCGGTCTATGATTACCCAGATACCATCGTATCCTCCTGTGGTCTTAGGTAATCCCATGATGAAATCCATCCCTATACTCTCCCATTTCTATTCGGGAATATTCAAGGGGTGTAATTTACCTGCGGGTCTAAAATGCTTCGCCTTTACTTGTTGACAAGTGAGACAGCGGGACACGAAATTAGCTATTTCCCTCTTCATATTGGGCCACCAGAAATTTCTTTTTGAGAACTTGATACATTTTGGTACTACCAGGGTGAATGGTGTACTTAGACTTATGTGCTTCTTCTAGGATCAGTGTCTTCGTATCCTCATGATCTGGTACACACACTCGGCCCTTAAATAGCAATCTTCCGTCATTGGAGACAGAAAAATCCGGCCTCTATTCTATGTTGGCTTTAATCTCTAGTAATACGGGATCATTGTCTTATAGCCTGACCAGATCCTCCATTAATGTAGGCTGAGCTCGGATATTGGCTATAAAATAATCTTCTTCTTTCATGTCAATATCTAAGTTCAACTGAGCAAATTGAGGAATAAGATTAGTCATACTAATCATAGGACTTGATAGCTTTCTCATTGGTTTTCTGCTGAGTGCATCCGCTACAGCATTAGCCTTGTCAGGATGATATTGAATAGCAAAATCAAAGTCCTTGAGATATTCTAACCATCTCCTCTGCCTCATATTTAGTTCCTTTTTAGAGAATAAGTATTTCAAGCTTTTGTGGTCCGAGTAGACCGTGAACTTCTCTCCATAGAGATAATGACGCCAAATTTTTAAGGCGAAAATAACATCAGCCAATTCCAAATCATGCACAGGGTAATTCTCTTCGTGACGTTTCAATTGTCTTAAAGAATAACAGATTACCTTTCCATTTTACATGAGGACGCACCATAAGCCAATTCCAGATGTATCTGTATATATTTCAAATCCACCACCTTCCATCGGTAGTGCTAGAATAGGAGCTGTAGTAAGATGGTTCTTAAGAGTTTAAAAACTCTCTTCACATTCCTCTGACCAGACAAAATGATTTTCTTTTCTTGTGAGTCTAGTTAAAGGAACAGTAATTTTTGAGAAGTCCTTAATGAACCTCCTATAATAACCAGCTAGACCCAGAAAGCTCCTTACTTCTGATTCAAGTATAAATCAAGCTACTTCCACGTTTCAAGCAATAAAATATGGCCAGTAGTATAACAAGTTCAATAAGTTCATGATAACAATAATTCAATGAATGAACACTTTAATTAAGAATGCGAGGGATCAAGAATGACTTAAAACAATGTTATGCTCATGGAAACAATTCGACAGCATAACAATACATTCCTTATCTTCCATAATTTAAAATTAAGTACCTTGAACAATACGACAAGTCCTAGACCATCAATAATCCATCTAGAAACTTTAGAATATCAACCCTTGGGTCAAACCTCGGGTTCAAGTACTCATGAATTATGACGGTCAATTAATGGGCCGTTACATGAACTTGACGGTCTAGTATTGGACCGTTGGAATGGGCTGAATCCAGAAAGAATAAATTGGACTCAGTAAATGTGACAGTTGTATACTGGACCGTTAGACGTTCCTGGCGGTCGAGTAATAGGCCGTTACGTGGACAGAATTCAAAACTTCGGTAGTGCTTTTGTAGACAATTGGGCTTTAATGGTACAACCAACTCGACGTCCTAGTGGGAATCCCAGGCTCGCGGAGAATTACGGATGCCTTGAAACAAGATTTCCTAGTCTATTGGAAGGAATATCCAATAGAGAGGTCCTCAAGTTCAAGATAATATTCCTATAGTTTAAAAGTGTAACTAGTGGACACATACCGGAGTATACGCCACATACTTAAAGAAAATGACTCTATAGATGAGAAAGAATGTGTAACGCTGTGAAATCATGATAAACTCCGTCAATACAACATTTAAAATCATGGTTTAATACAAAACTATAGAGTTTGGCAAATGAAATTAACATTGGCTTAAAATAACTCAAGGTGCTTTAGACATGCAATTTCTAGCATAAATCAATTAATAAACTCAAAGTCATGAAAACAGGTCAAAACCTAGATATCTAGGCTTTATTTATAAGCTAAGTTGACTGTTTCAATTCTATCTCGGGTTGATAGATCACAGTATTCTGACGGTCGAAGGTGAGCGCGTCACAGTGCTGTGATGGTTTATCATGGGGCCGTCAGAACGTTGTAATGCTCTGATTCCGGTCCATCAGATATTACAGAGAAACTTAAGTATTACAAAGCATGTGACGGTTTATCATAAGGCCGTTAGAGTATTCTGGGGGTCTAACTATAATCCGTCAGAGCACTGTTGACAGTAAAGTAAAAGAACTATGGTTTAAAACAACTCATGCACAAAAAATCAAAACAATTAACTACTCTAGTCATTACAAAATGAAGTAAAGGCCATCTAGATACATAGGTTTTAGTGAATTTATAAGAGAATACCTTTTTATCTTTAATTTAGGCTAAAGATATGCATGTATGCATAGACCGAACTAAAACATGAAATTCATGGTCCATAGTGCATGAAATCAAACAAAACGAGAGGGCTTTTACCCCTATCATGATGTTCTTGCCATTCATGAGATAACCTACCCTTTTCCTGGGCTTTCAACTTCCAATTCGGGACTGCAAGACACGCCCTAGTTCTTCCCTTCCTGTGAATTTTCAGCAACTTCACGTTGCTCTAACTCCGTAATCCCTTGACCTATAGACGTGAAATTTGGAGGGGAAGGAGATGAACTAAGGGGAACAAAAGGTTCTAAAGAACTGAACTCTAAATACCTTGTTTATGTGTTCTAATCTCCTGATCTTCAGCACCCCGTTGTACAGTTTCTTGGGTTGACGTGATGAAACCAGCAACTTTGCAAGGTTCTAGCTTCTTGTGTAGTCGATCCCCTAGCACAAAATTTTGGGAGATGTTAGTCCTATGTATTAACAACAAAAAGTTCTAAAGAACTTAACCGAAATACTATCTCCTTACTTTAGTTCCACGTGAGCCAATGTAAGGGTCACACAGGTCAAAACTAGGGTTTATTTATAGGTTCTAGCTAAGGTTTTGAGGATTAGATCGATTCTAGAGTCCTTATTAGACCTTAGATCGACTTCAGAGAGTGCTTAACACGTTTACTAGTCCTTCCATCTCGATCCCTAAGAGATAAACTATCATAAATCTAATCTTTTTGGTCTTTCTTCAATTCATGGAACTGACAGAGTGTAACGGTCGAACCCTGGAGCGTCAGGTCCCTGTGGCGGTCGCACGATAGAGCATTACCTATCGTAGGTGCCGAATTTGAAATGAATTCAAATTCTAATTTCATCTTATCCACTTATTTATTTGAGTAATGAGTATTTACCCCTATAATTCGTGAATAGGCTAAATAACCTTCTAGAATATGGGCCAAACTTCATGGGTTTGGTCCTTAAACCTTTTGGGCTTCAATTAAATAGGCTAGATTAATCGTTTACCATAATTGGGCCTAAATAAATTTCTAAGAAATTTTATAAAATCATTAAATAATTCCTAAAATAATATAAATATTCTGGGTCATTATAGAGATAGTTTGTAGGCTGGTTGCTGTGGGCCCCTTTGTCTTGCTGTAAGAGTCTTACGGGAGGGGAAAACCAGCTAGAGGCCTGGCTCAAGATATTGAGCTTGTTTGTGCACACGTGGTCAGGGGCGTTGGATAGACACAGACAGGCGTGACCCTGACTAGTCACTCGTTACTTGGCACTTGGTTCCTGTTGAGTGTCTCAGTTATCACCGTTCTAGGCAAGTGGGAGATACTTGTGGCGCAGTGTAAGATGTCAGTGGACACATTTGGCTGTTCTTCTAGTGAGGAGGTGCTTCTGTCACTTGACGCGTGACTTGTGCTTTCGTGACAAGTCCGAGTAGCCTGTGATTGGCTTCACTCAAGGTTACGGTTACTGCAGCGTACACGATGGTGAGATCATGTATGTCTTGTGCCTTTGACCGTGTAGGTCTTTGGTAAGGCTTTTGCCTGTTTCTGTAGGCTTTCACAATATGGTTTCATGATTTGTCAATGGATCAGTAACGCCCGACTTTGTGAGATCAGGGTTCACCTTTCTGTTGCTGTTTGGAGTAGTTTAGGGGGCCGAGGTTCCTTCAGCTGCTGTGTTTCCGTGTTACGACTTTCCTATTTACTTTTGTTGTTCCTGCTCCTGCTGTTACTACTTTGCTTTAGTTTAACACTGTTGTTACTGTGTTGTGTCATGGTAGGGTTTTGTGGGATCCCTACTGAGCCAGTGATGGGAGGCTCACCTCTGACTTTTCAAGTGTAGATGATCTTCCTCGTGCTTGGCGGTGCAGTGTGTGGTTCTTAGTGCCGGCATTGCCAGTGTCGGGCTTCCCCCGACTTGAGAGTACGTTCTCTTTCCTATTGTACTGTACTTTGGTTGGACTGGACTCTGTTAGTTTTATTTGTTATAGAAAATGTAATTTTATTTCTGCTATTTTAGCAATCCTGATCGTTGAAATTTAACTACTTACTGCTTTATCTAGAAGTTCAATGTACTCTCACATACTTTTCTATCTCTTCGGAGCTTTTTCGCTCTTGGGAGGCCTCGCAGGTTCCAAGTGGTATCGGGTTTACCCGGCATCTGGAGTCTGGGCTGTCACAACGATTCTCCTTCTCCGACCTTATCGGATGATTACTATTCTCCTCCTCCGACCACGTCAGATGATCATTCTTCTTCTTCACTTTCACAGCAATCCAATCATTGTGTTTCTATTATTTCTTCCTCGCCCTTTCGGGGTCGTCACCCTTTTTCTTGCTATTTTTGACGCTTTAGTCCGCCTTGATCCTAGTTGATCTCTGTTTATTCTATATTTGGTTCTTTGTTATCAGGGTCTCTATGCCTTAACAAGGGAGTTCTAGCCCTCGTCTCTCTTCCTTTTTATCCTTCTTCGTCTAGTTTGGTATCCGCCGCTCCTCTGTGTCGAGGAATCTTGAAACCTTGTTATCCTCTACCTTTTATCCTGACAAGTAAGGAGTACCAAGCTCGTGCTGCTCAAAGCACGTTGATCAAGATCACTTCAGGATGCTGGTTTTCACTGTGTGGATTTGCAAGGTATTATTATTTTATGCAAGAACATGCTACTATTCCTATCATTTCTATTTCTTGCGCATAGTTATAATGTTGGTTCCTTCAAACTATTGAGTGGATTTAGGAAGTTTGCTTAATTAAGTGTCGAACTTTCCAGTTCGCTTCTGCAGCATCCTTAGACTAGTGATAGCTCCGCCCTGGGAGTCTAGTTCTTTCCCCGATCGTTGAGGGGGACCTTTAGCATATGTTTTCCACACACTACACGGCAAGCTATAGCCGATTTCTCTAAAGTACACTGTTGCTTCTTTGGCCATACTTTGGGAATGCACAAAGGACTTTTCTTTTCTCTGCTCGGCCGAGTGCAGGGGCAAGAGATTAATGGATGAGATGACTAACCTAGACGCTCCCTAATACAAGAGAGGTCTCAAATAGGGGCAATCTTGACCCTCAAAAGTGAGCTTTCATGCTAAATCTAGCCAATAAGGGCTATCAAATATCAAATAAATTCACTCAATGAAGTATGCAAAATTATGAAATCAAAGGCATGGCAAGAGTGGCAGTACAGTTCCCCGCGGGACGTCATGAGCCCGGTCACATGCATGCTTAATAAATATGGGTCTTAAAATCAAAGACACAAAGCCCCAGCGCAATAGGCTATATCTTTGAGGGGTAGTGCCCTAGAAGGAATTCAAGTCCTGATATCTCCCATCCTATATAAAGCTTATCTCTATTTTTCTTTTGTTTCTCCCTCTTAGGTTGGGTTGTATCCTGGGTATGGCCTTAGTAGGGACACCGTTCATTGGAGGTGGTTGGTTGTAGCAAACCACCCTCATATGCACGCCCTGCTCAGGGGAAGTCCTTCATGAGAGGGGAGGAATGACGACCCTTAGTCAATAGTTTTAGCCCGTCTTTGGGTGCTGCAGATTGCTAATTTCAAAAATAAAAAATCACATATTGTCAAAAAAAATAAAAAATAAAAAATTAGATATATCAAAAATCTAAAAAATTAGATATTTCAAAAAATTCTTAAAAAAATCTAAAAATTGTCAAAAATAAAAAAAATAAATCTAAAAATATTTATCTTTTGTTCCCTTCTTCATGTGTTTTCTGTCTCTTTATTTTGAGAACATGTATAATATGTTTGCTAAGTGTGCATATTACAGGTGTTAAAGCTTCCTTGCTATTTATCTTTAGCTCTGCTTCCCATTCATATCTTCTGATCTGTTCCTCTCTTCTTCAATCCACTCCCTCGATCTTTCTGAAGCTCATGTCCTTCTCAGCTTTTGCTTTCTCTTGCCTAGCTTTATCATGTTTCCATGAGAGGGCTTTGCCTCATGACTATGAACCTGGCAGTTCTGCTTCATCTGATCTTGGGCTTTGATTGAAGAGTGTATTTTGTCATGTCTTTTGTCCCGTCGTTTCCTTGTCACACGTGTCTATATCCCTCCGTGTCATCCCACATGTGTTGTTTTGTTCCTCCGTGTATGTAATGTTTTCATCCCACTATGTTGTCGTCCCACTGTGTCGCCATGCCATGTGTTGTTGTTGTCATCCCACACATGTGTTGTCCGTATCTTTTGTCCCCCGTGGTTGTCGTCCCACGTGTGTTGTCCCACCATGTTCTTATCCTACCATGTCCTTGTCTTACCACATGTTGGCTGTCCCACCGTGTCGTGTTGTCTTGTCCCACCGTGTCTCATAGTCCTACGCATGCCTATTATTTTCTCTTGTGATGTTTTATTTATGTTCCGTTGTGATATTTTTCTTGTTATGTTTCATTTATCTTTGTTACGTTATCTTCGTGCTTGTTCTTGTGTTTGTCTTATATATATGAAAATTCAAAAAAATATATAATTTCGCTTGGTAAGTAATTCGGGTATGGCTCTCTATCCCCGTTCGTTGTTGCATTACTATATGGTATCTACGTTATTATAGCCTCTCAAGGACTGGCTGGTTGTCCATGTGTTCTGGGATCTGATGTTCTCATTTACCAAAAACGATGATGATCTAGGAGCATGCGGTTAATCGTTAGATAAGCCGTTAGTTTGAGTCAGGTGGAGGATGATGGACTCTGTCTCGTACGCCGTGGTTGCAAGAAGACTCTTGACCCCATCTTGCTCGATCTAGCAATATTATCCTTAAGTACTTTCTATTTTATCTTTCTTCGCATTTTATTTTGATGATTTCTTTATTTTAGATTAGCATGCATCATGTCATTTTTGAGCACTCACGTCTCGTGATCTTTCAAGGTTTTCTCCTTAACAGTGGTTAATTGCACTTCAATTCTCTTGAATATGAGATCCTCATTCCACTCTAAATTTGATCATCTTCTCTGATCTACCCGCTCGGTCTGGTTGGCCAGCGTGATTCCTATCTGGATTTTTATCTCAGTTTCATTCTCCTTTTCCAGCTTTTCAGCTGTGTTCTTCTGATCCCCTCATTGTGCGTGGATTGTGTCCCCGATGAGGTTGGTCGTGTTCCTTTTCCTTCGCTTAGTTAGCTCTCTAGACATGTCTCATCCGCGTCATCCATTCCTTGTGGTTAGTTCGACGTTTTCGGGAGAATTCTTGTCGCTTGTTGGTTGTAACGGGTGTCTTTTGCCTTGATGCCCACTTTTCAATTCTCTCCGCTTCATCTCTGCTTCATCTCCATTTCACGTTGCTTCCGCTTTCGCTCCAACTCCTTTCCATTTCACCTCTGCGTCGCTTTCGCTCGCTCCCTTGCAAAGCGGACATCAAGAAGGGGCATCCGTTGACACCCATTTTCAGCCTATAAGTTGAGTTATTTCTCTTATTTCTCTATTATAATGCTCCAAATTATCCCTTATTTTGGAGTCTCCTTTGACCGTATTTCGAGCCCATTGAGCTTTGGAGGCCTTTAGCTTTGATTCCCCAACTTTCGGGATCGATTTTGGCAGTTTGGGTGGCCGAACGGGCGCCCTGGGAAAACCTGCGCAGGCTCATGAAGGCGGTCACCTAGGTGACCGCATTCATGAGAACACGGCACCTAGGTGACCGCGTTCTCCATGAATAGTGAAATTTTTATTTTTATTTTTTTATTTTTTTTATTTTATCAAGTGACGATCTTCAGGAGACCGCCACCTTCAAGTAGCGGTCTCTGGAAGACCGTTTTCTCAGTTTTTTGCCCAGAAGCCTCCCGGACGTGCTCCCGTCGAGTAGCGGTCATCCCATGACCGTTTTCTTCAAGTGGCGGTCCTGTTAAGACCGTTTCTTCAAGTTGCGGCCTTGTGATAGACTGTTTCTTCATAACAAAATCCGGATGATTCCAAACTCCAATTTCTTTGCTATAGGGCTCTTTGGACTCCTTGTTTGATCTATTTTCGAGGGAGATAGGCCTCCACCTTGGTTTTCATCGATCCAGGACTCTTATATTCACTATTATCTCGAGGTTTATGCATCTAAATCCCCGAAATTGGGTGTTTATCCCAGATTCCAACCCTAGGGTTTTGCACTTCTACATAAACTACCCAGTTCGCATGCACGATGGGGGGCTCTTCTTCGGTTTGGGGCAAAGCCATGCCGCATCGCTACCTCATTTCTTCGATCCCAACCTGAAGAGGGAAGTATTGGCTATATTTTTCATCCCTCAGGGCTCTTTTTCATTGTTTCTTTTCTTAGTTATTCATCATCTCTTTTCACAAATCATCACAGTTTGTAGTTTTCTGCTACATCCGCATTTTTCTTCATATTGCATCTCTATTTTCTGTAGTTATACTGCGTGTTAATTCATGCTTTTACTATCCATGCACTCACAACACACACACCTATGTTTTCCACCCTTTTACAGGGGTTAAAAACCCTCCCCCGGTACGTTCTCCCCTTTTATTTCATGCTACTTTATCAGTTCGAGATAGATACTACATGCAAGATCTAATGGGTTTTTGCCTTTGTGTTTGTCTTTATTTTGCAGGAAAGCAAGTACAACATGAGACCCTCTACTTCTAGTTGGCTGCAAGGTGAGGAGGTGTAATCCACGTTGGTTCCCGCACCCTTCTTCTCAAGCGCGATCAAGTCTTCATCCTTTTCCAAGGTACGTGGCGCTGTTGCATCCTTTTCCCACACCTTTTGGCATTGTTAATCCTTGGTGGTGATTGTTGGATATTGTATTTTGATGATGACAAACACTATGACTCTCATATGTTTGATGTCATATGTGTTTACGTACTCATATGTTTGATGTCATATGTGTTTACTTATGTTTTGATGATGACATAGTTTACGTGTGTTTTGATGATGACAAATTGATGTCATATGTGTTTACTTCATTCAGAACTGCTCATTCAGAACTTGGTACATTGCTTAACTGTGAGCATGGCATAGACTGTACACTCGTCTGTCTGCATGAGTCACCAAGTCCACACATTGCATCGTGTGTTTTTCATGAAGTCTATACACTGGCATGCAGCATCTCATGAAGTATGTACATCCTCTTCAAGCATTTCAAAGTCTATACATCACTTGGAGTTCTTTGAAGTCTATACACTGGTCCGTCTCTCAAGTCTGCACAGCCTTCTAGTTGGACATAACGTCTATACATTGTGCATCGTCTCAATTTGCGTCTCATGCCAAGTCTATATAGCCTGCCTTCACGTTCAGAGTCTATACATCCACAGTGGATCTTCAAAGTCTGAACATCCGTTCACTTCACTCAAGTCTATACATCCACAGTGGATCTTCAAAGTCTGTACATCCGACCGTCTTGTTCAGCGTCTCAATCTTGCAAGTCTATACATTGCCTTTGGGCAACAAAGTCTGTACATCCGACCGTCTTGTTCAATGTCTCAATCTTGCAAGTCTGAACATTGCCTTTGAGCACTGTAAAGTCTATACAGTCCTGATCGAACGTAAGTCTATACATTCCAACCTTTTCCTACGTTCGCTGCTTTGGCTACACACCAAGTCTATACACTACCTACCTTTACCTACGTTCAGACCACCAAGTCTGTACATTGGGTAAAGTCTACACATTGCCTTGGTCAAACGCCTCAAAGTCTGTACACTGGTGTCGTTGCTTGCCTGATCAAAGTCTATACATTCATTTCTAAGTTCAAGTCTACACACTCGGTTTGGCTTGGCTGAGCATTCATCGTCAATGTACACACTTCACCATATGCATACTGCAGCATGTGCTATTAAGTCCATACACTACTTTTGTGCATCGTTCAGAAAGCAAGTCTGTACATTGGTTCTGTCATGCACAGAAACGCTTAAGTCTATACATTGCTATGGCTTGTTCTTACAACGCTCTTTAAGCAGCAACTCTGTACACCCTCCTAATATTGTCTTCGACTGATTATATGACAGGATTAATGGACGAGGTTATTAAGACTGGCACGTGATCCTAGAGGCTGAGATGCTGACACGTGGACCGAACCTTCTGGGCGGGAATCGTCGAGAGCTCACGCCCTAGCTGCCTGCTGCTGGTATAAATATGGAGCTTCCTCCATCGGCTGAAGATTGATCGAAGAGCAGAGAGCCATCGAGAAAAGCAGAAGAGCAGTGAGTGCCTCCACGATACAGAGAACAGAGAAGAAGAAGAAAAAGAGAAAGAAAGAGAGTGAGAGCAGTTGAAGAAGAAAGAAGAAGAGTGAGCCAGAGAGCAGAAGAGAGATCGAGAGATCCAGCAGAAGAAGAAAACGAGAAAGAGAGAGGGCTCGTGTAGAAGAAGAAAGAAGCTTCAGTTGAAGATCTGCCTACTGGAATTTGGATCAGATCCAATCCAGTCAGCTCCTTCGAGAGCCACATTCCTTGTATTTCATTTACAGCCTTTCAGTCGCTGTGACTCTATTTTCTATTTTCCTTTTCATTTGATATCTAGTCTTTCCGATACTCTGTAGAGAGGTCGGGGTCCCTCCTGTTGGTTCAGGAGAAGGGAGATTGCTATCTCCGGTTGCAAGTAGCTGGGTGCTACTTGTGGGTTCCCTCCTGGTTTGGAGGAAGGGAGATTTGTCTCCGGTTCTGGGCTTGTAGGTTTCAAGTCCAGGGGTCCCTCCGGTTGGGAGGAAGAGAGGTCTGAGACCTCTAGTTTGCAGGTGACTTGGTGTCACTTGTGCTTCCCTCTGGGTTTCAGAGGAAGAGAGACTTGGGTCTCTAGGTTCCCCTCCGGTTTGGAGGAAGGGAGGATTGGTCCTCCGGTTCTAGTCTTGTGGGTTGCAAGACTAGGTGTTCCCTCCGGTTTGGAGGAAGAGAGACTGTGCGTCTCTGGTTTCCAAGTGGCTGGGAGTCACTTGGGGTGTCCCTCCGGTTGGGAGGAAGAGGGGAGGTTGTTCCCCTGGTCAACCTGTTTGGCAGCATTTGTTGCAGACTGAGTCTGCTGTGCTAGTGTTACTAGTGGAAGCCTCACTCCGGTTGGGAGTGAGGGGTGGACGTAGGTCTTTGGACCGAACCACCTAAAAAGCCTGGTGTTCTTTTGTGGTTTGTTTGCCTTATGTGTTCACTTCTCTGCTGCGCTCACTAGATGTTTGTTTAGGATCGAGTGTGAGTTTATTCTATTGGACTGCTTTGCAATAGCTTCCTAAGTTTTCTCAGTTTATATCTGCATCCGCTTTTAATTCCGCACATCTAAGCGGTAGAACTTAAATTGGGTAAAATTCTTTGAAAGATCCATTCACCCCCCCCTCTGGATCTGTGTTTATCTATCGCACCTAGCTAACAATTGGTATCAGAGCCAGGTTCTCTGATTGATCAGATCCAACGATCTGCAGAGGATCCTGTTGTCCCTTGGTGCTTTTCTGATTTTACTTCTTGCTGCATTAATCTGCTTGCCGATTTATTCAATGGGTTCTCCACCGATTTTTAATGGCTCTAACTTTAACTCATGGGTTAGCAGTCTACATAACTATGTGAATTTGATGAATCCGGATCTGTGGAAGTTAATCTCACATGGTCCTCACAGACTGCCAAAGGAAAAGTCCAAATGGACTAAAAGTCATAGATCGAGAAATGAAGAGAATCAGAAAGGTTTGAAATTAATGAAAGAAGCCACTGACAAGGCTCTACATTCTTGTTTTTATGACTGCAGGTCCGCTAAGGACATTCTGGATGAGCTGAAGCTAGCTCAGAGGGGAGATGAGGACTGCTGCCTGATGGCTGACAAGAGCAACCATGGCAGTGATCAAGATGAATCCGAAGAATAGGATGATGAGGAGGTAAACACTTTCGAGAATTTTTCTTTAGATGACTGGGAGGATGCCTATGCCAATCTGACAAGATCCTATAAAAAACTAGGGAAGAAGTATAAAAGTCTGAAAAAGGAGCTAAAGAATCATGAGAATGCTAAATCTCGAGGTGAAAGCCTTGAAATTCTAAAAACTGAAAATGAAATATTTATAAGACAACTACAAGATTTTGATTCTATTACTACAGATCTAGATCATTTGAAATCTGAAAAAAAAACCCTTATGAAACAAATTAGTTTACACAAAAAGGAGAATCAGGAGCTTGCTTGTGAAATTTCTGAACTAAAGGAGAGGCTTAGTTTAATTGATGATCAGGTTCATCACTATAATGCAGTTCAGAATGAAAAATTGGTGAGAGAATTAGAATGTGTCAACTCTGAATTTGAAAAAATAAAATCTGAAAATGCTTGCAATGCTTGTGCAGCTTTAAGAGACTTGATAAATGAATTTGATTCTGATGATAAACTTCAAAAGGATTTAATCAAATCTCTGAAAGAAGAAAATAAATCATTGCTAGAAAAGAAAACTGAAGCTGAAGATATGAAATCTGAAAATGAAAGACTCAAAAACCAGTCCAAGGAATTTGAACACAAATTGATGAGTCTTGAAAAAGAAAACATATTGATTTCTGAAAAAATGGAGGCTGATAGAATAATGAATCTAGAGCTTCAGAAAAATCTCAACAAACCTCAATCTGAGAAACAACAGGAAAAATTTTATGAATGTCAGTCTTCCTTAGATGATTGGATGTTTGATGATGATCTCCTAGAGAAAAATAGGAAATTGAAAGAGGAAATCAACAAGCTAAATCATCTAAACACCCAACTGTCAGATAGGCTATTGACAATTGAAAAAGGCAAGGGTGTGAGCATGAATAATTCTGATAGGTTGGTGGATGCAGAACAAGAAATTGAGAGTCTAAAAACCATCAACTTAATGTTAAATGGAAATGTCAGTTGCAGTGAACAGAAAATAGCTGGATATGAGCTTACTATCACATCCCTTCAACAAGAAGTGGATGATCTTTACAAGTCCCTATCTGAAGCTGACAAGGAAATAGAATTAAAACAGGAAGTAGAAAGACTCAAAAGTCTGAATGATGCCTTGCATCAACAAGTAATTTCCTGTGAAACAGATTTGTCCAAATATGAAGCTAAAATTGCTGATTTGAATTCTGAGATTAAAGATTTGAAAAATTCTCTATCAAAATTTGTCAAGGGAAAGGACATCTGAATAAGCTTCTGGGAAAGAGTGATAACTCTCAGAGAGAGGGGCTGGGTTACAGTTCAACAAACAAAAGGATCAATAGCAATAAAACTTCAATTGTGTTTGTAAAATCTTCTGATCAAAACACAACTGCTGGTCCTTCTGTTTTTCAATTCACTGCACAAAAGTCCACTGTGAAACCCAAAACTGTGGAACAAACTCCAAAATAGAAAAAGGGTGAAAACTCACAGAAAAAGGACAAAGACACTCCTGTTGGTATAAAGAAGGTTGATGGAAACAAACAGAAAACTATTTTTGTTAAATGTTCTGAACAAGAAAAGCCTTCTACTTCATCTCCACCTCAGAACAAGGCTAAGAAAATAGAAAAACAGAACAAAAATCAGAAAAAGACTGAAAAACACTCACATGCATCTAGGAAGAAGATGATATGTCACTACTGTCACAAATTTGGACATCTGATGCATGAGTGTAAATTGATGGAGAAGGATGATATGAATGTTAGGAAATTTCATGATAAAAATCCTTCATCTCATAAAAAAAAATTGAATGTTTTCACTGTGGCAAATTAGGACACACAATTACACAATGCTGGTTTACAAGTGGTAAGAAAACATCTCATCCATATCATGCTAAATTCTCTGCAAGCCAACATGGTTTTAATAAGAACAAATTTGCTTCAATGAACCAGCACATCACTTGTTTTAACTGCAACAAGACTGGTCACAAGGCCACTGAATGCTGGTCAGGTTTTCATAGAATAAAGTATTTTGCTTGCTCTCACTGTGGGAAGAATGGCCATACAGTCAAGAACTGTCGACATGTTCAGAAGAACACTATTAACCCCTATGTTGTCAAATTCCCTGCAAAACCATTTGCAAGATTTTCATGCTATAACTGTGGGAAGCCAGGCCATAGATCTGCTGAATGTTGGCTGGTTAGAAATACGAATCAAACTATTCATGCATATAACAGAAAATCTTATGACCATATTTATAAACCTCATGCTGCTGTTACTATGCATCATAAGAACCAGAAATCAGTCACATCATGTAGATATTATGGAAAGTATGGTCACTCTATGGAAAATTGCTACTTGATGGATCATGATGACCATGTTGCTATGAATTTGTTTAGAACACCTGTCAGGGCTAACGCAGGACCCAAAGCTGCTTGGGTCCCTACAGGATCAAGATGATCAAAAACTTTGCAGGTGTGCCTTGGACTGAGGAATAGAGAGGGGTAAAACAAACCAAGGCATCCAAGTTGATAAAGCCCCTTTCAGGTAAATTCTCTGCACTTCTTGTTCTTAGATTTACTGCATAGCATGTTAAATCTATTTTTGCACATTCTTTAAGTTCAGTATTGTCAAATTTGAATTCTCTGAACTCTCCTTATTTGAAGTGTATGTTTTGCACTCAACTCTCTTAATGGAAACTGCCTGATTAAGAATTCTTTCACATAATTTGTGTTTGAATGATTGTCTGAACTTGCATATGCTGCCATTGAAAAATCTGATGCACTATCATGATTGACCACAATAGTATATTAAATAATAAGCTACTAAAAGGTAGGGAAATCTGTCTGGAGGTTCTTACTATGTGTGAGATGGTCTTGTAGACCAAGTTCTTCGCCTAGTACCATGGGTCATATCTCTTTATAGGGCAGTCTGAATGAGCATAAACCTTGAAATAATGTTTCAATGCTTTAATTGCATATCATGCACTTTGTAAGGGGGAGTCTGATTGATGTTTGCACAATTCTGATAATCTCATTTGCTGAATGCATACATGTAGTTAGTTGCATTGCATTTCCTTACATTGAAAAATCAAAAAAAATATTGATTCCTTGCATCTAGATAGGGGGAGCATTTCTGTTTCATCTCTTCACCTCTTGAACTCCTTCTGTCTAGCAATCTGATCCATTCTTGGCAAATATGTGGTTCACTTGAATTCTCTGTTGTCTACACTGATATAGCTGATCTGTCTGTATTCCAGACTCAGCCATTGATTCTGTCTACTATGAATTCAATTGGTAGCTTGTTCCTATCATACACATTTCTTCATATCTTGTCAAGACTGGTCAAAGCTAATTTGACTGATTTTTAGTCTTTAATGCTGGCTTCTGAATTGCTCTATTCTCTCAACTATTGGTATCAGAATTGCTCTCTGCTAATTTCTCTTGACAATGTCATTGATTCAGCCGAATGAGGAAAGATTTAGTCAGTGCACTCTAGGCATAAATCAGACATTCTGAAAAGAAGAATCTTCTATTATACTGGCTTAAGAATGTTTTGATAAATCAAATTGATTTAAGCCTAATGTATTTTCTAAGTTTTGTTGTAAAAGACTTGAAAATATCTGAATCATCATGCTTAATAAGTCTTAACCAATTGCCTCATGAATTTCATGCAAAACTTTCTGAAATCTGAAAATTTAAAAGACATGGCTTTCTTTGGTTAAGATACATGTAGAAAGTATTGTTCTTAATCATTTCAAGTGTACTGAGCTTTGTTTGAAGAATCTGAAAATAGTTAAAATTTAAAGCTAGAGCAATGACTGTGGTCACAGAGAAACTGGATTTTCTATCAATGAAATAGAGTAAGCCCATGTCATGAAGTGCCATAGTTACCTCTTTTCAATATGTTTGAAAATCTGGCAGAGCAATGGCATGGATGTGTTGAGTAACTAGGGATTCTGGCCTCTGATCAAGGTGTCTCCTCATGTAAAAAGATACTCCATTGCTAACTCTGTTCTCTTTGAGAGGCAATATAGTTCTCACACCGAGTAACTGGGTCACTTCACCTAAGACGTGTTGTGCCTCATGTAAAAAGGTGTTGACTGAACCAAACTTGCTCAGGAAAAATAAGTGTTGCTCAATTGGTATCAGAAAATTCTGAAAACCTAAAGACAAGCTCAGTCTCATTTATTTCTGTTTAATCTCAATATGATCTTGTGTATTTTCCATAGGAGTCACTGAATTTAAATGAGTAAGATGGAAGGAGGTTAAACATGAATATCAAATGACTTGTTGGTTCACCTTTATTAAAAGGTGTTTCAGATATGAGTATTGAATTTTCTTGATAAACTTTGAATACATCTCTTTTAAATCATGATGGTCAGTTTAAACTCATTCATAATCTATTATAATTGAAGAATCTGAAATTTGTTTACAAAGATTTATGAATTTGGTGTGCTAATGAAAATCTGTCTTCCTCATTTTGATTACAGTCTGTGTTTTGCTGATAGATGCTCATCACTTCACTATATCAATTGGCTTCACTCCATCATCTAATCAGGGGGAGCTTTCCTGTCTTGCTGAATGTCTTTCTTAAAGGGGGAAATCTAGTTAGCATTCTTGAGTGTCCCTGTGTTTTTGTTGATATTCTCCCTTCATCTCAATTGGTTTCAACCTTTAAAACGTTTCTGATCATATTGCCCTCTATCAATGTGTTTTGATTGACATTGGCTCTCTTTTATGTGACGCACAACTCTCAGAATTTTTTTTTGGATAACCAGAGTTCACTCTTGTAGATTTCTCTTGCATCATGGATCATAAGGGCAGAATTCTCTGGTCTGTTTGAGACACTATATGCATAAGTGGACAATGTGCTAGATTGTCTGATCATATTGTTTGTCTGCATTAGCTCTATATCTTCTGCCATGTCAAAGGGGGAGTATTTGATGCATATGCATAACTGCATAAGTTGTTTGACTAAGGGGGAGAATTGATTTAAATGATTCTGATATTGTGTTGCCCTCATCTGCTGAACTATTTTGAGTGTCTCACATGACATCACTAAATTATCAAAGTATTGTTTTCTTTTTGATGAAGTCAAAGGGGGAGAATACTTTGATGAGTCTAGTCTGAATATTCCATTTCTTTCATTCATAAGACTCATAGTATTGCCATCATCAAAAAGGGGGAGATTGTTGGATATTGTATTTTGATGATGACAAACACTATGACTCTCATACGTTTGATGTCATATGTGTTTACTTACTCATATGTTTGATGTCATATGTGTTTACTTATGTTTTGATGATGACATAGTTTACGTGTGTTTTGATGATGACAAATTGATGTCATATGTGTTTACTTCATTCAGAACTGCTCATTCAGAACTTGGTACATTGCTTAACTGTGAGCATGGCATAGACTGTACACTCGTCTGTCTACATGAGTCACCAAGTCCACACATTGCATCGTGTGTTTTTCATGAAGTCTATACACTGGCATGCAGCGTCTCATGAAGTATGTACATCCTCTTCAAGCATTTCAAAGTCCATACATCGCTTGGAGTTCTTTGAAGTCTATACACTGGTCTGTCTCTCAAGTCTGCACAGCCTTCTGATTGGACTTAACGTCTATACATTGTGCATCGTCTCAATTTGCGTCTCATGCCAAGTCTATACAGCCTGCCTTCACGTTCAGAGTCTATACATCCACAGTGGATCTTCAAAGTCTGAACATCCGTTCACTTCACTCAAGTCTATACATCCACAGTGGATCTTCAAAGTCTATACATCCGACCGTCTTGTTCAGCGCCTCAATCTTGCAAGTCTATACATTGCCTTTGGGCAACAAAGTCTGTACATCCGACCGTCTTGTTCAGCGTCTCAATCTTACAAGTCTGAACATTGCCTTTGAGCACTGTAAAGTCTATACAGTCCTGATCGAACGTAAGTCTATACATTCCAACCTTTTCCTACGTTCGCTGCTTTGGCTACACACCAAGTCTATACACTACCTACCTTTACCTACGTTCAGACCACCAAGTCTGTACATTGGGTAAAGTCTACACATTGCCTTGGTCAAACGCCTCAAAGTCTGTACACTGGTGTCGTTGCTTGCCTGATCAAAGTCTATACATTCATTTCTAAGTTCAAGTCTACACACTCGGTTTGGCTTGGCTGAGCATTCATCGTCAATGTACACACTTCACCATATGCATACTGCAGCATGTGCTATTAATTCCATACACTACTTTTGTGCATCGTTCAGAAAGCAAGTCTGTACATTGGTTCTGTCATGCACAGAAACGCTTAAGTCTATACATTGCTATGGCTTGTTCTTGCAACGCTCTTTAAGCAGCAACTCTGTACACCCTTCTAATATTGTCTTCGACTGATTATATGACAGGATTAATGGACGAGGTTATTAAGACTGGCACGTGATCCTAGAGGCTGAGATGCTGACACGTGGACCGAACCTTCTGGGCGGGAATCGTCGAGAGCTCACGCCCTAGCTGCCTGCTGCTGGTATAAATATGGAGCTTCCTCCATCGGCTGAAGATTGATCGAAGAGCAGAGAGCCATCGAGAAAAGCAGAAGAGCAGTGAGTGCCTCCACGATACAGAGAACAGAGAAGAAGAAGAAAAAGAGAAAGAAAGAGAGTGAGAGCAGTTGAAGAAGAAAGAAGAAGAGTGAGCCAGAGAGCAGAAGAGAGATCGAGAGATCCAGCAGAAGAAGAAAAAGAGAAAGAGAGAGGGCTCGTGTAGAAGAAGAAAGAAGCTTCAGTTGAAGATCTGCCTACTGGAATTTGGATCAGATCCAATCCAGTCAGCTCCTTCGAGAGCCACATTCCCTGTATTTCATTTACAGCCTTTCAGTCGTTGTGACTCTATTTTCTGTTTTTCTTTTCATTTGATATCTAGTCTTTCCGATACTCTGTAGAGAGGTCGGGGTCCGTCCTGTTGGTTCAGGAGAAGGGAGATTGCTATCTCCGGTTGCAAGTAGATGGGTGCTACTTGTGGGTTCCCTCCTGGTTTGGAGGAAGGGAGATTTGTCTCCGGTTCTGGGCTTGTTGGTTTCCAGTCCAGGGGTCCCTCCGGTTGGGAGGAAGAGAGGTCCGAGACCTCTAGTTTGCAGGTGACTTGGTGTCACTTGTGCTTCCCTCTGGGTTTCAGAGGAAGAGAGACTTGGGTCTCTAGGTTCCCCTCTGGTTTGGAGGAAGGGAGGATTGGTCCTCTGATTCTAGTCTTGTGGGTTGCAAGACTAGGTGTTCCCTCCGGTTTGGAAGAAGAGAGAGTGTGCGTCTCTGGTTTCCAAGTGGCTGGGAGTCACTTGGGGTGTCCCTCTGGTTGGGAGGAAGAGGGGAGGTTGTTCCCCTGGTCAAGCTGTTTGGCAGCATTTGTTGCAGACTGAGTCTGCTGTGCTAGTGTTACTAGTGGAAGCCTCACTCCGGTTGAGAGTGAGGGGTGGACGTAGGTCTTTGGACCGAACCACCTTAAAAGCCTGGTGTTCTTTTGTGGTTTGTTTGCCTTATGTGTTCACTTCTCTGTTGCGCTCACTAGATGTTTGTTTAGGATCGAGTGTGACTTTATTCTATTGGACTGCTTTGCAATAGCTTCCTAAGTTTTCTCAGTTTATATCTACATCCGCTTTTAATTCCGCACATCTAAGCGGTAGAACTTAAATTGGGTAAAATTCTTTGAAAGATCCATTCACCCCCCCTCTGGATCTCTGTTTATCTATCGCACCTAGCTAACAGCGATCACAGTACGTTTTCTATTCTCATCGCCCCTTTCCTTTCATCATATTCCATGTTCATCCTTATGCACTACATTTGCTTAGTTTGGGGTGGGTGGAATTAAACATCTACAATGTGTTCTATGTTCAAGGGGCAATTGGTCGTATCTTTTACATTTTCGAAGGACATTCTGCACATTTTATGCGATCTCCCTCGGTTTATAAGCAAGCCCGCCACGTCAACGCCACACATTACTCTCCCTTAGTTTTATCCTACCCTCCTATCAAGGGAGCTATACTTCATATCTGATTGTCGAGTAGAGTTGCCCAATCTCAAGGTCTTTGTGCCAAGGGACAAGACTCTGTGGTTCCATGATGCTTGTTCGCCAGAGGAGTTATTTGTTCAAGAATGTCCATCTATTGTTAGCTCTGTGTGTCTAGGGGCAACTACCCCAATGAGGCCGCATATTCACAACCAGGCCAGGCCATCTGCTTGATGGGCCCGTTATTTGAGAAGATATTACAAATCAAGGCACTCGAAGATCCGAACCCGCGAGAGGCAGGTCCGTGTTCAAGATATTTCAGCTAAGAAGAGGCGGCGGCGCAAGTTCAAAGGCCACGTGTTGTACACTTAGGGGATCACTTCTCCTTCTTCTCCTTCTTTTCATTCATCATTTCTTCTACTCAGTTCCCACCCATGGGTGGTGTATTTTCCTCCTTCTAATCATGCTTTTACAATTTTCTCTTCTCTTTCCAGGTCCATGAACCCCCATTCCTCTTCTCATCCAGATTTTTTGGATTTTTCTTATTTTCACAACTCTAGGCCTCAACTTAGGCCCTCCTTCTTTCATCCCGATTTCGGGACATCTTCTAATTCTTCTTCGGTATTCCCAGATTTTGCTCTTGATTCCTCTCCGACCCTGTCGGATGTCTACCATTATCTTTCTCCCACCCTGTCAGATGACCGTTATTCTCCTTCTCCGACCTTGTCAGATGATTACCATTCTCCTGCTCTGAATCCGTCGGACGATCACTCTTCTTCCTCACCTTTGCAGCAATCCCCTCATTATTTTTCTATTCTTTCTGTCTCACCGTTTCAGGGTCGTTGCCCTTTTTCATGCTATTTTTGAGGCTTTAGCCTGCCTTGAGCTTTGCTAATCTTTGTTTATTCTGTATCGGGTTCATTGTGATCAGGGTCTCTGTGCCTTAACGAGGGAGTTCTAGCCCTCGTCTCTCTTCCTTTTTATCCTTCTTTATCCAGTTTGGTGTCAGTCATTCCTTCGTGTCGAGGAATCTTTAATCCTTGTTATCCTCCTCATCTTTGTCCTGTCAAGCAAGGAATACAACGCTCGTGCTACTCAAAGCTCGAAGATCAAGATCACTTTAGAATGATGGTTTCCATGCCATAGATTTACAAGGTATCTTTATTTTGCTTACGAATATGCTTTCATTTCTATCATTCTATTTACATCATGCGCATTGCTTATAATGCTGGTTCCTTAGCATGGTTGGGCAGTTTTAGTTCAATTTTGTCAAATTTAGTGTCAAAATGAGTTCGCTCCTGCAGCATCCTTAGGCTGGTGATAGCTCCGCGCTGCGTGTCTAGTTTCTTTCCCCAATTGTTGAGGGTGATCCTCTTGAGTATGGGTTTTTCACACACTTCACGGCAAGCTATAGCCGATTCCTCTGAGGCACATCATTGCTGCTTTGGCCATACTTTGGGTATGCACAAAGATCTTTTCTCTTCTCTACTCGGTCGAATGCAGGGGCAAGAGATTGATAGATGAGATGATTAACCTAGGCGCTCCCTAATACGAGAGAGGTCTCAAAGAGGGGCAGTCTTGACCCTAGAAATATGAGCTTTCTTGCAATATCTAGCCAATAAGGGCTATCAAAATCAAGGAAATGCAAAAGTATTCAAAATTATGAAAATCAAAGGCATGGCAAGAGTGGCAGTACAGTTCCCTGTGGGACATCACGAGCCCCGTCGCATTCGTGCCTGAGAAATATGGGTCTCAAAATCAAATACACAAAGCCCCGGCGCAACAGGCTATCTCTTTGAAGGGTAGTGCCCTAGAAGGAATTTCAAGTCCTAATATTTCCCATCCTGCATAAAGCTTATCTCCATTTTTTCTTCTATTTCTCCCTCTTAGGCTGGGTTGTAGCCCGGGTATGACCTTAGTAGGGGCACCGTTCTTTCGAGGTGATTTGTTGTGGTGAGCCACCCTCATTCGCACGCCCTGCTCAAGGGAAGTCCTTAACAAAAGGGGCGGAATGACGACTCCTAGCCAATAGTTTAAGCCCGTCTTTGGGTGCTGCAGATTGCTATATTTCAAAAATCTAAAAAAATCAGATATTGTCAAAGATTCTAAAAAAATCAGATATTGTCAAAAATTCTAAAAACATCAGATATTGTCAAAAATCCAAAAAATCAGATATTGCCAAAAAAATCAGATATTGTCAAAATAACAGGAAAAATCCAAAAATAAAAAAATCCAAAAATTTGTGTCTTATGTTCCCTTCTTCAAGTGTTTTCTGTCTGTTTGTTTTGAGGACAAGTATGATTTATTTGTTAAGTGTGCAGGTTACAGGTGTTCAAGCTTCCTTACTCTTTTTCTTTCACTCTGCCTCCTGTTCATATTTTTTGATATGTTCCTCTTCTTCAATCTTATCTCTCGATCTTTCTGAAGCTCGTGTCCTTCTCAGCTATTACCTCATTTCATTTCGTCATGTCTCCATGAGAGGGCTTTGCCTCACGATTATGAACCTGGCGGTTTTGCTTCATCTGATCTTGGGCTTTGATTAAAGAGCGTCATATCTTTTGTCCCGTCGTGTCCTTGTCACACGTGTTGTTTTGTCCCTCCATGTCTGTAATGTTTTCGTCCCACTATATTTTCATCCCACTGTGTCGCCATACCATGTGTTGTTGTCATCCCACCCAAGTGTTGTATGTACCTTTTGTCCCCCGTGGATGTCGACCCACGTGTGCTGTCCCACCATGTCCTTATCCCACTGCAGGTGGTGTCCCACCGTGTGGTGTTGTCTTGCCCCACCGTGTTTTTGTCCCACGCTTGCCATTTATTCTTATGGTGTTTGTTATGTTGTTATGTTCTGTTCAGTTCATTGTCACTACGTTTCATTCATCTTTGTTATGTTATATTTCGTTCATTATTTTATGTTATGTTCATCTCCGTACTTATTTTATTATTACCATGGTTGTCTTATATGCAAAAATCTAAAAAAATGTCGTTATGCTTGGTAGGTAAGTCAGGTATGGCTCTCTATCCCTTCTCATTGTTGCATTACTATATGGCATCTACGTTATTATAGCCTCTCAAGGATCGGCTGGTTGTCCATGTGTTCTAGGATCTGATGTTCCCCTTTAACAAAAATGATGATGATCTAGGAGAATACGGTTAATCGTTGGATAAGCCGTTAGATTGAGCCGGGTGGGAGACGATGGACTCTGTCTCGCACTCCGTAGTTGCAAGAAGACTCTTAACCCCATCTTACCCGGTCTAGCAATATTATTCCAAAGTACTTTCTATTTTATCTTTCTTTGCGTTCATTTTGATGATTTCTTTATTTTAGCCCAGCATGCATCATGTCATTTTTTAGCATTAATGTCTCATGATCTTTTAAGGTTTCTCCTCAGCAATGGTTAATTGCACTTCAATTCTCTTGAGTAAGAGATCTTCATTTCACTCTGAATTTGAACGTTTCCTCTGATCTTCCCGCTCGGTCTGGTTGGCCAGCATAATTCCTGTTTGGGTTTTATCTCAGTTTCAATTCTCCTTTTCCTGCTTTTCAGCTGTGGCTCTTTCTGATTCCCTCATTGTCCGTGGATTGTGTCCTCCTATTTGGTTGGTTGTGTTTCCTTCTCCCTTTGTTAGTAAGTTCTTCAAACATGCCTCATCCGTGTCATCCATTCCTTGTGGCTAGTTCGGTGTTTTCGGGAGAATTCATGTCGCTTGTTGGTTGTGACGGGTGTCTTTTACCTTGATGCTCGCTTTTTAGTTCTCTCTACTTCATCTCTACTTCATCTCCATTTTACGTCACTTTTGCTTTCGCTCCATCTCCTTTCCATTCAGCCACCGCGTCGCTTCCGCTCGCTTCCTTGCAAAGCAGACATCAAGGAGGGGCATCTGTTGACACCCATTTTAAGCCTACAAGTTGAGTTTATTTCTCTTGTTCACCCTTTATGATGTTCCGAATTATCCATTGTTTTGGAGTCTTCTTTGACCGCATTTCGATCCATTTCTTGACCATATTTTGAGCCCATTAAGTTTTGGAGGCTTTTACCTTTGATTTCCCCACTTTCGGGTCACTTTTGGGCCGTTCAGAGCATCGAACGGGCGTTCGGGCGAATCCTGCACAGCTCTTTGGATGCGGTCTCCTAGTAGACAGCGTTCATGAGAACGCGGTATGCAGGAGACCGCATTTACAATTTTTTTTTATTATTAATTTTGTCGAGGACGCGGTTTGCGGGAGACCGCGTTCATGAGAACGCGGTCCCCTCCAGACCACGTTCACCAAATTGTTTTTATTTATTTATTTATTATTTTTATTATATTATTTAAATAATGTTCATGCTGCGGTTTTATTGAAACCGCTCCCATAAGGATGCGGTTTCCAAAAAATCACGTTCTCAAATCTTCTCTCCCAGGACTGCGTCGACCCTGTGGGCCTCCTGTGTCGACCGCGGATTGAATTCTTATAGCCGCGGTTCTAGACTAACCGCGTTCATGAAGACGCGTTGATCGACCAACTGCATTCTCGAACAGAGTCCAGAGCACCCGTGGCTCCGATTTCTTCGCCCAAGGACTCTCCAGGAGGCCTATCTTGCACCGCTTTCGATGAGGATAGCCCTCCACTTCGATTCTAATCATTCCAGGACTCTTATCATCACTATTATCTTTAATCACATATATCCCCAAAATTAGGTGTTTATCTCAGAATTCTGACCCTAGGGTTTCTACACTCTATATATAGTTGCCCAGTTCGCAGTGCGCGAAGGGGGGCTCTTCTTCGGTTCGGGGCGAAGCTATGCTGCGACGCCAACTATTCTCTTCGACCCCAATCTGTAGAGGGGAGTATTAGCTTCAATTCCCATGCTCAAGGGCTTTATTCCTCCATCCCTAGTCTTAGTTCTATGCTTTCTCTTTTCTGAAATCATCATAGATTTCTATTTTCTGCACTCTGCTGCACTTTTCTCCATATTGCATGCACGTTTCCCGCAGTTACACTGCATGTTATTTTGATCTTTTTATTATATTCCCATCACAATACACATACCTTTTATTTCCACCCTTCCACAGGGGTTAAAAACCTCCCTCGGTGCGTTCTCCTCCTTTCCTTAAACCTATTTTATACATACAGGAGATGATACTACACTTTGATTTCTAATGGATTTTTCCTCTTGTGTTTGTCTTTGTTTTGCAGGAGAGCAAGTACAATGTGAGGCCCTCTTCTTCTAGCCGGTTGGAAGG
This sequence comes from Amorphophallus konjac, assembly GCA_022559845.1. Lineage (NCBI taxonomy): Eukaryota > Viridiplantae > Streptophyta > Magnoliopsida > Alismatales > Araceae > Amorphophallus > Amorphophallus konjac. The sequence goes on along the minus strand of CM040121.1, from coordinate 459,974,758 downwards.
TGAGGAGGTCTATTCCACATCGTTTCTCGCACCCTTCTTCTCAAGCGTGATCAAATCTTCATCCTTTTCCAAGGTACACGGCGTTGTTGCTCTCTTTTCTCCATCCCTTTGGCGTTGTCAAACCCTTGGTGGCGATCACGGTCCGTTCATCATCTTCATCACCCCCTTTGTTCATGCTTTCATGCTTATTACACATACTTGCTTAGTTTGGGGTGGGGTGGATATAAACATCTACAGCGGGTAGCCTGGTTGCCCTTGTCATTGGAGCCGTGTCCGGATTGCTACCACCGCCATCGGTGGGGCCGCCCCTTCCGCCTTTGCCAGCCGTTGTCTCGGCTTGCACGGTGGGCTAGTTGGGTCTTCCACCATGGGACCCTCAGGTACGCTACTGTGGATTTAGCCATTTGTGGCGGGCTTTTGCATTGCTCGCCGGTGCTAAGGTTCTTCTGGTGTTGGTCACAGGTACTCCCTCCCCCTTGGAGGAGGGCGAGCTTCCTCGTGACTTGGCTGGAGCGGTAGGGGGAGAGCCTACAGCGGCGACTCCAACTGGAGAAGATGAAGAGATCATTGACATAGAGAGGGTCTCTGAGGGGAGTGCCCCGGCTGGTGAGCTCCTTGTCCGAAACCCTTGACTGGATAGCTTTCTTTATATATGGTTAGGCTGTGTACTGACCCTGTTGTTTTGTTGATCCACAGGGGCTTCTAGTTCCACCGCCATCGGAAGTTCATCGAAGACTTCGTCAGGCTCCTCGGGTAGCGGTAGCTTGGTCATGGAGACGGAGGAGAGTTCGAGCTCTTCCTCTTCTGGGGCCTCCTCCTCCGAGGGGGCTAAAATGGAGGCTACTTCTGGAGGTGCGTGGGGGTCTTTCCTTCCCCTTTTTAGCACTTGTTTAGGCTTTCTGGCAGAATACTGATGCTTCTATATTATGTGTAGCACTAGAGTCAGGGGAGGAGTGTGTGCCGGCTCCTACTGCTGATGGTCGGGAGGAGGTCCCCGACCTCCCTGCAGCTTCTGGAGGGGACAGGATGGTGGGAGAAGGCTCCCGAGTCATTGAGGAGTCTCTGCCTTCTCCGACCCCGGCGAGTGACGCCGTAGGTGTGGAGGAGTTTGCTCTGGGTAAGGCATGAGGACTCCTTTTTCTCTGGTTTTCCACCTTATTTTTCATGGAAAGTTTCATATATATTTCTCACTTTCCATTTGTTCTTTCTGGTACTGTGGAGCCTCGACTGATGTGTTGATGGAGACGGGCAACTCCTCTCTAGGCCTGGAGGTGGAATGGCCTTCCTCCACTCCGCCGACGGAGCCATTAGTGGACAGAAGCGTAGGTGCCTCCTTGCTCCAGCGAGCGCGAGGGTACCTTCAAAGTGACCCTCTCTTTTCTCTGGAGGACTTGAGGTAGTGCCTGATGGAGTGTACCAGAGGCTACCACACTCATGGCTTCCCGCGTGAGCCTTGGATGTCTGGACTGGCTGGGATATGGGCAGAGTAGCTGCAGCTTTGTCAGGCACAGAAGCAGAGGGCTCAGAGGTTGGCCGCCCTGTGGGAGGAGCGAGAGCGATTGGACATGCTTGTAGTGGCCGTAGCTAAGTAGAGGATCCATGTTGAGGCGGCTCAGTCACTCTTCCAGGACTGAGCTATTCGGCTGGAGGAGGCCGAGGGTAGGACCGAGGCCTTGAGGAAGGCCTTGGAGGAGCAACAGTCGGCCACGAGAGCGCCAGGGCTGAGTGGCGAGAGGCTGGGAGCACAGTCGAGGCCAGTGCTTAGCTCTTGTCTACTCTTGAGGTGAAGCTTGCAGCTGCTCAGTCTCACGTGTCGGCGTTGAAGAGAAGTGACCCATGATTCGACTACGTCTCTCCTTTTTGTTATGCTTGTATGTCCGACTGTGCAGATCTTTTGTTATCCCAAGGGCATGTCTTGGGCTTCTCTTATAGAGCATGAATGACAAACTTCTGGACTTCTTTTGTCACTTCTTGTGTTGTCCCACCCTCCTTTTTATTATGAAACGATGCTGGGCACAGGTACTGGTGATCATGTACTATCAGTCGTGGTTGATTGTTCTATTAGGTGCTGGTACCGGTGACAGGGAACTGGGTGCCTGAGTTCGGGTACTGGGCCGGAGACTGAGTATTAGATAATGGCTGCTGGATACTGGGCGTATTGGAGAACATGAGCATAGGACACTAGGGGGGCTGGGCACTGGATACTGGATGCTAAGTACTAGGTACTGGGGGTTGAGTACTGGGTACTAGGTTTTGGAAACTGGAGGTTGAGCACCAAGGACTGAAGGCAGAGCACATGGTCCTGGCGACTCACACGATTTGGTATGTAGATTAGGAACTGGCTGGGAATTGGAAAACTTGGGGCTGGAGGCCAAACCCGAAGGGGGGCGTTAACCTATGTTGGTGGTAAACTAGGGTTGGGAGTTGACCCGTCCGGGTGTGACGGCCAGTGTGATTGGAGGCTAGAGGCTGGAGGCCAACCTATGAGGGTGCTTAGGCCTAGACTGTTGGAGTTGTTTGGTCTGAGGAGTTAGAGCTGGGGGCTAGTCGGCCTACTGCCCTGGTCACATGGCTGGAGGCTGGAGCTGGAACTGGCCGACTGACCGTTTAAGGTGTTGTCACCATAGGTTGGGGCTGGAATTGAGACTGGAACCAGAACTGGAGCTGGGACTGGAGTTGGTCGGCCAACCACTAAGGTGGGTAGCTGAACACTGGAGTTTGAGACTAGAACTGGAGCTGGCTGGCTGACTGCTGATGTGTAGTAGTCGGATGACTGAAATTGTTCAGCTGATCGTTGAGGTGTGTAGCCGAAAACTGTAACTGGAGGCTGGAAGTGGAGCTAGTGCAGGAGCTGGCCGGCTGACCGTTTAAGGTATAGTAGCCGGAGACTAGGGCTGGAGCTGGAACTGGAGCTGACCGGCTAACTGTTTAAGGTGTTGTAGCCGGAGGCTAGGATTGGAATTGGCGATGACCGACCCTCGGGGATGTAACGGCCATCGTTGATGTGGAGTGATGTTGAGCTCACCGTCAGCGGGATGTCGTGGTCGATGGCTACCATCAGTGAGGACTAGAGAGGAAGTGAGTTTTTTTTTATTCCCTTTACCCGCTCTACCGCCCTTGCGGGTTTTCACCAGAGCTGGCCCCCTTTTGCTTTTTCCGATGCGCCCTTGTGGGTTTTCACACCTAGGGGTTACCCGATTTTGCCTGGGATGCCCTTGCGGGTTTTCACCTCAGCTGGGTTGTTGGCATTTTTTGCCCTCAATAGTCTCGTAGAGGGAGTTGACTGAGGCCACCGGGGTATCTCTATTTTTAACCCCATATATTTATTTATATGTTATTATTTATTTATTATTATTTTTTATCCGGAGGATATCATCCATATCAGGCTGCTATCAGGGGACGTGACCTGCAGCTGGTGTTGTTGAGGGCTCAATGTCGTTATGGTCCTGGTTAGGGCCTTTGCAGGGTATTGCATCATGGCCCTAAGGGTCATTATATCCTGGTGGAGTGTGACTGGAGCTGTAACTGGTGGGTCAGGGAATCAATAGACATCGAAGTTACGACTTGGATCATGGTGATGGACCATGGCCGACTGGCAACTGGGTATTCTGGGTTGAAGGTATTTAAAGATATATGGATGTGGAATAGGGGGAGACTGGGAATTGGCTGAGGCTGAGGTTTGCTGGGATTAAATGACTGGGATAATGTGTGGATGCTGGGGTATGCAGGCCCGCTACGACGGAGCGGAGGCCAAAGGTAAAATGAGCCAAGCTGGGTGATATAGAACTAACTGGGAAGAGCAGGGTGAATGAATTGGAGATATACATTGGTTAGGGACTGGTATGTCTTGACTGGAGAGGCCTATGATTTGTTGAGAGGTGGGTAGGTAGTCACCCAGACTGGTGGAGAGAGAAAAGTTTTTTTTCTTGTTATCGACCCTATCGCCCTTTCGGGATTTCGCCAGAGCCGGCCCCCTTTTACTTTTTCCTATGCTCCCTTGTGGGTTTTCGTGTCGAGGGTTTCCCAATTTTGCCTGAGACGCCCTTTCGGGTTTTCACCTCAGCTGGGTAGTTGGCCTTCTTGCCCCCAGTCGCTGCTTTGCGATGAGGACGATTGAGTCCGCCAGGGTATCTCTTATTTTAACCCCATTTTTTTGTTGTTATTTTTTTTTACTTACCCGGGAGCCTGACGGCTGGGTTGTTGCTGGTGTCGGTCTTCCTTGCTCTTGTGGTCGCTGGTACGAAGCTGGGAAGCTAGCCATCGCAAGTGCATGACGGTGGCTCTGGGAGGGCCTGACTGGGCCTATGCTTCACTGGGGGGAAAGACTGGAAGAAGTGACTGGTCCCCACCCCTCTGGGGGGGGTTTTGAATTGGCTGGTGGTGGCTAGGGCGCGTGCCTTAGTCTGGGTGGCACGCGAACTTGTGTTCTGGGGCGTGGTACAGCTTCACGTGTTTACCATTGAGAGGTGGGAACGGCTTGTTACCTTTGTGGTCTACGATCGTGTAGGCCTTACCCTCGTAGACATCACGAATGATGTATGGACCTCGCCCATTAGGTTGCAGTTTTCCACTGGAGCGCCCTGCCATGACCTATTTTTCTTTAATCATGACAAGGTCACCTTGTTTTAAGGCTCGTTGTTTGACGATCTTATCATAAGCTTGAGCCATACGAGCTTGGTATACTTGTAGGTGCTGGTCGGCCTCGAGCCACTTGCCTTCCAGGCCGGCGAGCTCTTCTAGCCTTCTCTAGTATTCATCTGCATCTGGGCCGGCGAAGCCGGTGCAGACCGCCACGCGGTATGATGCCAACTGGATCTCGATAGGGGTGATGGCTTCTGCCCCGTAAATGAGGGAGAATGGTGAGCACCCCGTAGGGGTCTTGTAGATTGTTCGATAGGCCCATAGCGCCTCGAACACTTTTTCGCCCAAATCGTGCTTCCAGTTGCTAACAATCTTAGCCAGAAACTTGTAGAGGGTTTTATTGAAGGCCTCTCCCAAGATGTTAGCCTTGTTGTGTCCCTGTGTTATGATGATGACACACTATGACTCATTCATGAGTCTTTATACTTGTGTTGATGATATTAGAGATGCAATTCATAATGTATGTGAAGATAGGTTGACAGCTAGTTAAATTTTGAAGCTAGTTAAATTCTGAAGAAATGAAGAAAAGTCAACGGAGTCAACGGAGTCACACAGTATCAAGTAGAGTCAGCGCAGTCAATGCATTATCATGAATAGTCAATGTAGTCAAGCCACGAGTCAATGCTAGGTCAACGCAAGTCAAGCTCTTAAGAGGCTGAAAAATGGATGGGCAACGATGAGAAAGAGCTCAAACAAAGTAAATAGATGAAAGAAGAGGTTTTTGATGAAGAAGAGTCAACCACAAGATGAAAGGCTGAAAAAAGAAGGAGTTGACTCAAGTTAAAGTTGACTTACTCAAAGTCAAAATCTCTCAGCCAAAATACCTCAAGTAATGAATGACCTAGCCAAAGTCAACTTCGGTCAAGCCACCTTGCCAGCTTCAGAGGTCTAGTCAAAGCCAAAATCTAGTTCCTGCCAGCTACATAGAACAATGATGACAAATGTGCCTTAATGGTGAATTATAGTCACACAAGAGTGACAAATACAAAGTCAAGGGTGAGGAATGGCTAATGGCAATGCCCAATGCAAAAGAGGAAAATAGCAAGGACGACGGCTCAGGGTGAACAAGGGTGACAAATAGGTGGTCTACGGTGAATAATAGGCAACAAGGGTGACAAATAGAAGTGTAAGGGTGTATAATAGGTAGCAGGTGTAAAACGACTGAAAACCCAAGAAGAAGAGCAGACTCGGAAGGGCTTTGGAGTCAACTCCAAACAGAAGAATTCACAAGAATGAAAGAAGACTTTTGGCGATGGATTAAGGGTGAAAAATAGCTTTCTTGGGCAGACAAATAGGCTTTTAAAGGTGAAAAATATGGTGATAAGATGATGCGGGACATGACACGAGTGGGCTAGGACCTATGACCAACTCAAAGTGCGGCCAGCACTTGCATGCTAAAGGTAAGCCAGGCGGCTGACCTCTGTGGCATTCCTCCGAGAGGAGGCGCCTCTCAACAAGAAACTCTCTAGCCCAACGATCGTTCCTGCGAGGGAAGCGTGGGATCGCAGTGGTTAAGGAACCACTGTCGCCTAGGGTGATGTAATTTGAGCTTGGCGCTTGACTGGGGCTATGGAACGGGTGCTCACACTCTCAATCGCGATAATTCGTAACTGGCTAAGGGTCCTCAGTGCACAAGCAAGGCATATATGAAAACATACTAGATGAGCAAATGCCAAGAAAAGGAACGTCATGCGTACCTCCACGACTAGCGCGTGGGGAAGAAACCCCGGCCGAGTCCGACAACCCACTATACACAATAATAAAAGTAATAATACAACCCAAATATAATTTCCCATTCCTCGTAGGGAGATAACATGCTACAAAGCTAGACAAGGGGTTGCTGGAGTGTGGGTTGACGGGCAGCACTCGATGAAGACGAGGAGCCGAAGAGGCGAGGTTTGGTTCCCGACCGATTGGTTCTGCCCGATTTGGCCAGCCTGCGTAGTCAACTTGCAGAAGGTGGTGCTGCTTGATCCGGAGTCGAAACGGGGTGCCTTTTGTTGGAACATGCATTGGACTGGATGAAGAATGACTTGTCCAAACAGCATGTCCAGATCTGCTCCTTTCTGGGCGTGACTGTGTCTGCAAGGCAGCTCTGGTTCTGCTCGTGCAGAACTACACAGGAGAACAAGAAAATTAGAAAAGGGGGTTACGGAGTGGGAACGGAGTGCTGCTTGCTGGGGAACGCCGGTGAAGTGTGGAGGAAGGTTCTGACCAAAGGACTTGGTCATATCTGGAGGGAGGAAGTCGTGGAAACTCCTCCAAGGAGTAGCAAGTCCTGGGCCAGATCTGCACTGGTCGGCCAGCATAGCCTCAGAAACCTCATCGCCACGCTCAGCACAGGTGTTAGAAGAGTGCGTGCTCAGCTCCGTCATGAATAAGACAGAAAATTGGATGATCCATCCAAGCCTCAGACCCTAAGGCATTGAGAGGAGGCCTGGAAGATTTTCGTAAGAAGGAAGAAGAGATCTATCTCACAGAGATATGCAGCAATGCGCGGCTTCACGATGAGAATTGTTGCGGAAGATCCAGAGCTCCGATCAAGGCGAAACTAGCTCTGCATCATTCTTGCCTTGCAGAAGCTTCCCTGGTAAAATTACCAGTTTTAGATACAATCAACAAGGCACCGTGGATGATTCGTAAACCACGGATGAGCTCAGGGCGGACAGATCTGGATCTGCACATGAGCACGGAGTAGGTCTCACGAACGGAAGCCTCGGCGTCTCACCGTCATCGTGGGGAGTCGCACCCCGGTTGGATCCCATCGCAGGATCTAGGGTTCCTGAGCTTCATTCCCAAGGAGGAAGAGAATCACTCTCTCACAATATCACTATTTATTCATTTCTTTATTAGCTCTTAAAAGCTCTTAACACATGACAATATATAGAAAGGCTAGATGGGGAGGGGAGGGGGTGGCCAAGAGAGAGGAGGGGATGGTCGACCATGGCAGGGAGGGGGGAAGGTTCTTCCTCCTTGAATCGAGGAGGATGTCAAGGAAGGGGGCCGCCACCACTCTTGACCATGGAAGGGGCGCCCCTCTCCACTTGACCCATTCAAACCCCATCCTCTTTGACCCATTCACACCTCCTTCCTCTTTGGCCCATTCCAAGCCCAAAGAAGAAAAAAGCCCAATAACTGCCCCCCATAATAGGTCCAATAAATAAAATGGGCCCAACAAGGCCTAAAAACAAGAAATAGCTTGTACTAAGCATCCATGTCCTTCTCGAGCCAAAGGGACTCCTATGTGTTCTTTGTACCCTGGCATGTGCTGTGGCGTGTGTCCTCAGCAATTCTCCCCAGGTGGGAGGAACTCGACCCTGTCGAGTAAGGGTCCCGATCGCTGAGGTAGCGCGCCAGTAAGTCCAGATCGAGTCGCTCGAGCTCTCTGCACGTGATCCAAGCGTCGTCTGCCGCCGGGCGTCCCCTCCAACGCACTAAGAAGCGTTGGTAGGCTCCGTTCCTAGTTGTGGTCACCTGCTCATCTAGTATGCAATCTATATGCTCGCGCTACTGTAATGGGGCTGGAAGAGGTAGACTCTCAAGTGGTGTGTCACTCACAACAAGAGGAGAAGACCCAAAAGGCTCACTAGGGATCACCGCGGGGTCCCAATAGGCTACCAGATCTGAAACATTGAACGTCGAATAGATGTCATAGTCGTCTGGTAGTTCAATAACGTACGCATTAGTCCCCACTCGCTTCACGACTCGGAAGGGGATGGTCCCTGAGTTTCTTCACGGTCCTCGAGGGAAACCGTTCAGGCCTAACCCTGATCATGACATACTCTCCCTCTCGGAACTCATGGGCGCGTCAGTGTGCATCAGCTAACTCCTTATAGCATGCGTTGCTGGCCTCTATGTGATGACGTACATGCTCATGCAACAGCCTAATATGCTCAGCAAAGGACTCAGCTGACTCAGACACACGGGAATGGACAGGAGATGGGACCAGATCTATGTGTTTCCTAGGTCTACGGCCAGTAACAATCTCAAAGGGGCTCATATCGGTAGACCTATTAACCGAATTATTATATGCAAACTCCGCTAATGGTAAGACCAAATCCCAATCCCTGACTTGATCACACACTAGACACCTAAGAAGGTCCCTCAAACTCCTATTAACTACCACCGTTTGACCATCGGTCTGGGGGTGATATGTAGTGGAAAATTTCAGCTGGGTGCCCATCATATGCCATAGGGTCTTCCAGAAATAGCTAGTGAATCTCACATCCCTATCTGACACAATAGCGCGGCGTAAGCCAAACCTGGAGACACAATGGGTAAAGAAGAGACGTGTGACCCTCGAGGCATCGGAGGTCTTGGAGCAGGGAATGAATAGAGCCATTTTGGAAAACCTGTCCACAACCACATAGATGGAGTCATGCTTGCGGAGGGTGCGAGGCAAGCCTAAAACAAAGTCCATGCTAATGTCCTGCCATGGACTATCCGGGATAGGGAGGGGCATGTAGAGATCGGTATTCTGCTTCCTCTGTTTGGCCATAGCACAAGTGCGGCACTGAGCCACAATGCACGCAACATCTCTCTTCAGGCTAGGCCAAAAGAATCAGTGCTCTACTGCCTCAATGGTCTTGTTCTGGCCCAAATGGACAGCAAGACCTCCCACGTGCAACTCCCACGTAAGAAAATCACGAACAGAAGTTCGTGGGATGCACAACCTGTCACCCCGGAAGAGGTGACCCTCCTGTAACACATACTCACTAAAATCACGAGACGGACCGGAGTTGAGGGCGGAAAAAATTGGACCAAAGTTCGGGCAATCAACATATGCAACCTTCAGCCTCTCCAAGCCTACCACCTCAATGCTCATGGTTGTCAACATCATCATCCGCCTACTCAGCGTGTCGGCTACCTTGTTCTCCGCCCCTGCTTTGTGCCTAAGCACAAAACTATACTTCTGGAGGTATTCCACCCATCGACTATGACGAGCATTCAGCTTCTTCTAGGTATGAAGGAATCGTAAGGCCTCATGATCAGAAAAGAGGACGAACTCCTGGTGCAAAAGATAGTGCCTCCAATACCGCAATGCCTGGACGACTGCGTAGAATTCTTTATCATAAGTAGAATAGCGCAGTTTGGCATCATTCAGCTTCTCGCTAAAGAATGCAATGGGGTGGGATTCCTGGCTCAACACTCCTCCAATGCCCACTCCAGAAGCGTCACAGGTGACCTAAAACACCTTAGAAACGTTAGGTATTGCAAGGACAGGTGCTTGGGTCATACGCTCCTTGGTGTCCTAAAATGCAGCGGCTGCAGCCTTAGTCCAAATGAATGCCCCCTTCTTAATGCAATCTGTGATTGGGGCGGTGATAGAACTGAAGCCGCGAATGAAGCGACGGTAGAACGTCGCTAAGCCATGAAAGCTCCGGACATCGTGGAGGGTACGGGGTTCGGGCCACTCTCTAATGGCCCTAATCTTCTCCAGATCAGTGGAGACTCCATCTCCAGACACAATGAACTTGAGGAAGGCAACCTAATCGGTCATGAAAGCAAACTTCTTCGGGCTGGCGAATAAGCTCTCTCGCCTCAACACAACACAGACATGTCTAATGTGGTCTTAGTGGTCATCCCTAGTGCGGCTGTAGATAAGAATGTCATCAAAGTAGATGACCAAGAAGACCCCTATCATAGGGCGTAAAACCTAGGTCATCAACTGCATGAAACTGTTAGGGGCATTGGATAGCCCAAAGGGCATAACCAACCACTCATACAGACCATCCTTGGTCTTGAATGTTATCTTCCACTCATCCCTAGGCCTGATCCGCACCTGGTGATAGCCACTATGAAGATCTATCTTTGAAAAGATAGTGGCCCCTGACATCATGTCCAGCAAGTCATCCAATCGGGGAATGGGAAAACAATACTTCACCGTGATCTTGTTGATCGCACGGCTATCAACGCACATCCTCCATGTGCCATCCTTCTTCGGAGCTAGCAAGGCAGGAACAACACATGGGCTCTTGCTGTCCCGAAGGGATCCTCTACTCATAAGCTCTTCGACCTGCCTCTGAAGCTCGGCATGGTCCGCGGGACTCATCCAGTAGTGTGGAAGGTTGGGCAAAGATGGGCCCAGGACGAGGCTGATCTCATGCTGGATATCGCGCATAGGCGGAAGGCCTCCAGGGAGGTCTTCCAGGAAGACATCGAAAAACTCACACAGGATCACAGCTAACTCCCGGGGGGGGTGCTCCTCCTCAGATCTCAAAGCTACATCTTCTACCCCCTGGACAACAACAGCGAGGATAGAGCTACCCCTGGCCGCCTCTTGCTCTATCTCTCAGGGACTAATCATCATCAGCCTCCTGGGTGGGAAGTCCCCTGTGCTGGGAGTAGTCAAAGCGATAGTAGCCCACGTCGATGACGAGGCCGGAGGACCGACCATTCCCTGACTAGGAGGGGTCGAAGTGCTGGGGCCGGTTGGTCCTCGTACAGAAGGGTCCTTCGACTGGGTGGGGTGGAGGGTAATCCTATGGCCACCGTGGTCGAATGTGCAGGTGTTCGACCAACCCTGAAGGGTGGCATCCCGATCAAAGAGCCAAGGCCTACCGAGGATAATGCTACCCACCTCCATAGGCAGCACATCACACCATATCGCATCGTGGTAAGCCTAGGACTATAGTGGCAACAAACACTCCAGTCTGACCGGGATGGAGGTAGAGTCCACCCAAGATACTCTATAAGGTGCAGGGTGATCCACGGGCGTCAAACTAAGGTGTTTAACAGTGCCTATAGAGATAGCGTTAATGCAACTCCCGCTATCTATAATCACCTTATAGGCCTTTCTACCCAGCCTACAAAATGTGTGGAAGATGGTGGTCCGACGCCAGTCGTCACTCACCTGAGGCTGGGTCAGGATGCACCTAACTACACCCAACTGCACATCGTCCTGGTACTGAGTACTTAGGACGTCAGCATGCTCCTCCAATAGCTCGTCAAAGAACTCCTCCGCGAGATCTTGATCCAGCTCATAGTTGACCGGTACTAACTCTGGTGTGGGGTCACGGGAAGGAGTGTCTGAAATAACCAGCGAATCCCAAGTGGGACACTTGGCCGCATAATGGCCAACTCCACCACACCTATAGCACTGGTCACACGGCCATGTGCTTGAAGATGCTCCATCGGTCATCGGCCCCTTTCCCTTGTCCTCTCGATGGGCCGGGGGTGGTGGGAGCTGGGGTCAGGCAGGCAACGTGGGCTGCTGAGGGCACGGGGCGGGGAATGATGCCTTTTGGCGAGGATCCCTAGAAGGGAAAGTTCGAGGCCTAGGAGTAGTGGGGTCATGGAGAAGGGGTTCCGGGGGACGAGCCACCGGCCACCGACTATAAGAACTGGGTGTGGTACGAGAGTCAGACCCATGTTGATAGGTGGTCCCCAGACGTTGGACGGGAACGAACTCTGACCCAAACTACTCCAACTTGAGAGCAACCTGATATGCGACCTCCAGGGTGGTCACATTGCGACGAAAAAGCTCATACTAAAAGTGGGGCCACAGACCATGACGGAAGTAAAAAATAGGCATGGTGCTCTCCTCCAAGATGTCACATCATAGAAAATACTCATCGAACTCCGTGATGTACTCGGATATGGACCGATCCCCTTGGCTGAGACTCCGCCACCTATCAATGAGAATCTGACGGTACGTGGTAGGAAGGTACTTATTTCTACGTTTGACCTTCATCTCATCCCAAGACTCAACCTGGGGCTCCTAACATTGAAATAGCAAGCTCTCCACATTCCTCCAATAAGTTTGCGCTTGCCCTAATAGATTCGTCTTAGCGAACTTGACTCTCCGGTGGTCTGTCATCTCAAACCACTCGAAGTACCGGTCCATGTTGGCCTCTCAATCGAGATAGACCTTCGGGTCCAAGGACCCGTCAAAAGTGGGAGGGTCTACTCGCACGGTCCTAAGGACTCTATCATCCTCCTCATCTCTCTGCTGATGAAAGCCACGACGGCGCCAGCCATACCCCTCATAATCATTATCAGACCCATAGTCCTGAAGACCAAGGTCACGAAGCTGCGGTTCAATGGCTCGGTGAGGGGCGGGCTGAGGAACACCCACAGGCTGGCCCAAGGCTACGGGAGTGGGCTGGCCCTGGGCCATGGGAGCGAATTGGTCCTCGGCCGCCGCGGGAGTGGGTGCAGGTGGGCCCTGGGCCGCTCCAAGCAGATCCCCGTGTGGCATTCTATCCAACCGTCCGACCAGACCTTGGACAGATCTATCGGATGACTCCATGCGTTCCTCCATGGCCCTAAGGTTGCCATCCATACGGTCAAAGAAGCTCCTAAAGCTCGCCTCGGACTGGTCCAACCGGGCCATGAGGGCCATCATCGTCTCATGCAAGGTGTGTAGGTCTCTAGGGGCGGCATCCCGTGGGTCCGCCATGGACGGGGGGCGATGGTACTATGTACCTCGCTGGGTGGGCATGCAAAGACACAGAGGTTGGAATGCACTAACTAATGCGAAAAGAAGAACCTAGACTCAACCAATATCCAGTACATGGCGGAGATATTGATCCGTAGATCCACTAACGCAAGGGTGCTACCTTCCCAATAGGCATAACCTAACGTTCTGATAACACCTTTTAATATACTGGGTATAGGAATGGAATGCAACAGCTACGACGAGACTACCCTAGACTCAAACCATGCTCTGATATCAATTTGATGCGGGATAGGACACGAGTGGGCTAGGACCTATGACCAACTCGAAGTGCGGCCAGCACTTGCACGCTAAAGGTAAGCCGAGTGGCTAACCTCTGTGGTGTTCCTCCGAGAGGAGGCATCTCTCAACAAGAAACTCTCTAGCCCAATGATCGTTCCTACAAGCGAAGCATGGGATCGCAACGGTTAAGGAACCACTGTCACCTAGGGTGATGCAATTCGAGCTCGGCGCTTGACTGGGGCTATGGAACGGGTGCTCACACTCTCAATCGCGATAATTCGTAACTGGCTAAGGGTCCAAAGCGCACAAGCACAGCATATATGAAAACATACTAGATGAACAAATACCGAGAAAAGGAACGTCACGCGTACCTCCACGACTAGCACGTGGGAAAGAAACTCCGGTCGAGTCCGACAACCCCGATACACGATAACAAAAGTAATAATACAACCCAAATATTATTACCCACTCCTCGCAGGGAGATAACAGGCTACAAAGCCAGACTCAGGGCTGCTGGAGCGCAGGATGATGGGCAGCACTCGATGAAGATGATGAGCCGAAGAGGCAAGGTTTGGTTCCCGACCGATCGGTTCTGCCCACTTTGGCCAGCCTGCACAGTCAACTTGCAGAAGGTGGTACGGCTTGATTCGGAGTCAGAACGGGGTGCCGTCTATTGGAACACGTAGTGGACTGGATGAAGAATGACATGTCCAAACGAAGCATCTAGATCTGCTCCTGTCTGGGCGTGATGGTGTCTGCAAGGCAGCTCTGGTTCTGCTTGAGCAGAACAGTAGAGCAGAACAATAAAATTAGAAAAAGGGGGTTACGGAGTGCCACTTTCTGGGGAACGCCGGTGACACTTGGAGGAAAGTTCTGACCAAAGGACTTGGTCAGATCTAGAGGGAAGAAGTCTTGGAAACTCCTCTAAGGAGCAGCAGGTCCTGGGCCAGATTTGTACAGGTCGGCCTGCGCAACCTCAGCAAACTCGTCGCCACGCTCAGCACAGGTGTCAGAAGAGCACGTGCTTAGTGGCATCGCGAAGAAGACATAAAATTGGATGATCCATCCAAGCCTCAGACCCTATGGTGTTTAGAGGAGGCCTGGAGGATTTTCGTAAGAAGGAAGAAGAGATTTGTCTCACAGAGATAGGCAGTAACGCGCGGCTTCACGATAAGAATTGTTGTCAGTGATCCGGATCTCCGATTGATGCAAAACTAGCTCTAGATCGTTCTTGACTTGTAGAAGCTTCCCTGGTAAAATCATCAATTCCAGATCCAATCAGGAAGGTGTCGTGGACGATTCATAAACCAGGGATGAGCTTAGGGCGGACAGATCTGGATCTGCATACGAGCACGAAGTAGATCTCTTGAACGGAAGCCTCAGCGTCGCACCGTCGGCGTGAGGAGTCGCACCACGGCTAGATCCCGTCACAGGATCTAGGGTTCCGGAGCTTCACACTCAAGGAGGAAGAGAATCACTCTCTCACAATATCACCATTTCTTCATTTCTTCATTAGCTCTTAAAAGCTCTTAACACATGACAATATATAGAAAGGCTAGATGGGGAGGGGAGGGGGCGGCCAAGAGAGAGGAGGGGATGGTCGACCATGGGAGGGAGGGGGGAAGGTTCCTCCTCCTTGAATCGAGGAGGAGGTCAAGGAAGGGGGCAGCCACCACTCTTGACCATGGAAGGGGTGCCCCTCTCCACTTGACCCATTCAAACCCCATCCTCTTTGACCCATTCACACCTCCTTCCTCTTTGGCCCATTCCAAGCCCAAAGAAAAAAAAAGCCTAATAACTCCCCCCCATAATAGGTCCAATAAGGTTAAACAATGAATGCTCCACGCAGGGACTAAATAAAATGGGCCCAACAAGGCCTAAAAACAAGAAATGGCTTCTACTAAGCATTCATGTCCTCCCCGAGCCAAAGGGACTCCTGCGTGTTCTTCGTGCCCCGACGTGTGCTGCGGCGTGTGTCCTCACCATAAGAGTAACAAAAGGTCAGGCTCATTGAAAACTCAAACCAATCATATGCTTTCGAAGCCAAACCTTTTTGGCACGTGATCCCAAGTCTGACATGCCACCTGGCAGTTCACTAACAGAAGAATGTTCCTCTTGCCATGTGGACAAATGAAAAAATAGTAGAAATTATTGTTTTAATCCTGAAGCTTTATGGAAGCTCTAGTATATATATATATTTGGGTTCTTTCTCTGGTACAGCAAGTAAGCAAGTGAGCGAGAGAGCGAGCGTGTGAGTGTAAAAAGAAAAGAAAGTTGAAAACAAAGGTGGGAAAAGTTTGAAGAGAAGATCGAGAGTTGTAGAGAGAAAGTGTAAGCAGATGAGTTCGAGAGAATCTGATAGACAGAGTTGGTGAGAAGAGAGCCTGCAAGTATAAGTAGAAGAAAAGAGAAGGAGATCAAAGCGCACCCTGGAGCAATTGAAGAATTGATTGTACATTGACTCGTGGATCAAATCCAGAGTCAATCTGCTCTGAGGAGCTACATTGTTGGTTGTTTCCTTTCATTCTTTTTCTTTTGTTCTTTGGTTTTTATTTTTCATTTTTCTTTAGTACTTCTATCAGGCTGTGTGTCAGCGGAGGCAGAGGCTTGTGAGGATTTGTTCCTTGTTTAGCAAGCTGTGAGGCTCAGCATCTTGGGATCGGTTCCCCGAAGCTGTGGATCAGCGGGTTGTTGTGGAGTGTTCTCCACGTGCTTGCATTGGCAAGGGATTCCTCACTGGGTCTGGTGAGGGGTGGATGTAGGCAGACTTGGTGTCTGGCCGAACCACCTAAAAAATATTGTGCAGTGTGGCATGTGATCCTTTTCCTCTACCCCAAATTCACAGGATGGGTTGTGCGTTTAATACCAGAGATTAATATTGTGAGAACTGTTCGAAACTGACTTAGTTGTTAAGTGTTCGATTGTGTCTCCAGTAGAAACATTTGCTCAAGTGCGTGAGCTTTGTTGCTCTATTTTAGTTTGGTTTGAGTGCATTGTGTTCGATATCTTTTCTGTTTGAAGCATCTATTCTGTGAGAATGGTTTGCGATATATTATTTACTTCCTTCTGGTTTGATTCTGTGGGTGAAGTTTTTAATTGGTTATAGTTTTCGTAAAGGGGATCTATTCACCCCCCCCTTTAGATCCCGGCCTTGCACCCAACAGTTGGTATTAGAGCAGGGTTCTCCAACATTTGGTCCAACGACCAGGGGAGATCTAATGAGGTGCAATCATGCAATTTTCAAGCTGAAGGATATTCGATTAGTAGACCTCCATTTTTCACTGGCAATAACTATCCTTAATGGAAGAACAGAATTCAGATCTTTATGCGAGCCCAGAGCTATGAGATGTGGAGAGTTATTGAGAAAGGACCATATACTCTCCCAGAGAATGAAGATGTCTGGACAAGAGACCAGATCCACCAGGCTACAATCAACTGGGGCACCATCAATGCAATGCAATGCGCTGTCCATCCTGAAGAATTTTCAAGGGTCTCTACGTGCAAATCAGCTAAAGAGATGTGGGACAGGTTGGAAGTAATTTATGAGGGAACAACTCAGGTAAGAGCCACAAAATCCAATCTCCTAGTTTCAGAATATGAATCGTTTAGAATAGAGCCTAGTGAATCTATTTCTGAAATGTATGCTAAGTTTTAAGACTAATCAATAATTTGAATTCACTTGATAAAAATTATTCTGACAGTGAGCTAGTCAGAAAGATCTTAAGATCACTTCCCCCTGAGTGGCATACTAAAGCCACTATAATTGAGGATTCAAAGGATCTGTCTACTATGAAAGTAGATGAACTGATTGGGTCATTAATGACCTATGAAATAAATTTCAAGAAAATTGAAGAGAACAATATGAAAATCAAAATAGTAGCTCTCAAGGGTTCTAATTGTGGTGGAGAAAGTAGTGAGGAATCAAATGAATTGTCTACAAGTGAACAAGCATTTCTCACTAGGAATTTTAAAAGATTTTTATGAATGAGAGGAATGCATAGAAAGAATATGAAAAACCATCATAGAGAGTCACATGACAAATCTGAAATGCACAAAAAGTCTTACGAGTTTACTTGTTATCATTCCAGGAAACCAGGACATCTACGAGATGAATGTCCAAAACTGGTAAAGAAGAATTCTAAGATCAAGGAGAAGAAGCAAAAAGGTATGGTTATAACTTGGAGTGATGAGGAAGAGTGCACTTCAAGTGAAGAGGAAGAAGTGGAAGTCTGTGGACTCATGGCTAATGCTGATGAAGAAGAAGAAGAGGTAAATAATATATTTGAAAATTTTTCCATAGATGATTGGGAACATGATAACATTGTTTTGTTTGAGTCCCATGAAAAAATAAGAAAACAAAACAAAGCCATGAAAAAGATATTGAATGTTATCATTGATTGTAGTTCAGAAAATGAAAATTCAGAAATGTTGAAATCTAAAAATAATGATCTGAGAGAACAATTGAAAGACTTTCATGCTATCTGTTTTGAACTGGAAGATTTAAAAGCTGAAAATAAAAATTTCAAAACTCAAATTAAGAAAGCTAAAAATCCATGTTCAAACAACTCTGCATGCAATGAATGCTCATTTATGAAGGATCTGAATGAAAGTCTTCTATCTGATCTAGAATCGCAGAAGGATCTAATTGTCTCCTTGAGAGAGGAGAATAAAAATCAGCTTAACAGTAAAATTGAATTTGAAAAATTGAAGGATCAATTAAATGAAAAATAGATTAAAGAAATTGAAAACTTGAAGGAATAGAAAAAAAATTGAAAGAGATGAACACTGCCACCTCTGAGAGATTACTTGTTTTAGAAAAAGGAAATGTGCCTTGAAAGGAAATGAATCTGAAAATGAATTGAAGATGAAACAAGAAAATGAAAATCTCAAAAGTTTGAATGATGTTCTGCATCAACAAATTGTTTCATGTGAAGAAGACATAACAAACTATGAACTTCAAATCTCATCTCTTTAGTCAGAAATCCATGATCTGAATAATTGCCTATCAAGGTTTGTTAAAGGGAAGGAAAATTTGAATAAACTTCTTGGAAGTAAGGTGAACTTCCAAAAGGAAGGACTGGGTTATAATTCTGTAAATAAAAAGAGTTTTGGAAACAAACTCTACACTTCTTTTGTATGCAGCTCTGGGCACCAACACATCAAACTCACCCATTTTTTAGTTTACTGCCCAGAAGGACCCAAAACAGGCTGTAAGTCAGAAAATTCCAAAATAAACTGAAAAATTGAAAAAGAATAATGACTTGCAGAAAACCCACAAAAACATTCATGGTACTACTACCACTGTGTATGTACAAAATTCTAACGCACACACGCATGCACACAAAAAGAAACTTCATGTCATTATTGTGGTAGAGTTGGCCATTTAATGCATGACAGTAGAATAATGAAAGAAGATGACCTGAATGTTGGTAGAGTGCATGCTGGAAAATATCATCACGTTCAGAAAAGAAAAATTTAGTGTTCTCATTGTGGTAAATTTGGACATATTGCTGCAAAATGTTGGTTTGCTCAGGGGAGAAATTTTCATTCAGAACATGTTCATTTCCTTGCAAACACAAATGTCTTTGATAAAAATAAATTTGTTTTAAATCATAGACATCTTGCATGTTACTACTGTGAAAAACCAGGGCACTTAATGTCTGACTGTTATTGGATGCAATCTGATCATTTTAATGCCTGGAAGTCATGCAGAGCACCAGTGAGAAGTGCTACCAACTCACAAGGATCCAAGAGATCTTGGGTACCTATGTTTAGAAAATAAAAATTTGTTTTGCAGGTGTGCCTTGAAGAAGGAAAAATAAAATAAAAGGGGTTCAATAAATTGTTAAGGCACCCTCAGTTTGGTAAAACCTCATCTCTGGCTTTATTGTCACATGTGTTAGTTTAGTACTTCCTCTTCATAGTTTGCATATCTTGCATTGTCATGTTTAAATCTGAAAATTGGGAAAAATGGTCAACCAACCAAGTGTATTTGGTTGACCGAAACCCAAAAAAAAAATTTGGGGTCTGTTCATGCATACATTTTTACATCTGCACATATAATTTGCAATATCATAAAAATGCACATGTTGCTCTGCTCATGCATGCATCTTCACATATGCATATAAAATTTGCATAGTCTCAAAAGGTCCTTGTTCATATAAGACTCCATTTTATTTCTTATGCACTCTCATGCAGTGTTATGTATTCTCATGCATGACTACCATGGTATATAAAATGATATGTTAGGAGAAGGGCAGATCATTTTTATCTAGAAACTCACACTATGCGAGAGGTGGTCTTAAGATCTACGTTCTCCGCCTAGTACCATGGGTCAAAATTGCATATAGAGCATTTTAGATATTAGTGAGCTTACTTTAGTAACTCCCTGCATGGTCATTATTTTTAGATTGATGTTTCAAGTGCATTCAGATAGGGGGAGTTCTTGCATTTTATAAATTGTTCATGTGCATGAAGTTGTCTTACCCATTTGCATATCATGTTCTGAACTTGTTAGAATTTCATGCCCTCATTTATGCTTACTCTGTCAGTTGAATCATTTGCATTTGTGTGATCTCATGCATACAATAATTTTTCAAATCTGACTGCATCTCCTTATGTCAAAAGGTAAAAATGATCATTTGAAAAGCATGCATATATTTAGGGGGAGTTGGCATTCATATATGCTTGAAGTCACCTTTTGGCTACTGCTCAGTTTTAATCACTTTGATATCTGCCCATTTGTCTTGTTTATGCCTGAAGTCACCTTGTCATCTGCTCAGTTAGCTCATTCTTGAAGTCATCTATTTGCTCTGATTGAAATCACTTGCCTACCCAATATCTTTGAAAATCCCTGAACTTATTTTCTATTTGCTAAACCTTCTGGCTGTCATTTCAACTTTCTTGACATATCTGAAATTTAGAAGGTTTCAAATCTATTCATAAATTGATTGGTTTAAGCAAATCACTCAAAGGAATCTTCTTTTATAAGACCATATGATGTCCCTTGAATAAAACTGTTGGTTTAAGCCTAATGAATTCAAGAGTTTAAAAATTGACTTTCATGAAAAACATCGTAGTCAGAACTTAATAGGTGTCACGCCCCGAGCCTTTATTACAGCGGAAGACTCGCTCGAGGAACGCGAACAGCCGACATGGTAAGCCTCTTGCAATCAAGAACGATCAGAGCGCAGAGCAATCACACATAAGAATGTAATCGCACAATATTTACTCAACTTCAACTTTCATTAATATACAAATCCAATATTCGAATATAACCACTAATTCAACTTCCATCATGCTAGACTCAAGAAATAAAAAATTACATAGACTCGATCTAACCAATGTAAACTTCCTAAGTCTTCGCTCATTCTTTAACAATACTTTCATTCGCTCTCGGACCTGCTACTTGTATAACCCGAATCCGAATTCGAATCACTTTCATTTCCTGAAAAGAATAGAAATAGGTAATAAGCACACTTGCCCAGTAGGTATCTTCGCATCAACATGAAGGCATCATTAAAGTAATTAACATTTTTGCTCTAGAGGAATAAGGTAAAATCATGCGAATGCGATCAATCATGCGATTAAACCAAAGTATGTAAGATAGAATGAGAGCAAGTATGAACTAGCAAGAATGTTATAAGAACATGATATGGCCTTTCATGACAAGAATGTAACGAGAATGTACTAGCGAGCCACATAATCATCACTCCAGTATCTTTTACTTATGAGCAAGTACTTTGTGAATTTCTGTGGAATATCAAGAAAGTCATGTATAAGTATCAATCATGATGTATCGTGTTGTGGATTTTCACTTATTTATAAAGAAAGTACTCCCAGCGTAATGCGATGCTAGTAGCATCATACCCCATGGTTTATAATAGTATGTTTCCGACAATCAGCTGAGGGGACTAGCACAGAGCCCTTGAACACAATCAGTGCTCGATCGCGTCTTCAAGTATAAATCAAGTTTTTTCCACGCATGTAACCATAAAGTATGACCAAGAATGTACAATTCCAACAAGATCTTGATAACAATAATTCAATGAATGAATACTTTAATAAGAATCATGAGAAATCATGAATGACTTATACTATGTTATGCTTATAGAAATAAATCAGCAGTATAATGGTACATTCTTTATCTTCTATTCATTATATTAGGTTTCTTGATCAATATGATAAGTTCTAGATCATCAAGAGTCCATTTAGAAACCTTGGAATATCAACCCTTGGTCAAACCTTGGGTTAAAATACTCAAGCAATGTGACTGTCGTGTACTGGGCCGTTACATGATGTGACGCTCCAGTATTGGGCCCTTACATTAGTCTAAATCCAGAACCAAGAAATCGGACTCAGTTGAATGTGACGGTCGTATATTGGGCCGTTACATGTGACTGATGGTCCAATATAGATCTGTTACACTACTGATAACTAGAAACATCGATAGTGTAATCTAATCACTTGGGTTTTAATAGTACAACCAACTCGGCGTCCTAGTGAGAATCTCAGGCTCGCGGAGAATTACAGAGGCCTTGCAACAAGATTTTCTAGTCCATTGGAAGGAATATCCAATAGAGAGGTCCTCGTGTCCAAGAATAATGTTCCTATAGTGCAAAGTGAACTAATAAACAATATACCAGAATATGTGCCATGTACTTAAAGAAATGACTCTATTGATAGAGAGGATGTGTAACAATAGGAAATCATAATAAAACTCCGTCAATACATCTTTGGAAAATCATGATTTAGATACAAATCTATAGAATTTTGGCACATGAAATTAACATAACTTAAAATAACTTAAGATACCTAAATTATGTAATTTCTATCATGAATCAGTAAATAATCTTAAAGACATGAAATCAGGTCAAAACTTAGATAACTAGGCTTATTTATAAGTTAAATTAACTAGTTTCCCATTCTGTCTACAGTTACCCTGACGGTCTAGAATGGGTGCGTCATAGTGACTGTGACGGTTTATCGTGAGGCCGTTACAGTAATGTAACGCTCCATCGATAGTGCGTCAGAGACAACAGATAACTTCAAACACCAAAGAAGGTGTGACGGCTTATCGTAAGGCCGTTATATCATTGTGACGGTCTTACCTTGATGCGTCAGATCATCTGCTGGAAGTAAAATAAAGAAAAAGTTTATGAAAACATAACATGCTTGGAAATCAAAATACTACAATTATTCTAGGCATGATAAACGAAGTATGGGCCAACTACATGTATGGGTTTTAGTGAATAGACAAGATAATATCTTTGATCTTTGATTAGGGCTAAGGATATGTATGTACGCATGAACCCACTAAAACATGAAATCCATGATCTATAGTACATGAAATAAAACACAAACAGAGGACTTTTATTCTTAACAAGATGTTTTTTGCCAATCATGAGATAACATACCTCTTAACTAGGCTTTAAGCTTCTAATTTGAATCTGAGAATCGAGCCCTAGCTCTCCTTTCCCAGCGATTTTCCAACAACTTCCTGCTGCTCTATCTCTCCAACCTCTTGTCCTAAAGATGTGAAATTTTGAGGGTAAGAATATGAAACTAAGGTGATCAAAAAGTTCTAAAGGATTGAATTCTAATTACCTCGTTTAGACATCCTAATCTCTTGATCTTCAGGGGTCCTTTGCTCTGAGTCCTGAGTTACTATGGTCGAACCAGCAACTTTGGAAGCTTCAATCTCCTTGGTTGCTTGATCTCCTAACATGAAATTTGGAGAACTATTAGTCTAAAGTATACTAAACAAAATCTTCTAAAGAACTTACCTGAAATTCTATCTCCTTACCTTGATTCTTTACGAGCCAAAAGTAAGGGTCGCTCAGTTCAAAACTAGGTCCTATTTATAGTGTTTTGAAGATTAGATCGATTCTAGAATCCTTAATTGCCAGAACCTAATCCCTAAGAGTCCTTAGTAATGTTATAAACTCTCCCAAGTCGATCTCTTGCAGATAGGATCCCAAAGTTCTAATCTTTTTGCTCGTTCTTTCTTTCATGGAACTGCCAGGGTGTAACGCATCAGTCTAGGTGCATTACATGCATGTGGTGGTCGTACAATAGACCGTTACATACAACGTGGGTAGAATTAATAAAACTATTTTATTCGTTTATCTAATATAATTATCTATAAAATAGTATTTATCCTTAAAATACGTGAATATGCTAAATAACCTTCTAGAATATGGGCCAAACTTAATGGGCTTGGTCCTTAGACCATTTGGATCTTATTTAAATAGGCTAGGTTAATTATTTGACACAATTGGGCCTTATAAATTTCAAAAAAAATTCTATAAATAATCCAAAAATTATTACATAAATTCTACGGCACTACAATAGGTCTCAACCATTTTTTTATATGTTGTGTCCTATACACTCACCTAAGATCTGGAAATTTAAGGTTAAGGCTACCTTGGTTGAGAAATTTGGACTAAGTATTGTTCTTAAACATAAAATAATCTTTAAAATTTCAAAGGGCAGCACATGATCAAAAATATGAATTAATGCTCAAGGTAGAGCAATGGCTAGGGGTTCATTGAGAAACTGGATCCTTCATCAAAGAAATGAAGTGAACTATGTCATGAGGTGCCCTTGCTACCTCTATTCAAAATGAAACAGGATAGTTAGTCTCACTAAGTAACTACGGGTGTTGGCGTCCAATCAATGTGCACTCTTATGTAAAAAGGTGTGAACTACACTTGACTGTTCTTAAAAATTTTTTATGAGCCAAAAGAAAAATCAGAAAAAGTGTTGTAACCCTAAGGACCAAAACCAGAAAAGCTAAATCTGTTTAATCTCAATACTAGTCCTTAGTTACTCCTAAGGGAGTCATTGATTTTGAATGAGTAAAGTTAAGGGAAGTTAAACAAGAAGTAAACATGTAATATTGGTTTATGCCTATTAAATTTGAATGCAAAATATTTCAAAGAGTTTAATTGATAAACTCTACATTTATTATACTTAAACCAAGCAGAAAATAAGGGTTGCATCATAAGAGTTCATATAATAGAAGAATCTGAAAATTAACAGCTTGTCTAATGAATGATGTTTCAGATTATGACTCTTCTAATCCAATAATTTTCTTGAACTCCATGTCTCCTGACAAATTCTGTTTGGCCAGAATTCTGATGTGATTCCTTGCCAGATGCAATCCATATTGAAATTCTTTGAATGTTTTATGTCTCTCAAAGGGGGAGTAGAGTCTACTGATATTGACTTTTGAAACTCCTGCAAATGCTTTGATTTCCTAACTTGGTATCCAATTCTGTGTTTTGATGTAAACTTATTCACTTCAGAACTTATCTTGACTGAAATTACTCACCTCAACATTAACATCTGTGCACCAAACTCATTTTTTTATGATGTCAAGGGGGGGGGGGGGAGTTTTGTTGAGTCAATCTAACGGGAGAGAGTTAGTTGCATCCTTAAGAGGGAGAGATGCTATTTTAAATTTGCAGTGATTATGTGTCTTGATTCTTGATTATACTGTTCATAATGACTCATAGTTACCATCATCAAAAAGGAGGAGATTGTTGTGTCCCTGTGTTTTGAAGATGACACACTATGACCTATTCATGAGTCTTTATACTTGTGTTGATGATATTAGAGATATAATTCATAATCTATGTAAAGACAGGTTGACAGCTAGTTAAATTCTGAAGAAATGAAGAAAAGTCAACACAGTCAATAGAGTCAACATAATATCAAGTAGAGTCAGCACAGTCAACGCAGTATCATGAACAGTCAATGTAGTCAAGCCAAGAGTCAATGCTACGTCAACGCAAGTCAAGCTCTTAAGAGGCTAAAAAATGGATGAGTGATAAGTGTCCATTTTCTATGATAATTCATTACATACACAACATTTTATATGCATATAATTATATAATTATGCATATTTCATAGTTAACCTCAACTCCGGATATAAATTGGGTATTTCACGTCATATAAATTGGGTATTTCACGTAAATTGAATAATTTGTGAATATTATTGAAGTTGAGGGCCATGAGCATCAATTCTCCATTGCATAATCATGAGCATTTGTGATTTATGTGCACATTTTGGTAATTTTTATGGATTAAATCATAATTATGTGTGTGCAAGACACTGAAGGCAATTGTAGGAGTAGGGGCAAAACTGTCATCAAGACCAGGGCATGGTTGCCCTAGGGCGCCCCCACCATTTTGACCAAGTCAAACACAGCAGCCACATATTATGGTTGGAGGGAAAAGAAAATTTAAAGTTTGAAATAGAGGAGATCAAGGAGAGAATTAATGAGTCTTGGGAAGAAGCTCACCCATTTAAGAAACCCCAAAAAAAGAGGGCGCCCAAAACCCTAAGCTAGGGCACCCACCTCCTCTTCCTTTCCCTCATCCATCATATCCTATCAAAATCCCAGCCATCAATATCCTTCTGATGCACTCTCCACCTTCCATTGACCCAATTTTCCCAATAAATAGCCCAAGTCAAGGACGAGAAAGGAGTTTTCTTTTGACATTTTTTCTCTCCCTCTCACATCTTCACCTTAGGTCACCGATTTCCTCCCCCTTCTGTTCCTCTTCTCCTCTTTCTCTCTTCATGAAAGTAATTAGTGTTTAAAATCTCTTCAACTTCTTCTTCTTCGCATTCCTCTAGTTCTGCTTCGTTTTCATGTTATAGTCTAGTTTTGAAAGGTCTATCTCTTAAGTTTTCATGTTCATCCGCGAACCAGTGTTTCCCTCTGTTCATTCCCCCATTTCTCCTCTTTATGCTCCTCTTTTCATCTTACCCTCTTCATGAAAGTTCTTCATTTTTAAATGTTCTAAAAATTCTCATTCTTTGCCATCAGCTAGTTCTACTTCGTTTTCGTGTTAACTTCCAATTCTCAAAGGTCTATTTGTTACATTTTACTATTCATCCATGCCCGCATCCCCCTATTCTTCACACATTTTCTCCCTCTTATGCTCTTTTTGTTGTGTAGTGGACAGCGGATCTAGAGGGGAGGGGTGAATAGATCAGCCCCACTTTTCGCAATGCGGCCCTCTAAACAGCTAGTTAAAATGAATTGCAGCGGAATAGAAACTAGCTTCCAAGAATGCTATGATTCACTTAGCAAGATAAGTAAGATATATAATAATTCGATCCTAAGCATGCATCTAGAACGAATCAATCACACAAGCAAACCACACTAGACAGGATTTTTAAGGTGGTTCGGACTGAATCCTCAGCCCTACGTCCACCCCTCACCAAAACCCGGTGAGGCTTCACTTGTGCAGCGCACCAACCCGTAAATCGGAAACCACCGATTGCCTTCCTACTAACCAATGGTAGGGACGTCAACACCGCAGATCGGAAACACCTCCGATTGCCTTCCTACTAACCAACGGTAGGGACGAATCACAACTTCAATGTTTAATCAATATTGAAAGGAAAACAAATGTGAATGAACTAAGACAAGAAATTGAGTTATGAGTAGAAATGAATTGGCCCTTGTATGAAATGTTGATCAGCAACAAGGATCCTCTTGGCTTCAACTCAATCTTCTTGATTCACCCTTGATTGGATGAATGTTCTTCACGGAGTACTGTTCACGTGAACAGTACCTCTTCCTTCAATTCTTCTCTCTTGATCTTCTCTTTGAATTTCTTTGAATGAATGAAGGAGATGATGAAGCTACCTTGAATCTTGATTGCTTCTTTAGCTTCTAGGAGTTTGAATGCTTGAAATATCACCTTGAATGAACTTGAAAGAGCTTGAATGGATGAAGATGATTTCCCTTGATAGTGAGCTTCAATGGATCCCCTTGAGATGATGAAGAGGATGGAGGATGCAGCTTTCTCTTCTCTTGGCCTTGATCTTGATCTCCACTTGAAGAGCTTGAACACTTGAGGATGAAGATCTTCTTCACGGAGTACTGTTCACTGCTACAGTGCTCCGAATTCCTCTCCCTTGAACACACTCTAGCAGCCTCCCTTGTAACCCTCTTGAAGCCTTTGAAGCATTAGGGTTTTCATCCCCTCATGTGTTGTTTTTATAGACCTTGAATGGTCTATAGACAAGCCTCAGACCAGATCCACAATTTGTGGGTGATTAGGTGACATTTGGATTAAAGAAATCAAGGTTGAATGGCCCTTTTCGAAGTTGGAAACAAAGTCAAAAATGAAGGCTCGGGGCTGGCGGTCGACCGGAATTCATGGGCCGGTCGACCGGAACCTGCTGCAGCCAGAACGTTTCGGCTCTGGCAAAACCGGTCGACCGGACGCCTGGGGGCGGTCGACCAAAACCTGTAACAATGTCAACATTTCAGTTCTGGGAAAACCGGTCGACCGGAAAAGTAGGGGCGGTCGACCGAAATCTGTAATTCCTGGAGTGTTTCGTTTCTGGAAGAACCGGTCGACCGTAAAGGCAGGGGCGGTCGACCGAAACCTGTAAAACATGGAATTCTTAGGCTCTGGCAAATCTGGTCGACCGGCCAAGGTGTGTAGGTCGACCGGAAACACCTATACCTGTAAAAATGAAGTGTTAGACCAATGAAACATGTTCATAAGTCAAGATATTCATGTCCTCATCAATGTCATGTATTTTGGGATTGAAATCAACATAGAATATGCTTTGAGCATTTCTAAATTTTGTTCCGGGGGCTCCGCCCCCAGAAACCCCCGCAAGGGGCGCTGCCCCCTTGACCCCCGCGACCTGACCGCGCAGGTCGATCCGCGTGCGAGGGCGCAACATTGAGCTTTCATGTGCATATCTGTCATAAACACAACAGAACATATGTCAGTCATATAAGAGTGAAAAGCAACAATGACGAATAGTGTTTAGCCATTATCAAAACCAAGAATATCACAGAACACATATGACCATAGAATGATGTCGAATGACCCAAGTGACCATATGAAACTCAAATAACCACAGGGGCACAACACTTTTTCTCCCTCTACATCCTTCATCAAAGTTTTTCCACTCTTCATCCTCTTCAACTTCTTCATCTTACACATATTCTATTTCTCCTTAGTTTTAGAGTTATTTCATTTCTTCTCTTGCTCTAATTTTAGTGTTTCTATTTTTCTATTTTAAAAACTCTCTCATCTCTTTTCACTTCACTTCTAGCCATTGCTATCTCCCTCACCTCTAGATCACCATGGCCTCTCCTTTACCTCTCCATCTCCCCTTAGATCTCTCTCCTCCCTCTACGTGACACTCTCCAAAGGTGGCTCTAAAGGCAAATGTGACTTCCTCCCGGCGTAGACGACATCTTCCGCGAGGTGGTTCGTGATCCAAGACCAAGACATGATGGCAACATCATCGCCATTGCTGCCACCATCGTCACACTCAAGGCTTTTCTTATTTTTATCGCTTTTGTGTCACTTCACGTCATTGTAATCTCATTGTGTCATTAGTGTAATTTTATCTTGCATTTCATGTACTTTTTCTTTTAAGTTAATGAGAGGAGATATTCTTTTGACCTAGATCTTGCTCTTCTTCCCTCTCTACCTCCCTCTTCTATATCTTCTTTTCCACTTCGTGCAATTGTCTTTAGCATAGGCGCATAGTCATAGGTGTTTTTAATTAAGTGTTTGGTTCGTTCATCATTTTACTATTTTCTTTAAGCAAAGTAAAAATCACAAGTGTTTTCTAAAGGAATCTAAGGCTGTTAACTTAAAAGGTCTCTTCTTCCTTTTGGATTCGACCCTTCTCGACATCATATTACGTATTTTTATCTAAGTGCGAGTTGAAATTTATAAGATTGATATGCGTGTTTTAAACGATGAACGTTCGTGTTATCAATTTTTGGCGCCGTTGCCGGAGAAGAATGATGATTTTTGACTTAAGAACTTTATTTTCCTTGTGTTTATAGTTTGCTAATAAAGTTCTCTTTTCTTAATTTTTGCAGAAAAAAAGGGAGAAAAAGCAATCTTAAAATCCAGAAAAAAAACTGTCAGGAAATCTGTCGCAGAAAGTTGAAACATAGGTGCAGAGGACAGAAAGCTGAAAATTAGAGAAAATAACTATCACAGAAAAGCAAAAATCTGTAAGCAAAGGTCATGTCCTAAATCCCAACCATCCATCTCCTTTTTATGCAATCTCCACCTTCCATTGACCCAATTTTCCCTATAAATATCCCATGTCAAGGAGGAGAAAGGAGTTTTCTTTTGGCATTTTTTTCTCTCCCTCTCACATCTTCACCTTAGGTCGCCGATTTCGTCCCTCTTCTGTTTCTCTTCTCCTCTTTCTCTCTTCATGAAAGTTATTCTTTTTTAAAATCTCTTCAACTTCTTTTTCTTCATCTTCCTGTAGTTCTACTTCGTTTTCACGTTATAGTCCAATTTTCAAAGGTCTATCTCTCACGTTTTCCTATTCATCCGCGAACCAGTGTTTCCCTCTGTTCATTCCCCCATTTCTCCTCTTTATGCTCCTCTTTTCATCTTACTCTCTTCATGAAAGTTCTTCACTTTTAAATGTTCTCCAACTTCCCCTTCTTCGCCTATAGCTAGTTCTACTTCATTTTCGCGTTAACTTCCAATTCTCAAAGGTCTATTTGTTGCATTTTATTGTTCATCCATGCCCGCATCCCCCTGTTCTTCACACGTTTTCTCCCTCTTATGCTCTTTTCTCCCTCAACATCCTTCATCAAAGTTTTTCCTCTCTTCATCCTCTTCAACTTATACATCTTACACATATTCTAATTCTCCTTAGTTTTAGAGTTATTTCATTTCTTCTCTTGCTATTTTTAGTGTTTCTATTTTAAAAACTCTCTCATCTCTTTTCACTTCTCTTCTAGCCATTGCTATCTCCCTCACCTCTAGATCACCATAGCCTCTCCTCTACCTCTCCATTTCCCTCTCTCCATCTCCCCTTAGATATCTCTCCTCCCTCTACGTGACACTCTCCAAAGGCGCATCTAAAGGCAAAGGTGACTTCCTCCCGGCGTAGATGACATCTTCCGCCAGGTGGTTCGTGATCCAAGACCAAGAGAGGATGACAACATCATCACCATTGCTGCCACCATCATCACACTCCAGGCTTTTCTTGTTTTTATCACTTTTATGTCACTTCACTTCATTATAATCTCGTTGTGTCATTAGTGTAATTTTATCTTGTATTTCATGTACTTTTTCTTTTAAGTTAACGAGGGGAGTTATTCTTTTGATCTAGATCTTGCTCTTCTTCCCTCTCCACCTCCCCCTTCTATATCTTCTTTTCCACTTCGTGCAATTGTCTTTAGCATAGGTGCATAGTCATAGGTGTTTTTAATTAAGTGTTTGGTTCGTTCATTATTTCACTATTTTCTTTAAGCAAAGTAAAATCACAAGTGTTTTCTAAAGAAATCTAAGGTTGTTAACTTAAAAGGTCTCTTCTTCCTTGTGGATTCAACCCTTATCGCCACCATATTACGTATTTTTATCTAAGTGCGAGTTGAAAATTTTAAAATTGATACACGTGTTTTAAACGACGAACTTTCGTGTTATCAATGAGCAACGATGAGAAAGAGCTCAAACAAAGTAAATAGATAAAAGAAGAGGTTTTTGATGAAGAAGAGTCGACCACAAGGATGAAAGGCTGAAAGAAGGAGTTGACTCAAGTCAAAGTTGACTTAGTCAAAGTCAAAGTCTCTCACCCAAAATAACTCAAGTAATGAATGACCTAGTCAAAGTCAACTTCGGTCAAGCCACCTTGCTAGCTTCAGAGGTCTAGTCAAAGCCAACATCTAGTTCCTGCTAGCTATAGAGAACAATGATGACAAATGTGCCTTAATGGTGAATTATAGTCACACAGGAGTGACAAATACGAAGTCAAGGGTGACAAATGGCTAATGGCGACGCTCAACGCAAAAGAGGAAAATAGCAAGGGCGACAGCTCAGGGTGAACAAGGGTGACAAATAGGTGGTCTACTGTGAATAATAGGCAACAAGGGTGACAAATAGAATTATAAGGGTGTATAATAGGCAGCATGTGTGAAACAACTGAAAACCCAAGAAGAAGAGTCGACTCAGATTGGCTTTAGAGTCAACTCAAAACAGAAGAATTCACAAGAATGAAAGAAGACTTTTGGCGACGGATTAAGGGTGAAAAATAGCTTCCTTGGGCTGACAAATAGGCTTCTAAAGGTGAAAAATACGGTGATAAGAGTAACAAAAGGCCATGCTCGTTGAAAACTCAAGCTAATCATATGCTTTCGAAGCCCAACCTTCTTGGCAAGTGATCCCAGGTCTGACATGGCACCTGGCAGTTCTCTGACAAAAGAATGTTCCTCTGGCCATGTTGACAAATGGAAAAATAGCAAAAATCATTGTTTTAATCCTGAAGCTTTACGGAAACTCTGCTATATATATATATATATATATATATTTGGGTTCTTTCTCTGGTACAGCAAGTAAGCAAGTGAGTGAGAGAGCGAGCGTGTAAGTGTAAAAAGAAAAGAAAGCTGAAAATGAAGGCGGGAAAAGTTTGAAGAGAAGATCGAGAGCTACAGAGAGAAAGTGTAAGCAGATGAGTTTGAGAGAATCTGATAGACAGAGCTGGTGAGAAGAGAGCCTTCAAGTAGAAGAAGAAGAAAAGAGAAGGAGATCAAAGTGCAGCCTGGTGCAATTGAAGAATTGATTGTACATTGACTCGTAGATCAAATCCAGAGTCAATCTGCTCTAAGGAGCTACATTGTTGGTTGTTTCCTTTCATTCTTTTTCTTTTGTTCTTTTGTTTTTGTTTTTCATTTTTCTTTACTACTTCTATCAAGCTGTGTGTCAACAGAGGCAGAGTCTCGTGAGCATTTGTTCATCATTCAGCAAGCTGTGAGGCTTAGCTATGTTGAGGATTTATTCATCGAGAGCAAGCTGTGAGGCTCAGCATCTTGGGATCGGTTCCCCGAAGCTGTAGATCAGCGGGTTGTTGTGGAGTGTTCTTCACGTGCTTGCATTGGCAAGGGAATCCTCACCGGGTCTGGTGAGGGGTGGATGTAAGCAGACTTGGTGTCTGGCCGAACCACCTAAAAACTATTGTGCAGTGTGGCATGTGATCCTTTTCCTCTACCCCAAATTCACAGGATGGGTTGTGCGTTTAATACCTGAGATTAATCTTGTGAAAATTGTTCGATGTTGGGTTTCCCTGTGGTTTTGGTGATGTCAACCACTATGACTCATCCATGAGTCAGTGTGCTTTGTTACTTGGGTCTTGGTGCATGTATTTTATATCTTGATGATATTGATGCAAACTTGATGTCTGGTTGATTCTATCATGCCCTTATCGAATGCACAAGTCTAGTTTTGAACTCTGTTAAGAATAGGTCTCAAACGATATCAAAGGTCAAGCTAATTCAGCTCAACACAAATTCATTTGTTGAACCCAGTGAAAGGTCAAATCATGTTAAGGGGACTCATCAGATCTGAAGTCAAAGCAAGAGCAAGAATGACTAATCAATTCATAAGCAAGTGTTCTGTTTGCTATCAGAACATCGACGCAGGGTCACCACTGCATCGACGCAACAGAGCAACGCATCGACGGACTAAGCCAAGAACCAAAGCCATGTCTTCATCGCTGCATCGATGCATCAAGATTGATGCACCGACGCACCAAGTAAAAAGGCGGCACTCGTAACACTGCATCGACACATCAAGGTGGATGCATCGATGCACCAAGTCAAAGACTAGCATTCGAAGTCTTCTGTTCAATAGGCTCTATCTTCACACTGCATCGACGCACTTAGCTCGGAACTAGAAAGTGGAACTCAACAACGTCGAAGCATCAAAGCGTTGCATCAACGGACTGAGTATAATGCCAGCACTCGCAACATCGCAACGACGCATCAGGGTTGATGCATCGCCCCACCTAGTCACAATACCGAGCTCATGACGAACTCAGGCGGATCACGTGCCAGCCATCTCCAGACTTTTGGCGTGCAATTCAATCCACCTGGATGATCTCTGGAAGGTTCATAAGAGTCAGAATATTCTTTTTGACACCTGGACCAATGAAATAATTTGGATATGGATCAGATTTTTTGAGTTGAGAATGATTTCACTGCTATAAATAGCAGCCGATTGAAAAGATGAAAAAAGGGGTCGGGGGTTGCGAAGGTTGAGGGGCAGAGAAGAAGGAGAGGAAGAGAGAACATCTGAGAGTGTGAGCCTATGAAAAGAAAAAAAACATGAATAGGAAGAGAAAGATCTGAGTAAATCAGAGAGAAAATCTGAGAGAGAAGATTGAGAGAAAAATAAGAAGAAAGAAGTAGCTAGCTAGTGAGAGTTAGAGTGCAGCCAGAGCATCCAGAAGATCTGAAGTCGTCATCAGTTCATGTATCAAATCTAGAACTGCTTTGTAGGAGCTACATTCTTCTTGTTCTTCATTTGTCTTTTGCTTATTCATTTTTCTATTTCCTTTCTACGTTGTTCTTTTGATACCCTGTTCAGGGATCGGGTTCCTTCTGAGTGATCATAAGAACGGAGAATTGTTCTCCATGTTCCTTCTGTGTTTACAGAAGAAGAGAGGATTGCTCCTCTGGGTTTGTGAGCAGCAGGGTGTTGTCTCACGTTTTCCTTCTATAATTGCAGAAGAAGGGAGGATGGTTCCTCCGGTCACTACCTGAGGTAGTGGGCTGATCTTGTGGGTTGCAGGATCAGGTTGAGGGATTTGTCTCCCTCGGTTTCAAGCTGTTTGACAACATTTGTTGCAGACTGAGTCTTCGTCTTGCATTGTGCAAGGATACCCTCACTCTAGTTTGAGTGAGGGGTGGACGTAGATCTGCTTGGCAGATCGAACCACCTAAAAACTCCTCTGTGCATCGTGGGTTGACCTTGTGTGATTGCTCCTTCTCATCAATCCCCTTCACAGGTTATTGTGTGATCAGATTCTTAATTACTTTCTCAATGTGTGCTAAGTGTTCGAGAGTTGTTGTGTATGGATCATTATCTGGTTGATTGGCTTGATGCCCTCTCAGAATGAATTGATAGATGCGAGAAGAGTCTCTAAATTCAACCTGTCACCTAGTATCAGTGCATTCGTATGATTGCTTGTGGGATTTCCCTATTACTGCTTGACTGAGGTCTGTTCTAAACTGTCGTCATATGCTAAGTATTCAATACATGTAAAATATGAATCGAACTGATGAATGATGGTTGAGTTACATTTTATATCTGATCAGCTTAGCCACCATCTGTTAAATGTTTGATATATGCTTTGCATGAACCTGTGAATGTTGAGTTTGGTCTTAGCTGATTCAGATTCTATCTGATCTCTACACTTGTTGTGAGTCAAGTTGCATTTTTTTTTTAATAAAATACCTCGTAGGAGGAGTAGGAGAGCGCTCACCCCCTCAAGGAGGGAGATGAGTAAATCGCTCCACCACTACACACCTAGAGGCTGAAATTTTATTGATGAAAAATGTGAAAATACATGCACCACGGGGCATACCCCAGAAACAATCATACAGTGAAGCTGCTGTCTGTGAGTCAAGTTGCATGAAAATGAATCAGTAGCAGCTGTCTCTATTAAGGTTGTATTGGGTTTGAATTTTAATTGAGCAAAATTTTTATAATGCCATCTATTCACCCCCCCTCTAGATCGCACATTGCACCTAACAATTGGTATCAAAGCGGGCCTCTGATTGTTCAGATCCAACGATCTGCAGAGTAGATCCTACTTATTTGGTGCATTTGCTATTATAGACTGCAGTGTTCTTGGTGCATTTTTGCTACTAGCTCATTACCTCGATTTTCATGTCTCAACCACAGGTGTTTGATGGTTCTAATTTTGATTCCTGGTTTCGCAGCATGCGTAGATTTGTTAAGTCTGTTGATCTTGACTTATGGAATCTAATCACACATGGTCCACACAAATTACCTAAGGATAAATCTAAGTGGACTGATGCTCATAGATCAAACCATAATAATAATGTTAGAGCCTTAAATTTGATGAAAGATGCTGTCAATGTTAACACACTTCCATGTGTTTCTGCATGCAGGACGGCTAAGGCCATATTGGAAAATCTGATGGATGCAAATGGAAAGAATGAGGACAGATGTATGATGGCTGAAGGAAGTGATCACAATAGTGATCAAAATGAGAATGAAGAAGAGGTAAGCAATCCATTTGAAAACTTTTCTATAGAAGATTGGGAGGATGCTTATGCTAATTTGATTGAGTCTCATGAAAAATTGAGAAAACAAAACAAATGTCTGAAAAAGAAATTGATTGGTCTCATGAATGCTAGTTCTAAAAATGAAGACATTGAAACAATAAAAATAGAAAATGACATTTTCAGAAAACAACTAAAAAATCTTGATATTGTAAGTTCAGAACTAGATTACATGAAATCTGAAAATGAGTCTCAGAAAACAAATTGATGAATTTGAATGAAAATTCAAAAATTTTGAAAATAAAAATAATTTGATCTCTTAAAAACTTTAGGCTATTAGAACAATTAATTTAGAGCTTCAGAAAAAATTTGAAAATTTTGAAACAAAAAGGAAACAAGAGGTAAATTATGATGATCAGTTATTAATAAATGAGTTAGTTCAAAATGACAAACTCAAGGAAGAAATAGAAAATCTTAAACACTTAAAACACTACCCTATCTGAAAAATTGATTACACTTGAAAAGGGTAAGAATGTGAACTTGAACAATTCAGAGATGTTAGCTAATCATGAACAAGATATTCAAAGCCACAAATATGTAAATGCCATGTTGAATGAATGACTAGCTAAATGTGAGGAAGAAAATGCTAACTCAGAATTGTTAATTGTCTCACTGGAAAATGAAATTCAAGATCTGAAAAGCTCTCTGTCAAAATTTATTGATGGGAAAAACAACTTGGATAACTTCTTGGCAGTAAAATCAATTTTTAGAGAGAGAGGCTATGCTATAACCCGGTAAACAAAAAGAGCTTTGAAAATAAACTATGCACAGCTTTTGTAGGTAGCTCTGAATCAAACAGTACCTCAAACCCTCCAATTTTCTAGTTCACTGCAAAGAAAAATTAGGACAAAACTGAAAAACTGAAAAAGAAAAGGAGTCTGCAAAATAAAGCTAAAAATGTTGTCACTTCCATAATGCATGTTGATCATAAATCTGCCACACATTCACATGCACATGCAAAGAAAAATTCATGTCATTATTGTGGAAAAATTGGTCATTTGATGTATGACTGTAGAGTGATGAAACAAGATGATCAAAATGCTGGTAGGAATGTTCATGCTGGGAAATTTTCTAATGTTCAGAAAAGGAGGAATGAATGCTTTCACTGTGGCAAATCTAGACATATAGCTGCACATTGTTGGTCTATCAAGGGAAGAAAGAAGTTTTATTCTGAACATGCTAAATTCCCTATAAATCAGCATGGTTTTGATAAAAACAATTTTGTTTCGAAAAGCAAACCACTTATTTGTTTCAATTGTGGGAAGCCAGGCCACAAAGCTAATGAGTGTTGGCTGGCCATTGGTAAGAAAAATGTTAGAGTTGAATATTATAAATTCCCTGCTCATATCCATAACAAGAATGTGAGGTCAGTTGTGAATTGTCATCACTGTGGCAAGCCTGGACACGTCTTAAAAGACTGTTGGCATGTTGAAGAAAATAAGAATTCTACTGTCAATAAACAGAAGTCAAATTTTGTCATGCACAAGAAAAATACCAAGCCTTCTGTTTACTGTCATTACTGTGGCAAGTTTGGGCACACAATGCATGACTGTCAAGTGTTGCAATTTGATGATTTTAATGCCCTGAAATCATTAAGAACTCATGTTAAAGGAGTTGCTAATCAACAAGGATCCAAGAAGTCTTGGGTACCTTTGCATATAAAATAAGATCTATTTTGCAGGTGTGCCTTGGCGGAAGAAAAATAAAATGGGCTCAAAAAGTCAAGGCACCCTTGGTTGGTAAAGACCCCATTTTTTATTTTTTCTATCTTAGCTGTTGATTTGCATATTTCCCTCTTATTAGTTGCACATCATGTATAAATCTGTTACCTAGAATCTCATGCCTTCATTTCTGATTTTACCCTAATAGTTGTATACTTAAGGGGAAGATGACATAAATTGGATTGCATGGGTTATCATATTTGCATATGTCATGTACATTGTTATTCGTAAGTCTCTCTAGGCACATGTTGGTCTGTTCATGCATACATGTTTACATCTGCATCTGTCATTTGCATTGTTTTTTCTTTAGTCTCTCAATGCATATGATGATTCATTTGTGCATACATTAGATTGAGAGTGAATTGCATATCATAGTCTAAAATCTGTTTGATTAAACTCAGTCATTCATCTTGCTTAATTGCTTTCAACTAATTGAATGATTGAAGAGGAATTCAATTACTTGGCATGCAAATGAAAATTCAATTTGCGGATTGAAAATCTGAATTGCATATGTTTGATCCCTGCATGTGTCATCATGCATTCTCATGCATAATTTGATAATTTCATTATTTTTGCATATGAGACTGCATCTCACTTGTTATGCATTTTCATGCATGACTTCATGGTATAATAAATGGTGATATGAATAAGGACAAGTTAAGCCCGTCTGGAAGCTTTCACCATGCGAGAGGTGATCCTAGGATCTAAGTCCTCCGCCTGGTACCATAGGTCAAATTGCATATAGAGCAGTCTAGAAACCTATGAGTTTCGGTCAATAACTCCCTGCATAGGCCTCGTGCTCAATTTGATACCTAAGTGCATTTAGTTAGGAGGTGTCCCTGCACTTTATAATCTACTTACGTGCATTTGTTTGCTCTCTTGCATACCATAAGTTTCACACTTTGTTGCATATCATGTTGAATTTTTGCACACACTTAGGGGATAACTCCAACTAGAATTGGCAAGCTTCAGATATCTCTAGTTTGGTCAACCGACCGAAGGACTTCGGTCAACCAAAAATGCCAGAGCTGGCTATCCCAAAACCTGTGAAATTTCAGTCAACCGACCCTCAATTTCGGTCGACTGATCACACAACTTATCATGATCTATTTTTGATTGAATTTGAGGTCAACTTGCATATAGCATAAAAGTGCACTTAGATAGGGGGAGTGAAAGCATGTTTTAGTCTGCTCATGCATGAAAAATTTCTGAGTTGCCTTGCATATCATAATCATAACTTCCATGCAAATTGATCCTATCTGATTCTCTCTAAAAATTCAGCATCTTTGAAGTCTTCTAAAGTTTTTTTTGAAAGTCTCCCTGAAATTATCTCAAGTCAACCACATGCTTGGATTTTATTGCCACCTCCTTGAACTGGTTTCACCCTGAAAATTCAATATTCCAGCTGACTGCTCAGTGCCTATGAATCTCATTAGAAATCATGTCTTGTTCGCTGCATCAGTGGCTACTTCTGCCACACCTTGTGCCAACATCTGTTCTAGAATCAAAATTGTGGCCATTTTTCTAAAATTACTTGTTACCTGCTACATGCATGAATTTCTTTGCTACATTCTTGAACTTGTCACTCTAGAAATCTCTCACATCCTTGGTATCTCTGAAATTATCTGAGCTCATTTTTGTCACAAATTATGAAATCTCTTGATTGTTAGCTCCTGTATTTTCTGAGGGGGAGCTTTACATGAAATTTTTCTAGAGTCATTCTCATGCATGTTATACTGTCCTCGGCAGTCACTCAAAACTCCTTGAATTGTTTGAAAGTTAGGAAGATTTCAATTTGTGTACCTTGATCATAAATCTGAAAATAATTTTAATAAGGAATCTTCCATTATATAGAACTATGAATGACCAATACATTCAGCTGGTTTAGGTTGAATGAATTTCTTGAGTTTAGATATAAATGTCTTGCAAACATCTGTGTTCAATTTTAATAGATCTTAACCATCCTGTTCATGTTGTGCCCTAAATACCTTTTGAATCTGAAAGTTCTAAAATCATGGCTATCTTCGGCTGAGATACTTTGAGTATTGTTTTTAAACATTAGGATAATCTGAAATTCCTAAAGGTCAAGATTGACAGAGCCATGGCATTGGTTCACTGAGAAACCATGTTCATCTTCCATGAAAAAAATGAACTGTGTCAAGAAGTGACATGTTAACTCTGTAGAAAAATTAATGAAAATCAAGGCAGAGCAATGGCAAGCTCATTGAGAAATATATCTCACTCATCAATGAAATGAGCTGAGATTTGTCATGAGGTGATTATGCTACATCTGTTCAAATTGAAGGATGACAGTCAGTTATACTAAATATCTAGGGATACTGACGTCTAAACAACGTGTATCCTCAAGATACAAAGTACGTGTTGGACTTGATTGCTCTTAAAAAGTTTTGTTGAGCAAAAGTAAATCAGTTGCTTGGTAGCTAAAATAAAATTGTTGAAACCAAGGAATCTAATCAGGAAATATCTTGTTTGTTTATCCTCAATACTAAATTCCTGAAGGAGTAATTGAACATGAATGACTAAGATAATGGGAGGTCAAACAATGTTTCATTATAAAAACTTGGTTCATTTCTATTAAAGCTTGAATTCAGATCTGTTTACAAAAATTTCATTGATGAACTCCGAAAACATTAAATTTGAACCATGTTAACAAACAAGGGTTGCTTCATAAGGCTTCATAACGGAAGAGTCTACAAATTTACTACTTTCTGATTTATGAAATTGATATCTGATTGAATATCTTCATGAATGATCAACTTGTTTAAACTTCCTGATTGATGCTCATTGCTTCATTGGCTGTTCAAGTTAAATTTGGTTACTATTTTTAATTCACCATGTCCTGAATTGTCTCTGTTTATCTCTGTTTGAAACTACCTCAGTTCAGGGCTTTGACTGACCTTTTATGCTCTCCGAAACTTCTTTGCTGCTGTAGTCATCACTGTGCTAACTCCTGATATTGTCCTTACACTGCTTCCACCATCTCTAGCTTTCTCATTTCTATCCAAACCCATTTCTATCTATCAATGGGGGGAATAGTCTGCTAAAGGGGGAGTAGTGTATGCTGATATTCAGAGTCTCACTTGGTATCTAATTCTATGTTTTGATGTGAACTTATTCACATCTGCACTTGTCTTGACTGAAATTGCTCACCTCCACACTATCATCTGTCCATCAACATCATTTTGTTTTGTCAAAGGGGGAGATTTTTTTTTGTCAAGGGGGAGAGTAGCTTTGCATATTTTATGGCTAAGCATGCAATTCCATGTCAAAGGGGGAGCACATTTCTTCTGCATATTTGAAACTACTTGTTTTGATGAAGTCAAAGGGGGAGAATAGTTTGATGAGTCAGTATGGTCTGTATGCATTTTGTATATTACATTGGTCATAATGACTCATAGTGTTGCCATCATCAAAAAGGGGGAGATTGTTGGGTTTCCCGGTGATTTTGATGATGTCAACCACTATGACTCATCCATGAGTCAGTGTGCTTTGTTACTTGGGTCTTGGTGCATGTATTTTATATCTTGATGATATTGATGCAAACTTGATGTATGGTTGATTCTATCATGACCTTATCGAATGCACCAGTCTGGTTTTGAACTCTGTTAAGAACATGTCTCAAACGATCTCAAAGGTCAAGCTAATTCAGCTTAACACAAATTCATTTGTTGACCCCAGTGAAAGGTCAAATCCTGTTAAAGGGACTCATTAGATCTGAAGTCAAAGCAAGAGCAACAATGACTAATCAATTCACAAGCAAGTGTTCTGTTTGCTATCAGAACATTGACGCAGGGTCACCACTGCATCGACGTAATAGAGCAATGCATTGACGGACTAAGCCAAGAAGCAAAGCTGTGTCTTCATCATTGCATCGACGCATCAAGATTTATGTAGCGACGCACCAAGTAAAAAGGGCAGCACTCGAAACATTGCATCGACGCATCAAGGTTGATGCATCGACGCACCAAGCCAAAGACCAACATTCGAAGTCTTCTGTTCAATAGGCTCTATCTTCACACTGCATCGACGCATTTCGCTCGGAACCAGAAAGTGGAACTCAACAACGTCGAAGAATCAAAGTGCTGCATCGACGCACCGAGTATAATGCTAGCACTCACAACATCGCATCGACGCATCAGGGTTGATGCATCGATGCACCTAGTCACAATACCAAGCTCGTGACGAACTCAGGCGGATCACGTGCCAACCATCTCCAGACTTTTGGCGCATAATCCAATCCACCTGGGTGATCTCTGAAAGATTAATAAGAGTCAGAATATTCTTTCTGACACCTGGACCAATGAAATAATTTGGATATGGATCAGCTTTTTTGAGTTGAGAACGATTTCACTACTATAAATAGCAGCCGATAGAAAAGATGAAAAAAGGGGTCGGGGCTGCGAAGGCTGAGGGGTATAGAAGAAGGAGAGGAAGACAGAACATCTGAGAGTGTGAGCCTGTGAAAAGAAAAAGAACAAGAATAGGAAGAGAAAGATCTGAGTGAATTAGAGAGAAAATCTGAGAGAGAAGATTGAGAGAAAAAGAAGAAGAAAGAAGCAGCTAGCTAGTGAGAGTTAGAGTGCAGCCATAGCATCCTGAAGATCTGAAGTGTTCATCAGTTCGTGGATCAAATCCAGAACTGCTTTGCTCCCTTGGAGCTACATTCTTCTTATTCTTTGTTTGTCTTTTGCTTGTTCATTTTCCTATTTCCTTTCTACATTGTTTTTTCGATACCCTATTCGGGGATCAAGTTCCTTCTGAGTGATCAGAAGACGGGAGAATTGTTCTCCGAGTTCCTTCTGTGTTTACAGAAGAAGAGAGGATTGCTCCTCTGTGTTTGTGAGCAGTAGGGTGATGTCTCACGTTTTTCTTCTGTGATTGCAGAAGAAGGGAGGATCGTTCCTCCAGTCACTACCTGAGGTAGTGGGCTGATCTTGTGGGTTGCAGGATCAGGTTGAGGGATTTGTCTCCCTTGATTTCAAGCTGTTTGACAGCATTTGTTGCAGACTGAGTCTGCGTCTTGCATTGTGCAAGGGTAGTCTCACTCTGGTTTGAGTGAGGGGTGAACGTAGATATGCTTGGCAGATCGAAAAACCTAAAAACTCATGTGTGCATCGTGGGTTGACCTTGTGTGATTGCTCCTTCTCATCAACCCCGTTCACAGGTTATTATGTGATCAGATTCTTCATTACTTTCTCACTGTGTGCTAAGTGTTCGAGAGTTGTTGTGCATGGATCATTATCTAATTGATTGGCTTGATGCACTCTCAGCATGAATTGATAGATGCGAGAAGAGTCTCTAAACTCAACCTGTCACCTAGCATCAGTGCATTCATATGATTGGTTGTGGGATTTCCCAATTACTGCTTGACTGAGGTCTGTTCTAAACTATCGTCATATGCTAAGTATTCAATACATGTTAAGTATGAATCGAACTGATGAATGATGGTTGAGTTAAGTTTTATATCTGATTAGCTTAGCCACCATCTGTTAAATGTTTGATATATGCTTTGCATGAACCTGTCAATGCTGAGTTTGGTCTTAGCTGGTTAAGATTCTATCTGATCTCTACACTTGTTATGAGTCAAGTTGCATGAAAAGGAATCAGTAGCAACTGTCTCTATTAAGGTTGTATTGGGTTTGAATTTTAATTGAGCAAAATTTTTATAATGCTATCTATTCACCCCCCTCTAGATCGCACATTGCACCTAACATTCGAAACTGATTTAGTTGTTAAGTGTTCGATAGTGTGTCTAGTGGAAACATTTGCTCAAGTGCGTGAGCTTTGTTGCTCTATTTTTGTAACGCCCCGAGATCCAATTCCCAATTTATGGGCATTTTTTTTTCCTTCCATCGGACCTCGAGACATTATGCCGTACGTATTGCGGAAGCACAAATATATATATATATATATATATATATATATGCATGAGAGAGAGAGAGAGAGAGAAACCATAATCACATGAAATGTAATTGGCATTTCAACTATTCATAATCCCAAAAGTTACATGACCATTGTCCAAATACATATAAGCCCATAGATGTATACCATTCCACAAACTAGTTATATAATGAAAGATAAATATCCAACACCTACCTTGACGTAGGCAAGACTAAACTACTCCTCGGTCGCAGCCTCCTCCTCGACCACCTTCATTGTGTCTCCTGAAAGGTGTGTCACAAGGGGGGTGAGTGTGACGCTCAGTAGGTAGGCTAAACAAATCGGGGTTAACTCGCATTCATATATCCAATATATATATATATATATATATATATATATATAATTCAATGATCATTATACAAGAGTGCAAAAACCCATATAATCTTTCCAGAACCCTCCAAAATGACCCTAATAGGTCCGTCAAGAATCCAAGGATAAATGGGTATGGGATGGAACCCAAGTGGACCAAATTGATGGGTTCCATGAAACCGGAGCGGCCATCGGTTGACCGAGCAAGGCCATCGGTCGACCGAACTGTAACAAGTTACAGACCAGCCAACACTGGCAAATTCACTCGATCGAAGTGCCCAGGTCGGTCGATCGAACACTGCTACAATCTAGATAAACAGCAGTTCAGTCCCATAGGTAAAAACCCAATGCTGCTCATTGAACCATTCATTACCATTCGTTTAAAATAATTCATACGATAAAAATGCATGTTTATTAGCTAACATATAATATACCCATGCATGCACCAAAATCACGGTGAATGATTAGTTACACATTATCACATTTTCATGAGTTTCACATTTTCGTTATTCATAGAACCAAATAGCTGTCGCAAACACTGGAGGCCCACACACACTCACAAACGAACGAAGAGTACTGCGCAGACCCGAGAGCAAACTCTCACCTAGACTCTTGCCACCCGAGGCATTACGTCTCGCTGTCCCCCGGGTTCTGTGGCGTTACGTATCACCGTCCCACAGAACGAACAGCCGAATCATAGGATTTCAACCATTGCGTTACGTCTCGTTGTCCCCTGGGGTCTTTTACTTCCGTGGCATTATGTCTCGATGTCCCGCAGAAGGGACTGAAGTCCAACCTCACAGAATGCTGCTATTTTCCATTCATAACATTCACATCGTATTCGCATTCACATTCATATTCATATTACATTTAATGTATCACACTTTTATCATAACATAAGCATGCTTCCATATGGTTTAAGTGGCTAATCATACTCGTAAGTTTACTGTTGTGAAACCGAACATGATCAAGTTACCAGCAAGGTTTCTGTTTAAAAGAAGACAGGTTTACTTCTAGGTTACACATGCATAGAAAACAAATCATAACTACAAGTACGGAATTTTTGTAAGCACGAAATTTTTATAGTGGGTTACTATCTTAGCCTTCTACTATTTTCCAATTTTTCAGATTTTTTTGAATTA
Source organism: Amorphophallus konjac (assembly GCA_022559845.1). Lineage (NCBI taxonomy): Eukaryota > Viridiplantae > Streptophyta > Magnoliopsida > Alismatales > Araceae > Amorphophallus > Amorphophallus konjac. The sequence goes on along the minus strand of CM040121.1, from coordinate 459,930,186 downwards.
TAATGACCTCTCAAAACTCTCCTTTTCTAGGATTCTGGAAATTGGGATAGAGCCACAGGGTGTCGACCTGTCCAAAGGGTGGTGTTGACCTGTCCAAAGAGCACTGTTGACACCACCATCCCTCTAAAAGAGGTGGTATCGACTTGTCCAACTGGTGGTGTCGACCTACCCAGGGACTGCACCCCAGGTGCCTCGACCTATCCCGGGACTGCACCCCAGGTGCATCAACCTATCCAGGGATTGAACCCCAGGTGCATCGACATATCCAGGGACTGCACCCCATGTGCATCGACCTACCCAGGGACTGCACCCTAGGTGCCTCGACCTATCCAGGGACTGCACCGACGCAGTCAATCTTCTGAAAGAGGCTGCATTGACACAGTCAGTGCAGAGACCCTAAACTTCGATAAAAACTCAGAGGAACCTCACAAAAGCATGTAACTTGATGGAAAAATCATAAAATAAACATAGTAGTCGATCCCACATACCCTTAGTCCCTCTTTAAAGTATAGAAACTATTTTGAAATCGTTCTAATACATCGTTGACCCCTAAGATTTAAGGTTAGGTGCCTACCTTCAAAGTGTTAAACCGACGATCCGGGGATGAGATCCACACCCCAGATCCACCCAAAGCTTTTCCCTTCGTCCTAGAGCACTGTAGGATCGTCCTCCATGCGTCGGATCATCCTCCACACGCCGAATCGTCCTCCCCATGTAGAGTCATGGTCCCTCACGCTTACTCACTCAAGAAGGACGGTAGAGGGTTGAGGGTTGAAGAGAATGGTTGCTAAAGGCTTACTACCCATGAAACCCACCTTCTTATATAGATTTCAAGCCTCCCAGGAGTTTACCCACGTTCCACAAGGCTCCATACCGCTCCCAAGGTTGCTAGTTGGAGAGAGTTAAGGCCATGCACCTCTTTGAGATTTGAACAGTCGCAACTCTTCGTCCATCTGTCATAAATCCGGGTGGACGCGCTCTTCTGTTGGGATATGGGTTGGGACGTCTTCAGATGAAGTTGAGAGGACTTCCAGATCTAACCTTGGGATATGGTTTCATCGAATTTCATCAACCCTAGTGTGTGTTATGATTTTCGCAAGATTAACATTTATTCTCCCCCATTCCAGTTGTGACCTTTCGGTAGCCCGAGGTAGTTCGGGTATAACTCTAGTAGCCAGGCCGAATTTGGCCCCGATTGCAACATAGAAGATGTAACTAACACCCCATATGAGATTATGGCCTTCGTTTTAGGTCATTTGAATAACGACAGATGAAGTTATGAATTTCTAATTATTTACATATGAATTTTCCCCAATAGTCACGCGACCTTTCGGTAGCCCGAGATAATTCGGGTATAACTCTAGTATCCAGGCAGAATTTAGCCTTGACCTCAACATAAAAGATGTAGCTAACATCCCATTCAAAATTATGCCCTTTGTTTCAGGTCATTTAATTAATTAGAAATTAATTTATGAATTTCTAATTTTTTACGTGTGAATTCACTCAATAGTCAGACCTCTCCGTGACAGTTGGTGACAAAGGGCTCAGAACCTCAGATTTTGGTGCAAATTGGGTTTTCATCTCAACAGAAGAGTTCGGGTTAAGCGCCCAAGATTTTCAATAAACCTGGTTTCATCACATTTGGTTAACTATGGGCCAAGATATCCTTATTTCAACAAGTGATAGTGTTTTCTGTAACTGTTTCGACTTATTATCGTAAACTCCCTCTTGTCCCCTATTAGGCCTATTTTCCAGAAGTTATACTCTTCATCCAAGTTATTTTTTAGTCAATAGCCGTTGCATGGGCTTTGGTTTCTCCTAATTTCCATCTTCCTAGGTTAAGTTATGAATTTCCTAAAGATCCTTCAATAATCTGTTTAGATTTCTAGTTCATTGTGTTAATGGGGCTGACATGTAACCAATTGGGCCAGTGCTCAATTGGTGGTCCTAACATCCTCTCCCCCTTAAAAATAATCTCGTCCTCAAAATTAACTTTATTTTTTTAAGATTACTTATAGAATAGTTAAGAATATTCCTGGCGCATCTTGTCCTCTGGCTCCTATGTTACTTCCTCGGAATGAGAATTCTTCCATAACACCTTCACCAGCCGTATGGTTTTAATCCTCAACACTTGTTCCATCCAGTCTATGATCTCACTGGGCTACTCCACATATGACAAATCTGCTCGAACCTCCAAGGGCTCATACTCTATAACATGTGAGGCATCTGGGACATACTTTCTGAGCATGGAGACGTGGAAGACCGGATGTACATGCGACAAAGTAGGTGAAAGTGCAAGTCGATAAGCGACCTCGCCAACTTTTTACAAAATCTCGAAAGGCCCGATATATCTAGGACTGAGCTTTCCCTTCTTCCAAAATCGCATGACTCCCTTGGTGGGAGACACCTTTAGGAACACATGGTGTCCCTTTTCAAAAAATTTTCTTAAACATTTGAACTGAAACGACTGAGCTTTACAAAGCCTGTAACTCCATGTTAAAGCCTACCTGATTAGCAATCTGAAAATGGGGAAATGATTTCATACTGTATGCAACTCGGCACTTCAAAACTAACTTGGTGAAGCACAGGGCAAACCCATTGGTGTAAACAGTGGGGAAGCCAGACTCTTGTTCACGCTTCTGTGAGATCACCTCCATCTCACACTAAAACCCACCCCACCCCTCAATGGGCAGCTGATACCCCACTTCTTCACTTTCTTTTAGTGGATCCCCAAACAACAAAGGTATGACACGTGAAACAGCACACAACAGGAGCTGGTCGAACAAGGTGAAGATGGATGTGGACACCACCAACAACGACAAGGATGAACAAGATGAAATATTTTGTACTCCCAAGCAGCAACAAGTAAAGATAAATTAAGGTTGGAAGACAAGGGAGTGGTGGGGGAGGAAGCCAGGTTGATGAACAATGCTGAATGGACATTATCATGCATGGCAAAACTATCACTATGAACCATGGCAAGACCCCTTCTAAACATTGATAAGCATTTTGCAACTAGTTGAGGAGCAAAGACATCTGTTTAAAGTATGCAAATGAGTATTATTGCCTAAAATCCATGGTATCAACATAATGAGATATCTTAATAGACATTAAATATGTCAGAGACAGGAAAAGTATGACCCTAGATATCAATTTCTTGAAGTTTAGGGCTAACAAATATCTTAAGCAGACCTTGATGGTATCCTGGATAGCCCTCTTTGCTGCAACTATGTTAGGCAGGATTAGTCATTTTTTACCATGCCTCTTGAAAAATCAGTTTCAAGTTTTTTTTTTATTTTCCTAAAATGGTTTAAGCTTGCTTGTCTTACTTCCTAATTGATCTTCATCTGTTCTGGAAAAGAAGCTTACACATGTAATGCACAAGCTGTGTTTCAGAGGTTCATTGAATATCATCTCACTTAAAATAATTTTAACCTACAACATATGCCACACAGTGTATGCTTTTAGGGTTTTTATCAGTTCAATTCTAAGATTAAGTTTGTTATGCGACTTACAAACTAAAATGGGTCATCGCTCTGCATTTAACGTAATTAGTTATTTCAATTCCTTGCTCTGTACCTTGGAAAAAGGGGTATTGCTTAATAGTGGATGGAACGGAAGATTGTATATCTTTTATCAATTTAGAAGGCCTAACTGACCTGAAGTAGTGATAACCATGAGTAGATGATAACCTCTTTCATTTACACTCAAGAATCTATGATGCCAAAAATAGCATCCGGCATTTTCTAATGTTGTCCCTAGATTCTCGTATGGATAAGAAGGGGGTTGAATTGTCCCCACCAAATGCAATGGTAGTTTTTAAGATTACGCAGCAAACTGAAACTAACTACCAACACGAGATACGGTCAAACAAAATATACGTTATGAAGAATTCCGTTCTCTCAAGCTTTCCGCTCTCACACGATCAATATGAAAAATATAGACAAGTAAACCATAATCAAATAAGATGGGAGATAGATTTTTAGGTGGTTCGGGACCACGACGGGCTCCTTACGTCCACCCCTCACCAAACCCAATGAGGATCCACTCGCTTCGAAATGAAGCGCACGGAGCTTTCGCTCCAAAGACAAGGAAACGTCATCTCCTACATGATTCGACCACGGATCAATACACACACACTCGCTGCTACAGCCACAGCACAATATACCACAACCGTTCACAGACGGTTCGACACACTCATAGAGTTTGAGTTTGAAAATAAAAGATATGTTCAATATATCTACATGAACTAAATGGAAATGACTGGGATAGATGTAAAAAGGGTGAAGAAATAGATCCTCAAGAGGTGAAAGGGCCGGAGGAGATCTTTCTTGAAGAATAGGTTGGGGGGTTGTCGAATGCTATCGATTTGAACATCACCGCGATCCTCTCTTCGAACCGCTCCTCTGTATCTTATATCATGATCACAAAATCTTCCCGGATGTAGATGATATCCACAAATTTCTTCAACTCCTCTCCTTTCCCTTTTTCTTCTCCTACAAGAAAGATAGAACATGAACACTTAGAACATTTCTCTAAAATTCGCAGCTTATTTATACATACACAATAGAAAGAGGAAAAGACATCAAAACCCAAGCTAAAACCCCTTCAATATGTACCTAACATATTTATGAATGCCCTAGGGGTATTAGTGTCAAATATGAGCCAAAACGGATCAAGAATAATCGGTTTCGAACACTCTGAAAATGGGTCGCCCGCCGTATTCGGTCGATCGAAATTGAGGGTCGGTCGACCGGAATTTCACAGGGTCGGGACTGGTGCAGTCTGGGGATTTCGGTCTATCGAAGTCCCTTGGTCGGTCGACCGAACCCTGAGAAAGTTTCAGACTGGTGAGCACTGTTAATTCTGGTCGATCGAAACCCCTATCTTGGGCGACCGAACATAGTGCAGAAATGAAAAACAATGTTTAAGTGTGAAAGATTAAACACCAACAACCCAATTATGAATTCCATGATGTATGAACATGAAAAATCATTAGAAACACATGAAAGATATACATATAGGTCCTTTGCAAGCTCAAGTACTATAACTAAGCACCAAAAACCTATGGCTATGCATTTGTGCACAAATGTGAGCATCATGAACCCAATTTCACATTTCTATTCATTTGTGCAATATTAGAGTAACATGGACATAAATGCCATAAGTCTGAGAGTGGAATCAAGTAATTCCTATCAATGTTTGAAAGAGTAGATCAAGCAAACTTTCAGCCCAAGACTCCAAGTAGAAGGACCATGAACCACAACTCAATCAATTTGTGCTTTTGAGAGTTGTAAGGACTCACCATATTCTCTTAAAGAATGTGAGCATTGTTTACCACCTATTTTGAATCCAAGATTGAAAATGACTCCTTCACTCATGCATTTGAGTTCCAAGAGTCCACCAAGGGTATTTGTCCTACATGGCCAGATGATCACTAACTTAGCACCTTGGTTATCAGGCGTATTTCAATAAACTACACAATGGCACAAACACACTAGATTTGTCATCACTGAAACTTAACTATCCAAAATCAACTAGGGGATACAACAATCTCCCCCTTTTTGATGATGACAAAACGACGTGTGCATGTGTGTAAATGAATACCAAGAACAATTTATTGATCAAAGTTAAAACCATGAACATGTATGAAACTATGAATTAAAACCATGAACATGTATGAAATTATGGACATGTGACAAAACTATGAAGTTTCTAGAGTATATGCATATGAACCAAACTATGCACTTTCACACAAAAACTTCCAAACCGATATGAACATGATATGCACTTTTTCTCCCCCTTTGTCATCAACAAAAAACTGATTGACAATAGGGTTATTAAAATCTGATATGAACATGTATGATTGAGTATGAAATTCTCCAAATTATTCATGCAAGCAAGCGGGCAACTATGAAAGACAAGCAAGCATGTAAATATCTATAACTCCCCCTCAATGGGGTAAAAGGATAGCAAGTGAACAGTAGATTTAAAATCAAATTGTGTCACATGAAACATAATCAAAAAAGATAGTGCATGCATATGCTAGAGGCACTGCATAAACCATAATAAGAACAAATTCAAGATATACACTCGTCACAATAATACCCGAAAGTGAAATGTGAGGCAATGAGCAATGAACTTCAAAAATATATGGATATTAGCAGAATTTCTAAAGAACACTAGAGGGTTATTTCCTTTCTATAATTCCATTTCGATCCTCGACTTTTGGTAGCTTCGCACAATCCCTTTTTATTTCTTTTATTGGATTTCACCATTCGGCGTGAGTCACATCATGTGTCTCAATGGGGATTCTCGGCTACTTGGATTCATCACGCAATGTAGATTTTTGTTTCACCTTTCGATGCGAGTTTTTACATTTATTTCAGTGGGGATTCCCACCTACTTAGTTTGACATTTCACTTATTAAATTTTTGTGGGGTAGGCAGCTTTTTTCTTACAATTGCTCTTAATTTTCATGTAGAAATTTGTTTCCCTTAAAGTGCTGAGAAGAATTTCTGAAATCCTTATCGATTGAAGTCATATGCATCATTTTGTGCAAGGTGTATGAATAATTACTTTGGATGTTGAAAATGAATTTGCCAAAACATAGTTATGACTCCCCCTAAATGTATGCACATTTGGAAACAAATCATCCTCCTTTATATATGTCACTATTCATAATTGATCAAAATCACTGTATTTTATCTAGCAAGGAGGTGAGGTCTTAGAAAATTTTCAAGAGAAGGTTTTCTAGAATATATACATGCAGTCATGCAAGGATTTGAAAGTAAATTTATACAATATGATTTTCAGTACGTGGCAGAGGTGAAGGTCCAAAGACCCAACTCACGCATCGAGAGTGTTTCCAGATGGACGTAATCCACCATTCTACAACTCAAGATTTGAGATACCGAAGAATCATGGCATTCAAGCAAATAAGTATGTCAAGTATATATAGGCATATGCAAGTGAATGAAAGGATGATGATGAATTATTCCTATTCACAAGTATGCAAGAATATATCCAATCTTAACCATGAAGTTGAATATATGCAAATCTAAAATCTTATTTCCAAAGTAAGCAAAAGTGTTTATTCAAGCCTAATATGTGCAATTACTCATTCAAACAGCAAATTCCTAATTCTCTTCTTATTCTTTTGAGATTTTCAGGAGATAAGGGTTTTGTAAAAATGTCTGCAAGTTGGTTTTCAGTATTTACATGTATAAGCTCAAAATGACCCTTACTCACATGATCTCGCAAAAAGTGGTGTCGAATCTCTATGTGCTTTATGCGAGAATGTAAAACTGGATTTTTAGAAATGTTAGTGGCAGAGGTGTTATCACATAGAATGAGTGTGTTATTCAAGGTAATACCAAAATCAACTAACTGTTATTGGATCCATAGCACTTGGGCTGCACATCTACCTATCGCCATATATTCGACTTCGGCAGTTGACAATGCCACTGTGTTTTGTTTCCTAGAGGCCCATGAAACCATGCAACCTCCAAGAAATTGACAATACCCGCTCGTGCTCTTACGATCCACTAAATACCCAGCATAATCGGAATCAATGTAAGCTACAAAATCAAAATTGCAACTACAAGGAAATCATAGACCAAGATCCGACGTGCCAAGCAAATATTTGAAAATTCTTTTGACTGCTAACATGTGTGAATGTTTCAGATCGGATTGAAATCTAGCACATATGCAAATACTAAATATAATATCCGGCCTACTAGTAGTCAAATACAACAAAGAACCAATCATTCCATGAAAGAGTTTCTGATAGACAGACATATATTTTTCATCCTTCTTCAATTTGACATTTGTTGACATCAGTGTCTTTTATGGCTTCGCATTGTCAAATTTGAATTTCTTGATGAGCTCCTTTGTGTACTTCTTTTGATTTATAAAGATTTCATGCTTTAGCTGCTTCACCTGCAAACCCAAAAGGAAGGTTAACTCCCCCATCAAACTCATCTCAAACTCCCCCTGCATCAATTTAACAAAATCATCATTCAATGAATCACAAGTGGCTCCAAAGATAATGTCATCAACATATACCTGTACAAGAAGCATATGTTCATTATCGCTCTTAATGAAAAGGGTTTGATCGATGTTACCTCTTTTGAAGCCATTTTCTGAAAGGAACATACTTAACCTTTCATACCACGCACGGGGGGCTTGCTTCAGACCATACAATGCTTTGTCAAGTTTGTACACATGGTCCGGGTGCTTCTCATCTTCAAATCCCAGTGGCTGCTCAACATAGACGTCTTCTTTCACTACACCATTCAAAAATGCACTTTTAACGTCCATTTGAAAAGGTTTTACATTCCTAGACCATGCAAAGGCAAGTAATATTCTAGCCCATTCAAGCCTAGCCACGAGTGCAAATGATTCATTAAAATCAATTCTTAATTCTTGACTATAGCCTTTGGCTACAAGCTGGGCTTTATTCCTAATCACCACCTCTTGATCACTAAGCTTGTTCCGAAAAACCCACTTAGTTCCAATCACCGGGTGATTCTTAGGTCTAGGCACAAGAAACCACACCTCATTCCTTTGGAATTGGTGTAATTCCTCCTGCATAGCCAAGATCTAAAAATTATCATTTAATGCCTCATCTATAGATTTGGGCTCAATATTGGAAAGTAATGCAAGATTATCGAATTGTTCAACTTCCCTGATTGAAGTCCTTGTTCTTATGCCTTGTTCCACGTCTCCTATAACATTGTCTTGTGGGTGGTCTTTGTGGAATGTCCACTGCCTGGGGAGGTCTCCATCTTGGGTTGGAGCTTCATCATTTTTGTTGCTTGACTCCGCTTGATCCACATCTTGTTTTCTTTTGTCTTTCTTTTCTTCTCCATCTTCATGCCCTACATCAAGAAAATGATTATCTCTATTAGATAACCTTAAAGTGTGTTCATCAATGATCACATGTTGGCTTTCTTCTACCACAAGAGTACGTAGGTTATATACTCGATATGCTCTAGATGATGAAGAATATCCAAGAAATATACCTCTATCACTCTTGGCGACAAACTTCTCTAAATTTTCTTTAGAATTGTTCAAAATGAAACATGGAGAACCAAAAGGCTTAAGATATTCAATGTTCGGTTTCTTACCTTTAAATAGCTCGTATGGAGTTTTCTTGAGGATTGGTCTTACCATGGCACGATTGATGATGTGGTAAGCCGTGTTGACTGCCTTAGTCCAAAAATACCTTGGTAATCCGTTTTCAGCAAGCATCGTTCTTGCCATATCCACAAGCATCCTATTCTTTCTTTCCATGACTCCATTTTGTTGTGGGGTTCTAGGTGCTGAGAAGTTGTGTGAAAATCTCTGTGTTCTGTAAAAACCATCAAAGTCATGGTTATCGAATTCTCTTCCATGATCACTCTGAATAGTCTTGATTTGATACCCCTTATCATTTTGTAAATTCATGCAAAGATCTTCGAACTCCTGTAAAGCATCATTCTTATGGGTTAAAAATAATACCCAAGTGAATCTTGAGTAATTATCTACAATAACAAACCTATAAAGTTTCCCTCCAAGATTATGTGTCCTAGTGGGACCAAATAAATTCAAATGAAAGAGTTCAAGGGGTCTAGTGGTGGTGACAATGTTTTTTTATTTAAAAGAAACCCTGGTCTATTTCCCTATAGCACATGCATCACAAATTTTATTTACATGAAAATTCAACTTTGGCAAACCTCTAACCAAGTCTTTTCTATACAGTTTAGAAAGATTACTAAATCTAGCATGACCAAGTCGTCGATGCCATAGCCATGCTTCATACGACTTATTAGCAACTAAACAAAGATTTTCATTTGGAGAACTTTCAAAATCAACAGAGTAAATGTTTCCATCTCTAAGACCAATAAATTTTATTTTATTTTTATCTCTATCTACAATTGAGCAACGTGTGTTTTCAAAAATAACTTTGTGACCTTTGTCACAGAGTTGACTAATGCTAAGTAAACTATGATTTAAATCATCTACAAGTAAAACATCTTTAATTGACTGGTTGGAATCCTTACCTATCTGTCCAATTTCCATAATTTTATCTTTATCGTTGCCGCCAAAGGTGACCAGTCCACCATCCTTTTCCTTCAGGTCTGAGAAGAGTTCCTTATTACCTGTCATATTTCTGGAGCATCCACTGTCCAGGTACCATTTGTTCCATTTGGCTCTTAGACAGACCTGCATAATCAAAGCACATCTCAATTTGATTTCGGTACCCAAGCAAGCTTGGGTCCCGAAGTGTTAGTTCTACCTTGAGCAAAATACATTCTGCTTTTCCTTTCAAAGTACTCATCATCGGCCCTCATCAAATCACATACATATATCGAGTGGCCGAACATTCCATAATAAAAACATGTAACATTTGGTTTTCTAAAGTGACTCCTTTGCATATATGATCTATTAACATATGAGTTCATGCACGAGTCAACATGAGAATAACAATATGAATTAAATGATTTTTGAAATTCATTCCTCGCAAATGAGTTTTTCTTTGTGGGTGAGTGTCCCACACCTCTCTTCTCATTCCTAGCATTTTCATTGCCAGTTTCTCCAGTTTTAAATATTTTTTCTTTTCCTTTCAATTCTTTTTGAACAACATCTTTCAATTTTCTTAACTCATCATTCATGGTGTTGAAGTTGGTTTCAATATCCTTCTTGGATTTTTCACATTCACTCAATCTTTTTTTAAGCTCATCCAACTCCATTACCAAGTTCTCATTCTCATTTTTCCATGTTTTCATAAGCACTCTATTTTTCAACTTCCAAACATCCCAATTCATCTTCATACAATGTCATTTTAGATTGAAAATCTTCTTTTTCTTCTTTAAAATTTTCAACTTGCATTTCAAAGAAGTTACATCTATTACATGGATTTGTTGAACTAATCAAATCATGAAACTTCTTTTTCAATTTCTTGACATCATCTTTTGACCTTTTGTACTTCTGATAAATGTCTGCATAAGCAAACTGCCAATGTTTGACAGTGAGATTTTCGGAATCAGAATTTACCTCAGAGCTTTCTTCATCTGCCATCAAGCAAAAATTTTGGACTAGCTCATCCAGTCCATCCTTCTCACCTTCGGATTTTGAGATATCTGAATCCTCGTCGCTCCATGTTACCTTCATCGCTTTCCCTTTCTTTGGCTTGTTCTTGTTCAACTTCTTCTGGAGGCCAGGGCATTGACCCCTCATATGGCCGGCTTTCTTACACTCATAGGATATGATTTCTTCATTCTTGCTCGGCTCGCCTTTCTTGTTAGCATTTCTCCTCATGAATCTTATTGTAAAGTTTCCATCTCTTCTAGCTCTTCTAAAATATTATCTAACTTTTCTTGTAACAAGTGTCATTATTTCTTCTTCATCACTGTCCATAGATGAGTTTCCATCACTCTCTTTGGACGATCCTGGATTAGCTTTCAGTACAATTGCTTTCTTCTTCTTGCTTTCCTCATCAGCCGGCTTCATGATGTTAATCTCATACGTCATCAGCGACTCGATCAATTGATCCACCGTGAGTGTGGTGAGGTCCTTTGAATCCTCGATGAGCATCGCTTTTGTGTGCCATGGTGATGTGAGTGACTGCAGCACTTTCCTTACCAAATCTTGATTTGAATAGTCTTTTCCCAAGGCTTTTAAGCTATTCGTGATCTTGCTTAGCCTTGCATACATTTCACTTATGTTCTCCTCGGGCTTCATTGCAAATAGCTCATATTCCTGAACCAACAGATTTGCCTTTGTCTCTCGTACTTTTGGCAAGTAGAAGGACCATGAACCACAACTCAACCAATTTGTGCTTTTGAGAGTTGTAAGGCCTCACCATATTCTCTTAAATAATGTGAGCATTGTTTACCACATGTTTTGAATCCAAGACTGAAAATGACTCCTTCACTTATGCATTTGAGTTCCAAGAGTCCACCAAGGGTATTTGTTCCTGCATGGCCAGATGATCACTAACTTAGCACCTTGGTTATCAAGCGTATTTCAATAAACCACACAATGGCACAAACACACTAGATTTGTCATCATTGAAGCTTAACTACCCAAAATCAACTAGGGGATCCAACATCTAATTTCCATCAGATTTCACCTACCCACTGATTTTGACCTCTATAGTAGGGATCACAAGCTTTGTTGGGTCCCGAGATGTAGTGGCACGGATCTAGAGGGGGGTGAATAGATCCCTATCAAAAATTAAGTCCAATTTAAACAACTTAAACGCCGCTCAGCTCAACCTCACCAATCGCTTGCATATGAATAAGATGACACACGGAGAATGAACGAACTTAACTAAATGTGTGTATAAGAAAATCTACCATACATGGAAAACGCATTTAACAAGCCAACCTGAGAATGGTGATAGGAGATATGAACCAAACGCACAAACATTCACAAGTAGCCAGTGATTTTTAGGTGGTTCGGGACCACGACGGGTTCCCTACGTCCACCCCTCACCACCTCGGTGAGGCTTCACTAGCATGCTACACAAGGTAGCACACGTGTCACGCCCCGACGCGGAATATCGGGACTAGCAGTAGAAAACGCTAGTAAAGATAACATGTTAAGCTAAGAATTAACATAACATCATGAACAGAAATAACTCCAAATCTATTACAATAGCCATCAAACTGACTTAAACATAATCAAACATAACCTCTACTCGACTCCGTTACAATAACTAACACAAGCTCTAAGACATAGCTAGATGTAAAATAACTATAACAATCTCAACAAATCTACTAGCTGATACACTCCAAGTCATCACTCTTGCCCATTCCAATCCATCTGTGAATCTTCACCTGAGCTACCTGGAAAGGGGGGAAAACAACTATATGAGCAAACGCTCAGTAGGTAACAATAGGCAAGTGTAAGTGATTAACCAATTACTTACATGTTTATATGAAATGGAAAGAAAAGAAATAACGATCGAATGAAACAACATAACAAAAGAAAGTGCTAAAAAAGGGAATGGAATAACAATATGATAGGATGATATAATTACAAGAGTTGCAAGTTTAAGAACAATATATATAACAGGAATTACAGGAAATTGGCCAATAAGCAAGAATGTATAAGCAAGTCAAACACGATTCAAGTAAGAGATCATTGTCATAGACATCACGCTAGTCATGCACTCGGTGCGATGCCTCACCATGTCATTACAAACTCCCATGTGCACAAGTACTTTTCGGGCACTCTCCCCAAGACCAGACCGGGCCCCTATGATGCGTTGGCATTGATTTATTAGATCCAAGATCCCAATTTCCATCTAGACTTTAATCAAGTTAAATGGCCAATTATAATCAAGTATAAACTTACCTCGGAACATCCCAAGGCTAAGTTGAAGAGATACTGTAATGTCCCGGATCTTTCGGATCCTTCTTTGTGGGTCCCGGATCTAGTTTCTCGGAGTGTCCAACTCTGTTGTGTCTGAAATTTCATTTCGGACATCTTTTGTGTTCGGATCGGCGCGATCCGGAGTTATTTCGGAGGCTCGGAATGTGTTCCGCGACTTTTTCCGTATGTTTTTCGATTCCCGCGTGTGTGTCTCGGAAACACCTACGGAACCCTGTAGCGGGTGAACCGGGTCGTTCACCTACCCGCGAGTGGTACCGTTGCTATCAGCGCATCGAGAGGATCAAGGAGGTGTATTTTTCTATTTTTTGGGATTTTTCTGATTTTCTGGATTTTCTATAAATACTAAACCTTTTCCCTTTTTCTTTTCACTTTTCTTTTCTTCTTCTTCTTCCTTCTTCTTTCCCGTTGGAGCACCCACTCCACCGCGCACCGTGCTTCTTCCCCGGGCGACAGAGACGCGGCCTCCTTCACTCCGGCAACGGCGTGGCAGCGGCGGCAACGGCGAGGCGGTCCCGATGGTGTTCTTTTCACGGCGAGAGGCGGGGCATTCGTGGGTCTAAAAGCTTCATTCGTGGTTTCGGCAACGATTCGGCGGAGCATTCGCTCCATTGAGGTAGGGGGACGGATCCTTATGCTCATCCCGTCGTTCCCCGAGATTTGTAGGCCGAATGGGAGCCGAGAGTGGCATTTTTGACCGGGTTAGGGCAAAATCATGATTTGGGGAGAGTTCGCCCGATCTATGGATTTAGCCCGTGATTTCACGTTTTGGTAGCTTAGATGCATGCTAGGGGTCCCTAGGGGTCTTCCCCTTTGATTTCCCCCTCTCCGGTGGAGGCAGGGGGGCGTGTTTTGAATTTTTGGGCATTTCACGCCGTTCCGCCGTCCGGTGTGTGTGACGGTCCTTCCAGAGACCGTCACACGGTGTAATGCACCCAGGGAGGCGCGTTACACCCCCTGTTTAAGCCGTTGGGGTCTATGGCTGTGACGGTCCCACGATGGACCGCCAGGGCACTGTGACGCGCCAGGGCTGGACCGTCAGGCCTTCGGACCGTTGGCTTTTGACCGTTGATTTGTGACCGTTGGGGGGTTCAGGGTCTGTGACGCACCAGGCCTGGCGCGTCATAGCCCTGTGACACCCAGGTGTGGGCGTGTCAGAGCAGGCGACCCAACCACCCTGACGTGCCCAGGTCGGGCCGTCTGGTGCTGTGACGGCCCGGGCGGGGCGCGTCATGGTCTATTTTCACCGTGGCTGTGACGGCCCAGGGCTGGACCATCAGAGCTCCGTGACGGCCTAGTGCAGGCGCGTCACAGCCTGTGACGGCCCAGGAGGGGTGCGTCACAGTCCGTTTTCTCATTTGGCTCGTGACGGCCCAGAGCTAGACCGTCAGAGCCATGTGACGTGCTAGTGTAGACGCGTTACAGCCTGTGACGGCCCAGGGGTGGACCGTCAGGCTCTGTACTGCACCATGTACGTGCAGCCCCGTTTCTTCGACGGTGGTTTCCGTGAGTTAGTCCTTACTAGCAGTGACCTGTCCACTAGTCGTAGCTTCCTGCGCACGCGGGTGCGGATCCACCTGGGAGTGGTGGAGAGCGAGACCTAGTGAGAGGCGGTTTTTAGGCTGGTCACCGTAGGGCCCCTTGCCTTTGCCACCAGAGTCTGGTGGGGGGGAAAACCAGTTAGAGGACCCGACCTAGAGCAGATGGTCTGTGTGTGCACACGTAGTTGGGGGCTTAGGACACGCGCTGACGAGCGTGACCCCAGCTAGTCCTTGTTGTGGTACTTGTTGCGTGTCTGAGTCTCACGCCCGGGGCGTCGTAGCTAGACACTTGTGACGCGGTGTAAGACGTCAGGGGACGCTTCCGGTCATTCTTCTAGTGGGTAGTGCTTTTATTTACTGTCAGGTGTGGACTTGAGTTTTGTTAGACTGAGGTTCCGTAGTGCGGTACTGTTAGAGTAGATGGCTTTTCCGTTTATTTACTTTAGCTTGTTGGTTCTACCGTACTCCTGTTAGGTAGGGTTGCCTTCTTCTTCCTTGTTTTCCGTGCGAGGTGGGGATTCGCGGGATCCCTACTGGGCCAATGAAATGAGGCTTACCCCTACTTTTCAGGTGAGGCGGGGTCTTCGAGAGGTGCGACCATGTTTCAGCGTGGTTCTTCTAGCCGGGGTTAGTCGCCAGTCTGCCAGAGCCGGGGGATGCCCCGCGTAGTTGTACTATGGAGGATGCCCCGTGTAGTTGTACTTTTCTTTCTGTTGGCTGTACTTTCATTTTGGACATGAGACTCTGTGGACCTTGTAGCAGTTTATTTTATTTATATTATGTTGTGCATTTTATTTTAGATTATGGTGCTATCTCTGCGGTCGTTTTAGCTTCTCTTGTACTCCCACACCATCCCTTTCTACCCTTCCGAGTCTTCGGGCTCGTGGGTTGGCGGACCGAGATTCGAGACGCCCCGGTTCCTTTCCGGTAATCGGATCCTGGGTCGTCACAGCTGGTATCAGAGCATAGGTTGTGGCGGTACATCGAAACTTGAAACGAATTGCGGTGGTCCAGGAGGTCCATGAATGTCCTGTACAGTCGACGACTGGCTTAGGGCCGCGCGTGTTTTATTGATTTCTGGTTGTTTTCCTTGATGCCAGGTGTGTTATGGCGCCACGGAGGAGGGCTCATCCCCAGCAGGGAGAGTCTAGTGGTGGTCCGGAGGAGCAGAGCAGGGCTTCAGTTTCCGAGGGTGTAGCTGGAGGTGCGAGAGCTCCGGGATGGATGATTTCTTCCGAGGCATGTTTGAGTATGTGTTTCAGTGGCAGCAGGGCGGTGATGTTGGTGAGGACCGGGCTCGTGGTGGTCATGGTCGTGTGCTGAAGGAGTTCTTGCTATTCTAGCCTCCTTCCTTTGGTGGGCAGCTAGATCCTGAGGTGGCCAGAGAGTGGCTGGATGGTGTGCGGTGGATTTTCAGTGCGATGGAGTGCCCCGAGGAGGAGCAGGTAGTGTTGGCTACTCATCGTCTTCAGGGAGCGGCCCGTACTTGGTGGATGTCAGAGTGGGGTTTAGTGTTCCAGTCCCGTCCTCTTCGGCAGATTATGTGGCATGAGTTCGTCACGGCCTTTGAGCGTGCTTTCTGTCCGTCCTTTGTCAGATCGCAAAGGTTGCGTGAGTTTATGGAGCTGACTCAGGGTGACATGACGGTGATGCAGTACCATGCCAGGTTTATCGAGTTGGGCCGTTATGCTCCTCATATCATGGCAGATGAGGAGGTGAAGACTGATCAGTTTGTGGGTGGTCTGAGGCTAGAGTTGAGGCATCATCTCCTTGCGTCAGGTTTGACCACTTTGGATGCGGCATGTAAGGCAGTAGCAGCGCTGGAGAGGGACTTGCAGAAGGTTCGAGGGCAGGGCAGTGCTAGTCAGGTGCAGGCAGATTTCAGCCAGCCGACGGGGATGCAGCAGCAGAGTACCGTCCAGCTCTCAGCAGGTGGATCAGTGGCGACGTAGTCTGTGGCTCCTGCACCAGGATCATCATCTTTTAAATCGAAGCTTAAGAAGCTACTTAAGGAAGCTGGTTTTGGTAAGAGGCGTCAGGATCGTAAGGAGTCGAAGCAGGAGTCGATGGACAGTGTTCAGTAGCCGGTGACTTTTCAGCGTCAGGGTTCGATGACTGGTTCGCGGGGCGGTTACCCTAGGTGCGGTGGTTCTCATCCGGATAGACCGTGTTCGGCACCAGTGATTTGCTTCAGGTGTGACCAGCCAGGGCACATGGCACGTGACTGTCCGCAGAGGCCACGCCAGCCGCACGAGTTTCAGCAGCAGCAGCAGTAGTTTCAGCCCTAGCAGTTGTCATCACAGCCGCAGCAGTACCAACAGTAGGGACAGTTTCCTCAGTTGTCACGGTCAGCTACCATAGGGAGGCAGAGATCCCGAGGCAGAGTGACTCACATGACCAGGGCAGAGGCTGAGGCGTCGCATCTGGTGGAAGGTACTATTTCGATTTTGGGTTGTGCGGCTCGCGTTTTGTTTGATTCAGGTGCTTCTCATTCATTCATCTTGGAGGATTTTGCTCAGAGTGTGGAGGACCCAGTGACCGAGGTGTCCTGTGACTTGGTGGTAGAGTTGCCTACCGGTGACTTCATGATCACCCCGTACTGCTTTGAGAAGGTACCTGTGTGGGTGGAAGGGCGGAACTTGCCAGTTAGACTCTACGCGTTACCGCTTTAGGACTTCGATGTGATTTTGGGCATGGATTGGCTCGAGGCTCATCATGCTTTGGTGGATTGCGGCTCGAAGAAGGTCTACTTCTGACAGCTTCGTGGACCTACCTTCTATTTCCAAGGTATTCGGTCTTCCTCTTCCCGCATGCTTATTTCGGCTATCCGTGCACGTCGTTTGCTTGATGCGGGTTGTCAGGGCTTTCTCGCATCTGTGGTTTTGAGTGATCGGCAGTGTCCTAAGGTGGAGGACATTCCTGTCATGTGCAAGTTTCCCAATGTTTTTCCTGAGGAGCTACCAGGGTTGCCACCGCAGCGAGAGATTGACTTTGTGATTAAGGTGGTGCCGAGTACGGCGCCTATGTTGAAGGCCCCTTATCGGATGGCGCCTGCTGAGTTGCGAGAGCTGAAGGCACAGTTGTAGGAGTTGCTGGCCAAGGGGTATATTCATCCTAGTTATTCCCCGTGGGGTGCGCCGATGTTGTTTGTGAAGAAGAAGGATGGTAGTTTGAGGCTGTGCATCGACTACCGGTGTAGTGCCCCAGAACTTCATAAATAATAAAGGCCTAAATAAATTTATAAATGGTTTATTTGATTAATAAGTCATTATAAGGCCAAGTAGTGTTGATCAATTAACCCAACCCACTTAATTAAAGTCTAAAAGGTTTTTAACTCAGGCCCATTAAGTTAGGCCCATATTCTAAAAGGTATTCAAGCCTATCCACAGATTTTAGGATAAGTATTAATTATAATGATGTGGATAATTAACAAAAGAGTTTTAATGATTTAGAAATTCTACCTACGATGACTGTAACGGTCTATTGTAAGACAGCTACATCCATGTAACGCGTGGTCTCCAGACCGTTACATGTCTGTAAGTTTCGTGAGTGAAGGAACTCATGAAAAGATTAGAACTTGATGTTCCTATCAACTATGGATCGACTTGGGAAGGCTTGTAATGTTACTAAGGACTCTTAGAGATTGGGATTTGATGAAATAAGGACTCTAAACTCGATCTAATTCTTAAACCCTAGCCTAAACTCTATAAATAGGGTATAGTTCTGAACTGTGCGACCCCTACTTTTGGGAGGTAAAGAAGCAAGGTAAGGAGTCATTATCTCAGGTAAGTTCTTTAGAGGTATTTGTTTACAATACTTTAGACTAACTCCCCTCCGAATTTCGCATCTTTAGGTCAAGAGGGCGTGGAGTTAGAGCCTAAAGAAGTTGCTAAAAAAGTCACAAGAGAAGGAAGGGATCTAGGGTAAGGTTCTCAACCAAATTCAGAAACTACAGTCTAAGTAAGAGGTAGGTTATCTCATGAACGGCAAAAACAGCATGATAGGACTAAAAGCCCTCTGGTTTGATTGAATTCCATGCATTATAGAGCATTGATTTCATGTTTTATTTGTTCTATGCACATCATGCACCTCTTAGCCAAATTAATAAATTAAAACATGACTATTCATCTATTCATGATTTCCTATGCATGAAGATGGCATTACTTCGTTAACATGACTAGAAACTCATCATGTTTTGATAAAAGACATGATGTGAGTTGATCTCTTAGTTTCTATGATTGTTTTTGTTAGCAGATACTGTAACGCATTATCATAGGACCGTCGCTTTCAAGTAACGGCCCTACCACAAACCGTTACACACTCTGTGATATTTGAATTGTACTGTCGTTTCTAACGCGCTTGGACAGACGCGTTACATTAATGTAACGGCTGGGTCCTGACTGTCACAATAATAGTGACGCCCCATCTCCAGACCGTTATATCCTGTGTTCTGTCAACCCTATGATAGAATATAACCTGCCAATCTTATTATGGTTAAAACCTAGTTACCTAAGTTTTAAACCTAATCATGTGATTTTAAGGATATTTGATTATTCATGATAGGTATTGCATGTTTTTTCATCACTTCTACTTAAGTTATGTTAAACCAAATTCTATAGTTTTGTACTATAAAGCATGACTTTTTAACATTGTATTGACGGAGTTTTTATCATGATTTTCACATTGATTATACATATCTCTCTCTGTCAATAGAGTCAATTCTATACGTACATGGCACATATTCCGGTATGATGTCATCAGTTCACAATTGCACTATAGGAACACCATCTTGGACATGAGGACCTCTCTATTGGATATTCCTTCCAATGGACTAGGAAATCATTGTTTCAAGGCCTCCGTAATTCTCCGCGAGCCTGGGATTCCCACTAGGACGCCGAGTCGGTTGTACCAATGAAAGCCCATTAATTAGAACACTCTATCGTGGTTTTGATTCTTGAAATGTAACGGCCTTGAACTGGACAGTCAGGATCACGTAACGGCCTAGTGCCAGACTGTCACATTCCTCTTGGTCTATTTTTATCCTTCTGGACTCGGATCACTGTAACGGCCTATTATTGGCGCGTTACATAATGTAACGGCCCAGCCAATGACCGTTACATAGCTTGCATTTGTTAACCCAAGATTTGACCAAGGGTTGATATTCTAATGATTCTAGACAAACCCTTATGATCTAGAACTTGTCATATTGCTTAAATTGATCTAAAAGAAATGGAAGTTAAGGAAAATACTGTTATGCTGTCGATTTATTTCTATGAGCATGACATTGTTTAAAGTCTATTTCTTGACTCCTACATTCTTATGTTGAAGCATTCATTCATTGATTTTAGTTATCATGGAATTATTGGAAGTGCTATATTCTGGGCCATACGTTATTTCTATACTGCGTGGAAGTAGCTTAATTTATAACTGAAGATGCGATCGAGCACTGATTGTGTTCAAGGGCTCTATGCTAGTCCCCTCGGCTGATTGCCGGAAACATACTATTTTATAAACCATGGGGTATGATGCTACTGGCGTCGCATTACGCTGGGAGTACTATTTCTATAAATAAGTGAAGATCCACGACACGACATGACATTCTTGCTTGATATTCCACAGAAATTCATGAACTATGTACTCAAAAGAGACTAGTGTGATGAATATGTGGCTTACTAGTACAATCTCGTTACATTCTTGTTCATGGAAGGCCAATATCATGTTCTTGTTATATTCTTGCTAGCTCATTCTTGATCATTCTATCTTACATGGTTATCTTGTTTCTATTGATTTGATCGCATGATTGATTCGCATTCGCATGATTTTACGTTATTTCTTTAGAGCTAAAATGATAATTACTTAAATAGTGCCTTCATGTTGATGCGAAGATACCTACTGGGCAAGTCTGCTCATGACCTACTTTCCAATATTTTTCAAGAGATGGAAATAGTTCGGATTCGGATTCGGGCTATACTAGTAGCGGGTCCGGAAGCGAGTGAAAGTGTTATAAAGATGAGAGTGAAGACTTAGGAAGTTAAAGTGTCTAGATTGAGTCAATGTAATTTTTCCATTTCTTGAGTCTAGTAGAATGGAAATCAAATTAGTGATTGTATCTTGAATATTGAGCATTATGAAATAAAGTTGAAGTTTGATTAAATCTTGTGCAATTGCATTTACTTGTGTGATTGTCTTGCGCTCTAATTGATTCTTGCTTGCAAGAGGCTTACCATGCCGGCTGTTCGCGCTCCCCGAGCGAGTCTTCCGCTGTAATAAAGGCTCGGGGCATGACAGTTAAGTTGGTATCAAAGCCTAAGTCTCAGGACTTAGGGAATGAGTCATGTCATTGGATAAGTCCAAGGTTAAGGACCCATACCTATGAACTAAGGAAGAAATTCCACACCTATGTGAGGATTGGGTAGAGCCCGGGATAAGATAATTAATTAGCTTTAAGATTTGGTTTCATGAGAAATAACGAGTGTTATTTTTCTCTCTCAGGTACCTTATTATTCTTATCATGGCTCATCTTGTAGATTGGGACGGTATGCAACAAACTGTTGCCGGCCTCACCCAGGCATTGCAGACTATAGCACAAGGTGGTGCGGTGGCAAGGGCAGGAGACCTTCATCGCAATTTTCGGAGTCTAAATCCTCCGCGTTTCTATGGATCTTCCAATCCAGATGAAGCAGGAAATTGGATCGACAAGATGAATAGGATATTTGATGTTATACAATGCACTGATCAGGAGAAAGTCCGTCTAGCTACGTTCCAATTAAACAAGGATGCTCGCACTTGGTGGAAATTCGTTCCGGCACCTCCAGCCGATGCGCCACATACATGGAATGTTTTTCTCACTTTATTCCGTGCCAAATATTTCTCCGAGCATGTAAAGGAAAGGAAGGCTATGGAGTTTGCCTCTCTTCGTCAAGGGATGATGTCCGTGGCAGAATATGAGTTGCAGTTTTCAAGGTTAGCACTGTATGCACCACATTTGATTAGTACAGACTTATTAAAAGTAAATCGATTTATGGACGGGTTACGGCCCGGTTTCATTCAACAACTAGGGACACAGAATATCCGCACTTATGCGGAGATGGTTCAAAGGGCATATTTATGCGAGAGGACCTTAGAGAAGGTCGAAAGGTTGAAAGGAAAGGGAGAAGAATCTAGCTGGCGCTCTGATCGGCATTATAAGAAGGAGAAGTTCAGCATCACGGAACCATACAAAAGCCGTGATAATAAGAAAAGATCAAGGAACGGGAACGGTGGAAGTTCTCAAAGGAGTAGTAAAAGGTGAAGGAAGAAAAGGAGCAAGTCGCCTCGGCGTGCACCTTTTGTGAGAAATTCGGCCACTCGGCTGAAGAAGGCTGGAAGCGCCTAGGTGCTTGTTTGCGCTATGGGAGTAGGGAGCATCGTGTGCCAGATTTCCCCCTTATGAAAGACCAACCAAATAATGGAGGACGTAGGAGGCAGGCTCGCCTCAATGCAGTTATAGATGAAGAAGAAGCGCCCAGGGATCAAAATGATGGGCTCATGGAAGGTACTCTTCAAATCTGTTCTCGTCCTGCATTCGTGCTATTTGATACTGGTGCTTCTCATTCTTTTATCTCCACCACTTTTGCAAAAACCTTACCAACTGCATCAGTTCCCCTACCTTCAAATCTCGCTATTACTACACCTTTAGGATCTGGAACTAAGCTTACCAACTATTATCCTGATTGTGAGGTAGTGGTAGAAGGACACAATCTCCCCGCAAACTTAGTATGCCTTGATATGAAAGGTTATGATGCCATTTTAGGGGTAGATTGGCTTGTAGACCATGATGCCTATATCAACTGCCGAAATAGGATTATATCTTTCCGAAAACCCGGTCTTCCAAGATTTTCTTTTCTTGGCATCAAATACAAGAAGCATCCTACCATTATATCTTCTCTTCACGTTTGCAAACTTATCTCGAAAGGATGTGAAGTTTTTCTTGCTTCAGTCATTGTCACCGAATCTAAGGAAATTATCCTAGCAAACATTCCTATTGCAAATGAATTCCCTGACGTATTCCCATCTGAACTACCTAGTTTACCACCCGAGAGGGAAGTAAACTTTACCATTGAACTCATTCCAGGTGCAGCACCTGTTTCCATAGCCCCTTACATGATGTCTCCCACGGAACTTAAGGAACTAAAGAAGCAATTACATGAACTTCTAGATAAGGGTTTTATTAGACCTAGCACATCCCCTTGGGGTGCGCCTGTTCTATTTGTCAAGAAGAAGGATGGTTCTCTCAGATTATGCATCGATTACCGGCGACTGAATCAGCTTACAATCAAAAATAAATATCCATTGCCGCGTATTGATAAGCTCTTCGATCAGCTTTCGGGAGCTGAGTACTTTTCTAAGATTGACCTAAGATCAGGTTATCATCAGCTTAGAATCGAAGAAGAGGACATTTATAAATCGACTTTTCGAAGTCGTTATGGCCACTATGAATTCGTGGTGATGCTGTTCGGTTTAACTAATACCCCAACAGCATTTATGCAACTTATGAACAGTGTCTTCC
Organism: Amorphophallus konjac; assembly: GCA_022559845.1. Lineage (NCBI taxonomy): Eukaryota > Viridiplantae > Streptophyta > Magnoliopsida > Alismatales > Araceae > Amorphophallus > Amorphophallus konjac. Next base: position 459,906,714 of record CM040121.1, on the reverse strand, counting down.
AGCCATATTTAGACTAATTCTCGTCGTCTTCATCGATGATATCCTGATATACTCCAAGACTAGAGAAGAACATGAAGAACATCTAAGGATAGCCTTACAAACACTTAGAGAACATAAACTTTATGCTAAACTCAATAAGTGTGAATTTTGGCTCAATGAAGTCTCGTTCCTAGGCCACATTATTTCAAAAGAAGGTATTGCTGTGGATCCTTCTAAGGTAAAAGCTGTCAGAGATTGGAGTCGACGAACGACTGTGTCTGAAGTTAGAAGCTTTTTGGGTCTAGCAGGTTATTATACAAGATTCATAAAGGACTTTTCAAAGATTGTGGTTCCTTTAACTAGACTTACCAGAAAAGAAAATCCTTTTGTCTGGTCGAAGGACTGTGAAAAGAGTTTCCAAAGTCTTAAGAATCATCTTACAACAGCCCCTGTTTTGTCACTACCAATAGAGGGTGCTGGATTTGAAGTATATACGGATGCATCTGGAATTGGCTTAGGGTGTGTCTTTATGCAAGATGGAAAGGTGATTTGCTATTCTTCAAGACAATTGAAACGTCACGAAGAAAATTATCCTGTACATGATTTAGAATTGGCAGCAGTTATCTTTGCCTTGAAGATTTGGCGTCATTATCTTTATGGAGAAAAGTTCACTGTCTATTCAGACCATAAGAGTTTGAAATATTTATTTTCTCAAAAAGAGCTTAACATGAGGCAGAGGAGATGGTTGGAATATCTTAAAGACTTCGATTTCGCTATTCAATATCACCCTGGCAAGGCAAATGCTGTAGTAGATGCACTCAGTAGGAAACCAATGGGTATGTTATCAAGTCTCATGATTAGTATGACTAACCTTGTTCCTCAATTTGCTCAATTGAATCTAGATGTTGACATTAAGGAAGATAATTGTTTCATGGCAAATATCTGAGCTCAACCAACATTGATTGAGGATTTGGCCAAGTTACAAGAGGATGACCCAATTTTATTGGAAATTAAGGCCAATATTGAACAAAGACTGGATTTTTCTATATCCGAAGATGGAAGAATGCTATTCAAGGGCCGAATGTGTATACCCGATCATGAAGATACAAAGAAATTGATCTTAGAAGAAGCACATAAATCAAAGTATACCATTCATCCAAGAGGTACAAAAATGTATCAGGATCTCAAAAGAAACTTTTGGTGGCCCAATATGAAGAGGGAAGTAGCTGACTTCGTATCTCGGTGTCTCACATGTCAACAAGTGAAGGCGGAACATTTCAGACCCGCAGGTAAATTACATCCCTTAAGTATTCCGGAATGGAAATGGGAGAGCATAGGATTGGATTTCATTATGGGACTACCTAAGACAAGAGGTGGACACGATGGAATATGGGTAATTATAGACCGATTGACTAAATCTGCACATTTCATACCAATAAAAATATGATGGTCTGTAGATATTCTAGCAGCACTATACATAAAAGAAATTGTCAAGTTACATGGAGTCCCTATCGCTGTTGTATCAGATAGAGATCCCTGATTCACATCACAATTCTGGAAGAGCCTACAACATTCACTTGGGACTAGATTGAATTTTAGCACCGCTTTCCATCCACAAATTGATGGTCAAACAGAAAGGACAAATCAGGTGGTAGAAGATATGCTCAGGGCTTGTGTCATTGATTTTGGAGGAAGTTGGCATGATCACTTGCCTTTGGTAGAATTTGCATATAACAACAGCTATCAAGTAAGCATACAAATGGCACCTTTTGAAGCTCTATATGGGAAAAGTTGTCGATCACCAATATGTTGGAATGAAATAGGGGAAAGGCAATTTCTAGGCCCCGATTTAATCAGGGATTCTACGGAGAAAATCAAGCTCATTCAGGAAAGGATGAAAATGGCACAAGATAGGCAGAAATCTTATGCTGACAATCGAAGGCGCGACTTGAAATTTCAAGTAGGAGAACATGTATATCTAAAGATTTCTCCGGGTCCTGGTATTCGAAGATTTGGCATTAAAGGAAAGCTAACTCCAAAATTTATCGGTCCATTTGAAATCCTCGAAAGGATCGGTGAAGTGGCTTATAAATTGGCTTTGCCACCACAGTTAGCAGGAGTTCATGACGTATTTCAAGTCTCGATGCTGAAGAAGTATGTGTATGATCCAGATCACATTATCACTTATGACAATCTGGAGATTCAGAAGGACTTGACATATGAACAAACGCCAATGAAGATTTTGGAACGAGAAGTACGTCAACTCAGAAATAAGGTCATTCCTATGGTTAAGATTCAATGGAAGAAAGCATGGCCTTATGAAGCAACATGGGAAACAGAATCAGCCATGAAGAAAAGATTCCCGGAATTGTTTGACTGTAAGTACACTCTCCTCAATCCATGTATTGAATTTGGGGACCAAATTCTTTCTAAGTGGGGGAGGGTGTAGTGCCCCAGAACTTCATAAATAATAAAGGCCTAAATAAATTTATAAATGGTTTATTTGATTAATAAGTCATTATAATGCCAAGTAGTGTTGATCAATTAACTCAACCCACTTAATTAAAGTCTAAAGGGTTTTTAACTCAGGCCCATTAAGTTAGGCCCATATTCTAGAAGGTATTCAAGCCTATCCACGGATTTTAGGATAAGTATTAATTATAATGATGTGGATAATTAACAAAAGAGTTTTAATGATTTAGAAATTCTACCTACGATGACTGTAACGGTCTATCGTAAGACCGCTACATCCATGTAACGCGTGGTCTCCAGACCGTTACATGCCTGTAAGTTTCGTGAGTGAAGGAACTCATGAAAAGATTGGAACTTGATGTTCCTATCCACTATGGATCGACTTGGGAAGGCTTGTAATGTTACTAAGGACTCTTAGAGATTGGGATTTGATGAAATAAGGACTCTAAACTCGATCTAATCCTTAAACCCTAGCCTAAACTCTATAAATAGGGCATAGTTCTGAACTGTGCGACCCCTACTTTTGGGACGTAAAGAAGCAAGGTAAGGAGTCATTATCTCAGGTAAGTTCTTTAGAGGTATTTGTTTACAATACTTTAGACTAACTCCCCTCCGAATTTCGCATCTTTAGGTCAAGAGGGCGTGGAGTTAGAGCCTAAAGAAGTTGCTGAAAAAGTCACAAGAGAAGGAAGGGATCTAGGGCAAGGTTCTCAACCAAATTCAGAAACTACAGTCTAAGTAAGAGGTAGGTTATCTCATGAACGGCAAAAACAGCATGATAGGACTAAAAGCCCTCTGGTTTGATTGAATTCCATGCATTATAGAGCATTGATTTCCTATTTTATTTGTTCTATGCACATCATGCACCTCTTAGCCAAATTAAGAAATTAAAACATGACTATTCATCTATTCATGATTTCCTATGCATGTAGATGGCCTTACTTCGTTAACATGACTAGAAACTCATCATGTTTTGATAGAAGACATGATGTGAGTTGATCTCTTAGTTTCTATGATTGTTTCTGTTAGCAGATACTATAACGCATTATCATAGGACCGTCGCTTTCAAGTAACGGCCCTACCACAGACCGTTACACACTCTGTGATATTTGAATTGTACTGTTGTTTCTAACGCGCTTGGACAGACGCGTTACATTAATGTAACGGTTGGGTCCTGACCGTCACAATAACAGTGACGCCCCATCTCCAGACCGTTATATCATGTGTTCTGTCAACCCTATGACAAAATATAACCTGCCAATCTTATTATGGTTAAAACCTAGTTACCTAAGTTTTAAACATAATCATGTGATTTTAAGGATATTTGATTATTCATGATAGGTATTGCATGTTTTGTCATCACTTCTACTTAAGTTATGTTAAACCAAATTCTATAGTTTTGTACTATAAAGCATGACTTTTTAACATTGTAGTGACGAAGTTTTTATCATGATTTTCACATTGATTATACATATCTCTCTCTGTCAATAGAGTCAATTCTATACGTACATGGCACATATTCCGGTATGTTGTCATTAGTTCACACTTTGCACTACAGGAACACCATCTTGGACATGAGGACCTCTCTATTGGATATTCCTTCCAATGGACTAGGAAATCATTGTTTCAAGGCCTCCGTAATTCTCCGCGAGCCTGGGATTCCCACTAGGACGCCGAGTCGGTTGTACCAATGAAAGCCCATTAATTAGAACACTCTATCGTGGTTTTGATTCTTGAAATGTAACGACCTTGAACTGGACCGTCAGGATCACGTAACGGCCCAGTGCCAGACCGTCACATTCCTCTGGGTCTATTTTGATCCTTCTGGACTCGGATCACTGTAACGGCCTATTACTGGCGCGTTACATAATGTAACGGCCCAGCCAATGACCGTTACATAGCTTGCATTTGTTAACCCAAGGTTTGACCAAGGGTTGATATTCCAATAATTCAAGACAAACCTTGATGATCTAGAACTTGTCATATTGCTTAAATTGATCTAAAAGAAATGGAAGTTAAGGAAAATACCATTATGCTGTCGATTTATTTCTATGAGCATGACATTGTTTAAAGTCTATTTCTTGACTCCTACATTCTTATGTTGAAGCATTCATTCATTGATTTTAGTTATCATGGAATTATTGGAAGTGCTATATTCTGGGCCATACGTTACTGCTATACTGCGTGGAAGTAGCTTAATATATAACTGAAGATGCGATCGAGCACTGATTGTGTTCAAGGGCTCTATGCTAGTCCCCTCGGCTGATTATCGGAAACATACTATTTTATAAACCATGGGGTATGATGCTATTGACGTCGCATTACGCTGGGAGTACTATTTCTATAAATAAGTGAAGATCCACGGCACGACATGACATTCTTGCTTGATATTCCACAGAAATTCATGAACTATGTACTCAAAAGAGACTAGTGTGATGAATATGTGGCTTGCTAGTACAATCTCGTTACATTCTTGTTCATGGAAGGCCAATATCATGTTCTTGTTATATTCTTGCTAGCTCATTCTTGATCATTCTATCTTACATGGTTATCTTGTTTCTATTGATTTGATCGCATGATTGATTTGCATTCGCATGATTTTACCTTATTTCTTTAGAGCTAAAATGATAATTACTTAAATAGTGCCTTCATGTTGATGCAAAGATACCTACTGGGCAAGTCTGCTCATGACCTACTTTCTAATATTTTTCAGGAGATGGAAATAGTTCGGATTCGGATTCGGGCTATACTAGTAGCGGGTCCGGAAGCGAGTGAAAGTGTTATAAAGATGAGAGTGAAGACTTAGGAAGTTAAAGTGTCTAGATTGAGTCAATGTAATTTTCCTATTTCTTGAGTCTAGTAGAATGGAAATCAAATTAGTGATTGTATCTTGAATATTGAGCATTATGAAATAAAGTTGAAGTTGGATTAAATCTATTGCAATTACATTTACTTGTGTGATTGTCTTACGCTCTGATTGATTCTTGCTTGCAAGAGGCTTACCATGCCGGCTGTTCGCGCTCCCCGAGCGAGTCTTCCGCTGTAATAAAGGCTCGGGGCGTGACAACCGTTAGTTGAACCAGGCGACCGTTAAGAACAAGTATCCGTTACCTCGGATTGATGACTTGTTTGATCAACTTCAGTCGGCCTGAGTGTTTTCGAGGATCGATTTGAGATTAGGCTATTATCAGCTGCGGATTCGAGAGTTAGATGTGGAGAAGACGGCGTTTCGATCGAGGTATGTGCGTTATGAGTTCTTGGTGATGCCGTTCGGGCGCACCAATGCCCCCGCAGCGTTCATGGATTTGATGCATAGGGTGTTTCGTCCGTACTTGGACCAGTTCGTGGTCGTGTTTGTGGACTACATCCTTGTGTATTCACGGTCTGTTGAGGAGCATGTGCACCATTTGGGTGTGGTGCTGCAGACGTTGCGCGATCACCAGTTGTATGCAAAGCTCAGTAAGTGCAAGTTCTGGCTTCGTGAGGTGCACTTTTTGGGGCACGTGATTTCTGGTGAGGGTGTTTCCGTGGACCCGGCTAAGGTCGAGGCTGTGGTACAGTGGCCGAGACCGAGTTCTGTCACGGAGATTCAGAGTTTCTCGGGGCTCTAAGGCTATTATCAGTGGTTTATCCAGGATTTCTCTCGTATTGCAGCTCCGATGACCAGGCTTACGCGGAAGGACGTGTCGTTCGTCTGGAAAGAGGAGTGTGAGCGGAGCTTCGTGGAGCTGAAGAGATTGCTTACCACTGCTCTGGTTTTGGTGTTGCCATCTGGTTCGGGTGGTTTCGTGGTGTGTACGGATGCTTCTGGGGTAGGTCTCGGTGCTGTGTTGATGCAGCATGGGAGAGTTGTGGCGTATGCGTCGCGGCAGTTGAAGCCACATGAGGTGAATTACCCTGTTCATGATCTTGAGTTGGCGGCGGTGATTTTTGCTCTGAAGATCTGGAGGCATTATTTCTACGGCGACAGGTTTGAGCTGTTCACTGACCATCAGAGTTTGAGGTATGTGTTCACCCAGAGGGATCTTAACCTCAGGCAGAGGAGGTGGATGGAGTACATGAAGGATTATGATTTCACTCTGTCGTATCAGCCTGGTAGGATGAACGTCGTGGCTGATGCTCTGAGTAGGAGAGTATTGGTCAGTCAGATGTTGTTGAGGAAGTGGAGGCTTTGGGAGCAGGTTCCGGCCATGACTTTTAGGCTCAAGGTCCCTCAGGACTAGGGCTCGGCTATCCTTGCGAGTCTGACTGTCACGCCCGCGGTGCGTCGGCAGGTGACTAAGGCTCAGCGAGCGGACCCCGAGCTACCTCATATTCTGTCGATGGCCGAGGTGGAGTTTGGTGAGGATGGAGTTGTGAGGTTTAGAGGTAGGTTGTATGTGCCAGCAGAGGGGCAGGTGCGGCGTACGGTATTGCGTGAGGCTCATGGGAGTCGGTATTCCGTGCACCCCAGATCGGCTATGATGTACCAGAACCTGAAGAGGCAGTTTTGGTGGCCTGGCATGAAGAGACATGTGGCGGAATTTGTGGCCAGGTGTTTGACCGGTCAGCAGGTGAAGGCTGAGCACCAGTGACCAGGAGGCACACTTCAGCCCTTGGATGTTCCTGCGTGGAAGTGGGACCACGTGACCACTGATTTCGTGGTTGGGTTGCCAAGGACGTCTAGCGGGGAGGATAGTATCTAGTTGCTAGTGGATAGACTGACGAAGACGGCGTGGTTGCTGCCGGTCAAGGTCAGTTGGAGCGTGCATCGTTTAGCTCGTTTGTATGTGGAGAGGATCGTCCCGTTGCATGGAGTTCCCATCTTCATTGTGTCTGATCGTGATCCCTGCTTCACTTCTGGATTCTGGAGGAGCTTCTAGAAGGCTCTAGGCACCGAGTTGGCATTCAGCTCGGCCTTTGATCCTCAGTCAGACGGTCAGTCTGAGCGGACCATCCAGACTCTGGAGGACATGTTGCGAGCGTGTTGCTTAGAATGGTAGAGAAGTTGGACCCACCATCTGCCATTGGTGGAGTTTGCCTACAACAACAGCTATCATTCGAGCATTGGTATGGCTCCCTATGAGGCGTTGTACGGGCAACCTTGTCGGACTCCGCTTGATTGGTTCGAGGTGGGCGAGCGTGCCCTGACCAAACCAGATTTGGTGTAGCAGTGTGTTGAGGTGGTGCATCTCGTTCGACAAAAGATGTTGGCAGCTCAGAGTCGACAGAAGAGCTATGCCGATCAGAGGAGGTGACCTCTCAGCTTTGCTGTGGGAGGCCGAGTTTTCTTGAGAGTTTCTCCCATGAAGGGTGTGATGCGCTTCGGTAGGTGAGGGAAGCTGAATCCCCGCTACATTGGTCCCTTTCCCATCATCGAGCATGTTGGGGAAGTTGCTTATCGGTTGCAGCTACCTCCAGAGCTTTTTGCCGTGCATGATGTGTTCCACATGTCGATGCTTCGGAAGTATATGCCCGATGATTCTCATGTTCTTGAGGATGCTGTTTGGCCAGAGGTGACCCCAGATCTGTCCATTCCAGAGTTTCCTGTTCGCATTAAGGATCGGCGAGAGCAGCACCTGCAGAACAAGGTTATTCCTCTGGTCAAGGTGGTCTGGCAGCGTCATTCTGGCGGCGAGGCATCTTGGGAGCGCGAGGATGAGATGCGGGAGATATATCCTTATTTGTTTGCATGAGTCTTTCCCCCGTTCTTGTGCTTTGTTTTTGAATTTCGAGGATGAAATTCACTTAAGGGGGGAGGGCTGTAATGTCCTAGATCTTTCGGATCCTTCTTTGTGGGTCCTGGATCTGGTTTCTCAGAGTGTCCGACTCTGTTGTGTCTGAAATTTCATTTTGGACATCTTTCGTGTTTGGATCGGCGCAATCCAGAGTTGTTTCGGAGGCTCGGAACGTGTTCCGCGGCTTTTTCCGCGTGTTTTTCGATTCCCGCGTGTGTGTCTCGGAAACACCTACGGAACCCTATAGCGAGTGAACCGGGTCGTTCACCTACCCGCGAGTGGTACCGTTGCGATCAGCGCATCGAGAGGATCGAGGAGGTGTATTTGTCTATTTTTTGAGATTTTTCTAATTTTCCGGATTTTCTATAAATACCAAACCTTTTTCCTTTTTCTTTTCACTTTTCTTTTCTTCTTCTTCTTCCTTCTTCTGTCCCGTTGGAGCGCCCTCTCCACCGCGCACTGTGCTTCTTCCCCGGGCGACCGAGACGCGGCCTCCTTCACTCCGGCAGCGGCGTGGCAGCGGCGGCAGCGGCGAGGCGGTCCCGATGGTGTTCTTTTTGCGGCAAGAGGCGGGGTGTTCGTGGGTCTAAAAGCTTCATTCGTGGTTTCGGCAATGATTCGGCGGTGCATTCGCTCCATTGAGGTATGCTCATCCCGTCGTTCCCCGTGATTTGTAGGCCGAATGGGAGCCGAGAGGGGTGTTTTTGAGCGGGTTAGGGCAAAATCATGATTTGGGGAGAGTTCGCCCGATCTATGGATTTAGCCCGTGATTTCACGTTTTGGAGGCTTAGATGCATGCTAGGGGTCCCCAGGGGTCTTCCCCTTTGATTTCTTCCTCTCCGGTGGCGGCAGGGGGGCGTGGTTTGAATTTTAAGGCGTTTCACGCCATTCCACCGTCGGGTGTGTGTGATGGTCCTTCCAGAGATCGTCACACGGTGTAACGCACCCAGGGAGGCACGTTACACCCCCTGTTTAAGCCGTTGGGGTCTATGGCTGTGACGGTCCCACGATGGACCGCCAGGGCGCTGTGACGCGCCAGGGCTGGACCGTCAAGCCTTCGGACCGTTGGCTTTTGACCGTTGATTTGTGACCATTGGGGGGTTCAGGGTCTGTCACGCACCAGACCTGGTGCGTCACAGCCATGTGACGCCCAGGTGTGGGCACGTCAGAGCAGGCGACCCAACCACCCTGACGCGCCCAGGTCAGGCCATCAGGTGCTGTGACGGCCCGGGCGGGGCGCGTCACGGTCTATTTTCACCTTGGCTGTGACGGCCCAGGGCTGGACCGTTAGAGCTCCGTGACGGCCTAGTGCAGGTACGTCACAACCTGTGACGGCCCAGGAGGGGTGCGTCACAGTCCGTTTTCTCATTTGGCTCGTGACGGCCCAAAGCTGGACCATCAGAGCCGTGTGACATGCTAGTGTAGACGCGTCGCAGCCGGTGACGGCCCAGGGGTTGACCGCCAGGCTCTGTGCTGCACCGTGTACGTGCATCCCCATTTCTTCGACGGTGGTTTCCGTGAGTTAGTCCTTACTGGCAGTGACCTGTCCAGTAGTCGTAGCTTCCTGCGGACGCAGGTGCGGACCCACCTGGGAGTGGTGGAGAGCGAGACCCAGTGAGAGGCGATTTTTAGGCTGGTCACCGTAGGGCCCCTTGCCTTTGCCACCAGAGTTCGGTGGGGGGGAAAACCAGCTAGAGGACCCGACCTAGAGCAGATGGTCTGTGTGTGCACACGTAGTTGGGGGCTTAGGACACGCGCTGACGAGCGTGACCCCAGCTAGTCCTTGTTGTGGTACTTGTTGCGTGTCTGAGTCTCACGCCCGGGGCGTCGTAGCTAGACACTTGTGATGCGGTGTAAGACGTCAGGGGATGCTTCCGGTCGTTCTTCTAGTGGGTAGTGCTCCTGTTTGCTGTCAGGTGTGGACCCGAGTTTTGTTAGACCGAGGTTCCGTAGTGCAGTACTGTTAGAGTAGATGGCTTTTCCGTTTATTTACTTTAGCTTGTTGGTTCTATTGTACTCCAGTTAGGTAGGGTTGCCTTCTGCTTCCTCATTTTCTGTGCGAGGTGGGGATTCGCGGGATCCCTACTGGGCCAATGAAATGAGGCTCACCCCTACTTTTCAGGTAAGGCAGGGTCTTCGAGAGGCACGGTCGAGTTTCAGCGTGGTTCTTCTAGCCAGGGTTAGTCGCCAGTCTGCTAGAGCCGAGGGATGCCCCATGTAGTTGTACTTTTCTTTCTCTTGGCTGTACTTTCATTTTGGACATGAGACTCTGTGGACCTTGTAGTAGTTTATTTTATTTATATTATGATGTGCATTTTATTTTAGATTATTGTGCTATCTATGCGGTCGTTTCAGCTTCTCTTGTACTCCCACACCATCCCTTTCTACCCTTCTGAGTCTTCGGGCTCGTGGGTTGGCGGACCGAGATTCGAGACGCGCCGGTTCCTTTCCGGTACTCGGATCCCGGGTCGTCACAGATACTGTCCAGAATTTCTGTGCAGGAATTTAAGTTATCAAGAACCATCATGTTCTTGGATCCAAAACCATAAAACACGGAGAAAACTCATCTCTAGAAGACATGCGGTTACTACTGGATCGCTCAAGAACTTGTGTGATTGACAATGGGCCGCACTAACAGGAACTGGGCTGAGGTTTAGCCCTCAGGAGGTCAAGGTTGAACGGCTGATTAAGGGCCGCTCTTCAACATGAATGGTAAGGATTGGGCCGTACAAGGCCAGAAGTTTATAAAATCGAAGAGGGGATATGCGATCCTGACAGAGCCGCTCATTAATTGAACGGTCAATTAAGGGCCGCCTGAAAGATGTACGGGCCATTACTGGCCGCACAACACAGGGCCTAACAATAATCTAGAAATTCGCCCAAGTGGGCTCCCGGGCTGCCTTAGGCAGGGTGGAAATGAACCAGAGTCCAGCCCACTATCTGCTGGTCGGCCTAGGGTCTACTAGGCTGATCAAATCAGGAATTGGCCGAAGATGGATCAAGGATAATCGGCCAAGACTAATTGGCATTAGCCAGGGATGAACGGTCGCCACTGGGCCGTTCAGGGAGATATGCGGTCCACTAACGGCCGCGCATGTCCCTACTAGTCCAATTCGGACTATGACTCAAATCACAGCTGTTCGATTGAGTCCAAAACCAATTCTAAGGGATAATAATGGTTCAAGATTAACGGTTCAGGTCGAAGGTTAAACAAGTGTAAACCTAATAGCCATTTCAATTATAAATGATTCACAATTAAGATTGACATTAATTGGAAAGATGAATCAAGATCAAGCTCAAATTAAATAAATCAGCAAGAATTATTTACTATCATGAATTACAATTTATTAGGTGTGTTGCTAACATGTAATTACCACCAATCTACTAACATAACATGCTGTAATGACAATTAATATGTGCTGTTATAGATGTGTGGTCGGTTCTGGACCTTACATCTCCACGGACGGTCACAGACAGGCCGCGCATGCCCCCTAAGGTCCGAAGGCCTGCAGGAGATGGACGGTCGATAGTGTGCCGCTGGGAAGGATGTGTGGTCTGGAACTGGCCGCAAGATAGACATGCGGTTAGGGTTCGGCCGTACGTTCTAGGGAAACGATCAGAGATAGAAACAATTAAACAGTCAAAAATAGGCTGCCTGTCTTGGATGTGTGGTCTATCATGTGGCCGCACAAGTCCAGACAGATCGCTGCCCCTTTCGCCTTGCCCGACCTCGGCAAGGTTTCTAGGGTCAGAACTAAAACATGGAATTCGCACAATATAAAGCATGGAATTGGGGGCTTTTACTACCAAAAAAAAGTGCACGAAAAACTCTACAAGATGCATGAATCAATTTTATGTTTACAGCCTGAAATTACTACTTAATCGAAAGAGAACAGTTATAACCCTAGATGTGACATGCTTCTACTAAAACTAAAAATTCTCGCAGAATACTTGATAAAATTTAGGGCTTCCTACATCAATGAAAAGCTGACACGATGATGCTTCCAACCATATATTATTTGTAGGGTTTGGCTTGCTATCACCTACCTGAATCGGATGAAAATCAGATGAAGAAGGAAGGAGAAAGAAAACCCAAGACGCCGGTACACGTAGCCACTAATCGCTAGAGATCTCCCTCGATCCAGCTCCTCTGCAGCAGCCACTGGTTCTAAACAATTCTAGGGTTAGAGAGCTTCATTTTAATAGGTCACACGTCTTCTGGAGGGTTCTATGCGCGAAGTATTCATCCACGCAAGTCGGGTTAATGTGAACGCCGCCATAAAAGTTTACTCGATCCAAACTCCACCGATTGCATCTCCTAGTGTTAGGGTTTTGGGAGATTAAGAGAGGGGAAATGATCCTCTCATCCTGGCCTTTCATTTGCCACCGGTTTGGGCTCATTTGATGGAGTATTGGGCTCGAATTTCGCGTTTCAAGGTATGGTTAACTAAGTATTTAATTTGGGCTTAATCCAATAATTCGGCCTACTTACAGATTTTATTTGGGTTGGTCATAGAAGACAAGTTTGTTAAACGTGTTATCCTCTAGAAGAATATAATTTTTCTGGATTTTTATAAAATGGTCGAAATATAACTTATTCTATTTATTAAGGAATTTCTAATTCATTTCTAATTACTTTCTTGGAAAAAAAATCGAGGTATACACCCTCCCCCACTTAAGAAATTTGGTCCTCCAAATTCAATGCACTTAATAATAAAAAGAGGGAGTAAGACAACTCACCTAGAATAAGTTAGGGTACTGTCTCCGCATAGTATCTTCTGACTCCCAAGTAGCTTCTTCAGTTCCACGCCGACTCCACTGCACTTTAACCATCGGTATGGAACGATTCCTGAGTTGCTGTTGTTTCCGATCCTGAATCTTGATCGGTCCTTCTTCATAAGTCAGATCTTCCTTCAATTCGAAGTCCATATACTGAATAATGTGAGTGGGATCATACACATATTTCTGTAACATAGACACATGGAAAACATTATGTATTCCAGATAACTGAGGTGGTAGTGCCAAACGGTAAGCAACCTCCCCCACTCTTTCCAGAATCTCAAATGGACCAATGTATCTTGGACTCAGTTTGCCCTGAATACCAAACCTTCGAATTCCTCTCATAGGAGAAACCTTTAAAACACATGCTCACCAACCTGAAATTCCAATGCTCTCCTCCTGGTATCGGCATAACTCTTCTGTCTTGATTGTGCTACTTGCAACCGATCTATGATAATACAGATGTTCTTGGATGATTCGGAAATGAGATCTGGTCCAAGCCATTGCTTCTCACCTACCTCATCCCAACATAACTGGGATCGACAGCTTCTACCATACAAAGCTTCAAATGGAGCCATCTGAATGCTGGCCTGGTAACTGTTGTTGTAGGCGAATTCAACCAATGCCAAGTGATCACTCCAACTACCTCCAAAGTCAATCATGTAGGCTCTAAGCATATCTTCCACTATCTAGTTGGTCCTTTCAGTCAGTCCGTCTATTTGTGGATGAAAAGCAGTACTGAAATTCAGACGAGTTCCCAAGGACTCTTGCAATCCTTTCCAAAAATGAGAAGTGAACCTGGGGTCTCTATCAGACACAATGCTGACTGGTATACCATGTAGTCTTACCACTTCTTTCATATACAAAGTAGCCAAAACATCAACTATCCATTTAGACTTAATGGATAAGAAATGAGCATATTTTGTCAATCTGTCGACAATCACCCATATTGCATAAAATCCACTACGAGTCCTAGGTAGACCCATAATGAAATCCATGCCAATATTCTCCCACTTCCATCGGGGTATATCAAGGGGTTTCAATTTCTCTGCTGGTCTGAAATGCTCAGCCTCGACTTGCTGACAAACCAAGCATCTACTTACGAAGTCCGCAACTTCCCTTTTCATATTCGGCCACCAAACAGATCTTTTCAAATCCTTAAACATCCTAGTACCTCCATGATGAATTATGTATCTGGATCTATGAGCTTCTTCGAGGATCTTACTCTTTATCTCAGCTACATCAGGTACACAAGTTCTTCCCTGAAATAACAATCTTCCATCATCAGCCATCATGAAGTCAGGTCTGTTACTCAAGCTTCCCTTGATGTCTACCAACTCTGGGTCATCATCTTACAGAGACTTGATTTCCATCAATAATTCAGGCTTAAGTTGAATCTGAGCAATCACAATCCGATCCTTGTCAACATTAAGATCCAAACTAGCTAACTGCTCCAGCAATTTCCATTCTTGTAACATGAGGCTTGACAACTTAGCTATAGACTTGCGGCTTAAGGCATCTGCCACAACATTACCTTTTCCAGGATGATACTCAATGGAGAGATCAAAGTCCTTCAAATAGTCCAGCCATCTTCGCTGCCTCATATTGAGTTCCTTCTGAGAAAATAAGTATTTCAAACTCTTATGATCTGAAAACACCATAAATGCCTCTCCATACAAGTAGTGCCTCCATATCTTCAAGGTGAACACCACTGCTACTAGCTCTAAATCATGAATATGATAATTCTCTTCATGCTTCCTCAACTGCCTAGAAGAATATGTTAAGTACGGACTGAATAGATCTAGAGGGGGGGTGAATAGATCTAGCCCCTTTTTCAATTTATAAATCAACAATCGATTAGACCTTAAGCAAGCTATGGGTTGCAACGATAAAACTGATAGCTATAGCGACAGCAAGCAATAATAAGAGCACACACCACACGAAAAATCACAAGACAGGATTTTTAGGTGGTTCAGTCTCTTCCCGAGACTTACGTCCACCCCTTGCTCAACTTGAGCAAGGCTTCACTAAATGAGAACTTCTGATCTCACACAAACACCGCTGTCACACAGCTTGTTCCTGCTGACACACAGCTTGACTCCGCTGCCTCACAGCTTGACTCCGCTGCCTCACAGCTTGACTCCGCTGTCTCACAGCTTGACTCTTGATGTAATGAAAAGATAAATAGAAAAAGGTGTAACAAAGCTGAACATAGACTTTTGAAGCAGAGTAATTAAAGAGTTCAGCTTGGGACTCAATCACATAGGTAACAAGGCAAGACTCCCTGTAGGACTTCCAGCAGGATGCCTTCAGCTGCCTTGCTGCTGGAACTTGCAACGCCTTGAGCCAGGTCTTCTTTCTGCAGCACCGAAGAACACTTCTGTCTTCTGCTGTTTCTTGATTGCCGGAGAGCCACTCTTCCTTTTCTCTTTCAGAGTATCTTCGTGGGTGTCCTTTTCTTCTGCTCTATGTTCCACACCCCGCTCTCTATATCTTCTCCTTTTTGCACCAGTTTTTATTAAGCACCAAGCTGTTTCCCGCGCAAGTGCAAACCTGTTAGATTTCTCGCTAAAAAGCAGGGAGAAGATTAAATAGAATCTTAAACAAGATTTGACCGGTTCTTAGCAAGATTCTCTCCTTGAATCCCGTGCGTAATCTTATCATCTGAACAGCCCAACAACCTGCAGTAACAACCTGCAGGTTTTTCTCAACATAAACTGAATTCGGTTGGATTTTGGTTCTGGACGCGGTTTCGCCTGTGGTCGACCATGAGCTTGTCACTGGTCGACAAAGAACAATGTCCAGACGACTGGTTCTTCAGGCTGATGCTCGTATCGCTCATTGTTGACAATAGCCCTGTCGCTGGTCGACAAGGGGCAATGTCCAGATGTATGGCAGTTCTGTCTGATGCTCTGTCTGTTCCGTGGTCGACAACGAGCAGACCTTTGGTGGACCACAGAAGTCTGTACAGCGGAAAAGTAACTGGTCAACCACCGAAGTCTGTACAGAGGAGAGTCTGTACAGAGGAAAAGTCTGTACGGAGGAAAAGTCTGTACAGAGTTGGATTCGCTTGTATTGCTTCGTGGTCGACAACGGGCAGGGCTCTGGTCGACAACCAGAGCGCGTACAGAGAAAACATAGCTTGAACTGTGTTTGGTTGGATTCGTTGGTCGACAATGACTACTACTCTGGTCGACAAGAAACCTTGACAACTTCCTCTGATCTGTTGACTTCATTAGTACTTCAGTATACCTGAAATTACTTGAACTATCAGATTTGCATTGAATTAGTTAACCACATCTTTTGTCATCATCAAATTATCATGAGTCCATTACTTTATATTGAAGGAGCAATTAAACATATCCTTTGTCATCATCAAAACTAAAGGGATGCACAACATTCTCCCCCTTTTTGATGATGACAACCATGAGTCATTGTGACAAACCATGCAATTATTTAAGCCAGACAATTCATTTGATATGTTATTCAAAGATATGTTATTCAAAGACATCCATAGAGAAGGTAAGATGACAATAACATAACCATAAGTAGACTTGGCATTATTTGGCACAAGGACAACAAACTCTTTCTCCCCCTTTGTCAACAGCAAAAAGAGGGGAAATCAAAAAAAAAAAAATCACTCCGAACAGGATGTGAAAGGAGGTGGTGGAGCAGAATGAAATACGAAGACTCCTGGGTGTTTATCCTAGGGTAGAGAAACAGCTTGATGAAGAAAACGAAGGGTCAGGATTTAATCAGCCGAATTGAATTTTGGGGAAATTGATTGAAGTGTACGCCCTTTCCTTAATGAAGCATTTATTTAACCTATCCATTCTTAGCAGAGATCACCTTGTAAACAAGTAGAGTGGGCCTTGTGGTTCATTGAATTTGAAGGTATTGCACCAATAAACTTGCGCCCCATATCTAATTTTCCTCCATATGACTTCTCAAACTTATAATAGATTTCATGAGGCTATTTGACTAACAGTGCGAGCTGAACAGTGTTTTTAGCTTTTCTTTGCATGCCATGCCTTCGGTCAACCATTTTCTTCTGTCGTTTGAGTAATTTTGAAATTTTCTTTTTGGAATCATTTTGAAGGCTGTGGTCAGGTTTATCACATGCTTTTCTACACGAGGAGACACGCTTTTTACACGCCAGAAACCTCGGCTACTTAGCATGCCTAACCATTCCACTTTTAACTGGGACACACCTTTTATCCGTGAAGATATACGTTTATCAGACGCCAATATCCCCAGTTACTCAGTATGCCCAATCTCAATTATTTTTGATAGTAGCAGAGATAGATTGATTCTTCATGACACACATGCCTCTCACTTATTTTTTATCCATTTTTTTTTAAGATGGGAGGCAGTAGTTTCTCAGAATCCAATCCATTGCTCTACCATGGAGACAGAGTTATGGCGTATCCCACGTGCATTCATGCTATATTTTTGGATTTAATTTAACTGTTCAGCACGGGCACAGTTAGAGAAACCGACTTACTACTAAAAATCATAAGTCTTCAAAAACATGTGACAGAATCATAGTTATGGTTTGAATTTATTGAAGTAGTACAGTCCAAATCTTCATTACTACACTCAACCTCTACTCTTATTGATCACCTTGGTGATTTTATTGGAAGATATGGTTAGGTTATTCAATGTTTCATCAAGGAATGAGTTTACACTTTTACTCCCCCTCAATTTGTGAATCCATGCTGAATCAAAAAAATGTTGGCCAGGATGAGATAGACAGACACAGGGAATGGAAAGTATGAATGATGATGAATGAGTGAATATGAATCTGAGTCCAAACAGTTTAACCAGTCCAGAAGATTCCCTACCAGAACTAGTGTCAACCAGGAACCTGTCTAAAGTGGACATTTGCTTCCGTACAGATCCATTGTCGACCATGGGACTGTCTGTTGTCGACATCTGCGCAGCCACAGAACCCATCCAGTATCCTGTCCTGATGGCGTTGTCGACCACTGCCCGGTCGTTGGTCGACCACCAGAGCTAACCAGTAGCAGTACCAGGAGCTTGCAGGCTTGCTTCAGTAATCAGTTGAACTCCCAACCTTACCAGTAGCAGATACTTAGCTGACATATCTATTTGCAGAAATGATAGAGAGTCATAAACAACGACTGATTTTCTTTCACCTGATTTCTTTCAAACAGATTTAGTTTTTCATGCATGGCACTTATCCATGATTCAACCTTTAAGGTTTTCACTACAGATTTGGGCTCTATTTGGGACACAAGGGCAAGTTGATCTAGTTCATTAATGGTTTTGAGCTGAGATCTAGTCTTCCTAGGATCATGACTACTACCAATAATGTTATCCAAGGGATGATCTCTAAGAAGTCTTGAGTTTTCAAGATTGTTACCTGAGTTGACCTCTCCTTCGGTTTGGTCATTAGAATTACCTTGATTTCTTTCTTGATTCAGTTCTTCTTCATTCTCCATCGGTTTTTCTTTGCCATCCTGAAATTCCCCATCTTCTTCTTCCTTGCTGACCTGTTCATTTTTGCCAAAATCATTAATTTCATCAAATGAAATATGAGGGGGTTCTTCAACCACTTGATCTCTGGTGTTAAATACCCTGTAGGCTCTTGATCGATCAGAATAGCCCAAGAATATTCCTGAGTTGCTCTTAGGTTCAGATTTGTCCAAGACTTTCTTATCATTGTTATGAATGTAACACCTTGCACCAAAGATTCTAAAATGAGCTAGGGATGGTTTCTTACCTTTGAATATTTTACATGGAGTTTTTGCACTAAACGGTCTTACCACTTGTTGTGCATGACTGCCTGACATTCCTGCATCACAAATTACACAGAAACTTTTGGACCCCAATGGTACCCGGGTCCAAGATAGCTTGTGAAATCATGAAACTGCTGTAACAACATCTTGGGAACCCAAACTTTGTTAGAACAGTTTGTCTTTTCGATTCTTAACTTGTTCAGGTTGTGTTCCTTTTGATTTAATGTTCCTCTATGTTGAGTCCATTTTCTTAAATTCCAATTTCCATTCTGTTTCAGCTGAGAGAAGTTGTGGGTTCTGTTTGTGTGTCTGGTCGACATCTGGTATGTCTGTGGTCGACCAGGGTTTCTCCCGAAGCCAGTACCTGTTCTGGCAGACCCTCTGGTCGACATAGGAGGAGTCTGTTGTCGACCAGCCTATTTCCAGACACCTAGTTTTACAGGTCTGGGTTTATTAACATGATTTAATGCTCTGTTTGTCTGGTTACTTCTGTGAATTTGAACTTCTCGTCTGATATGGCTGTTGTTTTTAAGCTGATGTAGATTGACCATTTTCCCTTTAGAATTCCTCTCTTCCCAGGTGACATTAGTCTGTTTAGAGGAACTTTCAGCTATGTCCTTTTGTTTGTTTTGATATAGGTTTATCAGGGGGGCTTTTCCTTTTGTGTCAGCTTTTTCATTTAACGTTTTTAGTTGAAATTCCTTTTTAGCTGTTGGGTTGTATCCTAACCCCTCTTTCTGAAAATTTACTTTTATTCCTAACACCGCGTTCAAGTTTTCTTCACCCTTAGTCATTTTTTCCAATGTTTCCTATTTGTTTTTTAGTTCACTTTGGATTCTTTCTATTTCTTTCAGAAGTTGACTGTTTTCTTCCTTGAGTGAGTTGTTTCTTTCTTGAGTTAACTTAGTTTGCTGTTCATATTCTTGAGTCTTTAGTTTTAACTCATCAATTGTGTTTTTTAGTATCTCATTTTCTTCCAATAGTTCTTTGACATTTTCTTCATCTGTCTTGTGTTGATTCAGCTTATTTTGCAAGGTGGTGATTTCCAATTCTAGTTTAGTTCTGTTAGCAATTAGGTTGCTGTCATCATTGAGCTGATTAACTTTCTTCTTCAACCTTTTATTTTCCTTTCTTGTTATTTCATATGTATCAAGTAAGTCTGAATAGGCTTCTTCCCAATCTGAACTAGAAAAATCTTGAAAAGGGGAGGTTACCTCAAGATCGTCGCTGTCTCCTTTGGCCATTAGACATGTGTTTCCTTCTTCTTCTTCAGAGGTTGTTTCCTCTTCGCTGCTTTCCTCCTCCTCGCTCCATGTGCTTATCATTGCCTTTGGTCTCTTGCCTTTCCACTTGAAGCTTGATTTCTTAGGAGCCTCTGGATATTCAGCCGTCATGTGTCCTGATTTTCTGCAGTTGTAGCAGGCAAGTTTGTTAGATGAGGCTTTAGTTTTGTCAGACTGAAACTGGGGTGACCTTCTTACCATGCCCTTCGGATTTTTAAATCCCTTACCTTCCTTCCGCAGAAACTTTCTGAACTTTCTTGTTAGCGTGGCAAGCTCACCAGTTTCCTCACCTGTGCTAGATGAGTCATCAGTGTCAGATGATTCAGAGGTGCCTATTTTAGTTTTCAGAGCTAGCTGTTTCTTTTTCTTGCCCTCTTCTTCCTTTCCTTTTAGATTGACCTCATAGGCCATTAGGGAACCTACTAGTTCATCCACAGTCATAGTAGTGAGGTTCTTTGAGTCCTCAATGACTGTGGCCTTGGTATGCCACATAGGAGTGAGGGACCTTAAAATTTTTCTCACTAGCTCTTGCTCCTTGTAGGTTTTCCCTAGACTCTTTAAGCTATTTGTTAGTTGCACTAGTCTAGCATACATATCAGAAATGTTTTCATCAGTTTTCATTCTAAACATTTCATATTCTGAGACTAACATATTTGCTTTTGTCTCCCTTACCTCTGACGTACCTTCATAGATGACCTTGAGTCGATCCCACATCTCCTTGGCTGTTGCACATTGTGAGACTCTTGAGAACTCCGTGGGATGAAGTGCGCATTGCATTACATTCATAGCTCCCCAGTTGATGGTTGATTTTCTGACCTGTTCTCTGGTCCAGGTATCCTCGTCTTCGGGCAGATCATAGGGTCCGTGGCTCACTACTCTCCACATCTCATGATCTTGTGCTCTCAAGAACACCTGCATACGATTTTTCCAGTATGAGTAATCATTTCCATCAAAGTATGGTGGTCTAGTCACTGAGTGTCCCTCAGCCATTAGACTTCTAGAGTTCAGTCCGCTAGGTCTCTCCTGGTTGTTAGACCACATTTTCGGAGAGTCTAGCTCTGATACCACGTGTTAAGTACGGACTGAATAGATCTAGAGGGGGGGTGAATAGATCTAGCCCCTTTTTCAATTTATAAATCAACAATCGATTAGACCTTAAGCAAGCTATGGGTTGCAACGATAAAACTGATAGCTATAGCGACAGCAAGCAATAATAAGAGCACACACCACACGAAAAATCACAAGACAGGATTTTTAGGTGGTTCAGTCTCTTCCCGAGACTTACGTCCACCCCTTGCTCAACTTGAGCAAGGCTTCACTAAATGAGAACTTCTGATCTCACACAAACACCGCTGTCACACAGCTTGTTCCTGCTGACACACAGCTTGACTCCGCTGCCTCACAGCTTGACTCCGCTGCCTCACAGCTTGACTCCGCTGCCTCACAGCTTGACTCTTGATGTAATGAAAAGATAAATAGAAAAAGGTGTAACAAAGCTGAACATAGACTTTTGAAGCAGAGTAATTAAAGAGTTCAGCTTGGGACTCAATCACATAGGTAACAAGGCAAGACTCCCTGTAGGACTTCCAGCAGGATGCCTTCAGCTGCCTTGCTGCTGGAACTTGCAACGCCTTGAGCCAGGTCTTCTTTCTGCAGCACCGAAGAACACTTCTATCTTCTACTGTTTCTTGATTGCCGGAGAGCCACTCTTCCTTTTCTCTTTCAGAGTATCTTCGTGGGTGTCCTTTTCTTCTGCTCTATGTTCCACACCCCGCTCTCTATATCTTCTCCTTTTTGCACCAGTTTTTATTAAGCACCAAGCTGTTTCCCGCGCAAGTGCAAACCTGTTAGATTTCTCGCTAAAAAACAGGGAGAAGATTAAATAGAATCTTAAACAAGATTTGACCGGTTCTTAGCAAGATTCTCTCCTTGAATCCCGTGCGTAATCTTATCATCTGAACATCCCAACAACCTGCAGTAACAACCTGCAGGTTTTTCTCAACATAAACTGAATTCGGTTGGATTTTGGTTCTGGACGCGGTTTCGCCTGTGGTCGACCATGAGCTTGTCACTGGTCGACAAAGAACAATGTCCAGACGACTGGTTCTTCAGGCTGATGCTCGTATCGCTCATTGTTGACAATAGCCCTGTCGCTGGTCGACAAGGGGCAATGTCCAGATGTATGGCAGTTCTGTCTGATGCTCTGTCTGTTCCGTGGTCGACAACGAGCAGACCTTTGGTGGACCACAGAAGTCTGTACAGCGGAAAAGTAACTGGTCAACCACCGAAGTCTGTACAGAGGAGAGTCTATACAGAGGAAAAGTCTGTACGGAGGAAAAGTCTGTACAGAGTTGGATTCGCTTGTATTGCTTCGTGGTCGACAACGGGCAGGGCTCTGGTCGACAACCAGAGCGCGTACAGAGAAAACATAGCTTGAACTGTGTTTGGTTGGATTCGTTGGTCGACAATGACTACTACTCTGGTCGACAAGAAACCTTGACAACTTCCTCTGATCTGTTGACTTCATTAGTACTTCAGTATACCTGAAATTACTTGAACTATCAGATTTGCATTGAATTAGTTAACCACATCTTTTGTCATCATCAAATTATCATGAGTCCATTACTTTATATTGAAGGAGCAATTAAACATATCCTTTGTCATCATCAAAACTAAAGGGATGCACAACAGAATAGGCTATCACTTTCCCATGCTGCATGAGTACACACCCTAAACCAATACCTGAATCATCAGTGTACACAATAAAACCTCCTTCTCCAGAAGGTAAAGCCAAAACAGGTACAGTAGTCAAACATTCCTTCAAGGTCTGAAAGCTTCGCTCGCAATCTTCTGACCAATCAAATTTGATCTCCTTGCGGGTTAATCTTGTCAGAGGTACTACAATTTTGGAGAAATCTTGAATAAACCTTCGGTAGTAACCTGCTAGGCCTAGGAAACTTCTCACTTCAGTCACATTAGTAGGCTTATCCCAATTCTTTACTACCTCTACCTTCGAAGGATCAACAGAAATACCTTCTTTTGTGATGATATGCCCTAGAAAGGACACCTCTTGCAGCCAAAAATCACATTTACTAAACTTGGCATATAACTGATGATCTCTCAATAGTTGCAATGCCATCCTCAAATGTTCAGCATGCTCCTCCTCACTCTTAGAATAAATCAAGATGTTATCAATGAACACCACGACCCATTGATCAAGATAGGGCCGAAACACATCATTCATCAGCTGCATGAAAGTTGCAGGTGCATTCGTTTGCCCAAAAGGTATTACTACAAATTTGAAATGCCCATACCTGCCGCGGAAGGCTGTTTTATAGATATCCTCCTCCTTAATTCATAACTGATGATATCCAGATCGAAGGTCGATCTTAGAAAAATACTGAGCTCCTGATATCTGATCAAATAACTCATCAATCCTTGGTAATGGATATTTGTTCTTGATAGTCAATTGGTTCAATTGCCGATAATCGATGCATAATCTCATCGAACCATCCTTCTTCCGGATGAATAATATAGGGGCTCCCCACGGGGAAGTACTTGGACGAATGAACCCTTTCTCAAGCAATTCCATCAACTCCTGCTTTAGTTCCCTTAGCTCCGCAGGAGACATACGATAAGGAGCTTTGGAAATAGGGGTCGCACTAGGAATTAGATCAACAGAAAAGATAACTTCCCTTTCAGGAGGAAGTCCTGGCAGTTCCTCAGGAAAGACATCTGGAAAATCTCGGACGACAGAAAAGTCCTCAATCTCAATCTTCTGCTCAGGGGTCACATAAACAAAGGCTAGAAAAGCCTTACATCCTCTCCTCATCAACTTATCAGCTCGAAGAGCCGAAATAAGTGGAACAGACTTATGGTGTCTAATTCCAATAAAAGAAAGTCCAGGGTGTCCAGTGAAAGACACAGAACTAGATCTGCATTGAACATTGGCCTCATACTTAGCCAACCAATCTGCTCCTAGGATTACGTCATAATCCTTCATGTCCATACAAACTAAATTAGCTGGCAGGTTTTGTTCATAGATCATGACCTTACTGGAAGGATAGAAATACTTAATTGTTGATCTGAAACCAATAGGGGTTGAAATCTCTAACGGAGAATTCATCAAAACTGGCTTCACAGCTAAAGACTTCGCAAATCTCCGAGAAATAAAAGAATGAGTGGCACCAGTATCAAAAAGAATAAAAGCTGATTTATCATGTATAATAAGAGTACCTTCGACGAGTCCACCCTCCTCGGCGGGTCCTGTCTCGTCTTCTTGTAGAGCTTGGAGCTTGCCTTGCTGCTTCTTGATTCCATACGGTTTCACCGGGGTAGCATGCTTAGATAAAAAAGGACACTCGGGAATACGGTCGTTCCTACTGCCATAATGTAGACAGGCGCCCAGCTTGTGCCAGCACTCCTCCATCTTGTGACCTGGATGGTCACAATACTTGTATACGCCCTTGAATGGAACAATAGGGCCAGGCTTCTTGTCTTCAATCTTCGGCATCTTGCCCCTCCATGAACCAGACCCGCTAATGGGCCTCTTCCTTCCATGACCAGGCTTGATACTCCTAGAACCAGTATGGTGTTGCTCTATCTTAACACTCTTCCCACGGATTCTCTCCGTCATTTCTAAAGTATCTTCCAATACTTGAGCCTTTCTCACCATCTCGGAATAAGTTTGAATTTCCATCGGTGCCAACTGGTTGATATATTGCAGCTTCAGCCCATTAAGAAAGCACTTAGCCTTCATCATCTCGGTAGATATCAAGTGAGTAGCATAACGAGATAGCCGAGAGAACTGAGCTTCATATGCAGCTACAGATAGATTTCGTTGCTTCAAAGCAGCAAACTCAGCCGCCTTCTTCTCTTGTACTCTATCAGAAAAATATTTACCATTGAAGAATTCCTCGAACTCTTCCCATGTGACTTGTCTATCACCAAGGGTAGCCTTCACTGCGTCCCACCATGTCCTCGCATCACGTTCAAGTTGAAAGGTCGACAAGAGGACACGTTCTTGATCGCTGCATTGCATTACTTCAAAAATCCTCCCTATCTCTTCAAGCCAGTGCTCGGATTCATCAGGGTCAATCGAGCCTCCAAATCGTGGGGGATTCATCCCACGAAAGTTCCGATAAAGGTCGCCAGTGCCATGGTTTACAGCTCCTCCTTGGGCCACTTGTTGCAAAGCCTGAGTAAGTCCTTGAACCGTACGCTGCAAGTTACTCCATTCCACGCGTTCTCCTGCCATTGCAAAAGCCTACACGTGGAATAAGTTATATTATGTTCAATTAAGAATGGATAATCGTGCAATTAGATTATTAACTCAACCCCAGTCTTCTACCCAAATCTCACCAGGTTGGGTCCTTATACTTATAACAAGGTTATAGGTCCTACGGTATAACTTAGGATCCTAGAACTTAGATAACCTAAAAATATTAGGAAACCTAGGCTCTGATACCACCAAACTGTCACGCCCCGACGCGAAATATCGGGACTGGCAGTACAAAACGCTAGTAAAGATAACATGCTAAGCTAAGAACTAACATAACGTCATGAACAGAAATAACTCCAAATCTATTACAATAGCCATCAAACCGACTTAAACATAATCAAACATAACCTCTACTCGACTCTGTTACAATAACTAACACAAGCTCTAAGACATAGCTAGATGTAAAACAACTATAACAATCTCAACAAATCTACTAGCTGATACACTCCAAGTCATCACTCTTGCCCATTCCCATCCATCTGTGAATCTTCACCTGAGCTGCCTGGAAATGGGGGAAAACAACTATATGAGCGAACGCTCAGTAGGTAACAATAGGCAAGTGTAAGTGATTAACCAATTAATTACATATTTATATGAAACGGAAAGAAAAGAAATAACGATCGAATGAAACAGCATAACAAAAGAAAGTGCTAAAGAATGGAATAGAATAACAATATGACATGATGATATAATTACAAGAGATGCAAGTTTAAGAACAATAAATATAACAGGAATTGCAGGAAATTGGCCAATAAGCAAGAATGTATAACCAAGTCAAACACGATTCAAGTAAGAGATCATTTTCATAGACATCACGCTAGTCATGCACTCGGTGCAATACCTCACCATGTCATTACAAACTCCCATGGGCACAAGTACTTTTCGAGCGCTCTCCCCAGGACCAGACCGGGCCCCTATGATGCGTTGGCATTGATTTATTGGATCCAAGATCCCAAGTTCCGTCTAGACTTTAATCAAGTTAAATGGCCAATTATAATCAAGTATAAACTTACCTCGGAACATCCCAAGGCTAAGTTGAAGAGATACTGTCCAGAATTTTTATCCAGGAATTCAAGTTATCAAGAACCATCATATTCTTGGATTCAAAACCATAAAACACGGAGAAAACTCGTCTCTAGAAAACATGTACTACTGGACCACTCAAGAACTTGTTCGGTCGACACTGGGCCGCACTAATAGGAACTGGGCTGAGGTTTAGCCCTCGGGAGGTCAAGGTTGAACGGCTGATTAAGGGCCGCTCTTCAACATGAACGGTAAGGATTGGGCCGCACAAGGCCAGAAGTTTATAAAATCGAAGAGAGGATATGCGGTTCTGACAGAGCCGCTCGTTAATTGAACGGTCAATTAAGGGCCGCCTAAAAGATGTACGGGCCATTACTGGCCGCACAACACAGGGCCTAACAATAATCTAGAAATTCACCCAAGTGGGCTCCCGGGCTGTCATAGGTCGGGTGGAACTGAACCAGAGTCCAGCCCACTGTCTGCTGGTCGGCCTAGGGTCTACTGGGCTGATCAAATCAGGAATTGGCCGAAGATGGATCAAGGATAATCGGCCAAGACTAATTGGCATTAGCAAGGGATGAACGGTCGCCACTGGGCCGTTCAGGGAGATATGCGGTCCACTAACAGCCGTGCATGTCCCTACTAGTCCAATTCGGACTATGACTCAAATCACAGCTATTCGATTGAGTCCAAAATCAATTTTAAGAGATAATAATGGTTCAAGATTAACGGTTCAGGTCTAAGGTTAAACAAGTGTAAACCTAATAGCCATTTCAATTATAAATGATTCATAATTAAGATTGACATTCATTGGAAAGATGAATCAAGATCAAGCTCAAATTAAATAAATCAGCAAGAATTATTTACTGTCATGAATTACAGTTTATTAGGTGTGTTGCTAACATGCAATTACCACTAATCTACTAACATAACATGATGTAATGACAATTAATCTGTGTTGTTATAGATGTGCGGTCGGTTCTGGACCTTACATCTCCACGGACGGTCACAGACAGGCCGTGCATGCCCCCTCAAGTCCGAAGGCCTGCAGGAGATGGACGGTCGGTAGTGTGCCGCTGGGAAGGATGTGCGGTCTGGAACTGGCCACAGGATAGACATGCGGTTAGGGTTCGGCCGCACGTTCCAGGGAAATGATCAGAGATAGAAACAATTAAACGGTCAAAAATAGGCCGCCTGTCTTGGATGTGCGGTCTATCGTGTGGCCACACAAGTCCAGACAGATCGCTGCCCCTTTCGCCTTGCCCGACTCTTGCGAGGTTTCTAGGCTCAGAACTAAAACATGGAATTCGCACGATATAAAGCATGGAATTTGGGGCTTTTACTACCAAAAGAAAGAGCACGAAAAACTCTATAAGATGCATGAATCAATTTTATGTTTACAGCCTGAAATTACTACTTAATCGAAAGAGAACAGTTATAACCCTAGATGTGACATGCTTCTACTAAAACTAAAAATTCTCGCAGAATACCTGATAAAATTTAGGGCTTCCAACATCAATGAAAAGATGACACGATGATACTTCCAACCATATATTATTTGTAGGGTTTGACTTGCTATCACCTACCTGAATTGGAGGAAGAAGGAAGGAGAAAGAAAATCCAAGACGCCGGTACACGCAGCCACTAATTGCTGGAGATCTCCCTCGATCCAGCTCCTCTGCAGCAGCCACTGGTTCTAAACGATTCTAGCATTAGAGAGCTTTATTTTAATAGGTCACACGCCTTCTGGAGGGTTCTATGCGCGGAGTATTCGTCCACGCAAGTCGGGTTAATGTGATCGCCACCGTAAAAGTTGACTCGATCCAAACTCTGCCGATTGCACCTCCTAGGGTTAGGGTTTCGGGAGATTAAGAGAGGGGAAATGATCCTCTCATCCTTCCCTTTCATTTGCCACCGGTTTGGGCTCATTTGATAGAGTATTGGACTCGAATTTCGTGTTTCAAGGTATGGTTAACTAAGTATTTAATTTGGACTTAATCCACTAATTCGGCCTACTTACAGATTTTATTTGGGTTGGTCGCAGAAGACAAGTTTGTTAAACGTGTTATTCTCTACAAGAATATAATTTTTTTGGATTTTTATAAAATGGTTGAAATATAACTTATTCTATTTATTAAGGAATTTCTAATTAATTTCTAATTAATTTCTTGAAAAAAAATCGGGGTATTACAACACGGGGACGAACCCCAATACAACACATGCTGCTTTCGCAGCATACCAAACACACGAGGCCAAGCCTCAACACGCTGCCACGCAGCACACACACGAGGGCTAGCCTCAGGGGGAACTTACCCCGACACTCTGTCCACACACGGAGACAGCACTCTATACACACACACTGGCATATCAGTTTAGAAGGATGAAATCGTATATTCAATACAAGCACAAGACATCAACTGATCAAATGATGACTACAAGCAGAGACTAAGAACTAGTTTAGCAAACTCCTGGTTGGAAGATGATGGGGCTGGCTTCTTAGATGACTGGACTCCCTTTTCTTTTCACTCATTTGATGGATGAAGCTCACAGTAGGTTTCTTGTTGAAACTTGAAAGGAGGATGACCTCAAGCTTTTCTTAGTCTTCAAACTTCTATAGTGGACTAGACGATGTGAAGGAGATGCAGCCGCGATCTCACAGCAGGTGCACTTCAGTATGATGGACAAAGATCATCTCATGCCTTGAATCACGTTCAGCACGCCCTGGAGAGGAGGAAGATGGAGCTGCGGCCTTGTTCTTCCCTACAAAACCCAAAATCGGATAAGCCTTGAAAACCTTTCTCTACTATGGAATAAACCCTATGTCAATCAATATATACCCCAATAAATGAAGGGCCACGTGGAGGGAACATTCCTCCATGGACCAATTATGGAGGGGCACTAAAAGAAAGGGAGCACGCTAGAGCATCGGCTGTCGCACGAACCGGCGTATTTTTTGGTCGCCAGAAAGTGTCGACTCATAGAGTCGACACTCGCGGCCGACCAAGACAGGAAAGCCAGCCAGCCAGAACACAACGTAGAAAGTGTCGACTCATAGAGTCGACACTTTCCACCTGTAGCACTTAGAAACGCCCAGACAGAAAGGCCCAGAAAAAATGTCGACTCATAGAGTCGACATTTGTTCCATGTGGGTCTGGGAATCGCCCAGACAGAATGATGGGAAATAAATGTCGACTCTTAGAGTCAACATTTATACCCGGGCCGTCTGAGGGCCACCCAGATAGATGGATTGAAAATAAATGTCAACTCCTTGAGTCGACATTTGTTTTCATCCTTCTGAAAACAAAAGGGGCGAGCCATGAAGCAGCCCATACACGGGACAAAGTGTCGACTCCATGAGTCGACACTTTTCCTGACATATACAAAAATAAGGAAAACTCATGAGGGGTTAACCAATTAAAATTAGACGTTAAAGAACATTACATGAGTGAGAGATTTAAGCAAGACTTACCCCAAATAGTAGTCTAACCAACCAGATATGCACAGGGGTTACCTTGTGATTTGTGCATCCATTTTCTCTACAAACCTGCTTCGAACAAGCAAACAAGAGAAGCATACTCTTGTTTCCACATTGCTACACATATGAGTGTCATGTATGATGATTGCCAATTTGATCTTTATGAAGATTCCATTTAGAAATCCCTGTCACTTATACACAATGGAAGCAATCTTTCAATCCATTTTAAATCTAAAGAATGAAAATGCAACTCACATTGACATTTAGTTTTACACATTGAGTCCATGCAATTCACATGTTAACTCAGACAAATAACTCAAGTGTTATGTGAATCAACCATCAACATATTAAACGAGTTCATCACATTTGACTTGAAGTCCATCCATTCTCAACTGAGTCCTGTACAAAATATCATTCTTCATGTCAGTCTCATTCAGCAAATCCCCATTGAAGTAAGACAACCCATTCAACTATTAACATTGATACTCCTATGAGCATCAATCAATCAATCAAAAGCAAACCAATCCTTTTCATAACTATAATTCACTTATGCATTTATTTACATGAAGCACAATCGCATGGTATTTCATCATCATCAAAATTTCTTAATACAAGGTTATGCACGGGGTTCAACAATCTCCCCCTTTTTGATGATGACAAAATATTATGTGCAATTAAGCAAAACAAACTAGGCAAGAAGTTGCTTGTTTCAACAAAAGATGTGTTTCAAGGATATTCAAACCACAAGATATATTCCAATCAACAAACCATAACATGCATTCTCATTCCACAACCTAAAGGGCACAAGACATATCCACATAGCATGAATTGAGATCTGGTCATCACAGAATCCTATCTAAACTCATTCGAGAGACATTCATTCCATGAGCTCATTCCAAACACACTCAATCCATAAATGCATTCCACACACATTCAACAAACTAATTAACCAAGCTGTGGTTCATTTGATAGCACATTCAACAACAGAAATTAAGGTTCAAAAGTGGATATCCTATCCACAGTCCACAAGACATAACATGCAGTCCATTACCCAAATATCACATAACCATCCCATGTCCACAAATAACACATAACACCATAACCAACCCATGTCCACAAATAACACATAACACCATAACTAACACAAGACACCCATAACAAGAACAAGCACAAGGCACATTCATCTCCCCCATTGTCATCAACAAAAAGGAATGGAAGGGGAGAGTTAGTCACAAATAACACCATAACCAACCCATGTCCACAAATAACACATAACACCATAACTAACACAAGACACCCATAACAAGAACAAGCACAAGGCACATTCATCTCCCCCTTTGTCATCAACAAAAAGGAATGGAAGGGGAGAGTTAGTCAAGCTGGAGTCAAGTGAATTAGAGCTGCCGAGGATCAAGGCCTCAAGGGGAGGAAGGAGGTGTTGGTGGACGGCAAAGATAGTCGGACAGATCATCAAACTTGGAGCATTGAACTCCCAATCCAGTATGTAAGGAGTCAATTGAATTGGCCATTGCTGCAAACTTCTGAAGATATTGTTCGTGGTGAAGTTTCCACTCTGAGACTTTCTTGGTAAGAGCATCCACTGAATCTTTGACCTTGCCAACTTCACTTCCTAACTCATCAATCTTTGTGTGCAATGATGTGTCATCTGAAGAGGCAGGCTGAGTGATGCGAGTTCATCTAGCGAGTTCTCCTTGATCTTCATCTTCACTATGATCATGAGCTTTTCCCTTCTGAGATCGAAGTGTTCGGACCAGATGCCCATTTATCCGCTCATACCCCATATTGTTGCAGGTGGAAGGTATTGTGTAGATGTCTGCATCTCGAATTGGATGACTAACCTGTTTGCTTAAGTCAATGTGCAGATGCTGAAAAATCGGAGTTAATGTAGCACCATACGAGAGATTTCTGTTCTTTGACTTTCTGCAGCTTGTAATGTATTCCATCATAACAGCGAGAAAATTGATTGGTTTTCCACTCATGATATAAATAAATAGAAATTTCTGCCTATCTGTCACTTGCTCCCTAGCTCCTGATCTAGGCAGTAATATTTTTTTTTGGCCAAAAGCCCTTGAATTTTATTTATAATAATAGAAAGAAGAATTACCCTAGCTTATCCAATCGAGCTGCACCTTTAGCAATTTTAGGTAGCTCATGTTGTGAAAAAAAAGAATTACACTTAGTGGAACAAGCTAAAGATGCTAAATGATCAGCAACTGAGTTTGCTTCTCTAAAGATGTGGATGATAGAGTACTGCTATGGGAGAAGGCTCCAAATCTCCCTGACATAGTGAAGGATCATCCATGGACATTGGATCAATTTTGCAACACTCTGTACAAGAATTTTGGAGTCGCACTCAATAAGGATCAGATCACTTGTGATAGTGAGAGCATATTTTATACCATCCAAGAGTGCCCTTGCTTCAGCTATTATGCTACTTGACTGGCCATAGAAGTGAGAAAAAGCAAGCAAAACCATTCCTTATGAGTCCCTTATAACCCCACCGCCACCTGAGTCCCCAGAAAGTTTGCAAGATCCGTCAATGTTAAGTTTGATGAAGGGCCATGGTGGACAAATCCACTTGACAATCTTAATCTGAGGTTTAGTAGAACCAGCAATCTTCAGACCAAATGCCTCCAGTAGAATTCTCCTACTATAGTTTTTCTCGTTGAGGTCAGATAAAACACAACATTGCTTAACTTGTGAAGTAATCTTGTAAAGAAGACATTTCTTGGAAATGTTTTTCCCATCAAATTTTGATGTGTTCCTAGCCTTCCATAATTCCCAAAGCCCAAAGCCAATAATAGCTAATGAAAATAGATCATATGCAGACTTTTGCTTCAAGTTGGAAGTGAGAATCAGAATAGTAGATCTAACCGAGTTACCTTCAAATTGCAGTTCAAATTTTCGAAAGAAAGACCATATGTAAGATGTAGTCTCACTTGTTAAGAAAAGATGATGGATGTTTTCCACACTAGGGATTTTGCAACATTGGCACTTGGAACAGAGTGGGACACCCGCTGATTGGACTTTAGTATCAACAGGAATGCAGTAGTTGATAGTTTTCCAGATGTGCACTGAAATTTTTGTTGGCAGCCATTTAGACCAGATGTTGTTCCAGCTCGATAGGGTAGGAGTGTGTAGGCCCCTGCTGCAAGAGGCTTTATAAATAGTGGAAATCAGACAGTTACTTGAGCTGGACAAACTCCAAATCTTCTTATCAGGATAAGTAGTCAAATTAAAGTGCCTGAGAGCATGTTGGACATCAG
The DNA here is from genome assembly GCA_022559845.1 of Amorphophallus konjac. Taxonomy (NCBI): domain Eukaryota; kingdom Viridiplantae; phylum Streptophyta; class Magnoliopsida; order Alismatales; family Araceae; genus Amorphophallus; species Amorphophallus konjac. The sequence continues at coordinate 459,873,656 of CM040121.1, read as the reverse complement.
GTGGAAGGAATTTGTTGATTAAATCACACTCCTCTGGAGTCGGCTGTGAGATGAAATAGCTAACAGTAACCTTTTTGTTAGGAATAAGGTCAATGGGGACCAAAGAACCTAAACAGAGGTTGCCAAACCAATTGTCATACCAGAAATTTGTGGATCTCCCATCGCCTATAATCACTTTTGTGTATTGCAGCAGGAAGTTTTTTGCTTGAATCCAGCCTTTCCTCATGTGACCCTTCATGTTTCTGAAGTTAACTTCAGCCAGGTGACAATCCCTAATATATTTTGATCTTAAAAAAATAGCCCACAGAGAATTGGAATTCAATGCTCTCCACAGCATTTTAACCCGCATAGAAAAGTCCATTTGTCTGAGGGAGATAATACCAAGACCTCCATGATATGGTATAAAATCGTCTGGAGCAGTGGAAAATTGTTTGCATTCAGTTTGGGTAGACAACCTTCTGCTATAGTCTCATCAGTCATAACCTCATAGGCCAGCTCCTCTGAATATATGGCTTCATCGTAGATCATGCCAGTGTCGTATGGCATATTTAGGGCTTTTCCAATTAATTGAACAGTCAGTGGAACGGAATGCCCATCCAGTTCTATGTACAATTTATCATTCTTAACTACCATATTTCCATAAAATTGATGAACCAGAGAATGATAAACTTTCCTATGATCTGACATAAATGAAATCAGATTTGGCTGCAACCTCAGGAGTTCAACTACTTTGGGTAACACAGTTTCAATGCTCTTAAAGTCCACAGCACGGGGATGCAGTACCTTTCTTTCAACCGGCATCACGGTCTCTGAAGCTCTCTTCTTTCTCTGAGCTGTGGCATCCTTATCCTTGCGCCGTAGTTCCGTCCGAATGAGGGCTTCCTCTCTTTCCTTTACAGATCTTTTCTTGGGCGCCATTTTAACAACTCGAAAAACCTCGAACGGATGCAGATGGAGGATGACGGTGAACCTCGGTCTTCTCTTGAACAGATGGAGGACAACCTCTGAGCAGTCTGGTCTCCACACCACACGTAGCTCCAGAAAGATGTGGCTCGAAGGAGGGCGCTGCAGATGCTCCGGGAAGAAGAAGAGGATCGGATGCAACTGGAGGGTTTCTTGGGGAAGAAGGGCGAGATGGAGTGATGTTTAGGGAAGAGAAAGGGCTAGAAGAGGAGCACCGCGGATGCGTTCGGTGGATGGAGGAGGAGAGGGTTGCGTAGAGGGTTTTAGGGCAGAAGAAGAGGGTGAATGCTTTTAAAAGGAGAGCCATGGGGGTGGTTTAAGGTGGAGGAGGTCGAACAAACAGGCCCGAGCCACTTGGGTTAGAAAGAATTGAAGTGAAGAACCACCTAGCGATCCAGTTCGCGAACCGGTATCCGAAAGAAAAGTGTCGACTCATTGAGTCAACACATTTTCTCATCTCTTCTGTCCCAAATATAAAAGGTGTACACAGAATTAAAAATCGACTCTAGGAGTCGACTCTTCCTCTGTAACAAGAATTTTTCGAGGAAAAATGAAAGAGAATGAAGGCCAATGGTCTAGGAATTGAAATCCAATTGATTATGGACACAGATAAAAGAGATTGAGGGTTGATCAAATGGGAAATTGATCATGGACTGGGGAATTCAATCAACCATAATAAGATGACCAACGCAATCGAGCAGGCAAGCAATCATCTCAATTAACCAGCATAGTTCATTGTAACTGAAATATTGCCAAGAATAAAACCTGATTTGAGCTAGAACCATTCAATCCACATGAAATTACATTTAAACCAAGATTTCTTACCTTCAACCAAGGAAATGTGACACAGTTAAGCCTGCATGTTAAGAAATCCAGTCTCATGATAACACACACAAGTATCACTCAATGCATTCTATAATGTCTGTGCATATTCATAGTCAATGCATATGAGTGGATGGGTCGGTGCAAGATTATGAATGTCACGCCCCGAGCCTTTATTACAGCTGAAGACTCGCTTGAGGAATGTGAATAGTCGGCATGGTAAGCCTCTTTCAAGAAAGAACGATCAGAGCGCAAGGCAATCACACATAAGAATGCAATCGCACAATATTTACTCAACTTCAACTTTCATTAATAATCAAATCCAATATTCAAATACAACCACTAATTCAACTTCCATTATGCTAGACTCACGAAATGAGAAATTACAAAGACTCGATCTAACATTGTAGACTTCCTAAGTCTTCACTCTCCACTTGATATGACTTTCATTCGCTCTCGGACCTACTATTTGTATAACCCGAATCCGAATTCGAATCACTTTCATTTCCTGAAAAAGAATGGTAATAGGTAATGAGCACACTTGCCCAGTAGGTATCTTCGCATCAACATGATTAGCACTATTTAAGTGATTAACATTTTAGTTCTAAAGAAATAAGGAAAAATCATGCGAATGCGATCAATCATGCGATTAAACCAAAGTAATAAAATGATCATGTAAGATAGGATGAACGAGTATGAACTAGCAAGAATGTAACAAGTATGATCAAGAATGTAGCATGGCCTTTAATGAACAAGAATGTAACGAGAATGCACTTTCACTTTTCACTTTCATAACCATAAAGGTTACGCACGAGAACGTCAATCATGTAGAAATTCACTAGATTTTCACGAGTGCTCATGGATTTCACTAATTTATAAAGAAAGTACTCCCAGCACAATGCGACGCCAGTAGCATCATACCCTATGGTTTATAATAGTATGTTTCCGGCAATCAGCCGAGGGGACTAACATAGAGCCCTTGGACACAATCAGCGCCTGAACTGCATCTTCACGTATAAATCAGGCTACTTCCATAAGTGTAACAATAAAGTATGGCCAAGAATGTAATAAGTTCAATCAATAAGCTCACGATAACAATTATCAAAGAACGAATGCTTCTATTAAGAATATGAGAGATCAAGAATGAATTAAGACAATGTTATGCTTATGGCAATAAATCGGCAGCATAACGGTACATTTCTTTAACTTCCATTCATTATATTAGGTTTCTTGACCAATATGATAAGTCCTAGACCATTATCAAGCCATCTAGGAACCTTAGAATATCAACCCTTGGGTCAAACCTTGGGTTAACTAGCTTAAGCATTGTGATGGTCATGTACTAGGCCGTTACATTCATGTGACGCTCCAGTGTTGGGCCGTTATATTAACGTGACGATCTAGCCTTGATCCGTTAGAACGACTGAATCCAGAACAATAATTAGACTCAGTCAAATGTGACGGTTATATATTGGGCCGTTACATGGGCCTGACGGTCCAATATAGGTCCGTTACACTGCTAGAACCAGAAAAATATCGATAGTGCTTTCTAATCAATTGGGTTTTAATGGTACAACCAACTCGGCGTCCTAGTGGGAATCCTAGGCTCGCAGAGAATTACGGAGGCCTTGAAACAAGATTTCCTAGTCCATTGGAAGGAATATCCAATAGAGAGGTCCTCATGTCCAAGAATAATGTTCCTATAGTGCAAAGTGAACTAATGTACATATACCGGAATATATGCCATGTACTTACAGAAAATGACTCTATTGATGGAGAGGATGTGTAACAATAGGAAATCATGATAAAACTCCATCAATACATCTTTGGAAAAATCATGATTTAGATACAAAACTATAGAATTTTGGCACATGAAATTAACATAACTTAAAATAACTTAAGATACCTTAATCATGCAATTTCTATTATGAATCAGTAAATAAACTTAAAGTCATGATAACTGGTCCAAACTTAGATAACTAGGCTTATTTATAAGTTAAATTAACTAGTTTCCCATTCTGTCTATAGTTATCCTGACGGTCTAGAATGGGTGCGTCACAGTGACTGTGACGGTTTATTGTGAGGCCGTTACAGTAATGTAACGCTCCATAGATGGTGCGTCAGAGACAACAGATAACTTCAAACACCAAAGAAGGTGTGACGGCTTATAGTAAGGCCGTTACAGTCTTGTGACGGTCTAAGTATGATGCGTTAGAGTCCCTGCTAACATTATTAAAAGACTGTGATTTGAAACCATGTCTTGTTTTGAAAAGATTTAACTACCCCAATCATGACAAAATGAAGTAAAGGTCATCTAGATGCATAGGTTGCAGTGAATTGACAAGATAATATCTTTGATCTTTGATTAGGGCTAAGGATATGTATGTATGCATGAACCCACTAAAATATGAAATTCATAGTCTATAATGCATGAAATCAAACACAATCAGAAGACTTTTATCCCTAACAAGATGTTTTTGTCAATCATGAGATAACCTACCGCTTAACTGGGCTTTAAACTTCTAATTTGAGTCTGAAAGACGTGCCTTAGTTCTCCCTTTCCAGTGAGTTTCCAGCAACTTCACGCTGCTCTAGCTCCTCAGCCTCTTGACCTAAGGATGTGAAATTTTGAGGGTACGAAGATGAAACTAAGGTGAACAAAAAGTTCTAAAGGATTGGACTCTATTTACCTCGTTTAGACGTCCTAATCTCTTGATCTTCAGGGGTCTTGCGTTCAGTTTCCTGGGTTGCTAAGGTCAAACCAGCCACTTTGGAAGCTTCAATCTCCTTGTTTGGTTGATCTCCTAGCATGAAATTTGGAGAACTATTAGTCTAGAGTATACTAAACAAAATCTTCTAAAGAGCTTACCCGAAATTGTGACTCCTTACCTTGATTCTACGCAAACAAAAGTAAGGGTCGCTCAGTTCAGAACTATATTTTATTTATAGGGTTTTGGCTAGGGTTTGAAGATTAGATCGATTCTAGAGTCCTTAATTTGCCAGAACCTAATCCTTAAGAGTCCTTAGTAACCTTACAAGCTCTCCCAATTAGGTCTCTTATAGATAGGATCCCAAAGTTCCACTCTTTCTACTCGTTCTTCAATTCACGGAACTGACAGGCTGTAGCGCATCAGTCTAGGTTCGTTACGTGGCTGTGGCAGTCGAACGATAGACCGTTACATCCAACGTGCACAGAGTTCAACATAAATCAAACTCTTTTGTTAATTATGCATATTATTATCCATAAAAATGGTATTTATCCTTAAAATACGTAAATAGGCTAAGTAACCTTCTAGAATATGGGTCAAACTTAATGGGCTTGGTCCTTTAACCCTTTTGGATTTTATTTAAATTGGCTAGGTTAATTACTTAACATAAATTGGGCGTTATAATAATTTATTTAATCCAATATTTATTTATTAATCCATTTTGGGTCTTTAAAATTCCTAAAAAAATAATTAAATATACCAAAAATAATTTATAAAAATTTTGGGGCCTTACACCCTCCCCCACTTAAGAGAATTTGGTCCCCAAATTCAATATATGAGTTTTTTTATGTAGAGTGTATGTATTTTAATGTATTAAGAATTAACGTAAGGCGAATGGGTTAAGAGAGTACCTTTTATCATCTCACCTCCCTCATCTAGAATGGCATTTAATCGTCCTTGCTTCCCGCGTCCGTTGTTATCCCTTGATGATTGTCCGTTGATGAAAGGACACAGGGGCAAGCGATGTTCCCGGCTTCCACATTTGAGACAAGTGCCGAGACGCTTCCAACATTGTTCTGCCGAGTGCCCAAACTTTTCACAAAATGAGCAAGGTGCCACGGCTTGCTCCTTCTCTTCTTTAACTTTCTCGTTCTTTCCATTTCCATTTCCATTTCTTTTTCTATTTCTTTTTCCATTACCGTTCCCATTACGGAACCTCTTAATGTGACGATTTTCATCCTCATCCACTTCTTTCTCTTCTTACCTATCATGTTTTCAGCTTGACCTCTCTCCTCGCAGCCTTTCCACCTTCTCCATGGTTCTTTCACATAGATGCGCTCTTTGAACCATCTCAGTATAGGTGCGGATATTCTGGGTTCCAAGTTGTTGGATAAATCCGGGTCTTAAATCATCCATAAATCGGTTGGCTTTCAATAAATCTGTGCTTACCAAGTGAGGAGCATAAGGTGCTAGTCGAAAGAATTGTAATTCATATTCTGCTACGGACATCGTGCCTTGCTTTAAGGAGGCAAATTTCATAGCCTTCCTCTCCTTTACATGCTCGGAAAAGTACTTGGCACGGAATAGGGTAAGAAAACCCTCTCATGTATGAGGTGCGTCTGCAGGTGCCATTGGAATATATTTCCACCATGTACGAGCATCCTTGTTGAGTTGGAACATGGCAAGTCGAACCTTCTCCTGGTCGGTGCATTGCATGACATCGAATATTCGATTCATTTCGTCGATCCAGTTTTCCGCTTCATCTGGGTTAGAAGATCCAGAGAATCGTGGAGGATTTAAACTTCGGAAATTGCCGTGCAAGTTACCCGCGCCAGCCCTTCCACTGGCTTGGGCCACTGTTTGTAGGGCTTGAGTAAGTCCTACAACAGTTTGCTGCATCTCATCCCAGTTTATACGATGAGCCATTGAGAATCAAGGTACCTGAGAATCATGGATATTTTAGTTATTTAGAGTCGGGAAGATTTATCCTAAGATAATTTCTATATAATAATCTCATCCCGGGCTCTACCTAATCCTCACATGGGTGTTGAAGTTTCTTTCTTAGTTCATAGGTAGGGGTCCTTAAACCTTGGACTTATCCTATGATATAACTCTTCTCCCTAAGTCCTGAGACTTAGGCTCAGATACCAACTTAACTGTCACACCCCGAGCCTTTATTACAGCAGAAGACTCACTCGAGGAACGCGAATAGCCGGCATGGTAAGCCTCTTGCAAGCAAGAATGATCAGAGCGTAAGGTAATCACACATAAGAATGCAATCGCACAATATTTACTCAACTTCAACTTTCATTAATAATCAAATCCAATATTCAAATATAACCACTAATTCAACTTCCATCATGCTAGACTCAAGAAAGGAGAAATTACAAAGACTCGATCTAACATTGTAGACTTCCTAAGTCTTCACTCTCCACTTGATATGACTTTCATTCGCTCTCGGACCCGCTACTTGTATAACCCGAATCCGAATTCGAATCACTTTCATTTCCTGAAAAGAATGGTAATAGGTAATGAGCACACTTGCCCAGTAGGTATCTTCACATCAACATGATTAGCACTATTTAAGTGATTAACATTTTAGCTTTAAAGAAATAAGGTAAAATCATGCGAATGCGATCAATCATGCGATTAAACTAAAGTAACAAAACGATCATGTAAGATAGGATGAACGAGTATGAACTAGCAAGAATGTAACAAGTATGATCAAGAATGTAGCATGGCCTTTCATGAACAAGAATGTAACGAGAAAGCACTTTCACTTTTCACTTTCATAACCATAAAGGTTACGCACGAGAACGTCAAGCATGTAGCAATTCACTAGATTTTCACGAGTGCTCATGGATTTCACTTATTTATAAAGAAAGTACTCCTAGTGCAATGCGACGCCAGTAGCTTCATACCCCATGGTTTATAATAGTATGTTTCCGGCAATCAGCCGAGGGGACTAGCATAGAGCCCTTGGACACAATCAGTGCCCGAACTGCATCTTCACGTATAAATCAAGCTACTTCCATGAGTGTAACAATAAAGTATGGCCAAGAATGTAATAAGTTCAATCAATAACCTCACGATAATAATTATCAATGAACGAATGCTTCTATTAAGAATATGAGAGATCAAGAATGAATTAAGACAATGTTATGCTTATGGCAATAAATCGGCAGCATAACGGTACATTTCTTTAACTTCCATTCATTATATTAGGTTTCTTGATCAATATGATAAGTCCTAGACCATTATCAAGTCATCTAGGAACCTTAGAATATCAACCCTTGGGTCAAACCTCGGGTTAACTAGCTCAAGCATTGTGACGGTCTTGTACTGGGCCGTTACATTCATGTGACGCTCCAGTGTTGGGCCGTTACATTAACGAGATGGTCTAGCCTTGTTCCGTTAGAATGACTGAATCCAGAACAATAATTAGACTCAGTCAAATGTGACGGTTGTACATTGGGCCGTTACGTGGGCCTGACGATCCAATATAGGTCCGTTACACTGCTAGAACCAGAAAAACATCGATAGTGCTTTCTAATCAATTGGGTTTTAATGGTACAACCAACTCGACGTCCTAGTGAGAATCCCAGGCTCGCGGAGAATTACGGAGGCCTTGAAACAAGATTTCCTAGTCCATTGGAAGGAATATCCAATAGAGAGGTCCTCATGTCCAAGAATAATGTTCCTATAGTGCAAAGTGAACTAATGGACATATACCGGAATATATGCCATGTACTTAAAGAAAATGACTCTATTGATAGAGAGGATGTGTAACAATAGGAAATCATGATAAAACACCGTCAATACATCTTTGGAAAAATCATGCTTTAGATATAAAACTATAGAATTTTGGCACATTAAATTAACATAACTTAAAATAACTTAAGATACCTTAATCATGTAATTTCTATTATAAATCAGTAAATAAACTTAAAGTCATGATAACAGGTCCAAACTTAGATAACTAGGCTTATTTATAAGTTAAATTAACTAGTTTCCCATTCTATCTACAGTTACCCTAGTGGGTCTAGAATGGGTGCATCACAGTGACTGTGACGGTTTATCGTGAGGCCGTTACAGTAATGTAATGCTCCATAGATGGTGCGTCAGAGACAACAGATAACTTCAAACACCAAAGAAGGTGTGACAGCTTATAGTAAGGCCGTTACAGTCTTGTGACGGTCTAAGTATGATGCGTCAGAGTCCCTGCTAACAGTATTAAAAGACTGTGATTTGAAACCATGTCTTGTTTTGAAAAGATTTAACTACCCCAATCATGACAAAATGAAGTAAAGGTCATCTAGATGCATAGGTTGCAGTGAATTGACAAGATAATATCTTTGATCTTTGATTAGGGTTAAGGATATGTATGTATGCATAAACTCACTAAAACATGAAATTCATAGTCTATAATGCATGAAATCAAACACAATCAGAGGGCTTTTATCCCTAACAAGATTTTTTTACCAATCATGAGATAACCTACCACTTAACTGGGCTTTAAATTTCTAATTTGAGTCTAAAAGACGTGCCCTAGTTCTCCCTTTCTAGTGAGTTTCTAGCAACTTCACGCTGCTCTAGCTCCTCAGTCTCTTGACCTAAGGATGTGAAATTTTGAGGGTACGAAGATGAAACTAAGGTGAAAAAAAAGTTATAAAGGACTGGACTCTAATTACCTCATTTAGATGTCCTAATCTCTTGATCTTCAGGGGTCTTGCGTTCAATTTCCTGGGTTGCTAAGGTCGAACCAGCCACTTTGGAAGCGTCAATCTCCTTGTTTGGTTGATCTCCTAGCATGAAATTTGGATAACTATTAGTCTAAAGTATAATAAACAAAATCTTCTAAAGAGCTTACCCGAAATTGTGACTCCTTACCTTGATTCCATGCGAGCAAAAGTAAGGGTCGCTCAGTTCAGAACTAGGTCATATTTATAGGGTTTTGGCTAGGGTTTGAAGATTAGATCGATTCTAGAGTCCTTAATTTACCAGAACCAAATCCCTAATAGTCCTTAGTAACCTTACAAGCTCTCCCAATTAGGTCTCATGTAGATAGGATCCCAAAGTTCCACTCTTTCTACTCGTTCTTCCATTCACGGAACTGACAGAGTGTAACGCATCAGTCTAGGTGCGTTACGTGGCTGTGGCGGTCGCACGATAAACCGTTACATCCAACGTGCATAGAGTTCAACATAAATTAAACTCTTTTGTTAATTATCAATATTATTATCTATAAAAAATGGTATTTATCCTTAAAATACGTAAATAGGCTAAATAACCTTCTAGAATATGGGCCAAACTTAATAGGCTTGGTCCTTTAACCCTTTTGGATTTTATTTAAATAGGATAGGTTAATTACTTAACATAAATTGGGCCTTATAATGATTTATTTAATCCAATATTTATTTATTAATCCATTTTGGGTCTTTAAAATTCCTAAAAAATAATTACATATATCAAAAATAATTTATAAAAATTCTGGGCCTTACTGAAGCACCATGGATTAGGTCGGTGCAAGATTCAATCGACTCAATGCAATGAACAGCAAGGTCGGTGCAATGTATCATCAAGGTCGGTGCAATATAGAACAAAGTCCGTGCAATGAGCAGCAAGGCAACCAACCAACATTCAACATAACATTCACAATATGTTCTCAATCCAACCATCACAACTTTGGGTCAAACACATAGGGAAAAGTTAACCAACTTGGTCCAACAGGCAGACAATCATGACAATCTTTTAGCATAGCTTATGTAGAGGAAATTCATGGAATCACAAGTGGGGTTTTTCATATTCAGGAAGAATTGCGTGCTCCATTCATGGGGGTTTAAAAAATCAAGTTCTTCTTATGCATTTCAAGCATACAAGCAGACAAGCAAGCATATTTAGATATAAAATCAGACATGTAAGTCCCTTAGGGACAGGTATAAGAAGAGTGCAATTGAATTGAGCATTATGTCCATGAGCAACATTAACAAGGTTGTGCTTACAAGAAGATGTACTACATAACCAATGAAAATCCATTGATTCAGGAAATACATTCACACAATCAAACTCAAATTCAATATGTGAACTATGAGGATTGACTATCAAGACAATATGGATTTTCAAATGTCCTAAAGAACATTAACAAGAACCTCTCCTCCCTACATTTCCATACACAGTGCTCAGCTTTTGGTAGCTTCGCACAGTCCCAATAAATATTTTTGATAAGATGCAATTAAGATGACTAACTTTTTGACCCGAGTCATGTCCTTTGTTTTAGGGGCATTTCCCGGTTACTCAGTTTCGTCATTTATTAGGAATGTGAATTTTTGTCACTTTTCGTTCCGAGTTTCCTCCTTTATTTCAGGGGGGATTCCCGGCTACTCGGTTCCAATTCCACTTATTGAATTTTTGGTGGGACTGATAGCTTTTTCCTCACGAGACACTAGATTTTGATGTAGGGATTTAAGAATCCTCAAGAGTGTTAAGTGGAATAACTGAGATCCTTATTGAATGAAGTCAATTATCTCAAGGGTCCATATCGTATGAGTGATTGTATTGATAGTAGAGGATGAATTAGTCTAATTAAGGTTATGTCCCCCCCTAAGTGTATGCACGGTTAGAAACAAAATTGCCTTCTTAATATGTGCCATGAAGCATACATGCCTTGATCAATGCAAATTTATTTATCAAGGATGTCAGGTCATAGAAAGGTTCAAAAACAGAAGGGTGTATATTATATACACTCAAGCATGTGTCAAATTGGAATTTTCCAAGCAGGATGATTATCGGTACATGACGGAGATGAAGGTCCAAAGACCCTACTCACGCATAAGGAAAGCTTTCGGTTGGACATTATCCAACCTTCGGCAATTGCCATTTGATATACCGGAAATCATGGCATTCACGCACATAGGAATGTGAAATATATGCAAGTTTGTACATGAAAGTGACAGATGACTGAACTTTATTCCTATTCACAAGTATGCAAGAAAATGTATGATATGTGTAGGAAGTAAAGTGTATATGCAATGTGTGAAAAGTTCAACTATTATTCACAAAGAGAGACAAGTGTAAGAATAGAAAACTCTGTGAACAACTGCAAAATCATAGTTATTCACACAAGAAAGCAAAGGTGGAATTCATTACCGCACAAGCTCATCAATTTTCTTGCCTTGGAGGATTTTTATTCTATTAACAACTTCTTCCATCTCAAGGCACCCCTACAAAGCAAAATTCTCATTTTGAAGTTTTGGGTACCCAAGTCATCTTGGGTCCCGGGGGGTTAGTTGCACCTCGAATGGGTGCTTTCCACAGTTTTTTGGCATTCACATCATCAAAATACAATAAAGAACAATCAACCATAAGATGTCCAAGTCGACCACAGTAATGACAATGCACATGTTGATTCAATTTCTTTGTCTGGACTTTGGTATTGGCCCTTTGTGTGTAAGTGGAGGGTCTATGACTTTGAACATGAAATTTGGGTTTTTCTTTTAACAACCAATAGTTTTTCATCACATTACCCATTTTTCCACAATGAAAGCATTCAATTCTCTTTTTCTGAATAGTTTGAAATTTCATGGCATGCATCCTACGAGCATTGTGATCATCTTCCTTCATCAGGTTACAGTCATGCATTAAATGACCATGCTCACCACAATAGTGACATGATGTAATGTTTTGTTTTGGAGCACGGTGATCCACATGAGATTTCTTTGCATGTGTACTAGACTTGGGTTTGACTGAAGAGGAGATGTTTGAGGTATTTGAAGAGCAAGAAGCATGCACAACTGAGGTTTTTGTTTTCAAATTCAAAGCTTCCTTTCTACTAGGATTATATCCTAGACCTTCCCGTTGGAAGTTCACTTTAGTCCCCAAGATTTTGTTTAAATTCTCTTCCCCGCTCACAAATCTACCCAAAGACTTGTTCAAGTCAGCAATTTCAGTTTGAAGTGAAACAATGTGAAGTTCACAAGATAGAATTTCATTTTCACAGGAAATGATCTTTTCATTCTAGGTGACATTGATGATTTTATAGGTTTTAATTTCCTATTTTAACAGACTCACATTTTCATTTTCTTGAGCAACCATAGACTTTCTTTTTTCAAGAGTTAGGAGTCCTTCAAACATGGTTGGGTTTAGTTGTTTTAGCTTTTCATTTTCAGATTTTAACAGCTTATTTTCCTCCATTATGGACATACTATCAACTTCAGAATCAAGTAGCTTCTCAAACAATTTTTCATCGTCAGATAGAGAATCTAGCTTGTTTTTGAGATTTCTTTCAGTTTCCTCAAGTAATGAGATTTTGCAGACAAGACATTCATTTTATTTTTCTAGATCAAGACATTTTCCACATAAAGAATTATCATGCATATTTCCACTTAGCTTCTTCTTCAATGATTTATTTTCAGACTTCATCTTTTTATATCTATCTGACAACTCCTCATATGCATCAACTAATTCTTCAAACGATATTTCTGCATCATCAGAGTTAGAGTTTACCTCCTCAACACTCTCATCACAAGTCTGATCAGCATCATCAGCCATTAACCCTTTCTGTCCCTGCTTCTCTTGAGCTTTCACAAACCGATCCATAAGCTCTTTTGCATTTCTGCAGGAGGAAACAAATGTAAACATGTTAGCATTCACAAAACCTTTCAACAAGTTCAAAATGGTAACATTCTCATGATTCTTTAATCTATCTCGGTTGGACCACTTGGTCTCATCCCGAGGCAATATATGAGGACCATCATGAATTAGCTTTCACAAGTTGGGATTTACTGACTTTATGGCCCTACACAATTTTCCCAACCAGGAATTAAAATCATCACCATGGTAAACAGGTAAAGAACTCAACGAAACAATATCTGAAGAAGTATTCATGATTCAAAACTACACTAGGATTCCTCTAAAGATCGTTAGATCTTAGATAACAGAGCCAGACTCTGATATCAATTGTTGGGTCCCGGGGTGTATTGGCACGGATCTAGAGAGGGGTGAATAGATCCCTCTCAAAAATTAAGTCCAATTTAAACAACTTAAACGTCGCTCAACTCAACCTCACCAATCGCTTGCATATGAATAAGATGACACACGGAGAATGAACGAACATAACTAAATGTGTCTATAAGAAAATCTACCATCCAAGGAAAACGCATTTAACAAGCCAACCTGAGAATGGTGATAGGAGATATGGAGCAAACACACAAACATTCACAAGTAGCCAGTGATTTTTAGGTGGTTCGGGACCACGACGGGTTCCCTACGTCCACCCCACACTACCTCGGTGAGGCTTCAGTAACACGCTACACAAGGTAGCACACGGGGATGAACCCCAATACAACCCACGCTGCTTTCGCAGCATACCACACACACGAGGCCAAGCCTTAACACGCTGCCACGCAGCACACACACGAGGGCTAGCCTCAGAACGCTGCCACGCAGCACACACACACACGAACAAGGGGAACTTACCCCGACACTCAGTCCACACACAGAGACACCGCTCCGTACACACACACTGGCATATCAGTTTAGAAGGATGAAATCGTATATTCAATACAAGCACAAGACATCAACTGATCAAATGATGACTGCAAGTAGAGACTAAGAACTAGTTTAGCAAACTCCTGGTTGAAAGATGATGGGGCTGGCTTCTTAGATGATTGGACTCCCTTTTCTTTTCACTCATTTGATGGATGAAGCTCACAGTAGGTTCCTTGTTGAAACTTGAAAGGAGGATGACCCCAAGCTTTCCTTAGTCTTCACACTTCTATAGTGGACTGGACGATGTGAAGGAGATGCAGCCACGATCTCACTACAGGTGCACTTCAGTATGATGGACAAAGATTATCTCATGCCTTGAATCACGTTCAGCACGCCCTGGAGAGGAGGAAGATGGAGCCGCGGCCTTGTTCTTCCCTACAAAACCCAAAATTGGATAAGCCTTGAAAACCTTTCTCTACTATGGAATAAACCCTATGTCAATCAATATATACCCCAATAAATGAAGGGCCACGTGGAGGGAACATTCCTTCATGGACCAATCATGGAGGGGCACTAAAAGAAAGGGAGCACGCTAGAGCATCGGCTGCCGCACGAACCGGCATATTTTTCGATCGCCAGAAAGTGTCGACTCATAGAGTCGACACTCGCGGCCGGCCAAGACAGGAAAGCCAGCTAGCCAGAACACAACGTAGAAAGTGTCGACTCATAGAGTCGACACTTTCCACCTATAGCACTTAGAAACGCCTAAACAAAAAGGCCCGAAAAAAATGTCGACTCATAGAGTCGACATTTGTTCCATGTGGGTCTGGGAATCGCCCAGACAGAATGGTGGGAAATAAATGTCGACTCTTAGAGTCGACATTTATACCCGGGCCATCTGAGGGCCACCTAGACAGAAGGGTTGAAAATAAATGTCGACTCCTTGAGTCGACATTTGTTTTCATCCTTCTGAAAACAAAAGGGGCGAGCCATGAAGCAGCCCATACACGGGACAAAGTGTCGACTCCATGAGTTAACACTTTTCCTGACATATACAAAATTAAGGAAAACTCATGAGGGGTTAACCAATTGAAATGAGCCGTTAAAGAACATTACACGAGTGAGAGATTTAAGCAAGACTTACCCTAAATAGTAGTCTAACCAACCAGATATGCACAGGGGTTACCTTGTGATTTGTGCATCCATTTTCTCTACAAACCTGCTTCGAACAAGCCAACAAGAGAAGCATACTCTTGTTTCCACATTGCTACACATATGAGTGTCCTATATGATGATTGCCAATTTGATCTTTATGAAGATTCCCTTTAGAAATCCCTGTCACTTATACACAATGGAAGCAATCTTTCAATCCATTTTAAATCTAAAGAATGAAAATGCAACTCACATTGACATTTAGTTTTCCACATTAAGTCCCTACAATTCACATGTTAACTCAGACAAATAACTCAAGTGTTATGTGAATCAACCATCAACATATTAAACGAGTTCATCACATTCGACTTGAAGTCCATCCATTCTCAACTGAGTCTTGTACAAAATATCATTCTTCATGTCAGTCTCATTCAGCAAATCCCCATTGAAGTAAGACAACCCATTCAACTATTAACATTGATACTCCTATGAGCATCAATCAATCAATCAAAAGCAAACCAATCCTTTTCATAACTACAATTCACTTATGCATTTATTTACATGAAGCATAATCACATGGTATTTGATCATCATCAAAATTTCTTAACACAAGGTTATGCACGGGGTTCAACAAGCTTGGTGTGGACTTGTTTCTTGGTTGGTGTACTAACTACCATCTCCCCGAAGAATGTGGCTTGGGTTCTGTTCCTCAGTTGCTTAGCAAAAGTAGTTAATATAAATTTGTGTGTAGCCCCCGGGTCGAACAAAACCCTTGCCTTCTTGGCGGCATAGCTTTGAGAAGATAACAATTGTCAAGTGTGAGTGTTCGTTTAAGATGGGTTCTAAACATACTCTACCCCCTTTTTTTTCACTCTAACCTATCTGTTCTTCTACTACTTGGATAATTAGAATGGTTGTAACCATGGTTTGTCTCTCATGCTCTGATACCACTTTGCAACGTCCCGAGATCCGATTCCCAATTTATAGGCATATTTTTTTTTCTTTCCTTCCCTCGGACCTCGAGACATTACGCCGTACGTATCGCTGAAGCACAAATATATATACATATGCATTAGAGAGAGAGAGAGAAATCATAATCACATGAAATGTAATTGGCATTTCAACCATTCATAATCCCAAAGGTTACATGACCGTTTTCCACATACATATAAGCCCATACATGTACACCAATCCACAAACTAGCTATATACTAAAAGATAAATATCCATCGCCTACCCATACGTAGGCAAGACTAAACTACTCCTCAGCCGCAGCCTCCTCCTCGACCACCTTCACTGTGTCTCCTGAAAGGTGTGTCACAAGAGGGTGAGTGTGACGCTCAGTAGGCAACCTAAACAAATCGGGGTTAACTCGCATTCACATATCCAATATATATATATATATATATATATATATATATATATATATAAGTCAATGATCACAATACAACAGTGCAAAAACCCATATAATCTTTCCAGAACCCTCCAAAATGACCCTAATAGGTCCATCAAAAATCCAAGGATAAATGGGTAAGGGATGGAACCCAAGTGGACCAAATTGATGGGTTGCATGAAACCGGAGCGGCCATCGGTCGACCGAACTAGGCCACCAGTCGACCAAACTATAACAAGTTACAGACCGGCCAACACTAGCAAATTTGGTCAACTGAAATGCCAACACTGCTACAATCTAGAAAAACAACAGTTCAGTCCCATAGGTAAAAACCCAATGTTGCTCAATGAACCATTCATTACCATCTGTTTAAAATATTTCATACGAGAAAAATACATGTTAATTAGCTAACATATAAGATACCCATGCTGTTGTGCCCCTGTGTGGTTTTGATGATGGCTGACACACCATGAGCCACACTGAGGTGTGCTAATTAATATTGATGACTGATTGACTGCTTGAATATCTGATTGTTTGCTTGAATAGCTAATTCATGAATATGGCTAGATTGGGTTAACATAGTGGCTAATTGTTCATGCAGTGCGTTGACACAGTTGGAGATTGGGTTGACGCATTGGCTATTTGTTCACTAGCTGCGTGGATGCAGTGGATCAGCGGGGTTGACGCCATGTTGCTTTGTCTCCTTTGTGTTGCTGATTAAGTCTCAAAGTCTGCACACTGCCTTTGTGGTCCAAGTCTATACAGCCTCATTCCTACCTACGTTCCAAGTCAAAGTCTGCACATTGTCTTCGAACCCAATGTCTGCACAGTGGCCTTCACACTTGAAGTCCATACATTCGATGTGCAGAGTTGAAGTCCATACTGTGCCTCAGGCTGAGGTAGTCCATACACTGGTCGGTGGCAAGCTTATACACTGGCCTCAGCGTTTTCACGTGAAGTCTACACATTGGTCTCTACTTGAAGTCTATACATTGGCTGAGGGTCTTCAAGTCCATACACAGTTGTCTGATGCATATTGATTGAAGTCTGTAAATTGGGTTTTCACATGAAGTATGTACAGCCGTTCACTGTTGTAGTCCATACACTGGACTGTTAGGTCATGTCTTCACTGGGTCTCAATGTACACACTTATTCATTGTGCTGCTTCACGCACAAAGTCTGAACATCCTTCAATGAACTTTGAAGTCTATACACTGATTCACTGTTCATCGCCTTTGGGCATCAAAGTCTATACATCGCCTTCAATCTTCAAGTCTATACACTGGCTTATTCTTCAAGTCTGTATAGCCGTTTTGGATTGTATTTCAAGTCTAGACTTTGCACTGTTGCATTCATCGTCTTCGTGTGGTGTTCTGTCTTCGTGTTGATTTTACTTCGTGCACTCTTCTCTAAGTTCAAGCCCGTGTCTGTGCTGTCTCTATGTCGTCCTCAGTTCGAGTCGGTTCTTTGTTATTTCCGTCTTCGTGTTGTTCTTCCTAGACCTCGTGTCTTTCTTGTGTTGAAACCACACTTCGTGTTGGTTTCTATTTTTTCGTCTTCGTGTTGTGGTCAGCTCGTGTCGTTCTCGTTGCTATTTGTTATGTCGAGTTGCTTTTTACTCCGTGTCATTTTCTCTGAAGTGTTAAGCGTTATTAGTATGTATCTCGTGTCGGTCTCTTCGTAGTGTTTGTTTTGTTACAGTGACACTTCGTGTCGTTCTCATTTTACCTCGTGCTGTTTTCATCTGACCTAGTGTCATGCTCTCCTTATCTCGTACTGTAGTAATCCTGTGTTCTTGTGTCATTTACTGTAGCTACTCGAGTCATTATCCTGCTTTCTTTGTTTTATCACGTGTCGTTTCACCTCATGTCGTTCTATCTGCTGTTTATTATGTCGTGTTGTTTCTTTGTATCCGTGTCTTCGTGTTATTCTAGTGTTTATAACCTCGTGTCGTTCTCTGTGTAATACTTATTTTGTCACCCTTGAACCTCGTGTCGTTCTATGTGTAGTGTTTGGTTTGTCACCACTGTATCTCGTGTCGTCCTCAGTGCAGTGCACCTCTTTCTGTTTCTATACACCTCGTGCAGTTTTAGGTTCTGGTGCCCTGAGTTTTAATCGTGTTAATTCCTTGCAGGAGAAGAAGAAGATGGTCCGAGGAAATATTCCCGAGTGACTGTCAGCACGTGATCCGAGGCTGAAATAATACCTGCTGAGAGACTACCACGTGGTCCGAATACTTAGGGCTGGAAATGTGGAGGTCACACGTCGGGGGTGATACTGCTGCTGCTGCTATATATATGGGTCTTCATCCTTTGAAGAAGTATCGAAGAAGAAAAAGCCTTGAGAGTAGAAAGCCCTTCGATCCAGAAGAAAAGAAGAGAGTAGAGAAGAGAGTGAGAGTGAGAGCAGAAGAAGAAAAAGAGAGAGAGATAGTGCCAGTGAGAAGAGAAGAAGAAGAAAAAGAAGAGTGGTAGAGTGAGAGAAGCTGCAGAAGTAAAAAGAGAAAGAGAGAGAGCTCGCGAGTGAGAGAAGGAAGCAGACAAGAAAAGGAAGAGAAAGAAGAAGAGAAAACGAGAGATGGGAAGCTTCATCTGAAGACTTGTTCCTACTGGACCGTGGATCAGATCCAGGCCAGTCAGCTCCATTGAGAGCCACATTTGTGTTTTCATCTTTTACAGCTTTTTGATTGCTGTGTTATTTTCGTTTATTATTTTTCCTTTGTCTTTCTGATTATCTTTGGTCTTCCGATTGCCCTGTTGGGGATCGGGTTCCTCCTGTTGATTCAGGAGAAGGGAGATCTGATCTCCGGGTTGCAAGTGATAGGTTGTCACTTGTGGGTTTCCCTCTGGTTAGAGGAAGGGAGGCTAGCCCTCCGGTTCTGGGCTTGTGGTTGCAAGTCCAGGTGTCCCTCCGGTTGGGAGGAAGAGAGGTCTTCGACCTCTGGTTTGCTGGTGACTGGAAGTCACCGGTTGGTTCCCTCCTGGTCTGGAGGAAGAGAGACTCCGGTCTCTGGTTTCCGAGTGGCTGAAAGTCACTTGGGGTGTCCCTCCGGTTGGGAGGAAGAGGGGAGCGTGTTCCCCTGGTCAAGCTGTTTGGCAGCATTTGTTGCAGACTAAGTCTGCGGTTTCTAGCGTGAGCTAGTGGAATCCTCACTCCGGTTGGGAGTGAGGGGTGGATGTAGGTCTGGAGGACCGAACCACCTTAAAATCTTTGAGCAGTGGTTTGCTTGTAGTGTGTTCTTCCATATCTCCTACCACCCTTCACAGATTGTCTTTAGATTTCCTATTCTCATTTGTGCTGCTTCCGCTAGTTGGTCATGTGGGGGCCAGTTATATATTTGCTCTTTTGTTTAAAAGGATTTTCAACTGGTTCATCAGATTGCTTGATTTGCTTCCGCTAGATGCTTGGATAGGCACGCTCCAAGTGTTTGTATTTGAGTTGAATCAAATTGGTTCTATTCTGTGTCTATCTCTAGCATCCAAGTTTTAATTGGCCATTATACATAGAAGGATACATTCACCCCCCTCTGTATCCGGGCCTAGCACCTAACAGTTGGTATCAGAGCGGGTGTTTGCATATAAGGTCCAGCGACCTGCAGATTCGATCTTGCGGTCTTAGGTGCTTATTTGCCTTTAGTGCATCAATATTCTTGTTGCATTGAATTTATCTGCTATTTGGTTCAATGGCTTGTCCACCCTTCTTCAGTGGTTTTGATTTCAACCAGTGGCACGGTGCTTTACGTGATTATGTTAAATCTGATGATCCAGACCTGTGGAAAGTAATTTCACATGGTCCTCATGAATTACCAAAGAAAAAGTCTAAATGGACTGACAGTCACGAATCAATGTATGAGGAGAATCAGACAGCTATAAATCTGATGAAAGCAGCCACTGACAAAGCCTTTCACTCATGTTTCCTTGATTACAGATCTGCAAGGGATATGTTGGAAATGATGAAGAGAGCCGGGGAAGGAAATCAAACAAGCTGCATGATGGCCAACAGAAGCAATCAAGGCAGCAATCAAACTGAAGAAGATGATGATGATGAGGTAAATATCTTCGAGAATTTCTCTCTAGAAGATTGGGAGAATGCTTATGCTGAATTACTTGAATCTCATGAGCTGTTAAGAAAATAGTATAAGAAATTGAAGAAGGGTACTGGTTTAGATAGTTCAAGCATTCCTTGTAGAAATTGTGTTGAATTGAAAAATATTCATGATGCTTGTATGTCTGACTTTCAAATACTGAAGAAACAAGTTTCACTATTGAAAACTGAAAATCAAGAACATATAAATGTGATATCTGAACTCAAAGAAAAATTGAACTCAGATAATGATAATCAGACTGTTGTTAACTATCATGACCAGTATGAAAAATTGCTGAAAAACTTTAAAAGTGCAAACTCAGATTTAAACAAGCTGAGATCCGAAAATGATTCCCTGAGAACATCTGCTAATAAAAATGATAACAAATTTGAGAAACTCAAGCAGGAGAAAAACTTGCTTGCTGAAAAACTGGAAGCCATCAAATCTGTGAATGTGGAATTATAGAAAAACATTGAAAAGAAGGAAAAAGATTTGAAGGAATTCAAGGCTGAAAGAAAACTTGAAATTAACTCAGAAGATCAGACTCTAATAAATGAGTTAATTCAGAATGACAAGCTTAAGGAAGAAAATGAAAAATTAAAAATGTTGAATTCCACTATGTCAGAGAGACTTCTAGCTTTGGAAAGAGGAAAAAGTATTTGTGTTGAAGATTCTAATAAACTGAGCAATCTGGAACAGGAAATTGAAAAATACAAAACTGCTAACAATGTGTTAACTGAATGTGTGAATTGCAGTGAACAAGAGATTGCCAGTTATGAGCTACATATTTCCTCTTTGGAAGATGAAATTCAGGATTTGAAAGTCTCTTTGTCAAAATTTGTTGATGGGCAAGAAAACCTAGACAAGCTGCTAGGTGTAAAAGTCAATGTCAAAAGGGAAGGGTTGGGCTACAATAATCTAAATAAAAAGGCTTTGTAGAATAAAGTAATGACATCCTTTGTAAATGCCTCAAACGTAGCCACAACATCAAAAGACAAACAGCCCATTGTTCAGAAAATACGGGGAACAAAGATTAATTTTAAGAAAGAAGGACTGGGTTGCAGTCCAGTCATGAGGAAGGCTGATGGAGCCAACCTGAAAACTGTCTTTGTTAAATCCTCTGAACAGGAGAAGCCTTCTACTTCATCTCCAACTCAGTACAAGGCTAAGAAAATAGGAAAATAGGATAAAAATCAGAAAAGGACTGTAAATCAGAAAATAAATGAAAAGGGTTCATCAGTGCATATTGATCATAGTCCTCATACACATTCACAAGCATCCAAAAAGAAAATGATCTGTCATTACTGTCATAAATTTGGACATCTGATGCATGAATGTAGACTTATGGAAAAGGATGATCTGAGTGCTAGAAAATATCATGATAAAAATTTTTCATCTCAGAAAAGGAAAATTGAGTGTTTTCATTATGGTAAACTAGGACACAAAATTTCACAATGCTGGTTTGTTAGTGATAAGAATAAATTTCATGCAAACTATCATGCTCTTAACAAGAACAAGTATGTCCCAATGAACCAGCATATGACATGCTTTAATTGTGGAAAATTGGGTCATAAGAGATTTGAATGCTGGCTGAATGCTGGTAAGAAAAGTTCTAATTCATGCTTTCACTGTGGCAAGATGGGCCACATTGCAGCCCACTGTTGGCATGCTCAGGGTAGACAATTCAATTCTAAAACTGTTAAACTCCCTGCAAATGGAAATGTTTTTGGAAGTAATGTTTTTAGAGGCAAGCACAATGAGTGCTTCAACTGTGGGAAGCCAGGTCACAGGGCTGCAACCTGTTGGCTGGCAGGATATCAAAACCAAACTGGTTTTGGCAAACAGAATTTTTATTCTGTTAACAAGAAATCTCATGCTTATGCACATAGAATTCATGCTAACAAGAATCTGCATAAATCAGATCTGAAAACTGCTCCTAGAAATGTGCTGAGAAAACCTGCTAGGAGTAATACTGTTTTATCAGGACCCAAGACTTCTTGGGTACCTGTTTGTGCAAAATAACATTGCTATGCAGGTGTGCCTTGGGACTGAAATAAAAATGGGTAATGATCCAAGGCACTCAAGAAGAAAACCCCATACTGAACTTTTCAGGTAAACTTCCTGCTCTTCTTATTTTTAGTTTTAATGCATAGCAAGTTAAATCTGTTTTTGCATAATCATTCTTCATCTGCATTGTCTGAAATGATGCCTCTGAACTCTACTCATCTGAAGTGCATATATGTGATTTGCATGTAGAGTACATTCATTGAAAACCTGAATTGCATATAGGACTGTTGGTTTCACCTTGATATTCATGACCTCTATGGTATATCAAATGGTAAGCTACCAAAAGGCAGGGAAATCTGTCCGGAGGTCCTTACTATGTGAGAGCTGGTCTTTTAGACCAAGTGCTCCGCCTAGTACCATGGGTCATTTTGCTTGACAGGGCAGTCTGAATGTGCATGAATCATTTGGTATCATATGTTCAGTTTTCAGTGCAAACATTGCATGTTTTCAGGGGGAGTTAGATGCATATCCTTGCATAGCAATTCAATATCGAGTCCTTGCATGTCCCTGCATACATATAGTGCATTGCATTTCCTTACATTGAAAATGCCAAAAAGGGAGTTTGAATGCAAATTGTGAGGGGGAGTCATTGCATTGCATATAGGTTGTCAAATGCATACATGGGTCAGAACTCATTGCATATCCTTTCTTACTGATTTTGTTGACAAACCTTAATCATATTCTGAAAACTTTGAGCTTCACAATCTCTCTTAACAATTGGTATTTCTACTATCAATTTGGTATCATTTGGCTTCAGAATTCTATCAGTCTTTCATGAAGATTTCAATGGGCTATCTCGATCATAAATCTGAAAACTCTTGAACTAGAAATCTTCTATTATACGTTTTTATGAATGACTGAAATAACTCATATGGTTTAAGTTTAATGTATTCAATGAGTTTGGCTTTAAAATCTCTTAAAAATATCTGAAGCATGTTTAATAAACCTTAACCATCTATTTCATGCTATGTCTTGTAAAATCTTCTGAAATCTGCACTTTTGAATATATGACTTCAATTGATTAAGTACATGAAACTATTATAGATTTGAAGCAAATGAATTTTTTTGAAATGTCTAAAGGGTAATATCTGTCAGAGCAATGACATTGGTCACTGAGAAACACATGTCCGAAGGACTGTGTCATGAGGTGCCTTAGTTAACTCTGATTAAGAATTCATTGAAATTCAGGCAGAGCAATGGCATGCACACTGAGAAATACAACTCACTCATCAAGAAATGATTTGGAGTGTGTCATGATGTGTAAATGCTATCTCTGTTCATATATAGCATGACAGTTAGTCACACTAAGTGCTTAGGGACATTGGCCTCTGATCAAGGTATATCCTCTAGTTACAAGGTGTGAACTGAACTAGAGTGCTCGTAAAATTTGTAGCATGGAAAATTGTTGAACAAATTGAAATATCTGAATATTGATGCTAAAATCAAATTGCTACAACCCTAGACAAAATCATATGACTTCATAATTGCTTGACTTCAATATTGGTGCATGTAATTCTGAAAGAAGTCAATAGATTTGATTGTGTAAGAGAAAGGGAGATTAATCAAGATAAATATGAGGGCTTGGTTCATCTTTATTAAAACATGGTTTTAGATATCAATACAGAATTTTATTGATAAACTCTGCATACATCATGTTTAAACCATGATGTTCAAAAGGCTAATTCATATGTCCCTATAATGGAAGACCTTGAAAAAATATGTTTTGGATTTATGAGATTGATATCTCCTTGAAAATCTTTCTGCTCACTTTTCCTTAGATCATTGACCTGAACTTCTCCTTGTCTGCCCCTGTGGTCTCCTTCTCATCTAACTCATAAGATTCCACTTATTGAGGGGGAGCTTCCATGTCATGCATCACTTGCATATCAAGTGGCATCTATTCAGGGGGAGCATTCCTTGTCATACAGAATCATGTTCATATCATTTGTGACCTTGCATTCAAATCCCTCATGATCAGATTTATGCATGATCAACAGAAACTGTATAGTCAACTCCTTTCTTATCAGTTGACTGATTCCATCTGCATTTTTCTGACCATACAAATGTGAGGTGCCACTCCCATTATTACCTTGTTCACTTGCAGCCTTCTGAACCTCAGAATCTTTATGATGGTGGATTTCAGATTGATTCCAGAGATGTATTTCTCTCTACACTGTTGGAATCTTCCATCTTGTTCTGCAATAAGTTCTGATTCTGTGGTATCTTCACCAGAATTCAGATTCTTTGTAATGGCTGATTTCAGATTGATTTATTGGATAACCAGAGTCCATTTCTGTGCTTCAAGAGGAGAGTAGTCAATCATGCATGTTGATAGGGGGAGAGCCGTCTCATTGCATAAGGGAGATCTTCATTTTTTTTTACCATGACTCATTCTCTGCATTAGCTCTATATTTTCTACCATGTCAAAGGGGGAGTATTTGTTGCATTTGCATCTCTGCATAAGTTGTTTGACAAAGGGGGAGATTTTGATTTAATTGCTTCTGAACATGAGCTGCCCTCATAAGTTTTCTTTTGTTTTTGCTGAAGTAAAAGGGGCAGTTTAGTCAAAGGGGGAGTTTTTAATTCTCTCTTCAACGCATGTCTTTTTGCTGAAGGAAAAGGGGGAGAAGAATCTAATTTGAGTCAGTGTAACTCATTGTGTTGCCATCATCAAAAAGGGGGAGATTGTTGTGCCCCTGTGTGGTTTTGATGATGGCTGACACACCATGAGCCACACTGAGGTGTGCTAATTAATATTGATGACTGATTGACTGCTTGAATATCTGATTGTTTGCTTGAATAGCTAATTCATGAATATGGCTAGATTGGGTTAACATAGTGGCTAATTGTTCATGCAGTGCGTTGACGCAGTTGGAGATTGGGTTGACGCATTGGCTGTTTGTTCACTAGCTACGTGGACGCAGTGGATCAGCGGGGTTGACGCCATGTTGCTTTGTCTTCTTTGTGTTGCTCATTAAGTCTCAAAGTCTGCACACTGCCTTTGTGGTCCAAGTCTATACAGCCTCATTCCTACCTACGTTCCAAGTCAAAGTCTGCACATTATCTTCGAACCCAATGTCTGCACAGTGGCCTTCACACTTGAAGTCCATACATTCGATGTGCAGAGTTGAAGTCCATACTGTGCCTCAGGCTGAGGTAGTCCATACACTGGTCGGTGGCAAGCCTGTACACTGGCCTCAGCGTTTTCACGTGAAGTCTACACATTAGTCTCTACTTGAAGTCTATACATTGGCTGAGGGTCTTCAAGTCCATACACAGTTGTCTGATGCATATTGATTGAAGTCTGTACATTGGGTTTTCACATGAAGTATGTACAGCCGTTCACTGTTGTAGTCCATACACTGGACTGTTAGGTCATGTCTACACTGGGTCTCAATGTACACACTTATTCATTGTGCTGCTTCACGCACAAAGTCTGAACATCCTTCAATGAACTTTGAAGTCTATACACTGATTCACTGTTCATCGCCTTTGGGCATCAAAGTCTGTACATCGCCTTCAATCTTCAAGTCTATACACTGGCTTATTCTTCAAGTCTGTACAGCCGTTTTGGATTGTATTTCAAGTCTAGACTTTGCACTGTTGCATTCATCGTCTTCGTGTGGTGTTCTATCTTCGTGTTGATTTTACTTCGTGCACTCTTCTCTAAGTTCAAGCCCGTGTCTGTGCTGTCTCCATGTCATCCTCAGTTCGAGTCGGTTCTTTGTTATTTTCATCTTCGTGTTGTTCTTCCTAGACCTCGTGTCTTTCTTGTGTTGAAACCACACTTCGTGTTGGTTTCTATTTTTTCATCTTCGTGTTGTGGTCAGCTCGTGTCGTTCTCGTTGCTATTTGTTATGTCGAGTTGCTTTTTACTTCGTGTCGTTTTCTCTAAAGTGTTAAGCATTATTAGTATGTATCTCGTGTCGGTCTCTTCGTAGTGTTTGTTTTATTACAGTGACACTTCGTGTCGTTCTCGTTTTACCTCGTGCTGTTTTCATCTGACCTGGTGTCATGCTCTCCTTATCTCGTACTGTAGTAATCCTGTGTTCTCGTGTCATTTACTGTAGCTACTCGAGTCATATTCCTGCTTTCTTTGTTTTATCACGTGTCGTTTCACCTCATGTCGTTCTATCTGCTGTTTATTATGTCGTGTTGTTTCTTTGTATCCGTGTCTTCGTGTTATTCTAGTGTTTATAACCTCGTGTCGTTCTCTGTGTAATACTTGTTTTGTCACCCTTGAACCTCGTGTCGTTCTATGTGTAGTGTTTGGTTTGTCACCACTGTATCTCGTGTCGTCCTCAGTGCAGTGCACCTCTTGCTGTTTCTATACACCTCGTGTAGTTTTAGGTTCTGGTGCCCTGAGTTTTAATCGTGTTAATTCCTTGCAGGAGAAGAAGAAGATGGTCCGAGGAAATATTCCCGAGTGACTGTCAGCACGTGATCGAGGCTGAAATAAAGCCTGCTGAGAGACTGCCACGTGGTCCGAATACTTAGGGCTGGAAATGTGGAGGTCACACGTCGGGGGTGATACTGCTGCTGCTGCTATATATATGGGTCTTCATCCTTTGAAGAAGTATCGAAGAAGAAAAAGCCTTGAGAGTAGAAAGCCCTTCGATCCAGAAGAAAAGAAGAGAGTAGAGAAGAGAGTGAGAGTGAGAGCAGAAGAAGAAAAAGAGAGAGAGATAGTGCTAGTGAGAAGAGAAGAAGAAGAAAAAGAAGAGTGGTAGAGTGAGAGAAGCTGCAGAAGTAAAAAGAGAAAGAGAGAGAGCTCGCGAGTGAGAGAAGGAAGCAGACAAGAAAAGGAAGAGAAAGAAGAAGAGAGAACGAGAGATGGGAAGCTTCATCTGAAGACTTGTTCCTACTGGACCGTGGATCAGATCCAGGCCAGTCAGCTCCATTGAGAGCCACATTTGTGTTTTCATCTTTTACAGCTTTCTGATTGCTGTGTTATTTTCGTTTATTATTTTTCCTTTGTCTTTCTGATTATCTTTGGTCTTCGATTGCCCTGTTGGGGATCGGGTTCCTCCTGTTGATTCAGGAGAAGGGAGATCTGATCTCCGGGTTGCAAGTGATAGGTTGTCACTTGTGGGTTTCCCTCTGGTTAGAGGAAGGGAGGCTAGCCCTCCGGTTCTGGGCTTGTGGTTGCAAGTCCAGGTGTCCCTCCGGTTGGGAGGAAGAGAGGTCTTCGACCTCTGGTTTGCTGGTGACTGGAAGTCACCGGTTGGTTCCCTCCTGGTCTGGAGGAAGAGAGACTTCGGTCTCTGGTTTCCGAGTGGCTGAAAGTCACTTGGGGTGTCCCTCCGGTTGGGAGGAAGAGGGGAGCGTGTTCCCCTGGTCAAGCTGTTTGGCAGCATTTGTTGCAGACTGAGTCTGCGGTTTCTAGCGTGAGCTAGTGGAATCCTCACTCCGGTTGGGAGTGAGGGGTGGATGTAGGTCTGGAGGACCGAACCACCTTAAAATCTTTGAGCAGTGGTTTGCTTGTAGTGTGTTCTTCCATATCTCCTACCACCCTTCACAGATTGTCTTGAGATTTCCTATTCTCATTTGTGCTGCTTCCGCTAGTTGGTCATTTGGGGGCCAGTTACATATTTTCTCTTTTGTTTAAAAGGATTTTCAACTGGTTCATCAGATTGCTTGATTTGCTTCCGCTAGATGCTTGGATAGGCACGCTCCAAGTGTTTGTATTTGAGTTGAATCAAATTGGTTCTATTCTGTGTCTATCTCTAGCATCCAAGTTTTATTTGGCCATTATACATAGAAGGATACATTCACCCCCCTCTGTATCCGGGCCTAGCACCCTAACACATGCATGCACCAAAACCACGATGAATGATTAGTTACACATTATCACATTTTCATGAGTTTCACATTTTCGTTATTCATGGAACCAAATAGCTGCTGCAAACACAAGAGGCCCACACACACTCACAAATGAACGAAGAGTACTGCGCAAACCCGAGAGCAAACTCCCACCTAGACTCCTGCCGCCCGGGGCATTATGTCTCGCTGTCCCTCAGGTTCTGTGGCATTATGTATCGCCGTCCCATAGAACAAACAGCCGAATCATAGGATTTCAACCAGGGAGTTACGTCTCGCTGTCCCCTGGGTTCTTTTACTTCCGCGGCATTACGTCTCGCTGTCCCGTAGAAGGGACCGAAGTCCAACCTCACAGAATACTGATGTTTTCCATTCATAATATTCACATCGTATCTGCATTCACATTCATATTCATATTACATTACTAGTACCATACTTTTATCATAACATAAGCATGCTTCCATATGGTTTAAGTGGATAATCATACTCGTAAGTTTACTATTGTGAAACCGAACATGATCAAGTTACCAGCAAGGTTTCCATTTAAAAGAAGACAGGTTTACTTCTAGGTTACACATGCATAGAAAATAAATCATAACTACAAGTGCGGAATTTTTTTGAGCACGGAATTTTTACAGTGGGTTACTAACTTAGCCTTCTACCATTTTCCAATTTTTTAGATTTTTATGAATTATAATGACCTCTCAAAACTCTCCTTTTCTAGGATTCTGAAAATTGGGACAGAGCCACAGGGTGTCGACCTGTCCCAAGGGTGGTGTCGACTTGTCCAAAGAGTAGTGTTGACACAGCCAGCCCTCTGAAAGAGGTGGTCTCGACCTATCCAAAGAGCAGTGTTGACACCGCCAGCCCTCTGAAAGAGGTGGTGTCGACCTACCCAGGGACTGCACCCCAGGTGCCTCGACCTATCCAGGGATTGCACCCCAGGTGCATCGACCTATCCAGGGACTACACCGACGCAGTCAATCTTCTGAAAGAGGCCGCATTGACGTAATCAGTGTAGAAACCCTAAACTTTGATAAAAACTTAGAGGAACCTCATGAAAGCACGTAACTTGATGGAAAAACCATAAAATAAACATAGTAGTCAATCCTACATACCCTTAGTCCCTCTTTAAAGTATATAAACTATTTTGAAATCGTTCTAATGCATCGTTGACCCCTAAGATTTGAGGTTAGGTGCCTACCTTCAAAGTGTTAAACCAACGATCCGGGATGAGATCCACCCAAAGCTTTTCCCTTCATCCTAGGGCGCTGCAGGATCATCCTCCACATGCCGAATCGTCCTCCCCACATAGAGTCAAGGTCTCTCACCCTTACTCACTCAAGAAGGACGGTAGAGGGTGGAGGGTTGAAGAGAATGGTTGCTAAATGCTTACTACCCATGAAACCCACCTTCTTATATAGCTTTCAAGCCTCCCAAGAGTTTTCCCATGTTCCACAAGGCTCTATCCCGCTCCCAAGGTTGCTAGTTGGAGAGAGTTAAGGCCATGCACCACTTCGGGATTTGAACAATCGCAACTCTTCGTCCATCTGTCATAAATCTGGGAGGACGTGCTCTTCTGTTGAGATATGGGTTGGGACTTCTTCAGATTAAGTCGAGAGGACTTCTAGATCTAACCTTGGGATGTGGTTTCATTGAATTTCATCAACTCTAGCGTGAGTTATGATTTTTGCAAGATTAACATTTATTCTCCCCCGTTCCAGTCGTGACCTTTCGATAGCCCGAGGTAGTTTGGGTATAACTCTAGTAGCCAGGCCGAATTTGGCCTCGATCTCAAAATAGAAGATGTAACTAACACCCATACGAGATTATGGCCTTAGTTTCAGGTCATGTTAATAACTATAGATGAAGTTATGAACTTCTAATTATTTACGTGTGAATTTTCCCCAACAGTCACGTGACCTTTCGATAGCCCGAGATAATTCGAGTATAACTCTAGTATCCAGGTAGAATTTGGCCTCGACCTAAACATAGAAGATGTAGATAACATCCCATTCGAAATTATGGCCTTATTTTTAGGTCATTTAGTTAACTACAAACGAAGTTATGAATTTCTAATTTTTTACATGTGAATTCTCTCAATAGTCACACCTCTCCTTGATAGTTGGTGACAAAGGGCTCAGAACCTTGGGTTTTGGTGCAAATTGGGTTTTCATCCCAACAGAAGAGTTCGGGATAAGGGCCCAAATTTTCAAATAAACCTAGTTTCATCCTAATTGGTTAACTATGGGCCATGATATCCTTTTTTCAACAGGTGACAGTGTTTTCTGTAACTATTTCGACTTATTATCGTAAGCTCCCTCTTGTTCCCTATTAGGCCTATTTTCCAGAAGTTATACTCTTCATCCAAGTTTTTCTTTACCTAATGGTCGTTGCATGGGCTTTGGTTTCACCTAATTCCAACCTTCCTATGTTAAGTTATGAATTTCCTAAAGATCCTTCAATAATCTGTTTAGATTTCTAGTTCGTTGTATTAATGGGCCTGACTTGTACCCAATTGGGCCAGTGCTTAATTGGTGGTCCTAACAATTTTAGTTTGGTTTGAGCACATTGTATTCGATATCTTTTCTATTTGAAGCATCCATTCTGTGAGAAAGTTTTGCAATATATTATTTACTTCCTTCTAGTTTGATTCTGTGGGTGAAGTTTTTAATTTGTTATAGTTTTCATAAAGGGGATCTATTCACCCCCCCCCTTTGGATCCCGACCTTGCACCCAACAAGCCTGAGGGTTGTAGACTGAAGAAGCTCTCCAGTCGATGTGAAACTTGGCCACCAATTGATAGACGACCCTATTCTTGAAGGGTGTGCCATTGTCTGACACTATGCGGCTGGGGGTACGAAATCGGTAGATGATGTGGTGCCGGACAAATCTGGCTACCACCTCGCCGGTGACCTCCCGCAGAGGGATGGCTTCGGCCCATTGGGAGAAGTAGTCGGTGGTGGCCAGGATGTACTTATGGCCCTTGGAAGATGGCGGGAAGGGTCCTGTAATGTCCATACCCCATTCGATGAATGGCCACCTGGAGGCCATGGGACGCAGTGGATTTGGGGGTCTTCTGGGTACCAAGCCAAAGGCTTGACATTGATGGCACGTACATGCATACTGGGTGCAATCCGTGCACATGGTTGGCCAATAGAAGCCTTTCAACTTTATGTTGTTCCTCATTCTATCTCCGGACTGGTGAGCGCCGCATAGTCCTGAGTGGACCTCATGCATGATGGCCCGAGCCTCGGCTGGGGAGACACATCTCAGAAGAACCGACTTGTCTTTCTCGTGGACAAGCCTATACAGAGAGTCATCGATCAACTCATATGAGGTTGCCCAACGAAGTAGCTGGACCCTTCGAGATCGGTCGGAAGGAAGCCAACCTCCCTTGAATTTGATGATGGGCTCGCGTCAATCTTCTTCTTCTGGGTGTGTGTCTGGATCAAGGCTATGGACCTCGTAGACAGTGAGGCCGGACTCATTCTCTAGCGTACTCGGCATCAGTCTCCTGTGCTTGACAGTGATGTCGAATTCACCCTGGGCGGAAGCTTGATGGCCGTAACCAATTTAGCCAGAGCATCTGCCTGTGCATTGCTGCTCCGGGGGACATTATCTATTTCGAAGAAATAGAACCTCTGGATAAGTCTGGTGATGGCGGCATGATATGGAACTAACTCCTGTTTCCACACGTTGTAGACGCCGATGACTAGCCGAACTACGAGTTAGGAGTCCCCGTAGGCTTTGAGACATTTGATGCCCATGTCGAGAGCCATCTTGAGCCCGATGATTAGAGCTTCATACTCAGCTTCATTATTGGTTAGGGATTTCATGAGGGTGCATGAGTTGTACAAAGCTCCGCCCTGAGGAGTCAGGAAAATAATGCCGGCACCCGCCATGACGGCTGGATTTTGATTATTCCGCGTAATCCCCTGGGAAGCGCCATCGAAGTAGAGCTCCCAACAAGGTACATTGGCTGTGAGGGCGTCTTGCTGCCAGTAATGCAAGACATCTATGCTTTGTTCAACCGGTTGTTGTGACTAGGCCGCAAGGGACTCCTCATCAGGGAGTTCCGTGTTGAGAGGTGAGTCATCTGGCACTGGATGGGCTGCCAAGAATTCGGCCATGCGCTATCCCTTGATTGCTTTCCTGGGGACATAGGTAATATCGTACTCCATTAACAGGAGAGCCCATTTTCCCAATTGGCCTGAGAGAACGGGTTGCCAGAGGAGATACTTGAGTGGGTCTTGCTTGGATATGAGGTCAACTTAATGGGCCAGAAGGTAGTGCCGTAGCTTCTTGGCAGCAAACACCAGGGCTAAGCATACTTTCTCCATGGGGGAGTAGCGGTACTCAGTGCCGATTAGTTTCTGGCTGAGGTAGTAGAGCGGCTGCTCTTTACCCTCCTCATTGATTCACGCCAGTAGAGCTCCTAACGAAGCGTCCATGGCAGTGATGTAGAGTATAAGGGGTTTGCCCTTGACTGGTACCCCCAGGACTGGGGGAGTGAGGAGGTACTCCTTGATCTGCTTGAAAGCAGTCTGGCATTCAGGGTCGCATATAAATGGGGCGTCTTTCTTCATTAGTTTGCTGAAAGGCATGCATCGGCCGGAGAGATTGGAGATGAACCTTTGAATGTAGGCCAGTCTTCCTTAGAAGAACCTGAGCTCGGTAAGGTTCTTGGGTGGTGGAAGCTCTCAGATCGCTTTGATCTTGCAGGGGTCCACTTCAATTCCTCGGTATCTAACGATGAAGCTAAGAAACTTGGCACTGGATACGCCAAAGGCGCTTTTCATAGGGTTCATCTTGAGCCCATATTGCTAGAGTCGATTGAAGACTTGGCGCAGATCATGTAGATGGTCCTCTCGCCTTTTAGTCTTGATGACGAGGTCGTCGACATAGCATTCAACGATGTTGTCCAACATTTCGTCGAATATTTTTGTCATGCCCGTTTGGTAAGTAGCGTTGGCATTCTTCAAACTGAAGGGCATGCGCTTGTAGTTGAAAACCCTTTGGAGGATCGGAAGGTAGTGTGCTTCTTGTCCTTGAGGGACATCCAGATCTGGTTGTAACCGGATGACCCATCCATAAAAGACAAGGCTTCATGCCCGGTGGTCATGTCGACCATGGTTTCTGTGATCAAAATTGGGAAGTCATCCTTCGAACAGGCTTTGTTGAGGTCCCGGAAGTCGACGCAAATGCGGACTTGACCATTCTTCTTCTTTACTGGGACTATGTTGGCGAGCTAGATCGGGTATATGCATGGCTCGATGAAGTCGACCTCCGCCATTTTGTTGACTTCGACCGAAACTTGGAGTTCCAGCTCATGGCGCATGCGCCGCTATGGCTGTTTGATTGGAGTGGCTGAGGGAGAAATGCCTAACTCATGCTCCGCTATGGCAGGGTCTATCCCTAGCATCTCCTTGTACGTCCAGGCGAAGCAGTCTTTGTATTCAAGCAGGAGTTACTTATAATCCTGCCTTTCTACTTCAGGAAGGAGAGCGGTGACGAATGTTGGCTAGTGGGCTTCACCTTCGCCCAAGTTGATTTTGATGAGCTCGTCAACGGTTGCCTGGCCACCATCCTCCAGCTCGGGAGGAGCGGGTTTGAATTCGATGAAATCCTCATCATCAGTGTCAGATTCGTGTATTTCTTGATTTTCGAAGCCACTGGTCAACGTCGATGGGGCTGGCAAATTGTTGTTGCTAGACTTTAGCAAAGATTGGTCTAGACCGCTAGTTTCCTGCCAGCGGTCATCAATTGGTGCTGCTGAGGTTTCCCTGGAGTTGCCTCCTAATGCTAACAATCATTTATGGTCAGTGCTCTGGGCTCCTTCCTCATCGGGAAGGTTTGTCGAACTGGTTTCTTTAACTGGCTGGGTGACAGGAGGAGCTTCTTCAGCCCTAAGATTTTCGCAGGGAGGCGAGGGGGATTCCTCGACTACTTGAACCGAAGTATTGGTTTTAACGGGGATCGAGATCAGGATCTTCTCCTTCTCGTCCCCAGAACTGTCAAATTTTGTATTGACTTTTATCTGGTCGTCCACTGGCTATGTCAAGCCTACGACGTTGACTGCGTAGTAGACACGGAAGTCTGGGTCTTGGTCATAGCCAAGTCCCCTGGTGTCCTTATGAAAGGATGGGGGTTGCCCCCGGACCTGGGAAGGGTCCACAACTGGTGAAAATATCTCCGTTGTGTGGAGGCTTGCCATTGTGGGATGTGTTGCTTCAGACACATCTCCCGAATATGTGGGGGCAGGTCGTCCAGTATTTGGACTGCTTCAGGGGTATCATTGGCTCGCTTGGACCAACCGAAGTTGTCGGCTGGTTGGGCTTGAGGGACCATGTCTCCCTTATAGAAAATAATGGGCTTGTCCCTGTTATCCTTCTTCTTGCTCCTGAGTTGTCATTTGTAAGTAACGACGAATGTTGTAATTGGCTCAACCTTGTGTTGTTCTGATGCACAAGAGAGCTGTATACAATCTGGCGGTAACCATATGCTGTTGTCGATGGCTCGGCTAATGAGATTAGCCTCGAAATCGATTTTACGTCTCTCAGGGCAGTCTGGAGTTGACTTGGAGTTAAGGCATAGCCGATGAAGCTTGGCCTTCTCCTCGTCGATGGAGAAGAGATCATCCCCATTTTCCTATGAGAGCCATCCATTGCTCTTGCTTTTGATTATGGGGTAAGGACTGATTCTCCCGAAATAAAGCACAGCGTCGGCAAGATTACATTCTGCTGGAGTGAACGGTGACAGGTCCATGAAGACCATATGTTGTTCCCCATTCTTAGCATATTTGATGCACTGGTGAAGTGTCGCCCGATTTTCATGTAGCCAGGGTCTGCCCAGTAGCACTTTGTAGGATGTGTTGGCATCGATGATGTAGAATGTCACCTAGGAGGTGAAATCATCGAGCATCAGATCAACATCCACCCAGCCAAGGACATCCTCGGTGTCCTAGTTGAAATCGGATATCTTGACCGCTTGAACCTTCTGGAGGTATGGGGTCAAATACATAGTCTTGAAGGTTTTGAGCGGCATGATGTTGACAGCAGCACCGGCGTCCACCAGGTTCCGGTTTACCTCATGCCCGTTGATTTTCCCTCCCACGTAGAGAGGGCGGTGTGGCACGAAGGGGAGAGCAGCATGTCTTTCTCCGTGAAGGAGATGGTGGCTATGAAGGCTTCATATGCTGCCACCTTCATCTCCGTGGCATGTGCTTCATAGGCTTCTGGGTCTTGGAGTATTTTGATAAGAGTTTCTCTTAGCTCCTTGCTCCAAGTAATGGCTTCCCAGATTTTAATG
Organism: Amorphophallus konjac; assembly: GCA_022559845.1. Lineage (NCBI taxonomy): Eukaryota > Viridiplantae > Streptophyta > Magnoliopsida > Alismatales > Araceae > Amorphophallus > Amorphophallus konjac. The sequence goes on along the minus strand of CM040121.1, from coordinate 459,837,851 downwards.
CTGGCGGGAAACCGCTTCATCTGGTGGAGGACCTTCCGGTCGGCTCGAGCTCAAGCATCCTCCAATGATGGTAGTATGTCAGGCTGGGCCTTATGTGTGCTGTCGCGCTGCTCCCCGTCAGGCGGTTGCACTGCTTTGCCTTTGCCACTGGGATCGGGCTGACTCCGATCACCTGTGGATTCCTAGAACAGGGGTGCCAATGATGGCACTTCTGGGGGTGACTGGCGAGCTGGCTCATCCTTACCGGATGGGCCTGCTTGTTCTACGGAAGTGACCGGAACTGGCTCAGGGACTGTGATGCTGACATCGATATCCTCCATGTCGGAGCGATCGAATATGCTAGGCCCTGTCCAAATTTCTATCTCCGGAATGGGGGCATGATCTTCTCCTCGAAAAAGGATAATTCACTCCGAGTCGAAGGTAGACAGGTAGAGGGGTAGCTCGGGAATCCTCCTGCGACCTCTACCGCGTCCTCGGCCACGACCTCGACCGCTGCCTGTGTGTTCCGGAGTTGGTCGTAGCCCGAGCGGGGTAGTAGTTCTTTGTCTCATTCGGGCGGCTACTGGCTTGTCTCGCCAAGGACAATTAATGTTGTCAGGGGGTGGGATGGCAACCATGTTGCAGGTGCAACCTCGAAGCATTTCTTCAAGCTGCTCTATGGTGATCTCCTTATTTTATAGAACAAGGAGAGTTCTTCTGGGATGAGCAGCATGTCGCCGTTCTTGACCTTCTGGATCATTTCCTGAATCCAACTTCTAAGGCGAACTTGCTTCTGCATTTCTTCCCACGGAGTGTAGCTATCGAGTGGGAGAGCACCGGTGGGACGAGGAGGGATGTATTCCTCCAGGTCATCGATAAGCCGTCGTAGCCTTTGGAGAGGCGTTAGCTCGTTGGCGACTGTAAGGTGGCTGCTTGCTCAGCTTGCCTCCTGAGCTGCCTTTTGAGGTTCTTCCTCCTATTCCTCTCCTATCTTTTGGCGATGGCCGCCTCCAGGGGAGTAGGAGGGAGAGGCGCTAGAGCCAGAGTTGATAAATCCCTGTGAGGGTATCTCCAAACTGGTGTCTTGGCAGAGTGAGGCCGTCAGCTTTTCTTTGCCCGGATTTCATTCCAGGCACCTTTTGCTTGTTGTATTTGGAAGGTGGCATTGATCGCCTACTCGATGACCTCAGGTGGTAGCTCCTGGTATGCCAGGATGCTGGGACTGGCGTCCGAAGATGTGTGCACAGTTTGATGCCTTACCTGCGGTGGCGAAGAAGGTAGCTTCTGATAAACTGATATGCTGGGGCTGGCGTCTAGGGACGTGTGCACTGTTTGATGCCTTACTCGCGATTGCGAAAGAAGTCTGTGGTGAGCTGGTATACTGGGGTTGGCGTCCGAAGACATATGTGTGATTTGATGCCTTACCTACGGTGGCGAGGGCTTTTGCTGAGATGTAGACTGGGAGATTCACCTGGAGTCTTGCTCCTTAGCCTTGCCTTTATTACCCCGCTTAGAGCAAGATCTAGTGGCAGCTGAAGGTGTAGCGGGGCATCGCCGCTCCTGGCAGTCGTTCTGACCTTGTGCATTAGTTGGGCCTTGTAGTGAAGAATCAGGCTTATTGGCCATAGTCGCTAAAGACTCCGAAGATGTCTCCTTTACGTGTCGGACTGGACTGCGGGGCATTTGGAGAGGACCTAAAGGCTCACCAGTTGAAGAGACATGGCATGGTTGCGCCACGGTCTTACCCTACTTTTGCTTCCCCTTTCTATCTCCTGGTGCAGAAAGTGGAGGAAGAATAGGAGGGAACGAGAGGAGCTTGTGACTCCCATCGTCGTCTCGCTCACCAGCACGTCCTCCCCGCCAAGAAGGACCCAGAGCAATCTGGCGGTGTCTTCCTTGGAGAATGGAAGAGACTCTAGCTCTTGCCAGGGCCACCATTGCGAGGGTAAAGTGGTAAGAATTGGCTGACTAGTAGTCAGTATCTGGGTGTCTAGAGGAGCTGGGGTGGCAGGAGGATGAATGACATTGACCGAGAAATTCCCCGACTTAGTCTCCTGATCGGTGTCCCGCCTTCTACGGCTTCACAATCGCTCAAGAGCTTCTCGATTATCGATTCAAAACTTGAGCCATTCTGGGGTATGTCGATAAAGCAGCCCGTGCCCATTCGCTTGAGGAGAGGCTGGACTGTCTGGTGCGCTTCTGGCAATGCTTAGGGTTTCTGCAACGGCTTCTCGAAGCCTTAGAGTAGCCATCGAGTTTTCTTCAGCATCAATTTGTTTCCACTGGATTTTCTCTTGGATCAAGTGCTGGAGTTCCTCACAGGATTCGATCGTGTGGTAGATTCTGGCATGAAAAGGGCAATACTGGGGATGACTGAAGTCCGATTAGGTGTAGTCTGCTGGCGGTTCACGTGGCATGATTTACCCCCTCTTGACAAGGACATCGAAGAGCCGCCGGGTCCTTTCTTTTGGAAAGGAGAGAGGTGTGCGGTCATGCCAGGGTCTCCACCCTGGATACCACAGTGAGTGCTCGCCTTGGTTGGTGTTGGGCTCCTCTGCTTCAGCATCGGAGAGGGAGAACTCAGCCATCATGTGAATCACACTAGCTATGTAGTGAATCATACGTTCGGCCTTAGCGGGTCTAGACCAGGCATGTGGCTCCGGGGGATCAACGAGACCCCTCTTCATTTTGATGAGACCGTCTCGGATCAGCTTCTGTGCCTGAGTCTTGAAGACATAGCAATCTTCAAGTGGATGACCCAACATGCGATGATAAGGGCAATAGCCAGGATCATCAGTTTTCTGGGCCTCTAGTCCCTCTGGCTTGCAAGCTTCTGGCAGCTCGATGATCTTCTGAGCCATGTAGAGGTCGAAGAGCATCTTCGTGTGTTCCTTCTTGAAGGAGAAGGGTGTCTTCATACGCTCTGAAAAGGAAGGGGCGACTGGCTTGTCTACTGGCTTCTTGTCGGAGCTGCTTGACTCGCCCTCCTTGCTGGCTTTGGCGGTGGGAGTGAACTCAATAATGTTCACCCCCTTGCCGGGCTGGCGCTCTCTTGTCTGGTTACCCTTAGCTGAAGTGTAGCTTGGGTTGTCGGCGAAGAACATCTGTATTTTGGCGACTGCCGAGTTGAGCTGGTCAAAGCCTTAAATATTAGTGCCGAGAAGCTTTTCATTGACCTCGACTGCGAGGCCTTTACGGCATATGGTAATGAAATCCTCCTGGGATGGCGGGTTGATACACCTCATGCTGAGGTCTCTCCATCTCTTGAAGAAGTCGAGGGCACTCTTGCCCTTCTTTTGTCGAAGAGAGCAGAGCTCGGATAGGGAGATCTTGCGCTCGACCGTTTGGAAGCGGTCGAGGAATTTCTTCAAGAGATCTGCCCAATCGACCACTGAGTTGGGCTTCAGGTGGGAGTACCATTGGAAGGCTGTTCCTGTGAGTGAGGTGGCGAAGTAGCGGAGGAGGTATGACTCGTCCAATGCTAGCTCGCACATGGTCGTAATGTAGTAGTCCAAGTGCTCATGTGGAGACCCTTGCCCGTCGAACTTCTGCAACTTCGGGGGCTTGGCGTACTCCAGAGGGAGCTTTTTCAACATGTGGTGTAGTGGGTAGGGGATGCTATAGAGGTCTATAGCGACAACCCCTTCCCCATACTGGGATAGCTTCGTCTCGACGATCCGCTCGATCATTTGTCGTTGGGCCATGAGGTTTTCTGGCACTGGCGTATTGGAGGCTCGTGGATGCACTTCCACTAGAGGTATGCCGAACCCTGCTACTGTCGGGGTCCGAGCGACTGCTGCTGAGGCATTGCCACCATTGTGCCTGACTGGTAGTGTTGGTGCTTCGGCCGGAGGCCTAGCAGGTTGCTGAGGGTAAAGGTCTCACTCCTGAAGGAGATCTTGTAGGAGAGCCTTCAAGTGTTGATTCTCCTTCATGAGAGTCTCGAGAGTCACCTCTTAAACTTCATTTGGTGGGTTGACTGGCTTCACATTGATAGGCGTGTCATGGTCCTCCACAGGGACCTCTTCAGCGCATTCTGACGTCTGCGGTCCAGTAGAAGTGCCGATGTGGCCCGATGGCGTCGGAGGTTGAGTTTGATGGCGAGGTCTCTTGAGCTGGACAAGAGGCTGGTTCAGGCCATCGGACTGAGTATCGAGCTGGTGTCTGGTGGTATAACACGTAAACACCCGAACTACGTCGTTGATAAGCCGAACTACCCGCCTTTTCTTGGGATGCTTCTCAGAGCGGACTGGTGCCCCAGTCAATCAAAGACTGAGGTCCGTTAAGGTGGAGCCTCCACTACGGTGGTCGACTCGAGGAGAGCTTGAGGCTGGGTGCTGGCGGGGCCCGGCATGAGCCCTTATTGGCTTTCGCCCAGTTGGGCTGGAGAGGCTGAGTGGCTGGGTATCATTGGGTTGTGCCGACGAAGCATGAGTAATGCCCCTAGCGGTACCACGCCCGGGCTTTCGAAGAGGGTTTTTAGCACGTGCCCTTCGAACAGCTTGAGCCTCCTCCGGGGTAACCCAGATTCTTCTTAGGCTAAGTTGTTGACCTCCCTCATCACGATTCTTTCCATGGGATGCGGGAGTTTGAGTACTGAGCTGGTGCGGATGACCCTAGTTCACTGCCGAGGCACCTGTTTTCTTTAGCACCGATTTATCCTCCCGTGTCTATCGCAGGAGGCTGAAGTGGTTGGTAGTGGGACCGTGGGCACGACCAGATCTTGAGGTGTTATCGGCTCGCCCCCATTGAGACGAATTCTCAAGTCACCGATAAGAAGGGTCTTGCCAGAATGGCTGGTTGCAGTAGCGAGCCACCTACCCCGGCGACCATTGCGACGCTTTTGCTGGGGAGCTGAAGAAGATCCCGCTCTGAGGTGGTAGAAAGAGAAGACCTGATCTACCATTGCTGGCAGTGAAAAACTGTCAGCCCAAAGTGCTAGGATCGGCGTTCGGGGCGTGAAGCCCGTATCAAGGGCTGATGGTTTTGTGACCCGAGCATAAGCTCTTGCCCGAGCCGACAAAAGTGTTGCCGTTGCTCGAGGTAACGCTCTTGCATCGAGAACCAATTCTGTAGGGGCTGCTGTGGTGCCAGCAACCTGAGGTCATGAACCCGTGGCGAGTGCTGGCGTAATAGGAGTGTGGGGCAGAGGGCCCATAGCGGGCGCAGAAGTTGCCTCATCCCAAAGAGGAAGACCTGCGCTAGGAGTTGGTGTTGCTGGATTGTAGGGGAAAATATCCCGTTGTTAAGCTGGGATAACGGGATCGTCACGGGATCGACAAGCGGCAACGGACGATCGTCAAAGCGGCGCCAACAACTATCAAACTATATTAGCTACGTTTAAGTGTTTTATGTTAATGGGCCACATGAAATGATATAAGTGCGCCTAGTGTGAGTTTTCATTTGTTATTAGGAATAGATATATCACTATAATCTATATATGCACTAATGTGCACTCATGAGGGCCCGTCGTAGGAACCCAAGTCCCTTGGGTTTTCTAAGTGTCTCTCCCCCTCCCATTTAATTGTGACCTCTCCCATTCCCCCATCATCTCTATTTAAACTTGTAAGCTAACGATGGATGGGATGAAATCAAAAATCAAAATTTTTGGAAACAATCTCTCTAAGGTGTGAAGCCTTGTTTCTTGTGTTCTCCGAGAAGGATATGGGGTGAGATGCCCATGTCCATGGGTGAGAAGCCCAAACTACCCAGTCGTGAGATGCGGCCCCAACCCTTCCCTCTCCCACTGCTACAGTTTCACCGTCTTCCCCTTCTACCTTCCCTGCTCCACCGCGGACCGCTTCCCAGCCATGCAAGTCCACCTGTCTCTCCACTCCTCCCTTCATCCACCCCCTGCCCATTTGAGAACCCAGCTCTCACCCTTTTCCTGCCCCTTCCCCTTCTCTTTCCCACAGCCTCCTCCATAGTTCAGCATGCTCCTTGCGCCATGCCCCTCCCCGTCAGAGAAGCCAGCCCGTCTGCCGCAGTCCCGCCATCGCCATCGCCACCGCCCTGCCCATCATGGCACTGTCCCACCCAACGTCCGCAGCACGCGAGCATGCCGACGACGACCACCGCCCATGCCCATGGCTACGCCATGCAGAGCCAGACGCCCGTTACCAGCAAACTAGCTACCGTTGCCACCGCCGTCTCTGTGCCCGTGCCCACGAGCTCACCACCGAGCACTCCGGCAGTGCCATACGGACCGCAACCTTCTCTCCGACAGGGACTGCACTGCCTATGAAGCACCCATCGGCTACCGTCGTCGTCCTCGGTGAAACAGCTGTCAAGGACACCGCTGCAGCACCGTTACCTCTAGAGCCTTCGTCCGCCACCGTCGAGCAGTCTGCCATAGCCCCATGCACCAGCGTCCGAGCACGGCATCGGCATCCCCTCCAAGCACGGTGCCCCCCCAGTACATCGGCGGCCCTGTCCGAGCATTCCGGCAGGGTCTCTAGATCGCTTGCCCGGCTCTCGAGCCCCTCCCTCCCATGGTTGTCTTCTTCGCATCCCATTCCCTCTCTTCATCTCTCCATCTCTCTCTTATCTCTTTCCTCTCTCACGTAATATCGCTATCTTATCTCTCTTCTCTTTATTTTTTATTTTTTCTCCCGTGGTCTCTCTCTTTCCTAGACGCTCTCTCTATTCATTTCTCTCTCTCTCTGTTCGGTTGTTGTAAATGTGAGTAATATATATATATATATATATATATAAGAAATCCCAGCCCCTCCCCACATCATTCTTCTCTCTCTCTCAATCTATCATTTCTCTCTCCATTTCTCTATCTCATATTTTCTTCTATTTACTATTTACAAAAAAAATGGGGTGAGGAATTTTGATAGGTTCAGGAAAGAAAAGGAAAGAGAAAATGAAATAGATAAAAAAAGTGAAAAAAAGAAGAAAAAATGGGAGAAAAAAATGAAAAGAAAAGAAAATCTCAAACTTGGAGGTTTCATTATACGTCAAATGGTATCAGAGCTTAGGGAATCAGGTTGTTCCATCAGACCGGGATCCTGAGCTTCGAGATTCGAGGTTCAAGGTCGAACCCTCTCCAAACGAAGGAGTTTAACGGGATCGTCACGGGATCGACAAGCGGCAACGGACGATCGTCAAAGCGGCGCCGACAACTATCAAACTATATTAGCTATGTTTAAGTGTTTTATGTTAATGGGCCACATGAAATGATATAAGTGCACCTAGTGTGAGTTTTCATTTGTTAATAGGAATAGATATATAACTATAATCTATATATGCACTAATGTGCACTCATGAGGGCCCCTCGTAGGAACCCAAGTCCCTTGGGTTTTCTAAGTGTCTCTCCCCCTCCCATTTAATTGTGACCTCTCCCATTCCCCTATCATCTCTATTTAAACTTGTAAGCTCACGATGGATAGGATGAAATCAAAAATCAAAAATTTTGGAAACAATCTCTCTAAGGTGTGAAGCCTCGTTTCTTGTGTTCTCCGAGAAGGATATGGGGTGAGATGCCCTTGTCCATGGGTGAGAAGCCCAAACTACCCGGTCGTGAGATGCATCCCCAACCCTTCCCTCTCCCACTGCTATAGTTTCACCATCTTCCCCTTCTACCTTCCCTGCTCCACCGCGGACCGCTTCCCAACCATGCAACTCCACCTGTCTCTCCACTCCTCCCTTCATCCACCCCCTACCCATTTGAGAACCCAGCTCTCACCCTTCACTTGCCCCCTTCCCCTTCTCTTTCCCATAGCCTCCTCCACAGTTCAGCATGCTCCTTGCGCCATGCCCCTCCCCGTCAGAGAATCCAGCCCGTCTGCCACAGTCCCGCCATCGCCACCGCCCTACCCATCATAGCACCATCCCACCCAACGTCCGCAGCACGCGAGCATGCCGATGACGACCACCGCCCATGCCCATGGCTCCGCCATGCAGAGCCAGATGCCTATTACCAGCAAACTAGCTACCGTTGCCATCGCCATCTCTATGCCCGTGCCCACGAGCTCACCACCTAGCACTGCGACAGTGCCATGCGGACCCTGACCTTCCCTCCGGCAGGGACTGCACCGCCTGTGAAGCACCCATCGGCTGCCATCGTTGTCCTCAGTGAAACAGCTGTCAAGGACACCGCTACAGCACCGTTACCTCCAGAGCCTTCATCCGCCACCGTCGAGCAATCTGCCACAGCCCTATGCACCAGCGTCCGAGCACGGCACCGGCGTCCCCTCCGAGCACGGTGCCCCCCCTCTGAGCACGTCGGCGGCCCTGTCCGAGCATGCCGTCAGGCTCTCCAGATCGCTCGCCCAGCTCCCGAGCCCCTCCCTCCCTTGGCTGTCTTCCCAGCATCGCATTCTCTCTCTTCATCTCTCCATCTCTCTCTTTCCTAAACGCTCTCTCTATTCGTTTCTCTCTCTCTCTGTTCGGTTGTTGTAACTGTGAGTAATATATATATATATATATATATATATATATATATATATATATATATATATATATATATATATAAGAAAGCCCAGCCCCTCCCCACATCATTCTTCTCTCTCTCAATCGATCGTTTCTCTCACCATTTCTCTCTCTCATATTTTCTTCTATTTACTATTTACAAAAAGAATGGGGTGATGAATTTTGAGAGGTTCAGGAAAGAAAAGGAAACAAAAAATGAAATAGATAAAAAAAAGTGAAAAAAAGAAGAAAAAATGGGAGAAAAAAATGAAATGAAAAGAAAATCTCAGACTTGGAGGTTTCGTTATACGTCAAATGGTATCAGAGCTTAGGGAACTGGGCTATTCCATCAGACTGGGATCCTGAGCTTCGAGGTTCGAGGTTCGAGGTCGAACCTCCTCCAAGCGGAGGAGTTTAACGGGATCGTCATAGGATCGACAAGCGGCAACGAAGGATTGTCAAAGCGGCGCCGATAACTATCAAACTATATTAGCTATGTTTAAGTGTTTTATGTTAATGGGCCACATGAAATGATATAAGTGCGCCTAGTGTGAGTTTTCATTTGTTATTAGGAATAGATATATAACTATAATCTATATATGCACTACCGTTTTGAGTATCGATAGGTCGCTAGACTCCTTGACCTAAGGTTGTCCTTGACCTCGGGTCCATGGCGGCCGCCGAGGGGGCCCCCGTGGCCCCCGCTCCCATTCCTCCACGTCTTGATCTTTCGCCCTCATCCCCTGCTACAAAGTTTCCCGCCGGGAGTCATTCTTTTGCTGAGGTACTCACTTCTTCTATGAAACCTCCGATTGTTCTTGGAGATGTTCACGCTCCTGCTGCAACGGATGGAGGTGAACCCGCTGTCTTCTTTAATGCGGAGGAGTTGTCTGCATCTTTAGAACCATTTGCTTTCTCTTTGGTTGCAAGAACTCCGTATGGAAGACCGGCCTTCGCAGACATCACGGCTCATCTCACTCATCGCTGTGGTTTCAAGGAGGATTTTATTATCAGTGCGCTGGACTCTCGCCATCTTCTGCTCCGATTCTGAAATCAGGAGGATTATCTTCAGCTGCTACTGAGGGATAGTCTCTATGTCCATGGCCGGCTCTTTAAATTCTTCAAATGGACCATGCATTTTTCCCCGGAGGAAGACTCGCCCATCCTCCCTATTTGGATTGCCTTCCCTGGTTTGACGGTTAATTTTTTCGTTGAGCCCATGCTTCGTTCAATCGCAGGGAACATAGGAAATGTTCTGAAGATTGATCAATATACTTTGAATCTGTCCAATACCGTGGAAGCCCGTGTGTGTGTTGAACTGGATGTATCAAAGCCCCACCCCCACAGATTATGGATAGGCATTCCCGGTGGAGGGGCTTGGCAAAACATTATTTTCTCTGACATCCCTAAATATTGCACTGGCTGCTCATGACTTGGATATAGCTTGGATGATTGTAAAAGGAAAATTCCTTCGAATTTGCTGCCAACTCAAGGTCTTGCCCGACAAAACAATCAACAAAGGAAAGTATGGAAGCCCGCTGATTCAAGTAAGAATGTCAATGAAATTGAGAATATCTCAGTGGCTGTGACTGGAAAAATGGACAAGCCTCCTGCTCATGATCTATTGGTTAATAATGTATTGGCCCAAAAGTCTTTTAACATCGCTGATACTATGCCGGAGTCCCCAACATCACCAGTTATGCATGATAAAGAATTGATGCCTGTTCGCCAGATGGTAGATGTGTCTTGTAAGCAATCTCTGGATAAGCCTGATGTTTGCAATGAGGAGACAATTAATATATCAATCCCTCATGTTCCGAGGCAAAGTTCTACTTTAGAGGTCCCTTCAAACCAAATTATCCAGCACCAACATGGAACACTGGTCCATGTTCCTGAAATTTCTTTTGTCGATACTCAAAGTGATCTGGCAACACAGGAAAATGTCTTCAAGGCCGTCGGTCCCGTTAATCAATTGCAGAATACGGATTTGGATTCTAGAAGAAAGGCTATTGCTACTAAAGCAGCTTCCGATAACATGAGAGTCCTGCCTGCTGATCGACTGGGAGCTACCACAAGATCCATGACTAAGTCAGGGTCTGCGGGTAATATTCCTAACTTCCTCTCATCAACATGAATTTTATCATTTGGAACATAAGAGGCGTTGGAAATGACACTTCTGTTGGTTGGGTAAAGTTTCTTCTCAAGAATCATCACATAGATTGTGTTATCCTGTTAGAGCCCAAAATTAATACCAATAAACTTGATAGTATCTGTCGAAAATTGGGTATGAATAAAGCTCTTGCTAATAATGATGATAACGCTCACATTTGGGTGTTATGGAGGGACCCTTTGGACTTCTCTATTATGAGCAGAGATGATCAGCAACTTACCATTTTTCAAGCAAATCATGCTTCCTCTGTCTTTCACTTAACCTTTGTCTATGCAACGTGTACTGCTGCTGAAAGACAGTATCTGTGGGCATCTTTAAACTCTATCTATTCACAAATCAATGGTCCCTGGTTAGTTGCAGGAGACTTTAACTGCATCCTTCATACTGATGAAAAATTGGGTGGTAATCCCCCCAACATGAGTGCTATTTCGGATTTTGCTCAATGTGTTTCAGATTGCTCTCTTGTTGATGCTGGATACATGGGCTCAAAATATACATGGCATAATAATCAAGCTGGGAGTAAAGGCATTTGGGCCAGGCTGGACAGGGTGCTTACTAATTCTGATTGGCTGAATGTACATCCATTTTCTGTTGAGCATTTATCAAGAGAAGCCTCCGACCATGCTCCTTTACTAGTTAAATCTCATTCTCAGGCAATCTTCAAGAGCAGATTCCAATTTTTTAAAATGTGGACCATGCATGATAAATACCTTGGGGACATCCAATATTGCTGGAACAACAGCCCGATGGCTACTTCACCAATGACAAATCTTTACTTAAAACTAAAGTACTTAAGGAAAATGCTCAGGAGCTGGAACAAGCATACTTTTGGGAATGTGCATTTCAACCTGATGGCAGCTGAAGATGATGTTCTAAAAGCAGAGCAGTCTTATGATTTAAATCCCACGGAGGATAATCTTGCAAATCTGGAGAAAGCTAAGACCAACCAATCAAATATTCTTCTTCAACAGGAATGCTTCTGGAAACAAAAGTCTGGAATCCGTTGGCTTTTAGAAGGGGATAGAAATACAAAATATTTTCATGCTTCCACCATGGCTAAGAGACATAAGCACAGAATTACTCAGCTTCGGAATGCAGCTGGTGTTCTTACCTCTGATCATAATGAAATGAAAGATATTGCAGTCTCCCATTTTCAGAAGGCCTTCAGCTCACAACACCACTATGTTGTAGAGACTTCTATTAACTGCATACCTAGCCTGGTTAATGAGGAGGATAACAGGATGTTATGTGCCATCCCTTCTGATGATGAAATTCACAAAGTTGTTTTCACTCTATCTTCAGATAGTGCTCCAGGTCCTAACGGCTTCACAGGTTCCTTCTATCAATCTGCTTGGCCCATTATAGGTAATCTTGTTGTCAGTGCTGTGAAAGAAGCTTTCAGTACGCAACAGCCCCTACCTAGAAATGTGACTGCTACCTTAATTGCACTCATCCCCAAGAAAACAAATTCATCTGATATTTCGGACTTCAGGCCAATTAGCTTATGTAACTTTTTCTACAAAATCATTTCCTTCATTGTTAACAAAAGGTTGGCCATTATCCTCCCAAGGATTATCTCTTTGGAGCAGACTGCTTTTGTGAAAGGAAGGCAAATCATAGAGAATATTGCTTTAGCCCAAGAATTGACAAATGAACAGGGAAGAAAAACAAGGGGCAAGAATATAATGTTCAAACTTGACATGGCAAAGGCCTATGATAGACTAGAATGGGATTTTCTTCTTGCTGTCCTCCACAAATTTGGTTTCAGTTTGACATTCATAAACTTGATTGAAAAGATGGTTAATAATTGTTGGTTCTCAGTCTTATTAAATGGTGACACATCAGGCTTCTTCAAATCAACCAGAGGTTAAGGCAAGGAGATCCTGTTGCTCCTTCCCTCTTTATCATTGCTGGGGAATCTCTGAGTAGATCTCTTAAAGAAGCCTATTCTAATGGCAGAATTGATTGGTTTTCAGGACCTAGCAGATGTCCCTCTATCTCACATCTCTTATTTGCTGATGACACCATACTCTTCAGTAAAGCCAGCATTAATTCAACCAGGAACCTGATCATTGTTCTTAATATATATGAAAGGTCCTCGGGGCAGTTAATAAATGTTAGCAAAAGTGGGTTTTTCATTCACCCCAAGATCCCAATGACAGTGGCCAACAGAATTCAGAATTGCACAGGCTTTTCTCACCATGCTTTCCCTCATAGGTATCTTGGTTTTCCTTTGATGCTTGGAAGAAAGAAAAAAGTTTATTTTACTGGTATCATAAGTTCCATTCAAAAAAGAATTGCTGGCTGGAAATCAAAGTTACTATCTCAAGGAGCAAAATTGACTCTAATCAAGCATGTTTTGCCTTCTATCCCTATATACTCTTTATCATCTTCACCTCTGCATTCAGGTACCCACTCACTTCTTGATAAATCTTTTGCAAATTTTTTCTGGGGTACCTCGGCAAATGGAAATAGAAGGCACTGGCGTGCTTGGCAGACGATCTGTAGGCCTACCTCCCAGGGTGGATTGGGCATTATGTCTCTCAGACATATGGAAACCGCTCTAAGAGTGAAAATGCTGTGGCAAGCAATGCAATCAAATTCTCTGTGGGCAAGATTTTTCAGAGCAAAGCACATCGGGCAGAAGCACTTAAGTGAGGTGCAATTCAAAACAATGAATGGATTTGAAAGAAGAAGCTGGATCAAGGCTAAAGATATTATTCTAAAATATAAGAAGGTTGTAGTTGGTGATGGTCACAGCACAAAATTTTGGTTGGACAGCTGGATTGGGAATCAAAAACTTACTGATTTTGTCCCTCCTTCTGTTATCCCAAATACAAATATTACTGTTAATGATTTCTTACTGCATCCCACTAGTGATAACAGTGAGCTCCTGAATTGTCTGGTACCAGAGGAAATTATTTCGGCCATTAAAAATTTTCAGCTTTCAGATGATCCTGATTTTCAGGCCTGGAGCTTATCTTCTTCAGGTTATTACACTGTCTCTTCTACCTACCAGATTTTATCCAACAGAATGCCCATCCATCTACCTTAGACCCGGCTATGGTCTAATTGGCTCCCTACAAAAATCTCTGTCCACATATGGAAAATTACTCACAATGCTCTGCCTACTGATAAAAATGTCCAGCGAGTTGGGGTACAACTTTGTTCTAAATGCCATTGCTGCCGAATGCATAATGAGGAAAGTCTGAATCATATTTTCTTACACAGTGAGCTGGCAGCTCATATTTGGTCTTATTTCACAACCTTTGGATTGCTTTTGGATAATAACTCAGTGAGATCTTTCATATTTCAAAATGTTGGTAATCTCCACCCAAAAACAGCCCATAGCCTTTTTCTTCTTTCTGTCATTGGCTATGGTCTTTGGGAGATATGGAAAGCCAGGAATGCTTCGAAATATGATGGCAAAATGTTCTCTAAGCAAAGTCTACTAAGCCACATCAATTATCAAATTAAAAGAACTTGTGCTGCTGCAAATCTCAAAGAACCTGATATCAATAAGAGGAAATGCTTGGATCAGTTTGGTATAAAACTACAGCAGACCGGTGGAACCCAGATGAAAATCATAAAATGGCATTGCCCTCCTTGGCCTTTCATAAAGCTCAACACTGATGGTGCTTGTAAAAGTAATGGTGACTCAGGTGGTGGTGGTATTATCAGAGATAGCAAAGGCAACACTTTACTAGCATTCTCCCATTATTATGGAAAGACTAATAGTATTATTGCAGAAGCTTGTGCCTCACTTGATGGAATCAAATACCTGAAAACTATTGATGTTCAGCCAGCCCAGATTGAATGTGACTCGAACACTCTAGTTCGAATTATCAAAAAGGAAATACACTGCCCTTGGTCCATTCTATCATTTGTTAGAGAGATTTGGAGCTTACTTACTTAGAATAATGTCATTGAGCATATATATAGAGAAGGAAATAATGTTGCAGATTCTCTAGCCTCCTTGGCCTGCATGTCTAAATGTAATCTTTTCCTTTCTTATGATGAGCTCCCTATTCCTATAAAGGGAGCAGCTCGATTGGATAAACTGGGAATGCCCAGTATTCGATTGATGTAATAGTTTTCCCTTTGTTCAGCAATAAAATTTACCCCCTAGTGATTGACTGGTGGAGTGGCTTTCTCTTTACCTCTGGTAAAGGGTGCACTCTCCCTTCAAACTCTAGGTATGGTTTTCTTAAAAAAAATATATATATATGCACTAATGTGCACTCATGAGGGCCCCTCGTAGGAACCCAAGTCCCTTGGGTTTTCTAAGTGTCTCTCCCCCTCCCATTTAACTATGACCTCTCCCATTCCCCCATCATCTCTATTTAAACTTGTAAGCTCACGATGGATAGGATGAAATGAAAAATCAAAATTTTTGGAAACAATCTCTCTAAGGTGTGAAGCCTTGTTTCTTGTGTTCTCCGAGAAGGAGATGGGGTGAGATGCCCTGTCCATGGGTGAGAAGCCCAAACTACCCGGTCGTGAGATGCGGCCCCAACCCTTCCCTCTCCCACTGCTACAGTTTCACCGTCTTCCCCTTCTACCTTCCATGCTCCACCGTGGACTCCTTTCCAGCCATGCATTTCCACCTGCCTCTCCACTCCTCCCTTCATCCACCCCCTGCCCATTTGAGAACCCAGCTCTCACCATTCGCCTGCCCCTTCTCTTTCCCACAGCCTCCTCCACAGTTCAGCATGCTCCCTGCGCCATGCCCCTCCCTGTCAGAGAAGCCAGCCCATCTGCCGCAGTCCCGCCATCACCACCGCCCTGCCCATCATGGCGTCGTCCCACCCAGCATCCGCAGCACGCGAGCATGCTGGCGACGACCACCGCCCACGCCCATGGCTCCGCCATGCAGAGCCAGACGCCCATTACCAGCAAACTAGCTACTATTGCCATCGCCGTCTCTGTGCCCGTGCCCACGAGCTCACCACCGCGCATTCCGGTAGCGCCAGGAGGACCCTGACCTTCCCTCCGGTAGGGACTACACCGCATGTGAAGCACCCATCGACTGCCGTCGTCGTCCTCGGTGAAACAGCTGTCAAGGACACCGCTGTAGCACCATTACCTCCAGAGCCTTTGTCCACCACCGTCGAGCAGTCCGCCACAGCCCCATGCACCAGCGTCCGAGCACGGCACCGGCATCCCCTCCTAGCACGTCGGCGCCCCTGTCCGAGCATGCCGGCAGGCTCTCCAGATCGCCCGCCCGGCTCCCGAGCCCCTCCCTCCCATGGCTGTCTTCCCCCCATCCCATTCTCTCTCTTCATCTCTCCCTCTCTCTCTTATCTCTTTCCTCTCTCACGTAATATCGCTCTCTTATCTCTCTTCTCTTTATTTTTTTATTTTTTCTCCCGTGGTCTCTCTTTCCCAGACACTCTCTCTATTCATTTCTCTCTCTCTCTGTTCGGTTGTTGTAACTGTGAGTAATATATATATATATATATATATATAAAGAAAGCCCATCCCCTCCCCACATCATTCTTCTCTCTCTCTCAATCTATCGTTTCTCTCTCTATTTCTCTCTCTCATATGTTCTTCTATTTACTATTTACAAAAAAAATGCGGTGATAAATTTTGAGAGGTTCAGGAAAGAAAAGGAAACATAAAATGAAATAGATAAAAAAGTGAAAAAAAGAAGAAAAAATGGAAGAAAAAAAGGAAAAGAAAAGAAAATCTCGGACTTGGAGGTTTCGTTATAAGTCAAATGGTATCAGAGCTTAGGGAACCGAGCTGTTCCATCAGACCGGGATCCTGAGCTTCGAGGTTCGAGGTTTGAGGTCGAACCTCCTCCAAGCAGAGGAGTTTGACGGGATCGTCATGGGATCGACAAGCGGCAACGGACGATCGTCAAAGCAGCGTCGACAACTATCAAACTATATTAGCTATGTTTAAGTGTTTTATGTTAATGGGCCACATGAAATGATATAAGTGGGCCTAGTGTGAGTTTTCATTTGTTATTAGGAATAGATATATAATTATAATCTATATATGCACTAATGTGCACTCATGACGGCCCCTCGTAAGAACCCAAGTCCCTTGGGTTTTCTAAGTGTCTCTCCCCCTTCCATTTAATTATGACCTCTCCCATCCCCCATCATCTCTATTTAAACTTGTAAGCTCACGATGGATAGGATGAAATGAAAAATCAAAATTTTTGGAAACAATATCTCTAAGGTGTGAAGCCTTGTTTCTTGTGTTCTCCGAGAAGGAGATGGGGAGAGATGCCCCTGTCCATGGGTGAGAAGCCCAAACTACCCGGTCTTGCGATGTGGCCCCAACCCTTCCCTCTCCCACTGCTACAGTTTCACCGTCTTCCCCTTCTACCTTCCCTACTCCACCGCGGACCCCTTCCCAGCCATGCAAGTCCACATGTCTCTCCACTCCTCCCTTCATCCACCCCCCTGCCCATTTGAGAACCCAGCTCTCACCCTTCGCCTGCCCCTTCCCCTTCTCTTTCCCACAACCTCCTGCATAGTTCAGCATGCTCCTTGCGCCATGCCCCTCCCTGTCAGAGAAGCCAGCCCGTCTGCCGCAGTCCCACCATCGCCACTGCCCTGCCCATCATGGCGCCGTCCCACCCAGCGTCCGCAGCACGCGAGCATGCCGGCGACGACCACCGCCCGCGCCCATGGCTCCACCATGTAGAGCCAGACGCCCGTTACCAGCAAACTAGCTATCGTCGCCATCGCCGTCTCTATGCCCGTGCCCACGAGCTCACCACCGAGAACTCCAGCAGTGCCATGCGGACCCTGACCTTTCCTCCGGCAGGGACTGCACTGCCTGTGAAGCACCCATCGGCTGCCATCGTCGTCCTCAGTGAAACAACTGTCAAGGACACCACTGCAGCAACGTTACCTCCAGAGCCTTCGTCCGCTCCCAGCATAGTGCCCCCCCTCTGAGCACGTCGGTGGCCCTGTCCGAGCATGCTGGTAGGCTCTCCAGATCGCCCGCCTGGCTCCCGAGCCCCTCCCTCCCATGGCTATCTTCCCCCCATCCCATTCTCTCTCTTCATCTCTCCCTCTCTCTCTTATCTTTTTCCACTCTCACGTAATATCGCTCGCTTATCTCTCTTCTCTTTATTTTTTTATTTTTTTTCCTGTGGTCTCTCTCTTTACCAGACGCTCTCTCTCTATTCGTTTCTCTCTCTCTCTGTTCAGTTGTTGTAACTGTGAGTAATATATATATATAAAAGAAAGCCCAGCCCCTCCCCACGTCATTCTTCTCTCTTTCTCAATCTATCGTTTCTCTCTCCATTTCTCTCTCTCATATTTTCTTCTATTTATGATTTACAAAAAAATGGGGTGATGAATTTTGAGAGGTTCAGGAAAGAAAAGGAAACATAAAATGAAATAGATAAAAATAAGGTGAAAAAAAGAAGAAAAAAATGGGAGAAAAAAATGAAAATAAAAGAAAATCTCGGACTTGGAGGTTTCGTTATACGTCATGGGAGGCCGGGGGCCAAATGCAGAGAGCCCGCATCTGGGACCGACCTTGATAAGACCTGGGGTTGGGTGACTGAGCTGGATGCTGGGGAGCCTCAAACTCAGGGTTGGGAACCCGCATTGAGTGATGGCTCATTCGGGGCTCGGGCCAGAAGGCCCGAACATAATGTTGAGGAGCCTTGACCTCGGGGCAAGAAACCCGTGCTGGGGGCAAGCTCGGCTGGGACTCGGAACTGAGAGCCCGAGTAAGGCACTGAGGAGTAGCAAACTCGGGGCAGGGAGCCCGTATCGGGTGCTGGCTTGGCTGGGGCTTGGGATCAGGATCAGAGACCCAAATGAAGAGCAAGGGAGCCGGAGGCCCGGAGCAAAAAGCCTGTGTTGGGTGTCGGCTCTACAGGAGCTTGGGATTGGAAGCCTGAGGAAGGAGCTGAAGTAATGACCGAAGCCCGGGGCACGGGGCCATGTTGGAGATCAGTTGAAGTTGGGCCCAAGAGCTACCGTTTGCCCGGACGGGAGATGATCTGGGACCCCTACGGGGGCCGACGGTGGAGGCCCAGAGTCTGACACTCAGGCGATCCACGAGTGCTGGAGCCGAGCGTGGTGCGTCAGCCGCACGAGCAGGAAGAGGAATGGGGATTGGCTGCGAGACAGCCACAGGGATCACGCCTAGGAAGTAGGGCGATCCGACGAATGGGGCAAAGTCGCCGAAGACAATCGGCATCACCAAGTAACCCACCCGTGCATGGGTGGCGATGATGATGGGGCCATAAGTCACAGAAGCCATGGTTGCTGGAGTGTTGAATGTTGGGAGGGCGACGGTCGAAGATGGTCGTCGGGCGCGATCCGGCTGTCGGAACGCAAGCTGGAAGATGTAGGGATGCGCATCCCTCCTCTACCTCTCTGGCAAGGATAGAAAAGGGGTACCACGGCTTCAGGGTTGGCACAGGCTTCTCTTCAACGGAAAGAAGAAAGGTGGGAGATGTCCCACCGGGCGTGCCATCCTTTTTGTTGCCGTGTGTTGCGTCTCTCCCCTTGGTCCCGACCCGTGAGGGGGTGGTGGGGGAGAGGTGCGCAGAGATATCGGTGGCCGTAGTGAGGGAATGGATAAAGCAGTAAAGGAAAACATGGAAGTTTGATGTATCTTGGCTATCCTCCTTCATAGCCATATGCCTCTCATGACGGCACCGGGCACTCGACTTTTACGAAAGGTCGGGAGGGGTTGAATGGCACGAGAGATTTTTAGGAGTATAGGTTAGATGGACAGGGTGCGAGCGTGCCAGTTGATTTCTCGACAATCACCTATGGAACCAAAAATTGACTGGGGAAGCGTCGTCGGGACGCGGCACGTGGGTTGGGGATATCGGGCGACACGTGGAGAGAGGGGAGGTTCCATGGGTGCGAGTGCGCAGACGATTATGGGTATTCATGTACGAGACGTCTTTCCCCACCGACCACAAGCAACCGGTGGTTACTTACATCGGATTGAATCCGAACACCTTTGTTCCATGCTGAAGAATAACCTGGATAATTCTGAAGCTAAGGACAGGGAACTGGGTGCATCCTGTAGCTAACGGACGGGTCGGCTGGGACCCAAGAGAATGGGTTGTGTTGCGCAAATTATGTTATGATGATGTCTTACTATAAGTCATTGAACTATCAAATTAAAAACTCATGAAGCTTCCTTTGATAGGTATGAAGATGGTACAAGAAGAAGGCCATGCGATTTCAGCTGAAAAGGATGCTTTGAGTCGACTCTAGTCAACCACAAGCCACCTGCCAGCTGATGAGATTAGAGGTGATAAATAGCCCACAGTGCTAACAAATGGCCTTTACGAGTGAAGAATAGTCAGTTAAGGGTGACAAATAGGTCACCATGAAGGGAGAAGGTGACAGTTCTCAAGCAGACTCAAAGAAGCATAGGGCGATAGCTCAAAGTGGCTAGTGGTGACAAATGGCTTGTCAAGGCAGACAAATGGCCTTTAGAGGTAACAAATGAGTTGCTTTGAGTAATAAATAGGCTCAACAAGGGTGAAAAATTGGTAGAAGATGAAGAAGAGCCTATTCTGTTTGAAGACGGAGTCAACACCAAACAAAGTGGACTCCAGTTAAAGTCAACACTAGTCAAGTGACTCCAGTTAACTTCATTAGTAGTCAAGATAACTCTTGTCAAAAGTCAACCATAGTCAAAATCAGCGATCAACGTAGTCAAGCCTAGTCCAAGTCAATAGCAAAATAGTCCACAAGGACAAGTCAAGAAAACTAGAAAGTCAACATGGTCAACAACCTTGGGTCAATGCAGTCATTACTTGAGGTCAACATTTTCTGACCTCGGAGTCAACACACATGAGCCTCAAGTGTTCTGCCAGCAGAAGAAGACAAATGGCCACTAGCGGTTGGAAATAGCTAAAGGCGACAGCTCCCAGTGCTTAAGGGTGACAAATGGGTAGTCAATGGTGACAAATAAAAGATAAGTCTAACAAACAAGCTTACAAGGGTGTAAAATGGCTTGTGGAGATGAAATGAGTAAAATCAACGAAGGCTGGGTCAACGCACCTCTTCACTACGTCGACGCCATCAACGCCAACTCGCAAGACTTGAAGCTGCGACAACGTCGCCTCCCCCACTGCGTCAGCACCAGCAAGCCACCGATAGCACCAGTGGACCACGTCCACGCAACACCTGCCTGCGTTAACGCACCGAGCGTCTCCAGCATGTTGAAGCTCGCAAGACCAAACAACAATGGCGTCAGCTCAAGGGTCGTAAGGGTGACAAATGGATAGGTAAGGGAGACAAATTGTCGTTAAAGGTGTAAAATGACTAATAGGGCTGACAAATAACTCGTGGCAGTAGCAAGTGGCCCGTAGCAGAAGGCTGCGTCAACGCAACACCCTCACTGCGTTGACGCAGCTCAAGCCATTTCAGGAAATTCCTATCAAAGTGTTGCAGTGATCCAGAGAGCAAATATAACAATCGAAAACATCCAAAAACATGTTTTTTGAGGTCTGAAGGAGGCCCCTAGGATAGGCAACTATCCTTGTCATCATTGGCTTACCATATCAATCCTTTTGGTCAATGGTGCTGACAGTTTACAAATGGAGGAAAGGTCCCTTTCAAGGCTATCTGCCTTTTTGCATCTGACCAATCAGAAACACTGCCCAAGAGATCTTCCAGGATAGTAGGATGTCCCTGGGTCTTCCAGCAAATGAGGCAGTAGTTGTTGCTGGTTTGATTTATTAGAAGAATTATTTCTTTTCTCCAGCCAATCAAGTAGCTGGACCTTGGAGGGAAAATTGCTGCTGCTTGAACCTATAAATTGGACGTCTCCCCCTGCATGGGACTGTTGCTGAGCTGTTAAGAACTTTAGAGAAGGCTTGAACGTGAGACTATATGAGAGAAAAGAAAAAAGTGTAGTCCTGAGAGAAGAAGGAAAAGAAGAGAGGGTCTAGCCAGCTAGCCAGCCACGATACTTCTGGAGGAGTGATTGTCATTGATATTCATCCTGTGCCTTTCATCCACCAGTGGTGCTTTGCTCCTCCATGTCTTTGTTCTTTTTGTTTTGAGTTTCTCCTTTTACCTCTATTGTTTCAGTGTGTGGGGCGTCGTCCCCGTAGCAAGCTGTGAGGCTCAACAGTAGCAAGATATGAGGCTCAGCTATTGTAAGGGATTTGTTCCCTCGAAGCTATAGATCAACAGTCAAGCTGTGTGTCAGCAGGAAGCCTCACCAGGTTGGTGAGGGGTGGACGTAGGCGTGCTAGGTAGCAGCTAAACCACCTTAAAAATATCAGGTGTTGTAGTTTGAGTGCTTTCCACTTCTTCTGTCCCCTTCACAGGTGTGTTTATCTTGTTTAACATTCCTCGCAACATTGCATTTTCTTGTGACGTCCTGCACTAGAATAGGATCGTGTCTGAATCTTGGTTTCACTATCTTATTGGTTTCTGCTGGTTTTCTCTTGCATTTGAAAAATTAGGTGCCGGATCTGTTTACCCCCCTCTAGATCCTCTCATCCTACACAACAGTTGGTATCAGAGCAGGTTCCCTAGAGCTGTGGTCCAACGACCTAGGGAGATCCGATGGGAATGTCCCTCGCAGCTACATAGCTAAGGGCCATGCTATCAATAGACTACCATTCTTTGATGGAACGAATTATTTATATTAGAAGAACCGAATGGAAGTTTTTCTGCATACCCAGGATCATTTCTTGTGGTGTGTTGTGAGTAAAGTTCCTTTTGTTTTACCAAAAGTAGATAACACCTGGACACCTGACCAAGTTAAGAAATCCACAACCAATTGGAGCGCCATGAATATCATGCAGTGCGCTATCCACCTCACAGAATACTCAAGGGTATCCACTTGCAAATCTGTAAAATAAATGTGGGATAGGCTTGAGTTAATTTATGAGGGGACAGCTGAGGTAAGGACCACCAAGGCCAATATGTTGATATATGATTATGAGATGTTCAGAATGAAACCTGACGAATCTATTTCTGAAATGTATGCCAGATTTGCCCAATTAACTAACAGTTTAAAACTTCTAGGAAAAGAATGCACTAACAGTGATTTGGTTAGGAAGATCCTTAGATCACTTACCCCAGCGTGGCACACTAAGGCCACTATTATTGAAGACTCAAAGGACATGTCTGCTATGTCAGTTGATGGACTGATAGGGTCGCTCATGACATATGAGCTTCACCTAAAGAGAAGTGAGGAGGACACCAAGCAAAAGAGGACTGTGGCTCTCAAAGTTTCTGAGAGCACAGACAGTTCTGATCAGGATGATAAAGATGATATTCCAGAGTCTAGTTTAGTTGACCATGCCCTGCTCACCAGACAATTTAAGAACTTCCTAAGGAATAGAGGTAAATTCTAAAATAAAAAGTGGACGGGGTAGGTAAGGAAAGTCTTCAATCCTAAATTTGTTCAAACCAAAAATGCTGACAAGGTCATTTGCTACCAATGCAGGAAACCAGGGCATATGCAAGGAGAATGCCCGGAGATGCTCAAGAAGATGGCCAAAGCCCAAGGCAATGGTCTGCACTTGGAGCGATGACGAGGAGGAAGAGGAAAGCTCCTCCGCACTGGAAGATTAGGAAGATTTTTGTCTAATGGCCAGTGAAGAAGAAAATCAGGTAACTAACCCATTTGACAATTTCTCAATTAAAGATTGGGAAGAGGCATATGTTATTTTGTTTGAAAGATATGAAGCTTCTAAGAAATAAAACAAGCATATAAAAAAGAAGATTAATGCCTTAGTTCATGATAATCCTACTAACCAAGAGCGAGAAACACTAAAAGCTGAAAATGAAGAACTCAAAAAACAAGTTGAAAGTCTTGAAACCACCTGCTCAGAACTGGTTGGCTTAAAAGAAGAAAATGATGTTTTCAGAACTTGGTTAAATCATGCCAGTCTGAAATGTGAAGAATATGAGAAAGTAAACAAACTTGATCTTAAGAAATATGAGGCCGTAAATGCTGTTAATGCTGAGTTACAGAAAAGCCCAGAGGAGGCTAAAAAGGAGCTTAAGGACAGACAGTCTACCCTGGAAAGAATGACCCAAGGGAAGTCTAACTTAGATGCTATCCTAGGTACCCGGGTGAATTTTAGGAAGGAAGGGTTTGGGTTTAACACCTCTAAGAAAAGGCCTTTTGAATTCAAGACCACTTCCTTTTGTCCTGAAAAAGGCAAAGGAAAGTTAATTGTTGAAGAACCATTAAGGCTGAATCCTCTTATGACCCAAGCTAGCTCAAGTCAGAATACTCAAACCCAAAGACAGTTAGGTCGACACACTGCACCACCAGGTCGACACACCTTCGCTAGGCCTCAAGTTCAACCAAGACCATAGCATCGACGCATCAGGAACATGCATCGTCGTAGTTCATCTGATCATTCCAAGAAAACTAACTGGTTCAATCATGTAGGAAGGTCCAATGGCCAGCCAAATTTTGGTACATTCCAGACTCAATTCAACACCTCTGGAGACCCAATATTTAGACCTCAATTTAATTCACATTTCTTGACATCCATGAAATATGCTTGTCACATTTGCAACAAACTGGGACACACCAGCAACCAATGTTGGTCCAGCCAAAAAATGAGATCTTTTAAGCAAGTCTTGATTCTAAAAAACTTATTGCATGCTTTTAATTATGACTATGGACCCAAGTTCGTGTGGGGTCCAAAATCTTCTGCTTGATATGCTCTTTGGAGGAATGCCTAGCAGCCCATCACAATCGATGGTATTTGGACAACGGCTGCTCGAGGCATATGACAGGAGACAAGAAGAAATTCAGCCATTTAATCAAGAAGGATGGAGGCCAAGTGAGGTTTGGAGGTAAGGATAAAGGAAAAGTCATTGGCACAAGCACCGTGGGTAAGAACTCTTCTAATTTCATTAAGAACGTCATGCTTGTTGAAGGCCTTGAGCATAATATACTCAGCATAAGTGAGCTGTGCGACAAAGGCCAATGAATGTAAAATTTTTGAGAAAAATTCTGACTCCGTGATATTTGTAGGTTATAGAGTGAATAATGTCTACATGGTAGACCTTGACACCTCACTTTCAGTAGATCTATGCTTGACTGCCAACCAGCTTAGTGATGCAGGGTTGTGGCACCGACAATTGGGACATGTCAGTTATGGCACATTACATAAACTGTCCAAACATGGAATGGTTAAGGGTTCGCCAAAATCGTCCAATACAAAGGTTGACCAGGTTTGTGAAGCATGTTCCCTAGATAAACAAACTCAAAAAATCGTTAAATCTAGAAGTGATGATTTGTCATCCATGCCTTTTGAATTTCTGCATATGGACTTGTTCGATCCAACAAGAACATCTAGCATTAATGGGAAAAGGTTTGGATATGTGATAGTTGATGATTTCTCCCATTTCACTTGGATTTTCTGTAATACCCCGGTTTGGAAATTGAAATGAAATTGAAATGAATGAATTTTGGAATTTAATATTTAATTCCTTAGTGAATAGGACAAGTGGAATTTTGACTACCTCATAAAAATCTAGAAAAATGGTAATTTGGTAAAGGATAATTTATTTAACAACTTTATCTTCTGTGGTCAACCCAACAAAAATTCGTAACTAGATCTAATCAATGGATTGAGCCCAAAGGGCACACTAACCTAACATTAACTCAAACCACGGAATTAGGGCTTAATACCCCATCAAATGAGCCCAAATTGGTGAAAAATGAAAGGCCACGATCTATGGATCATTTCCCCTCGGCCAATTCACCAAAACCCTAACCCTAAAACTTGTGATCGACCGAGCTTGGGTGAGGTCAACAATTGCGGCGACGTTTCAATCACTCCACTTGCTCCGACAAATTCTCCCAGCACAGAAGGATCCAGAAGGTGTATGAGCTATAAAAATAAAGCTCTGCAACCCTAGAATCCTTTGGGAGCAGTGGCGGCCGCAGTGGAGATCAATCAAGGGAGATCTCTGGTGATTAGTGGAGACGTGTTGGCATCCCTCTTCTTCCTTTCTTCTTCCTTCTTCACCCAATTGAGGTAGGTAATAACGAGCCCAATATAAAGTGTTATATATGGATGGAATCAGCGTCTAGTCCTCTTTCTTTTGAGTAAAAAAGCCCTAAATTCCATTAGGTATCCTGCGCAAATTTAATGGTTTGGTAGAGGCATGTCAGAATTAGGGCAGAACTTTTTCCCCTTGATTTTAGTAGCGATTTCAGGCTGTAATTCTAAAATTGATTCATGCATCTTGTAGAGTTTTTCATGCTCTTTCTATTGGTAGTAAAAGCCCCAAATTTCATAATGTATACCCTTCGAATTTCATGTTTTAGTGTGACCCTAGAAACCTCGCCGAAGGCAGGCAAGGGTTGGTTTAATCGGATTTTACCAGACTTGGGCGGTCTTGCGATAGACCACATATCCTGGGATGGGCGGTCATCACCTAGACCACATAACCCCTGACAGGATGGGTGGCCATCTGCATGACCATATATCCTGGGATGGGTGGCCATCACCTAGACCACATAACCCCTGATAGGATGGGCGGCCATCTGCATGACCACATATCCTGGGATGGGCGGCCATCACCTAGACCACACAACCCCTGACAAGATGGGCGGCCATCAGCATGACCACACATCCTGGGATGGGCGGCCATCACCTAGACCACATATCCTGGGATGGGCGGCCATCACCTAGACCGCCCAACCCCTTGGGCGGCCATGCCCTAGCCGCACAAGTACCCTGTGTTCTGTCAGGTAGATATAAGGTCCTGTAACGACCGCATATCTATGCAGAAAATGACTTAGTGTGAGCTCTACATGATTCATATTAGTATCCTAATTGATAATTAGTAAATTAGAAACCCATATGATAAGTGGTAAATTATGCAAGTAAATTTCTATAAAATGCATGCTTTTTATTCCCACATGATCTTGTTCATTATCATTATCATCTTGATTCATCTTTTTGGCAATTAAATTAATGTAAATCATGATCCTTGATAAATTGACATGAAAATTAGGATTAAAATGATTACTAGGTTGCATGACAGCCATTCTACTCTAGTAGAACGTTTTGACCAATTTACCGACTTTTAACAAGTCATTAGCCATATTAGTTGTGCTAGCCTTGAACTTACCCCCGAACACTCCATCCGGCGAACTTAACATCATCTTGGGATCTCTGTATATCCCTACAAAGAATCTAAGGAACCACCAGAAACTCCGATTTACGTGACTGAACCGCTGGATTATAAGTCTTGGATCGAATTGGGCTAAGAGAGGCATGTGCGGCCAGTAGTGGACCGCATATCCTCATAGGCGGCCCAATAACGACCGCATATACCTGGCTTATGCCATTAAGTGTTGGTCGATTAACCTTGATCAATCTTCGACCAAACCATTAAGCCCTGGACTAACCAATAGACAGTAGACTAGGCCCTGGTTTAGTTTTACCCTGTCTTTGGCAGCCCGGAGTCCAATAGGGTGATTTCTTAGCCTTCAGGCCAAGCCCCGGTGGTGCGGCTGGAATATGACCGTTCAAATCTTATGCGGATTCTATTGGACCGCATATCCGTAATACGGCCCCTATGGCCCGTACTTCATGTTCATGGGTCTTAAGGTCTTCTAGACCTGCGCGGCCCAGAACTTACCATTCATCCTTAGAGCGGCACACTGTCAGCCGTTCATTCTTGACCTCGTGGGCTGAGTTTTAGTCCAGTTCCTGTAAGTGCGGCCCAGTATTAGACACATATATCCTTTGAGCGGCCTCTGTATGACCGTACATCTCTTAGAGACGAGTTTTATTGTGTTTTGTGCTCTTGAATCCAAGGATAGATTAGTCCTTTAAATCTTGAACTTCTGGACAGTAATTCCTCTGATTATTTGGCCATAAACTTGACTAAATGTCTAGACGGAACTTGGGATCTTGGATCCGATAAATCAATGCCAACGCATCATAAGGGCCCAGTCTGGTCCTGGGGAGAGCGTCCGAAAAGTACTTGTGCACATGGGAGTTTGTAATGACAAGGTGAGGCATTGCACCGAGTGCATGACTAGCGTGATGTCTACGACAGAAATCTCTTGTTATCTCTTGTTACTTGATTGTGCTTGACTTGTTTAAAATACTTGCCGGTGGCCGTTTCCTCGTTACAATTTCTTGTTACACTTGTTACATGATATTCTTGTTGAAATCTAGGTATCTTATATTTCCTTGACCTTGCAAGATCTTTATATTACGTTGTTTTTCTTCTGTATCGTCATTTCTTTTCTTATCATTTCATATGAAAATGGAATAATTGGTTAATTACGTAAACTTGCCTGTTATTATCTATTGGGCATTCACTCATATAGTTGTCTCCCCCCTTTTTCCAAGCAGCTCAGGTGATGATGCGCTTATCGTTGGGGATGTGCAGGAGTGATGATTGGAGTGTACCAGTTCAAGATGTTGAGTTGGCATAGTTATCCTACTCTTAGTTGTGTCTTAGAGGGTGTTTAGGTACAGTTATGATATTATTGTTAAGTTGATGTTGCCTCAGTTTGTATTAAAGTTGGTTTAAGGATATTGTACTAGATTTGAAATGTTTCATGACCAATGAAGTTATCTGTTTTCATAGCACATGTGTTAATGCTTAGATTAGCTTATCATTATCTCTAGCTATTTCTGACTGTACGTTCCGATAGTCCGCGTCGGGGCGTGACAGTTTAGGTGGTATCATAGCCCGGTTCCACATTCTTAGGTTTTCTAAGGTTCTAGGTTTTCTAAGTTCTAGGGGTCTAAGTGATGATATAGGACCCATAACCTTGTTATAAGTCTAAGAACCCAACCTGGTGAGATTTGGGTAGAAACTTGGGTTAAGTTAATACCTTAATTTTGATGTTATCTATTTTTTTTAATGAACCTAAATAATCTATTCCACGTGTAGGCCTTTGCAATGGCAGCTGATCGCGCGGAATGGAGGAACTTGCAGCGCACGGTTCAAGGCCTTACTTAGGTTTTGCAACAAGTGGCCCAAGCAGGAGCTGCAAACCATGGCACTGGTGATTTATATCGGAACTTTCGGGGGATGAATCCGCCGAGATTTGGTGGCTCGACTGACCCTGATGAAGCCGAGCACTGGCTAGAAGAAATGGGGAGGATATTTGAAGTAATATAGCGCAGCAATCAAGAACGTGTCCTTCTATCAACCTTTCAACTTGAACGTGATGCAAGAACTTGGTGGGATTCAGTGAAGGCTACCCTTGGTGATCAGCAAGTCACATGGGAGGAGTGCGAGGAATTCTTTAATAGCAAATACTTTTCTAATAGAGTGCAAGAGAAGAAGGCAGCGGAGTTCGCGCCTTTGAAGCAGCGAAATCTATCTGTGGCAGAATATGAAGCTCAATTTTCTCGGTTATCCCGATATGCTACTCACTTGATATCCACCGAGAAGATGAAGGCTAAGCACTTTCTTAATGGACTGAAGCTACTATATATCAACCAATTGGCACCAATGGAAATCCCAACTTATTCTGAGATGGTGAGAAAAGCTCAAGTCCTAGAAGATACTCTAGAAATGACGGAGAGAATCCGTGGAAAAAGTGCAAGGAAGGAACAACCTACGGGTTCTGGGAATATCAAACCCGGGTATGGCAAGAAGAGGCCCATTAGTGGGTCTGGTTCGTGGAGTGGGTCCGGATCGTGGAAGGGCAAGATGTCGAAACGTGAATACAAGAAGGCTGGTGGTGGGAATCGACGCCAAGAGCACTAACATTTTATTTGCATTTGTGTCCTTTAGTTTATTTTTATATCCTTGGGAAAGTATGTTCACAATTATAAGGCTTTATAAGCCAATGTGTCATTCACTATGATTCTTTGAGTTTTTATGCAAAAGTCCAGTAGGACAAGCAAGGGGCCCCCATCTCCTTTCCTATTGGTCCACCTAAGCCTTAGGGTCCATGTGGGGCCAGTCAAAGGTCCAAGGTGGGCTTCTAGATGGCTTGATCATTCAAGGGGACAATTGGATTAAAAAGTCCAATATTCCAACCCTTAAAGTCCAAGATGCTTCCCCCTTATAATATAGTTTATCCCATGTTGTATTTTTTTTATTTAATTTGGTAAAATGACCACATGGGGAAGAAAATCCCCTCTCTCCCACGAAATTCTGAGCCCCCCACCCCTTGTCATTCTCTATATAAGCCTATGTATAGTGTCATTAGAGAAATTAATGAGAGAAAAACATTTGTTGAATGCTTGGAGCAGATTTGCGCCCCCCTCTCTCTCCCTCTGGTTCCTTCCTCTTCCTTCAAGATTTCAGGGTGGAAACCCCTTTTATCTCAGCCCCTCTATCTCTAGATTTATCTCTGGTGCCGCCGCCGCCGTTCATGCCGCCATCGAGCCGCCGCGAAGCCGCTTCTGAAGTGCTATCCAATGTTCTGTTCTGCTGGACAGAGGTTCACTCCGGAATTTTTAACTCCAAACTCCGACATTATCTGGAGTTGAGAATTTCAGGGTTGGTTCCCCACTTGATCTCCAACCTCCAGTAAAATTATCCCATCATTTCACCTTTTTTATATTTTTTCATTTTCATGTCTTTCTGTCTTCCTGATCTGTCCCTTTTCAGATCTGTGTAGCAGAAGCTTAGTTCTTCCCCTTTTCGACCCCCTTCTTGATTTTTGTTTGAATCCCCAAATTTATTAGAGGATCTGTCCACCATCCCCATCCTCCACAAATTTTTTTTGAATTTCAAAAGCCCTCTACCTATTTTTAGAAATTGTGTCTTTCCTCCAACTTCAGTTCTATTTCTGCTGTCCAGATCCGACCCCAGGTCAGTCTAAAATCCCCAAAAAATCGAAACTTCCACCAAATCTTGCATAAGATATATCCCCATTTTTCTCTCTTCGGCCTCTACAACGTTCATGAAGGGCTCAAAAGCTGAATCGAAGGTCTACATCACGGTCAATGCCAACTCTCAGGAAAACTCAAATCTGCCCTGAGTTTTCAGATCCTGTGAGTCAGCAGCTTGAAAATTCGATAAAGGCCATCAACGTGAAATTCAAATTTCTTTCTCTGGCCATAGATCGAAAGATTTCAAGTCAGCTTTCCATCGGTACCTCTTGTGCATCGATCCGACATAGGGAGTGACCGCAGCAGTAGATTTCGTCGAGACACGCGGGTCTGAAACAGAATTCAGATGCGTGGGCAGCAACTCAGACGAGTGAAGATCGGAGCTGCCCGGCCTCCGGCCGGCGAACCAACGTACCACCGTCCCAAGGAGCACTCCTCCGGGCGTCCCCACCACAGTGGTGCCACCCCGGTCCCACGCGGCCTCACTGACCAGCACGTGGGCCCCACGATTGCACGTACGCGTGTAGCCGGAGCAACACAAGAAGCCGCCCGTCAACCCGAAACTGCTACTCCCGAGTCTCGCCATGTCGCCCTTTACCTCCCTGCGTGGAGTGGGTAGTGAAATTACCTTGCTATATTTATTGTGTAGTAATTATTCCGGGAGTACGAGTTCGGCTGGGGTTGTCTTCCCCACGCCGAGAGCGTAGAGGTATCGTGTTCGCTCCTTACTCGGCATTTACTTTATTTCGTATATATTTCTTTATGCCGCTGCTAGAGAGCATGCTAGGATCATAGCTCGCTATACTTTTTATATCACCGCTGCTGTGAGAGAGAGCGAGACCGTCCCGTGACCCGATCCAGCCACGAATTTGTGAGTTGACCACCCTAGCTCTTTGTCAGTTTCTCAACCGCACACGTCCGACGCTTCCCTCGTTAGGGACGATCGCGAGCTTACATAGAGTCCAAGGATCGCATTTCAATTGGAGTCGAGTCCGTGGTCCGTCCCGCATCAATTTGGTATCAGAGCGAATGTTGAGTCTAGGGTAGTCTTTGTGTCTAAGTCTGCAAAAGAAAAAAAAAGTGTCTAAGTCTAAGTGTCACATTTGCATACCATTAATTGGTATATCAAAAGGTGTTGCCCAAACGTTAGGCTACGCCTATCGGGAAGGCCGCACACTTGCGCGAGTGATCTTCGGATCGATTAACTCCGCCATGTACCGAGTCTTGGTTTACGTCTAGGGTCCTTAGTGTGCATTAGTTAGTGCATTCCAACTTGCATTGTCATCGTGTCTAGTGTCTTGTCTCCGTGTGTCGGCATGTCTGCCTTGTAATTCCCCATTCCCAATGGAATCTCGGTCACCCAGGCGATCTGACCGTTGGCCCACCCATGGGTTGGGCAACCATCCTCTCCACTTCTGTAGGCCCGAAGCCTCGAATTTTTATGGCCCCAACGACCCGGGCGATTACATACGTTGGGAAGCCGCCATGGAAAAATACTTCGCTTGCTATCCCATGTCCGAGGCCGGACAATTCTATTTTGCCAAGGATAGGCTTCATGATCGGGCTGCCGAAAAATGGAGAACCATTGAAGGCTTAAGGCAGATTAGGAGGCAATGGCCCCTCGAATCATGGTGGGACATGAAGAGAGAACTTCGGAAGGTCTACGTTCCCCAACCGGTCCCCTCCAACCAGTCCCACCCAGTCACCTCCAGCCAACCCCGCCAAATCATCTCCAAACAAGTGGGTCACACCTCTAGTCGACCCCACACCCTCACCTCCAACCAAGTGGGATATAGTCGGAGGCAAGAAGCCCCACCAGTAGCTGAGCCTAGGCCCACCCCCAGACCGAGAGATGAGGAGCGAGTCCACCACGAGGCCCCTACTCCAACCCGCACCTTAGATGAAATCAAGAAAATGCTTTCAGATTGGTTGGAAAGGATAGAAAGGACACATGCTCCTTCACCACCCGTGAGTGCTCTATTGCCACTTTCTACTTCCGAACTTTATTCGGAACCATCTTATTTGGAGCCACCCAAGCCTGAGCCACCCGTGTTTCTAACGGGTACACTTTTCATCGCCGAGCCGCTTCTTAGTTGACTCAAGGATGGCTTGGTCCCGCCTCCTTATCCATCAATGGACCCCACCCTACCATTAGTGCTAGTCAACTCATTTCATACCACATTCCGGTCTAGTCACCATGTTGACACCTTAGATGACCTTATTGTGGGATTAGATTCGCAATGGAAGTTGAGGCACTCATTGGCCTGAGGCTTCGACCAACCCACTAGTCTTAGCTTCACCCATCCGGCCTTAGGGTCCATTACCTCCGTGTGCACCGTGAGTTGTGTCACCACGGAGATTCTCTTATTCCTCCCTATATCAGCCGAGCCCGACTTCATACCCTTTTGTCCGAGGGAGGAATCATACTTCTTACCTACGATCATCGTCCCACCCGCCACAATTCATGAAGGTGATCATCTACACCTTCAAGACTTCCATACATGGGACCATGACTTGTGGGAACCCACCACAAGGGGTCATACCTTCTTTGATTTCCTTGACCCATTCCCTAGTGGGCCCCTTGACCCTTGATAAGTGTGTATTTTTCTTTGTTAATTCATC
Source organism: Amorphophallus konjac (assembly GCA_022559845.1). Classification (NCBI taxonomy): domain Eukaryota; kingdom Viridiplantae; phylum Streptophyta; class Magnoliopsida; order Alismatales; family Araceae; genus Amorphophallus; species Amorphophallus konjac. Next base: position 459,804,897 of record CM040121.1, on the reverse strand, counting down.
ATTATTCACATTTTTATGAGCTTAAATTATGATCAATATACACTTCTCACACTTACTGTTAATTTTGAATCAAATATTTAATTTTCTGAAATTAAATAAATTTTAATCATAATTTTTATGTATTTATGTAGGCACGTAATACGAGAAAAACTCCAAGAAAAAAGAAAAAAAGAAAATAAAAGTTATATGTTAAACTGAGCCAAAAGCTTAGGGAGTTGTTCAAAAAGAATAGAAAAAAATTAGAAAAAAAATAAAATTATTTGAGTATTTTTTAGAATTTTCTACTTATATATACTAGATATATATATAGATATATATATATATAATAAAAAAAATTCAAACCCCGCCCCCCCTTCCCGCCTTCGCCGCCCGCACGGGCAACGAGGCGAGAAGGGCGAAGGCGGGGGGGTGCGTGGCGGACGAAGGCCGGCGACAGCGGCGGGGGTCGTGGCGGCCGAGCGAAGCGCCACGGCAGGCGTGGCGAGGCGGGCGCGTGCACCGCGTGCGACACGCGGCAACCACAGGCGGGGTTCGGCGCACAGCGGGCCCACGGGCAGGCCGCCTACCTGGCCTAACCCGGTCTGCGCAACGCGCCGGCAGAGAGAGAAAGTGAGAGAAAGAGAGAAGAAAGAAGAGAAAAGGAGGCCAGAAAAATCCGAAAAAAATCAGAAACAATTGGCAAAATGTGCAGCACATTCCAGCCTACCAATTTAGGTCAAAATTAGGTGCACTTGAGTTGTTTCACATGAGAGGGGGTGTTATGTGTTGCCCTATATAAAGGGCCTTCATGTGTAATGGAACGGAGGAGTTGTTAGGGAGAGAGAAGGGGAGATAGCATAGAGATTGTGAAGGTTTTCCATTGTATTCTTGAAGTTCTTCATTGTAAGTCTTAGTAGAGCTCCATAGGAGGGAAGGATCTTGATGTTTTACAAGCTTTTGGTGTCAGCTTTGTAAGTTGATTTGATATTAATGCAAGGTTCTTTTTAAGCATTCAGTCTATTCTTGGTCCAATTACTTATTATTATGGTCTTCATTTCAATTTGAGTTCTTCACGAAAGTTGTTCCTTTTTAAGTTTTCTTCAACTTCTCTGTTTATCATTTCTTCAAATTCTTCCCGATTCATAGAGTTATTGCCCGTTTTATTAAGTGCTATTTTAGGTGTTTACTGTTCATCTGTGGTGAGACATTCTAGTATTCTTATGTTTTGAAGCCTTTCTAGACCTCTTTTCAATCTGAGTTCTTCATCAAAGTTGTTCCTCGCTTATAGATCTCCATTTCATGCTTCTACCACTTTGTCTAATTCTGTGTATTTTTAGAGTTAGAATTAATTTTTCAAGATACTATTTTTCTGTCAGTTACTATTCACCAGTAGTGATAGATCTTGATTTTTCATTGCCTTCCTCTTATTTTCTGTGTCTGTGTTCTTCATCAAAGTTCTTCCTCTTTCAATTCTCTACAACGTTCATGTTTTACACTTCTTCTAATTCCGTCTAGATTTGAAGTTATGTTTTTTCTTCCAATCCCTATTTTCACTTGAATTCTGTTATGTTTTCAAACTTAAGTTTTCAAACTTGTTATATGCAACCCTTGTCTTCTTAAGTGTTTCTTCAAACATACCCGAAGCGGTAAGTCTTCTTCAAATCCTCTCACGGCGTCAACTTCCTAGGCGGAGCGATCTTCATCAAAGGCTCGGCGTGGAAACGACGGCATTCTTCAATCAATTGGCTAAATTTCCTTTACTTATCTCTTGTCATTTACAGTTACAATTCAAATTTCTTTAGTGATAATCGCACTCCAAATACAACATTTTATTTTTCAAACACAAGGGTCTTGAACTAAAATCAAATATTCTCTCCCCGTGGGATCGACCCGTATTCACCACTATACTCATATTTTCAAAAATCATTCGAGTGAGTGAGTGCGGTTATAAATTTTGAAATTTGTGTGGCACGGCATTTTTAAACGATGACTGTCAAGCGCATCAAATTTTTGGCGCCGTTGCCGGGGAGTGAATTATGTTGAAAGTTTGATATTCTTGTGTTTGGTGTATATATGTGAATATTAATTTTGCTCTTTTTACTTGTGCAGGAAAATGAAAAAAATCAGAGAATCAAAGGAAGAGGAAAATCGGACCTACCATCCTCAGAAAATGAAGCGTCGATGAAAGCCCGGAAGCATCGCTAAAGGGCCGAAACGTCAAAACAGGTTCTATTTTTCCGATTTCTGAAAAAATCCTTACAAAAATCTGAAAAATTCTTCAAAACTCTATAAAAATTCAAAAACATCAAAACAAAAGACATTTTTATTCTGGCTAGATAGGTTCATTAATTAAAAAAAAAATAAAAAAAATTCTTGCACCAAAATAACAAAAACAAAATTCATTTCCAGATTAGAAACCACACCACATGTTCTAGGTCATGCATCATTTAGCATAGAATTTTTTCTTTGTTTAATTCCTGTATTGTATTTTGAAGATTGCGAGGGGCAAGGTATGTTTTACTCACCATATTCTGGCATTCATTTTGCATAAAGAACCCCTTGTTTGAAATTGTGGTGTGCATTGCATTTCAAAATATTCTAAGGGCACTACCTTTAATAAACATAAGGTGGGGATTTCATCACCCTTCCTTAGCCCACAAACAACATTTCCCTTGCATCTTTACATGACCTACGCCATAAATAAAAGTCAGTAGACGTTGGCCCTAGGATCACACTGTGATTCTGGTGTTATTTTGGATTACCCTCATATGAAAACTGATGCCTAAGGCAAGACGGTCGGACGGCAAACGCCTTAAGCGGGAAAGTGGTTTGGCATAATAAGGTCCCTACGAAAGTAGGGGGAACCTCCCACTTCCCCACCCCTTACCTGGCTGGTGGTCATATTGAGGGTAAACTTAAGTCTCACGTTAATCATTTTGTGAAACCCTACTTGTAGGTCTAGGGCACATCAAGGTCATTAGGGTAATTTGTGTGCTAACTTGTTTATTTTTGCATAAAAGCACAACAAAATCAAAACATAAAAAAATTTCATTGAAAAATCATCACTCTTTCTTGGGTCTTTTTCATTTCCACATCTAATTTTGTTCAGGCCCAATAATAGATTCTTTGATGTTTAATTATGCGGGCTATGTGAATTCCAATTCTCCATTTACCCCTTATCAACAAACTCCTTCACTCTTCCACAATGGGGTTCATAATTCATCTTTCACCCAAGAGCCATATCAATGGTCATCGGATTTTTCCACCTCTGTCTCCTACACAAACCCAAATAATCAATGGGAAAATCAACAATTTTCTTCTTGGGAACCATACCAAGACCCCATTCAATGTCCTTCAAATGATCAATGGAATGGGGTTTAGGCTCCTCAGGCTGCTCTTCCGTTACGTCCTCCGCATAAGACTCTTCCATGATTCCCTCAAAATCAACAGTGATATGAGTGGTAGATTGTGGGATCATAGGTTGAGCATATAGACTTTTATCATTATAACATCCAAGAAGTTGGTCCTCAAGACTTGTGGAGTCTTATGATGATCTTGAGTCGTCGGGGGGAGAAGAAGGGAATGATGAAAATCGTATTTGGGCCAAAACCTCTGATGACCATTATGACCCAGCCCAACAGATCAATCATTACTATTCATCTCTTCCACCTACACCTAATGCTTCTGATGATCAATTCATTCTGTTACTTCTCCATAGTCAATCCCTCCGACAGCACATCAATAGGCTTACTGAGGAAGTCAAAACCATGGAGGGAGAGCAATTCTTTGATTCCTCTGGACCCAATCCTCATCAAGTTCTTCACACTGACTACGATCAATCTATAATTCCCCAAGAGCATCACACTCTTATCACTCTTAATTTAGTAGATAACGGGATTATGGAGGGGTCGTGTCAGTAAAATTCACATGAGAACTCTAAGGGGATTGCGGACTTGACTGGAAATGCAATAGATGAAGGTGATGAACTGATAAATGACCATATTCCCCCTCCTACAAAGGAATTTGAGGAGCCAGTTCTTACTTGTCAACATGAGGGAAATGCAAGAGAGGTGGATGATCTTCAGTTAGCGGGAGAGGATGAATATATTGAACCTCATCACAAGTCTCTCCCCGATCATGATGACCTTCTCTTTGAAGATGGGAATGGAGAAGAAGTGGAGATGGTACATGACTTTGATGAAATTATCTTTGAAGATGGGAAGGAAGAAGAAGTGAAGATGGATCTAGAATTGAATTTTTATTGGAATAATGAAGTTGGGGTAAATGAGGAATTGAATGATTCGAGTATGCCGCATGATAATTTCAATCTAGAGGAGCAGGTAGAGCTTGTGCCACTTCTGGACCATGGTGATTCTTTTCAAACTCTCCCAACTCATTGGTCCACCCTGGCTCTACATGCTGATTTATCTGATCCTAAGGAATCTCAGGAGGAATATTTCATACTTCATGATATGATTTTTCCCAATGTGCCTCCTCTATTCTTTCCTCGAGATAATGCTTTTGAGCTACCTCCATCTCAATCTCTGTCTCGCCCTTGCATTCACCAACCACATTCATTTTCTTCAGGGCATGAAAAAGTAAATTTTGGCAAGGACAAAATTCTTTGGTGGCTCATTTTAAAATCAACTTGTTGGTTATTGAGCTATATTGCGTCTGGCTAAAGATGTTAAATTTAGCACTTTTTGGGAGGCAGCCCAACGTTTTCACAGTTTGGTGTGCAAATAAATGGCTTCTTGGGAGGCCACCCACGGTTTTTGTGATTTGATGTTTTATTTTAGTGTGTTTCTTTTACAGTTCTAAGGCCACAACGCAATGAAGCCCTCATCACTTCACCCGACCCATCAGGTTGTATCCTTCCATCCCAACTATATTATCTCTTTACATGTCCTCTGATCTTTCTACTGTTTATGCCATTGAGGACAATGTCATTTAAGTTGGGGGGGGTGATAAATGTCAAAAATTTCAAAAACAAAATTTTCAAAAATTTTAAAATTTTCTAAAAATTTCAACAAAAATTTTTCTTACTTTCTTGACTTGTCATGTTAAACAACAGTTTTCCCCGAGTTGAATTTCTTGATTCATGTCGCATGAAAAGTGATTCTGAATAGAAACAACTGGGAAAAGGATGATGGATAATTTATTTACTCTAGCCATGGAAAATTGATTTAAAGAATCTCTTTAAAGTTCAGATGCACTTTCAAAAAAAATAAAATCACGTTGCACGCTAATGAAACAAGAAGGACAAGCCTTCTGTTATTTTAGACAGACTGTCTGATATTATGCATTTTCTGAAAAAGAGATCTTTTAGAAGCTTTCTGCCATACAAAAATATGAGAAAAAAAAATAAACACTATGAAAATTGCTCCGATTCTGAGTAACCGGGCCTACTTCACCTAAGACGTGTTGAGGTTCGCGTCAAAAGGAAAAGGGAACTTTGATCTGTGGCACCGGACCTACTTCACCTAAGACGTGTTGAGGTTCGCGTAAAACAGTGACGGGTAGTGCAGCATCATGTGTGTAAAGAAACAAAAAAAAGGGAAAGAGAAAAAAAGAAAAGGAAAAAATATATATATATAGTGATCCCAAAAGGGACATATCAATAAGGCAGACAAAAAGCTAGTGTGCATTGAACACTCTAAGTAAGAAGTGCAGAATTGAAAGACATTTGTTCAGAATAGCAAGTGGAGGATGCAATTGTCTTCACTGTGGACTTAGCATTACACATGCACAAGTGCTACTGAATTTTGATTAGATTCTTGATCATGTACCTGAATTTCCGACATAAGGCTAATTTGTGATAATTACTCCAGATTCCTGATCTTTAGTTGACTCTATGAAAGATGAACTGGAAATAAGGCCTGAATATCTTTAAACTCTTGTTAGTCCTAAATTTTTCATTATGTGCATTGCTAAGGGACTAGCAATGAGTAAGTTGGGGGGTGTGATAAGTGTGTATTTTTCCTTGTTAATTCATCATTATTCACATTTTTATGAACTTAAATTATGATCAATATACACTTCTCACACTTACTGTTAATTTTGAATCAAATATTTAATTTTCTGAAATTAAATAAACTTCAATCATAATTTTTATGTATTTATGTAGGCACGTAATACGAGAAAAATTCCAAGAAAAAAGAAAAAAAGAAAATAAAAGTTATATGTTAAACTGAGCCAAAAGCTTAGGGAGTTGTTCAAAAAGAATAGAAAAAAATTAGAAAAAAAATAAAATTATTTGAGTATTTTTTAGAATTTTCTACTTATATATACTAGATATATATATATATATATATATTATATATATATAATAAAAAAAATTTGAACCCCGCCCCCCCCCCCCTTCCCGCCTTCGCCGCCCGCACGGGCGACGAGGCGAGAAGGGCGAAGGCGGGGGGGTGCGTGGCGGACGAAGGCCGGCGACAGCGGCGGGGGTCGTGGCGGCCGAGCGAAGCGCCACGGCAGGCGTGGCGAGGCGGGCGCGTGCGCCGCGTGCGACACGTGGCGACCACAGGCGGGGTTCGGCGCACAGCGGGCCCACGGGCAGGCCGCCTACCCGGCCTAACCCGCTCGGCGCAACGCGCCGGCAGAGAGAGAAAGTGAGAGAAAGAGAGAAGAAAGAAGAGAAAAGGAGGCCAGAAAAATCTGAAAAAAATCAGAAACAATTGGCAAAATGTGCAGCACATTCCAGCCTACCAATTTAGGTCAAAATTAGGTGCACTTGAGTTGTTTCACATGAGAGGGGGTGTTATGTGTTGCCCTATATAAAGGGCCTTCATGTGTAATGGAACGGAGGAGTTGTTAGGGAGAGAGAAGGGGAGATAGCATAGAGATTGTGAAGATTTTCCATTGTATTCTTGAAGTTCTTCATTGTAAGTCTTAGTAGAGCTCCATAGGAGGGTTGGATCTTGATGTTTTACAAGCTTTTGGTGTCACCTTTGTAAGTTGATTTGATATTAATGCAAGGTTCTTTTTAAGCATTCAGTCTATTCTTGGTCCAATTACTTATTATTATGGTCTTCATTTCAATTTGAGTTCTTCACGAACGTTGTTCCTTTTTAAGTTTTCTTCAACTTCTCTGTTTAGCATTTCTTCAAATTCTTCCCGATTCATAGAGTTATTGCCCGTTTTATTAAGTGCTGTTTTAGGTGTTTACTGTTCATCCGTGGTGAGACATTCTAGTATTCTTATGTTTTGAAGCCTTTCTAGACCTCTTTTCAATCTGAGTTCTTCATCAAAGTTGTTCCTCTCTTATAGATCTCTATTTCATGCTTCTACCACTTTGTCTAATTCTGTGTATTTTTAAGTTAGAATTAATTTTTCAAGGTACTGTTTTTCTGTCAGTTACTATTCACCAGCAGTGATAGATCTTGATTTTTCATTGCCTTCCTCTTATTTTCAGTGTCTGTGTTCTTCATCAAAGTTCTTTCTCTTTCAATTCTCTACAACGTTCATGTTTTACACTTCTTCTAATTCCGTCTAGATTTGAAGTTATGTTTTTTCTTCCAATCCCTATTTTCACTTGAATTCTGTTATGTTTTCAAACTTAAGTTTTCAAACTTGTTATATGCAACCCTTGTCTTCTTAAGTGTTTCTTCAAACATACCCGAAGCGGTAAGTCTTCTTCAAATCCTCTCACGGCGTCAACTTCCTAGGTGGAGCGATCTTCATCAAAGGCTCGGCGTGGAAACGACGGCATTCTTCAATCAATTGGCTAAATTTCCTTTACTTATCTCTTGTCATTTACAGTTACAATTCAAATTTCTTTAGTGATAATCGCACTCCAAATACAACATTTTATTTTTCAAACACAAGGGTCTTGAACTAAAATCAAATATTCTCTCCCCGTGGGATCGACCCATATTCACCACTATACTCATATTTTCAAAAATCATTCGAGTGAGTGAGTGCGGTTATAAATTTGAAAATTTGTGTGGCACGGCATTTTTAAACGACGACTGTCGAGCGCATCAACCCTCCATATATACTTTATTTCTTCGAGGGAGTCCACTACCACACCCCTACCCCACGGGCCGGGTCATCTATACCCACCAAGCCCAATCTCGATACACCCACATCCGGCTCTCCTAGCCCTCTCAAGTCTCTCAAATCCAAAGGGCCGTTCATGCATGACTGGGTCATACTTGGGCGTCTAGGTGTTTCCCATACCACCAACCTTCGGGTACATAAGATTCATGCATGGCACATATTAGGATGTCCTGGTCCGCCTTCACCCATGTACGGGTCGGACTAACATTAGGTTTGTTTACGGTCCTTGTGAGTCTTTGTTTCGTTTGTTTGTCGAGTGCATTGTGTGTCTGTGCATACGTTGAGTCGAGTCGGTTTTGTACGCTCGCGTTGTTAGTCCCTTTCAAGTATGAGACTTGTCGGGCTATTGGGATCGGTTCTACTCCACATATCGGATCTAGTCACATAAAGGACCCACGGTGATTCCTAATGAGTCTTTGAGCCACCTCCCTCATTTGAGAGTGACCCCACCCCGGAGTGTCCACCTCTAGCCTCATTCCCATGGCAGCGTGCGCATATCGAATCTATACGGGATGAGCAGGTGTCGATTACGTGGAGTGGAGCGTACTCCGCGCTTCCAGGTTCGATGACGGATCTGTCGGAGCTACTCGAGCAGCCGTACCCCTTACTCGACGGGGTCGAGTTCTTCCCACTCGGGGAGAGTTGGTGGGAATCGATGCCAAGAGCACTAACATTTTATTTGTATTTGTGTCCTTTAGTTTATTTTTATATCTTTGAGAAAGTATGTTCACAATTGTAAGGCTTTATAAGCCAATATGTCATTCCCTATGATTCTTTGGGTTTTTATGCAAAAGTCTAGCAGGACCAGCAAGGGGCCCCCATCTCCTTTCCTATTGGTCCACCTAAGCCTTAGGGCCCATGTGGGGCCAATCAAAGGTCCAAGGTGGGCTTCTAGATGGCTTGACCATTCAAGGGGACAATTGGATTAAAAAGTCCAATATTCCAACCCTTAAAGTCCATGATGCTTCCGCCTTATAATATAGTTTATCCCATGTTGTATTTTTTTTATTTAATTTGGTCATTTGACCACATGTGGAAGAAAATCCCCTCTCTCCCACGAAATTCCCAGCCCCCCACCCCTTGCTATTCTCTATATAAGCCTATGTATAGTGTCATTAGAGAAATTACTGAGAAAAAATATTTATTGAATGCTTGGAGCAGATTTGCGCCCCCCTCTCTCTCCCTCTGGTTCCTTCCTCTTCCTTCAAGATTTCAGGGTGGAAACCCCTTCTATCTCAGCCCCTCTATCTCTAGATTCATCTCTGGTACCGCCGGCGCCGTTCATGCCGCCATCGAGCCGCCGCAAAGTCGCTTCCGAAGTGCTGTCCAAGGTTCTGTTCTACTGGATAGAGGTTCACTCCGAGATTTTTAACTCCCAACTCCGACATCATCTAGAGTTGATATTTTTAGGGTTGGTTCCCCACTTGATCCCCAACCTCCAGTAAAATTATCCCGTCATTTAACGTTCTTTTTATATTTTTCCATTTTCATGTCTTCCTATCTTCCTGATCTGTCCCTTTTCAGATCTATGTAGCAGAAGCTTAGTTCTTTCCCCTTTCGACCACCTTTTTGATTTTTGTTTGAATCCCCAAATTTATTGGAGGATCTGTCCACTATCCCCATCCTCCAAAAATTTTCTTTGAATTTCAAAGCCCTCTACCTTTTTTAGAAATTGTGTCTTTCCCCCAACTTCAGTTCTATTTCTGTTGTCCAGATCTGACCCTGGGTCAGTCTAAAATCCCCAAAAATCGAAACTTTCACCAAATCTTGCATAAGATATATCTCCGTTTTCCTCTCTTCGGCCTCTACAACTTTCATGAAGGGCTCAAAGGCTGAATCGAAGGTCTACATCGGGGCCAATGCCAACTCTCAGGAAAACTCAAATCAGCCCTGAGTTTTCAGATCCTGTGAGTCAGTAGCTTGAAAATTTGATAAAGGCCATCAACGGGAAATTCAAATTTCTTTCTCTAGCCATAGATCGAAGGATTTCAAGTCAGCTTTCCATCGGTACCTTTTATGCATCGATCCGACATAGGGAGTGACCGCAGTAGTAGATTTCGTCGGGACGCGCAGGTCTGAAACAGAATTCAGATCCGTGGGCAGCAACTCAGACGAGTGAAGATCGGAGCTGCCCGGCCTCCGGCCGGCGAACCAGCATACCGCCGTCCTAGGGAGCACTCCCCCGGGCGTCCCCACAACAGTGGTGCCACCCCGGTCCCACGCAGCCCCACTGACCATCACGTGGGCCCCACGATTACGCGTACGCGTGTAGCCGGAGCAACACAAGAAGCCGCCCGTCAACCCGAAACCGCTACTCCCGGGTCCCACTGTGTCGCCCTTTACCTCCCTGCGTGGAGTCGGTAGTGAAATTACCTTGTTGTAACTATTGTGTAGTAATTATCCGGGAGTACGAGTTCGGTCGGGGTCGTCTTCCCCACGTCGAGAGCGTGGAGGTATCGTGTTCGATCCTTACTCGGCATTTACTTTATTTCGTATATATTTCTTTATGCCGCTGCTAGAGAGCATACTAGGATCATAGCTCGCTATACTTTTTATATCACCGCTGCTGCGAGAGAGAGAGCGAGACCGTCCCGTGACCCGATCCGGGCACGAATTTGTGAGTTGACCACCCTAGCTCTTTGCCGGTTTCTCAACCGCGCACGTCCGGCGCTTCCCTCGTTAGGGACGATCGCGAGCTTGCATAGAGTCTAAGGATCGCATTTCAATTGGAGTCGAGTCTGTGGTCCGTCCCGCATCACTTGGCCCTATTGTTCCATTCAAAGGAGTATGTAGGTATTGTGATCATCCTGGTCACAAGATGGAGGAGTGCTGGCGCAAGTTGGGCGCCTATTTGTGATGTGGAAGTAGGGAGCACCATATCCCTGACTGTCCTCTTTTATCTGAGCAAGCTATGCCGGCGAAACCACAAGGCATCAAGAAACAACAAGGCAAGCTCCAAGCTCTACAAGCAGATGAGACAGGAACCACTGAGGGTGGTGGACTCGTCGAAGGTACTCTTATTATACTCGACAAGCCAGCATTTGTTCTTTTTGATACTGGTGCCACACATTCATTTATTTCTCGGGGTTTTGCTAAGTCTTTAGCTATGAAGCCTATTTTGATGGATTCTCCGTTAGAGATTTCAACCCCTATTGGTACTAGATCAGCAATTCAGTATTTCTATCCTTCTAGTAAGGTTATGATTGATGAACAGAATTTACCAGCTGATTTAGTTTGCATGGACATGAAGGATTATGATGTAATCCCAGGAGCAGATTAGTTGGCTAAATATGAGGCAAATGTTCACTGCAGTACTAGCTCTGTGTCTTTTACTAGTCACCCGAGACTTTCTCTTGTAGGAGTTAAACACCATAACTACGTATCACTTATCTCGACTCTTCGAGCTGATAAGCTGATGAAGCGAGGATGTAAAGCTTTCCTAGCCTTTGTCTATGCGACCCCTGAGCAGCAGATCGAGATTAAGGACATTTTTGTTGTCCGAGATTTTCCTGATGTCTTTCCAGAGGAACTACCAGGACTTCCGCCTGAGCGGTAAGTTATCTTTTCTATTGATCTCATTCCTGGCACATCTCCTATTTCCAAAGCTCCTTATCGTATGTCTCCTGTAGAACTGAGGGAATTAAAGCAACAGTTGATGGAATTGCTCGAGAAGGGTTTCATTCGTCCAAGTACTTCCCCTTGGGGAGCCCATGTATTATTCATCCGGAAGAAAGATGGTTCGATGAGATTGTGCATCGATTATCGGTAATTGAACCAGCTGACTGTCAAGAACAAATATCCATTGCCGAGGATTGACGAATTATTTGATCAGATAGCGGGAGCTCAGTATTTTTCTAAGATCGATCTTCGATCTGGATATCATCAGTTGCGGATTAAGGAAGAGGATATCTATAGAACAACTTTCCGCAGCAGGTATGGTCATTTCAAATTTATCGTTATGCCTTTTGGTCTAACGAATGCACCAGCAGCTTTCATGCAGTTGATGAACAATGTATTTCGGCCCTATCTTGATCAATGGGTCGTGGTATTCATTGATGATATCCTGATTTATTCCAAGAATAAAGAGGAGCATGCTGAACATCTGAGGATGGCATTGCAACTATTGAGAGATCATCAGCTATATGCCAAGTTCAGTAAGTGTGAATTCTGGCTACAAGAGGTGTCCTTTCTCGGACATATCATCACGAAGGAAGGAATTTCTGTTGATCCTTCAAAGGTAGAGGTAGTGAAGAATTGGGATCAGCCTACCAGTGTGACTGAAGTTAGAAGTTTCCTAGGCCTAGTAGGCTACTACCGAAGATTTATCCAGGATTTCTCTAAGATTGCGGTTCCTATGACAAGATTAACCCGTAAGAAGAACAAATTTGATTGGTCAGAAGATTGCCAGCGAAGCTTTCAGACTTTGAAGGAATGTTTAACAACTGCACCTGTATTGGCTTTACCTTCTGGTGAAGGAGGTTTTGTCGTATACATTGAAGCTTCAGGTATTGGTTTAGGCTGTGTATTCATGCAACATGGGAAGGTGATTGCCTATTCTTCTAGGCAGTTGAGGAAGCATGAAGAGAATTATCCTATTCATGATTTGGAACTAGCAGCGGTGGTATTCGCCTTGAAGATATGGAGGCATTACTTGTATGGAGAAACATTCACAGTGTTTTTAGATCATAAGAGTCTGAAATATTTATTTTCTCAGAAAAAACTCAATATGAGGCAAAGAAGATGGTTGGAGTACTTGAAGGACTTTGACTTCTCGATTGAGTATCATCCTGGAAAAGGCAATGTTGTGGCAGATGAATTAAGCCGGAAGCCTGTAGCGAAATTGTCAAGTCTTATGTTACAAGAGTGGAGGCTACTGGAACAATTAGCTAGCCTGGATCTTAATGTTGACAATGATCGGGTTAGGATTGCACAGATTCGACTTAAGCCCGAACTGTTGATGGAAATCAAGTCTTTGCAAGATAATGATCCCGAGCTAGTAGAGATCAAGGGAAGCTTGAGTAGCAGACCTGACTTCATGATGGCTGACGATGGAAGATTGTTATTCCAGGGTAGAACTTGTGTACCTGATGAAGCTGAAATAAAGAACAAGATTCTTGAGGAAGCACATAGATCCAGATACACCATTCATCCTGGAGGCACTAAAATGTGTTGTGTAGTGGACAACGGATCTAGAGGGGAGGGGTGAATAGATCTGCCCCTCTTTTCACAATGTAACCCTCTATATTGCTAGATGAGATAAATTACAGCGGAATATAACTATCTAAACGAAGGACACAACGATTTACTTAGCAAGATAATTACTAATATATCGATTCGAATCTAAGCATACATTTAGAACGAAGCAATCACACGAACAAACCACCACACATGAGATTTTAAGGTGGTTCGGACTGAATCCCCAGTCCTACGTCCACCCCTCACCAAATCTGGTGAGGCTCCACTAGTGCCACGCACTAAACCGTAAATCGGAAAGACCACCGATTGCCTTCCTACTAACCACCTGGTAGGGACGTCAACAACGCAGATCGGACAACCTCCGATTGCCTTCCTACTAACCACCGGTAGGGACGATTCTCAGATTCAATTGTTTGTATGAAATGAAAAAGAGAACAAATATGAAATCACTCAAACAAGATATAGAGTATGCTCAAAGAAAAGAATCTTGTCTGAGTTGCAGAAGCTTGAATCGGATGCTTTGACGATGTCTTCTTTCTTGCGGGATGATCTTCGTTGAACCTCTTCTAGTTGATGAAGAAGATGATGGATGTAACTTCAATCTTCCTTTTGATCTTCTTGAGTCGATGAAGAGGATGTAGAAGATGTAGGATGCAACTTAGATCACCCTTGAGAGCCTTGATTGCTTCTAGCTTCCCTGGAGGTTGCTTGTTTCAGATCTCACCTTGAAACCCCTTGGAATGGATGAAGAACTCCTGCCCGAAACACTGTTCATGGAGGTGCTACAGTGCCCGCGAATGGCCTCCCTTGGTTTCTCTTGAAACCTTGAAGCATTAGAGTTTTTAACCCCTCATGTGTTGGTTTTATAACCCTTGGAATGGTCCTTGGACACCCCCCAGACCAGATCCATAAATCATGGGAGATTAGGTGAGTTTTGATTAAACAAATACATGGAAAGGGGCTGGCCACGAGGTGGAATTCGAAGTCAAACATGGCTGCATCGGGGCTGGCGGTCGACCGAAATTCATGGGGCGGTCGACCGGAATCTGTAAAATCTCCAACTTGTCGGTTCTGGGAAAATCGGTCGACCGTAAAAGTAGGGGCGGTCGACCGAAATCTGTAATTCCTGGAGTGTTTCGTTTCTGGAAGAACTGGTCGACCGGAAAGGCAGGGGCGGGCGACCGAAACCTGTAAAACGTGGAATTCTTAGCCTCTGGCAAATCTGGTCGACCGGCCAAGGTGTGTAGGTCGACCGGAAACACCTATACCTGCAAAAATGAAGTGTTAGACCAATGAAACATGTTCATAAGTCAAGATATTCATGTCCTCATCAATTTCATGTATTTTGGGATTGAAATCAACTTAGAATATGCTTTGAGCATTTCTAAATTTTGTTCCGGGGGCTCCGCCCCCGGAAACCCCCGCAAGGGGCGCTGCCCCCTTGATCCCCGCGACCTGACCGCGCAGGTCGATCCGCGTGCGAGGGCGCAACATTGAGCTTTCACCTTTGCCATTTCCACTGAATTCCTTCGTATCTGTCATGAACAAAACATCGCGTGTGTCAGTCACATGAGAGTGGAAAGTATCAATGACTAATAGTGTTTAGCCATTATTAAAACCAAGAATACCACAGAACTCATATGACCATAGGATGATGTCGAATGACCCAAGTGACCACAGGATGACTCAAGTGACCATAGGGACACAACAAAATGTTCAAAGATTTGAAAAGATCCTTTTGGTAGACGAATATGAAAAGGGAAGTTGCAGACTTCGTGAGTAGATGCTTGGTTTGTCAGCAAGTTAAGGCTGAACATTTTAGACCTGCAGGAAAAGTGAAACCACTCGACATACCCCAATGGAAGTGGGAAAGCATTGGCATGGACTTCATCATGGGTCTACCTAGGACTCGTGGTGGATTTGATGTAATATGGGTGATTATCGATCGATTGACAAAGTCAGCTCATTTCTTACCCATAAAGTCTAAATGGACAGTTGATATATTGGCTGCTTTGTATTTGAAGGAAGTGGTAAGGCTCCATGGCATACCAGTCAGCATTGTGTCTGATATAGACCCTAGATTTACTTCGCATCTCTAGAAGGGACTGCAAGAGTCTCTGGGTACTCGTCTAAATTTCAGTACTACTTTTCATCCACAGACAGATGGACAGACTGAAAGAACCAACCAGATAGTGGAAGATATGCTTAGAGCATGCATGATTGATTTCGGAGGTAGTTGGAGTGATCACTTGGCATTAATTGAATTCGCCTACAACAACAGTTATCAATCCAGCATACAGATGGCTCCTTTTGAAGCATTGTATGGAAGAAGCTGTCGTTCCCCGTTATGTTGGGATGAGGTAGGTGAGAAACAACGGCTTGGACCGGATCTTATTTCAGAATCATCACAGAACATCCGTATTATCCGAGACCAGTTACAAGTAGCTCAATCAAGACAGAAGAGTTATGCCGACAACAGAAGGAGAGCATTGGAGTTTCAGGTTGGCGAGCATGTATTGTTAAAGGTCTCTCCTACGAGAGGGATTCGAAGATTTGGCATTCAGGGTAAGCTATCCGAGATATATTGGTCCATTCGAGATCCTGGATAGAGTGGGAGAGGTTGCTTACAGGCTGGCATTACCGCCTCAGTTGTCTAGCGTACACAATATTTTTCATGTGTCTATGTTACGGAAATATGTGTATGACCCCACTCACATCTTTCAGCATGTGGATTTCGAATTGAAGGAAGATTTGACCTATAAAGAAAGACCTATCAAGATTCTGGACCGGAAACAACAGCAACTCCGGAATCGTTCCATACCGATGGTCAAAATTCAGTGGAGTCGGCGTGGGACCGAAGAAGCTACTTGGGAGTCTGAAGATACTATGCGGAAGCGGTATCCCAACTTATTCTAGGTAAGCTATCTCATTTCCTATTTTCTGTATTTAGTGTAGTGAATTTGGAGGACCAAATTCCTTAAAGTAGGGGAGGGTGTAATACCCCGGTTTGGAAATTGAAATGAATGAATTTCAGAATTTAATATTTAATTCCTTAGTGAATAGGACAAGTGCAATTTTGACTACCTTATAAAAATCTAGAAAAATGGTAATTTGGTAAAGGATAATTTATTTAACAACCTTATCTTCTGTGGTCAACCCAAAAAAAATCTGTAACTAGGTCTAATCAATGGATTGAGCCCAAAGGGCACACTTACCCAACCTTAACTCAAACCACGGAATTAGGTCTTAATACCCCATCAAATGAGCCCAAATCGGTGGAAAATGAAAGGCCACGATCTATGGATCGTTTCCCCTCTGCCAATTCACCGAAACCCTAACCCTAAAACTTGTGATCGACCGAGCTTGGGTGAGGTCAACAATTACGGCGACGTTTCAATCACTCCACTTGCTCCAACGAATTCTCCGAGCACAGAAGGATCCAGAAGGTGTATGAGCTATAAAAATAAAGCTCTGTAGCCCTAGAATCCTTTGGGATCAGTGGCGGCCGCAGTGGAGATCGATCAAGGGAGATCTCTGGTGATTAGTGGAGACGTGTCGGCATCCCTCTTCTTCCTTTCTTCTTCCTTCTTCTCCCAATTGAGGTAGGTAATAACGAGCCTAATATAAAGTGTTATATATGGATGGAATCAGCGTCTAGTCCTCTTTCTTTTGAGCTAAAAATCCCTAAATTCCATTAGGTATCCTGCGCGAATTTAATGGTTTGGTAGAGGCATGTCAGAATTAGGGTAGAACTTGTTCCCCTTTGATTTCAGTAGCGATTTCAGGCTGTAAATCTAAAATTGATTCATGCATCTTGTAGAGTTTTTTATGCTCTTTCTATTGGTAGTAAAAGCCTTAAATTCCATGATGTATACCCTTTGAATTTCATGTTTTAGTGTGTCCCTAGAAACCTCGCCGAAGGCGGGCAAGGGTTGGTTTAATCGGATTTTACCAGACTTGGGCGGTCTTGCGATAGACCACATATCCTGGGATGGGCGGCCATCACCTAGACCACATAACCCCTGATAGGATGGGCGGCCATCTGCATGACCACATATCCTGGGATGGGCGGCCATCACCTAGACCACATAACCCCTGATAGGATGGGCGGCCATCTGCATGACCACATATCCTGGGATGGGCGGCCATCACCTAGACCACATAACCCCTGACAGGATGGGCGGCCATCACCTAGACCACATATCCTGGGATGGGCGGCCATCACCTAGACCGCCCAACCCCTTGGGCGTCCATGCCCTGGCCGCACAAGTACCCTGTTTTTAATCAGGTAGATATAAGGTCCTGTAACGACCGCACATCTATGCAGAAAATGACTTAGTGTGAGCTCTACATGATTCATATTAGTATCTTAATTGATAATTAGTAAATTAGAAACCCATATGATAAGTGGTAAATTATGCAAGTAAATTTCTAGAAAATGCATGATTTTATTCCCACATGACCTTGTTCATTATCATTATCATCTTGATTCATCTTTTTGGCAATTAAATTAATGTAAATCATGATCCTTGATAAATTGACATGAAAATTAGGACTGAAATGAATACTAGGTTGCATGACAGCCATTCTACTCCAGTAGAACGGTTGACCAATTTACCGACTTTTAACAAGTAATTAGCCCTATTAGTTGTGCTAGCCTTGAACTTACCCCCGGACACTCCATCCGGTGAACTTAACATCATCTTGGGATCTCTGTATATCCCTACAAAGAATCTAAGGAACCACCAGAAACTTCGATTTACGTGACTGAACCGCTGGATTATAAGTCTTGGATCGAATTGGGCTAAGAGAGGCATGTGCGGCTAGTAGTGGACCGCATATCCTCATAGGCGGCCCAATAACAACCGCATATACTTGGCTTATGCCATTAAGTGTTGGTCGATTAACCTTGATCAATCTTCGACCAAACCATTAAGCCCTGGACTGACCAATAGACAGTAGACTAGGCCCTGGTTTAGTTTTACCCTGTCTTTGGCAGCCCGGAGTCCAATAGGGTGATTTCTTAGTCTTCTAGCCAAGCTCGGGTGGTGCGGCTGGAATATGACCGTTCAAACCTTATGCGGATTATATTGGACCGCATATCCTTAATACGGCCCCGTATGGCCCGTACATCATGTTCATTGGTCTTAATGTCTTCTGGATCTGCGCGGCCCAGAACTTACCGTTCATCCTTAGAGCGGCACACTGTCAGCCGTTCATTCTTGACCTCGTAGGCTGAGTTTCAGTCTAGTTCCTATAAGTGCGGCCCAGTATTAGCCGCATATATCCTTTGAGCGGCCTCTGTATGACCGTACATCTCTCAGAGACGAGTTTTATCATGTTTTGTGCTCTTGAAACCAAGGATATATTAGTCCTTTAAATCTTGAACTTCTGGACAATAATTCCTCTGATTATTTGGCCATAAACTTGACTAAATGTCTAGACGAAACTTGGGATCTTGGATCTGATAAATCAATGCCAACGCATCATAAGGGCCTAGTCTGGTCCTGGGGAGAGCAGCCGAAAAGTACTTGTGCCCATGGGAGTTTGTAATGACAAGGTGAGGTATTACACCGAGTGCATGACTAGCGTGATGTCTACGACAGAAATCTCTAGTTATCTCTTGTTACTTGATCGTGCTTGACTTGTTTAAAATACTTGCTGGTGGCCGTTTCCTCGTTACAATTTCCTGTTACACTTGTTACATGATATTCTTGTTGAAATTCAGGTATCTTATATTTCCTTGACCTTGCAATATCTTTATATTACGTTATTTTTCTTCTGTATCGTCATTTCTTTTCTTATCATTTCATATGAAAATGGAATAATTGGTTAATTACGTAAACTTGCATGTTATTATCTACTGAGCGTTCGCTCATATAGTTGTCTCCCCCCTTTTTCCAGGCAGCTCAAGTGATGATGCGCTTACTGTTGGGGATGGGCAGGAGTGATGATTGGAGTGTACCAGTTCTAGATGTTGAGTTGGCATAGTTATCCTACTCTTAGTTGTGCCTTAGAGGGTGTTTAGCTACATTTATGATATTATTGTTAAGTTGATGTTGCCTCAGTTTGTATTAAAGTTGGTTTAAGGATATTGTACTAGATTTGAAATGTTTCATGACCAATAAAGTTATCTCTTTTCATAGCACATGTGTTAATGCTTAGATTAGCTTATCATTATCTCTATCTATTTCTGACTGTACGTTCCGATAGTCTGCGTCGGGGCGTGACATTTTCTTCCTTACTAATAATAATGGTGCCTTTTTGGAATTTAAGAAATTCTTTAGAAATGTAAAGCCAGAAGGTAAATTCAGAATCTCCACCATCTTGTCTAACAATGGAGGAGAATTCAAAAATTCATCCTTTTTTGAACTATGTAATCCAGAAGGCCTAACACATAGGTTTTCTTCTCCAAAGACCCCAGAGAAAAATGGCATTGTCGAAAGAAGAAATCGGACAATTGTGAAAATTGCTCGGACCATGTTAATTGAGAGCAAGCTCCCAAGGAAATTCTGGGCTGAAGCAGCAAATACGGCTTGCTACATAATCATTAGGGCCATGATAAGGCCAAAGTGTAAGAAAACCCCGTATGAGATGATGAAAGGTAAGAAACCCAATTTGGCCTACTTCAAAGCATTTGGATCAAAATGCTATGTGGGTAATAATGACAAATCTAATCTTGATAAATTTGAGACCAAGAGTGACATTGGAATATTTCTAGGGTATTCTGAAACATCAAGAGTGATGTGGCATGACCTAGGATGTTTGATGAAGCCTTAGGAATGTAGTAACTAATCTATCAATCCCTCGGACCTAGCAAGCAAACAAGATTCACAGACCGGCAACTTCACTCGAGCGGACTCTCCCGCTAAGCGCACATTAGTGCCCGTAGGCAACTTGGTGATGGTGGTGAGGGTCCGAGACGGGACCTCGCGGCTCCAGGGATTGTCTAGCTTAAGGTTGAACCCCTAAGGGTTCTAGGATGCCCACTCTCGGGGGCGGCCAGCACGTCGAGGGCGTGGGAGGTAATGGCTCTCTCACAACTCGCCCGCGGTAGTCACTCACACAATAGTAATTCAGGATCGGGCACTCACTTACCGTCCGATGGCACTAGCGGCAATACTAAACCAGCAATGGAAAGAAACCAGCAAAGGGGTAACCAAAGCTCACCTGACCGGTGTAAAGACACTGATCCCGACCGGTGTAGCTTGAACCTAAAATTTTCAGTTTACATGCACTACGCCCCTTGCACGGGGGTTGGACTAGGGGTGGGGATTAGTTGTACAACCAAAACGTACCTCCACGTAGGGAGGGCTGGTCAGCCGGCTAGGCGGGGTGGGGAAAACTACGCTAGAAGTCGAAGCGGAAGAAGATCGTCGGTTCTGTCCGCTCTCTGGAACAATGGATAGATAGTCGGTGTTGGTGCCGCTGTGGACTCCTCCGAACTCCGTTGATGACGACACCAGTGGCAAAATCTCCGTGGTTGACCCAAGATGATGTCAGACTTGTTGGGGAGTTTTTTGTTGGCGACGATGGTCGGGGCAGAGGTGTGAACAAGGTCTCTGTTTGCTGGTTCTGGTAGCTTCTACACCTCTGTAGCAGGAAGATGAGGCCGCCACAGACGCTCCCGAGCTCTGATTCAGGCATGGCCGAAGTTGTTGGATTCGTGGTTGAGTCCTCTTCGATCGGAGACCAGCGGGGACGCTGGAGGAGGTCGGAGCAGATGGGGAGGACCTGAAAAAGGCTGGGGTATCAGACTGGTTCCAGAGGAAATTGATCAACGCACCGGAGGGAGAAAATTTGGAACTCACAGCTTCGGATGCCGAACGGAGTGTTGCTTCTTGGTACTGGAAGGCGACTCATCGTAGAAGATCTCAGCCAAGCCCCGCTTCAAGAACTTTAGGGAGTTGGCTGTGGGAGCCTCTGCAATCTGCTACTAGATGACTATCAGGAGGATGATGCGCAGTCCGGCGATATCGGCTCTCCTGGGCAGCTACGAACTCAGAGTGGGACGAGACCACCACCGTTGCGAAGAGGACTGGGAGATGCTTCCAATGGTATATGGTACAACATCTTAAGCTTTTTGGTGATGACGTGGCAGCCTCAGAAATTCACTAGTACTATGCTGCCTGCGAGCTGGGAATAGGATGAAGGTGTAGGGTGGTGTGTATGAGGGTGGGATGGCCAAGGGAAGCAAGGGGAAATGGGGAGGGCGACCAGGGTAGGAAGGGGGTGTTGGGGAGAGGTGAGAGGCAGCCAGCAAGGGAGAGAGATTCAAATTTGACCTAGGTTTTGAATCCCTTCAGCCTTGGGGAGATGGAAGGGTGCTTGGGAATGGGTAGTGGGTGGTTGGGGGTTGGAGGGTGGCTTGGAGATTGGTGGGTTCTCCCTTGGGACTAGGGGTGGAGTAAAGAGGTGTTGTGGGAAGTTGTGGTGACTATTGAATGAGGGGAGGAGAGAGAGAAAGTAGGTGGGAGGGGGAGGAGAGAGAAAGGGGGGATAGGAGGGGGATCTTCTCACTCCACTCAATTGGATTCTCTCCAATAAAATTTGAATTTTGGACTCACAATAATAGATCTTCATTAACTAAAAATGGAGAGAGTGGGGTCCTATTTATAGGGATCCCACAATTTACAATAAGTCCCTGACTTTTGGACCATTGACAAATAACCAAGGGGAAGGGGGGCGCCCTTGGGCCTAGCCCAATGAATTGGGCCCATTAGCCAACTTAATCAACCTAATGACACTTAACTTAGGTAAATGATAGTCTAACATAGGTACTGGACTCAAATAAAAGAAAAATTACAATGATATGACTCAAATAAAAATATGAAAATTACATGCCAAGACTAAGAAAAATGTGACAGACACAATGAAGCTATGCTGGCTAGCAACCGAAGTTGTGGAAAAAGTATAGGGCGAGAGATGCCCCCATCATGCCCCCGAGGTGCGAAGAACTTGACTCCGTCGAGTATGGGTCTGTCGGGGAAGAGGTCCTCCAAATGCAGCTCCAGGCGAGCCACGACCTCCAAACTCAACCTCACGTCCTCAGCCGGGGGATGGCTCTTCAGCCTCTCAAGGTGGCTCGGGCACACCCTCTTACCGGTGATGGAGCCATGCTTGCCTAGTATTGCCTCCGTGTGCACACGTCGGGCTCTCAGGCTGATATGTGGTGGCTCTCCGAGTGTGTCTCTTACAAGGGTAGGGGTAGGCCCGAAACACTCACTAGGATCCACCGTGGTGCCCATATAAGGTGCCGGACCCGCCACGTGGGAAATGGGGTGAATCCCAAAACCCTTTAGAAAGCCCAACCCATAAGCCGGGTTGCCAAGGCTACTCGAAACTTGGCAAGGTCCAAGTCCTCGTGCCCTCAAGTTGGAGGTGACCCTAAGGTAGAGCCACTCCAAAGTCACCATTGCCAAGTTTCCAACTTGGAATTCAAAGTGGCATTCGCGAGGTTTTGCCCGCTTCTTGTGATTCTCACCGCTCGTTGTTTGTTGCTTGCTTAAATACTCATGTCAAGTACTACGATGCGGTGTGAGTGGGAGATGCATGATATGCAAAGGGGGGCCAGGACAACTATATTTAGACCAATCATACAGAGATGCCATGGAGATTTTGAAGGGTGTGGGAGGGCTGGGACATCCATAGGTGTCCCTCTCATGCGTGGGTGTGATGAGTGCCGGAGGACCCGGACATCCATGAATTCTCATAACATGCTTAAGACTCATGATGAATGAAGGTGGACCATTACATCCGAATATGGACCACTCATGTTTCCTACTTGACATGTGGGTGATATGAATGAATGTACCCGACTTATGAATTATGCCAAGTGGTTCGAAGTGCTAAGACATATGTTTTCCTAACCCAAAAATGACTTTGATGTGTTGGGGTATGATTTGGCATTGGAGTTTCCTTTCAAAAGGGTCGAAGGGGTCAAAGAAGGTGGACATCATGGGGAGAGGCACCTCCTTGTTCCTTAGGTGTAGATCTTCCTTGGTCATAGCTACCCTTGTGTCGCCCGGGACTTGGGAGAGGTGGGCTTGGCCCAACATGGTGGGTGAGGGTAGGGAGGAGTGGGTGATATGTGATGTAGGTGGATCACATGGGTTTCCGGGTTCCCATTGGGTGGGGTCAAAAGGATCAACATAAGTGTACCTGGGGGAAAGGAGCTCTAAGTTCATCTCAACATCCTCAAGGTCCTCACAATATGGTGGTGGATCATCCTCCTCTAATGAAACAATTGAGCCAAAGTTCTTGGTGGGTGGGTCGGCCATGAGGGGAGGGCTTGGCTTTCTACCCGAGATAAGAAGCTCCAAATTGAGGAGAAGGTCAGGCTCATCGGGTGGGGGGAGGAATAAAAGAAGGTCACTAGTGTAGCAACCAATGGTGCACATTGAGGTGATAGACCCAACATAAAGGTGTAGGAGGTCAAGGGTCCTAGGTTGTTCGGTCATGGGGGTCAACATGCCAGTCAACTCCAATTGCCATGCTAAGCCCTTGAGAAGATCCCCTAAAGTTTTCACTTGGTAGGATGATTGGATGGTGGTGCGATAGGTGGAGAAGGATACTATGGGGAGGTTTAGCTCCATGGGAGGGTAGACATAGGACGTGATGGGGTGAGTAGGTCTCTCCTTTAGCCATCTAGCTAGGGGCCCATCTATGATTATGGTGCCATTTGTGAAGGTTTGTGGCGCTTGAAGACCCGGACTATTTGAAGTGGTAAAGGGTTGAAGCTCTTCCTCACCATTGGTGTGAACTTTGGTTTCCTCATGGGTGGGGAGAGGGTCCGGACTAGCAACTACTCCTATGTGAGTGGGTATGACCTCCTTTCTCAAGGGAATGGGAAGGTCTTTTGGGGATGGGGTGATGATGGTTGGGGCATGGTGCACCCAGGGTGGTGAGCGAGGTCGAACTTGGGTTGGGTTTGGGAGTTGAAGTAGCGGAGGCCTAGGTTGGGGTAGGATTGGGGTTAGAAGTGGAAGGTGGGTTGGGTGATGAGGTTTGGGTTGATTGGTTTTGGGGGGGGCATCCCTTTTAGGGGACGGGGTAGTGGTGGGGACCAAGGGGGCTTGTGGGGTATGGGTTTGGTGAGGGATTGTAGGTTGGGGGGTGGTGGCCGCCATGGGCCTAGGTGGAGGGGTGGACACGGGGTCCACTTGGGTTTGAATGGTGAGGGTTGGGTGAGTGATGGTCCTCATTCGGGAAATCAGGTCGGTTAGGGGTCTCTTCCCCTTGGGATCGGCCGATTGTGGAGGGGTGGGAGTGGGGGCCAATTTGGTTTGGATATTAAGGGTTGTGGAAGGGGGTTTTGGTTAGGGTGTGGGGGCCCTCATGGGGTTAGGTCGAGAGGTGGATGTTGGGATCAATTTGGTCTTAATGGAGAAAACTTGGTGGCGAAGTGTAGTGATGATGGTTAAGAGGGGATTTGTTGGGAGTGGTGGGGGTGGAGACCTAAGGGTGGTCTCAAGTTGGCCGGGTGGGGATGGAGGAGTGGTAGTGCTCCTCGGATAGGAAGGGGAATGTCAGGGAGCATAGATCTTACTGATATGTCAAATGAGTCCTAGATAGTATGCTCTGATACCAATTATAGGGTGCAAGGCTCAGATTCAGAAGGGGGGGTTGAATGAATCCCCTTTAAAATTTCACCGAATTAAAAATGACTGTAACAATCAGATATGCGGAATAAGAATAAACTGGGATCTAACGAGTCTGAAGGACAGAGATGAGTCCAATCAAACTTAGAAGGTGCAACCCAAACAAATGGAGTGACAACACCTAAACACCTGGGATCTTTCGGAACCAGAATCAAGTAGAGAGTATGCAACCCAAGACTCACGCTAGACAAAAGATGCAAATCGGCCTATGCATACATCTAGCGGATCAGACAAGGCAATCAAATAACGATGAACAGAAGATTTTTAGGTGGTTCGGTCCTCCAGACCTACATCCACCCCACACTCAAACCAGAGTGTGGATTCCCGCTGATACACAGCTTAACTGCTGGGCCTCACAGCTTGCCTACAACCACTGAGCATCACAGCTTGCTTCCGCTGGGCAATGCAGCTTAGCCTTCTGTTACCTAACAGCTTGACCCGCTGGGCAATACAGCTTAGCCTACCAGAGGAATCCTCCTCTGCAGCCGCTGAGTGACATAGCTTGCTCTGCTGACTAACATCTTGAAATAAAGTTCAAAAGAAAACAAAAGATGATAAAACACGGCGAATGAAAGCTGTAAACGATAGCAACACAAATGTGGCTCCCATGGAGTTGACTGTATTGGATTTGATCTAGATTCTAGTGGAACTGATTTTCAGCAAAGTCTTCTATCTTCTTCTCCTCGAGCTCTCTTTTCACTCTCTCTCTTTCTCTCTCTTCTTCTTTTGATCTCACGAGCTTTTTCTCTTTCACTTCAGCTCTGCTCTTGTTCTACTCTTCTTCTTTTCTCAGATCTCCACTCAGATGTATTCGATTCAGCATTCTCTCTTGTTCGCAGAAGAAGGATCATATATATCTTCAGTCATGGACCCACGGGCTCAAGCATTTTGCGTGTGGAGTGAACACTCCTGCCCAAAAGCTTTCAGAAGGCTCTCACCCACGTGTCCAAATCTGGGCACTGTAGCTTCCAAGTGGCAGTCATCTGTCAGGGACGATCCACCTTGGATCACGTGCCCTTCTTAACAGTCACGAGCAGTTGACCAGTCAGTGTGTCAAGACATATAATCGTCAGATAGGTGAGGAGATTGTATAGACTTGTTGAGACATCAAGGCAACCATGCATAGACTCAATATGTCATAAGTGCACATATGCACGGACTCAGTGTTCACATAGGGAACATGTGCTCAGACTTGATTCAAGTGCAGAGCTAAAAGATGCATAGGCTAAGTGTAAGAGTAATCAAGAAGTGCATCGAGTTGGTACATACTCTGCACTGACTCAATTATGCCGAGAGCTATCTTGCACAGACTCTGTGCATGCAAGAATCAAGAGTTGCACAGACATAACCTGAATACAAAGTTAAGAAATGCACAAACTGCGTGTGTGCAAGGCAAGGAATGCATTAACTCTATGCATGCAGAGTACAGGCTCTGCACAGACTGAAAATGCCATGAGCAATGATGTACAGACTTGATGTGCCCGGTGCAGGAGTTGCACCGACTCATTGTGCCTAGACATAGGCATGCACAGCCTTGGTCTCGTGCAACTCTCGCATGGATAACACTTGCACCGACTTAGTCACGTGCAACAACTAAGGATGCATCGACTAGGTTGCGTGCAGCTACAAAGGTTGCACCGACTTGGTGTCTAGAACACGACATGCATGGACTTAGTGTTTACACGCAAGCATATGCACAGACATGATTCCAGTACATGGCCAACAGATGCACTGACCATGAATACGCAGAGTACAAGCATTGCATAGACCTAATCGAGCCAGAGAAGAAGGTTGCACAGACTTAGCTATGCACATGCAAGACTTGCCTAAGAGATGTGCACAGACTTTATGTGCACGATGCAAGAGTTGCACCGACTCAAATGCGTGCGGGATGAACTGATGCACCGACTTCGTGTGCCTTGAACACGCATGCACGGACTTGCTCACACACAGTATCAATGGTTGCCACGACCTGCTTAAAGTGCAACACTATGTTGCGATGACTCAAGGAACAAGACATGGGAATGCAATGGCGTTGAAAACTCCTTAGACTCAAGTATGCACCAATTGTATGCAAGTAACATGCAGACTTGCACCGCGGCAAAACATGTAGGTGCCTAGACAAAAGATGCTCAGACCGAAACTTGCACTAAGGCAGAAGATGCACTGACTCTAAGCTCTACAGCTAAATCTTGCACCGACCTAGCTAGCATGCAATACAAAGGTTGCGTCGACATGATGCCAGCCCAATGCAAGGACTGTACCGACTTTTCATGGATGGAGTGCACATTGCACTGACTATCATTCACCAAGGCAGCGTGTAATGACTAAGATGCACAGACCAATGTGCACATGAACAATAACATGTACTGAGTTTCTTGTGCAGTCGGACTGACATATGCACGAGCCTTAGCCTTAGATAATGACTTAACCACCAAAGTGCACTGACTTAACTGATGCGTATGGAATTACACTAAGATTAACCAGATGCGATGCTTTCATTCAAAATATCATCAAGGATGCCACATATAATTGTTCAATCATTTAATCAAGCAAAGCAATGAAAAGCAAAGCAAACTCAAGTGGTGACTCATAATATGACTATCAACAAAGTAATGAACCACAGTCAGTATGACATATAGTGTTGCTAACATCAAAACCACATGAACTAACATAAAAGCCATCATCAAATTCAGTGTATCACACTCAGTGTGACTTATAGTGTTGCTAACATCAAAACCATCATCATAACCACAGGGGCACAACACTTACTAAGTTCCTCCTTCATATCATCCCATGAGTGCATGGGCTCTTGCCTCCTAACCCTTCTTAATCCCTCTATGTGTTCCCACTTACTCTTGGCTTGACCCCGAAGTCGTCCCTTGGAATTGCGGACTCTCGCGGGTCCATATGCCATAATCTTTTCAAAGTGCATTTCCATGGTAGCCTCCCACTTTAGATAGGCACTAGGGCTCGATCCGTCAAAGCAAAGGTCCTCATCTAGAATGATGCCCAAGAGGGGTGGATCGCCAGGACCCTTGTGGAGGGCCGAATTGTATGGAATTGACCATTAAGGAATAGCCATGATGATGTACCAGAGACTCTAAATGCATATGCACCCTAGGACCAACTTGATAGAGACAAGTTGTGAACTTGCTCTGATACTAATTGATGTGACACAGCCTAGGATATTTGATGAAGCCTTAGGAATGCAGCAACTAATCTGTCGATTTCTCGGACCTAGCAATCAAACAAGATTCACGGACTGACAACTTCACTCGAGCGGACTCTCCCACTAAGCACACATTAGTGCCCGTAGGCAACTTGGTGATGGTGGTAAGGGTCCAAGATGAGACCTCACGGCTCTGGGGATTGGCTAGCTTAAGGTTGAACCCCTAAGGGTCCTAGGATGTCTATTCTCAGGGGAGGCCAATACGCCGAGGGTGTGGGAGGTAATGGCTCTCTCACAACTCGCCCGCGGTAGTCACTCACGCAAAAGTAATTCAAGATCGGGCACTCACTTACCGTCCACTGGCACTAGCGGCAATACTAAACTAGCAATGGAAAGAAACCAGCAAAGGGGTAACCGAAGCTCACCTGACCGGTGTAAAGACACCGATCCCGACCGGTGTAGCTTGAACCTAAAATTTTTAGTTTACATGCACTACGCCCCTTGCAAGGGGGTTGGACTAGGGGTGGGGATTAGTTTTACAACCAAAACGTACCTTCATGCAGGGAGGGGCGGTCAGCCAGCCAGGTGGGGTGGGGAAAACTACGCTAGAAGCCGAAGCGGAAGAAGATCGTCGGTTCTGTCCGCTCTCTGGAATAGTGGACAGACGGTCAGTGTTGGTGCCGCTGTGGACTCCTCCAAACTCCGTTGGTGACGAAAGCAATGGAAAAATCTCTGTGGTTGACCCAGGATGACGTCAGAATTTTTGGGGATTTTCTTGTTGGCGATGATGGTCGGGGCAAAGGCGTGAACAAGGTCTCTATTTGCTGGTTCTGGTAGCTTCTGCACCTCTACAGCAGGAAGATGAGGCCGCCACAGACGCTCCCGAGCTCTGATTCAGGTGTGGCCAAGGTCGTTGGATTCATGGTTGAGTCCTCTTCGATCGGAGACTAAAGGGGATGCCGGAAGAGGTCGGAGTAGATGGGGAGGACCCAAACAGTTCTGGGGTATCAGACTGGTTCCAGAGGAAACTGATCAGTGCACCGGAGGGAGAAATTTTGGAACTCACAGCTTCGGACGCCGAACGAAGTGCTACTTCTTGGTAATGGAAGGCAACTTGTCGTAGAAGATCTCAGCCAAGCCCCGCTTCAAGAACTTTAGGGAGTTGGCTGTGAGAGCCTCTGTAATCTGCTACCGGATGACTGTTAGAAGGATGATGTGCAGTCCGGCGATGTCGGCTCTCCTAGGCAGCCACGAACTCAGACTGGGACGAGACCACCACCGTTGCGAAGAGGACTAGGAGACGCTTCCAATGGTATATTGTACGCCCTCTGAAGCTTTTTGGTGATGATGTGACAGCCTCAGAAAGTTGCTGGTACTATGCTACCTGCGAGCTGGGAATAAGATGAAGGTGTAGGGTGGTGTGTATGAGGGTGGGATGGCCAAGGGAAGCAAGGGGAAATGGGGAGGGCGACCTGGGTAGGAAGGGAGTGTTGTGGAGGGGTGAGGGGCAGCCAACAAGGGAGGGAGATTCAAATTTGGCCTAGGGTTTGAACCCCATCAGCCTTGGGGAGATGGAAGGGTGCTTGGGAAAGGGTAGTGGGTGGTTGGGGGTTAGAGGGTGGCTTGGAGATTGGTGGGTTCTCCCTTGGGACTAGGGGTGGAGTAAAGAGGTGTTGTGAGAAGTTGTGGTGACTATTGAATGAGGGGAGGAGAGAGAGAAAGTAGGTGGGAGGGGGAAGAGAGAGAAAGGGGGGATAGGAGGGGGAGCTTCTCACTCCACTCAATTGGATTCTCTCCAATAAAATTTGAATTTTGGACTCACAATAATAGATCTTCATTAACTAAAAATGGAGAGAGTGGGGTCCTATTTATAGGGATACCACAATTTACAATAAGTCCCTGACTTTTGGACCATTGACAAATAACCAAGGGGAAGGGGGGCGCCCTTGGGCCTAGCCCAATGAATTGGACCCATTAGACAACTTAATCAACCTAATGAAAATGACAGTCTAACCTAGGTACTGGACTCAAATAAAAGAAAAATTACAATGATATGACTCAAATAAAAATATGAAAATTACATGCCATGACTCAGAAAAATGTGATGGACACAATGAAGCTATGCTGGCGAGCAACCGAAGCTGTGAAAAAAAGTGAAGGGCGAGAGATGCCCCCTGTCAAAGAGCATATAGGGTGTTTAATGTGAAACATCGTACAGTGGAAGAAACTCCACATGTTTTATTTGCTGAAATGAATGATGAATCTGACAAGGACATTGTTGATAGGGAAAAGAAGGAAGAAAATGGAGAATTTCTGGAATCTAAAGAAGATCAGGGAGATGGTAGCCAACAACAGTCCACAAAGCAAGAGGTAGGTCGGTTGACCGAAGTCCCTGCTCACTCAATACTGCCCAGTGAGTCCTCTTCCAATTTGTGCACCTTAAAAGATCATCATGTGCAAAACATTATAGGGAATTTTGCCTGACCCTCCTAGGACTAGGTCATTTCATAAAGATGTTCATAATGAAGACCTCATTGCATTAGTTTCTCAATTTGAACCCAAATGCATTGAAGATGCCTTGCAAGATGAAAATTAGCTTAATGCCATGCATGAAGAACTTAGTCAATTTGAAAGAAACCAAGTTTGGAATCTGGTTCCCAGACCCACCGACCAGAATGTTATTGGGACAAGATGGGCTTTCAAGAACAAGGTAAATGAAAATGGGGAAATCATTAGAAACAAGGCTAGGTTCGTAGCCAAGGGGTATAATCAAGAAATTGGCATTGACTTTGAAGAATCATATGCCGCCGTTGCAAGATTAGAAGCCATCATAATTCTATTAGCATTTGCATGCTCCCTAGGCATTAAACTACAACAAATGGATGCCAAGAGTGCTTTTCTAAATGGCCTAATAAAAGAGGAGGCATTTTTAGAACAACTCCCTGGTTTTGAACAAATTGATTTGCCTAACCATGTTTACAAATTCAATAAGGCACTATATGGGCTAAAGTAGGCTCCATGGGCCTGGTATGAAAGACTCAGTGCACATCTAACTGGGGAAGGATACATCAGAGGTAAAATTGACCAAACACGCTTTACAAAGGAAATGAATGGACACATCATTGTGGTACAGGTATATGTAGATGATATAGTGTTTGGCTCAACTAACTCTGACCTGTGCAAGCAGTTTGCTGATCTTATGACAAAGGAATTTGAGATGAGCCTCATGGGGGAACTCCAATTCTTTCTTGGACTACAGATCACACAAACAAAGGAAGGATTCTTCATAAATCAGTCCAAATATACATTGAAGGTTCTGAAAAGATTTGGGATGAAGGAGGTCAAACACATATCCACACCCATGGGAACCAATGCATCTCTAGATGCGGATGAGAATGGTAAATCTATAGATCCTAAAACATATCGAGGTATGATCAGGTCTCTTTTATATCTCACTGCTTCCAGGCCTGATATTCAGTTTAGTGTGTGCATGTGTGCTCGCTTTCAAGCCAATCCTAAAGAATCTCATTTGATTGTTGTGAAAAGAATCTTAAGATACTTTGCCAGCACTCATGACTTAGGATTATGGTATCCTGCATCATGCTATTTTGATTTGATTTCATATACTGATGTTGATTATGCAGGGTGTAAACTTGATCGAAAAAGCACTAGTGGCCATTGTCAATACTTGGGTGGGTGCCTAGTCTCTTGGGCTTCCAAGAAGCATCACTTGGTGGCTCTATCTACTGCTGAAGCAGAATATGTAGCCGTAGGTAGTTGTGGGACCCAAGTGTTGTGGATAAAGCACCAACTCCAGAACTATGGAGTAGATCTTGGATGCACACTCATATTGTGTGATAACACAAGTGCCATCAATTTAGCTAAGAACCCCATCAAACAATCCCGCATAAAACACATTGAAATAAGGCATCATTTCCTTCGAGATGAGGTAAGCAAAAAGATTTTTGAATTCCAAGTCTGTGAAACTGAAAAGCAAATTGCAGATATTTTTACTAAACCTCTGGGCAATGAAAGATTTTCAACCCTAAGGAGAGAATTGGGTCTGTGTAGACCTCCCACTTGATTTCACTTGGATGTTTTAGCTCATCTAAATCCAAGGGGTCACTGGTTGCTACTGTCAAGGGGAGTTCATCATGCATGTTTGCTTGATTGCATTGCTCATTTTTCATTGGTTGTTTCCTTTCACTGCATGACCCTATGCTATATAAAATGGTGATGTGTGAAAGGGCAGGCACAGTCTGTCTAGGAGCACTCACTATGCATGAGAAAATACTCTACCAAGTACCCAAGGTCCTCATATACTGCATTTTAGTTTCCATGGTTTGAGGGGGAGTGTGTCCTTTTCTTTTGTCAATTCTTCACACCCTTGTGGATTGTGTTCAAGGGAAGATTCCCTTCTAAGACTGCATTTTATTGACTGACCACTCTGCAAGCAATCTCCTGCATCTTCTTATATCATGGATGTGTACATGAATTGAGGTTTAAACTCAACAACTTCCTGAAGTCTAAAAACTAGCAACTTGGAAAACGGACTCCACATGCTTACTTCTATTGATGCCTTTTATGTTAAGTTCTAATGTTCCATGGTCTGCTTATGCATTTTTATTGACAACTTTGGTTGATGTACTTCTCTTGAGTATTGTAATCAAACGACCATGTCAAGTGAGATTTATCCAAAGCACTCATCGCAGAGCAATGGTTAGGACTTACTGAGTAACCGGATGCACTTCACCTGAGACGTAAGGTGGTTCACATCAAAAGGTACTGTCTTGACTAACTCTGATCTAGTAGAGTTTATTTTTAAAAAAAAAAGTGAGCAAGAAAAGCTTAATAGAGCAATGGCTATCCAGAAACTGTCATCCTTCACCAATGAAGTGATGGAGGGACAGGCATGAAGTGGCAAGCTATCTCTGATCAACATGAGGCATGACAGTTAACAACACCGAGTAACTGGGGCATTTGCATCTAACAAATGTGATTCCTCACGTAAAAAGGTGTTAGTTGAACTTTACTGTCAGTTCGGAAAGGGTGCATGCTCAGAAAAATTCTC
The DNA here is from genome assembly GCA_022559845.1 of Amorphophallus konjac. Classification (NCBI taxonomy): domain Eukaryota; kingdom Viridiplantae; phylum Streptophyta; class Magnoliopsida; order Alismatales; family Araceae; genus Amorphophallus; species Amorphophallus konjac. The sequence continues at coordinate 459,771,752 of CM040121.1, read as the reverse complement.
ACTATTCTCGCTTCTTTGGCTTCAATACTCATGGTAGTTAATCCTGAAAGGTCACTGAATCTCACTGAGTTAGCCTGAACAAGGGCTATCCAGAACTTCGGTCCCCTTTTATGCATCTACACCAGTAATCTTGGGTGAACACTTTCTATCAGCTGCTTGAATTCTAATACTTCTCAACGTTATTGATTTTAAACCTATTAGTTCACACTCTACCACCATGCCATGCTTATGTGCTGGGAGATATTTGTTTTGGAGCGGATATAGTCCTTTCCTCCAATGGGTCTTAGTCTTGAATCTTTCATTCTGAAATTTTCTCCACATCTGCTACTCCTCCCTACTCCTTCTACACCACCCCTCATATTTTGCTGATGTCAAAGGGGGAGAGAGAGAGGTTGTATGTCAAAGGGGAGAGAGAGTCTTACTGTTGTGTGCTCATTACACATATCATGATTGAAGTCCTTCATGTTGTTATCAAAATCCTTCATGTACTAATGATGTGCTACATGATAGTTTTGTTCCATTTCTGCTGTCAAAACTGTGAGCAAAATGACTCATAGTTGCCATCATCAAAAAGGGGGAGAATGTTGTGAAAATTATGTTTTGATGATGTCTTACTATAAGTCATTGAACTATCAAATTAAAATCTCATGAAGCTTCCTTTGATAGGTATGAAGATGGTACAAGATGAAGGCCATGCGATTTCAGCTGAACATGATGCTTTGAGTCGACTCCAAACACTTCTCAAGTCGACTCCAGTCAACCACAAGTGACTTGCCAGCTGATGAGATTAGAGGCGATAAATAGCCCACAGCGCTAAAAAATGGCCTCTACGGGTGAAGAATAGTCAGTTAAGGGTGACAAATAGATCACCATGAAGGGAGAAGGTGGCGGTTCTCAAGAAGACTCGAAGAAGCATAGGGTAACGGCTCAAAGTGGCTAGTGGTGACAAATGGCTTGTCAAGGTAGACAAATGGCCTTTAGAGGTAACAAATGAGTTGCTTTAAGTAACAAATAGGCTCAACAAGGGTGAAAAATTGGTAGAAGATGAAGAAGAGCCTATTCTGTTTGAAGATGGAGTCAACACCAAACAAAGTGGACTCTAGTCAAAGTCAACACCAGTCAAGTGACTCCAGTTAACTTCATCAATAGTCAAGATAACTCTCGTCAAAAGTCAACCATAGTCGAAATCAACGATCAACGTAGTCAAGCCTAGTCCAAGTCAACAGCAAAATAGTCCACAAGGATAATTCAACAAAACTAAAAAGTCAACATGGTCAACAACCTTGGGTCAATGCAGTCATTACTTGAGGTCAACATTTTCTGACCTCGGAGTCAACACACATGAGCCTCAAGTGTTCTGCCAGCAGAAGAAGACAAATGGCCACTAGCGGTGGGAAATAGCTAAAGGCGACGGCTCCCAATGCTTAAGGGTGACAAATGGGTAGTCAATGGTGACAAATAAAAGATAAGACCAACAAATAAGCTTACAAGGGTGTAAAATGGCTTGCAGAGATGAAATGAGTAAAATCAATGAAGGCTGGGTCAACGCACCTCTTCACTACGTCGACGCCATCAATGCCAACTCACAAGACTTGAAGCTGCGACAACGCCGCCTCCCCCACTGCGTCAGCACCAGCAAGCCACCGGCAGCACCAGCGGACCACGTCCACGCAACACCTGCCTGCGTTAACGCACCGAGCATCTCCAGCATGTTGAAGCTCGCAAGACCAAACAACAGTGGGGTCGGCTCAAGGGTCGTAAGGGTGACAAATAGATCGGTAAGGGAGACAAATTGTCGTTAAAGGTGTAAAATGACTAATAGGGCTGACAAATAACTCATGGCAGTAGAAAGTGGCCCGTAGCAGAAGGCTGCGTCAACGCAACACCCTCACTGCGTCGATGCAGCTCAAGCCATTTCAGGAAATTCTTGTCAAAGTGTTGCAGTGATCCAGAGAGCAAATATAACAACCGTAAACATCCAAAAACACATTTTTTGAGGTTTGAAGGAGGCCCCTAGGATAGGCAACTGTCCTTGTCGTCATTGGCTTACCATATCAATCCGTTTGGTCAATGGTGCTGATAGTTTACAAATGGGGGAAAGGTCCCGTTCAAGGCTATCTGCCTTTTTACATCTGACCAATCAGAAACACTGCCCAAGTGATCTTCCAGGGCAGAAGGACGTCCTTGGGCCTGCCAGCCAATGAGGCAGTAGATGCTGCAGGTTTGATTTATTTGAAGAACTATTTCTTTTCTCCAGCCAATCAAGTAGCAGGACCTTGGAGGAAAAATTGCTGCTGCTTGAGCCTATAAATTGGACGTCTCCCCTTGCATGGGACTGCTGCTGAGCTGTTAAGATGTTTAGAGAAGGCTTGAATGTGAGACTCTATGAGAGAAAAGAAAAGAGTGCAGTCTTGAGATAAGGAGGAAAGGAAGAGAGTGTCCAGCCAGCTAGCCAGCCACGATACTTCTAGAGGAGTGATTCTCATTGATATTCATTTTGTGCCTTTCATCCTCTAGTGGTGCTTTGCTCCTCCATGTCTTTGTTCTTTTTATTTTGAGTTTCTCTTTTTACCTCTATCGTTTCTGTGTGTGGGGCATTGTCCCCGTAGCAAGCTGTGAGGCTCAGCAGTAGCAAGCTGTGAGGCTCAACTGTTGTAAGGGATTTGTTCCCTCGAAGATGTGTATCAGCAGTCAACCTGTGTATCAGCAAGAAGCCTCACCGGGTTGGTTAGGGGTGGAGGTAGGAGTGCTAGGTAGCAGTCAAACCACCTTAAAAATGTTAGGTGTTGTAGTTTGAGTGCTCTCCACTTCTTCTGTCCCCTTCACAGGTGTGTTTATCTTGTTTGAGCTTCCTCGCAGCTTTGTGTTTTCTTGTGACGTCCTGCACTAGAATAGGACTGTGTCTGAATCTTGGTTTCACTATCTTACTGGTTTCTACTGGTTTTCCCTTGCATCTGAAAAATTAGGTGTCAGATCTATTCACCCCCCCTCTAGATCCTCTCATACAGCACAATAGGTTGTACATTGGTAGGTAGGGGCAAGAAACTGGGACTCGGTATACGGGTGTGTATATTCCACTGGTTGCATACTTTATGGGTGCCACATGGGCTTTACCGAGGGGCCGTGAGGGCCGGAATACATAGGGGCCACAAGGGCCTAAATGCAACTGGTGCAAGCCGTGTGACAATCCTGACATGTGGGTCGGTCCCCGGGTTAATGCAGGGTAAGGCGGGTTATCCGTGTGTGGTGCTAGACTGGATGGCAGGGCAAATGCTGACTGGAGCCTAGGGGAGGCCGGATGCGGCTCGGGATGAGCGGTAGGGTACGGGTCCCAAGAGGAGAGTGTCTTCATGCTAGGGAAGCGAGGTCGGTCCCGAGAATGTTACTTCCGGGACAGGGTCTGGCTTACTCGGGTCAACAGTCGGGACGGTCGGTGGCCAGCTCGTGGTGAGCGAAGGGCACGCGGTCCCATGGCGGGGGCAATTTTAGCATCATGGCACGGGCATTGTTATCAAAACGCCTTATACGGGGGTGGACCCGGAATGCGGGTGTATTTGCCATTATCACGACGCCTTACACACGGGGGATGGACTTGAGTGAGATGGTCTAGACGCCATAAGAGGGGAGTAAGTGCGACATACCCTTGGCGTATGCGAGCCAATCAACAAGGCAACCAACACGCGCTTAGCTCCTTGTGTTCTTGCCGGAAGCCGTGGGGCTTGAGTTCTTGCCGGAGTGCCTGCGGATATCCAAGTGCCAGTTCACATGCATCATCTCTCTATCTATGCCCCTTATGATTCTAAGGGGGGTTTATAGGAGAAGTTGAAGGGTAAGGGGGGTTTACGCGGATTGTATTGGGGGAGAAATCTGGTCTGCGTAATCCCTTGAAAAATATATTTTTTTATTTTTTTTAGAGTGGGGGAGGGAGGTTTAGGTGGACCAGACTGGGGGTGTGGTCTGGTCCGCCTAAATCCTCCCCAGTGGGTTTTGGCGGACCAGACTAGGCGGCCAGTCTGGTCCCCCCCCCCCCGAGGGGGGGGGGGTTAATGCGGGCATGGCTGGGGGCTCTTTTGATTAAAAAAAGCTTTTTATTTATTTATTGGGGCTTACGTGGACCAGACTAGGGGGCGGTCTAGTCCGCCTAAACCTCCTCCCCCAGGGGGGTTTACGTGGACCAGACTGGGGGGCCAGTCTGGTCCGCCTAAACCCCCCCAAGGGGGGTTAATGCAGACCAAGCGTTGGGTTTTTTTAATAATAAAAAACTCTCTTCTTTCTCTTTTTTGTTGTTGTTGTTTCTGGGGTTTAGGCAGACCAAACAAGGGGGGCGGTCTGGTCCGCCTAAACGGGGGGGGGGGGGGGTTTACACGGGGCAGAGAGGGGGGGTTTTCCCCATGGCCTATAAAATCCCATTTTTGCCATTTTGGGCCCACATTGACTCCATGCGACCGCAAGAAGAAAAAAGAGACGTGCTTGAACTGGTTGGCTGGCCGCTTGCACGCGTGGACCGAGGAGATTGATCGTGTGATTCCGTGTGATCTCGAGGCTCCGTATTCATGAGTTCTCCCACACGGGTAGATCGATCGACCTCTGCACAGAGTTGGGATTGGGATGGATTCTCACTGGGGATAACTGGGCTGGATGAAGGGGCTGCCCCTGGGGGAGTTTGCCGCAACCAGGACGCGACAACGCCTGGGAAGAACTCCACCACAGGCAAGCCGTGGCCACAGGGGGTGGTCCCGGGGGCCTCCTGACGTTCTTCTGGGTTGTCCTTTGAAGGACTGAGTGCACCGGGGTGCTGGGATCGGGCCGTGGGGCCTTGTCGTTGTCGTGCTATAGTAGCCGCTTGCGAGGTGTTCGGGGAAATTCTTGAAACACCTCGGGTTGTCGAACGGCTCAAGTAGGTGACTGGCGGGCCTTAGATTTGGCCCTGGGCTGAGGGTGAGAGCTTGTACGTATAAGTTGAGAGAAGGTGTGTAAGGCGTGTGGGTCCGGCCTTTGTGGTGTATGCCGCGTTGTAAGGCGGGTTGACAGAGTAGTCACGGGTTGGCCCGAGAGCTGGAAATAAACAACTCGTCGCCGAATATCTGAGGGTCGGGGGTGGCCTCGACTTGCTAGGGGATTGTCGGGAAACACGGACAAGGTATTTGAGCAGCGGGTTTGCCCACGGTTTGCTATAGAAGGGCTGGAATATGTGCGCCCGCGAGGTGTTCGGGAAAATTCCAGACACACGTGCATGGGCCGTGTGAGTGTGCTATCGGCCTCCGAGGCCCGTGGTTGACTGGGGTAGGTCTTCATTTGATTTTAGGAGGCTGGAGAGAGGCGTCTTGGGATTAGACCCCGGCCTCATTGCTGGGTCCACGTATCGTGACTTGCTGTCAGGGTGCCCCTGGGTTGGCCGGGGTGGCTTGATTGAAGGCGGGTATATCCGCGAGCTAGGTGACTGGGGAGGGACCCAATCAATTGTTGGTATTGCCGTGAGTCACAGCTAGCTGGTTGGGACCCTTGGTCGGGCCCGGTGTGGTGTAGAAAGGGTTGGGTAGATAGCACCTTAAAGGTGTTCGGGGAAATTCCCGAGCCCTTTTTTGATGGTATTTTTGGCTGGGTAAATATTTGGGTACAATAGATATCTACAGAGAGCCACCTCGAAGTCATAAAGAAGAGAAAGAGAAAGAAGTAGAGAGAGAGATATGGGCATTGTTAGAGAAATTTGAAGGAGCAACTCTAAGATTTCAAAGGCTCTTGAATTGAGCTACATTATCAATTTTCATTTTTTTTTCTTTTGGCTGTTTCTCTTTGTTATTTTTACTTTTCATTATTTCATGTTTCTAATAGTGTCTCATCGCACGATTCAGGATTGTAAGCAGCTGGGCGCTGTTCACGAGTTGCTCTAGTTGTCCAGAGCATTAAGGAGTGATCCTCATCTGCTGCTATGAGCAGCAGGTCTGATTATGCAGGGTCACACGATCAGGGGTGTGTACAGCTGGGTGCTATACACAGTTGCACTCTGATTGTTCAGAGTGTGGGAGGAGTGTGTTCCTCCGGGATAAGCAGTGGTTTCAGCATTTATAGCGAATTGTTTCCACGATCTTTTTGCTTGAGCAAGGAAGCCTCACCCTGATCAGGTGAGGGGTGAACGTAGGTTGTTGGGTAGCAACCGAACCACCTTAAAAAATTTTGAGTACTATGGTTTGCATTCCTTATCTTCTACCTCCATCACTAAGTCCCCTTGCTATTCGTTTGTCTAATGATTATTTTCAAATTGTTATTTACGCCAGTCAAGTATTTGTGGGCGGTGCTGTTCCAAAAGAGTTACTTACTCAATTCTTCAGTTGCTTATCTTGACAATATGTCAGGTGTTATTCTGAGTGTTAGTTTTTTTTGGGGGGGGTCTATTTGAGGGGCGGATCTATTCACCCCGCCTCTAGATCCATCTTTTCACTCTTAACATTTTGTATCAGAGCGCAGGTTCCCTATAATGTGGTCCAACAACCAGGGGAGATCTGATAATATCAATGGCCGCAGCTTTCTAGCTGAGGGGCATTCGATAAGTAGGCCACCGTATTTTGATGGATCTAACTATTTGTACTGGCAAAATAAGATGGAGGTCTTTCTGCGAGTGCAAAGCCATGAGATCTGGTGGGTCGTGAGCCGCGGTCCGTTCGAGCTCCCAGATGATGAAAATGCTTGGACAAGGGAGCAGATCCAAATGTCTACCGTCAACTGGGGCGCCATGAATGTAATGCAGTGCGCCATTCATCCAGCCGAGTACTCCAGGGTCTCTACATGTAAGTCAGCAAAGGAGATGTGGGATAGGTTGGAACTAATCTATGAAGAAACATCTCAGGTAAGAGCCACTAAGGCTAATATGTTAATTTCAAATTATGAGATGTTTAAAATGAAACATGATGAAACCATTGCTCAGATGTATGCTAGGTTCACTGAACTAACGAACAGCCTTAAGGCTTTTGGTAAGGACTACTCTGACAATGAGCTTGTAATGAAAATTCTTAGGTCTCTTCCACCAGTGTGGAACACCAAGGACACTATTATAGAAGATTCAAAGGATCTGTCTACTATGACAGTGGATGAGCTGATTGGGTCATTGATGACCTACGAGCTCAATTTGAAGAGAAATGAGGAGGAGTACAAGAAGAAGAAACCAGTGGCTCTCAAGGTGTTTGAGAGCAGTGATGAAACCAGTGAGGACTTTGAGGACTCCTCGGATTTGGAAAATACTTATGATCAGGCCTTCCTCACCAAACTGTTCAAAAAGTTTTTAAAAAAGAGAGGTAAGAATTTACGGAAAAGGAGGTCACCACAGGTAAATAAGAGTTCAAATTTCAAATCTGATAGAAACAAGAAAATTGGCAAAATTATTTTTTTCCAATGTAAAAAACTAGGGCACATGAAGGGAGACTGCCCTGAGCTGATGAAGAAGATAGCCAAAGGCAAAGTGAAGAAGCCACAAGCCATGCTATGCACGTGGAGCGATGAAGAAGAAGATATTTAAGCCAACTCATCTAAAGAAGAAGACAAGATATGCCTTATGGCAGATGGAGACGAAGAGGTAAATAATCATTTTGAAAACTTCACCATTGATGATTGGAAAGATGCCTATGGTGAATTGCTAGATAAATTCAATGAACTGACAAAGGAACATAGACTGCTAAAAAGGAAAATGAATGGAGCTGATCATGATCAATCTCTAGTTGAACAATTTAATTGTCTTATGAAAGAAAAAGAAGAACTCAAAACACAAGTGGAGGAACACAATTCCTTGAAAGATGCAAATGAAAACCTAAAAATTGAAAATGAACAGATTAAGAAAAAGCTTGATGAATTCTAATTAAGATTTCAAGAGATAGAAAATGAGAATAAGTTAGTCCTCGAAAAATACGAAGCTGTTAAGAGAGTCAATTCTGAAATTCAGAAAGATGTTGAAAAACTTCGACAGGAATTACAAGATAAACAGTCCACATTAGAAAAATTTGTCAAGGGAAAATCAAACCTGGATACAATGCTAGGAATGAAAGTCAATTTCAACAAAGAAGGATTGGGGTTTAATCCTTCTAAGAAAAAGGAGTTTGAGATTAAAACTGTAACATTCTGCCACGAGAAGGGAAAGGAAAAACTAGATTTAGCATCTAGTTCAAACAGTAATAAAAACTTTCAAGGACCAAAAGCAAAAACCATCACAAAAACAATAAAGAAAGTTAACTAGAATAGCAATTCAGGTCGACAAATCAGAAACCAAGCTTTTCAAAACAAAAACAATACATGGTTCTGGCAATACAATCCAAGTTACAAGTCGACCTATCTAGTTCAGAACAGAAGAAAGATAGCCAGAAGAAATCTCTATTCATATCCCTTCTACCCACACAACTGGCGCAACTCTTATGTTTTCCAAAATCAACCCAGAAATCAGTTTGGACGGAATAAAAAATTTACCAACAAGGCTAAAGTTAGGCCAATCCATAGGTTCGCTGGCAAAAAATTTGTTAAGTCTGGTTGTGTAGCCTCTTCTTCCTTAGTCAACCAAAAACATTGTGTCAGGCAGATCTGGATTCTTAAAAGCTTGCTGCAGGATTTGAATAATGGTGTTGGACCCAAATTTTCTTGCATCCCAAAATTGTCTGCATAACCAGTTTTGCAGGGGTGCCTTGAAGGTGAATAAAGAGTGGTAAGAACCGGCTGCTCAAGGTGTAGATTATAAGAAAATCCACTTAGGAGATATAAGAATAATAATAAGCTATGAAAAGAATGAGGAAAGGGATAGAAAGGGGAGCATGCGTTGATGCTAAGGGGAAAGGTGATCGCCAGAGACACGCGGGCCCCAAAAGATATAACAATAAATATATAGGAGGGATCACGAATAAATACCTTTTAAAGCATGGGAGATGTGAGTGCACTTTCTCTTCCTATCGGCCGGCCGATGAAGAGAGTTCTTCTTTAGCTTGATTACCCTTGCAAAATAGATAAACACCAACAAAAAGATTTGATTAGAGATCACGTGTGTAGTATCAAATCAATAATATGAATATAAATAATGAAGAGCATGGACTAGAACACACCTTGTTGGTGTTGGCCCTTAAACCCCTATGCAAAGGGTGGGTAAAAGATGATGTATGATGAAAAGGAGTGTGCAAATGTTGCACTAAGGGAGATTCTTAACGTGGTTGAGATGATGAAAAGAATAATAAAATATGATGCATGAACATGAATATGCACAAAAGAAAAGAGTAAGGGAAAAAGAAGGGCTTATTGGTTTTTTCCAATTGGGGCTTCAAAAGATGAAGATCTCCATAGGATGAGGCTTTGAGCATGTGGGAGTCTCCTCCTTGAGCTTCCGATCCGGCAGCACCTCCCCTTGAATTAATGTTGATGCCTTTAACACAAGGGAGAGAGGGGTCCTATTTATAGGGCCAAAATTTGGGGTTTAATCCAAGAGAAATTAGGAAAATATGTTTAAGTTAGATTTGGAAAGAGATATGCATTGGCCAAGTGTCCCTTCAACCTTAGAAACCATTAGGATCCTTTCCCAATTGAAAAAGGGGCTCAAAACGGAGAAGCATGGAGGTTTTGTTGGAGTTTGGAATTCTAGAAGAAATGGCGACCACACAGTGGTCACTATTTAAAAGGGCGGTAGAAAGAAGCGTCGCTAATTCCAAGGCATTTTAAGACAGATTAGGACTTTCCAAATTTTGAAAAGAATTGGCAACCATGAGGTGGTCGCTATTTAGAAATTAATACGCATTTCGGACGGAATTAAAAGCTCAAAATATAGCAAGAAAATTGGCGACTTTCCACACGGGCGCCCATTTATGAAATGGCAACCTTCTAGAAAGTCGTGGAATCAAAAATAATCCGATTTTGGCTCAAAATATGAAGAAAAGAATTAACGACCTTCTGAACGGTCGCTATTTAAAGAATTGGCGACTTTCAGGAGTGTCATCAATTCTTGAATTTCGAAAACTAGCCAAAAGGAAATCTACTGGGAATTGGCGCCCTCTGGACTGCCATTAATTAGAAATTGGCGCCCTCTAGGCTACCATTAATTAATAAATTGGTGCCCTCTGGGCTGCCATTAATTAGAAATTGGTGCCCTCTGGGCTGCCATTAATTAAAGACTTGGCACCCTCTGAGTCGCCACCAATTTCAAAATGCCCCGAAAAATTCCAGAAAAATCTTAAAAAAATCCGGAAAAATAGAAAAATTGGTGGGAAAGTTGGAAAAAATTAAAAATATAAGAAAAATGAGGAAAACCACTCAAATAAGTTGATTTGAGGGTCAAATTGGGGCATCACAATGCAATAGGAGATATACTCAAAATGATGTCAAATTTGGCGTGTCTACAGTTGCCCCGCCTTGGCATCTACTTTGCAAGGGAGTGACACGAAGTGGAATAGACTTAAAAGTAGATGTCAAGGTGTGATGAGACACGCAATTGACATCACTTGATAAGAATTGAATCAAAAGCTTGAGATGAAATAATCTTGAGGAGATTCAATGAAAGCAACAATTGTTTGGATAAAGGAGGAGTGTGCACGCGGGGCACGAAGGAGATAATAAAGGGCGATCAACTTCCAGCACGGTGGAAGTACCCCCGGTCACAAACCTGTAGGTTTCACCATTGGGCAGCGGTTACCAGCCAATGTGGACGTGCTGCAGCCAAGGTGGATCAAAGGAAAAGGATTGAAATAAGAGGATAGAAATCTAAATAAAGGAGTTTTCAAGGAAGCGGCCCAAAATGGTAACAAGGTGAACCAAGGACACAATTCAACGTGGAATATCTCTTATCTTGAAACATTAAGGATTAATTGACCTCAAAAATGAGTAATTTAGAATGATTTTCCCAAAGTTAATTTCAAAGGCCTATATGAATGCATGTTGGGTTTAAAGGAAAAATTAAAACAAATTAAAATATAAGATAATCAAGGATAATATTGTTAAGCTGCCCAGACTGAGTCAAGAAACCAATTTATGAGCTGATACTAAGCCGAAGCTCATTTATCCGCGCACCAACACGTAAAAGGGAACCATCATCTCCCGTCTTGGATGGCTCAATGGCCTATCCGTGCGACTAAGATTCCTTTGGAATCATCATTATTTTTGATGAAGGGGAACTCAAATTCCAGATTTACCAAAGCCACAAGGTCCTTGATATAATCTAATAACATAGATAATATATAATAAAAATGCATACAGGGGGATGGTGAAGACAATGAGCATGAGGGAACTGAGAAATGAGGTGCGGTCACCGTGGGACTTGGATGATGATGCCTAGACGGTGGGACCAAAGGAAGCTTATTTTTCTGTACTCAAAGATTCATTAGCCAAGATATAATGAAGCATAAAGTAATTAAGTATAGCATAACAAGCATAGCATATATCAAAGCATCAATAGCATAGTAAGGCAAAGCATGCAAGGCATGTTCATCATTAGAGCTTTAGCATTGTTTCTCATGAGGAGGACCAACTTGGCTAATCATTTGATTGATGTGGATTGGAATGATCAAAAATGCCTAGATAAAAATTGGCAAGAATGCCTTGTAGGAGAATGATGCGCAGGGCAGCCAGAGTAATCAGGAGATTTGGCAGTGAATTGCTCAGGATGACAGGAATAATTAGACTCGACATGAATCAGCAAGAATCACTCTGAAGGATAGGGAGATGATAATCGAGAGTGCCTAGAATGGCAAATCATGGAGATCAATGTGAGTCATTAATGATGTGGTTGAGAAGAGGACTCATCCCAAGTTCTTGATCCTTGCAAAAGAAGATGTCCCTGTAAAATAACACCATCAGAAAATACAATACATTTTTTTGTTTTGGAATATGCAAATTTTTATGAGTTTTGAGAGTATTCATTTTTTTTTTGGAAAAATATTTGATTTTTTTATGGTTTTTGAGAAAATATTTGATTTTTTTTGTGAATTTTGAGAAAATATTCAATTTTTTTTGTGAATTTTGGTTTAGGCGATCCTAGTTGCAACACCAATGGGTATTCAAATTATTTGTTGGGGGTTCTTGTTCTTTTCCCTTTCTCTAAGAACCATCCAAAGCTGGGTGTGCATTTAAGGTGGCGCCCTATAGCCAACCACCCATGGTTAACGATGCCTCTACCAAGGCCATACCTGAGAAACATTCAGCCTTGGAGGGAGAAGAGAAGAAAAATTGGGATAAGCTTAATACAGGCTGGGAGATATCGGGACTCGAAATCCTTCCAAGGTACTACCCCTCAAAGAGGTGGTCTGTTGCGCCGGGGCTTTGCGCCTTTGATTTTTAGACCCTTGACATGCATACAACCAGGATTTTTCCTACGGGGACTTTGCCTCTCTTGACATGCCTTTATCTCATAATTTTGCATTTATTGAATTTCGACATTGATATAGCCCTTTTGGCTAGATGAAAACTCATTTTGATTTGGGTCAAGACTGCCCTTATTTGAGACTTCTCTCATATTGGGGAGTACCTAGGTTGGTCATCTTATCCGTCAACCTCTTACCCTTGCTCTCGGTCGAGTAAGGATGAGAAAAGACTTTCACGCATACCCATGGCATGGTCGAAGCAGCAACGATGTTTACCAAAGAGGCCGGCTAAGGACGCCGTGAAGTGTGTGGAGTGCCCAGCTAAGGGCTGCCCTTAACAAGCGGGGAGGGAATGTCGAACTCCCAACGTGGGGTTCTTAATAACCAGAGGTGCTACAAAAGAAAGTCTAAGACTCTTTCTGATTGATTTTTTTTAGATGAAATTCAATAAAGATAAAGATCTAGGATAAAAGCCTAAAATATCACTTTTAATCATGTTAAGAAGCACTTCATTTTAAAACCGTGCATGAAAAATATTGAATGCAAGTTTTATGCAAAAAATGTTACCTTGCAACCTTATGAAACAATAGCTGCGGGAGGCAATCTTGATCATCATGAGATTTATCCTCAAGTGGCAGATAAAAAGATTGGAAGCCAAGGTTTGAAGTGGCTTAACAAGAAGGAGTGGTACCAAGACCAGACTCAGACGAATAAAGGTAAAAGGAAAATAGGTGAGGGCTAGAACTCTCTCACTAAGGTGCTGAGACCCTGATCACAAGGAACGGTCTACAAAAGAAGCAAAAAATTAAGGGGAAGAGTGAGAAATAAAGCCTTGAAAGTAATGGGAGAACGGGCAGATGCCCAGAGCAATGGATGTGGAAGAAGTCGGGTCAGACCCGGGATCAGGAGGAATTAAAGGGAGGAATTGGTAGATGGAAAGAGGTGGATCCAGAGGGTCCGGAGGCAAAGGAGGATAATCATGATGGGAAGAAGAATTCGGAGGTTCCGGAGGGAGAAAATACCGAGGGACGTGATGCCCTGGGAAAAGAGATGGGAAGAGATGATTTAAAAGGAAGAAGAGAATAGAGGACACGATGTCCTGGAGGAGTAGAAGGATAAATTAGAAAAAAGATGGGAGGTCTGGAGGTTCTGGAGAGTAGAGAGGGAAGGAGCGTGATGCCCGGAAAGAGGGAATAGGAAATGAGATAGGGAATCTAGAGGTTCCGGAGGGAGAAGATACCATGTGCGATGCCCCGGGAGGTCCGGAGGTTCTGGAGGAATAGAATGGGAAGGGGCGCGATGCCCCGAGAGGAAGTTTGGGGTTTCCAGAGGAATAGAATTAGAAGGGGTGTGATTCCCGGAAAGAAGATAGAGAGGGTAAGATGGAAAATCCGAAGGTTTCGAGGGAAGATAGAAAGGGGCGTGATGCCTTGAGAGATCCGGAGGTTCTAGAGGAATAGAATGGGAAGGGGCCCGATGCCCCGGGAGGAAGTCCGGGGGTTCTAGAGGAATAGAATTAGAAGGGGCGTGATGCCTGAAAAGAAGATAGAGAGAGTAATATGGAAAATTCGGAGGTTCCGGGGGAAGATAGAAAGGGGCGTGACACCTTGAGAGATCCGAAGGTTCCGGAGGAATAGAATGGGAAGGGGCGCGATGCCCCGGGAGGAAGTCCGGGGGTTCCAGAGGAATAGAATTAGAAGGGGCGTGATGCCCGGAAAGAAGATAGAGAGAGTAAGAGGGAAAATTTGGAGGTTCCGGGGGAAGATAGAAAAGGGCGTGACGCCCTAAGAGATTTGGAGGTTTCGGAGGAATAGAATGGGAAGGGGCGTGATGTCCTGGGAGGAAGTCCGGGGGTTCCGGAGGAATAGAATCAGAAGGGGCACGATGTCCCGAGAGAATTAGTGAGAAACCTGGAGGACCCAGACATGAGGGTGTAGAGGGGCGCGATGCCCAAAGAGGGAGGTCCAGAGGTTCCGGAGGAATGAGACACCATGGGGTGCGATGCCTAGAAAGGATAGTGGAAGGGCGCGATGCCCGGGAAGTGTAAGGGGACCCGGAGATCCCGAGGATAGAAATGGATGAGATGGGGAATGCAGAGGATCCGGAGGTTCTAGAATGCGGGGAAGATACGGGTCCGGAAACCCGGGAAAGAAGAAATGCAGATGCATGTGAATGCAATGCAATGGATGCGATGGATGTACGGAACGCATGAAATGCAAAGAATACGAAGGATGAGAGGATGAGATCCTCCTCCTCACCCATGGAGTGGCCCATAAAGAAAAATCAATGGTGAATAATAGGGTGAATGGAATAGAAGCACAGGTGAGTGGATTGACGGAAGGCCCTTCATTAAAAGAGTGCTCGCCCCTCCATGGCGGTGAAAGTGTACAGCCATATGCCCCAATGGATAAAGTAAAATCCCATGATGACGCTTCAATAATAAATGCCAACTCCCTTGGAGGGCGAAGAGCAATAATGTGAGGGAGTTGGAAAGTTGGAATGGGAAGCATCGTGTTGGCTAGGGATTGTGGCGTATAAAGAGTGCTGAATAAAATGGGCATTCGCCCCTCGTATGGAAGAATGGGTTTGAGATTGGAAAGTTAGAACAAGGGGTGCCCTGCGTGGCTATAATATCCCGGACCCTTCCGATCCTTCTTCTTGGGTCTCAGATCCACTTTATCAGAGATTTTGTTCTCATTTTGCCCGGGGTTATCTTTCAGACATCTTTCGGGTTCAGATCCGTGCGTTTCGGATCAGTTTCGAAGGTCCCGGAACGTGTTCCACGGTTTCCCGTATTTTCCCCTGACAGGACCTACGGAATCCCGTAGTGGGTAAACTGGGTCGTTCACCTACTCAGGGATGATACCACAGCGATCAAAGCGTTCTAACGATCGCGGCGGTATATTTTTCTATTTTTCTATATTTTTCAGAAAATTCATATTTTCTATAAATACCCCTCCTTTTTCTTTTTCTTTTCTTCTTCTTCTTTCTTCCTCCTTCCTCCCGTGAGCGACCGCGCCCTTTTCCCTCTCTCTTCCTCTGGCATGACCACGACGGCACTCCCCTCCGGCTGCAGACGGCGGTGAGGCGACGACGGCGGTGGCGAGGCGATCGTGGCGGCGTGCGGCTCGTGGGATTTCGTGGAGGTTCGAGGGTTCTAAAAGCTTCTTCTTTGCGTTCGTAGATGCAATGTATATGCAATGTGCTAACATCAAAGCACATATGAGCCTTATAGAGTCACAAATGTATCCACATGATGATATCACAATAACACCATTTTGTAATCATCTCCACAACCATTTCAAACTTCATAGCAAGAGGATAAGGAGTTCAAGCACATGAAGACATGAATAACCATTCAAGCACAAGGCCAAGCAACAAAGTCATTTTGTAAGCATCAAAATCACATACACAACAATCTCCCCCATTTTGATGATGAAAAAATGTATGTTAATGCTCTCTCCCCCTTTGACAAAATCAGAAATGGGGATCATGATTGGGAATCCATGATGGCAGCGATTTTTTTTATTGACAAAAACCTACGAACAATGGGTGATAAAGAGAAACATTATGCACAATATGCATGAACTAATTGCACAACTATGAAATGTAAATGTGGACAATATAGACATGCAGAATGCAAGTAAGATGATTCAGTATGATTGATCTCCAAACACATAGATATATATACATGCAATATAGCTCCCCCATTTTATTTAGAGTGAAGGGATAGGTGTACGAAAAGTGCAGGTGAGTCATTAAGATCAAAGTGCTCATGATTACACCTAGAGGAGTGTGCAGATAGATAGGAGAAGACGTACAGAAGGTCATGCAGTTAATCAAATTTTCAAAATACATATCAAATCAAATTTTCATGTGTAAGTGAGTAACATGAGAATGAATTTTAGCCATATGGATAACCAGATTTTCAATTAAACATAATATTAATAATTGCACAAACTGCATTTCAATCTTGAGAGCAGTGTATTGGAGGCTTCGCTCTACCTCAATCAAATTTATCATCAGAAATTTTCACACTGACAATCTGATTTTTTCTAAGAATGATCAGGTTCAAATAATTCCTTTTTATGCGAGGAGACACATGGAACTCATTTCAGAATCCCCGGTTACTCAGAATACTGAACCATTTCATCTCATTTTGAACAGAGGTACTTTAGTCAACACTTTTTAGAAATGAACCATATCACGTCTCAGGTGACATGTGCCTAATTTACTCAGTGAGACTAAGCATTGCTCTGTCTTTCATTGCAACCATTTTTTGTATGCGGAGGCAGGCAACTTTTTCCTTAACTGTCTCTTTATCATTTATGCAGCAAGTTAAATTACTTTAGAGAGTTGAAATGTAATTCCTATATCCTTATGAATAACACTCAATTTCACATTATAGTACATGAAGTGTGCGAATTTGATTTAGCATGTATGGAGAAAATTTAACTTAAAACAAGATAGTGCAGCTCCCCTATGTAAATGTAATGAGCATAAAATGTTCCTCCTGAGAGTTTGACATGAAGCACACTTGTTAAGACTCAGATGCAACATTATTTAACAATGGAGTGTTCAGTCTTAGAAGTTTCAAGGAAGGGGTTTTAGCATATATTAACATGCAAGCACACAATGGGAGTATATGCAATATGCAATACAAAATGAAAAGGTATGCAATTTCAGTTCTTGAAATGTTGGCCCCAAAGATATGATATCATTGTTGGAAGTATTCATTTAGGCATTTATGTAACATGAAATGTTCAAAATGATGCATTTGAAAATATGCACTATATGCATGCTGAAAATGTCAACTATGCAACAAGACACACGATGAGCTTCATCTTCCAAAAGTACTATGTGAATGATATGCAGAGAATGATATGCAAATATGCAATGTGATACAATATTTCAGATTCACATGACAACTCTATATGAATCTAATGTAACTAATGCATGACATGCAAAAAAATTTTTTTTTTTAATGTGAGAACACAATTTTATTTTGAAAAGAGAATTCAGAAAATTCATTCAAAGCATCAAAACCATCACATGTGAAATTTTTTTTTGAAAATATTTTTATTTTTATCAAAAAAGGATGAGTAGCACATTGGCAAAGACCACGGAACATTGATCAAATTCAGTCCTCAAAATGTTCAGCCACAGAATAACATCATCATGCCGAGAGAATGAAAAATCATCAATCTCAAAATGTTCAGCTTGCAAGACTCCCCCTTAATCAATGCATGATGTCAGAAAGTTCATTTAAGTTTGATGTCATATGCATAGATGATTCATGGTACCGGGCGGAGGCACATTCTCACGCATGGTGACAGCTTTCAGACAGACTTGACATGCCCTTCCACATGTCACCATTTTATATACCATGTAGTCATGAATTGATGATCAGAAAAATACAATACATTCCCATATGACATCGGGGGTTCAGCAAACACATGAGCATTGAATGACAGTTTAAAATTCATCTAGAACTAAACACTCAATTTTTTGAATTCTGGTACGAGGCGGAGATTTTGGTTCGAAGGCCCAGCTCTTGCAAAGTGGTGCCTTTCTGATAGGCCTAACCTACCATTCCTACAACACATTTTGATATACCAAAAATTTCATATGGTTTCACACATACACAAGCAATTCCACTTGAAAAAAAAGGCATTCAATAGCTACACTCTCATATATACTTCTCAGATCTTTCAATTCTTTTCAGCCAAGCATTCATTTTCCACATAGTCAAAAGCAACCAAAGGGTATTCAAAACTTCAAAATCACAATCTGTCAAGAGATGGCACTAGCATCAAGACCAAAGAACTTCAACCAAATACTTTATTTTCTCACATTTGCCTTGAGTTACCTTTATTGACATCCTCAAGTTCTTCGCTTTATTCCCCTTGCTGTCTTCTTCATCAACATGCTCCAAATCTCAATGGAGGTAGATCAAATGTGGCGTTGAAGTCCTCTTGAGCTCCTTTCTTTCTCTCCTGCAAGAAATATAATGATATTAGCCAAGAGAGTTCCCATGAAACCCCAAATTCGCATCTTATAAATAACAACATATAAGGATATGAAAAGACCAAGAACCCCATGCCAAAACCCTTCCAAAACTGCTTTAGGATATGAAAAGAAATCCTAAGGGTAATGGGGTAAAAGCTCAACCCAATCGGACCTCAAGATGGGCATTTCGAAACCCAATACGCAGACCCGTTTCGGATCTTCCAGACTAGGTGTCGACACCTGGTGTCGACACCAACTTCAGCAAGTTCTGTCCCTTAACAAAAAAACCACACCCAGTGTGTAGGTGTCGACACCGATTGGGGAAACATGCAAAACTGCCTAAGACAGTTAATCTGAGCCCAGAAATGCTATACATGAATTACACTCAATCTAGGCACATGGAGATACATTCAAACATTGGATTCTTACCATGATTTCAAGGGTTGATGGTCATAATCAAACCTGCACTTTAAAGAGCTCAATTCATGTCAATATTAAGCCAATGCATATGAAGAAACTAACTTCAAGACTTTTCATCACATAAGACTCTCTCTCTCAACCTGCAATATCAGAAACTCAATTTCATATCAATCTTAATTCAATACAAATGAGAAAGCCAATTTCAGTGATTTTCTTCCACAAGACAATCTCCTATGAGCTGTAAGTAAGTATGATGAGTTACAACTATCAATACAAGTGATTCATTCAAGCTGACATGAGTTCAAAGTTCAGTTCAGAAATTTCAAGTTTAGTCCAACAATGTAAAGAGTCAAGTCTATGCATATAATGCACAAGACTAAGCAAATGAAGAACCAAGGTCTGTCCATGTGTAGCACAGGTTGATACACATGAAACACATAAGACTACCTCTTCAAAGCTGCATATTAGAGACATAAATTCTAGTAGTATGAACTGAGAATTCACACAATCAAAGTGCAAAAAGTATGAACAACCAACTTACAAATCAGTATCAACTCAAGGACAAGTCCATGTTTACCAAGGCATCACACTAGAGCTGGCCAAGTCGACTTAGGCTTCAACAAATGTCGACTTGAAGCAACCATGACCTTGGATTGGCCTCAAGGCATTCCTGCATCAGAGTTCTCATATTGTAGACTTGAGTATCCAAGCTTCCTTAGATGCCTGGAGTTTAGCAGCACCTTAAGAAGTGCATTCCACAGCAAATTCATTTTTATACTTATGCCTTGAGCATCCATCATCTTTCAAGCCTTCCACTTGGCCTCAAGGCAACCCTGCAACAAGAATTCTCATTCAGTAGTTTTGGGTACCCAAACCTTCTTGGGTCCCGGATGGTTAGTTGCACCTCTAATGGGTGCCTTCCACATTCTCTGGGCAAGCATATCATCAAAATTCATCAAATCACAATCATGCATAGTATGCCCAAACTTTCCACAATAATGAGAACATTTTGAAGACTTCACAGATTTCTTATAAACAAGATAATCAAATTTCTGTGATTTAGCATGAATGTTATCATTATAAGCATGGAAATTTCTCTTTTTCATAATAGGATGAGCATGAAATTTCTATGGGTTGGCGAAAGTATAATTATTTTTGACTTTGAAATTCTTTCTTTCATTTACTTGCCAACACTGTGACACACGGTGTCCTACCTTTCCACATTTAAAACAAACAACCATTTTTCTTTTGGAAACAAGTTCATTTTTGCATGCTTTCAAATCATCTGATTTCATAATGAAACAATCATTCATCAAATGACCATGCTTACCATAATAATGACACTTGACATTTATTAATTTTGGAGCATGGTTTTTGTGACTTTTGTGAGCATGAATCCTATTGCTCCTAGGTTGAGCTTGAGCTTTGGGATTTGATTTCTCAACACAAGAAGCATTTGACATATTTGAGGAACATGAAGCATGCACAAAAGATGTTTGAGTCTTTAGCCCAAAGGCTTTCTTTTTGGCAGGTTCATACCCAAGACCTTCTCTTTGGAAATTTACCTTAGTCCCCAATATCTTGTTCAGATTTTCTTCCCCATTCACAAACTTACACAAAGAAGCATTCAGGTCAAGAATTTCCTTTTCAAGTGATGAAATATGTAATTCAGAGGAAATGATCTCATTATCACAAGAAATGACTTTTTCATTCAATTGGACAATGATGGTTTTGTAGCTCTCCATCATTTGTTCTAGCACATGCATCTTTTCACAATCATCAACAACCAAACTTTTTCCTTTTTCAAAAGTAAGTAATTTTTTAGACATGGTTGTATTTAGATGTTTCAGTTTTTTATTTTCAGATTTTAACAAAGCATTTTCCTTTTCAAGAAACTTCATGCTACCTTCAAGCAGAGATATCTGAATCAAAATAGCACTATTTTTCTTTTTAAGTTCTTCATTTTCATTTGCAAGTTTATCATTCATAATCAATTCATTGTAAATATCCTGATCAATTGAGTTTGATTCCATTTTGTTTCTTAGATCTTTTTCAATTTTCTCCAATTGATCGATTTTATTCTTGAGGGCAATATTTTCATTTCTCAAACAAGCAATGGTTTCTTTGTGACATTCAACGTCATGCTCTAAAAGTTCATTGAAATTAACAAACTCAGAACATTTATCACAAGATCCATTTTCATGGAGCATGTTTTCAGATTTCTTTTTCAATTTTCTATTTTCTGACTTGACTTTCTTATATTATTTTTCCAACTCATCATAAGCATCAACAAGATCATCAAGATCATCAAGAGTAAATTCTGCAGAATCAAAATTTACCTCTTCTGCATTTTCGTCACTTTGTTGATCAACATCATCAGCCATGAGACATTTTTGTCTTTCCTTCTCTTGAGCTTTGATCAATCGGTCCATAAGCTCCTTTGCCGTCCTACAAGAAGATACAAATGGATACTTGTTAGTACTCACGGAAGCTTTCAATAAACTAAAAGTAGTAACATTATCATGGTGTATCATCTTATCCTGATTGGACCACTTGGTCTCATCTAAAGGTAATATGTGTGGACCATGATAAATCAATTTCCAAAGACTAGGATTAATAGAATTGATCACCACGCACAGTTTGCCTAGCCATGAATTAAAATCCGAACCAGTAAATATTGGCAAACAATTCATTGAGATATGTTTAGCAGAAAAATTCATGATTGTAGAATGCACTAGGATCACTCTGTGGATCGTAAGATCTAGGGACAACAGAGCCTCGCTTTGATACCAATTGTTGGGTCCCGTAGTACAGGAACACGGATCTAGAGGGGGGGTGAATAGATCCTTCTACTAAAAATTATATCCAATTAAAAATACAAACTAGCGCACAGCGGAATTAACAAGATTGATAAGATTGAGGAATTTAATCTAAACAGATTTAATCTTAATTCACTCAATCTCACCGAGCTCACACGATTGCATAAACAAATAAGATAGTGAAGCACACAATCACAAAGATCAAACCACAAGACACGGAGATTTTTAAGGTGGTTCGGGACCACGACGGGCTCCCTACGTCCACCCCTCACCAAACCGGTGAGGCTTCACTCCTGTAAAAATAGCCCGGGGATAAATCTCCACACACACACGGAGCCAAGCTCCAACACACACGCGTAGGGCGATGCCTACACAGCCACACGGGAGTAAACTCCCAACCACACACGGGGAACACACCCTAAAATTTGTCCAAGCACACACGCGGATATAATCCGCATAAATCGACGCACACACATCAACACAAACACTCGGAGGCCCCTTTCTCCGAACACCAACACAAAGTATTCCTTCAGATGTATATAAAACGAAGACAAATGTATGCTATGACCCCCCCAAAAAAATTCTATAGATGGAAACTAGAAAAATGCATCAAGAATAAAGCTCCCCCTTCTTCAAAAAAATCTTGTTCTCCTTGACTCATTGATGGATGTTCACGATTTCAACATCATCTTCTTCCTCTCCTCGAGGCACTCCTCTTTTCCTTCTTCCATTTTTTTTTCACCTGAAAGAATAGATAGAAATAATAAGCCCAAACTTTAAGCTAATCTCTAACAAAAATATGGAAATGAATGGTTTAGAGATCCCCCTCTTCATCTTCAACCACGCTTTGAGATAAGGTGGAAAGGTGCTCTAGAGATCATGAACCAGGAAGTGGATGTCGCTGCCGCTGCAGATTCTACCATCTTAACAGTAGTTGGTGGACACTAGCCACAGCCGCCCTTCATTCTACACTCAAGGTCGTAGAGATGATCTGTTGCAACCTTCTCTTCCTCCTCCAGCAAATGCACACGCCCCTCCTTTAGCTTTTACACCCAGATCGTTTGGAGACTTGGAAGGAGCCTTCTTCCTTTCACTTTCACGACCAAAATGTTGTAGAAGAAGCCCTAGAGCTGCAGCAGCGTCCCTGCACTCACAAGGGTTTGAATAAGAGAAAATATTTCAGATCTCACTTCTTGATTAGGGTTTGTGACCCAAAGAGATGGTTTTATGCTTTCAGATCGGTCAAGGGACACCCCAGGGACCAGATCCACAAATCTAGGAGTGATTTGAGGCAGAAGGAACGGACTCTTTTGATTTCTTGGCCGTGGACGTGAAAGTCCACTTTCGCGGCTCCGCAGAGGTGTCGACACTTGGTGTTGACACCGGGGCCAAGGCCATAGCAGAAAACTATTGGTCAATGCAGTTCACAGGTGGTGTTGACACCAGGTGTCGACACCAGCTCAAGGTCCATAGCAGAAAGCTGCTGGCCAGTTCAAAGTCAAGGGGGTGTCGACGCCAGGTGTCGACACCAGCTTCCTGACTGATGGAATTTCAGCCGGGCAGAACATTGAGAAAATGTTGAGTCCAAAAACACCCAATGCACTAGAAACAAAACATACAACCTCACCGGGGTTTTGCCATTATAAATTAGGTATTAGAAATCCTTCCAACCTGCAAGAACACCAAGTTCAAGTCAGATTGCTTCAACATTGACCTTTCAAATCAACACATTGCAATTCACTTTCTTTAATAGATTCATAATGACTTGTGAAATTATAACCAAGTGGGATCTTATCCAAGATTGTTTCCATTTCCCATTCAAGAAGAAAAAGATGAGATATATTACATAACAAAAACATATCAGTATTTGCCTCATCATTTTACCTGAATTCACCATTGATCCTTAATTTGTTATTTATTGGTTGAATCATCCATACACAGAGTCATGAAGTTCCAAATATCATTCACCAGTGCATGATAGAATAAATTTGGAATTTAAAGAGTAAGGATCAAAGCCACGCAAAATAATATTGAGTCACATTGCATTTGATCATCATCAAAACTCATCAATCCACACATCATTACCTTGGGGGCAAACAATGATGTTTGCATCTCAATCATTCATTTAGCATTACCGAAGTACACATGCATAACATGAAGCTCAATATGACATTTATCCAAACATGTTTTCCACAAAAGCTTTCTCATTGAGTACAAAGCAATCTCACCAAGTGTATATATAATGTATATGTAATGTGCTAACATCAAAGCACATATGAGCCTTATAGAGTCACAAATGTATCCACATGATGATATCACAATAACACCATTTTGTAATCATCTTCACAACCATTTCAAACTTCATAGCAAGAGGATAAGGAGTTCAAGCACATGAAGACATGAATAACCATTCAAGCACAAGGCCAAGCAACAAAGTCATTTTGTAAGCATCAAAATCACATACACAACAAATGGCAAGGGAGTTGGATTCACCATCTACCGTTGGTGGAGTTTGCCTACAATAACGGCTATCATTCGAGCATTGGGATGGCTCCTTATGAGGCGTTGTACGGGCGACCGTGTTAAACTCCACTTGATTGGTCTGAGGTTGGTGAGCGTGTTGTGACGGGGCCGGAGCTGGTGCAGCAGTGCATTGATGTGGTGCATCTGGTCCATCAGAACATGTTGGCGGCGCAGAGTCGGCAGAAGAGTTATACCGATCGGAGAAGGCAGCCAGTCGGTTTTACGGTCGGTGACCGTGTATTTTTGAGGGTTTCTCCCATGAAAAGAGTGATGCGGTTTAGACAGCATGGGAAGCTAAGTCCCCGCTATGTTGTCCTTTCCTCATCGCGGAGCGCATCGGTAAGGTTGCATATCGATTACAGCAACCTCCTGAGTTTGTAGTGGTGCATGACGTGTTCCATGTCTCGATTTTGAGGAAGTATTTTCCCGATGTTTCTCATGTGTTAGAGGATTCGGTTTGGCCCGAGGTGACCCCCGATCTGTCTCTACCGGAGTTCCCTATCCGTATTGAGGATCGACGAGAGCAGCACTTGCGGAACAAGGCTATCCCTCTAGTTAAGGTGGTGTGGCAGCAGCACGCTGGTGGTGAGGCTTCTTGGGAGCATGAGGATGAGATGCGTCAACAGTTACCCTATCTGTTCGAGTGAGTACCCTTTTTCTTCCCCTGTGCTTTGTTTTAAATTTTGAGGATGAAATTTGTTTAAGGGAGGAGGGCTGTAATATCCCGGACCCTTCTGATCCTTCTTCTTGGGTCTCGGATCCACTTTCTTATATATTTTGTTCTCATTTTGCCCGGGGTTATCTTTCAGACATCTTTCGGGCTCGGATTCGTACGTTTCGGATCAGTTTCGGAGGTCCCGGAACGTGTTCCGCGGTTTCCCATATTTTTCCCTGACAGGACCTACGGAACCACGTAGCGGGTAAACCGACTCGTTCACTTACTCAGGGATGGTACCACAGCGATCAGCGCGTTCTAACGATCGCGGCGCTATATTTTTCTATTTTTATGTATTTTTTAGAAAATTCAGATTTTCTATAATTACCCCTCCTTTTTCTTTTTCTTTTTATTTTCTTCTTCTTTCTTCCTCCTTCTTCCTCCCGTGAGCGACCGCGCCCCTTTCTCTCTCTCTTTCTCCGACGTGACCACGACAGCACTCCCCTCTGGCAGCAGACGGTGGTGAGGCGACGACGTGGTGGCGAAGGCGGCGGCGAGGCGATCGTCGCGGCGTGCGGCTCGTGGGATTTCGTGGAGGTTCGAGGGCTCTAAAAGCTTCTTCTTTACATTCGGCGGCGTTTCGGCGGAGCTCTAGCTCCATTGAGGTAGGGAGACGAATCACCATGCTCATCCCGTTGTCCCCCACGATTTGTAGGCCGAGGAGAGGTCGAGAGGGGCATTTTTGAGCCGGGTAGGGCAAAATCAATGTTTTGGGGGTTGTGTGTCGATCTACCTTT
This sequence comes from Amorphophallus konjac, assembly GCA_022559845.1. Taxonomy (NCBI): domain Eukaryota; kingdom Viridiplantae; phylum Streptophyta; class Magnoliopsida; order Alismatales; family Araceae; genus Amorphophallus; species Amorphophallus konjac. The sequence goes on along the minus strand of CM040121.1, from coordinate 459,746,221 downwards.
TCGTCACATTTCGGACCGATTCGAGGGCGTAGATGCATGCTAGGGGTTATAGGGGAGCTTCCCCCTTGTTTTCCCCCTCATCCGTGGATGACCGGGGAGTGGAACCAATTTTTGGATCTCTTCCCGCCGGCCCGTTCTCGGGTTGGTTTGGCGGTCCTTCCATAGACCGCCAGAGTCTTTGGCGGCCCAGGGTAGGTGCGCCAGAGCCTGTGGCGGCCCAAGGTGGGAGCGCCACAGGGCGCTATTTTGTCGGAAGGTCCCTATGTCGTCTGGAGGCTACATGATAAACCGCCAGACGGTGTGGCGGCCTAGGGTCAGACCGCCAGAGGGCGAGTTGACCGTTGATTTTCGATCGTTGGTTTTCAACCTTTGGGGATTTTTGGGGTGTGGCGGCCGAAGGTACGCCCGCCTCATCACTGTGGCGGACCTAGGTAGGACCGACATTTCTTTCGTAACCCAGAGTGTGGCAGCCCAATGCTGGACCGCTACAGTCCATGTGGCGGCCCAATCATAGACCGCTAGCCTCTGTGGCGGCCCAAAGTTGGATCGCCAGGGATTTATGTCCAACCGAAATTATGCTTTGCCGATTCGAGTCCCGAGTTAGTGGATCTCGATCCGCGTGCTGACCCGTGGCCTGACTGATGCCGGGCATCATGTGGGGGCCACACGTGAGGTGCCGTGGGATCCTGGGAGTTGGTGTTCTCGGCTCATGTCACCGTGAGTCGGTGTCGATATGAGGAGCGACCCTTGTACTTTGTCCGATTTATACATTATTTTCCGTTGACTAGAGAGTCTACTCCTTTAGTGACCCTCCACTAGTCGTAGCCTTCCGACACGCAAGTGGTCCCACCAGGGAATGGTGGCGAGGCTACCCTGAGAGACGGTTTTAGACTGGTTTCCGTCAGGCCCCACGTTTGCCAGCTAGAGTCCGGCTGAAGGGAAAACCAGTCAGAGGGCCAGACCAGAGACGCACGGTCTGTGTGTGCACACGTGGTTGGGGGCGGTTGGACCCGCGCTGACGAGCGTGATCCTAGCTAGTCATTTGTTCTGTGGTTTATAGTACGGTGTCCCCGTTCCACCAGCGGTCGAGGGGGACACCAGAGGCGCGGTTTAAGTCGTCAGTGGATGCATCCGGCCTTGCTTCTAGTGGGTTGGTACTCCTATCTTTGTGTGGTAGCGAGTCTTTGGCTTTTGACAAGTTACCTCAGTTCGTAGTAGCTTGTAGTTACTTTCCACACATTTTCTCGGTTTACGAGGTGGGGACCGGATGATCCCTACTGAGCCTTGTGTTTTTGATAGCTTCATATTTTCACATATTATTTCTATATATGTTTAGGGGATAAGTCCAAGTAAATTGTTGATTACGTGTGAAAATGTTCACAAAAATAGATTTTTTTAAAACGAGAGTTTTCATGGAAAACAATTATTTTTGGGAGTAATTTGTAAATAATAATGAGTGCATGTATGTGAATAAGATTAATATTTTGTGTTAACAACATTATATATCTTGAGTCACATATGCACATTTGCTAATGGCAGGTTGTTGCAGTTGGCATTTTCACGTGGAAATGAAGGTGTTGGTATGAAAAGCATAAAGTTATCATATACATAAGTTGGCAAGTGACATGCATGAATCACGCATGGTCGTTGTGGGCATCACGTGGATGTATACGTGAGTTGCATGAGGTGGCGGCAGTGTATGGCCAAGCATATACATATACATGCAATATTGGCAAGACCATTAGTTTATTTGCACGTGCATGAAGGTTGCAGTTTGATGGGCCGATCGTGAGAAGAAGTGGCTGCTATATGCATGTGAGCTGCATGAGGCACATATTGGATGTGCTGACTAGGTGTTGCGAAGGCGCTGGGGCTTCCATGATCACCGCGTGAATAGCAGCTGCGAGGTGAGCTGGACTTGCATGGCGTCAAGGAGATAAAGGAGACGGTAGATATGGCTGGGTTTCACGAGGGTGCACCGTCGAAAGTCCAAGGATGCTACGAAGATAATGTAAGCCATCCTCTCAGTGTATAGCAACGCGTGAGGTTCGCTCGTGGTTTTCATTTGCATCTAATTGAACGCGGAGCTGACGGCGCGAAGGGCTATGGGTGATACCGGTGGTGGCATGAAAAGCGGAAGCAATTCCGTGGAAGGATGGCGTGCTCATCTCCCTATTAAAGAGATCCGCAAAGACGAAAGGTGGGGGCCAATTTTTTCTCGGGGCATCGCGAGCTTCCTCGGCTTGGTGGTGCAACGTCCGTCCGTCTTTGGTGGAGTTCCCGTGCTGCTGCAGGTTCTCTCGCTGCCGCGGCCTTATTAACGGCATCTCCTGGGCACTGTTCGTGGCGGCAACGTGAGCTTGTCTCCCTCTGTATCGTGTGGGTGCCGCATCAGATTTCTTCCTCGGCTGGAAGTGCAGCGTAGGCCGTCTCTTGTGGCAGTCTCTCCTGCTGCACGTGTGGTGGCCTGGGCGTGAGAAAGGGGCGTCGACAAAGTCCCCTTTGCTACCGTGGCTTTGCTAGCAGCTTTCCCTGGGTGCTGTTAGGGTGTTCGCAGCGTGTGGGAATGGAGCAGAAGCCCTCCGTGCTCTCCTGTTCATTGTTATTTGCATAGTGTTCCTTTCAATATTCTTTTATCAATTGGAGCATTTTCTTCCTAGTTTAAGTTAGTTAGTGCATTAGTCTTAGTTATTTTGGGTTTGTTAACTACAATGCCAGTGCACATTTATTCTTTAGTATTGATTTAGTGCAAGTGTTTTGTTCATGATCTCTCTCTTCCCTCTTCTTTTGACGTGGTGTCTTTCTTCTATTGTTATCCTTGCAATTGATTACATTAATTGGTGTCTTAGTTCTAAGTCCATTCACCTAGGTTAGTTAAATTAATTTGTTAACTTCTATTTTAGTGTCAATTTGTCATAAGTTGCTAACGATATAAAAAAAAATTAAAAACAACTCAAGATTTTCTACCTTGAAATCTAAATTTCCCTATGGATTCGACTCGGTCTCACCGCTTAACTATTTTCTTTTGATTAAATTGTGGGCCGATAATTAAATTTCGTAGTGGACGTATTAACGACATGCGTTATCCCTATCAATTTTTGGCGCCGTTGCCGGAGAAGTTTATGATTTTTAGATTGTTAATCTTGTGTTTTTGTATATAAATTGACACTAATAATTTCTCTTTTTCTTATTTTTGCAGGAAAATCAAAAAAAAGAGGTAAAGTTTTTTTGTCATTTATTAAAAAAAATGAGGGAACACTTTTCAAGTAAGTACTCACACTTTCCCTCCTTCATTTGAGTTTATTTTCTCCATTTTTAGTATCTTGTGGTTAGATAGGTTCATAAAAAAAATAAAAAAAAATTTCACTTGGACTTTAATAAAAATCTTCATCTCAAGACTAGCAACCACATTTCCATATTTTAGGACATGCATCATATAAGTTAGAATTATTTCCTGTTATTTAATTTTGTTAAATGCATTACTGAAGATTGCGGGGGCAAGGTGAGTTCTATTATCTTTTTCTTAATCACATGACATGCATAATTTCATAGAACCCCTTATTTGACTTTGTGGTGTTGCATTTCATTTTAAACTATCTTAAGGGCAAAACCCATAGTCACATAAGGTGGGGATTTCATCACCCTTCCTTGGCCCACAAACCACAACTCCGCATTTTGCATTTCCTAAGCCTAATAAAATCCAGTAGACATTGGCCCTAGGGTTCACATTGAGATTTAGGTCCACTCAGGCCCATTATCAATTTGAAAACTAGTGTCTAGGAAAGAGGTCCAATGGCAAACGCCTTAAGTGGGATTGTGGTTTATTAATTAGGACCCTACATAAGTAGGGGGAGCCTCCCACAACCCCACCTCTTTCCTGGCTAGTGGACAAATTTGGTAGTGGACTTGGGCTGGATTTACGTTGATTTGTGAGAAAAGCTAACATTGAGCCCACTTAGTGGTTAGACCCTAAGAGAAATTGTGCTTGTATCACCACCTAAAGGCTGGTGTCTAGGCAAGGGGTTAAAAGGCTACGCCTAAGTGGATTCGTGGTTCATTAATTAGGAGCTTGCGAAAGCAAGGGGAACCTCCCACGATCCTACCTCTTACCTGGCCAACTTGAAGGTTGGTGTGTGCAATATTGCAATTGAACTTTGGGGAATTCTCACTATTTGTGCTTTTAAGTCCAAGGAGCCCTAAGTCTTGTAGGTTAATGTGTTGAAGAAGTGTTTACAAAAATTAAAAAAAATAAATAAAAAAATTGTAATTTCTTGGAGTTCATGCAGGGTAGAAGATCCCAACTTCCACATTTAATTGAACCTATCTGAGAAATTGAGAGAGTGATCCACCAATCCCAAAATCCCATTCAACAAATGGCTAATCAAGGTGAATTGCCCAAGCAGATGAAGGAATACTTCATTCCTTCTTGCTACCAACCTTCCACGTGTATCCATCTTCCGGAAGTGCCAGCGGCCCAATATGAGATAAAATCTAGCACTATCCAAATGCTCCCTTCATTCCATGGGCTTACAAATGAAGATCCATATAAGCACATAGATGAGTTTCTAGAGATATGCTCTACTGTGAAAATTCAGAATTTCACAGATGATGCCCTGAGGCTAACTCTCTTCCCCTTTTCTTTGAAAGACAAAGCCATATATTGGTTAGGGACCTTAGGAAGACCCATTCGATCATGGGAGGAAATGCAAAAAAAAAATTTGAAAAAATTCTATCCTATAGGTCGGACCAACACAATGAGAAGAGCCATCATGGGTTTTGCTCAAACTCCCGGGGAATTGATCCATGAGTCTTGGGAGAGAATGAAGGAGTTGTTGAGAAAATGCCCACATCATGGGCTATCAAAATGGCAAATTGTGCAAGCTTTCTATGAGGGATTGACTGAACCCTATAGACAAATGGTTGATGCTTCTTGTGGAGGTGCTTTTATGAGTAAAAGTGAAGAAGAAGCTTATGCTCTCTTTGAAATGTTGAGTGAGAACTCCATCAATCATGCTTCTCTTTCTTCATATGAAAGGTCAGTAGGGCCATCTAGGAAAGCTGGGATGTATGAGGTAAAAGATAAGGGAGAATTCGAGCCTAGATTAGATGTGAATGCCTTGGCTCAAAAACTGGAGAAAGTTGACCTGTTAACGCAACAAGTTGGCGAGCTCATTAAATTAAATAAACAAACTTTCAATGCCCAATCACAACCATCTTTTCACTCTCTCCAAGGTCAAGTCCATGAAGTTTGTGTGCTATGTGAGAGCCCAGCCCATCAGGTGGATGAATGTCCCGCGGCGGCTCAATTACCCCCTGCTATCCAAGAACAAGTCTATGCAGACCAAGGACCCTCAAAACCCAACAATGACCCATTTTCAAACACATACAATCCGGGTTGGAGAAATCACCCGAACTTCTCTTGGAAATCTTAACAGACCCAAAACTATCAACCCAAGCCCCAATCTCAAGCCCATTTTCAAAATCAAACTTTTCACAAGGGCCAATTGTCACAACAATTATCAAGTCATTCTCAACCTCCTTACGGCCAACCATCTTATGGCCAACCTTCATTTGTTCAGCCCGCATATGGGCAATCTTCATATCCCCCACTAGTCTACCAACCACCTACCTTACCTCCGCCAGTGGCCCAAAACGATGATAGAATCAATCAATTGCAACAGCTCATTTTGGCCCAAAATCAATCTTTCCAAGCCCAAATGGCGGACTTGAAAGCCCAGATTGGCCAACTCTTGGAAACCAATGTGAGGAGAGATCTGGGTCAACTTCCAAGCCAACCCATGCCTAATCCTTGAAATTATCCTCCAGGTTTTCAACCGCAGCCCCTCCCACCTGCTCCTCAAGGGCAATTTCAACAAGGCCCAAATCCTCCAAAGGGCCCCCAATTTGAGAATGCCAAGGCCATCTCAGCCTTAAGAAGTGGTAAAACTCTGTCAGATCCTTATCAGACTCATGAATCCAATCAAGCTTCATCCAGTCAAGCCCAAGAAGAAGAAGAATCCATTGCCATCCCCATAGTGGAGACTGAGGGAGTCAATAAAGAAAAAGGAAAGACAGGAATTGATGAATCACCTGAAACATACCAGCCCAAGATTCCCTTCCCCACTGCCTTGGAAGCCAGAAAAGAAAAGAAAAAGAAAAACATTCAAGCTCAAAATGAAGAATTGATGAAGTTGTTCAAACAAGTCCATATCAACATTCCTCTTCTAGATGCAATTCAACATGTTCCTGCGTATGCCAAATTTCTCAAAGAAATGTGCACTCAAAAGAGGGAACCAAAGATAAATCCAAAAATAATTATGTTGTCTGAAGATGTAAGTGCTGTCTTACTAAACCAACTCCCTCAGAAGATGAAGGATCTTGGTGCACCACTCATATCTTGTGTCATTGGTGGTGTTACCTTTGAAAAGGCTTTATTGGATTTGGGAGCAAGTGTGAATCTTCTTCCGACATCTGTGTACCAAAAGTTTGGGATGGGAGAACAAAAATCAACCCCTGTCATTCTCCAATTGGTTGATCGATCTGTTAGAACACCTAGGGGGTTGGTAGAAGATGTCCTTGTCAAGATAGACACATGCTATTTTCCTGTTGACTTCTTAATCCTTGACATGGATTCTAAGGCAGACTTGGCCCAAAGCCCAATTATATTGGGCCGACCCTTCTTAGCCACGGCCAATGCCAACATCAACTGTAAGCCTGGGCTTATGGATATCTCTTTTGGAAATCAAAAGATAACGCTCAATGTCTTCAAAGCCTCCAAACACATGAGGGAGGAGGAAGATTGTTATACCATTGATGTGATAGATGAAGTGATAGAGACCGACCCTCCCTTGACCCAACGTGAAAATTTTGACAAGGGTGAAGACAAAGAGCCCATTTCAGAGGTCCATGCTCTTGAACCCACCACACCTTGGCCCACTAAGCTTGAACATTTGCCTGATATGAAACATGCACCCTCACTTCCCTCCATCAAAGCCCCACCACAGCTAGACTTAAAGCCCTTGCCGGATTCTCTGAAGTATGTCTTCTTAGGGCCTAAGATGACTTTACCTGTCATTATAGCATCTGATTTGACATCCACTCAGGAGGACCAATTGATTGATGTCCTAAAAAGTCATAAGGAAGCCATAGGTTGGTCTGTGGCTGATCTTAAGGGAATATGTCCATCGGTGTGCATGCATCACATTTATTTGGAGGATAATGCAAAGCCGACTAGGGAGATGCAAAGAAGATTGAACCCTCACATGAAAGAAGTGGTTAAGAAAGAGGTGGTTAAGTGGCTTGATGTGGGAATCATATATCCAATTTCTGATAGTCAATGGGTAAGTCCAACTCAAGTAGTGCCTAAGAAAGCTGGGCTCACTGTGGTGAGCAATGAAAAAGGAGAGTTGGTACCCACTAGATTACCCACAGGGTGGAGGGTATGCATAGACTACAGAAAATTGAATGCTGCCACTAAGAAAGACCATTTTCCTCTACCCTTCATTGACCAAATCTTGGAGAAATTAGCTGGCCAACGATATTTCTATTTTTTGGATGGTTATTCAGGATATAACCAAGTGGCCATTTACCCAGGGGATCAAGAAAAGACCACATTCACATGTCCTTATGGGACATTTGCATTTAGGAGAATGCCCTTTGGGTTGTGTAATGCTCCAGCAACTTTTCAGAGATGCATGATGGCCATTTTCTCAGATATGGTGGGGGACTTCTTGGAAATTTTTATGGATGATTTCTCATTTTTTGGAGATTCTTTTGAAGCATGCCTGGATAATCTTACAAGGATTCTTGAGAGATGCATAGAAAAGAGGTTGATTCTGAGCTGGGAGAAGAGTCACTTCATGGTGAAAGAGGGCATAGTCTTGGGCCACATAGTTTCTAATCAGGGTATAGAGGTTGATAAGGCAAAAATCAACCTCATCTCCAATCTTCCTCCACCCACCTCAGTTAAGCAAATTCGATCTTTCCTTGGCCACGCCGGCTTCTATCGCCGGTTTATCCAAAATTTTTCTCAAATTGCCCGACCGTTAACCCTCCTCCTAGCTAAAGATGTCCCTTTCCATCTTGATGAACCATGTTTAGAGGCTTTCAATGTTTTGAAGGAGGCTTTGACCAAAGCTCCAGATTTTCAACCACCTAATTGGTCTCTGCCATTTGAGATCATGTGTGATGCATCTGATTTTGCTATAGGTGCAGTTTTAGGGCAGAGGATTGATAAGCGTCCTGTGGTGATTTACTATGCTAGCCGCACACTTGGCGATGCTCAACTGAATTACACCACTACGGAAAAGGAACTCTTGGCTGTGGTGTTTGCCCTTGAAAAATTCAGATCATACCTATTAGGGTCCAAGGTCATCATCTACTCTGATCACTCAGCCTTGAGATACCTAATGTCTAAGAAAGAAGCAAAGCCCTGTTTGATTAGATGGATCTTACTCCTGCAAGAATTTGACATTGAAATTCGGGATAAAAAAATAGTTTGAGAATGTGGTGGCTGATCATCTTTCCAGGATTCCTGTGCAAAAGAATGAGTCCATGAAAGACTATTTTCCAGATGAACAACTCTTGTCCATTAACCACATCAAATCTCCTTGGTTTGCTGATATTGTTAATTATCTGGCAGTTGGATTGATCCCTGAATGTTGGTCTAAGAATGAGAAGGATAGATTCTTTGCTCAGATAAGGCATTACTTTTGGGAGGACCCAGAACTGTTCCGTATCTGTGCTGATAATGTGATTCGAAGGTGTGTTCCTGAAAATGAGCATCAAAGCATTCTCACCTTCTGTCATACTCTTGCTTGAGGGGGACATTTTTCGGGAAAGAAAACTGCTGCGAAAGTCCTCCAGAGTGGGTTTTATTGGCCCACTCTCTTTAGAGATGCCCATGCTTTTAGTCAATCCTGCCCAAAATGTCAAACTACAGGGAATATCTCTCGAAGAGACATGATGCCCCTAAACCCTATCTTGGTTGTAGAAATTTTTGATGTTTGGGGAATTGATTTCATGGGACCATTCCCACCATCTTATGGGCAGGAGTACATTCTAGTGGCTGTTGATTATGTTTCAAAATGGATTGAAGCTGTAGCAACTAGAACCAATGACCACAAAGTGGTCATGAAATTTGTGCAAAAGAATATTTTCTCTAGATTTGGATTCCCTAGGGCCATAATCAGTGATGGAGGTAGCCACTTCACCAACTACCAATTCAAAAGCTTGCTAAAAAAGTATGGGATCACCCATAAAGTGGCCACACCATATCATCCCCAAACTAGTGGGCAGGTGGAAGTTTCTAATCGAGAAATCAAAAACATTTTGCAAAAGACTGTGAGGACTGATAGGAAAGACTGGGCTGAGAGATTGGATGACGCTTTATGGGCCTACAGAACGGCCTACAAAACCCCTATTGGAATGTCGCCATTTAGATTGATCTATGGAAAAGCCTGCCATCTCCCAGTGGAACTTTAACATAAGGCTTATTGGGCGATTAAGCAATTTAATTTAGATTTGGCCCAAGCAGGAGCACATCGGGCCTTACAACTGAGTGACTTGGACGAGCTACGCAGGGAATCCTATGAAAATTCCAAAATTTATAAGGCCAAAATGAAAGCTTTTCATGACAAACACATCTCTAGGAAAACATTTGAGCCTAATCAAAAGGTCTGGTTGTTCAATTCTAAATTAAAACTATTCCCTGGGAAGCTTAGATCTAGGTGGGATGGGCCTTACATTGTTGTTAACACACTGCCACATGGTGCTATTGAAATCTGTGACCCTAAAAGTGGCAATACATTCAAAGTCAATGGGCAGAGACTCAAACCCTTCATTGAAGGTGTCTCAAATGAAATGATTGTGGAAGAGATTGAATTGTCTAATACAAACTGAACTTTCTGGTGTCTGGCTGAAGACATTAAACTTAGCGCTCATTGGGAGGCAACCCAATTCTTTCTTACTTTCTTTTGAATAAATAAATGATGATGATTAATTTTTCTTTTTAGGAGCAAGGAGCATGGAGCAGCATGTCTCTACCAACAGCACTCCCTTCTCAGGTTGTATCTATCCTTCCCACCACTTGTCATAGTTTCATTTCAGTCCTACATCTTATTCATGCCATTGAGGACAATGTCACTGAAGTTGGGGGGTAGCTTAAGCTTAAATTTTCAGCAAAATGTTGTAATCTTTCATAACGCCCCTAACAAGTGTTTCATGCTCATATTTCATGATAAGAAACTTGTCAAAATGATAAGGCTTAGAATATTCACTTGTGATAGCAGTGAGTTAAGGGGTGAATTAGTTGCTTTTGTTTTTAGCATTTCCTTCGGAATACACTCAGATTTTTGTATTCACACACATTTGCACACTAATGAGAATAGTGGGTATTAAACATTAGGATGATGAGATTTTTGCTTAATACTTAGGCGATGATTGACAATTCTACCTAGTCATTGAAGATAAATCGTGGGGAAAAAGCTACCTACCTGTAAATAAGTGCAAAGCACAAAAATATATTTGGAAAAAAAGAGAGATAGAGAGAAATCATGGAAAATGCTCCTGATCTTAGTAACCGGGCCTGCTTCTCCTAAGGCAAGAGTTGAGGTTCGCGTCAAACGGTAAAGGAATGTGCAGCACCATGAAGAAAATAAAATTTTTTTGAAAAAAAATGATGATGAAATAAGGCAGAGTGAAGCTACCTGTAATTCGAGAGTCTGATTTGCAATAGGTAGAATTGGAAATCATCGTTAAGTAATAAATAGCTCATGCATCCAGCTGTCTGATGACCACTAATCAAATTAGAACACATGTACACAAAGAGATACAAAAATTATGAGTGCAACCTGAGGAAGTGTCTAAATACAAGAATTGACGAAGCTTATTCCTGACATTTATTGCTTGAACTTGCAGTATTCTATAGTTCAAATCATGATGCTCATATTCTTGTCATGAAATGTGATTTATGAACTCTTGTTAGTCCTAAATTTATAATTATTTACATTGCTAAGGGACTAGCAATGAGTAAGTTGGGGGATGTGATAGCTTCATATTTTCACATATTATTTCTATATATGTTTAGGAGATAAGTCCAAGTAAATTGTTGATTACGTGTGAAAATGTTCACAAAAATAGATTTTTTTAACACGAGAGTTTTCATGGAAAACAATTATTTTTGGGAGTAATTTGTAAATAATAATGAGTGCATGTATGTGAATAAGATTAATATTTTGTGTTAACAACATTATATATCTTGAGTCACATATGCACATTTGCTAATGGCAGGTTGTTGCAGTTGGCATTTTCACGTGGAAATGAAGGTGTTGGTATGAAAAGCATAAAGTTATCATATACATAAGTTGGCAAGTGACATGCATGAATCACGCATGGTGGTTGTGGGCATCACGTGGATGTATACGTGAGTTGCATGAGGTGGCGGCAGTGTATGGCCAAGCATATACATATACATGCAATATTGGCAAGACCATTAGTTTATTTGCACGTGCATGAAGGTTGCAGTTTGATGGGCCGATTGTGAGAAGAAGTGGCTGCTATATGCATGTGAGCTGCATGAGGCACATATTGGATGTGCTGACTGGGTGTTACGAACGCGCTGGGGCTTCCATGATCACCGCGTGAATAGCGGCTACGAGGTGAGCTGGACTTGCATGGCGTCAAGGAGATAAAGGAGACAACAGATATGGCTGGGTTTCACGAGGGTGCACCGTCTACGAAGATAATGGAAGCCATCCGCTCAGTGTATAGCAGCGCGTGAGGTTCGCTCGTGGTTTTCATTTGCATCTAATTGAAAGCGGAGCTGACGGCGCGAAGGGCTATGGGTGATACCGGTGGTGGCATGAAAAGCGGAAGCAATTCCATGGAAGGATGGCGTGCTCATCTCCCTATTAAAGAGATCCGCAAAGACGAAAGGTGGGGCTGGTTTTTTCTCGGGGCATCGCGAGCTTCCTCGGCTTGGTGGTGCAACGTCCGTCCGTCTTTGGTGGAGTTCCCGTGCTGCTGCAGGTTCTCTTGCTGCTGCGACCTTATTAACGGCATCTCCTGGGCACTGTTCGTGGCGGCAACGTGAGCTTGTCTCCCTCTGTATCGTGTGGGTGCCGCATCAGATTTCTTCCTCGGCTGGAAGTGCAGCGTAGGCCGTCTCTTGTGGCAGTCTCTCCTGCTGCACGTGTGGTGGCCTGGGCGTGAGAAAGGGGCATCGACAAAGTCCCCTTTGCTGCCGTGGCTTTGCTAGCAGCTTTCCCTGGGTGCTGTTAGGGTGTTCGCAGCGTGTGGGAATGGAGCAGAAGCCCTCCGTGCTCTCCTGTTCATTGTTATTTGCATAGTGTTCCTTTCAATATTCTTTTATCAGTTGGAGCATTTTCTTCCTAGTTTAAGTTAGTTAGTGCATTAGTCTTAGTTATTTTGGGTTTGTTAACTACAATGCCAGCGCACATTTATTCTTTAGTATTGATTTAGTGCAAGTGTTTTGTTCATGATCTCTCTCTTCCCTCTTCTTTTGACGTGGTGTCTTTCTTCTATTGTTATCCTTGCAATTGATTACATTAATTGGTGTCTTAGTTCTAAGTCCATTCACCTAGGTTAGTTAAATTAATTTGTTAACTTCTATTTTAGTGTCAATTTGTCATAAGTTGCTAACGATATAAAAAAAAACAACTCAAGATTTTCTACCTTGAAATCTAAATTTCCCTATGGATTCGACTCGGTCTCACCGCTTAACTATTTTCTTTTGATTAAATTGTGGGCCGATAATTAAATTTGGTAGTGGACGTATTAACGGCATGCGTTATCCCTATCAATTTTGAGGCTCATTCCCTACGTGTTTTCACCGTGTTTCAGGTGAGACGAGGCTTCAGGGGAGCGCTTCAGAGGCTCCACGTGGTTCAGGTGCCCAGGGTTAGTTGCCTGTTGCCAGGCCGGGGTATGCCCCGTGTAGTTGTACCTTTCTCTTTGGACTGTACTAGTTGTGGACTGCTGTTATATTTTAGACTGCTGTCATTTTGTGGACCATGTAATTTAATTAATGTTATTAATTGCTTCCTGCTTAATTCATTTAATCTGCGTAACTCTGTAATTATTTTAGATTCTTGTGTATCTCCACACCATCCTTTTAACCCTTCCGAGTCTTCGGGCTCGTGGGTGACGGTTCGAGATTCGGGCTATCGGGCATTCTCGGTGTTCGGATCTCGGGTCGTTATAGCGGCCTTGGGGCATGAACTTACACGACATCAAATCTTGACTTCTTCTTCTGGTGAGCAGTGGCGGGGACTTGGCCTCTTCAACCATGCACGACACAAGAACACGGATTGGCATCTGGCAAATAGACTCTTGCATCTTGAACAGCATAGCTGTGGCCAACTCCTAATTGCCCTGCTCTTGATCATCTTCGGCACAAATTCTAGCAGAAGGACGCTCATTTCGAGTGGTAGAGGAAGGTGAAGCAGAGGCGGAAGACTCCATAGATGGTGGAGATGTAATGGAAGGTGTTGGAGGGAACACGTCCAGCTTCTCTGCTTGCTCGGAAGCGGACAAGGTTTACTCAAGTGCAGAAAGAGGCAGACCCTGCTCAGAATCTGCCACGGGTTTGGATATAGGGATAGGTGAAGGGATTGGCAAAGTTGGTTTTGGGGTTATAGGGATAGTGGAGGGTCGAGGTGGCGGCAAAAGGGGGTTAGCTGGAGAAGGTTTGGTGGTGGGCTCGGAGGAGGCCGGTGGAGTGGAGGCTATTGGTATAATGGGAGGTTTAGGGGAAGGTTCGGCAGAGGCTGGTGCTATAGAGGTTAATGGCATGGTGCTTAAAGGAGGTATAACGGGAGGTGTAAAAGTGGGAGGTTTGGTGCGTAGGAAACGTCGTATGGGGCAAGAGGTGTTAGGGGTAGGAGAAGACTCATGATGCGTAGGTGTGGGCTATTGGAGTATCGACCCATCATCGTAACACCAATAAGTCTCAAAAAAGGGGGTTGGATCGGGGATGGTGGCATCGTCCTGTGCAGGAGGTTCATCTGGTGATAGTAGAGGGAAAGGAAAACGAAGGAAACTCGAAAGGGGTGCCTTTGAAACTTCATCATCACGTGCCGACTCCAATTGTTCACATGCCGGCTCTTCATTGTAGGGCACAAGTGGACGCCGTGGTGGAGGCATATTGATGGGTGGTGAAATGTAATGTGGAGAATTCTACGTATATGGAGGCGAAGGGCCACATGAATGAGTGGTGTGGTTAGGTGGAGGGTGGACGGCGTCCACTTGATCATTGAGATCTGTCAGCTCTTGCTCACATATGTTGATGCCGTAGTCATCTCTCCTCTCCTTCCATTCTTTCTCCATCTTAGTGATTTTATTCATAAAGGCATGAAGAGGATTGACTGGAGAAGGAGAAGGAGGAGCGGGCCGCGGGTTTGTGACCCTCTTAAGGTGTTCCTCCATTGAAGCGATTTTATCGAGAAGAGTTCGTTGGAGGGGTGTAACTTGAATCACGGAGGGTTGGCCTTGAGTGGAAGACCGTGGAGGGGTGGCTTGACCCAAAAGGGGACCCGGATGGGCCGGGTTACATGATACATGAGGGCCTTGGGGGCGTGAAGAAGGAGGAATAGAAGGAAGTGGGTGATGGATCACCCAAATGGGAGTGTGCGTAGAAGAAGGTGGATGGACTCCCCGAACGGGAGTGTGAATAGAAGAGGGAGGCGGGTGAGGGGCCACCCGAATGGGAGTATGAGTAGAAGTAGGTGGGTGATGGGCCACCCGTGAGGGATTGGAAGGAGAATGTGATGAAGGTGCACCCTCAACAAAAGCCTTAAGGGCTTGGATTTGTCGAGGGGTAAGATGATCTAATGCATGCAAAACTTGGGAGACCTTCTCATCATGAGGAGGAGATGGTCCCGGGGGAATAGTGGCTCGCGATTGATGTAAGGGACCACAAGATTGGAGATTGCCCATAGGTCGGGCAAGACCATGAGAGTGAGGACGTGGTCCCTTAGAGAAGTTGTGGTGAGAATTATGAAATTGAGGATTATGAGATATGCTAGGTTGAACATCCTCATGAATGTAAGTTCAATTAGGCATGTTGATTTTATTATCATGGTGAAACATTATGCAAACAAACAATGGCTCAATCAATTTGTAAAGAATAACAAACAAGTTAGAATGTTTACGCTTGATTTTTTTTGTTTATTTGAACCTTGGTGAATTAGATGATTTTGACAAAATTTAATATGATTCACACAAGGTAAGAACTTAGTTCCAATATGGTTTTGCTTCAATGCCAACTAGGTACACTCTCTCACCATGAATAGGCCAACTAAATCCGGGACTTCAAAGGTACAACCAGCGCAAGCTTCCGTGAGGGAATCCACGGGTACAGGGACTTATGGAGGCTTAGTTTAGGAGATTGCAGTCCAAAGAGACGGAGTGCTCAATGGAGGGTCCTTCCTTAACCAAGAGGGGGTATGGTATCCTAGAAGTGTGGGGAGAGGAGATATCCCAAGCCAAATGCACTATGAATGCAAAACTACTATAGAATAGAGAGAATATGAATGTATGAACAGAAATATGTAAGAATGATGCACAAGATGTCACACAAGAAGAAGGCTCTGTGAAAAACATAGGAAATTGGCGCCCTGATCAATGCCACCAATTCCTGAAAGGGCGCCCTCTGTCTGGGCGCCAATTCTGTGATTTTTTTTTACACAGGGAATTGGCACCCCTCAGAAGGGGCATTTATTCTTTTTTTTGTTTTTTTCTTTTTTGGAAAATAGGGAATGGGTGCCCCCCCATAGGGGCGCTAATTCCTTTTTTTAGAAAAAAGGAATGGGTGCCCCTTCACAAGGGCACTAATTCTTTTTTTTAGGAAAATAAGGAATGGGCGCCCCACCACAGGGGCGCTAATTCCTCTTCTTTTTTTTTAGGAAAAAAGGAATGGGTGCCCCCTCACAGGGGTGCTAATTCTTTTCTTTTTTTTTTTTACAGAAAGGCACCTGTTACAATGGGCGCTAATCCAGGAATTAGTGCCCACTGTAGTGGGCGCAGATTCCCCTGCTCACAAAAACTCCCAGCAGCCAGAAAGATGAAAATAGATAAAAATCAATGGAAGAAGGGGATAGATAACACTCGCAACACATCAATATGATCCATGGCAATCAATAGAACATGAAATAAACAATGGCGTGCTCATTTTTTTTAGGAGATGGATAGATAAATGGAATTTCTAAAAATCTTTCAAACTAAAAATCACTTAGAGAGAGTGCTACATGGAGCACAAAAGAAGGTGCACCGTGGGTGCAAAGGGAGATGGCACACGTGGGTGCCCAAGGGTAAGGGTAATCAAAAGAAAAATAAAAGGGGTCCCACCGTGATGGCCATTTTTTAGATTATAAGAAAATCCACTTAGGAGATATAATAATAATAATAAGCTATGAAAAGAATGGGGAAAGGGATAGAAAGGGGAGCATGCATGGATGCTAAGGGGAAAGGTGTTCGCCAGAGACACACGGGCCTCAAAAGATATAACAATAAATATAAAGGAGGGATCACGAATAAATGCCTTTTAAAGCATGGGAGATGTGAGTGCACCTTCTCTTCCTATCGGTCGGCCGATGAAGAGAGTTCTTCTTTAGCTTGATTACACTTGCAAAATAGATAAACACCAACAAAAAGATTTGATTAGATATCAAGTGTGTAGTATCAAATCCATAATATGAATATAAACAATGAAGAGCATGGACTAGAACACACCTTTTTGGTGTTGGCCCTTAAACCCCTATGCAAAGGGTGGGTAAAAGATGATGTATGATTAAAAGGAGTGTGCAAGTGTTGCACTAAGGGAGATTCTCAACATGGTTGAGATGATGAAAAGAATAATAAAATATGATGCATGAACATGAATATGCACAAAAGAAAAGAGTAAGGGAAAAAGAAGAGCTTATTGGTTTTCTCCAATTGGGGCTTCAAAGGATGAAGATCTCCATAGGATGAGGCTTTGAGCATGTGGGAGTCTCCTCCTTGAGCTTCCGATCCGACAGCAACTCCCCTTGAATTAATGTTGATGCCTTTAACACAAGGGAGAGAGGGGTCCTATTTATAGGGCCAAAATTTGGGATTTAATCCAAGAGAAATTAGGAAAATATGTTTAAGTTGGATTTGGAAAGAGATATGCATTGGTCAAGTGTCACTTCAACCTTAGAAGGCATTAGGATCCTTTCCCAATTAAAAAAAGGGGCTCAAAACGGAGAAACAATGAGGTTTTGTTGGACTTCAAAATTCTGGAAGAAATGGCGACCACACAATGGTCGCTATTTAAAAGGGTGGCAGAAAGAAGCGTCGCTAATTCCAAGGTATTTCAAGATGGATTAGGACTTTCTGAAATTTGAAAAGAATTGGCGACCATGAGATGGTCGCTATTTAGAAATTAATACGAGTTTCGGACAGAGTTAAAAGTTCAAAATATAGCAAGGAAATTGGTGACTTTCCACACAGGCGCCCATTTATGAAATGACGACCTTCCGAACAGTGGCTATTTAAAGAATTGGCGACTTTCCGGAGTGTCATGAATTCTTGAATTTTGAAAACTGGCCAAAAGGAAATCTACTGGTAATTGGCGCCCTCTGGGCTGCCATTAATTAGAAATTGGTGCCCTCTAGGCTGCCATTAATTAATAAATTGGCGCCCTCTGGGCTACCATTATTTAAAGAATCGGCGCCCTCTAAGTCGCCACCAATTTCAAAAGGTCCCGAAAAATTCTAGAAAAATCTCAAAAAAATCTTGAAAAATAGGAAAATTTGTAGGAAAGTTGGAAAAAGTCAAAAATCCAAGAAAAATGAGGAAAACCACTTCAATAAGTTGATTTGAGGGTCAAATTGGGGTATCATAATGTGATAGGAGATATGCTCAAAATGGTGTCAAATTTGGCGTGTCTACACAAGGCACAGGCTTGAGAGTAAGAGTTTAATTCATGATTGATTTTACATGATAAGTTCCACTTCCTACTTACAATAAAGTTCTGCTTAGACTAAAATTTCTTCTCTAAATTATTGATCTGATCGGGTTATCTATTTGATCTTTGTTTTAATGAATTTCATCTTGAAACTATCTGAATAACTGGTATATTAAATGGTGATTTATGGAATGACATATCAGGTCTATCTGAAAATTATCACTAGGCGTGAGTATGTCTTCAGACTGCATATCTCCGCCAAAGTACTAGGAATTAGAGAAATCAGATGAATGTTTTCCTTGTGTGTGCATTCAAATCTATGTTGCTCAGATTATCATTAATGATAATCAAAAATTTGCTTGAGTTTCAAAACATTTGTGATGCGGGACGGGACCGAAACGGGCTAGGACCTACGAATGCAATGAAGTGCGGCCAGCACTCGCACGCCAAAGGCAAGCCGAGCGGCTGACCTCCGTGACGTTCCTCCGGGTGGAGGCGTCTCTCAACAAGAAATCCAAGCCCAACGACCGTCCCTATGAGGGAAGCGCGGGGATCTCAGCGGCTAAGGAACCGCCGTGCGCCTATGGGAATCTAGTCCGAGCTCGGCGCTCGACTAGGGCCACGGAATGGGTGCTCAACTCTCAACCACACGGTGAATAACAAGCTAGCTAGGAACCTACACACACTCACGCGGCATGCTAGAAAGTATACTAGTAAAGCAAATGCCAACAAAGGGAGCGTCGCACGTACCTCCACGCCTAGGCGTGGGGAAGAAACCCCGGCCGAGATCGACAACCCCGATACACAAGGTGAACCATAATACAACTCCAACCCAAAAATGCCCACTCCTCGCAGGGAGATAACATGCTACAACATATGGATTCGGTTTTGTCAATGCACGGGCTGACGGGCAGCACTCGATGAAGGGTTGGCCTCTAGGAGGGTCCGGACGGTGATCGGCAGGTTCGCAGCAATGCGCAACTCGGCGGTGAAAGCTCCCACGACCCGATCCGGTGTCCGATTGAGGCGCCGTCAGCGAGGGCGCGTAGCTAGGTCACGGGAGGAAGCCTCGGCAAAAGGGGGCGTGCAGATTCCGTCCGTGGAAGCCGGGGGCGCACCTGCAAGTTGCGACTGGATTCTGTTCCGAGAATCGCGCGCTCGAGCGGGAAAAATGAGAAGAAGTGGCTCCGAAGGTCGAACGGAGCTCCGCTTGTGGGAGGACGTCGAGGAAAGCCGGCATCAAATCCCGACCGAAGGGCTCGGTCAGATCTGGTCGTGGCGGAGAGCAGCAAGCTCTGGAATCCTCAGGTGGTCCTGGCGCCGGGTGGATAGGGCAGACCTACGCGACCTCACGGGAATGGACGCCACGAGCAGCTCGGACGTCGGAACGAGGCGAGATCAGTGGCATTGGAAAGAGGACGAAGAGAGGTACGACCGGTGAAGATCCCACGTCCAAACTCTCAGACATCCGTCCCATGGGATTTTTGCAAGGGGGCGAACAGAACCAGGCTCGCAGGGAGAGGGGGTCCTGCGCGCGCTCACGAAGAAAATCGCCACGGGTGATGCCGAACTCCGAATGAGGCGAGACCACCTCGCACGCGTCGGCGACTCGTAGAAGAATCACCCAAAAATAGGCTGGTCGCCCAAAGTCGCCAAGAACAGAGGGGGTAGTCGCAGCTCTTGGAGACAAGATCTGGTTGCCGAACTTGAACTTGAGAAGGGATAGAAGAGAAAGTGGCCCTCGGCGTCACACCGAGGGATGGGGAGTCACACCCCGAGCTTGCTCCCGTCGCAGGAGCAAGGAGGAACAGAGGAGGGGGCACAGCCACCTTCAGCCAATTTTCTTTTCAATTCATTCAATAATAATGCTCAAAAGAAAATACAATCCTTTTATATGGGGAGGGGGAATGCTAGGGTTGAAACCCTAGCCAAGAGGGAGGGGAGGGGGGTGCGCACATGGCAAGGGGGGGAAAGGGGGGTGCGCACCACTCCTTGATTGTAGGAGTGGATTGGGTAAGGGGCAGCCAAAGGAGGGAGGGTGTGATCGGATGGGGAAGGGAAAAGGGGGGGGTGCGCACCCCACTCCTAGAAAGTAGGAGTGGGGGCGGCTGCCACCTCCTCCACTTGGAGGAGATGAAAGGGGCGCCCAAACCCTAGCTCACAAGGGGGGGGGCGCAAATCCCCATGGGCCATCTCATGTGGGAAGGTGGTCAGCCCAAATGGGCCAAGAAGGTGGATCACAAGGTGGCCCACTCTCCCCTCTGCCTAACTAATAAGCCTAACATCACCCAATGGAAGCCCAATTGGCCCCAATTGGCCTACAAAGGTCCACAATAATAAATAAAGTGTCCACGCAGGGACTAAACCAAGGCCCAGCATGGCCTAAAGCATAAAGAACTAAAGATAACTCTGCTCATCCGCCAAGTGATCGCCGAGCCAAAGGGATGCCGGCGAGATCCGTGTACTCCGTCGTGAAGTGTGGCGCGTGTCCTCACCAATTCTCCCCGGGTGGGAAGAACTCGACCCTGTCGAGTAAGGGTCACGGTCGCTCAAGTGGCGCTCCAGCAAGTCGGGGTCGATCCTCTCTAGCTCTCCTCGTGTGATCCAGGTGTCGTCTGTCGCAGGGCGCCCTCTCCAACGCACTAGGAAGCGTTGGTAGGCTCCGCTCTTGGTAGTGGTCACCTGCTCATCCAGTATGTAATCTATATGCTCGCGTTTCTGCAATGGGGCTGGAAGAGGTGGACGCTCAGAAGGTGTAATACTCTCAACAGGAGGGGAGGGCCCAAAAAGCTCACTGGGAATCACCGCGGGATCCCGATATGCCACCAGATCTGAGACATTGAACGTCGAACAGATCCCATAGTCATCTGGCAGCTCAATCTCATACGCATTCGACCCAATTCGCTTCAAGACTCGAAAGGGTCCAGCACCGCGGGCCTGGAGTTTCTTCACGGCCCCCGAAGGAAACCGTTCAGGTCTGACCCTGATCATGACGTACTCTCCTTCTCGGAACTCACGGGTGCGTCGATGCGCATCAGCTAACTCCTTATAACGTACGTTGCTGGCCTCGAGGTGGTGATGATGCAGACTCCAAACTAGCTGTGTTGACTCATACCACTACCAGAAAAAGCGGGATTTCAGACGGAAATTTCAGACGGAAATTTCCGTCTGAAATTTGTGACGGATTTTTTTACGTCACAAATTCCGTCTGAAATATGCAATTACACACCGAATTTCAGACGGAATTTGTGACGGAAAATATTCCGTCACAAATTTCAGACAGAATTTGGGACGAAAAATTTAATCTGTCAGAAATTTATGACCAAGAATTTGTGACGGCCACATTTGTGATGGATCCGTCTGAAAATTCGTCACAAATGTGTCTTCTCACGGATTTTCAGACGGAATTTAATCCGTCACAAAATTTTTCCGCCCCCAATCCGTCGCAAAGGCACATTTGCGACGGATTGGGGGCGCAAAATTTTTGTGACGGATTAATTTCCGTCTGAAAATCCGTGAGAAGTCACATTTGTGACGGATTTTCAGACGGATCCGTCACAAATGTGGCCGTCACAAATTCTTGGTCATAAATTTCTGACAGATTAAATTTTCCGTCCCAAATTCCGTCTGAAATTTGTGACGGAAAATATTCTGTCACAAATTCCGTCTGAAATTTGTGACGGAAAATATTCCGTCACAAATTCCGTCTGAAATTCGGTGTGTAATTGCATATTTCAGACGGAATTTGTGACGGAAAAAAATCCGTCACAAATTTCAGACGGAAATTTCCGTCTGAAATTTCCGTCTGAAAATTCCGTCTGAAATCCCGTTTTTCTGGTAGTGTACCTATGTGAATGCAGTGGTGGTCCTGGACATCCAAACACAGACCTAGCATGCCTATGACTCCTGCATGATTGGACAACACGGGGAGGACCTGGACAACCAAAGTTGTATCTATCATGCATGGGTGTCCTACTGAATGTGGTAGACTCATGGGGACTAGAATGCCCAAACTCACTCATGACATTACCCCTATATGATGAGGGACATGGAGAAACATGAGAGAGAGACATGTGTCCCTGGCCTCCTAAACTCTGGCATCTGGGTGTATGCGAGGTGAGATGTTGACTAGCAGGTCCGGATGGGGTGTGAAAATAGACCTCCTAGACAAGGTGGGGAAAAGAATACGAGTCGAGAGGCTCACTAGGGAGGGGATCGAATGGGTCGAAGAAATGATGACCCCTCCCGACAGGTCCCTTCACAATACTTGCCCATGTGCGACATTCGCCCAGGTGCAGATGATCACCTTCAGGCACTCTAATGTATGGGGCAAGAGGCTCATGAGGAAGGTAAGGAAGGCAGGGTTCCTCCCTCGGGACCGTGATACCATAAGAGGGAACAAAATCAACCTCCACGGGTATGGGAAAGAATAAAAGGACCTCAGAGGTGATATGTCCTATGGTGTAGACCGAGGTAATAGACCCCATAGCAGGGAGTGTAAAGCGATGACTATAGGGTTGGTCAGACCCTAAGGTTAACATATATGTCAACTCCCATTGACAATCTAAACTCCTAAGGAAGCCCTTCACATTTTCAAGAAAGCAGAAGGACTGAAAAGTGGTGTGAAAGGAGTTAACGGGCACTACTTGTAGTGCGGGGTCCATGGATGGGTAGTAGGGGGTGTCTCGGACCAAGCCCTTCCTAAGCTAGCTAAGAAGCGGCTCATCTATGTATAGCTTCCCCGTTAAAGGTACGGGTAGCCCTGGCTGTGGTGGCTCCAACTGAGGTGGCTCCGAATGAAGATCGAAAGGTGAAGGTGGTAAAGGAGCTCTAGGGGAAGGGTTCTCCGACTGTGGTGGGTGAGGTCGCGGGGCGGGAGCGTCTTGCCTCGTGGGCTCATGTGGAGAGGTAGATGCTTGTCGAAGGGCAGCAACAAACAATGACTCGAATGGCTCGACCTCTATAGCGACCTGATAACATTGCTCCAGAGTGACCGCGTCGCGACAAAGACATTCAAACTGGTAATGAAGCCGTAAACCTCTCCGGAACTGAAATCCGGCCGTGGTGCTTTCTTTCCCGACTCCACATCCTGACCGATACACTTCGAAGTCCCTAATGTATTCAGCCACGGACTGGCTGCCTTGGATGGGTCTGATGTAGGGGTTGGCCATAGGTGTGAAGAAATGGGAATTTATTCCCCTAGGAGTGGGCATGCTACGAGCAACTCTAGGGGGGTCATGATGGGGCACTTCCTCTACCTTCCCTATCCGCCCGACCAGACCGTGGATAGATCGGTCATAAACCTCAGCGCAGTCCTCTATGGCCATGAGTCGGCCCTCCAGACGGTCGGTCTGGTCCTTAATGGTTTGTTCATACCTATCCATGCGCTCCCTGAACTGGGCCATCAAATCCTTTAGAGAATGGCCTCCCTGGGTGGTACCACGGGGGTCACCCATAGTGTCCGGGCGATGGTAGTGGGTACCACCCCGAGTGGGCATGCAATGGGACCTAAAGGGGCTAAGGGGATACACTAGACCTATAAGGGTGGACACATGCTAAATGGAATGCAAGACTCAACGAGACAAGGATAAAACTCAAACTAAACACAAACCTAACATTACAATGCAATGGTGGGTTACCTAGATGAACTAAGAGACTCAATGCACCCTAGACAAGCTAAAGACTCAAATGACCTAAGACCCCAATTTGTTAGAACAAACTGGTTCCCTAGGCTCTGATACCAATTTGATGCGGGACGGGACCGAAACGGGCTAGGACCTACGAATGCAATGAAGTGCGGCCAGCACTCGCACGCTAAAGGCAAGCCGGGCGGCTGACCTCCGTAGCATTCCTCCGGGTGGAGGCGTCTCTCAACAAGAAATCCAAGCCCAACGACCGTCCCTATGAGGGAAGCGCGGGGATCTCAGCGGCTAAGGAACCGCCGTGCGCCTATGGGAATCTAGTCCGAGCTCGGCGCTCGACTAGGGCCACGGAATGGGTGCTCAACTCTCAACCACACGGTGAATAACAAGCTAGCTAGGAACCTACACACACTCACGCGGCATGCTAGAAAGTATACTAGTAAAGCAAATGCCAACAAAGGGAGCGTCGCACGTACCTCCACGCCTAGGCGTGGGGAAGAAACCCCGGCCGAGATCGACAACCCCGATACACAAGGTGAACCATAATACAACTCCAACCCAAAAATGCCCACTCCTCGCAGGGAGATAACAGGCTACAACATATGGATTCGGGGCTGTCAATGCACGGGCTGACGGGCGGCACTCGATGAAGGGTTGGCCGCGAGGAGGGTCCGGACGGTGATCGGCAGGTTCGCCGCAATGCGCAACTCGGCGGTGAAAGCTCCCACAACCCGATCCGGTGTCCGATTGAGGCGTCGTCAGCAAGGGCGCGTAGCTAGGTCACGGGAGGAAGCCTCGGCCAAAGGGGGCGCGCAGATTCCGTCCGTGGAAGCCGGGGGCGCTCCTGCAAGTTGCGACTGGATTCTATTCCCAGAACCGCGCGCTCGAGCGGGAAAAATGAGAAGAAGTGGCTCCGAAGGTCGAACGGAGCTCCGCTTGTGGGAGGATGTCGAGGAAAGCCGGCAGAAGATCCCGACCGAAGGGCTCGGTCAGATCTGGTCGTGGCGGAGAGCAGCAAGCTCTGGAATCCGTAGGTGGTCCTGGCGCCGGGTGGACAGGGCAGACCTGCGCGACCTCACGGGAATGGACGCCACGAGCAGCTCGGACGTCGGAACGAGGCGAGATCAGCGGCATTGGACAGAGGACGAAGAGAGGTACGACCGGTGAAGATCCTACATCCAAACTCGCAGACGTCCGTCCCGTGGGATTTTTGCAAGGGGGCGAACAGAACCAGGCTCGCAGGGAGAGGGGGTCCTGCGCGCGCTCACGAAGAAAATCGCCACGGGTGATGCCGAACTCCGAATGAGGCGAGACCACCTCGCACGCGTCGGCGACTCGTAGAAGAATCACCCAAAAATGGGCTGGTTGCCCAAAGTCGCCAAGAACAGAGAGGGTAGTCGCAGCTCTTGGAGACAAGATCTGGTTGCCGAACTTGAACTTGAGAAGGGATAGAAGAGAAAGTGGCCCTCGGCGTCGCACCGAGGGATGGGGAGTCACACCCTGTCACGCCCCGAGCGCGGAAGATACCCGGAGATGCGCGACGTGTCTATATCAATCATGTCAATCAGAGTGGTCGTGTATTCGACACAAAGACAGAGATGCGCAAAATAGCAAGATAACCCAATCCTTTATTTCATAATGGATAGACTATTACAAATCCAATACTTTGTTAAATAAAAAGGAAAAGAATACATAGTTGACTCAAGAAACTATGGAAAAGACTAGACGACACTTGTAGAAGCTCTATCACTTTCACTCTTGACCATTCCCATCCGATTGACTTCCATCGTCGTCGGACTTACCTGAAAAGTAAAAGGGACAAACGGAATGAGCGAACGCTCAGTAGGAAATTATATCTCAAGTACTAGCAAGTGGTTTAAGTAATTACATTTTCATGGATGCAATAAAGCTATGCATGCTCGCATGAAACGACAAGATAGAGAGAATGTAATATCAAAGAAATAAGATGAACTTTCATGAACAAGATACAAGTTATTCAAGATATTCAAGCAAGTACCATTATCGAGTCATGTCAAGAACTTTGGCTATCATGTATCAAGCAAGTAAATTACCCTTTTTCGGGCCACGCATTTCATTTCATGTCAAGTACGAGTCAAGTACAAGATGTGTGTGGAATGTCCAATCAAGCAAGTCAAGTACTCGGTATAATGCCAGATACCTTATCATTTTAACTCCCATGGGCACAAGTACTTTCGGGTGCTCCCCCCAGGACCAGATCGGGCCCTATATGCGCAGGCATTTATCATGTGTTTTGACATCCACTCTTGTTTATATAGCCAATATAGAATTTCAATAATCAAGCTTGTAGACACGTATGACAACTTTGATAGAATAGAGTCCAAAATATGACAAAGGACATAGAATGGCGATAATAACGGTATAATCACGAGTTTGATAAAACTAGGTAGAATATGGTTCCCTTAACTTAGGTACCATGACAAATCAATATGGACATTCTTTATATAGAATTGAGGTCCACATGAACATTAGATCAAGCAAGATACCCTCATTCTTATCATAGAATTGGGGTTTACAAGAACGACATGATATGGCATGATATCATCATCCCATCAAGAATTTCTTATGATATACTCTTTGTATAATCATAAGGGCCGGTATACCATGTTTTCTTTAGATTGACATGGCAAAAACTGTGTAATGGGTTTTTAGGGTACAACCAGCTCAGTCGGCCTTGAGGGAATCCAAGGCTACGAGGAGTCTTACGGAGGTCTCTATGACTAACTCGCTAGTCCAAAGGAACGGAATGTCCAATGGAGAGCTTGTATGTCAATGAGAGTTGAGTGTGATCGATAAATCAACATGAAAACATGGGACTATACTCACGGAGTGGAGAATAGTGCCGATATATATATATTATGATATATGTAAAACCATCGGTTAGCAAATCAGATGAAAATCAGTTTATAGTAAAATAACGACTTAGGTCAAGTCGTTTCTCAAGTAATTAACGCCTAACATAGGGGCGTTTACATATTTCTATTTTACAGAATTTTCAATAATCTCATTAATTTATGAAAAACACGCCCTTGTCTGGGGCGTTTTTCAAGTAACTAACGCCTAGTATCAGGGCGTTTATATATGTTCCGTTTCGCAGAATTTCATTATTTCGATACTCTATCTAAAAAGCGCCCTGGACAGGGTCGTTTCTTCATATTTGACGACTGCTGCTGCAGGCGTCTCATGAATTATGGATTTGACAGAATATAATTAAGTTGCAGGACTTATATAAGACACGCCCTGGGAAGGGGCGTTACTGGCTTAACTCTATGTTTCAGAACATACCAGGACTCTGGATAATACGCGCCTAAGCAAGGGGCGTTACTTTTAAGGTCACGCCCTCTGATGAGGCGTTAATACGTGGAAAACGACCTTGTACAGGCCGTGAATTCAAGAAATTGCAGGACATTAGATTTGGAGACAGGATCATGCATTAATAATCAAGGTTTCATATATAATCCGTTCTTAACATGCTTAAGTCATGATCTCGTAAAATTAACGCCTGTGTACAGGACGTTTCTTAATAAATTGACGACCGCTGTTATGGTCGTTTATTTTAAAATAGCGCCCTATTCCAGGGCGTTTCTTTCAAACAATTCAGAAAACGCATGAAAACTATAATAATCATATGCATGACATGCTTATATATATATATATCTTGCATTAATTTCATTTGGGCTACAGTAACTTGAGAAAACCTACCTTATGGTTTGACAATACTGATACTCTGTTTGGAACCTTCGTGGATGAAGAACCTTCGTTCTTCAGGAAGATATTGCCACAGCTACCTGTAAAGGAAGAGAAGATATCAATCTTCTTTACCTACGTAACCTGAAGGTCAAGGGAAAAAGAAGAACTTTACCTATTCTTCGGCAACGATGGTGATGAAGACGATGATGATGAAGACCCTTTGTCTTCAAACACTAGAAGCAGCCACCTATAGCAAAGACGATGAAGGATGGTTAAAACCTCCTCATGTGTTTATCAAAAGCAAGGAAAGGAAGAAGAACTGTTTGTTCTTCACGTACCTAGCAGCAGACGTTCGATCAAATGGGTTTTAGGGTTCGATCGAACATGTTATTTATAGGATTTTGAAGTCCTAACAAGAGTAGTGTTTGATTGAGGGTAATATATCCTTAATAGAGTCCTTACTCTAATAGATACTTAC
Source organism: Amorphophallus konjac (assembly GCA_022559845.1). Lineage (NCBI taxonomy): Eukaryota > Viridiplantae > Streptophyta > Magnoliopsida > Alismatales > Araceae > Amorphophallus > Amorphophallus konjac. Next base: position 459,718,425 of record CM040121.1, on the reverse strand, counting down.
TAGATTAGGTTAATCTTTCCCTGGATAAGCTCTGGGTTCGAACGAGTCACGAACTGAATTAACGCCTTTGGTCAGGGCGTGTATTCTTGAATTAACGCCTTGCATAAGGGCGTTTCTTAAAAAGCGCCTTGAAAAAGGGCGTTTCTTTTTTTAAAACACGCCCAAGATAGAGGCGTTTCTTTTACTTACCCATTTGGTCGCGTGAGAACTGACGACCGTAGGTGTGGGCGTCCTTTCTTTATTCACGCCATGGGTGGAGGCGTTTCTTTATAAATTAACGCCTTAATAAGAGGCGTTATTTTTAATTTGTTTTATTTCGTCCAATTAACCCTATTCTTTTTATATATATTACTTCTGTAATATATATGTTTTAATTTATTTCAATTATTCATTTATTAGGGTTGCTACACCCTCCCCCACTAAAAAAGAATTTGGTCCCCAAATTCAACATATATATAATTATACACGCGGAGAGTGTAGGACATATACCTCTTAGAATAACTCGGGAAATCGTTTCTTCATAGATTCCTCGGTCTCCCATGTCGCTTCGCGTTCAGGATTCTTATTCCATTGCACCTTGATCATGGGAATAACCTTATTCCTTAGAGCTCGTATTTCTCGATCTAATATCTTCAAGGGCCTTTGTTCATATGTGAGATCTTTCTGGATCACCAGATCTCCATGCTCAATAATATGTGACGGATCGTGCACATACTTCTTCAACATAGATATGTGAAATACATTGTGTACCTCAGACAACTGAGGAGGCAACGCGATGCGATAAGCAACCTCGCCAACTCTTTCGAGTACCTCAAATGGTCCGATGAATCTTGGCGTAAGCTTGCCCTTAACACCAAATCTTCGTATGCCACGTCCAGGGGATATTTTAAGAAATACATGATCTCCAACCTGGAATTCAAGATCTCTTCTCCTGGTATCAGCATAAGCCTTTTGCCTTGTCTGAGCAACTTGTAATCTTTCTCTGATTACTTGTATCTTCTCGGTTGTATCCCTTACCATGTCTGGACCTAATAGTTGTTTTTCTCCAACTTCGTTCCAACATATGGGAGATCGGCAACTCCTTCCGTATAAGGCTTCGAAAGGTGCCATTTGGATACTAGCTTGGTAGCTATTATTATATGCAAATTCAACTAAAGGTAAGTGGTCATGCCAGCTTCCTCCAAAGTCAATAATGCATGCTCTCAGCATATCTTCAACAACTTGATTAGTTCGCTCGGTCTGACCATCCGTTTGTGGGTGAAAAGCAGTACTAAAGTTGAGCCTTGTCCCTAACGAATGTTGTAATCCCTTCCAAAAATGAGAAGTAAAACGGGGATCTCTATCAGTCACGATTGAGACAGGAATCCCATGTATCCTGACTATTTCTTTAATGTATAGTGCAGCTAGCACATCAATCGACCATCGGCTTTTGATTGGCAAGAAATGTGCCGATTTAGTCAATCGATCAATGATAACCCAGATTCCATCATGTCCTCCTTTAGATTTAGACAAACCCATGATGAAGTCCATACCAATATCCTCCCATTTCCACTTAGGAATATCTAGAGGATGTAGTTTTCCCGCAGGCTTTTGGTGTTCCGCCTTGACCTGTTGGCATGTGAGACAGCGTGATACATAGTCCGCTATTTCTCTTTTCATATTGGGCCACCAAAAGTTCCTCTTTACATCTTGGTACATTTTAGTTGATCCAGGATGAATAGTGTATCTTGATCTGTGAGCTTCATCTAAGATCTTCTTCTTTAATTCCGGACAATCGGGTATACAAGTTCTATCTTTGAACGATAATCTTCCATCAGAAGTTAGTTGAAAATCAGATTGTCCTTCTAATCTGCCTTTGATTTCTATTAACATAGGATCATCATCCTGAAGTGTTTGTATTTCAGATAACAAATCTGACTGTATGCTTACATGAGATAGTGTGACAAATTTGGATTCCATGTCCAAGCTTATATTGAGCTCAGAGAATTGTTCAAGTAACCTCCATTCTTGTATCATACAATTTGCTATCATTGCTCTCGGCTTTCGACTAAGGGCGTCAGCAACATAATTACCCTTTCCGGGATGGTATTGTATATTGAAGTCGAAATCCTTGAGATATTCTAGCCAACGTCTTTGTCTCATGTTCAGCTCCTTTTGTGAAAATAGATATTTGAGACTTTTGTGATCGGAGTATACAGTAAACTGTACCCCATAGAGATAGTGTCTCCATATCTTTAGGGCAAATACTACCGCGGCCAATTCCAAGTCATGGACGGGGTAATTCTCCTCATGCTTCTTCAGTTGACGAGAAGAATATGCTATGACCTTCCCATGTTGCATTAGAACGCATCCGAGGCCAATGCCAGAAGCATCAGTGTAGACCTCGAATTTCTCTCCTTCAATTGGTAGGGCTAAGACTGGAGCTGTGGTGAGATGATCCTTGAGAGTTTGGAAACTGCTTTCACATTCCTCACTCCATTCATATCGGATCTCCTTACGAGTTAATCTTGTAAGTGGTACGGCGATCTTAGAGAAATCTTTGATAAATCGCCGATAATAGCCTGCAAGACCTAAGAAACTTCTGATCTCGCTTGCATTAGTGGGTCTCTCCCAGTTTCTCACAGCTTCAATTTTTGACGAATCCACAGATAAACCGTCCTTGGATATGACATGTCCGAGAAAAGCCACTTCTTCAAGCCAGAACTCGCATTTGCTGAGTTTAGCATATAATTGATTTGTCCTCAAGACTTGCAATGCAATCCTCAAATGCTCTTCATGTTCTTCCTTAGTCTTAGAATATATCAATATATCATCGATGAAGACTACTATGAATTGATCCAAGTAAGGCCTGAATATGCTATTCATTAACTGCATAAAGGCAGCAGGGGCATTTGTTAGTCCAAAAGGCATAACAACAAATTCGTAATGGCCATACCTGCTTCTGAATGCGGTCTTGTGAATGTCATCATCCTTGATCCTTAATTGATGATATCCCGACCGGAGATCAATCTTGGAGAAATATTTGGATCCTGAAATCTGATCAAACAATTCATCGATTCTCGGCAGTGGATACTTGTTCTTGATAGTAAGATGATTCAACTGTCGATAGTCAATACACAATCTCATGGATCCATCCTTCTTCTTTACAAATAAGACTGGTGCTCCCCACGGGGAAGTACTTGGTCTAATAAACCCTTTTCGGATTAGTTCCATCAACTGCTCCTTCAACTCCTTGAGTTCAGCAGGGGACATTCTATATGGTGCCTTTGAAACCGGACCAGCACCAGGGACTAAGTCGATGGTAAAGGCCACATCTCTTTGCGGGGGTAATCCCGGCAAATCTTCTGGAAATACGTCTGGGAATTCTCGTACTACTTGAACGTCATCTATCTTGGTTTCCTTAGCTTCTTTAATAGTGACAAAAGCAAGGAAGGATACACATCCTTTCTTGACGAGCTTGCTTGCTCGAAGAGCCGAAATAAGAGGGGATTTGCTTCGACTCTTAGGACTAGTATAAGTCAGTTCCGGAAATTCCTTGAAAACAATCTTGCTATCACGGCAATCAACCGTTGCCTGGTATTTGGATAACCAATCCGCTCCTAGTATAACATCATACTCTTTTAGATCTAAGCAGATAAGATCAATAGGAAAATTCTTTCCTCGAACCAATACCTCACAATTTTGGTAATGATGTGTGATATCCGTCTCGTTTCCGAGAGGAGTAGACAATATTATCTTCATCCATTCTGGTTCTAGAGGTAATGGGTCAGCAAACTTCTTGGAAATAATGGAATGCGATGCACCCGTATCAAATAAGACATGTACATATTTGGAACAAATTTTTAATGTACCTTCCACCAATCCGCCTTCTTCTTCTGGTTCGGTCTCTTGGATTGCATGAAGACGCGCGTTCCTTGTCACTGGGCGTTTACCCTCACCGTCTTGGTCATTCATTAATGGACAATCGGGAATCCGATGTTCACGACTCCCACAACGGAGACATGCTCCCAGTTTCCTCCAGCATTCTTCTGTTTTGTGACCAGCCTTGTCACAATGCTTGCATACTACGTTTGAAGGGGTAGTGGTGATAGAGAAAGGCTTGGATTTCTTGAACTTCTGATCTTGAGAGGAAGAACCTCCATTATTGGGCCTCTTCTTAAAGTTGGGTTTAAAAGAACCCGAACTTGTGACTTGCTCCTTTTTGTCTTTCCCACGGATCCTATCAGATAGTTCCGTGGCATCTTCAAGCAACTGAGCTCGGCGCACTATTTCAGTATAAACTTGAATATCCATAGGCGCCAGTTGAGTAATGTAGTGGGGCCTAAGCCCATTAAGAAATCTACGGGCTTTCATCTTTTCCGTGCCAATTAAATGCTTAGCATATCTAGATAGTCTAGAGAACTGTGCTTCATAATCAGCCACCGATAAAGATCTTTGCTTTAATGAGGCAAATTCGGCGGCCTTCTTTTCCTGGACCCTATCAGAGAAATATTTGGCGTTGAAATATTCAACGAATTCTCCCCATGTAACTTGAGTTGGGTCAATTGTAGCTTCAATCGACCCCCACCAGCATCTAGCATCCTTTTCTAACTGGAAAGTAGCTAATAAGACTTTGTCCTGATCCGTGCATTGCATAACACGGAATATACGTTCAATCTCCCGAACCCAATGCTCGGCATCGTCTGGATCGGTCGATCCCATGAACTTCGGGGGATTCATATTCTTGAATGCTTGGTGTAAGCTTCCAGCTCGTGGAGCACCACCTTGTGCTACCTGTTGTAGCACTTGGGTCATCCCTTGAAGGGTACGCTGCATGTTGCGCCATTGAGCACGTTCGGCAGCCATTATCCTACAATTATAATAGCTATGTTAGCATTATATCACTATGATCCTATAAAGGACTCATTGATCATTTAACCCTTGGTTCTACCCACTCTCACTTGGTTAAAGGTTTTGAAACCTATCCTTGGACTTGGGTTTCCTAGGAATTGAATACCTTAGGCTCTGATACCACAAAGACTGTCACGCCCCGAGTGCGGAAGATACCCGGAGATGCGCGACGTGTCTATATCAATCATGTCAATCAGAGTGGTCGTGTATTCGACACAAAGACAGAGATGCGCAAAATAGCAAGATAACCCAATCCTTTATTTCATAATGGATAGACTATTACAAATCCAATACTTTGTTAAATAAAAAGGAAAAGAATACATAGTTGACTCAAGAAACTATGGAAAAGACTAGACGACACTTGTAGAAGCTCTATCACTTTCACTCTTGACCATTCTCATCCGATTGACTTCCATCGTCGTCGGACTTACCTGAAAAGTAAAAGGGACAAACGGAATGAGCGAACGCTCAGTAGGAAATTATATCTCAAGTACTAGCAAGTGGTTTAAGTAATTACATTTTCATGGATGCAATAAAGCTATGCATGCTCGCATGAAACGACAAGATAGAGAGAATGTAATATCAAAGAAATAAGATGAACTTTCATGAACAAGATACAAGTTATTCAAGATATTCAAGCAAGTACCATTATCGAGTCATGTCAAGAACTTTGGCTATCATGTATCAAGCAAGTAAATTACCCTTTTTCGGGCCACGCATTTCATTTCATGTCAAGTACGAGTCAAGTACAAGATGTGTGTGGAATGTCCAATCAAGCAAGTCAAGTACTCGGTATAATGCCAGATACCTTATCATTTTAACTCCCATGGGCACAAGTACTTTCGGGTGCTCCCCCCAGGACCAGATCGGGCCCTATATGCGCAGGCATTTATCATGTGTTTTGACATCCACTCTTGTTTATATAGCCAATATAGAATTTCAATAATCAAGCTTGTAGACACGTATGACAACTTTGATAGAATAGAGTCCAAAATATGACAAAGGACATAGAATGGCGATAATAACGGTATAATCACGAGTTCGATAAAACTAGGTAGAATATGGTTCCCTTAACTTAGGTACCATGACAAATCAATATGGACATTCTTTATATAGAATTGAGGTCCACATGAACATTAGATCAAGCAAGATACCCTCATTCTTATCATAGAATTGGGGTTTACAAGAACGACATGATATGGCATGATATCATCATCCCATCAAGAATTTCTTATGATATACTCTTTGTATAATCATAAGGGCCGGTATACCATGTTTTCTTTAGATTGACATGGCAAAAACTGTGTAATGGGTTTTTAGGGTACAACCAGCTCAGTCGGCCTTGAGGGAATCCAAGGCTACGAGGAGTCTTACGGAGGTCTCTATGACTAACTCGCTAGTCCAAAGGAACGGAATGTCCAATGGAGAGCTTGTATGTCAATGAGAGTTGAGTGTGATCGATAAATCAACATGAAAACATGGGACTATACTCACGGAGTGGAGAATAGTGCCGATATATATATATTATGATATATGTAAAACCATCGGTTAGCAAATCAGATGAAAATCAGTTTATAGTAAAATAACGACTTAGGTCAAGTCGTTTCTCAAGTAATTAACGCCTAACATAGGGGCGTTTACATATTTCTATTTTACAGAATTTTCAATAATCTCATTAATTTATGAAAAACACGCCCTTGTCTGGGGCGTTTTTCAAGTAACTAACGCCTAGTATCAGGGCGTTTATATATGTTCCGTTTCGCAAAATTTCATTATTTCGATACTCTATCTAAAAAGCGCCCTGGACAGGGTCGTTTCTTCATATTTGACGACTGCTGCTGCAGGCGTCTCATGAATTATGGATTTGACAGAATATAATTAAGTTGCAGGACTTATATAAGACACGCCCTGGGAAGGTGCGTTACTGGCTTAACTCTATGTTTCAGAACATACCAGGACTCTGGATAATACGCGCCTAAGCAAGGGGCGTTACTTTTAAGGTCACGCCCTCTGATGAGGCGTTAATACGTGGAAAACGACCTTGTACAGGCCGTGAATTCAAGAAATTGCAGGACATTAGATTTGGAGACAGGATCATGCATTAATAATCAAGGTTTCATATATAATCCGTTCTTAACATGCTTAAGTCATGATCTCGTAAAATTAACGCCTGTGTACAGGACGTTTCTTAATAAATTGACGACCGCTGTTATGGTCGTTTATTTTAAAATAGCGCCCTATTCCAGGGCGTTTCTTTCAAACAATTCAGAAAACGCATGAAAACTATAATAATCATATGCATGACATGCTTATATATATATATATATCTTGCATTAATTTCATTTGGGCTACAGTAACTTGAGAAAACCTACCTTATGGTTTGACAATACTGATACTCTGTTTGGAACCTTCGTGGATGAAGAACCTTCGTTCTTCAGGAAGATATTGCCACAGCTACCTGTAAAGGAAGAGAAGATATCAATCTTCTTTACCTACGTAACCTGAAGGTCAAGGGAAAAAGAAGAACTTTACCTATTCTTCGGCAACGATGGTGATGAAGACGATGATGATGAAGACCCTTTGTCTTCAAACACTAGAAGCAGCCACCTATAGCAAAGACGATGAAGGATGGTTAAAACCTCCTCATGTGTTTATCAAAAGCAAGGAAAGGAAGAAGAACTGTTTGTTCTTCACGTACCTAACAGCAGACGTTCGATCAAATGGGTTTTAGGGTTCGATCGAACATGTTATTTATAGGATTTTGAAGTCCTAACAAGAGTAGTGTTTGATTGAGGGTAATATATCCTTAATAGAGTCCTTACTCTAATAGATACTTACTAGATTAGGTTAATCTTTCCCTGGATAAGCTCTGGGTTCGAACGAGTCACGAACTGAATTAACGCCTTTGGTCAGGGCGTGTATTCTTGAATTAACGCCTTGCATAAGGGCGTTTCTTAAAAAGCGCCTTGAAAAAGGGCGTTTCTTTTTTTAAAACACGCCCAAGATAGAGGCGTTTCTTTTACTTACCCATTTGGTCGCGTGAGAACTGACGACCGTAGGTGTGGGCGTCCTTTCTTTATTCACGCCATGGGTGGAGGCGTTTCTTTATAAATTAACGCCTTAATAAGAGGCGTTATTTTTAATTTGTTTTATTTCGTCCAATTAACCCTATTCTTTTTATATATATTACTTCTGTAATATATATGTTTTAATTTATTTCAATTATTCATTTATTAGGGTTGCTACACACCCCGAGCTTGCTCCCGTCGCAGGAGCAAGGAGGAACAGAGGAGGGGGCGCAGCCACCTTCAGCCAATTTTCTTTTCAATTCATTCAATAATAATGCTCAAAAGAAAATACAATCCTTTTATATGGGGAGGGGGAATGCTAGGGTTGAAACCCTAGCCAAGAGGGAGGGGAGGGGGGTGCGCACATGGCAAGGGGGGGAAAGGGGGGTGCGCACCACTCCTTGATTGTAGGAGTGGATTGGGTAAGGGGCGGCCAAAGGAGGGAGGGTGTGATCGGATGGGGAAGGGAAAAGGGGGGGGGTGCGCACCCCACTCCTAGAAAGTAGGAGTGGGGGCGGCTGCCACCTCCTCCACTTGGAGGAGATGAAAGGGGCGCCCAAACCCTAGCCCACAAGGGGGGGGGGCGCAAATCCCCATGGGCCATCTCATGTGGGAAGGTGGTCAGCCCAAATGGGCCAAGAAGGTGGATCACAAGGTGGCCCACTCTCCCCTCTACCTAACTAATAAGCCTAACATCACCCAATGGAAGCCCAATTGGCCCCAATTGGCCTACAAAGGTCCACAATAATAAATAAAGTGTCCACGCAGGGACTAAACCAAGGTCCAGCATGGCCTAAAGCATAAATAACTAAAGATAACTCTGCTCGTCCGCCAAGTGATCGCCGAGCCAAAGGGATGCCGGCGAGATCCGTGTACTCCGTCGTGAAGTGTTGCGCGTGTCCTCACCAATTTGTATAATTTGTTTTGCAGGATTTCCTGGCAGCCATGCACAATTGCTGGTATTTGGATAGTGGCTGATCGAGGCACATGACTGGAGATAAAACTAAATTCATCCAGTTGGAGCTGAAAGAAGGAGGTTTGGTGAGATTTAAAGGGAAGAACAAATGTAACATTATTAGGTTAGGCACTATTGTTAAGCACCCCTCCAACACTATTGAGAAAGTTCTTCTAGTTGATGGTCTTGAGCACAATTTGATTAGCATAAGTCAACTTTGTGACAAGGGTCATAAAGTCATGTTTGACAATAACACATGCAAAATACATGAAATTGATTCTGATTCAATAAAATTCATAGGCCACAAAGTTAATAATACCTACATGGTAGACCTAGATGATAACCTCTCTAGAAATTTATGTCTATCTGTGTTGTACCCGGATAATTTCTCCAGCAAAATACCCGAAAATAGGAGTTCGGGAATTTCCTCGAACACCTTCAAGGCATGGGCTACCCGGCCGCTCTGACAACCCGGTGGGCCCGACTAACGGCCCCTACTCGCTAGCCGAGATATATGGCAGCATTAGCAATCAATCGGGACCACTCCCGACCCCTAAGTTGCGGACTTTGCCCGCATTCTACATGACCACCCGGGGCAACCCGGGGGCACCCCGACTACAAGCCACGCCACATGGTACTCAGCGAAAAGGCCAGGAGCCTACCCCGGGACGCCTTCCTTCAACGCTCCAAGGTCAAAGGGAGACCTAAATAGGTCAACCACAGGCTTGGGGGGCCCGCAGCACGTGTATACGGCTCACACACGTGTGCTTGGTATTTTTTCGAACACCTTGTGAGTGCATATGTTTCTACCCTTCTACACCAACCCACGGGCCACCCCCTGGTTCCAGCACACTAATTGGGTCCTACAACACCCCCCCAGCAAGCCGAGGCCACCCCCGACCCTCAGACACGTGGCAATGAGCCACTTAATTCTAGCTCTCAGGCCAACCCGAGACTACCCTGCCAACATGTCGTACAATGCGGCACACAGCCCGAGGCATGGCCCACGAGCCTAAAGTGCCTCCCCTTAGCTCCCATGATCTCCCGTTCTCAGCCAAATGCCAAATCCAAGGCCCACCAGTCACCTACTTGGCCCGTTTGACAACCCGGGGTGTGTCGGGCATTTGCCCGAACACCTTGCGAGCGGCTACTACGACTCGAAGAACAACAGCCCCCACGGGCCATCCTAGTATCCTGGAACCCCGTGTCCTTCAATGGACATCACCAGACGATGAAAGAAGACCCCCGGGGGCCATCTCTTGGGGTTGCGGCCTGCCTAGGGTCCATTCGCCCGAGGGCGGGGCCGCGCCCCCATGGGAGGGCGAACTCTCCGGGGGCCGCGCCCTCTCCCCAGCCCGAAGTCCCGACGGCTCTACCCAGTCCCAGTTCGTGCAAATTTCTGGACCCGAGGTGCAAGGTTCGCGCTAGGATTCATTCACTGTACCCGTACGTGGAAGGAGCCACAAAGAACGCCCACGATGAATCACACGCAGGAGCGTCTCGATCCGCGCACACAAGTGTGTCCTCCCAGTATCCTTTGTCCTCTTTCTATTAGCCAAATCAGGACAAATAATAACAAAAATCAGGATTTTATAGAGGTGGGGCCGCCCTCTCTCTCTCTCTCTCTCCCTCAATCCAGTCCGCCTAAACCCCCCCCCTGGGGAGGCGTTTAGGCGGACCAGCATGGACCCCTAGGCTAGTCCGCCTAAACCCCTTGGGTATTAAAAAAGATTTTTTAAAATAAAAAAATGGACCAATTCGGTCTGCCCAAACCCCCGGGGGAGGGGTTTAGGCGGACCAGCCTGGACCCCCAGGCTGGTCCGCCTAAACCCCACCCAAATTAAAAAAAAAGAATTTTTACCCCTCCGAAGAGGGGTTTACGCGGACCAGACCAGCCCATGGGGCTTGTCCGCCTAAACCCCCATGGAGGAGGGGTTTAGGCGGACCAAACCAGCCCCTTAGGCTGATCTGCCTAAACCCCATCTCCCCCACTCCGTTACACATAAAAAAATATAATAAAATAAAAATGACACTATTTAGGGGGTTTACCCGGACCAAGTTGAACCCTCAACTTGGTCTGCCTAAACCCCACCCCCCACCCCTTCAACTTCCTATAAATTCCTCCCCTTAGAAGCTCAAGCGGCAAAAAAAAAAGGAAGGAAGGCTTGCACAAGCGAACACTCAAACGGACGAACAAACCCCCCCGGCCTAATTGCCGCACCCTCGGACTCCCGAGGCTTTCGGCAAGGGTCGGGAACGTGAGAAGACAAGTGCGCACGCGGTTGGCTTGCTAGTCGGCTCACACATGCCGAGGGTATGTCATGCGTACTTCCCTCATGCGGTGTTTAGCCGTCTCATACCAAGACCATCCCCGTTGCACGTAAGGCGACTATGCCAACGGCAAACACACCCGCATCCCAGGTTCGCCCGTGTACGCCAACTTACGACGGTGACGAAGTGCACTTCATAATGCCGTGCCCGACCCCGACACGGAATCACATGCCTACCGTTCACCCCCCAGCCAGCCGTTGGCCCCTCAGATTAACAACTCGAGTCCAGTCGGACCTCTGGCCCGAGAATCATAGTCCCGGGGCCGACCTCGACTCCCCAGCATGACGACACTCTCCGTCCGAGACCCAGACCCGATCGCTCACCTCGAGCCGCATCCAACCTCCACCAGGTGGCAGTCCATGTCCGCTTTGTCCACCAAGGTAGTCGGGCCCACACCAATCCCTCTGTAAAGAGTTCCTATAAAACACGTGGATATCCGCTTTGTTACGTAATGACCCGGGGATCGACCTACGTATCGGAATTGTCCCGCGGCTTGTGCCAGTTTTACTTTGGCCATTTAGGCCCATTTGTAAAGCCCACGCGGCTCATCATAAAGCCAGTGAAATACAAGCGCCCGCATTCGGGCCCCCAGCTCCCTACCTACACCATTCGGCATATGTGCCCAACATCCTAACCCCAGTCAACACCACTCAGTCGAAAGCGCACCCACAGCTGCAGAATACTCCCGGCCCTCTACCCACAGCTTCAGGCATATATATAGACTTTTCTTCAGCTCGGAACGAAGGTGTTTAGATTCAATCCGATGTAAATAAACACCAGTTGCTTGCGACCGATGGGGAAAGACGTCCAGTACATGATTCTCACAATCGCATACGCACTCGCACCCGCGGAACCCCTTCTCTCCACGTGTCACCCGATTGCCCGAGCCCACGTGACGCGCCCTACTGGCGCTTCCCCGGTCAACCCTTGGTTCCATGGGTGATTGTCGAGAAATCGACTGGCACGCCCGCACCCTGTCTGGTTAACCCGTACTCTTACATTTCTTTGCCATTCGACCCTTTTCGACTTTCCGTAAAAGGAGAGTGCCCGATACCACCGTAAGAGGCATGCAACCGTAAGGAGGATACCTGAAATATATCAAACTCCCGTGTTTTCCTTCTCCACTGTATCCCTTCCTTCACCCCGGTCATTCGGCATAAAAAACCCGTGCAACAGAGAGGATGGCACGCCCAGTGGGACATCTCTCGCCTTCCTTCTTTTTGCTGAAGAAAAGCCTATGCCAGCCCTAAAGCCCTGGTGCCCTTTCCATGTCCTTGCAGGAGAGGCAGAGGAGGGTACTCGCACGTGCATTCTCCAACAGCTTCCGGTCCGTGTTCTGACCGATGGACCGCGCTTGGCGACTATCAGCAACCGTCGCCTCCGTAGTACTCAGCGCTCCAGCAACCATGGTGGCCGTCACCTACGGTCCCAACGTCATCGCCACCCACGCTCGGGTGGGTTACTTGGCGACGCCGATTGCTTTCAATAGCTTCGCCCCCGTCATTGGATCGCCCTACTTCTTGGGCCTGATCCCTGTGGCTGCCAACCCCAGTTTCCCCATTGGCTCCCGTGGCCAATGCGCCATGCGCACTCCCAGCACCGGTGTCTCGCCTGAGCGCCAGGCACCTGACCGCCACCACTGGCCCCTACAGGGCCCCTAGATCAGCACCGGCCCGAGTAAGCGTTAGCTCCCGAGGCCAACCTTGCCCAATTTTCGGCACGGGCCCCGTGCCCCGGACTTCGATCATTATCCCAGCATCCTCCTCGGGCTTCCAACCTTGAGCTCCAGCAAAGTCGACACCCAATACGGGCTCCCAGCCCCAGGTCCACGGCCTCCCAGCATCTTCCTCGGGCTTCCAACCTTGAGCCCTAGCAAAGCAGGTACCCAATACGGGCTCCCAGCCCCGGGTCCACGGCTTCCCAGCATCTTCCTCTGGCTTCCAACCCCGAGCTCCAGCAAAGCCGACACCCAACACGGGCTTCCAGCTCCGGGTCCACGTCTCTTTAGCACCTTCCTCCAGCCCACAGGCCCAAACCTCTGTAAAGTCGACCCTCGATGTGGGCTCCCAGCCCCGAGTTCGCGGCTCTCCGATATCACACTCGGGACCCCGGTTCTGGGCTCTAGTTGAACCGGCTCTCCCCGCGGGTCTCCTACCCAGGGGTCAAGGTTCCTCAGCACTCTTCTCGGGCCTTTCGACCCGAGCTCGGACTGCGCCGGCACCTACCGCGGGTCCTCAACCCAGGGGTGTCGGCACCTCAGCACTTCCGACGGCGTCGCTTCCCGGTGCAAGAGTGTCATCTCGAGCAACGGCAACACTCCTATCGGCACGGGCAAAGGCTTATACCCGGGTCGCCTAGTCATTGACTCCCGGTGTGGGTCTCATACCCCGGGGGCCGATCTCGATACCTCTGGCTGACAGCTTCACGCTGCCGGTCGCTCCGGGCCGGGTTTTCTCGATCTACCATCTTGGGGCGGAGTCTTCCTCAGCTCCTCAGAAGAAGCGTCGCCATGGCCACAGAGGCAGGTGGCTCGCTACTGCGACTAGCAACTCCGGCAGGACGATTCTTGTCAGTGACTTGCGGATCCATCTCGACGGGGGCGAACCAATTATACCCCAGGAACGGACCGTTCCAACCATCCCCATCTCCAATCGTTTTGACCTCTTGCGGCAAATACGAGAGGATGGGGCGAAGCTTAAAGGAGCGGGTTCCTCGGCAACAGCCGGGGGGTACCCACCACAGCCCATCACATGGCCTCCCAAGACAACTCGTCGGAAAGGCGGCGACAAGGGAGACCAGCAATCCGACTTGAGGAGAATCTGGGTCACCCCAGAGGAAGCTCAAGCCGTTCGAAGGGCGCGTATTAGAAACCCCCTACGAGCACTCAGACGCGGCATCAGTCAGGATGCGACTGGCCTCACGGTAGCACTGTCTGACAACGCCCAGTCATCCAATATCCCCCGCACAAGCAAGCAGAGGCAAAGGCGAGCCCGCTCCCGGGCCCTCCAGCAAGCTGTCCAGGGTTCTCCTCTAAATGATACCGGGAGTGAGCCCCCTCTGCAATGCACCTCGGTCTTTGACAGACTAGGGGCGCTTGTCCACCCAGAGCGGCACCCGCGTGGGAAGCGGACGGCCTGATTCATCAACAATGCGGTTCAAGTGTTCGCGTGCTACACCACCGGACACCAGCCGAACACCCAGTCTGATGACTTGAACCAGCCTCTGTCCCACTTCAGGAGGCCGCGCCATCAGGCTCCACCGCCTCCCTCAACAGGTCACATTGGCACTTCTACTAAGCCGCAGGCATCGGAACGCGCAGAAGAAGTTTTGGTGGAAGACCGTGACCCTCCTCTCAACGCAGAGCCGGTCAATAATGACCCTCCTGTGAACGAGGCTCAAGAAGTGACCCTCGACACTCTCATGAAGGAGAACTACCATCTAAAGGCCCTCCTGTAAGATCTCCTCTAGGAACGGGACCTTCATCCTCTGCAACCTGCTAGGCCCCAGGCCGAGGCACCGGCCTCGCCAGCAGCCCGCGATGCTGCCAACACTTTAGCGGCGATTGCCCGAACCCCGTTGGCAACCAGGTTTGGCATGCCCCCAGTTGAGGCCCAGCCACGAGCCTCAAATATGCCAATGCCGAAAAATCTCCTGGCGCAACGCCAGATGATCGAGCGTATTGTCGAGACAAAGCTCGCCCAGTATGTTGAAGGGGTTGTCACAGTAGATCTCTATAGTGTACCCTACCCACTTCACCACAAGCTGAAAAAGCTTCCTTCGGTATACGCCAAACCCCCAAAGCTGTAAAAGTTTGACGGGCAGGGGTCGCCACATGAACACTTGGCCTACTATGTTACGGCCATGGGTGAGCTAGCACTGGATGAGTCTTATCTCCTCCGCTACTTTGCTACTTTGCTCACTGGAATGGCCTTTCAATGGTATTCTCACCAGAAGCCCAGCTCAGTGATCGACTGGGCGGATCTCCAGAAGAAATTCCTCGAGCGCTTTCAAACGGCCGAGCGAAAGGTCTCCCTAGCCGAACTTGTTAGGCATGTGTATAACATGTGTAACATTATTGTTTTGATGATGTCTGAGTATGTATGTTGGGCTTGTGTATAACATTCTTTTATTTCAATGATGTCTGACTATGATTCATTAATATGCTTTGACCTGCACATGATAGCAACAAACACTCATGCATTTCAGGTCAAGCCCACACCGGCAACAAAGTGTGTCTACAAAGATAGAAAGAAATCAAGTAAGGTACAGATATTAAGGCATTAGGCTGAACAAGAATCAAGGCAGAATCATGGTTTCACAGAAATCCATGTAGTCAAGGCCAATGCAACTGCTGGAGATGATACACACACTGAAGTATCACAAGAGAAGTGTCGACTCCAACAACAGATGTGTCGACACTGCAGCCATTACTCAGCAGACCAAGAAGGACCAAGGTCGGTGCAACTTCTGGCTAAGCAATGCATAAAGTTTGTGCACGTTACTGTACAAGGTCCATGCACACATGAAGATGTGGTCGGTGCAACTTCTGCTCACACAAGTTAAGGTTTTGCCCTGTGCTAAATAAGGTTGGTGCATGTTTCTCACCTCAATACAAGGTCCATGCACATTCAAGGCCAAACGAAGACTAGGTCCGTGTACGTCTACCTTCAACACAAGACCAAGGTCGGTGCAAGTTTCTGTTCCTATGAACCAAGGGTTGAGCACTTATAAAGATCAAGGTCAGTGCAACCTCCGGCCAGCACATAACAAGGTCTGTGCACATTTGTCATCCATGCGATACAAGGTCGGTGCACATTCTTCCTTCAACACTAGAAGGTCTGTGCACATATGAAGACAAAGTCTAAGCACGTTGATAAAGGTCTGTGCAATGCTTCCTTCAAACAAGTAAGGTCTGTGCATGTTCACCTTCTGGCAAGATAAGGTCCGTGCAAACTACTAAAGGTCCAAGCATCAAGGTCTGAGCATACTCCAATCAAGGTCTGAGCATACTCCAATCAAAGTCCGTGCATACTATTCCTAAGTGCCTTCTATTTCAAAGAAAGGTCAAAAGAATGTGTCGACCTTCCTCTCCCAGGAGGTCGACACCTTTCCTCTTCCTGAAAGCGTCATCAGGGCTATCTCACATAAAAGCATTGACACTTTTCCAACAGGAGGTCGACACCCTGGATTTTCCAGAGAACGTTGAGGGCTGTCTCACTAAGTAGTGTCAACACTTACCTCATAGGAGGTCGACACCGTTTGTCTTCCAGGAAGCGCTCTATTAGCTATTCTACTAAGATGTGTCGACTCTTTTCATGCAGGAGGTCTACACCCTTGTTCTTCTAGGAAGGGCTCTATTGGCTATTCTACTAAGATGTGTCGACTCTTTTCATGCAGGAGGTCGACACCCTTGTTCTTCCAAGAAGCCCTCTAGCCAATAAACTACCAGATCAGTGGGCCATCTAGAGAGAGTAAAAGGAACCGCAAATCATTAAAATTAAGGATTTGGGGGTCTGGACCACGTCCCGAGCTCTGACCCTTGCTCTACCATATTTTTACACACTTGGCTACCTTTTGTAGTTGGTTTTGTCAGAAATCCAGCTAGAGAGCCACTTCTGTCTGCCTGTCCATATTGTCTACTATTGGAAATAGGACACTCCGCAGTCTGCCACCATCTTACTGTCGACCAATGTGCAGTCCAACCAGCCATTGTATGCAGAAGAGTACACTTGAGTAGAATGAGAAGACTGCATATCTGAGGGAGAATTATTATGAATATTTGATGCTGTCTAAAGGGAAATCTGGTCTGCTCCTTCACATTGTCTGCCATTGTACCTATCCTTGTACTTAAAGCTGCGACCAGCCAATAGGAAGATCACAACAAGTAGCGCAATAAATGTTATGGGATATGGTCACCTTCCTCTTATTGATTACCACGATCACACATGGCATTCACTCTAGAAGATGTTCTAGCTCTCACCTTTTGGCACACGCTTCAAGGAAGCTTTGGAGGGAATACTTCATTGATCCACTGGTCCAAAGGACGACTTCTTGGCGTGCAATATTCCCAGGCTTTTCAAATGGTCTTCTTATTTATACCAAGCTTCCTCAACTGAAGATGTGCTGCTGCTACTGCCATCCACACAGTGCCATGCTCTAGAGCATCTACCAAAAACATTCCTGAGAAAGCGTGAGAGCAGCCCCAACACTTGGTTGATTTAGTCCAGTGCTGTTAGAAGAAGAAAAAGAGAGAGCAGCCTTGAGAGAAGAAGAGAGAGCATCCTTGAGAGAAGAAGAGAGAGCGGCCCTGAGAGAGAAGGCCATCCTGCAGTCTACCGGAGCATGAGAAGATAGATCTTTGGATCTGACATTGTAGCTGCGGTTACCAACTTGCTGATCACTACATGTAGTTTAAGTTGGTGCTTACATCTCTTTTGTTCTTGTCATTAATACTGCACTTGCAGTTTTTCCTTCTTTTGTTTTGATTCGATCAACCATCTCTTCATCCAGTTTGACTGATTCCCTATTTAGGGACCGGGTTCCCTCTATGTTTTCAGAGGAAGAGAGGAGTTGATCCTCTGGGTGAATTGCAAGCTGTTAGTCAGCGGTTCAAGCTATTAGTCAGCATTTCAAGCTGTTAGTCAGCGATTCAAGCTATTAGTCAGCGGTTCAAGCTGTGAGTTAGCAGGAATGCCTCACCGGGTTTGGTGAGAGGTGGACGTAGGTTGTAGATTTACAACCTAACCACCTTAAAATCCTTGTGTTATGGGTTCATCATCTTGTGGGCTTGCTTCATATCTTCTATCCCCATTCACAGGTTCATGTGCTTCTAATCGTGGTTATCTCATTTGCACACTCACGCACTCTTATTTGCACTTTCTATTTTATCTGTGCTTTAATTGGCCTTAGCATTTTGACTGCATCACTTGGGCGGCCTGCTGCAACCTTGCATACAGGCGCCAAGGTAAAAGTCTTGCTAAGAGATTTCCTTGCTTTGACTCGCATGCACCTAGGTTGATCACCACTACATACACACACATATGCACTCTGAGTGATCAACATAGCATACACACACACATGCTTGTTGCAAGCCATCTCATGTTCTAGTGTTGTCCTTCATGATCCCTGCACTCCAAGGCTTATACCTCTCAAAGATCACAAATGTGTTTAAAGAAGTGTCAACCTCTCTCCCCAATGAAGAGTCGACCTGTGTTGCCCTGATCTGTTAGAGGTGTTGACCTCACTGCCCTGAAGAGCAAACCCCAGCTCCCTTCATAGTTGGATCCTGCTGAAGAAGTGTCGACCTGCCCGCTGGGAGTGTCGACCTGTCTGAACTGGGCATCGGGTTTTAACGTTATTACTTGTTCCATTCCTATCTATTCCGTTGCGCTGTGTGCCTAAGTGTTTTATTACTTTATAGGAGTGGTTTATCCTTTTAGGAGTCAAGATTTAAATTGGCCAAAGTTATTAATAGGATCTATTCAACCCCCCTTCTAGATCCGATTACACTCCGTGAGACCCATCAATTGGTATAAGAGCATACCATTATTTCTAACAGAACTCTGTTCTCTCCAGTAGAAAAAGGGCGAGGGTGCCCTCGACTTCATCAAAAAGTGGCGAGACCTCAGCATGAGGTGCCTCAATCCACCTGCTCAGGAGGACGCCATCACCATATGTCATCGAGGTCTGGCGGTCGAGGTCAGCGAAAAGCTTCTCGGCACCAATATTAAAGGCTTCGACCAACTCAATTCGGTAGCTGCCGAAATAGTGATGTTCTTTGCCGATAACCCAAGCTACACTGCAAAAAAGGGTAAGCAAGTGCGAGAACGCCAGTCCGGCAAGGAGGTGAATATCATAGAGCTCACCCCTGTAGCAAAAGCCAGTAAGGAGGCCGAATCCAGCAGCTCTGACAAAAAGCCAGCGGACAAGCCGGCTGTTCCCTCCTTCTCGGAGCGTATGAAGACACAATTCTCTTTCAAGAAGGAACATATGAAAATGCTCTTCAACCTCTGCATGGCCCAGAAGATTGTCGAGCTGCCAGAAATCTGCAAGTCGGACGAGGCCCTGAAGACCGACGATCCCAGTTATTGCCTGTATCATCGCATGTTGGGTTACTCAATTGAAGATTGCTACGTCTTCAAGACTCAGATGCAGAAGCTGATCCGAGACGGCCTTGTCAAAATGAAGAGCAGCCTTGTCGATCCCCCGCAACCACATACGTGGGCCAGGCTGGCTAAGGTAGCACGCGTGGCCCACCACTCAACCAATGTCATCCACATGATGGCCGCGTTTTCTCTCTCTGATGACGAGTCAGAGGAGCCCAGCACCAGTCGAAGGGGACGTTCGATCTGGTATCTGGGGTGGAGGCCCTGGCATGATCAGAGACCTCTCTCCTTTCCCAAGGAGACAACCCGACGACTCTTTGATATCCTCATCGAGAGGGGACAAATCATGCCCCGCGACTGGCCTGCCGACTACACCCATTGGGACCGTAGTCACCCTCGATACTGCCCCTTCCACGCAAGAATTTGCCACCCGATCGAGTCATGCGAGGAAGTTCAACACCTCGTCCAGGAACAGATCCAATGGGAGCAGATCGATGCGGAGGGGAACTCTATGTCACTTGTGAGGCTTCGGCAAGCTGTCGAAGAGACCCTGAGCACTGCCAGGAATGTGCCAGAGCAGCCAGACTCCCCTCAAGAGAATGGGCACAGGCTGCCTTACTAGCATCCTCCAGAATGGCTCGAGTTACAGACCGACAATCAAGAGGCACACGAGCGATTGTGAAGGTGTAGAGAGTAGGACGCCAATCAAGAGACGCAGTCGACCAACTTCTCGGTCAGCGTCATCCATTCTTCTGCTCCATCGTCCCCTTCGGGCTTCCAGACGTCAGCACCTAGCCAGCCAACCCCAGCCACTTCGGCCGTGCAGTGGCGGTCCTGGCGGGAGCTAGAGTCTCTCCCTTTCTCTGAAGAAGATACCACCAGGCTCCTCTGGGTCCTTCTCGGTTGAGAAGACGTTCTGGTAGGCGAGACGATGACGGGCTCTTCAGCTCCCTCTCGTCATCCCCCCGTCCTATCTTCGTCTTCGGTGTCCGTGGATAGGAAGGGAAAGCAAAAGCAGGGTGAGGTCCCACCTCAGCCTTGTCACACCCCCTCAGCAGATGGGTCGTCGGGTCCTCTCTGCCTACCCTTTAGCATAACCCGAAGTACAAGGAAGACATCTTCGGAGTCTTCAGCGGCTTCGACTCAAGCGGCGGGCCCACCGCCACAAGGCTTAGCCAGTCCGCCGAGTCGGGATAATTGTGCAGAGCAACAATGTCTTGCGACGGAGTCAGTTGTCGCTAGACCCAGCCCTCAGCGTGATCATAAAGGCAAAGCTAAGGAGCAAGACAATAAGCGTATCTCTTGGTCCGCTTCCCAACAAATGTCATCGCCACCGCGGTTAAGGCATCAAACCGCGTACACGTCCACGAATGCCAGCACCAGCCCACTGACTCTTCGTAGACTCCTCTCGCCACCGCGGCTAAGGCATCAAACCGCGCATACGTCTTCGGATGCCAGTACCAGTCAACAGACTCCTCAAAAGCTACCGCCACCGCGGGTAAGGCACCAAATCGAGCACACGTCTTCAGACGCCAGTCCCAATATCCCAGCATACCAGGAGTTGCCGCTCGAGGTCATCGAACAGGCGATCAACGCCACCTTCCAGATACAACAAGCGGAAGGCGCCTAGATCAAAATCTGGGCACGGAAGAGTCACCGACCTCGCCCGGTAAAGGCACTAGCTCGGAGATATCCTCATGAGGATTTATTAACTCCGGCTCCAGAACCTCTCCCTCCTACTCCCTTGGAGACCACCATCGCCAAGAGAAAAGAGAGAAATAGGAGGAAGAACCTCAGAAGACGGCTCAAGAAACAGGCCGAACAAGGGGCTGCGCTACAATCACCAGCCGAGCCAACGGCTCTCCAAAGGCTCCAGTGGCTCATTGATGACCTAGAGAAATACGTTCCTCCTTGTCCTATCGGAGCTCTCCCACTCGACAGCTACATCCCGTGGGAAGAAACGCAGAAACGAGCCCGCCTCGGAAATTGGGTCCAAGAGATGATCCAAGAGCTCAAGAACGGTGAAAGACTCGTGATCCCGGACGAGCTCTCCTTGTGCTATAAAGATAAGGAGATCACCCCAGAGCAGCTAGAAGAAATGCTTCGGGGATGTACCTGTAACATGGTGGCCATCCCACCTCCTGATAATATCAATGCTTCTCAGCGGGGCGAGCCAGTAGCCTCCCGGACAAGACAAAGGACCATTGCTCCTCTTAGGCTACAGCCAGCTCCAAAACACACAGGCCGCAGCTGAGGTCGTGGCCGCGGACACAGTATAGACTGTGGGAGAACCTCTGAGTTACCCCTCTCTCCGTCCACCTTCGACCCGGAGCGAATTATCCTCTTTCGAGGAGAGGAATCGGCTCCCATTCCAGAAATAGAAATTCAGAGCGGACCCGGTATCTTCGACCCTTCCGGCATCGAACAGGCTGCTGTCAGCCTCCTAGCCCCTGCGCTAGTACCGGCTTCTGCAGCAAAGCAAGCGGGACCGTCCAGCAAGGATGAGCCAGCTCGCCAGTCACCCCCAGAAGAGCCATCATTGGCACCCCTGTTCCAGGAGTCCACCGGCAATCAGAGTCAACCAGATCCCATCGGTAAGGGCAAGGCAGTGCAACTTCTCGACGGGGAGCCACACGGCAGCTCACAAAAGGCTCAGCCTGACATACTACCCTCTTTGGAGGATGCTCGGGCCCGAGCTGACTGAAAAGTCCTCCACCTGATGAAGCGCTTCTCTGCCAGTATTTCAATTTGGGAAGCCATCGCTTGGAGTAAGGACCTAAGAGAAACTCTTATCAAAATACTCCAAGAGCCAGAAGTCTATGAAGCACATGCCACGGAAATGAAGGCAGATGCCTACGAAGCCTTCACAGCCACCATCTCTTTCACGGAGAAAGACATGCTGCTCTCCCCTCCGTGCCACAACCGTCCTCTCTACATGAAGGGGAAGATCAACGGGCATGATGTGAACCGGATCCTAGTAGATGCTGGTGCTGCTGTTAACATTATACTGCTCAAGACATTCAAGACTCTATATCTGACCCCATACCTCCAGAAGGTTCAAGTGGTCAAGATATCCGGCTTTAACCAGAACACCAAGGATGTCCTCGACCGGGTGGATGTCGAACTGGTGCTCGATGATTTCACCTCCAAGGTGACATTCTACATCATCAACTCCAACACATCTTATAAGATGCTACTGTGTAGACCCTGGCTCCATGAAAATTGGGTCATCCCGTCAACTCTCCACCAATGCATCAAGTATGCCAAGGACGGGGAGCAACGCACGGTCTTTGCAGACTTGTCACCGTTCACACCAGCAGAATGCAACCTGGCAGACGCTACGCTCTACTTCAAGGGGATTAGTCCGTACCCTGTGATTAAGAGCAAAAGCAACGGTTGGCTCTCAGAGGAAGGCGATGATGATTTCTTCTCTGTTGACGAGGAAAAGGCCAAGCTTCATCGGCTGCGCCTCGGCTCCAAGTCAACCCCGGATCACCCTGAGAGGCCCCAGATCGACTTCGAGGCTAATCTTATTAGCCGAGCTATTGGCAAGAGCATATGCTTGCCACCAGACTACATCCAGCTTCCATGTGCATCCAAGAAGCACAGCGTCGAGTCGCTAACCACATTCATTGTCACCTTCAAGCGACAACGCTGAAGCAAGAAGAAGGCTAACAGGTGACCTACCTATTGTCTTCTATAAGGGAGGCATGGTCCCTCAAGCCCCGCCATATGATGACTTCGGCTGGTCCAGGCAAGCCGACGATACCCCTGAAGCAGTTTAGGTGTGGGGAGATTTGTCACCGCATATTCAAGAAATGTGTCTGAAGCAACACATTCCCCTGTGGAAAATATCAGCACAACAGAGATACTTCTGTCAGCTGTGGACTCCTTCCCAGGTCTGAGGGAAACCCCCATCCTTCCATAAGGACACCAGGGGACTTGGCTACGACCAGGACCCGGACTTTCACGTCCACTATGCAGTCAACGTCATAGGCTTGGTACTACCAGCTGACGACCAAGCTAGAGTCGAAGCCAAATTCGATAACTCCGGGGATGAGGAAGGGGAAATTCTGATCCCGATCCCCGTTAAAGCCAGAACTCCAGCCTAAGCCATCAAGGAACCCTCCTCGCCTCCCTGCCAAGACAAGGGGGCAGAAGAATCTCCTCTGGTATTTCAGCCAGTCGAAGGACCCAGTTCAACAAACCCTCCTGAGGAGGGGGATATCTCTCATCCTAACTGCGAAGGATTGTCAGCTTCACCAGGTAATCCCGAGGAGACCTCAGTAGCCCCGGTTGACAACTGTTGACCAGGAGTCGGCGATCCGGATCAATCCTCGATGGATCCTGGCAACAACCACCCTCCAGTCCCTTCAACATCAACCGGTGGCTTCGAGAACCAAGAAATACACGAAGCCAACACCGATGATGAGGATTTCATCGACTACCAACCCACTCCTCTCGAGATGGAGGATGGTGGCCAGGCGACTGTGGATGAGCTCGTTGAAATCAACCTGGGTGAAGATGAAGCTTCCCAGCCAACATTCGTCAGTGCTCTCCTTATCGAGGCAGAGAAGCAAGACTACAAGCAACTCCTGCTTGAATACAAAGACTGCTTCGCCTGGACATACAAGGAGATGCCAGGGCTAGACCCCTCCATAGAGGAGCACGAGCTAACCATTTCTCCCTCAGTCACTCCGGTCAAGCAACCAAAGTGGCGCATGCGCCATGAGCTGGAGCTCCAGGTTTCAGCCGATGTCCATAAAATGGCGGAGGTCGATTTCATCGAGCCGTGTATCTACCTGATTTGGCTCGCCAACATAGTCCCAGTCAAGAAAAAGAGTGGCCAAGTCCGCATCTGCGTCGACTTCCAGGACCTCAACAAAGCCTATCCGAAGGATGACTTTCGAGTCCCGATCACAGAAATAATGGTCGATATGACCACCGGTCATGAGGCCTTGTCTTTCATGGATGGGTCATCCGGTTATAATCAAATCCGGATGTCTCTTAAAGACAAGAACCATATAGCTTTTAGATCCCCCACGGGGATTTTCAACTACAAGCGCATGCCCTTCGGTCTGAAGAATGTCGACGCTACTTATCAAAGGGCTATTACCAAGATATTCGATGAGATGCTGCACAACACCGTCGAATGTTATGTCGACGACCTTGTCATCAAGACTAAGAGGCACGAAGACCATTTGCGCGACCTTCGCCAAGTCTTCGAGCATCTCCGACAATATGGGCTCAAGATGAACCCCATGAAATGCGCCTTTGGCGTATCCAGTGGTAAATTTCTCGGCTTCATCATCAGGTACCGGAGAATCGAGGTGGATCCCAGCAAGATCAAAGCAATCCGGGAGCTTCCACCACCCAGCAACATCACCGAACTCAGGTCCTTCCAAGGGAGGCTGACCTACATTTGGAGGTTTATCTCTAACCTCTCCGGTCGATGTGCGCCTTTCAGCAAGCTGATGAAGAAATACCCCCCGTTTACATGGGACTCGGAATGCCAGGCGGCTTTCGAGCAAATCAAGGAGTACCTCCTTACTCCCCCAGTCCTGGGGGAACCAATCAAGGGTAAACCCCTCATCCTTTATATTGCTGTCATGGACTCTTCGCTAGGAGCTCTGTTGGCGCAGATCAATGAGGAAGGTAAAGAGCAGCCCCTCTATTATCTCAGTCGGAAGTTAATCGGTACCGAGTACCGCTACTCTCCTATGGAGAAGGTTTGCTTGGCATTGGTGTTCGCAGTTAAGAAGCTGTGGCATTACCTCCTGTCCCATCAAGTCAAGCTTATATCCAAGCATGACCCCCTAAAGTACCGCCTTCGACGACCTGTCCTCTCAGGCAGACTGGGAAGGTGGGATCTCCTGTTGATGGAGTACGACATTACTTATGTCCCCAGAAAAGCAATCAAGGGACAGGGTATGGCTGAATTCTTGGCAGCCCATCCAGTACCAGACGACTCACCCTTCAGCTCGGAGCTCCCAGACGAGGAGTCTCTTGCGGCTCAATCACAACAACCGGTTGAACAGAGCGGAGA
Source organism: Amorphophallus konjac (assembly GCA_022559845.1). NCBI lineage: Eukaryota > Viridiplantae > Streptophyta > Magnoliopsida > Alismatales > Araceae > Amorphophallus > Amorphophallus konjac. Next base: position 459,693,030 of record CM040121.1, on the reverse strand, counting down.
TGTCTTACATTACTGGCAGCAGAATGCTCTCACAACCAGCGTGCCTTGCTGGGAGCTCTACTTCGATGGCACTTCTTGAGGGATCACCCGGAGCAACCAGGATCCAGCCACCACGGCAGGTGCCGGCATAGTTTTCCTGACTCCTCAGGGTAGAGTTTTGTACAACTCCTGCGCCCTCATGAAGTATGTGACCAACAATGAAGCTCTACTCATTAGAGTCCAGATGGCTCTCGATATGGGCATTAAGTGCCTGTGGACGCACTAAAATTCGGAAAGAAATCGGTTTGTTTATTGATCGGGGTTAATTCATTTATTTAGTGCGAGGGCGTGCCAGTCACCTAGGTGACGATTTATTGTGCGCTCGATTTGACTAATCAGACGATTGTGTGGTTCGTGTCGGGACCAAAACCCGCCGTGCCATAAAGGCCATGACGTTATTTACATCCCCTCGGAGAAGGGAACACCCTTGATTAATTGCCAGGAATAAGGGCCCTACGGCCTAAAGAGAATACTAATAATGCAGGAGGATAGTGAAAGATGAACTATGCTAGAAACCCGTATCGGGACGTGAACGTTCAGACTATGTCGGCCACTCATGGGCCACTTTATGTTTGGATGAAGGTCCATGTTTGTGGCACAAAAGACGGTGACAAAACCGCACAGATGTCTATCGTGAGTATGGCAAGTTTAATGCGAGTGCTGGATTAGATCTCGGTATATATATGTGTCGGTCACTAACGGGCCATTCATTGTTCGGACGAGAGCCCACATTTGAAGCATCAAAAACGACGATAAACCGTACGAATGTCTGCCGTGAGTACGGCAAGTTTAATAGGATTGCGAGATCGGATCCCGGAAGAAGTGGGTCAAGCTGATGAACTATCGGCCCAAGAGGTGCCCGAATCATGACCATGTCGGGGATTCTGAGGCCCACGTCTGATATCATGAGGCATCATTGCTTTTCTCTTCACGCACAGTCCGGGGGAGCGGGTTGTTAGATGTTAAGCCCGAACTCGCCAACATACGCCCTCGCACACGGATCGACCTGCGCGGTCAGGTCGCGGGGTTTTAGCCAGGGCAACTTTTGATTATTGGTTTCCTATCCCTTTTTATTTGTTTTATCGGTTTAGGTCTCTTCTTTTGTTTTATTCATTAGTTTCAAGCCTTTCTTCTATTTAGTTAATCGCCCTCTTTTTTAACGAGGCACGCCGGTTTAACGAAGCAAATGGGCGCGCCGGTTAAGGGGATGCCAAGGGGCGCGCCGGTTTAATGGGTGCAATAGGGCACGCCGGTTAAAGATGTTAAGGGGGGGCGCGTCGGTTACATGGCAAGAAGGATGAGGGGCCAAGGGCACACCGGAATAGGGTAATGAACAATAAGGCGCGTCGGTTTAAGGGGCTATGCAAGGGGGCGCCGGATAGATGCCAAGAAAATGAAGGGGGTTTTGAGTGTGAAGCTAAACTGGAGCGGGGGGGGTACCGCGCCGGATTAACCCACGCCGGATTAGGAGCACGCCGGGATAGCTTCTGTGGGTTTTATTTCATTCTGTTTGATTCTTTTTTCTTCTGTTCTTGTTTCTTCAACCTGCAGATTGATCCAATGGATGGATCGTTTGTTCAATTGATGCTTTAAATCAAGAGAGTGCTTCTTATCATTTATTGAGGTGACTGAGTATGTAGATTCGAATGTTTTACATGCAGAGTTTATTATGCAGGAACTCAGAGGTTCAGTTTGCTTCAGAGGCGGCTTCAGACATAAGCTATTCTTATCTTCAGAGAGCTTAGTTTGTTTGCTTGTTCTTAAGTGTTCTTCGTCTGGCAAAATTTGGGCAGCATCTCCCCCGGACTGAAGTTTGCCAGAGAAAAATGGGGGGAACGCCAAACGGATTTCTCCGGGGTGAACCTCACAGCGGTCCATTAACCCACATGTGAGTGTGGAGGAGCTCGAGGACTAGCCTTCAAGAACTCTCGCGACTCACGGGTAATAATTTCTCAAGGCGGGACAAATGTATGCCACAGGAGGGCCGTAAATGTTCATCCATCTATGGGTTCCTTAGAAGGTCATGCCACGGAGAGGCAGACTTCTAAAGGCCCCTGGATGAGAAGAAAACCGAGATAAAGAGGGAGAGATCAAAGCGACAGAACACCACTCATGCCCACAAAGAAAAGCATTCTTTTTATTCATCCCCAAAGAAAAGGGGGAAAAGAGATACAGGAGGGGAGATTTACCCCAAAGCAAGGAAAACACATCAGAGAAAGAGGAAAGAAATACATCTGTGGGGGAAAGGGAATGGAGCACAAGCTCCTCCCCCTCCGAGCTCACCTCTCTTCTCTCACGCTCAATCTCTCTTTTTCTTCACCTAGCAGGCGCAGGGATGGGGCTTCCTCTCTCTTTCTCTTCTTCTCTTTGCTAGCTTTCAGCCGAGCTAACCAACCTCTCTGTTGAACGAACCCCGTCCCTTCCTCCGGCAAAGTGTGCCTCCCTTTTATAAGATTAAGGATAGGAGTGGTCCTCCATTCTGTTTCTTCTTCACCTTCTCCTGCTCGAAGATCTTGAGTGGCCTGCGGATAGGGGAAGCAGTAGAGTAGAGAAGTTTCCTCCACGGGATTGGCCGACAGTGACTGACGGAGAAGCGACGTTCGGTGCGGAGCTCGAAGCCCTCCATTCCTGGGAGCCGCAGGGGCTCAGGCGATGGCACGTCGGTCAGGAGCAGGCTGCTCACCCACTTCAGGTAAGTTTCCTCTATTTACACCCGAAAACATGGGATCAGATCCAGGATGGGACGCCTCGGAGGTAAAAAGGCGTGGGGTTGTGTGCGTCGGATTAGAGCTTTGCAAGAGGGGAGCCGTATTTAGGCAACAGCAAGGGCAAATGGGAAATGGGGCACGCCGGTTTTAGGGGCGCCGGATTAGGATGTTGAAGGGGCGCATCGGTTTAAGGCCCTTCCGCGCCGTTTTAAGCATCAAATGGATTCTTTTCGAAGTCGCAGCCATTTATTCGAATGTTGGCATTCCCGAAATGTTCTAGTTGCAATGTATGGCCTCCATAATATTCCATTTGTAGCCTCTGGGGCTCGGTCCCAGACTTTGTGTGACTTTCGGTGCATCCCGAGACTGTGTCGGAGTTCCTGACTTTTCTCTGATTCAGCTCTCGGCATGGCCGGTCGGAGAGTTGTAGCCGTATCTTCCGCCTTGGGGGCTTCCTTAACAGGTAGTGGACTACCAAGCGAGTTCTCATCCTGATGGGGCGAGGCATGAGGTTTATTCGGCATTTTCATCTTCGGCTCGCTCTCGAGTGTCGAGACATGCATGCCGCATGATCCTCATCGACATTTTTTTTGACGTCCACAATGCCTCAAAGCCTATGGGGACTCCCAACTGATAGTCCAAAAGGTCCTCGACGTCTATGACATACGGAAGCCAGAGTCGGTTCCGTACCATACCGCAGTCACAAAATTAACCCAGAAGTTCTATTTCTTCGAAATAGATCATATCCCCAGAAGTAGCAATGCTCAGGTGGATGCCCTGGCAAAACTGGCTACGACCATCAAGCTCCCGCCCGAGGGCAAGGTTGACATCGTCATCAAACACAGAAGATTGATGCCGAGCTCACTCGAAGGCAACATCGGTCTCACCATTTACGAGGTCCATGACCTTGACCAGAGCACGCCTCCAGAAGAGGAGGATTGGCGTGCGCCCATCATCAAATTCAAGAAAGGGTGGCTTCCCCCTGACCGAGCTCAAAGGGTACAACTACTCCGCCGAGCAACCTCTTACAAGTTGATTGGCGAATCCCTATATCGACTCGTCCATGAGAAGGACAAGTCTATTCTTCTGAGATGTGTCTCTCTCGCGTAGGCTCAAGCCGTCAAGCAGGAGGTCCACTCCGGGTTGTGTGGCGCGCACCAGGCCGGAGACCGAATGAAGCACAACATCAAGCTCAAGGGTTTCTATTGGCCAACCATGTACACGGATTGTGTCCGGTATGCCCGTACATGCCATCAATGTTAAGCCTTTGGCCCCCAGAAGACCTCCTAATCCATTGCGTCCTACAGCCCCCAGCTGGCCATTTGCCGAGTGGGGCATGGTCATCGCGGGGCCTTTCCCGCCATCTTCTAAGGGCCACAAATACATCTTGGCCGCCACTGACTATTTCTCTCACTGGGCAGAGGCTCTCCCTTTGCGCGAAGTCACTGGTGAGGTGGTTGCCAAATTCGTCCGGTACAACATCATATACCGATTTGGTACTCCCAGTCGCATAGTGTCCGACAATGGGACACCATTCAAGAATAAGGCCGTATACCAGCTAGCGGCCAAATTCCACATCGACTGTAGTACTTCTTCGGTCTACAACCCCCAGGCTAATGGTTTGGCGGAAGCCTTCAACAAGACCCTCTGCAAGCTCCTGGCTAAGATGGTTAGCCACCGAAAATGCGATTGGGGTGAGAATGTCTTCAAAGCATTATGGGCCTATCAAACGGTCTACAAAACCCCCACGGGGTGCTCGCCGTTCTCCCTTGCTTACGGGACAGAAGCAGTTATCCCCATCGAAGTCTAGTTGGCTTCTTACCGTGTGGCGGTCAACACCGGCCTTGCCAGCCTTGACGAAAGTGAGTACCAGAGAAGGCTAGAAGAGCTCGCCGCTCTAGAAGGCAAGCGGCTCGAAGCCTACAAACACCTGTAAGTATACCACGCCCGCATGGCCCGGGCCTATGATAAGCTCGTCAAGCAACGAGCTTTCAAGCAAGGCGACCTCATCATGATCAAGGAAAAGGAAGTCATAGCAGGGCGCTCCAGTGGAAAATTACAGCCAAATTGGCGAGGTCCGTATGTTATGCAGAATGTCTACGAGGGTGGGGCCTACACAGTCGTCGATCACAAAGGTCATAGACCGTTCCCGCCTCTCAATGGCAAACATATGAAACTATATTATGCACCGAACTATGAGTTCGCGTGCCAGCCAGACTAAGGCGCACGTCCCAGCGACTACCAGTGAGGCCGGTCCTTCCCCGTGAAGGATCCAACTGGCCAATCCTTTCAGTCTTCAACTCCCAGTCAGGCAGCCAGCCCAGCTCCCCGGAACCACCGCTAGGCATCTACGGGGACTAATCCCCTGCCCTCATTCCCGTCACCACGAGAGCGTGAGCACTTCTGCACCAGTACCAATCTAGCCGTCAGGGGCCCAGGTAAGTCAAAAAAAAACAACAACAAAAAATGGGGTTAAAAATAGAGATGCCCCGGCAGACCCGGTCATCCTCACCACAAGCGAGCGATTGGGGGCAAAAAGGCCAGTAACCAGGCTGAGGTGGAAACCCAAAAGGGCACCTCAGGCAAAATTGGGAAACCCCTCGGCATGAAAACCCGCAAGGACGCGTCGGAAAAAGGTAAAGGGGGTCGACTCTAGCGAAAACCCGAAAGGGCGGTAGAGCCGATAACGAGAAAAACTTCCTCTCCCCACCAGTCAGAACAGCCTTCCACCCACTCCTCGGTGAGCCGTTAGCCTTACCCAAGAGCCAATCTTCGATCAACTTACACTGCTAGAGCACAAACCCTATAATTCCCAGTTGGCCTCGCACTACACCTACTCAGTTCGGCCAACCTTCGGCCCTTGCTTCGACACCGCAGGTCAACGAGTCCCTGTGACAGTCAAGCTCCCAGTCACCATCCCAGTAGACCTATATCCCAGCATATTCCTAGACACTTATCATTCTACACCCCTACATCCTACCTCCCCTACAAATCCAGAGCCTTCGAGTTTCATTAAAATCTCAGTTCCCGCCTACAATCCCTAATCCACCAGTCATAACTCCAGTCGTATCTTGCCATGACAAAGTGGCCCATCGCCACCATGGCATGAGGGTTTGTAAAAACCCTTATTCATGACGGAACCGTATCCGGCTACCCATACCTCCCAGTTCCAGATCATATCCCCTGACAGCAACATGCTATGGACGGCAGTCTAAAAATAATAATAAAAATAAAATATGAAAAAAGAATGTGGTTAAAATTGGAGATACCCCGGTGGGCCTGATCGACTCCATTACAAGGAGGCGACTGGGTGCAAAAATTGCCACCAACCCAGCTGAGGTGAAAACCCGAGAGGGCGCCTCAGGCGAAATCGGGTAACCCCTCGGCGTGAAAACCCACAAGGGCGCACCAGAAAAAGCAAAAGGGGGCCAGCTCTAGCGAAAACCCGCGAGGGCGGTAGAGCTGGTAAAGAGAAACAAAAAAAAAACTTTATCTCCCTCTTTCCCCTTTACTTACGAAAGCCATCAACTATGATACTCCCCGATGGCAAGTTTAGGGTCACTCTACAACAATGGTGGCCACTACACCCCCGAGGGTCGGTCATCCCGAGTGCCAATTCTAGTTCCAGTCCCTAGTCCCAATTTCGGCTACAATGCCTTTACAGGCCAACCACCCAGCTTCCAGTTCCGGTTTCGGCTACAACGCCTTCACAGGCCAGCCGCCCAGCTTCCAGTTCTAGTCTCGACTATAACGCCTTCACAAGCCAGCCGCCCAGTTTCCAGTTCCAGCTCCGGCTACAACGCCTTCTCAGGCCAGCCGCCAGCTCCCAGTCCCAGTTCCAGCTAAAACGCTTTAACAGGCCAGCCGCCCAGTCTCCAGCCCCAGTTTTGGCTACAATGCCCTCTTAGATTAGTCGCTCAGCTTCCAGTTCCAGTTTCGGCAACAAGGCCTTCACAGGCTAGCCGCCATCTCCAGCTCCCAACTATCGCACCTTTCCAGGTCACCCAACTGTCTTCAGCCCCAGTCCCCATTTCCAGTCACAGTCCCAGTTTCAATTTCCAGTCCTTGTCCCAGTCCCGGTCTTGGTTGACACGTCTTCCCAGGCCACCCAGCCAGCTCAATCCCAGTTTCACAGACACATGTGAATCGCATTTTTCGGCTAACGGCATAATGCTAGCCGATACTCCACCATCTAGTTCAGGATCAATACACCCTTCAGAATCACCTCTGTAACCCTAAACCACGTAAACTACCCTGTTCTTATGGGCCTACGTTGGTTCCATGGTGTGTAGGCTTTCATCCTCCAAGAGGATTGGCCCCCACATATAGCCCTTTCTTTCCCCCACTACCCAGTTCTTAGCCTCCAGTTTCTAACATCAGGTTCCCTGAGCCCGGTGCCTATTGTACCCTATCACCCATGCCAGTGTATCGTAGAACAAACAAGCACGACTAATGATAAGTGGTTGCCAGTTCATGCACACTACCCCGTTCCATCGAAAAAGGAAGGGAACAACCCAGTGAACAAAAGATCTGGAGTTTGTCATTAATACTCTATAAAAGGATCCCAAGACATGCCCTTGGGGTCACAAAACCCATACACTCCAGATATCACAAACAAAAAGGAAAGACATACAATTAAATCTCAAGCTCGGTCCCCTCCAACGTCGCAAGGTGAGAGTCCGCAGTCGCAAGCTCCGCCTCTAGGGTAGATAAGAGCTGAGCGCCAGCTCCAACCGTCATCTTGGCTGCCTACCACTCAGCTCGAACGCGCTCAGCAATCGCCTACTGCTCCTCCCAGGCCTCCCTCAAGGCTTCAGCCCAGCTCTCCACCTCCCTCAGCTGTGCGGCACACTCCTGAGATGCCAACGTAGTCACCTAGGCGTGACTCCTCTGCTCAGCTACAGCTGACACAAGCTGAGCCCGCTGTTCCTGCGCCTCTCAGATCGCCTCTAGCCTCCGAGCCCTTTGCTCATGAGCCTCGCAGAGTCGTAGGTACTCGGCCCAGATCCCAACTAACTCGGACATCCAGAGCTCGCGTGGGAAGCCGAGCGCATGGTAGCCCTTGGTGCACTCCCGCAGCCGCTGCCTCAGATCCTCTGGAGAAGGAAGAGGGTCGCTCTGCGAGTAGCCTCACGCCCGCTGGAGCAGGGCTGCACCTGCACTCGCCTCTAGCAGTGGCTCTAGCGGAGAAACAGATATAGGCCACTCAACCCCTAAATCCAGGGAGAGGTCTCCTGACGCGGCCAGCACTCCAGTGGAACTTGCATAGTTTCGACAAGCACCAAAGGGGGTGAGCAATACACGTAAGCCTTCCTTCGGCAGATAAGGTGAAAAACCTGAGAAAAAGGAAAGGCAAGCCTTGACTCCTTACCTGAAGCAAGTCCAGCAATCCCTGCGGCGTCATCTGTCGGGGTCGAGAAGGGCAACCACTCCTCCGCCTCAACAGTATCACTGGACGGGGTCGGAGAGGGAAGTGACTCCTCCACCGTCTGGTCATCCCCAGGAAGCACGAATGGGACAGGGGGCTCCTCCTATCCGCCCTCGTCGGGAGCCAACGCGTGCCCCTCTCTAGACTCTGATGTTGCGAGCAACCCAAGAACGTCAGTGCTCTGGCATATAGAGCTAACAAGCACCAAATGAGGACAGGAAGAACCACCGCATACCTCCAGAAGTGGTCCTCGTCGGAGCCTTCCTACTAGTAGAGACCCCAAAGGACGAGGAGCTCGAGCTCGAACTCTCCTCTATCTCCATCTCCAAGCTGCTGTCATCTGGAAAGCTCGACGAAGCCCCCGACGAACTCCCAGAGGTCGCTGAACTAGAAGCTCCTGCAGGCCAACAAAGCAGACTAGGTCACCAGACGACCCAGCTTTATACAAGTGCGGTTCTCCAGCTAAGAGTTGCGAACAAGAAACTCACCGACTGGAGCACTCCCCTTTGAAACCTTTTCAATGTCGACGATTTCCTCATCACCCTCAACAGGAGCCACTCCCACGGGCCCCTCTTCTTCCACCTCAGCCCTGTCACGAGGTAGCTCACCCTCTTCTAGAGGCGAAGGAGCACCTGTAAACAATGCCAACAGGATCTTAGCACTAGAAGACAATCAACACAAAGGGCTTAACAGAAATGATTAAGTCCCCAGCTACAAACCTGAGGGTCCCATGCTCGAAGACTCGACCAATCCCACAGTGCAGGCCAACACTACGGCTGGCAGGGAAACATGCTCCACCCCTGCCAACAGCTGTGGTAACAGGCTAGACGCTTCTTCAGCCGCGGACGGCATTGAAGCACTCCTCCCTTCAGGCTCCCCCTCCAAGGAGGGAAGGGACACTGATGGGCTGGTATGGACCAGCTCCTGAATCATCTCCAGAGTGGCAGTTGAATACTCACCTGGCGCGTAGCAACATAAAACCAGTCAGTGTCTGTAGCCCAACAATTGTACAATGCGAGGGCGATCCCCTCCGTAGCGGTTCAATGCTTACCCTAGCCACCCTGGGTAGCTGCGGGCTCCTGCCCGTCAATAGGTGGGGGCACCTCGCCCTATATCCCAGAGGGAGCTGCGACCTCCGATGCCCCGGCAACCTCTGCATGACATCAGCAACTATGTCAACTCCCAGAATCAAATACAGCCATAAGCACAACATGCTCGGTTTCATAATTATTTACCTGGCTGGACATCCTTTAAAACCTTCCATGACTCAAAATCAGGGAAGGTCTCGACATTGGGGGCAGTTTCATCCATCAGACGAAGGGGCCCCTCCATATCTATCTCGCAATCGACCCCGTCGTCAGGTAGTGGGTTGACCTCCTGAGGCGGCGAGAAGTCCGCGTCAGCCTTGGCCTCCAGTGGCGCTGTGAAAAGTAAATTCAATTACACCAGGTTAACCGATCATAAAGTCTGAATCAATATATAGCAAGCAGGTGGATATAGCACATACTCAGAGCCAGTTCCGCCTCAATGTGTTCCCTGGCAGCGGGTCCCCGAGAGGACTCGCCGGCCTCCCTGACTCCGATCTCTACCCAGGGCCATTTCCGCCGGGGCTAAAGGGCCCCGTCACCGTCCCCGGAAGACGTCCCCGTGGAGGGGTGATCCCTGTCCTCCATAGAACCTACCAATAAACACAACCACATAAAATGCCTCAGCCATGTACCCTAGAAAACAACAAAGCGGGGGCAACAGACTAACGGAGAGGTCCTACCTGAAGCCACAAAGGGGGTCAACGGCAGAGGAACCAACTGCTCCGGCTTCAAGCCTACGACCCGTGCAGCCTTCACGACCGCCTCCTTCACGTCCCTCAGGGTGTAGGCGCACTCGATGAGAGACACGAGCTCTATGAGTCCAGCCGACCCGATCGCATGGGTGATATGATGCCTCCAGTCGTCGATCGCCGTGTCTGCAAAACTTCCCTCAGGGAGCACTCAGTCCAGTGAGCCCCTCTGCTCGAACCTGCAATCAGCTAGGAACTGGGTCCATCAAGTCCTTGGCACACTGGGTCGAGGCGCCGCTGCTCCAGTACCTCCCGGCGCCGGCCGCGCCTGCCTGAGGGGCTTCAGTGCCCCGTTGCCGCTCCGCCCTGTAGATAGTGATCCTCGGCTCCCCCAGGGCGCCTGCTGTGCCAGCCGCTCCCCCTCCCGGTGTATCTGAGAGAAGCGAGTCCGCAGGTACTCGTCGTCTAGTGTAATGAAGGGCAGATCCTCCCTCAAGAGACTAGTCTCCTCTACTTTTTGGATCACCGAGGCCTTCTGCCGATACTGGTGATTGTGCTCGAACCACCACCTGGCATAGTAGACGTCGAACCATCCCATGTGTCCCGGCACAGGCGTTGGCAGTCGCACCGGCTCTCGGCGATAGTAGAAGTCCCACCACGCCGCAGCTAGCAAATGTGTGTCTCGGCCTCTGTACTATCGACCCGCCAAAGGGAACTCCTGATTCGAAGGGATTCCTTTGTCATACCCGAAGTTCTGAGCGAACCTGTGCGGGTAGTACAACTCTAGGAAGGTCGTCATAGACCGGTGTAGAGGTAGCACCGCTGGCCGGGTGCTCATCACCCACTCTGTGTACAATGCCGCATCTGACTCTTGCTGGTAAGGAAGGGCGCAGGCCGCCCCGCCATTCGAAGGCACCAGAATCAGGTGGGAGTCCCTGGTGGCACCGTCAAAGGGAATCCCCTCCTCACCCCTGCCGGGCAAGTAGCACAAGACTCTCCTGGCTTCCTCCAACTGTACGACTGCATCCCCATCCTGCTGCCTAGTGAAGCTGAATAACAACGGTGCTGCCTGGTTTGCCACGGACCCGGGAGACACCAACCCTGGAAACAGTAGGCTAGCCCACACATTGATGTAGTGGGTAGGCAGAAGCAGACTCCGCTCACGTGGTGCCGGATGCACCGCCAGTACCCCCAGTCCCTGGTAAACATTGGCCAGAGCCGCCGGGGCTAAGGCCAGCCTTCGTCCCCCCACCAATTGGCACGCAAGCCACAACAGCTCCACCCTCAGCTAACCATCCTCCCCGTGTGGGACCACGAATGTTGCCAACCAGTATGCCAAGTACGCGGCCAGGTGGGTCACGTCCGGCAGTCTATGGGGGTTCCACCCCTCCTGTGGCGCGTAGATGTACCTCGTGTATGTCTGAAAGCGCGGCTCCACCTCTGTGTACTCCTCCCAGGGGGTCTGGTCTCTCGTAAACTCTTGGTAAAAGCAAAAGGGTCCGTTATAGAAGTGACGGACCCATGCGTTCAGTGGCACCCTGGGAGTCTGTGCTGCTCTCTCTCTCCCAGCCAGAGCTAAGTCCCTCCAGGTCTTCAGGAAATACCGGTAGTTGTAAGAAGCCTAGTATCTCCCATGTCCGTCGGTGTGGCTACGATGGAGGTCATCCAGCACTACCTCCTCGTTCCACTCGCCGCTGATCGGCAACAAGAAGATCCTGCATAGAGACCACAAGTCTAACGAAGTCTCTCCCTCAGTCGTCGCCACGGTATTCCACCTGCGATTGAAGCGCTCTGCCAACGCCTATAGAAGCCCCGTGTAGCAGGGGTACCCGTACAAGGTCGCAGTCATAGCATATCTGATATCAGCTCGGTCTAAGAGCACTCGATAGTGGTGTACTATGCCCATCAACCACTCGGTAGCTCCCTGGCGGTATCTGTGTGACGAAATCACCGCCTAGCGGCCATACCAGCTAACAGCACTCTGTCGTAGAATCCCGGATAGAAGGTTGTGGTTGTCATAACCCTCACCTACATACTCCAACCTTGATGGCTCCAATGCTAACCCTGGACTGCCCTCTGTCTCTGCTCGGTGGTATCCGTGCAAATCCCAGGAAGCGAGACCCATCACTCTAGCGCGGACTCCGAACTGGTCTGCTCTGTTGAAGAAGCCCAGGCACTCAGCACTGGGAAACTGACACTGTCTCCAGTAGTCCCCGGAGAAACTTGGAAAGCCGCAGAGGATGATTCCGTGCAAACTGTCTCGGCCCACCAAGATCACCTGCTCCAGTCAGCGACGGGCTCCAGCAACCTGAGAGTCACCCTCCTCCATGCCTGGCGGGACAAAGCGCCTAAGGAACTCGAACAAGTGATGATCCAGAGGGAACTCCACTGGGTAGCTGCCGCTGCGATCATAAGTGTAAAGCCCGCCCGCCTTCGACGCGCGGGCCAACTCCACAGCCCCAACTCCACTACCGCGCTCGCCAACGGGGCCCTCTGCCACAGTCGTGTGCCCCCAGTCGAGCTGCTCCACATTAGCCATAGTGATGACTGGCGGGCCCAAAGGGGGAATGAGCCGCTCGGTCCTCCTCACCCAGTGGTCCTCCTCTCGGACCACACGCCTCGGGACCCTCTCGTCCCTACCAAATCGTGCCATAACTGCAAGACAGAACACCAAAAATGGTCAGCACGCCAGAAATACTACACATACAATACAATAAAGAAAAAGCACATGAAGCGTCAAAATGCAACTATAACAACTCAGAAGGAGAGGTTCACAGGCCGTACGCCCTCGTCTCCGCCTCCGACGCACGACCCGTGGGGGGCATTTGTTGTACCCGGATAATTTCCCCAGCAAAATACCCGAAAATAGGAGTTCGAGAATTTCTTTGAACACATTCAAGGCATGGGCTATCCGGTCCCTCCGACAACCCGGTGGGCCCAACTAATGGCCCCGACCCGCTAGCCAAGGTATACGGTAGCATTAGCAATCAATCGGGACCACTCTCGATCCCTAAGTTGCGGACTTTACCCGCATTCTACACGACCACCAGGGGCAACCCGGGGGCACCCCGACTACAAGCCACGCCACGTGGCACTCAGTGAAAAGGCCAAGGGCCTACCCCGGGATGCCTTCCTTCAACCCTCCAAGGTCAAAGGGAGACCTAAATAGGTCAACCACAGGCTTGGGAGGCCCGCAGCACGTGTATACGGCTCACACACGTGTGTTCGGCATTTTTCCAAACACCTTGTGGGCGCGTATGTTTCAACCCTTCTACACCAACCCACGGGCCACCCCGTGGTTCCAGCACACTAATTGGGTCCCACAACGCCCTGCCAGCAAGCCGGGGCCACCCCCGACCCTCAGACACGTGGCAATGAGCCACTTAACTCTAGCTCTCGGGCCAACCCGAGACTACCCTGCCAACCAACCGTACAATGTGGCACGTAGCCCGAGGCACAGCACATGATCTTAAACTCCCTCCCCTTAGCTCCCATGAGCTCCCGTTCTCATCCCACGGCCGAATCCAAGGCCCACTAGTCACCTACTTGGCCCGTTTGACAACCCGGGGTGTGTTGGGCATTTGCCCGAACACCTTGCGAGCGGCTACTACGACTCGAAGAACAACAGCCCCCACGGGCCATCCCAGTATCCCAGAACCCCGTGTCCTTCAAAGGACATACCCAGATGATGAAAGAAGAACCCCGGGGGGCATCCCCCGGGGTTGCAGCCTGCCTAGGGTCCATTCGCCCCAGAGCGAGGCCTCGCCCCCATCGGAGGGCAAACTCCCCGGGGGCCGCGCCCCCTCCCCAGCCCGAAGGCCCGACGGCTCTTCCCAGTCCCAGTTCGTGCAAATTTCTGGTCCCGAGGTGCAAGGTTTGTGCTAGGATTTGTTCACCATACCCATACGTGGAAGGAGCAGCGAAGAACGCCCACGACGAATCACACGCACGAGCATCTCGGTCTGCGCACATAAGTGTATCCTCCCAATATCTTTTGTTCTATTTCTATTAGCCAAATTAGGACAAATAATAACAAAAATCAGGATTTTATAGAGGTGGGGCAGCCCTCTCTCTCTCCCTCAATCCAGTCCGCCTAAACCCCTTGGGCATTAAAAAAAGATTTTTTAAAATAAAAAATGGACCTATTCAGTCCGTCCAAACCCCCCTGGGGAGGGGTTTAGGCGGACCAGCCTGGACCCCCAGGTTGGTCTGCCTAAACCCCACCCAAATTTAAAAAAAAAGAATTTTTACCCCTCCGAAGAGGGGTTTAGGCTGACCAGACCAGCCCATGGGGCTGGTCCGCCTAAACCCCCCCTGGAGGAGGGGTTTAGGTGGACCAGACTAGCCCCTTAGGCTGGTCCGCCTAAACCCCATCTCCCCCACTCCGTTACACACAAAAATATATAATAAAATAAAAATGACACTATTTAGGGGGTTTACCCGGACCAAGTTGAACCCTCTACTTGGTCCGCCTAAACCCCACCCCCCACCCCTTCAACTTCCTATAAACTTCCCCCCTTAGAAGCTCAAGGGGCAAAAAAAAAAAGGAAGAAAGGCTTGCACAAGCGAACACTTAGACGGACGAACAAAGCCCCCCCAGCCTAATTGCCGCACCCTAGGACTCCCGAGGCTTTCGGCAAGGGTCAGGAACGTGAGAAGATAAGTGCGCGCGCGGTTGGCTTGCTAGTCAGCTCACACACGCCGAGGGTTTGTCACGTGTACTTCCCTCACGTGGCGTTTAGCCTTCTCATACCAAGACCATCCCCGTCGCACGTAAGGTGACTATGCCAATAGCAAACACACCTACATCCCAGGTTTGCCCGTGTACGCCAACTTACGACAGTGACAAAGTGCACTTCATAATGCTGTGTCAGACCCCGACACGGAATCACGTGCCTACCGTTCACCCCCCAGTCGGCCGTTGGCCCCTCAGATTAACAACTCGAGTCCAGTCGGACCTCCGACCCGGGAATCATAGTCTCGGGGCCGACCTCAACCCCCCAGCACGACGACACTCACCGTCTGAGACCCGGACCCGACCACTCACCTCGAGCCGCGTCCGACCTCCACCAGGCGCCAGTCCATGTCCGCTTTGTCCACCAAGGCAGTCGGGCCCACACCAATCCCTCTATAAAGAGTTCCTGTAAAACACGTGGATATCCGCTTTGTTACACAATGACCCAGGGACCGACCTACGTATCAGAATTGTCCCATGGCTTGCGCCAGTTGTACTTTGGCCATTTAGGCCCATTTGTAAAGCCCATGCGGCTCATCATAAAGCCAGTAAAATACAAGCGCCCGCATTCGGGCCCCCAGCTCCCTTCCTACACCGTTCGGCATATGTGCCCAACATCCTAACCCCAGTCAACACCACTCAGTCGAAAGCGCACCCACAGCTGTAGAATGCCCCCGGCCCTCTACCCATGGCTTCAAGCATATATATAGACTTTTCTTCAGCTCGGAACGAAGGTGTTTGGATTCAATCCGATGTAAATAAACATCGGTTGCTTGCGGCCGGTGGGGAAAGACGTCCAGTACACGATTCCCACAATCGCTTACGCACTCGCACCCGCAGAACCCCTTCTCTCCACGTGTCGCCCGATCACCTGAGCCCACATGTTGTGCCCTGGAGGCGGTTCCCCGGTCAACCCTTGGTTCCATGGGTGATTGTCGAGAAATCGACTTGCACGTCCGCACCCTGTTCGATTAACCCGTACTCTTAAATTTTCGTGCCATTCGACCCTTTTCGACTTTCCGTAAAAGGAGAGTGTCCGATACCACCGTGAGAGGCATGCAACCGTAAGGAGGATACCCGAAATAAATTAAGCTCTCGTATTTTCCTTCCCCACTGTATCCCTTCCTTCACCCTGGTCATTCTGCATAAAAAACTAGTGCAACAATCTGCTAGTGTAGGCAATAATGTATTCACTTGGCATCGTAGACTAGGTCATGCTAGTTACAACACTTTGAATAAACTTGTCAAGTACCATCTGGTTGAAGGTTTGCCAGAGATTTCCTTTAAATCAAACTCCAAAGTCTGTGATGCATGTGCCTTAGGTAAACAGACCAGAAAATCTTTTAAAACGAGGCCCGAGCCCATATCTGGCAGGCCATTGGAATTTTTCCACATGGATCTTTTCGGTCCCACTAGAACTCAAAGCCTAGGTGCAAAAAGATTTGGTTATGTGATTGTAGATGACTTCACAAGGTTTGGCTGGATTTTCTTCTTAACACATAAAAGTGATGCCTTCCTTGAATTTCAAAAATTCTTCAAAAGAATTAAACAAGAGGGTAAACATAAAATTTGCACCATTCTATCTGACCATGGGGAGTTTGAAAACTCCTTGTTCACTGGATTCTGTGAAAAAGAAGGATTGATTCATAGGTTTTCTTCTCCCAGGACCCCTGAATAGAACGGGATTGTTAAAAGAAGGAACATAACTATTGTGGAGATGGCAAGAACAATGTTGGTTGAAAGCCAACTTCTACGAAGGTTTTGGGCATAGGCAGCCAGCACTGCTTGTTATATAATAAATAGAGTAATGGTAAGACCCGTTCACAGGAAAACGCCCTATGAAATGCTGAAAGGTAAGCAACCCAACTTGGCTTACTTTAAAAATTTTGGTTCAAAATGCTTCATTCACAATAATGATAAAAAGGACTTAGATAAATTTGAGGCCAAGAGCAGTCCAAGCATATTCCTTGGGTATTCTGAACAGTCTAGAGCATACAAAGTGTTTAATATCAATGACCAAATAGTAGAAGAATCACCTCACATAATTTTTGATGAATTCATTGATCACACTAAGAAATCTGACAATGACAGGAAGGACAATGATAGTGGAGATTTTCTGGAAACCAAAGACGATGCAGAACCACATGGACAACCAGAGCAATAGGAACCTGTACCAGGTTGGTCGACTGATTTAGTACCTAGGTTGATCGAACAAGGTGAGTCGTTAAACAATGTTAAATTTTTAAAAGACCATCATGTTCAAAACATCATTGGCAATCTGCATGATCCTCCAAGAACCAGATCTTTTTTAAAGAAATAAATAATCAAAACTTAGTTGCACTGGTATCACAAATTGAACCCAAAACCATAGATGAGGCTTTAAAAGATGAATCTTGGATAAATGCAATGCATGAGGAATTGGGTCAATTTGAAAGAAACCAAGTCTGGACATTGGTTCCCAGACCTAATAATTGTTCTATCATAGGAACAAGATGGGTATTCAAAAATAAAATAAACGATGATGGAATAATTTCTAGAAATAAAGCAAGGTTAGTAGCTAAGGGCTATAATCAGGAACTAGGGGTAGATTTTGATGAATCCTATGCACCAGTTGCTAGGATGGAAGCTATCAGAATTCTGTTAACTTTTGTCTGCTCATGTGGCATTAAACTTCAACAAATGGATGTAAAAAGTGCATTTTTAAATGGAATTATAAAAGAAGAAGTTTATGTTGAGCAGCCCCCTAATTTTGAATCTCATGAGCTACCTAACCATGTTTTTAAGTTGAATAAGGCATTCTGTGGGCTAAAATAGGCCCCACGAGCTTGGTATGATAGGCTGACTGCTTTCCTGCTTGCCAATGGCTACAATAGAGGTAAAGTGGATCAAACTCTGTTCACAAAATTTTCTAATGGATAAATCATCATAGTTCAAGTATATGTGGATGACATTATTTTTGGTTCAATAAATTCTGAACTATGTGATGAATTTGCAAATTTGATGACTAAAGAGTTTGAAATGAGCCTAGTTGGTGAATTGTAATATTTTCGTGGATTACAGATCAAACAGATGAAAGAAGGATGCTCCATCAGTCAAACAAAATACACCATGGAGATCTTGAAGAAGTTTGGCATGGAGAAGGAAAAGCACATCTCTACACCGATGAGCACAAATGCATCCCTTGATGCAGATGAAAGAGGTAAACTAGTGGATCTAAAAAGTTGTCAAGGTATGATCGGATCTTTACTTTACCTCACTGCTTCTAGGCCAGACATAGAATTTAGTGTATGTTTATCTGCTAGATTTCAAGCCAGTCCTAAAGAATCACACTTAGCTGCCTTGAAAAGAATTTTTAGATATCTTGCTGGCACACATAACTTAGGACTGTGGTATCCAGCATCGTGCAAATTGAATTTGATTTCATATATAGATGTAAATTATGCTGGTTGTAAATTGGATTGGAAGAGTACTAGTGGATTTTGTCAATTTCTGGGTGAGTGTTTAGTTTCTTGGGCTTCCAAGAAACAACATTCTGTTGCACTCCCACTGCAGAGGCTGAATACGTTGCTGTAGGGAGTTGTGGAACTCAAGTTCTATGGATAAAACACCAACTCCAAGACTACAATGTAGATCTTGGTTGCACACCTATATTGTGTGATAACACTAGTGCAATTAATCTTTCTAAAAATCCAATTCAGCATTCAAGATCAAAACACATTGAAATAAGACATCATTTTTTAAGAGATGGAGTTTCCAAGAAAAACTTTGAACTACATCATGTTGATACATTGCATCACATATTCACAAAGTAATTGAATCATGATAAATTCTCTACTTTGAGAAGGGAACTTGGGCTCTGTAGAATTTCATGAGTCTAAGTCATTAAACTCTAGTGCATGTTCCTTGTGTGTGTGGCTCATTTTTTTTGCACTAAGTTAGGGGGAGCCTATCTGCCTGCTTGTCTGCCTTTAAATGTGTAGTCTTGTCATGTTGTCAAGCCATTCTACTCTCTACTGCTTGTGCTCAAGCTATCAATTTGGTATATAAAATGGTGATTTGTGGAAGGTTAGATTAAGTCTAATTGAAAACTTTCACTAAGCGTGAGGTGATCTTCGGATCTAAGTTTTCCACCAAGTATCAAAATATAGTCAATCATGCAGTCAGGAGGAGATAATGTCTTCAATATTTTTCCTTCTTTCTGACCTTCCTCAGGTTCATTACTCATTTTAGATAGGGGGAGTCAAGTTGATGCATTAAGTCAGTCAATAAACCCATCTTTTCTGCCAACAGAAATTGATTTCTGTGTGTTTATCCTTGTCGGTCATTCTTCTTGGCATAATCTTCTCAGTCTCAGGGTTATAACTCACTTTAGATAGGGGGAGTGAGTATAGTTTTTCTGATCATTTGACATTCTGACTCCTTATTCTCATCCATCAAAATTCTGATTCCTTGAATAATGAGCTTGGATTCAGGGGTAGATCTTTATCTGTTCATAAGCTACTTGTTTCAGAGTCAACTGAAATAAGATTCTTCTTTCATAAAGCTCTGTGAATGTCTAAGATAATTTGAAGGTTTAGGGCTAATAATTCTTAGAGTACATTGCTAAAGGCTTGGGACAACTATATACAACTTTTATAAAACTAAATCAGCCTTGAAAATTTTTGTCCTAAAACCCTTCTCTGCACCTGAAAACTTAATGTACAGAGGCAACTTTGGGGATATACTTTAATCTAAGTATTGTTATTAAACATTGGAATCAATCTGAAAATCCCTAAGGCCAGTATATAACAGAGCAATGACAATGGTCCACTGAGAAACCATGTCCTCTCAAATCTGAAGTAAAGTGGACTATGTCATGAAGTGCCAAAGTCACCTATGCTGAAAATTCTTGAAGAATACAAAAGGCAGAGCAATGGCATGAAAACACTAAGAAATATTGGTCACTTATCAATGAAATGAGATGAATAATGTCATGAAGTGACATGCTACCTCTGTTCAAAATGAAGCAAGATAGTCAGTCACACTGAGTAACTAGGGATACTAGCGTCTAAACAACGTGTATCCTTATGATAAAAGGTATGTGCTAGACTTAAATGCAACTATAAGATTCAAAGAAAAAAGCAAAATCAGGAAAAGGTAGCAAAAAGGGGGTTACAAGGAAAAATTCAGAAATCTTTTACAATGTTTAATCTTCATACTAGTTAAAGTATCTCCTAAAGCAACCATTGGAAATAAAAGTAAGGGAGAGAGGTAATCTAGGGCACTCATTTGAAAAGACTGGTTTTGGTTTATTAAATCTATGTAAAGTTATTCTTGAGTCTTGTTGTGATAAGCTCGAGGGTTATTAGTCTTAAACCAGTTCAAACATTCTGAAGGAGTGTTTCATAAGCACCTTTATGACAGAAGATTCTCACACCCAATCTTTTGATTTTATGGGCATGGAATAGATAAAATTAACCTTATGAGTTTGACGCTCAAATCTTGAATTCTGGCAAACTTTTATTCTCAGTTGCCATTCGTGTTCATTGCTTCTCCTTATGTTCTAAACCGAATGAACTTGCAGCTAGTTTTTCATCAGAGTTTCAGTTTCACATCCACTTTCCTCCTCTTTTGATGATGTCAAAGGGGGAGGAGTATGTTGGGTGTATGTTGAGTGTCTGCTATTGTGTATGCATGTTGTGTATGCATTATGCCTAGTGATGCCTTCTGCATTGTGTTTGTGTCTGTTGAGTGCTGAAATGTGGATATTTTCAAATATCTCACTTTGATGTGTTTTTTCAATTATCTCACTTTGAATAAAAATGCATAATAACTCATAATTGACATCATAAAAAAAGGGGAGAATGTTGTCTCCCTGGTTTTGATGATGTCTAACTATGAATCAGTGTTCATGATCAAATCCTGTTGAAAATGAGCACCTGATGAAGCTAATTTTAAAGACCAAAATGATGTTCCCAAATATCTAACTTTCTACATTTTTAAGGGGTCAATAGGTAAGATCAGTCGATTAATATTAAAGAACTCAAGTAAGGAAGAGTCGACGTAGTATATACACTGGGTCGTCGTAGTAGAAGAAAACAACGTCGGGGTTCAAGGAGGACTCGACGCAGAATAAACATTGGGTCGACGCAGTAAAAGAAAGTAACTTCGTGTTTTAGGGTGAGCCGATGCAAAGTCTCAATACGTCGACTCAACAGAAGAAGAAAATGAAATTCAGAAAGTTGCTCTCCAAATGACATGAACGTAAAGTCGATGCAACACTCTGGTGGCATCAACACAATAATAGGATTTTTCAGCCAGCCCTCAGGCAGCAAGCGGGTTGGGTTGACGCAACAACTTTATGGCGTCGACACAACAAGGTCATTCCAGCTAGATCTCAAGCCATGAACAAATTGTGCCGACACAACAAAGTAATGGAGTCGACGTAATCATGAAGTCAAGCAAGATCTTGTCCAGCAACACTGGAGGGATATACAGAGGCTGCATCGACGCAATCAAGTTCTAGAGTCGACGCATCTAATGTAGACACACTGGAATTTAGAGGTGTTGGATCTCTGATTTTGATGATGACATACGATTGATTGTGATAAGAGATAATGGACTAAGATTTTTTACATAATGAACCGGCACACTAAATCTTTGGTATCTAATGGATCACGCAAATACAAGTTGACTTACTGGCACGATGCATCGACGCATCAGGACAAACCAAGTCAATGCATCTACGCCGTAGAAGAGAAAGGTTATCACTGCCTCAACGCAGAAGGCAGATGCATCGACGCATTCGTAGTGATGAATCAACGCATCAGAAGAAAGTGTCCCCAATGCATCAACACATTCAGTCCAAGAATGAACATAGTATCAACACGTCAAAGCTTCAGAGGAAAATAGAAGGTTCACTTCAAGTATCAAGTTGTAGCACCGATGTATTAGCTATGATGCCTCGACGCATCAAGACTAGAAGCTCTTTCAAGTCTTCCACAACACAGATCGTGTCTTCATCTGCACCGACGCAATCGAAGAATTACCTCGACGTAGTCAGCTCTCCTCTAAGATCTAAAAAGCAACAACACTGAAGCAACTTAGTATTGCATCGACGCATCAATCACATGCCCCAGCGCATCAAGCCCAGAACCTCTTATGAGGCTCATCTACGTCTGTACATGTGAAGATGCCTCGAATTGTCAACTTTGCATGTGAGGATTTCAATAAATTCACTTGATCTCTTATTCATATTCTGGCACGTGATCCTAGGCCATGTGGTAACACTTATGGAAGATGTTTCTTAAAGGATATTCGATGGCCACTTGGGCAAATGGAGTTCAGCCATGAAGACCTTTCAGAATCCTAGGAAGGAAAAGAAGAAAATCCCCAATTCTCAGGTAATATATATATATATATACTCGTTTGTCTCTCCCGAAGAGGATAGAGTGAAGATAGAGAATAGAGAAGAAGTGAGAAGCAGCGAGAGAATATAAGAGCAGAGAAAAGAAAATTTGAGCATCCGTCTGAGAGTTGGTGGGCAGATCTCTTCAAAGAGAAAATTCTGAGAAAGAGTTGAGAGAAAAAGAAGAAGGAAGAGAGAGCTTCATCCAAGTGGTTTGACTATTCTGAGATCTGTGATTTCTTGGTCTCGTGGATCAAATCCAGAGCCAATTTGCTCAATTGAGCTACATTGTATTCATCTTGTTTCATTTCTCTTTTGTTGATTTTTCGGTACCATCTTTCGTTCTCTACTGGTCTTCTGATCCCCTGTTCAGGGATCGGGTTTCTTCTTAGTGATCAGAAGAAGGGAGATTTATCTCCGGATTCCCTCTGAGGATTCAGAGGAAGAGAGGGCGTTAGTTCTCTGGGTTTGTGAGCAGCTGGGTGCTGTCTCATTGGTTCCTTCTGTAATCGCAGAAGAAGGGAGAGCGGGTCTCTCCGGTCACTACGCTAGCAGTGGGGTGTTGAGCTAGCAGTTTGCTAGATCAGTGGGTTGAGGGATTTGTCTCCCTCTGATTCAAGCTGTTTGGCAGCGTATGTTTGCAGACTGAGTCTGAGGTCTTGTTTGTAGTAAGGGAAGCCACACTCTGGTTTGAGTATGGGGTGGACGTAGATCTGCTTGGCAGATCGAGCCACGTAAAAATCTTATGTGTTCTATGGTGTGATTGTGTGATTGCTTAACTATTTTCGATCTATTCTCACGACTGAGCATGTGTCACGAGTTTCCTGCCGGTACATCAAAAGATGTATTCGCACACTTTGCGTGAGGAGAGCTTCTTAGCTTAGATCTCCGCCCTGTGCTGGATTGGTTGAGTATTCCGTTATAATTGCTTCCCGCTGAGTCTAATTCATCATCTACTTCATTGCCATTTTCTCTAAGCGGTCTATTGAATCTCTAAGTGAAGCGTTCATTACATAGTTCAGTCGATTTGGTGCTTTAATGGTCCATTAGTTGTTTGACACTTTGTCTAGAGTCCCTCTGTGCATGATCATTAGAAGTAGAGTCTATTGCACATTGTCATTACGCATTTACTAAGCCATTAGTCTTTGCAACTCTCTAGTTGTGTGTGAGTTGGCTCCTATAATCTATAGTCTGAGCTTCTTCGACTGCATTTTCACTTCGTGTGGTTCGTGTGTACGCTAAATTTTTTAAAATGGATCTATTCATCCCCCCCTTCTAGATCCTGTCCTTTATTCCCATTATCGGTATCAGCACTTTCATACTAACAATTGGTATCAGAGCGATTTCTGTTTGATCAGATCCAACGATCTGCAGTATAGATCCTGTCTAATTTGTGCTTCTCCGTTCATTATCTGCTGCACTCCTACTACTTTCATGTTGTTCTTTTGAACTACCTCGATGGCTCTTCTACCAATGTACAAAGGATCCGGATTCTATATCTGGATAGCTAAAATGACTCGGTTCGTAAGTACACTTGATCCTAACTTGTGGACTCTGATCACTCAAGGGCCACACAAATTGCCAAAGGGTATATCCGAATGGACTGATGTTCATTGATCTAAGAATAGTGATAATCTTGGAGCTTTAGATTTGTTAAAAACTACAGTTTATCCTAACGCCTTTCCCTTTGTCTCAACCTGCAGAACTGCCAAAGACGTACTTGATGAATTGGTCAGTATCAACCAAGTGGAAGTGAACAAGTGCATGATGGCTAAAAGAAGTGACAACGGTAGTGAACAAAATGAGAATGAAGAAGAGGTAAGCAATCCGTTTGAAAACTTTTCTGTAGAAGATTGGGAGGATGCTTATGCAAATTTGATTGAGTCACATGAGAGAATAAGAAAACAAAATAAAGCTCTGAAAAAGAAATTGCATGATGCTGTTAATTCTAGTTCCGAAAACGATCCCATAGATGCTTTGAAAACTGAAAATGGGAGTCTTAGGCTACAATTGAAAAATCTGGAAAGTGGCAGTTCAGAACTAAAAAAATTGAGATCTGAAATTATGGAACTTCATAAAGATCTTCAAAAATCTAAAACTGAAAACAAGGAACTAAGAAAAGAAGTGGAAAACAAACACTCTAATAATTCTGTCTGCTATAAATGTTCTTTTTGAAAGAGTTAAATGAATCTCTTATGGTTGATCTCAAATGGTACAAGGATCTTGTTGCCTCATTAAGAGAAGAGAATAAAGAATTGTTGGACAAGAAAATTGAATTTGAACAGAGGAAAGAAAAACTGGATGATGAAATGATTTCAATGCCAATTGATAAAAGTTTTGCTGAAGAAGTTGAAAAGGTGAAATCTAAAAATGAAAAACTGAAAGAACTAAATTCAGCTATTTCAGAAAGATTGCGTGTGCGTGAAAAAGGAAAATGTGTTATGAATGATAATGAATTTGAAAATGATCTAAAATTGAAACCAGAAATTCATGATCTCAAATCCTTAAATGATGTAATGCAGCAACAAATCATTTCCTGTGAGGAGAATATAACTAATTATGAACTTCAGATTTCATCTCTTCAATCAGAAATAAGTAATTTGAATGATTCCATGTCTAGGTTTGTTAAAGGGAAAGAAAACTTGGACAAACTTCTTGGAAGCAAGGTTAATTTCCAAAGAGAGGGATTAGGTTACAATCCTGGAAATAAAAAGAGTTTTGGAAATCAAATTCACACATCTTTTGTGGGTAGTTCTAAACCTATCAACATCCCTAAATCAGTACCCTTTCAATTCACTGCTCAGAGAATAGAAAAATAAACTGAAAAGTTGAAAAAGGCCAAAAATACATATGCTCCTACTATGCACACTGTGCATAAGCCTACCATACACACACATGTACAAAAAAGAATTTCATGTTATTATTGTGGTAGAAGTGGGCACATAATGAATGATTGCTATATCATGAAATCTGATGATTCAAATGCTTGCAAGAAAATGAATGCAACTAAAAATGACAAAATGTCCTTGTCTCAAAATTCTCATGAGCATGCTAAAAGTGGTTATGCTAAAAATCATGTCATCCGTAGAAGGACAATTCATTGTTCCTATTGTGAAAAATCTGGCCATGAAATGGATGATTGTCTTGTCCTAAGAATTGATGAATTGATGGCTTGCAGAAAAGCCATTATCCCAAAAAGGCCAAGACAGTTCTCAAACAAAAGGGCTTATTGCCACCATTGTAGAAAATCTGGTCATAGAGTCAAGGATTGTTGGCACATGAAAAGGGAACCCAATTTTCATAATAGAAATGGCAAAATTCCTGTTAACCCATAGAGATTTCATGCATATTCCATGAATAAGAACGTGAATGCCATTAGTCATTGTCACTACTGTGGGAGATTGGGACATATTCTGGTTAATTGTTATATTTTAAAAATTGATGAATTTCATGCTCAAAAGATGTGGAAAGCACCTTTTAAAGGTGCAGCTAACGGTTTAGGACCCAAGAGATCTTGGGTACCATTAAACAAAAGATGAGAATTTTTGTTTTACAGGTGTGCCTTGGAGCAAAGAAATAAAAAAAAAGGAGGGGTGAAAATAAACAAGGCAACCCGGTTTGGCAAACCCCACACTTCATTTAATTCCTTAAAGTTGAATTTATGTTGTTTACTTCTAGTGCTTGATTGTCTTGATTGCTGATTCTAAACATATTGTGAATCGTCAACTGCTTGATTTTACTGAAATTCTGGAAAACTGCTGCATATGTCTTTCTTCAGACTTTACTCGACATGTCAAAATGAACCACACTTGCTTGCTACATAATCATGCATGACCCTATGGTATAAAGAATGGTACGCTGGGAGAAGGGCAGATCACTTCTATCTGGAAACCCACATCATGCATCGAGGTGGTCTTATGACCATGTTCTCTACCTAGTACCATGGGTCAAATTGCATTTAGTATAATTTAGACCTTCATGAATACATATTTGTTGAATCATGCACCTCATTCGTGTCTGGACTGGTATCCATCTGAAATTAGTTAGGGGGAGTTTAGTTCAGCTCATTGCATGATCTGCTCGTTTAATCAGTCTTCAAGTGAGGGGGAGCTTGACTCCGGTAAGTTGATGAGAAGCAAATAAGCCATGATTAAGGGGGAGTGTCTCTGATTGCTACAATGTTGGTTCATTAGTTATGATTAGTGGTCATCTCTTGGAATGTGTTGGAAAGATGTAGTCTTGATAGGTCGATGCATTAGGTCGATGCCTCGACGCTGCTGGTATTGTTCATTCAGTTGATCTTGATAGGTCGACGCATCTGTTCGATGCCTCGATGCTTCTGGCAAGGCTGGTTATTCTCTGTTGCTTATTGAGCTTGAAAGGTCGGAGCATTAAGGTTGAAAGTCTGAGCAGCACATATAAAGTGTAGATTATGGAAAATCCACTTTTAAGACAAAAATAATAATAAGATGAAGAATGGAGAGAATGATAAAAAGAGAGTGTGAGGGAGCACGTAGTGCTAATAAAGAGTGTGATCGCCAGAGGGGTTACCTCAAGAAGAAAGAAGATGATCGCGAATACCTGATGAAGATGAAGATGCGGGATGGATGTAGATTCCTTCCTCCTCCTTCTACCGGCTGGCCGATGAAGGGGGTTTTCCTCTTAATTACCCTTAAACAAAGAACAAACAAAAGAAGAAGGGATTAGCCAAACGTGAGTGTAGTATCAATTCAAAAGAACAATAGGATGATGAAAGTGAAGCATAAAGTGTGCACCTTTTAGTTATTTTTAAAGCCCCTAATAGAATTAGGGAAGGGAGAAGATGCAAAGCTAATGCAAGTAAAAATATGTGATGAGATGACAATAAGACGAACTCCCTGATGTTCCTGACAACAGTAAAGGGAACCACACGGATGTTGGTAGCAGGAGGAAGAGGATGACCGCTGGAAGAGCAGAAGACCTCACAAGGAAGGAGAGAAACTATGGTTTTCTCCTCTCTACACAAGTAACGCTAACGAACCAATAGTTTCTGCTAATGCTAACTCTCTGCTCTGCTTGCTCTGCTTCTCTTTTTTCTCTCTCTAACTCCTCCTTCCTGCATCCAACCTTTTGCGAGCTCAACCCAGGGGGCTAATTATAGGGTGCGAAACCGTATTCTAATGGGATAAGAACAAGCAATGATCATTAATGGCAAGGACTCTAGTTCCCCAATCGAGAAAGGTGATTAATCAAGGTAGGGAACTCTCCAGGAAAGCTGTGTTTAAACCGGATACGGAAGGGTGAGAGACGACCCCCAGAAGGGCGTTAATTAAAATTGAGGACCCTATTCAAGGCGTTAATTAAAAATACGACTAGGATAAAGGCGTCAATTCTTGGATTCAATTTTAGTAAGAAAAACCTTCCTTATTTGAAAATTATAAAATCGCGCCTGAGAGAAAGGTGTTAATCAAAAACACGCCCTAAGGAAGGACGTTAATTCTTATTTTCCAATTTGGGTGGGGCTCGTAAAATACCAGAAATTGACGCCCTCGACACCAGCCGTCCTTTCTTTAAAACGCGCCTAAGATCAGGTCGTTAATTAAAACACGTCCCAGATAAAGTCGTTAATTATAAAAATGCCAAGAAAATTTGTAAAAACATGCAAAAATTAGAAAAACTTCGTATTATGGAAATATTGAAGTTCACTTTGGGACATTACTTGGTGACATGAGTTTTGATCAATATAGCATCAATTTTGGCGTGTCTACAGCTGCCCTGCCTTGGCGTCTGCTTTGTAAGGGAGTGAGACGGAATGAAGCAAAAGTGCGACAAGCGGAACGAAGTGGAATGAACTGATAAGTAGATGCCAAGGTGTGATGTGACACGCTTCAGATATGAAGCATTAGAAATCTTTCCGAGATTCTGAGTGAAACAACTCTAGGTGATTCCAAGGAAGCATCAATTTGCTTTATAAAGGAGACTAAACTAAGAACATAAAATGTGCGCGTGGGCACGATAGGGAGGCACCATTGGAGAGCGTTTACCAGCCAACGTGGACATGCTACAACCAAGGTGGATTTGTAGAAAAATAAAGGGAATTGAGATGAAGACCCAGCAAAGGGATGACTTTCAAGGAACTAGCCTGAGCGGCTTCAGAGAGAATAAAGTACTTGATTTGGAGTGGAATATCTCATGTCAACTCAATCAAGAACGAGTGACCTTCATTATTGCCATAATATGAAGATTTTCATCTTCAAGCTCAAAGTCCTACATGATGCATGCTGGGTTAAAAGGAAAAAAATAAAACAAACTAAAAATAGAAAATAATCAAGGATAATATTGTTAAGCCATCTAGATTCGGTCAAGAATCCAAATCTCTGAGCTGACCCTAAGCCGAAGCCCATTTGTCCGCGCATCATCTCAGAAAGTGGAACCACCATCCCAAACCTTTTAATGATTCAACGGCTTATCCGTGTGATCAAGGCTCTCCTGGAATTATCACTGTTTTTGATGAAGGGGAACTCAAATTCCAGGTTCATCAAAACCACAAGGTCCTTGATATGCTATAATAGCGCAGAATACAATATATAGTAACAATGCTTACAGGAAAGAAATACAAGAATGGAATGATGTTACTCCCATGAGTGATCCAAGCGCCTCAAAACCTGCAACCTAAATTCATCAGTCCTCAGAAATAATCCTCAATTCAAAGCATGATATGATCATAAGTGCATAATCACATAACTCCAATATAAAAGATAGCACTTAAGTTCATCAAGATATACGGAGGAATTAAATATGCAAACCAACAAAATAATGACTAGAGTTCATGGCGTCAAAAGCATGAAAGGCGACTGGCATGAAGGCGTTAATTGCATTGAGATTTCAAGAAAGAGACGCCCCCCAGGAAGGCGCTAAATAAAACACGACTTATATCAAGTCGTCAATTCAAGAAGAGACGCCCTGACCAATGTCGTTAATTAACAATACGGTTCCGTCTATGAATCGAAGCCTAAGTCCATTCTTATTCGAACTCTACTCTCGACCCCAAGACCCTCCAAACTCCTATAAAAGAAAGGATCTCTCGGCAATCAATCAAACAATCTTCCTCCTCTCTGCTTTTCGTTCACAGGTGCTGTTGTTAGAGTTATCTCTGCAGACATCCACCGCCTCAGAAGATGGAGAGAGCTATCAAAAGATCAAAGACTTCCACTCTCAGACTATCGGAGATCAACGGGCACTTAAGCAACCGGATTACCATGAACCAGGTATGCAAAAGGCTTTAATGGCTTGTT
Source organism: Amorphophallus konjac (assembly GCA_022559845.1). Lineage (NCBI taxonomy): Eukaryota > Viridiplantae > Streptophyta > Magnoliopsida > Alismatales > Araceae > Amorphophallus > Amorphophallus konjac. The sequence goes on along the minus strand of CM040121.1, from coordinate 459,663,682 downwards.
CTCTGTTTCCCTTCTCCTCAGCTTCTCATCCCTTCTCTGTTCTTTTCCTTTTCTTTCTCCTTTCCAAAGGCTTATCCCAATATTCCAGGTGCAAGGAGGTTCATAAAAATCAAGTGGCTGCCACTTTTACTTTCAAAATTCTCTTCAGACGTGAGAGTTTACTTATCAAGATGGCACCTCTTAGGCCTAGTCACTCATGCCATACACCATGATCAAACCCACCTAGATTGGGCAGCTATAGGAGCTTCAGCTGAGATATGGCATCCTTCCACCCATACATTCTTATTCTCAACCTTTGAAGCCACAATTCTATTAGAGGAATTAGAGATGATCTTGGGCTTAAAGAAGATGAAACAAGGAGAGGAGGAAAAGATGACCATCATGCCAAGGCAAATTTCTTCGCATGAGCTATTAACGAATCTAATTCACAGCCCAAACTTAGTGAACCAAATCAAAGCTACCAAGGGAATCAATCTCCTAAAGCTTGCTTCTTGGGTGTACAAATGATCCGATCAAGCTAAAGAAGATGAAGAAGTGGAACGAGTGGGAAAGGCTTTCGTGGTGTGCTTGGCGGGAGCGATCTTATTCCCCTCCACGGAAGACTTCTTGGATGAATCCCAATTAAGCGCAATAGTTAGCCTTTGGGAAGGAGAGAGAGTGGGACCGGCGATATTAGCCTATCTATATAGCGGGCTCACTTCGGCGGCAATGGGGAGACCGATCTATGGGTGCATGCTAGCACTATCTAGTTGGATAGATCTCCACTTCAAGTTTGATCCATGTGAGATGGCCCAACAACCCTCAAGAATCTTCTCAAAAAGCCCAGTTTCTTACATGACCGGCTCATTGGGAATAAGCAATAGAGTGGTGAACCAGATTCCTCAAGTCAAGAAAAGAGTGGAATGGAGAGAACATCTCAAAGTGATGCCAAAGAACTTCTTCACATGCGCCCCGGGATTACTCAAAGCTCAAGAACTCCGCGCACGATTCTCCCCCGGGATGGACCTTAGACTCATAGGTGCTTCAGAATTCGTGCTATACAACTCATACCGATGCCTTCCTCAACTTGGGCTCCCACGGCGAATATTTGAGGATCTATCTCATCTCCCTCCTATCAAGGCAAGGGATATCGGCAGCAATGAAGATGGAGAAGAATGCACCACAATCCAAGCTCTGTGGAAAATCTGCAAGACTCATCAACCTGTAGAGAACTTGGAAGAAGACAGAGATCAGTGGAAATCATATGTAATAGCTTTAAGAAGTTTGAGGCCCAAAATGGCTCATTAGAGCAATGCAATCTCTTTCATCAATAAATCAATAATAACATTCTGATTGAGCCAATTTACAATATTTCTGATCAATTCTTCCAACAATCTGTGATTCTGCTCTGAATAACGACTTAGTCAATGCCGTCAATTCCCAAAGTGACGCCTCAGTGTATGTCGCTTCTCATTAATCGGCTCTCGAAATTGACGCCTTCAGAAATAGGCGTTAACTAAATAACGACTTAAAACAAGGCGTTAATTCGATTCAAATTCCAAAAAGTATTCGTTAAAGATCCCAAAATAACGCCTTAGGGTAAGCCACGTTTCATGTAAACCACGCCTTCAGACACGTCGTTAATCAAAAACAGTAATCATTATTCCCATCATGTCAATCAATTCCCATCAAATGCCTCTGACGACGTCTGCCGTTCCCCATGCTAAAAGAAGTCACGCCCCAGAGCACGTCGTTAACCATGGAAGAGACGCCCTCGGCTCCAGTCGTCCTTTCAACAAGACACGACTTTACTGGAGTCGTTAATTCTTTTTGACCGTTTAACTTAGTTTTCCCTCCTTTCTTCTTCTTCCTTCGTCCATATCCCTCTTCTTCTCTTTTTCTGCAACCCTAACCGCAAGAACCCCCATTTCTCTATCTCTCATTCTCACTCTCTATCTCTCTCTCATTCTCACTCTACACCCTAGCCATGGCCGGTGGCGGACACAAACGCCAACGGGTTTCGGCTCCGGAAGTGGTGGATTTGGAGGGCGACCAAGCCCACAATGGTGAGGAGCACGCCATGGAAGAGGAGGACCCGGCGGCGGCCGAGGAAGCTCCGGCGGTGGTGACCGGTGACGAGGGGGAACACGGCGACGGCGAGGCCATGGGAGATGCAGAGGATGAAAGTGAAGAAGAGGAAGACGATGGCGAAGAGGGAGAAGACGAAGAACAAGGAGGAGAAGAAGAGGATAATGAACCGCCGGTGGCGGCTGCTCCTCGCCCCGGCCAGCTTCGACGGACATGGCAACCCCGGCCCCAACTCCGGGGAGGATTAGCAGAACCCAGGCGACACAAAGTAGGCTCCCAACCCCTCTTTCCATTTTTTTTGTAATTTTATTTTCATTTTTATTCCATTTCCATAGCCCTCGGGCTAGAAAACCTGAAACTCAGAAATAAGACGCCCTCATGGGTGTCGCGATTTAACAGAGAGACGCCCAGACCTGGGTCGTCAATTCAACTTATTTTCTGCGAAATAATTAACCTCATGAAAACACGCCTTGCAGCATGTCGTCCATTTAAATTATCATTTTTTTATATCAACCATGCTGTTAATTTCCATGCATTTCTTTTCCAATTATTTTTAAATATCTTTGCCATGAATTGTTTCGCATGCTGTCCTTTAATTATTTTTGAAAACCCTGGAAAACAACGCCCCCCACCGGGGCGTCAATTCAACAAAGAACGACCAAACCAGCGGTCGTCAATTCATTAATTCCAGAATAAATAATTAGGACCCAAAACCCATTTTAAAAAACGTCATACACAGGGGCGTTACTTAATCAAATGACGACCCTGGGACGGGCGTCAATTGAAAAATCTTTAGGAAATTAGAAATTAACCTCAAAACCACGCCCCCCACAGGGGCGTCTCTTAAATAAACAACGACCTAGGCTAGGTCGTTAATTAATGAATGCATACGGTCTTCACATCTCTTAGAAACCACGCCCCCCCTCAGGGGTGCCAATTAAACAAGCCACGACCCGGGGGCGGTCGTTAATTAAATCAAACATCAAAATCTCAACCAAGGCAATTAAGTGAATTTCAGCATGAATAATTGAACAATTAAGCCAAAATTTCTTTCTTTATGCATGTAGGGGTTGATACACGGATCTCCTGGGTCATGGTCCGGGCAGCATATTACGGCCTCCCCGAGTTCCAGAGAGCCAGGGTAGATGCTATGGGGTTCGGGGCCTTCCTTAGCATAGAGCCCATTAGGCATGACTTAGCACTTATCCAGGTTTTGAGGGAGAGATGGGATAGGACTAGCCGGGCATTCCTGATGCCCTGGGGTCATATGGTTCCTACACTAGAGGATGTGGCTAGGATTACTGGGTTGAGGGTAGATGGTGAGGCAGTGAGCGGGATCACCTACCCTGACTATACTGAGCTTACCGAGAGGCTGCTAGGGCTAGAGATAGTCTATGAGACACCTAGCGAGTGCAGGACTATCCTCCGCACCGACCTGACTACAGTGATGGGTTTAGGAGATGCTAGGCACAGATCTGGGGAGTCCTTAGAGCAGTTTCTCAGAGGTTGATCGATGGGGCTAGGGCAGCCTATTGCCAGGACCCAGCCGACAGGGAGAGGGCAGACCGAGACCTGAGAAGGTTCCTATTCTTGATGCTCGGGAGGCTATTGCTCGGCACGAAGGGTGATGTCATCAATTGCCGATTCCTAGGGATCCTCGAGGACTTAGAGGAAGTCGGCAGATACGCCTGGGGAGCAGCGTTGCTGGCGCACCTGATAGCCGACCTGTCTACGGGGACATGTTGAGAGATGACCGTCAGTGGCTTCTCACCTTTTCTTCAGGTATGCACATCTTTTTTCTTTCTTTTCTTTTACTTTATGCATGTGAATGCCTCACTAATGCAATGCATGGATGCAGGTTTGGAGCCATCTGTACATGCCGATGGGACGCGTCGACCCACGGCCTGGAGGTGAGGGATCTTTCCCTCTAGCACGGCGCTGGCTGCCGGTAGTCTTCGGAGCCCCACTCTCTTACGAGTTGTGGGTGTTACGGAGGGAGTTCCGAGACTTCCCTCCATCACTGGTACACATGATGAATGTTATGCAATTTTTTTTTATTTTTGTGCGAATATGATGATGATGATGAATGTATGTTTATGGATGCAGGTGCGATGAAGGCCCTATGAGGGGATGACCGACGAGGGCCAGCCGTAGGTCGTAGCGGGCCGACCTCGTTTTGGGCATGAGCTTTGGGTTCATTGCCTGAGCGAGATCGAGCCATTACGGCTTAGGCTGGTGATGAGGACCCTGGGCCTACACCAGGAGTGGGTAGAAGTTGGAGAGCCGCGAGGGATCGGGAAGAAGACGCACGGTCGCACGAAGGCGATCGACTGGAGGGTGCGGTTTGAGGACCAGTACGCCGACTGGCGGCGAGGCGGGACCCGAGTCACCTCCCAGGCGACTGACAGCTCTGAGTACCTCCGACGCTACTGGGAGGTATACGCCGGCCGACCCCAGATGAGGGTCCTAGGGGTATGTATGAATGCACTTATTTCTAAATTGAATGCAAATGCTTATGTATCTATCATGTGACTAATATGTAATGGATGCAGGATGCACGAGACATAGCAGCGATGGATGCCCAGGCCCACCTACACAGCCTGGAGGAGCAGCTGGCCACCATACGGGTGGACCTTGAGACCCTGGTGAGTGTTAAATTTATTCAAATGAATTTTTTTTCATGAATTATTGATGATTAGCCACTGACAATCTTAATGAATGCAGCGTGCCCAGCAGGGAGCAGCAGGGAGAGATACGGGAGAGGCCTCTAGCTCGAGAGGGCCTAGTGCAGAGGCGGCTGCACTAGCGGAGCAGCTGGCGGGGGCAGTGGCTCGGGCCGAGGCGACAGAGTGCGACCTCGCCTCACGGGTAAGTTTCAAAAACTCAGACCTCATTCAATTATTTATTATTATGTGCTGATAGAAAAAAAGGTGTTTTGCAGAAGGAGGAGCTTCGAGCCGCTCTTAATTGCATCGAGGAGGGCCAGCAGGCGATGGCCACACGGGTGAGTTTTACTTTTAACCATGCATTCATTTCATAAATTGCTGAATTATTGCATTAAATGTGGAACTGATGACTTGTTTACCTGTTTGCAGACTACACAGTTACAGGCGGCTCATACCCGGGCTTCCCTAGCTGGGGCGGAGTTGGCGATCCGTGAGCAGCGGGTCGCGGAGCTGGAGAGGGCTTTGAGGCGGCGGGAGGAGCTGCCTCAGGACGTAGTAGAGCTGCGGGTCGCTCTTGAGCTGGAGCGGAGAGAGCGTGCGCGAGAGCGCGAGGAGCGTGCTTGGGAGCGTGAGGAGCGTGCTCGGGAGCGTGAGGAGCACCTGGCAGACCGTGCGCGTCACCACGAGCTACAGCAGTCAGAGCGTGCTCGGTACCAGGAGCAGGTGGCAGCGCGCGAGCGTGAGCTGGCAGACTTGAGGACCCAGTTAGCCGTTACCCAGGAGCGGCTACGAGCGTCAGAGGAGCATCTCCAGCGAGGGCGTGAGTGGGCGCGAGCTGCAGGGTACAGCTTCACCAGCTCCACCTTTGTGGCGGGCTCTTCCCTTCGAGAGAGGAGCTAGGCAGGGGGCCAGGTTCGGGTTCTAGCTTCTTCACGGGGGCCCATGCCCCCTCCACCAGCGTCACCTCGGGACGGCGAGGATGAGGTAGAGAGTAGGAGAGAGGAGGGTGGAGGCGAGAGCTGAGAGAGACTTACTTGTACTCCTCCACCCTCACACCTGTACTCAGATATTTATGATGTATATATATATGAGGTTGAAATTTTTTTGTTACCTGAGCACTTGTGTAGTTGTGTACTTGTGGGCGTGTACTTTGCTTCTTTTTTTTTTCACGTTGTTCGCTTTTGCTTTACTTTTCCCTGTGCTTGCAGCTGTAGTCCACACTTGAATAAACAGGTTAATTCATCTGTTCGACTTGGCCCCTTGCTCAATAAGCAAGGGATGTTTTACTTGTGACCTTGATAACGGGTCAAGGGGCCAAGCCTTTAATCAAATAAGGCAAATGAAACAACCGATAAAGGGAGATGCAATATGCAAGCACACGCATGCAAACAATAATAAAGATGCCCATGCAAAAATGCAAGCACACTCATGAAGAATAAATCACCATTTTTTTCTTTTTTCTTTTCCTTTTTATATATATATATTTTTTTCCTTTTATTTGCTGAAAAAGACGCCTTATATTAAGTCGTTATTTAAATAAAAGACGCCCTAGGTGACGGCGTGATTTTGAAAAAGATTTTTGATTTTTGTTGAAAAGACGACCTGTCCAGGGCCGTTATTTTAAAAAAGATGACCTTTCCATTAGGCATTAATTCTATTAAACGCGACTTAAACAAAGGCGTTATTTTTTTGTTATTTTCCAAATTGGGTTTGTCAAGGCTGCGAGGGCTTTGGGCCCTACCAGGCCACCATTTAGGATTCATTAATCTTTCTTGCATAATCAAAAGAGGGTCCACGTGCTAATGATTGAACTCATACACAAGATCTCGCGCGGTGCAATTTCCTAAGTCAGTCTCGACCATCATGCTGGTTTATGACTTACCACCAAGAAGAGATGGAAGAAAATATAAGGAAGCCCATAAAGGATTCTAAGAAGCCTGAGGTAAAACTACCTCCCCTACCCTATGCCTGTTGGGGTTCAGTCGTTGGCATAGGGAAATTTTGTTGCCTTTTGCCTCTTTCATATTGCATGCATACGCCCAAGGTTCTCCTTGCGAGGACTTTGCCCTCTTGACATGCTTTTCTTTTCACAATTTGACTTTCACTTTGAAGTTGATTTGCATTGATAAAAAACCTAATTGTACTTGGGCTTTTGCGGCATTTTTGTTCCCTTTTGGGCCCTGACTTCCACCTACTAAGGCGGCGGGCAGGCTTGGCGAGTCTACCCCGAGGCCTCCCTTCCTCCCTTATGGGCCGAAGAAGAAAAGAATGGGTATTGTCTTCACCTTTAGTCAGGTTTTGACCATCCATCGGACTTTGCACCGCTTGAGTTCAAGGATAAGCGTGTAGTGTGTGCAGGTGTTGACCCCATTTTAAGTTAACAAGACTGATGAATGAATTCGGAATTTTGACCCTTCAGACCTTGCGTCCTCGCAACCATGGCAACCATTTTGAAAATTTTTCAATATATATTTTTTTGGATTTTGGAAATTTTATTATATTTTTTGTTTTTGGATTTTTATTAGATTTTAGAAATTTTATATTCTTTTTTGGATTCTGAAGATTTCTATTTTTTTTTAGATTTTGAATTAGGGGTAGTATTTCTTAAGGTACAGACCATTCCAAGGGTGAGTTAGTTCTTCTCCTTCAGCATTAATCAGTTTATAAGCATTGCCAGGATAAACATCTTTTATAACAAAGGGGCCTTCCCAGTTTGGTTGAAGTTTTGAACGGGGCCCACCAGGTTTTACAAAAATTCTCTTAATTACCATCTCACCGACTTTGAATTTTCTCTCAATTACTTTCTTTTGATAAAAACGTGAAAGCCTGTTTTGATAAACACGCGCATGCTCAGCGGCGATCAGACGCTTCTCATCCAGGAGTTCCAACTGGGCAAGGAGTGAATCACGACGCACATCAATAGAGAATTCCTTGTCCAATTGTACTCGCAAAGATGGAATAAGAATCTCATAAGGGACTACCGCTTCCATTCCATAAGTAAGGGTGAAAGGGGTTTACCCAGTGGGGGTACGAATGGAAGTGCAATAAGCCCAGAGAGCTTCAACTAACTTGTCTGGCCAATCCGAAAATTTATTGGCCTCACACGTCTTTTTAACAATTTTAATCAAGGTTTTATTAGTTGCCTCTGCTTGGCCATTGCCCTGTGGATAATAGGGAGAAGAATGATGCAATGTAATGTTATACATGTTGCAGAGATCCTTGAGCTCTTGAGAGATGAATTGAGGTCCATTGTCGGTGATGATGGTACTCGGGATGCCGAATCTGGCGATGATATTCTTCATTATGAATTTATAGACGGTTGATGCTTTGATCTCCACGAATGCTTCCGCTTCTGCCCACTTGGTGAAGTACTCCGTTGCCGTGAGGATGAATGGTTTTTGCTTCGTGAGGAGGTTCGAGTCACCAAGAGGTCCAATGATATCGAAGGCCCACATGGAGAAAGGCCATGGGGAGGACATAGGATGGAGTGAAGAAGCAGGAGAATGAATCTTGTCGGCGTGCAGTTGGCACTTAACACACCTTCGAACATAGATGGAACAATCCTCTTCTAGAGTTGGCCAATAGAAGCCTAGCCTAAGGATCTTCTTAGCTAGCATCTGGATGTTCACATGACCACCACACACTCCTGAATGCGCCTCTTCCACGACCTTCCAGGATTCATCATCGTCGAGGCATCTTAATAAAACACCCGTGAGCCCTCTTCTATAGAGCACACCTCCAACCAAAACATACTGTTGAGCCACTCTTCTGATTGCTTTCCTTTCTTCCACAGTGGCTTCTTCGGGATAGGATTGATCATTGCAATATCTGACAATCTCATAATACCAATGTTTCTCTTCATTAGCCAATCCTACTTCCCAATCTAACAACATGACCTCTTTGCCTTTAAGAGCTTCACTCCGCCTGACCTTCTCGAGCACCTTGTCCCTAATGTCGAGGAATGCACGATCCTTAATAGCTAGAGTGTCACGCTGATGAATGAGAGGAACGTGGAAATCTCGTTGGGGAGGAAAGACTAAAGCAGAGGCCAAAGAGGCAAGAGCGTCAGCTAAGATGTTCTGGCTTCGAGGGACATAGACGAAGATCAACTTGGTGAAGAGTTTGGCATAAGCTGAAGCAAGTTCCTGGTAGGGCTTGAGTTTAGGATTAATAGTGCGGCACTTGACAAGCACCTGGCGTAGAATGAGTTGACTGTCACCCACGATTCGTAATTGGGTAACACCATATTTATGAGCGGTTTGAAGACCGGCCAAAAGGGCCTCATACTCAGCTATATTGTTCGTGACAGGAAAAGTGAGCGGAGCAGCAAATGGGATGGTGACCCCTTCTGGTGTTAAAAGAACCATGCCGATCCCTCTTCCTTGGAAATTTAGAGCTCCATCAAAATGTAATGTCCACATAGGATCGTGGGGTTGATTAATGGACATTAGTTCTTCATCTGGAAACTCTGAATTGACAGGATCAAATCGAGGGAGAGGGTGGTGAGCAAGATGTTCGACGATGGCATAACCTTTGATTGCTTTCTGTTGAATGTAAGTGATGTCAAATTGAGAGAGAAAACTTTGCCAGCGTGCCAATCGGTCGGTAAGGACAGAACAAGAAGGAATTTAATCGGATTCATGCGAGCAATGAGGTGAACCTCGTGAGCTAAGAAATAATGTTTTAACTTTTGAACTACCCAGACTAAAGCAGCGCAAGTCTTCTCCATGGCTGAGTACCTCTGCTCACAAGGGTTGAGAAGTTTAGACAAGTAGTATGCTGCCTGTTAGGGTGCTAGGCCCGGATACAGAGGGGGGTGAATGTATCCTTCTATATAGAATGGCCAAATAAAAACTTGGATGCTAGAGATAGACACAAAATAGAACCGATTTGATTTAACTCAAATACAAACAATTGGAGCGTGCCTATCCAAGCATCTAGCCAAAGCAAACCAAGCAATCTGATGAACCAGTTGAAAATCCTTTTAAACAAAAGAGCAAATATGTCATTGTCTCCCAAATAACCAACTAGCGGACGCAGCACAAATGAGAATAAGGAATCTCAAGACAATCTGTGAAGGATGGTAGGAGATATGGAAGAACACACTACAAGCAAACCACTGCTCAAAGATTTTAAGGTGGTTCGGTCCTCCAGACCTACATCCACCCCTCACTCCCAACCGGAGTGAGGCTTCACTAGCAAACGCTAGAACCAAGCAGACTCAGTCTGCAAACAGTTGCTGCCACACAGCTTGACCAGGGGAATAGCCTCCCCTCTTCCTCCCAACCGGAGGGACACCCAAGTGACTCCCAGCCACTTGGAAACTAGAGGTCGAAGACCTCTCTTCCTCCATACCAGGAGGGACCACTGGACTTGCTACCCACAAGCCCAGAACCGGAGGAACAAACCTCCCTTCCTCCAAACCGGAGGGGAACCTAGAGACCCAAGTCTCTCTTCCTCTGAACCCCAGAGGGAAGCACAACCGGAGATAAATCTCCCTTCCTCCAACCCGGAGGGTAACAACCGATGACACCCTGTCAAAGGCAACCAGAGACGCTAGTCTCTCTTCCTCCACACCGGAGGGAACCAACCACAAATAGCACCCAGCTACTTGCAAACCGAAGACACAAGATCTCCCTTCTCCTGAGTCCACAGGAGGAACCCGATCCCCAACGGGGCAATCGAAAGAACAAAGATGATCAGAGAACAAAGGAAAACAATAGAAGAAAAAATAACACAGCAATCCGAAAGCTGTAAAAACGAAATGCACAATGTGGCTCTCAACAGAGCTGACTGGCCTGGATCTGATCCACGGTCCAGTGAAGACAGATCTTCAAGTAGCTTCTTCCTTCTTCTCCACGAGCTCTCTCGCTTACTCTCTTTCTCTCTTTCTTTCTCTTCTGCTCTCCAAATCTCTCACTCTCTATCTCTCTTTCTTTCTCTTCTACTCTCCTAATCTCTCACTCTCTGCTCTCTCTTCACGGCTTTTCTCTTCTATCTCTTCTTCCTCTCTTTTCCTTCTTTTTCTCTTTTTCTGGATCGAAGGGCTTTCTACTCTTCAGGCTTTTCTTCTTCTATCTCTTCTTCCTCTCTTTTCATTCTTTTTCTCTTTTTCTGGATCGAAGGGCTTTCTACTCTTTAGGCTTTTCTTCTTCTAATTTCTTCAGAGGATGAAGACCCATATATATAGCAGTAGCAGCAGCATTACCCCCTACGTGTGACCTCCACATTTCCAGCCCTAAGTATTCGGACCACGTGGCAGTCTCTCAGCAGGCTTCATTTCAGCCTCGGATCACGCGCTACCAGTCACTCGGGAATATTTCCTCGGACCACCTTCTTCTTCTCCTACAAGGAATTAACACGATTAAAACTCAGGGCACCAGAACCTAAAACTGCACGAGGTGTATAGAAACAACAAGAGGTGCACTGCACTGAGGACGACACGAGATATAGTGGTGACAAAACAAACACTACACATAGAACGACATGAGGTTCAAAGGTGACGAAACAAGTACTACACAGAGAATGACACGAGGTCATAAACACAAGAATAACACGAAGACACGAATACAAAGAAACAACACGACATAATAAACAGCAGAGAGAACGACATGAGGTGAAACGACACGTGATAAAACAAAGAAGGCAGGAATATGACTCGAGTAGCTACAGTAAATGATACGAGAACACAAGATTACTACAGTACGAGACAAGGAGAGCATGACACGAGGTCAGATGAAAACAGCACGAGGTAAAACGAGAATGACACGAAGTGTCACTGTAACAAAATAAACACTACGAAGAGACCGACACGAGATACATACTAATAACGCTTAACACTACAGAGAAAACGACACGAAGTAAAAAGCAACTCGACATAAAAAATAGCAAAGAGAACGACACGAGCTGACCGCAACACGAAGATGAAAAATAGAAACCAACACGAAGTGTGGTTTCAACACAAGAAAGACACGAGGTCTAGGAAGAACAACACAAAGACGGAAATAACAAAGAACTGACTCGAATTAAGGACGACATGGAGACAGCACAGACACGGGCTTGAACTTAGAGAAGAGTGCACGAAGTAAAATCAACACGAAGACAGAAGACATGAACGGCTACGACGACACGCGATTAAACAGTGAAGGCAAGAAGACAATTCGAGTAACTACAGTAAGTGACACGAAAATACAAGAGCAAACACAAAGAGGATGACACGAGATGAGCAACTAGATACTGAAGAAAATGACACGAGGTTCACAAGAAAAATGACTCGAAGTATATTAGAACAATTCGAGCTGCTTCAGTAAACAGCACGAAGACAATCAACAACAGACACTTAAAACAACACGAGGTACGAAGGGACGACACGGCGTGTTGAAAACACAAACAGCATGAAGTATGACAGAAACAGTACGGACATACAATGTACTACCTCATAGCAGATTTCCTGTTAATCAATATGCATCAGACGACTGTGTATGGACTTGAAGACCCTTAGCCAATGTATAGACTTCAAGTAGAGACCAATGTGTAGACTTCACGTGAAAGCCCAATGTGCAGACTTGACGCTGTACAGACTTTCCAAAGAGAGCGTAACGCTGTACAGACTTGAACTGAAGACCAATGTATGGACTTCAAAACAGATACTAAGGCCAAGAGGAGTGTATAGACTTTCACGATGTATAGACTTGATGATCTTCAAAGCACAATGTCCAGACTTTGCCACTGTATGGACTTGAAGAAACAGTGCAACGTATGGACTTGATCTCAAGAAATGTAAGCGATGTACACACTTAGCCAATGTGTAGACTTTGTCTTAGATGCTAAATGAGATGCTAAAGTCTGTATAGACTTAGCCTAAGATAATGTATGAACATATCAGCAGAGAAGCAATGCACAGAACAGAAATCAAGAACAGAAATCAAGCACAAGCCAATATATCACAGTATGACTCAAGCATACACATGCGTTCTTCACAATTCAGACATGGCACACTTATGCAATCTCCCACAGAAAAGGTCAGACATATTCAAGACAATGTGGTGACTCATTCATGTTGCCATCATTAAAACATCACATCATCAACAAAGCACAAGGGGCACAACAATCTCCCCCTTTTTGTTGATGACAACATAATGAGTCACACTGACTCATCAAACTATTCTCCCCCTTTGACATAATCAAAAAGAAGGGAAATGGTTTGATAGTCAAATGCAGCACAACAATGCAGAGAATGAGTCAAGGTTCTTTAAAAAAGAAGATCTCCCTTATGACCATGAAACAGTTCTCCCCCTATCAACATGCATGATTGACTACTCTCCCCTTAGATGAAAATAAACCATAACTCCCCCTGAGGCACAGGAATGGACTCTAGTTATCCAATAAATCAATCTGAAATCAGCCATTACAAAGAATCTGAATTCTGGTGAAGATACCACAGAATCAGAGCTTATTGCAGAACAAGATGGAAGATTCCAACAGTGTAGAGAGAAATACATCTCAGGAATCAATCTGAAATCCACCATCATAAAGATTCTGAGGTTCAGAAGGCTGCAAGTGAACAAGGTAATAATGGGAGTGGCACCTCACATTTGTCTGGTCAGAAAAATGCAGATGGAATCAGTCAGCTGATAAGAAAGGCGTTGACTATACAGTTTTTGTTGATCATGCATAAATCTGATCATGAGAGATTTGAATGCAAGGTCACAAATGATATGAACATGATTCAGTATGACAAGGAATGCTCCCCCTGAATAAGTGGAATCTTATGAGATAGATGAGAAGGAGACCACAGGGGCAGACAAGGAGAAGTTCAGGTCAATGATCTAAGGAAAGTGAGTAGAAAGATTTTCAAGGAGATATCAATCTCATAAATCCAAAACATAATTTTTCAAGGTCTTCCATCATAAGGGCTTATGAATGTCATTTATTGAACAGCATGGTTTAAACATGATGTATGCAGAGTTTATCAATAAAATTCTGTATTGATATCTAAAACCATGTTTTAATAAAAATGAACCAAGCCCTCATATTTATCTTGATTATCCTCCCTTTGTCTTACACAATCAAATCTATTGACTTCTTTCAGAATTACATGCACTAGTATTGAAGTCAAGCAATTATGAAGTCATTTGATTTTGTCTAGGGTTGTAGCAAATTGATTTTAGCATCAATATCAGATATTGAGATATGTTCAACAATTTTTCATGCTACAAATTTTACGAGCAGTCTAGTTCAGTACACACCTTGTAACTAGAGGATATACCTTGATCAGAGACCAATATCCCTAAGCACTTAGTGTGACTAACTGTCATGCTATATATATGAACAGAGATAGCATTTACACATCATGACACACTCCAAATCATTTCTTGATGAGTGAGTTGTATTTCTCAGTGTGCATGTCATTGCTCTGCCTGAATTTCAATGAATTCTTAATCAGAGTTAACTAAGGCACCTCATGACATAGTCCTTTGGACATGTGTTTCTCAGTGATCAATATTATTGCTCTGACAGATATTACCCTTAAAATATTTTTAAAAAAAATTCATTTGCTTCAAAACAATATTAATTTCATGTACTTAACCAATTGAAGTCATGTATTTAAGAGTGCAGATTTCAGAAGTTTTCACCAGACTCAACATGAACCAGATGGTTAAGGTTTACTAAACATGCTTCAGATATGTCAAGAAATTTTAAAGTTAAACTCCATGAATACATTAAGCTTAAACCACATGAGTTATTTTAGACATTCATAAAGCTGTATAATAGAAGATTTCTAGTTCAAAATTTTCAGATTTATGATCGAGATAGCCCATTGAAATCTTCATGAAGGACTGATTGAATTCTGAACCCAAATCATACCAATTGATAGGAGGAATACCAATTGTGAAGAGAGATTGTGAAGCTCAAAGTTTTCAGAATATGATTAAGGTTTGTCAACAAATATCAATAAGAGGGGATATGCAATGAGTTCTGACCCATGTATGCATTTGACAACCTATATGCAATGCAATGACTCCCCCTCACAATATGCATTCAAACTCTCTTTTTGGCATTTTCAATATAAGGAAATGCAATGCACTATATGTATGCAGGGACATGCAAAGACTCAACATTGAATGCTATGCAAGGATATGCAACTTACTCCCCCTGAAAACATGCAATGTTTGCACTGAAAACTGAACATACGATACCAAATAATTCATGCACATTCAGACTGTCCTAACCATCAAGATGACCCATGGTACTAGGCGGAGCACTTGGTCTAAAAGACCACTTCACACATAGTAAGAACCTCCAGATAGACCTCACTGCCTTTTGATACCTTACCATTTATGTACCATTGAGGTCATGCATGATAATTCAACATGCAGTCCTATATGCAATTCAGAATTTCAGTGAGCTATTGCAGCACACAAATTTCAAGTCACACTCATATGCAGTTCAGATTTTCCAGAAAATTCGAGATGCAATTTATTTTCAGAGTCTATGCATAACCCAATTATTAAGCAATTGAAATTAGCCTATGTATGCATCAGATACAGACAACCCTTCTTAATCTGATATTTGCACAGAACTCTCAGCAAATGCATGATCAGAATATAATGCACATGGTAGATGATAAATGAAAATGTAAAAACAAATTTAACTTGCTATGCAATAAAACTAAAAACAAGAAAAGCAGGAAGTTTACCTGAAAAGTTCAATATGGGGTGTTTCTTCTTGAGTGCCTTGGATCATTACCCCTTTTTATTTCAGTCCCAAGGCACACCTGCATAGCAATGTTATTTTGCACAAACAGGTGCCCAAGAAGTCTTGGGTCCTGACAAAACAGTATTACTCCTAGCAGGTTTTCTCAGCACATTTCTTGGAGCAGTATTCAGATCTGATTCATGCACATTCTTGTTAGCATGAATTTTATGTGCATAAGCATGAGATTTCTTGTTAACAGAATAAGAATTCTGTTTGCCAAAACCAGTTTGGTTTTGATATCCTACCAGCCAACAGGTTGCAGCCCTGTGACCTGACTTCCCACAATTATAACATGAAAGTTTTGTAAATTGTCTTCCAGGGAATTTAGCATGTTTGAGATTCACATTTCTACCCTGAATATGCCAACAGTCCTTGACTGTATGGCCATTCTTTCTACAGTGATAGCAATAAGAGGCATTCTTTTTAAAATTGAGTTCATTATTGCCATAGCCTCCTTGGGCATGCCAACAATCAATGGCCCTGTGGCCATCCTTTCCACATTCAAAGCATGAAATAGAATTTCTTTCAAAAGAGCCTGACCAGCATTCAGAGGCCCTGTGACCCCTTTTGTTGCAATTAAAACAGATGATATGCTGGTTCATTGAAACAGATTTGTTTTTATTAAAAATATGTTGGTTTGCAGGGAATTTAGCATGATATGAATGAGATGTTTTCTTATCATTTGCAAATCAGCATTGTGCAATTGTGTGTCCTAATTTACCACAGTGAAAACATTCAATTTTCTTTTTCTGAAATGAAGGATTTCTATCATGAAGGTTCCTAGCAGTCATATCACCCTTCTCCATCAATTTACATTCATGCATCAGATGACCAAATTTATGACAATAATGGCATGACACTTTCTTTTTAGATGCATGTGAATGTGTGTGTGAACTTTGATTAATATGCCCTAATGAACCCTTTTTATTTATTTTTTATTTTCCACTCTTTTTCTGATTTTTGTTCTGTTCTTCAGTTTTCTGAACAATGGGCTGTTTATCTTTTGAAGTGGTGGCTACATTTGAAGCTTTTACAAAAGATGTCATCAACTTACTCTGAAATTCTTTCTTGTTACCATTATTGTAGCCCAGCCCTTCCTTCCTAGTGTTGATTTTTACACCTAGTAGCTTGTCTAGGTTTTTCTGCCCACTTACGAATTTTGACAAAGTATTGTTCAGATCATTTATTTCAGATTGAAGAGAAGAGACCTGATGTTCATAGTTGACTATATCTTCTTCACAGACCAGAATTTGTTGATGCATCACATCATTCAAAGTCTTAAGGGTATCAATTTCTGATTTCAGTTTGAGCTCATTTTGATTTTCATCAACATATTTTCCTTTTTCAAATGTCAGCAATCTCTCTGACATGGTGGAGTTCAACTATTTCAGTTTCTCAATTTCTTCCTTTAGACTTGTGTTCTCCTGCTCAAGTTTATCATCATCAAACAAAACATCAGTTAGGAAACTTGGATATTCTGATTTACAGTTTTCAAAGTTTTCCTGAGATTTTAAGTTCGCAACACTAACAGCCTCGAACTCTTCATTGATCAATTTGTTTTCATTCTCAAGACTGATTAGTTTTTGTTCAGATTCTTGACATTGATTTTTGAGTTTAGTGTTTTCAGATTTAACATGATCAAGTTCTAATTGAATTCCGTCTAATTTCGACACTTGTCTTCTGAGTATCTCATTTTCAGTTTTCAGAATTTCAGGATTTTGAAGATTTTCAGTCCCAGAAATGGGATCCCCTAGATTTGTTATCTTCTTTATCAGACTTTTTTTTTCTTCCTCAGTTTTTCATGGGAGTGTAACAGATTAGCATAGGCATTTTCCCAGTCATATAAGGTGAAATTCTCGAAAGGGTTTACCTCCACAGCATCTTCAAATTCATCTTGTTCACTGCCATGGTTGCTCTTGTCAGCCATCAGGCAGCTGTCCTCATTCATCCTCTGAGCTATCTTCAGCTGATCCAGAATGTCTTTAGCAGACCTACAGTCATAAAAATAAGAATGTAGAGCCTTGTCAGTAGCTTCTTTCATTAATCTCAAAACTTTCTGATTCTCTCCATTTCTTGATCTGTCACTTTTAGTCCATTTGGACTCTTCCTGTGGCAGTCTATGAGGACCATGTGAAATTAACTTCCACAGATCCGGATCTATTAAATTCACATAGTTATGTAGACTGCTAACCCATGAGTTAAAATTAGAGCCATTGAAAACCGGTGGAGAACCCATTGAATAAATCGGTAAGCAAATTAATGCAGCAAAGAGTAAAATCAGAAATGCACCAAGGGACAATAGGATCCTCTGCAGATCGTTGGATCTGATCAATCAGAGAACCTGGCTCTGATACCAATTGTTAGGGTGCTAGGCCCGGATACAGATGGGGTGAATGTATCCTTCTATATAGAATGGCCAAATAAAAATTTGGATGCTAGAGATAGACACAAAATAGAACCGATTTGATTTAACTCAAATACAAACAATTGGAGCGTGCCTATCCAAGCATCTAGCGGAAGCAAACCAAGCAATCTGATGAACCAGTTGAAAATCCTTTTAAACAAAAGAGCAAATATGTCACTGTCTCCCAAATAACCAACTAGCGGACGCAGCACAAATGAGAATAAGGAATCTCAAGACAATCTGTGAAGGATGGTAGGAGATATGGAAGAACACACTACAAGCAAACCACTGCTCAAAGATTTTAAGGTGGTTCGGTCCTCCAGACCTACATTCACCCCTCACTCCCAATCGGAGTGAGGCTTCACTAGCAAACGCTAGAACCAAGCAGACTCAGTCTGCAAACAGTTGCTGCCACACAGCTTGACCAGGGGAACAGCCTCCCCTCTTCCTCCCAACCGGAGGGACACCCAAGTGACTCCTAGCCACTTGGAAACTAGAGGTCGAAGACCTCTCTTCCTCCAGACCAGGAGGGACCACTGGACTTGCTACCCACAAGCCCAGAATCAGAGGAACAAACCTCCCTTCCTCCAAACCGGAGGGGAACCTAGAGACCCAAGTCTCTCTTCCTCTGAACCCCAGAGGGAAGCACAACCGGAGATAAATCTCCCTTCCTCCAACCCGGAGGGTAACAACCGATGACACCCTGTCAAAGGCAACCAGAAACGCTAGTCTCTCTTCCTCCACACCGGAGGGAACCAACCACAAATAGCACCCAGCTACTTGCAAACCGAAGACACAAGATCTCCCTTCTCCTGAGTCCACAGGAGGAACCCGATCCCCAACGGGGCAATCGGAAGAACAAAGATGATCAGAGAACAAAGGAAAACAATAGAAGAAAAAATAACACAGCAATCCGAAAGCTGTAAAAATGAAATGCACAATGTGGCTCTCAACGGAGCTGACTGGCCTGGATCTGATCCACGGTCCAGTGAAGACAGATCTTCAAGCAGCTTCTTCCTTCTTCTACACGAGCTCTCTCGCTCACTCTCTTTCTCTCTTTCTTTCTCTTCTGCTCTCCAAATCTCTCACTCTCTATCTCTCTTTCTTTCTCTTCTACTCTCCTAATCTCTCACTCTCTGCTCTCTCTTCATGGCTTTTCTCTTCTATCTCTTCTTCCTCTCTTTTCCTTCTTTTTCTCTTTTTCTGCATCGAAGGGCTTTCTACTCTTCAGGCTTTTCTTCTTCTATCTCTTCTTCCTCTCTTTTCATTCTTTTTCTCTTTTTCTGGATCGAAGGGCTTTCTACTCTTCAGGCTTTTCTTCTTCTAATTTCTTCAGAGGATGAAGACCCATATATATAGCAGCAACAGCAGCATCACCCCCTACGTGTGACCTCCACATTTCCAGCCCTAAGTATTCAGACCAAGTGGCAGTCTCTCAGCAGGCTTCATTTCAGCCTCGGATCACGTGCTGCCAGTCACTCGGGAATATTCCCTCGGACCACCTTCTTCTTCTCCTACAAGGAATTAACACGATTAAAACTCAGGGCACCAGAACCTAAAACTGCACGAGGTGTATAGAAACAACAAGAGGTGCACTGCACTGAGGACGACACGAGATATAGTGGTGACAAAACAAACACTACACATAGAACGACACGAGGTTCAAATGTGACAAAACAAGTACTACACAGAGAACGACACGAGGTCATAAACACAAGAATAACACGAAGACACGAATACAAAGAAACAACACGACATAATAAACAGCAGAGAGAACGACATGAGGTGAAACGACACGTGATAAAACAAAGAAGGCAGGAATATGACTCGAGTAGCTACAGTAAATGATACGAGAACACAAGATTACTACAGTACGAGACAAGGAGAGCATGACACGAGGTCAGATGAAAACAGCACGAGGTAAAACGAGAATGACACGAAGTGTCACTGTAACAAAACAAACACTACGAAGAGACCGACACGAGATACATACTAATAACGCTTAACACTACAGAGAAAATGACACGAAGTAAAAAGCAACTCGACATAACAAATAGCAAAGAGAACGACACGAGCTGACCGTAACACGAAGACGAAAAACAGAAACCAACACGAAGTGTGGTTTCAACACAAGAAAGACACGAGGTCTAGGAAGAACAACATGAAGATGGAAATAACAAAGAACCGACTCGAATTAAGGACGACATGGAGACAGCACAGACACGGGCTTGAACTTAGAGAATAGTGCACAAAGTAAAATCAACACGAAGACAGAAGACATGAACGGCTACGACGACACGCGATTAAACAGTGAAGGCATGAAGACAATTCGAGTAACTACAGTAAGTGACACAAAAATACAAGAGCAAACACAAAGAGGATGACACGAGATGAGCAACTAGATACTGAAGAAAATGACACGAGGTTCACAGGAAAAACGACTCGAAGTATATTAGAACAATTCGAGCTGCTTCAGTAAACAGCACGAAGATAATCAACAACAGACACTTAAAACAACACGAGGTACGAAGGGACGACACGGCGTGTTGAAAACACAAACAGCATGAAGTATGACAGAAACAGTACGGACATACAATGTACTACCTCATAGTAGATTTCCTGTTAATCAATATGCATCAGACGACTGTGTATGGACTTGAAGACCCTTAGCCAATGTATAGACTTCAAGTAGAGACCAATGTGTAGACTTCACGTGAAAGCCCAATGTGCAGACTTGATGCTGTACAGACTTTCCAAAGATAGCGTAACGCTGTACAGACTTGAACTGAAGACCAATGTATGGACTTCAAAATAGATGCTAAGGCCAAGAGGAGTGTATAGACTTTCACGATGTATGGACTTGATGATCTTCAAAGCACAATGTCCAGACTTTGCCACTGTATGGACTTGAAGAAACAGTGCAATGTATGGACTTGATCTCAAGAAATGTAAGCGATGTACACACTTAGCCAATGTGTAGACTTTGCCTTAGATGCTAAATGAGACGCTAAAGTCTGTATAGACTTAGCCTAAGACAATGTATAAACATATCAGCAGAGAAGCAATGCACAGAACAGAAATCAAGAACAGAAATCAAGCACAAGCCAATATATCACAGCATGACTCAGGCATACACATGCGTTCTTCACAATTCAGACATGGCACACTTATGCAATCTCCCACAGAAAAGGTCAGACATATTCAAGACAATGTGGTGACTCATTCATGTTACCATCATTAAAACATCACATCATCAACAAAGCACAAGGGGCACAACAATCTCCCCCTTTTTGATGGTGGCAACATAATGAGTCACACTGACTCATCAAACTATTCTCCCCCTTTGACATAATCAAAAAGAAGGGAAATGGTTTGATAGTCAAATGCAGCACAACAATGCAGAGAATGAGTCAAGGTTCTTTAAAAAAGAAGATCTCCCTTATGACCATGAAACAGTTCTCCCCCTATCAACATGCATGATTGACTACTCTCCCCTTAGATGAAAATAAACCATAACTCCCCCTGAGGCACAGGAATGGACTCTAGTTATCCAATAAATCAATCTGAAATCAGCCATTACAAAGAATCTGAATTCTGGTGAAGATACCACAGAATCAGAGCTTATTGCAGAACAAGATGGAAGATTCCAACAGTGTAGAGAGAAATACATCTCAGGAATCAATCTGAAATCCACCATCATAAAGATTCTGAGGTTCAGAAGGCTGCAAGTGAACAAGGTAATAATGGGAGTGGCACCTCACATTTGTCTGGTCAGAAAAATGCAGATGGAATCAGTCAGCTGATAAGAAAGGAGTTGACTATACAGTTTTTGTTGATCATGCATAAATCTGATCATGAGGGATTTGAATGCAAGGTCACAAATGATATGAACATGATTCAGTATGACAAGGAATGCTCCCCCTGAATAAGTGGAATCTTATGAGATAGATGAGAAGGAGACCACAGGGGCAGACAAGGAGAAGTTCAGGTCAATGATCTAAGGAAAGTGAGTAGAAAGATTTTCAAGGAGATATCAATCTCATAAATCCAAAACATAATTTTTCAAGGTCTTCCATCATAAGGGCTTATGAATGTCATTTATTGAACAGCATGGTTTAAACATGATGTATGCAGAGTTTATCAATAAAATTCTGTATTGATATCTAAAACCATGTTTTAATAAAAATGAACCAAGCCCTCATATTTATCTTGATTATCCTCCCTTTGTCTTACACAATCAAATCTATTGACTTCTTTCAGAATTACATGCACTAGTATTGAAGTCAAGCAATTATGAAGTCATTTGATTTTGTCTAGGGTTGTAGCAAATTGATTTTAGCATCAATATCAGATATTGAGATATGTTCAATAATTTTTCATGCTACAAATTTTACGAGCAGTCTAGTTCAGTACAAACCTTGTAACTAGAGGATATACCTTGATCAGAGGCCAATATCCCTAAGCACTTAGTGTGACTAACTATCATGCTATATATATGAACAGAGATAGCATTTACACATCATGACACACTCCAAATCATTTCTTGATGAGTGAGTTGTATTTCTCAGTGTGCATGCCATTGCTCTGCCTGAATTTCAATGAATTCTTAATCAGAGTTAACTAAGGCACCTCATGACATAGTCCTTTGGACATGTGTTTCTCAGTGATCAATGTTATGGCTCTGACAGATATTACCCTTAAAATATTTTTAAAAAAAATTCATTTGCTTCAAAACAATATTAATTTCATGTACTTAACCAATTGAAGTCATGTATTTAAGAGTGCAGATTTCAGAAGTTTTCACCAGACTCAACATGAACCAGATGGTTAAGGTTTACTAAACATGCTTCAGATATGTCAAGAAATTTTAAAGTTAAACTCCATGAATACATTAAGCTTAAACCACATGAGTTATTTCAGACATTCATAAAGCTGTATAATAGAAGATTTCTAGTTCAAAATTTTCAGATTTATGATCGAGATAGCCCATTGAAATCTTCATGAAGGACTGATTGAATTCTGAACCCAAATCATACCAATTGATAGGAGGAATACCAATTGTTAAGAGAGATTGTGAAGCTCAAAGTTTTCAGAATATGATTAAGGTTTGTCAACAAATATCAATAAGAGGGGATATGCAATGAGTTCTGACCCATGTATGCATTTGACAACCTATATGCAATGCAATGACTCCCCCTCACAATATGCATTCAAACTCTCTTTTTGGCATTTTCAATATAAGGAAATGCAATACACTATATGTATGCAGGGACATGCAAAGACTCAACATTGAATGCTATGCAAGGATATGCAACTTACTCCCCCTGAAAACATGCAATGTTTGCACTGAAAACTGAACATACGATACCAAATAATTCATGCACATTCAGACTGTCCTAACCAACAAGATGACCCATGGTACTAGGCGGAGCACTTGGTCTAAAAGACCACTTCACACATAGTAAGAACCTCCAGACAGACCTCCCTGCCTTTTGGTACCTTACCATTTATGTACCATTGAGGTCATGCATGATAATTCAACATGCAGTCCTATATGCAATTCAGAATTTCAGTGAGCTATTGCAGCACACAAATTTCAAGTCACACTCATATGCAGTTCAGATTTTCCAGAAAATTCGAGATGTAATTTATTTTTAGAGTCTATGCATAACACAATTATTAAGCAATTGAAATTAGCCTATGTATGCATCAGATATAGACAACCCTTCTTAATCTGATATTTGCACAGAACTCTCAGCAAATGCATGATCAGAATATAATGCACATGGCAGATGATAAATGAAAATGTAAAAACAGATTTAACTTGCTATGCAATAAAACTAAAAACAAGAAGAGCAGGAAGTTTACCTGAAAAGTTCAATATGGGGTGTTTCTTCTTGAGTGCCTTGGATCATTACCCCTTTTTATTTCAGTCCCAAGGCACACCTGCATAGCAATGTTATTTTGCACAAACAGATGCCCAAGAAGTCTTGGGTCCTGACAAAATAGTATTACTCCTAGCAGGTTTTCTCAGCACATTTCTAGGAGCAGTATTCAGATCTGATTCATGCACATTCTTGTTAGCATGAATTTTATGTACATAAGCATGAGATTTCTTGTTAACAGAATAAGAATTCTGTTTGCCAAAACCAGTTTGGTTTTGATATCCTGCCAGCCAACAGGTTGCAGCCCTGTGACCTGACTTCCCACAGTTATAACATGAAAGTTTTGCAAATTGTCTTCCAGGGAATTTAGCATGTTTGAGATTCACATTTCTACCCTGAATATGCCAACAGTCCTTGACTGTATGGCCATACTTTCTACAGTGATAGCAATAAGAGGCATTCTTTTTAAAATTGAGTTCATTATTGCCATAGCCTCCTTGGGCATGCCAACAATCAATGGCCCTGTGGCCATCCTTTCCACATTCAAAGCATGAAATAGAATTTCTTTCAAAAGAGCCTGACCAGCATTCAGAGGCCCTGTGACCCCTTTTGTTGCAATTAAAATAGATGATATGCTGGTTCATTGAAACAGATTTATTTTTATTAAAAACATGTTGGTTTGCAGGGAATTTAGCATGATATGAATGAGATGTTTTCTTATCATTTGCAAACCAGCATTGTGCAATTGTGTGTCCTAATTTATCACAGTGAAAACATTCAATTTTCTTTTTCTGAAATGAAGGATTTCTATCATGAAGGTTCCTAGCAGTCATATCACCCTTCTCCATCAATTTACATTCATGCATCAGATGACCAAATTTATGACAATAATGGCATGACACTTTCTTTTTAGATGCATGTGAATGTGTGTGTGAACTTTGATTAATATGCCCTAATGAACCCTTTTTATTTATTTTCTGTTTTCCACTTTTTTTCTGATTTTTGTTCTGTTCTTCAGTTTTCTGAACAATGGGTTGTTTATCTTTTGAAGTTGTGGCTACATTTGAAGCTTTTACAAAAGATGTCATCAACTTGCTCTAAAATTCTTTCTTGTTACCATTATTGTAGCCCAGCCCTTCCTTCCTAGTGTTGATTTTTACACCTAGTAGCTTGTCTAGGTTTTTCTGCCCACTTACGAATTTTGACAAAGTATTGTTCAGATCATTTATTTCAGATTGAAGAGAAGAGACCTGATGTTCATAGTTGACTATATCTTCTTCACAGACCAGAATTTGTTGATGCATCACATCATTCAAAGTCTTAAGGGTATCAATTTCTGATTTCAGTTTGAGCTCATTTTGATTTTCATCAACATATTTTCCTTTTTCAAATGTCAGCAATCTCTCTGACATGGTGGAGTTCAACTGTTTCAGTTTCTCAATTTCTTCCTTTAGACTTGTGTTCTCCTGCTCAAGTTTATCATCATCAAACAAAACATCAGTTAGGAAACTTGGATATTCTGATTTACAGTTTTCAAAGTTTTCCTGAGATTTTAAGTTCGCAACACTAACAGCCTCGAACTCTTCATTGATCAATTTGTTTTCATTCTCAAGACTGATTAGTTTTTGTTCAGATTCTTGACATTGATTTCTGAGTTTAGTGTTTTCAGATTTAACATGATCAAGTTCTAATTGAATTCCGTCTAATTTCGACACTTGTCTTCTGAGTATCTCATTTTCAGTTTTCAGAATTTCAGGATTTTGAAGATTTTCAGTCCCAGAAATGGGATCCCCTAGATTTGTTATCTTCTTTATCAGACTTTTGTTTTTCTTCCTCAGTTTTTCATGGGAGTGTAACAGATTAGCATAGGCATTTTCCCAGTCATATTTTGGTGAAATTCTCGAAAGGGTTTACCTCCACAGCATCTTCAAATTCATCTTGTTCACTGCCATGGTTGCTCTTGTCAGCCATCAGGCAGCTGTCCTCATTCATCCTCTGAGCTATCTTCAGCTGATCCAGAATGTCTTTAGCGGACCTACAGTCATAAAAACAAGAATGTAGAGCCTTGTCAGTAGCTTCTTTCATTAATCTCAAAACTTTCTGATTCTCTCCATTTCTTGATCTGTCACTTTTAGTCCATTTGGACTCTTCCTGTGGCAGTCTATGAGGACCATGTGAAATTAACTTCCACAGATCCGGATCCATTAAATTCACATAGTTATGTAGACTGCTAACCCATGAGTTAAAATTAGAGCCATTGAAAATCGGTGGAGAACCCATTGAATAAATCGGTAAGCAAATTAATGCAGCAAAGAGTAAAATCAGAAATGCACCAAGGGACAATAGGATCCTCTGCAGATCGTTGGATCTGATCAATCAGAGAACCTGGCTCTGATACCAATTGTTAGGGTGCTAGGCCCGGATACAGATGGGGGTGAATGTATCCTTCTATATAGAATGGTCAAATAAAAACTTGGATGCTAGAGATAGACACAAAATAGAACCGATTTGATTTAACTCAAATACAAACAATTGGAGCGTGCCTATCCAAGCATCTAGCGGAAGCAAACCAAGCAATCTGATGAACCAGTTGAAAATCATTTTAAACAAAATAGCAAATATGTCACTGTCTCCCAAATAACCAACTAGCGGACGCAGCACAAATGAGAATAAGGAATCTCAAGACAATCTGTGAAGGATGGTAGGAGATATGGAAGAACACACTACAAGCAAACCACTGCTCAAAGATTTTAAGGTGGTTCGGTCCTCCAGACCTACATCCACCCCTCACTCCCAATCGGAGTGAGGCTTCACTAGCAAACGCGAGAACCAAGCAGACTCAGTCTGCAAACAGTTGCTGCCACACAGCTTGACCAGGGGAACAGCCTCCCCTCTTCCTCCCAACCGGAGGGACACCCAAGTGACTCCCAGCCACTTGGAAACTAGAGGTCGAAGACCTCTCTTCCTCCATACCAGGAGGGACCACTGGACTTGCTACCCACAAGCCCAGAACCGGAGGAACAAACCTCCCTTCCTCCAAACCGGAGGGGAACCTAGAGACCCAAGTCTCTCTTCCTCTGAACCCCAGAGGGAAGCACAACCGGAGATAAATCTCCCTTCCTCCAACCCGGAGGGTAACAACCGATGACACCCTGTCAAAGGCAACCAGAGACGCTAGTCTCTCTTCCTCCACACCGGAGGGAACCAACCACAAATAGCACCCAGCTACTTGCAAACCGAAGACACAAGATCTCCCTTCTCCTGAGTCCACAGGAGGAACCCGATCCCCAACGGGGCAATCGGAAGAACAAAGATGATCAGAGAACAAAGGAAAATAATAGAAGAAAAAATAACACAGCAATCCGAAAGCTGTAAAAATGAAATGCACAATGTGGCTCTCAACGGAGCTGACTGGCCTGGATCTGATCCACGGTCCAGTGAAGACAGATCTTCAAGCAGCTTCTTCCTTCTTCTCCACGAGCTCTCTCGCTCACTCTCTTTCTCTCTTTCTTTCTCTTCTGCTCTCCAAATCTCTCACTCTCTATCTCTCTTTCTTTCTCTTCTACTCTCCTAATCTCTCACTCTCTGCTCTCTCTTCATGGCTTTTCTCTTCTATCTCTTCTTCCTCTCTTTTCCTTCTTTTTCTCTTTTTCTGGATCGAAGGGCTTTCTACTCTTCAGGCTTTTCTTCTTCTATCTCTTCTTCCTCTCTTTTCATTCTTTTTCTCTTTTTCTGGATCGAAGGGCTTTCTACTCTTCAGGCTTTTCTTCTTCTAATTTCTTCAGAAGATGAAGACCCATATATATAGCAGCAGCAGCATCATCACCCCCTACGTGTGACCTCCACATTTCCAACCCTAAGTATTCAGACCACGTGGCAGGCTCTCAGCAGGCTTCATTTCAGCCTCGGATCACGTGCTGCCAGTCACTCGGGAATATTTCCTCGGACCACCTTCTTCTTCTCCTGCAAGGAATTAACACGATTAAAACTCAGGGCACCAGAACCTAAAACTGCACGAGGTGTATAGAAACAACAAGAGGTGCACTGCACTGAGGATGACACGAGATACAGTGGTGACAAAATAAACACAACACATAGAACGACACGAGGTTCAAAGATGACAAAACAAGTACTACACAGAGAACGACACGAGGTCATAAACACAAGAATAACACGAAGACACGAATACAAAGAAACAACATGACATAATAAACAGCAGAGAGAACGACATGAGGTGAAACGACACGTGATAAAACAAAGAAGGCAGGAATATGACTCGAGTAGCTACAGTAAATGATACGAGAACACAAGATTACTACAGTACGAGACAAAGAGAGCATGACACGAGGTCAGATGAAAACAGCACGAGGTAAAACGAGAATGACACGAAGTGTCACTGTAACAAAACAAACACTACGAAGAGACCGACACGAGATACATACTAATAACGCTTAACACTACAGAGAAAACGACACGAAGTAAAAAGCAACTCGACATAACAAATAGCAAAGAGAACGACACGAGCTGACCGCAACACGAAGATGAAAAATAGAAACCAACACGAAGTGTGGTTTCAACACAAGAAAGACACGAGGTCTAGGAAGAACAACACGAAGACGGAAATAACAAAGAACCGACTCGAATTAAGGACGACATGGAGACAGCACAGACACGGGCTTGAACTTAGAGAAGAGTGCACGAAGTAAAATCAACACGAAGACAGAAGACATGAACGGCTACGACGACACGCGATTAAACAGTGAAGGCAGGAAGACAATTCGAGTAACTACAGTAAGTGACACAAAAATACAAGAGCAAACACAAAGAGGATGACACGAGATGAGCAACTAGATACTGAAGAAAACGACACGAGGTTCACAGGAAAAACGACTCGAAGTATATTAGAACAATTCAAGCTGCTTCAGTAAATAGCACGAAGACAATCAACAACAGACACTTAAAACAACACGAGGTACGAAGGGACGACACGGCGTGTTGAAAACACAAACAACATGAAGTATGACAGAAACAGTAGGACATACAATGTACTACCTCATAGCAGATTTCCTGTTAATCAATATGCATCAGACGACTGTGTATGGACTTGAATACCCTTAGCCAATGTATAGACTTCAAGTAGAGACCAATGTGTAGACTTCACGTGAAAGCCCAATGTGCAGACTTGACGCTGTACAGACTTTCCAAAGATAGCGTAACGCTGTACAGACTTGAACTGAAGACCAATGTATGGACTTCAAAATAGATGCTAAGGCCAAGAGGAGTGTATAGACTTTCACGATGTATGGACTTGATGATCTTCAAAGCACAATGTCCAGACTTTGCCACTGTATGGACTTGAAGAAACAGTGCAATGTATGGACTTGATCTCAAGAAATGTAAGCGATGTACACACTTAGCCAATGTGTAGACTTTGCCTTAGATGCTAAATGAGACGCTAAAGTCTGTATAGACTTAGCCTAAGACAATGTATAAACATATCAGCAGAGAAGCAATGCACAGAACAGAAATCAAGAACAGAAATCAAGCACAAGCCAATATATCACAGCATGACTCAGGCATACACATGCGTTCTTCACAATTCAGACATGGCACACTTATGCAATCTCCCACAGAAAAGGTCAGACATATTCAAGACAATGTGGTGACTCATTCATGTTACCATCATTAAAACATCACATCATCAACAAAGCACAAGGGGCACAACAATCTCCCCCTTTTTGATGATGGCAACATAATGAGTCACACTGACTCATCAAACTATTCTCCCCCTTTGACATAATCAAAAAGAAGGGAAATGGTTTGATAGTCAAATGCAGCACAACAATGCAGAGAATGAGTCAAGGTTCTTTAAAAAAGAAGATCTCCCTTATGACCATGAAACAGTTCTCCCCCTATCAACATGCATGATTGACTACTCTCCCTTTAGATGAAAATAAACCATAACTCCCCCTGAGGCACAGGAATGGACTCTAGTTATCCAATAAATCAATCTGAAATCAGTCATTACAAAGAATCTGAATTCTGGTGAAGATACCACAGAATCAGAGCTTATTACAGAACAAGATGGAAGATTCCAACAGTGTAGAGAGAAATACATCTCAGGAATCAATCTGAAATCCACCATCATAAAGATTCTGAGGTTCAGAAGGCTGCAAGTGAACAAGGTAATAATGGGAGTGGCACCTCACATTTGTCTGGTCAGAAAAATGCAGATGGAATCAGTCAACTGATAAGAAAGGAGTTGACTATACAGTTTTTGTTGATCATGCATAAATCTGATCATGAGGGATTTGAATGCAAGGTCACAAATGATATGAACATGATTCAGTATGACAAGGAATGCTCCCCCTGAATAAGTGGAATCTTATGAGATAGATGAGAAGGAGACCACAGGGGCAGACAAGGAGAAGTTCAGGTCAATGATCTAAGGAAAGTGAGTAGAAAGATTTTCAAGGAGATATCAATCTCATAAATCCAAAACATAATTTTTCAAGGTCTTCCATCATAAGGGCTTATGAATGTCATTTATTGAACAGCATGGTTTAAACATGATGTATGCAGAGTTTATCAATAAAATTCTGTATTGATATCTAAAACCATGTTTTAATAAAAATGAACCAAGCCCTCATATTTATCTTGATTATCCTCCCTTTGTCTTACACAATCAAATCTATTGACTTCTTTCAGAATTACATGCACTAGTATTGAAGTCAAGCAATTATGAAGTCATTTGATTTTGTCTAGGGTTGTAGCAAATTAATTTTAGCATCAATATCAGATATTGAGATATGTTCAACAATTTTTCATGCTACAAATTTTACGAGCAGTCTAGTTCAGTACAAACCTTGTAACTAGAGGATATACCTTGATCAGAGGCCAATATCCCTAAGCACTTAGTGTGACTAACTATCATGCTATATATATGAACAGAGATAGCATTTACACATCATGACACACTCCAAATCATTTCTTGATGAGTGAGTTGTATTTCTCAGTGTGCATGCCATTGCTCTGCCTGAATTTTAATGAATTCTTAATCAGAGTTAACTAAGGCACCTCATGGCATAGTCCTTTGGACATGTGTTTCTCAGTGATCAATGTTATTGCTCTGACAGATATTACCCTTAAAACATTTTTAAAAAAAATTCATTTGCTTCAAAACAATATTAATTTCATGTACTTAACCAATTGAAGTCATGTATTTAAGAGTGCAGATTTCAGAAGTTTTCACCAGACTCAACATGAACCAGATGGTTAAGGTTTACTAAACATGCTTCAGATATGTCAAGAAATTTTAAAGTTAAACTCCATGAATACATTAAGCTTAAACCACATGAGTTATTTCAGACATTCATAAAGCTGTGTAATAGAAGATTTCTAGTTCAAAATTTTCAGATTTATGATCGAGATAGCCCATTGAAATCTTCATGAAGGACTGATTGAATTCTGAACCCAAATCATACCAATTGATAGGAGGAATACCAATTGTTAAGAGAGATTGTGAAGCTCAAAGTTTTCAGAATATGATTAAGGTTTATCAACAAATATCAATAAGAGGGGATATGCAATGAGTTCTGACCCATGTATGCGTTTGACAACCTATATGCAATGCAATGACTCCCCCTCACAATATGCATTCAAACTCTCTTTTTGGCATTTTCAATATATGGAAATGCAATGCACTATATGTATGCAGGGACATGCAAAGACTCAACATTGAATGCTATGCAAGGATATGCAACTTACTCCCCCTGAAAACATGCAATGTTTGCACTGAAAACTGAACATACGATACTAAATAATTCATGCACATTCAGACTATCCTAACCAGCAAGATGACCCATGGTACTAGGCGGAGCACTTGGTCTAAAAGACCACTTCACACATAGTAAGAACCTCCAGACAGACCTCCCTGCCTTTTGGTACCTTACCATTTATGTACCATTGAGGTCATGCATGATAATTCAACATGCAGTCCTATATGCAATTCAGAATTTCAGTGAGCTATTGCAGCACACAAATTTCAAGTCACACTCATATGCAGTTCAGATTTTCCAGAAAATTCGAGATGCAATTTATTTTCAGAGTCTATGCATAACACAATTATTAAGCAATTGAAATTAGCCTATGTATGCATCAGATACAGACAACCCTTCTTAATCTGATATTTGCACAGAACTCTCAGCAAATGCATGATCAGAATATAATGCACATGGCAGATGATAAATGAAAATGTAAAAATAGATTTAACTTGCTATGCAATAAAACTAAAAACAAGAAGAGCAGGAAGTTTACCTGAAAAGTTCAATATGGGGTGTTTCTTCTTGAGTGCCTTGGATCATTACCCCTTTTTATTTCAGTCCCAAGGCACACCTGCATAGCAATGTTATTTTGCACAAACAGGTGCCCAAGAAGTCTTGGGTCCTGACAAAACAGTATTACTCCTAGCAGGTTTTCTCAGCACATTTCTAGGAGCAGTATTCAGATCTGATTCATGCACATTCTTGTTAGCATGAATTTTATGTGCATAAGCATGAGATTTCTTGTTAACAGAATAAGAATTCTGTTTGCCAAAACCAGTTTGGTTTTGATATCCTGCCAGCCAACAGGTTGCAGCCCTGTGACCTGACTTCCCACAATTATAACATGAAAGTTTTGCAAATTGTCTTCCAGGGAATTTAGCATGTTTGAGATTCACATTTCTACCCTGAATATGCCAACAGTCCTTGACTGTATGGCCATGCTTTCTACAGTGATAGCAATAAGAGGCATTCTTTTTAAAATTGAGTTTATTATTGCCATAGCCTCCTTGGGCATGCCAACAATCAATGGCCCTGTGGCCATCCTTTCCACATTCAAAGCATGAAATAGAATTTCTTTCAAAAGAGCCTGACCAGCATTCAGAGGCCCTGTGACCCCTTTTGTTGCAATTAAAACAGATGATATGCTGGTTCATTGAAACATATTTGTTTTTATTAAAAACATGTTGGTTTGCAGGGAATTTAGCATGATATGAATGAGATGTTTTCTTATCATTTGCAAACCAGCATTGTGCAATTGTGTGTCCTAATTTACCATAGTGAAAACATTCAATTTTCTTTTTCTGAAATGAAGGATTTCTATCATGAAGGTTCCTAGCAGTCATATCACCCTTCTCCATCAATTTACATTCATGCATCAGATGACCAAATTTATGACAATAATGGCATGACACTTTCTTTTTAGATGCATGTGAATGTGTGTGTGAACTTTGATTAATATGCCCTAATGAACCCTTTTTATTTATTTTCTGTTTTCCACTCTTTTTCTGATTTTTGTTCTGTTCTTCAGTTTTCTGAACAATGGGCTGTTTATCTTTTGAAGTTGTGGCTACATTTGAAGCTTTTACAAAAGATGTCATCAACTTGCTCTGAAATTCTTTCTTGTTACCATTATTGTAGCCCAGCCCTTCCTTCCTAGTGTTGATTTTTACACCTGGTAGCTTGTCTAGGTTTTTCTGCCCACTTACGAATTTTGACAAAGTATTGTTCAGATCATTTATTTCAGATTGAAGAGAAGAGACCTGATGTTCATAGTTGACTATATCTTCTTCACAGACCAGAATTTGTTGATGCATCACATCATTCAAAGTCTTAAGGGTATCAATTTCTGATTTCAGTTTGAGCTCATTTTGATTTTTCATCAACATATTTTCCTTTTTCAAATTTCAGCAATCTCTCTGACATGGTGGAGTTCAACTGTTTCAGTTTCTCAATTTCTTCCTTTAGACTTGTGTTCTCCTGCTCAAGTTTATCATCATCAAACAAAACATCAGTTAGGAAACTTGGATATTCTGATTTACAGTTTTCAAAGTTTTCCTGAGATTTTAAGTTCGCAACAGTAACAGCCTCAAACTCTTCATTGATCAATTTGTTTTCATTCTCAAGACTGATTAGTTTTTGTTCAGATTCTTGACATTGATTTTTGAGTTTAGTGTTTTCAGATTTAACATGATCAAGTTCTAATTGAATTCCGTCTAATTTCGACACTTGTCTTCTGAGTATCTCATTTTCAGTTTTCAGAATTTCAGGATTTTGAAGATTTTCAGTCCCAGAAATGGGATCCCCTAGATTTGTTATCTTCTTTATCAGACTTTTGTTTTTCTTCCTCAGTTTTTCATGGGAGTGTAACAGATTAGCATAGGCATTTTCCCAGTCATATAAGGTGAAATTCTCGAAAGGGTTTACCTCCACAGCATCTTCAAATTCATCTTGTTCACTGCCATGGTTGCTCTTGTCAGCCATCAGGCAGCTGTCCTCATTCATCCTCTGAGCTATCTTCAGCTGATCCAGAATGTCTTTAGCAGACCTACAGTCATAAAAATAAGAATGTAGAGCCTTGTCAGTAGCTTCTTTCATTAATCTCAAAACTTTCTGATTCTCTCCATTTCTTGATCTGTCACTTTTAGTCCATTTGGACTCTTCCTGTGGCAGTCTATGAGGACCATGTGAAATTAACTTCCACAGATCCGGATCTATTAAATTCACATAGTTATGTAGACTGCTAACCCATGAGTTAAAATTAGAGCCATTGAAAACCGGTGGAGAACCCATTGAATAAATCGGTAAGCAAATTAATGCAGCAAAGAGTAAAATCAGAAATGCACCAAGGGACAATAGGATCCTCTGCAGATCGTTGGATCTGATCAATCAGAGAACCTGGCTCTGATACCAATTGTTAGGGTGCTAGGCCCGGATACAGATGGGGGTGAATGTATCCTTCTATATAGAATGGCCAAATAAAAACTTGGATGCTAGAGATAGACACAAAATAGAACCGATTTGATTTAACTCAAATACAAACAATTGGAGCGTGCCTATCCAAGCATCTAGCGGAAGCAAACCAAGCAATCTGATGAACCAGTTGAAAATCCTTTTAAACAAAAGAGCAAATATGTCACTGTCTCCCAAATAACCAACTAGCGGACGCAGCACAAATGAGAATAAGGAATCTCAAGACAATCTGTGAAGGATGGTAGGAGATATGGAAGAACACACTACAAGCAAACCACTGCTCAAAGATTTTAAGGTGGTTCGGTCCTCCAGACCTACATCCACCCCTCACTCCCAATCGGAGTGAGGCTTCACTAGCAAACGCGAGAACCAAGCAGACTCAGTCTGCAAACAGTTGCTGCCACATAGCTTGACCAGGGGAACAGCCTCCCCTCTTCCTCCCAACCGGAGGGACACCCAAGTGACTCCCAGCCACTTGGAAACTAGAGGTCGAAGACCTCTCTTCCTCCATACCAGGAGGGACCACTGGACTTGCTACCCACAAGCCCAGAACCGGAGGAACAAACCTCCCTTCCTCCAAACCGGAGGGGAACCTAGAGACCCAAGTCTCTCTTCCTCTGAACCCCAGAGGGAAGCACAACCGGAGATAAATCTCCCTTCCTCCAACCCGGAGGGTAACAACCGATGACACCCTGTCAAAGGCAACCAGAGACGCTAGTCTCTCTTCCTCCACACCGGAGGGAACCAACCACAAATAGCACCCAGCTACTTGCAAACCGAAGACACAAGATCTCCCTTCTCCTGAGTCCACAGGAGGAACCCGATCCCCAACGGGGCAATCGGAAGAACAAAGATGATCAGAGAACAAAGGAAAATAATAGAAGAAAAAATAACACAGCAATCCGAAAGCTGTAAAAATGAAATGCACAATGTGGCTCTCAATGGAGCTGACTGGCCTGGATCTGATCCACGGTCCAGTGAAGACAGATCTTCAAGCAGCTTCTTCCTTCTTCTCCACGAGCTCTCTCGCTCACTCTCTTTCTCTCTTTCTTTCTCTTCTGCTCTCCAAATCTCTCACTCTCTATCTCTCTTTCTTTCTCTTCTACTCTCCTAATCTCTCACTCTCTGCTCTCTCTTCATGGCTTTTCTCTTCTATCTCTTCTTCCTCTCTTTTCCTTCTTTTTCTCTTTTTCTGGATCGAAGGGCTTTCTACTCTTCAGGCTTTTCTTCTTCTATCTCTTCTTCCTCTCTTTTCATTCTTTTTCTCTTTTTCTGGATCGAAGGGCTTTCTACTCTTCAGGCTTTTCTTCTTCTAATTTCTTCAGAAGATGAAGACCCATATATATAGCAGCAGCAGCATCATCACCCCCTACGTGTGACCTCCACATTTCCAGCCCTAAGTATTCAGACCACGTGGCAGTCTCTCAGCAGGCTTCATTTCAGCCTCGGATCACGTGCTGCCAGTCACTCGGGAATATTTCCTCGGACCACCTTCTTCTTCTCCTGCAAGGAATTAACACGATTAAAACTCAGGGCACCAGAACCTAAAACTGCACGAGGTGTATAGAAACAACAAGAGGTGCACTGCACTGAGGATGACACGAGATACAGTGGTGACAAAACAAACACTACACATAGAACGACACGAGGTTCAAAGATGACAAAATAAGTACTACACAGAGAACGACACGAGGTCATAAACACAAGAATAACATGAAGACACGAATACAAAGAAACAACACGACATAATAAACAGCAGAGAGAACGACATGAGGTGAAACGACACGTGATAAAACAAAGAAGGCAGGAATATGACTCGAGTAGCTACAGTAAATGATACGAGAACACAAGATTACTACAGTACGAGACAAGGAGAGCATGACACGAGGTCAGATGAAAACAACACGAGGTAAAACGAGAACGACACGAAGTGTCACTGTAACAAAACAAACACTACGAAGAGACCGACACGAGATACATACTAATAACGCTTAACACTACAGAGAAAACGACACGAAGTAAAAA
Source organism: Amorphophallus konjac (assembly GCA_022559845.1). Lineage (NCBI taxonomy): Eukaryota > Viridiplantae > Streptophyta > Magnoliopsida > Alismatales > Araceae > Amorphophallus > Amorphophallus konjac. The sequence continues at coordinate 459,627,084 of CM040121.1, read as the reverse complement.
GCAACTTGACATAACAAATAGTAAAGAGAACGACACGAGCTGACCGCAACACGAAGATGAAAAATAGAAACCAACACGAAGTGTGGTTTCAACACAAGAAAGACACGAGGTCTAGGAAGAACAACACGAAGACGGAAATAACAAAGAACCGACTCGAATTAAGGACGACATGGAGATAGCACAGACACGGGCTTGAACTTAGAGAAGAGTGCACGAAGTAAAATCAACACGAAGACAGAAGACATGAACGGCTACGACGACACGCGATTAAATAGTGAAGGCAGGAAGACAATTCGAGTAACTACAGTAAGTGACACGAAAATACAAGAGCAAACACAAAGAGGATGACACGAGATGAGCAACTAGATACTGAAGAAAACGACACGAGGTTCACAGAAAAAATGACTCGAAGTATATTAGAACAATTCGAGCTGCTTTAGTAAACAGCACGAAGACAATCAACAACAGACACTTAAAACAACACGAGGTACGAAGGGACGACACGGCGTGTTGAAAACACAAACAGCATGAAGTATGACAGAAACAGTACGGACATACAATGTACTACCTCATAGCAGATTTCCTGTTAATCAATATGCATCAGACGACTGTGTATGGACTTGAAGACCCTTAGCCAATGTATAGACTTCAAGTAGAGACCAATGTGTAGACTTCACGTGAAAGCCCAATGTGCAGACTTGACGCTGTACAGACTTTCCAAAGAGAGTGTAACGCTATACAGACTTGAACTGAAGACCAATGTATGGACTTCAAAATAGATGCTAAAGCCAAGAGGAGTGTATAGACTTTCACGATGTATGGACTTGATGATCTTCAAAGCACAATGTCCAGACTTTGCCACTGTATGGACTTGAAGAAACAGTGCAACGTATGGACTTGATCTCAAGAAATGTAAGCGATGTACACACTTAGCCAATGTGTAGACTTTGCCTTAGATGCTAAATGAGACGCTAAAGTCTGTATAGACTTAGCCTAAGACAATGTATGAACATATCAGCAGAGAAGCAATGCACAGAACAAAAATCAAGAACAGAAATCAAGCACAAGCCAATATATCACAGCATGACTCAAGCATACACATGCGTTCTTCACAATTCAGACATGTAACACTTATGCAATCTCCCACAGAAAAGGTCAGACATATTCAAGACAATGTGGTGACTCATTCATGTTGCCATCATTAAAACATCACATCATCAACAAAGCACAAGGGGCACAACAATGCCCTCTCCTTCCCTTCTTCATCCACTTGAGCTAGGACAGCACCTACAGAGTCATCCAGGACAGAAACATAGACGATAAGTGGTTTGCCCGGAATTGGCAGACTCAGGACAGGAGGATTGGCCAGATAATCCTTCAATCCGTCAAAAGCTGCCTGACACTTGTCATCCCAATTAAACTTGACCCCCGGCTTAGTAAGCTCGTAAAACGGCCTACATCTTTGTGAATGCTAGGAGACAAAACGGCAGATAAATTGCAACCTCCCGATTAACCCTCGAACTTCCTTCAAATTCTTGGGAGGAGGCATATCTCTAATGGCCTTTGCCTTATTGGGATCAACTTCAATTCCTCTTTTGCTGACAATAAATCCAAGCAACTTCCCTGATGAAACACCAAATACACACTTTTTGGGGTTCATTTTCAACAGATATTCTCGTGATCTTTGCAAGACTTTAGCTAAAACCCTAGGATGCTCAATCATTGTTCTTGATTTTACTACCAGATCATCCACATACACCTCAATATAAATATGAATCATATCATGAAAAATTGCCATCATAGCCCTCTGATAGGTGGCTCCAGCATTCTTGAGTCCAAAAGGCATGACCACATAGCAGTAAGTACCCCATGATGTAGTGAATGACGTTTTCTCTTGATCTTCTTCAGCAAGGCGAATCTGATTACAACCCGAAAAATCATCCATGAAGGAGAGAGTCTTAAATCCTGCCGTATTATCAATCAAAACATCAATATGAGGGAGGGGGAAGTCATCTTTAGGACACGCACGGTTGAGGTCCCGAAATTCTATACAAATCCAAACCTTTCCATCTTTCTTCATGACCGGGATGATGTTAGCCACACAGTTCGGATAGAGGACAACTCTAACAAATCTAGCCTTATGAAGCTTGTCGACCTCTTCTTTCATCTTTAAAGCCATGTTAGGGTGGAAACGTCTCAACCGCTGTTTGATCGGGACAGACCCTGGCTTTAGTGTAAGCCGATGTTCAACGAGCGCAGGGTCTAATCCAGGCATATCTTCATAACTCCACGCAAACGCGTCCTTGTACTCTTGAAGTACCAAAATAAGCGCCTCCTCTTTGGCAGGTGGCATATTCTTGCTGATGAGGACAATCCTAGGGTCTTCTTCCGTACCCAAATTTATTTCTTTGGTAGGCTCTTCTACTGAGGCTGATGGTTCGTCAAATCTTCTCATGCCACTAGCAAGGGCATCAGCCTCGTCCTCATATTCTTCATAACTTTCATCCCCCTCTTCAACAGGGTCTTCATCATTCATAATCTCATAGACACCAAAACCCTCATAAGAAGCACAAGTACCCTCATATTCTAACTCTGGCAGGATAATCGGATTCTCTAGAAATTCGGGGAGGGTTGAGCATGCCCGGCATCTTCTAGCCAATTCTAACAAGAATCTACGAGGAATCTGCTTACCCTTGGATTTCTTATGTGAAACTATCACATTATTATTAGAAGAAGAAGAGCAACTAGCTTGATTATTAGAAGAAGAACAGGGAGGGGGTGAAAAAGTGGATACAGGAAGGGATACAGATGAGGACCCCTCGCAGGAGGGGTGGAAAAGGTTTATCAATGAATCCTGAAAGAGCGGCCCCTGGGTCAGGACACACTCAGAAAGGAGATAAGAGGTCTCCTCAACGGAGATGGAGGATTGAAAAGTTGGAATTCTGGCATTTTTTTTTCTTCTTCATTTTTCTCTTCATTTTTATTTTCTTTTTTAAGAAGAAAGCAGTGTAAAGGGAGAATAGAAGGAGGGGTGGAGATTGGAAGATTGGAGAAAGATTGAATCAAAGACGACTCACACGGGGGTGTGATGGAGAGTTTGGAAAATTGCTCGAGGAGCAAGGGAGGAATTGAAAGAGAGACTTGTATTGAATTTGGAGAAAATCTGATCATGATCGGAGGCGGTCTCGGCACGTGAGAAAACAATTGAGAATGCAGAGAAGAAAGAAGAGACGGATGCATAGAAGTGAGAGAGAAAAGGCCGGCCCACAGCCTGTCTATTGTAAATCCTTCTTCATATGGTACGTCTGGCTCTCCAGTGTCTGTATAATCACTCAACAGCTGCCTCTTGTCTGTTATTGTAAGACCCCAAATTATTTAATTGAACCCAATATTTCTTATTAAGCTTTTATTAATTTAGAATAGAATTTTATTGAATTAATAATTGAATTTCGGATTTATTAATATTTAATTCGTTAGAAATAGTATGAGTGGAATTCGACTACCTTAGAAAAATCTGTAAAAATAGTAAATATGTTAAGGTCGAGGTAGATAACAAATTTTCCTTCTAGCATTAAGCCATTGTAAATCCGTGGTAAGATCTATTTAGAGTTTAAACCCAAAAGTGCACACTTTTGACCCATACCTAACCCTTAGATTAAAACACGAAATTCGACCTGAATACTCAACCAAATGAACTGAAATCAGTAGCAAATGGAAGGTCACAATGTAAGGAACATTTACCCTCAATCAATTTGAGGTAAACCTAACCCCAAAACGTGCTGCCGACATAGTTTGGTCAAGTCAAGGATTTCGGCGCCGTTTCTAAACACGTAGCTTGCAGCAGCGAATACTCCCAACTCCGAAGGCTCCAGAAGCTCTATGAGCAATCAAAATGAAGCCCTACGAGTCTTCTTTCATTTGGCTACTGTGGGGTTCGCTGAAGTTTCAGATCTGGGGAGATCTAGCTCGATTTGTGGAGGTGGGTCAGCAGGCCGTTGGCTTCCCTTCATCCTTCTTTGATTCATCGATTGAGGTAGGAATTCTCAACCAAATTTTGATCATGAGTATAGCAAGTTGTTCATCTCATCGAGATCTATCCATTGGGACTGAAAACCCCAATTTTCATCAGGTGTGGAGTGAGTTATCACGGGTTTTCTAAGGTGCTGTCCAAGTGTTCTTCATCCTAGGGTTTGAGTTTTCTCTCTCTGATTTGAGGTAGGATCTAACAACCAAACTCTAATTAACTTACATGATATAATCAGCATGTTATTATCTTTCATTTAACGTATAAATCCCCAAATTCCATTGAGTATGCCTCGTGAATTTCAAAATTTTGTAAGAGCATACCTAGAACATGATTCATATAGTGTTCCTTTAAGTCAGAGCTTGATTTCGGGCTAATTTTGAGCCCTATAACTTGATCTTCATGTAGCATATCATACATGGTTGGATTCATAATCGAGTCAGCTTTCTTTTGACACCAAAAGCCCTAAATTCCGTTGTGTATGTTAAGAGAATTGCATGATTTAGTAGAAGTGGGTCAGGAACTAGGGTTTTCATGAAATTACCATATATAAGTTGAGATTCAATCAATTTCTGTAACAATTCGTGTTTCAAAATTGTAGTTTTATGACCCTAGAATGTCTATTAATATTCCTAGATCATGTGGTTTTGATTTCAACTCAATTGGACCCCATTTGGATGAGTTTATGTGGTTTCCGGAAGCAACATTCGTTGCTGTTCTTGTAGGGGTCGACCCCAGGGGTCGACCCATTTTCTGGGCAACCCTTCAGGCCCGAGGGTCGACCCCAGGGGTCGTCCTCTCCTGTTCCTGCATGGGGGTCGACCCCAAGGGTCGACCCATCCAGCTCCCTGCATGGGGGTCGACCCCAGGGGTCGACCCATTGCACAGGAATGTAGGGGTCGATCCCAGGGGTCGACCCATCTAAAGGAAATGGTGGGGGTCGACCCCAGGGGTCGACCCATCTTCAGAAATTGCTGGGGGCGACCCCAGCGGTCGACCCATTCAGCTTCCAGACCCCAATTTTTCAGGGGTCAACCCCAGGGGTCGACCCGTACACCAGAAACTTGATTTTCTTCATTTTTCGACCCGAAGATGGATCCGAATCAGTGGGGAATCAACCCATTTAACTTAGACCCACTGAAATTATATTTTTGAAGAACAATTGACCTATTCATGTACCCCCCTTGATTTCAAATTTGCATTGGTCCTTTCTTGCAAACATAGTACAAAACACGATGTTTACCATCTCCATTACAACACTTACATTGGTTAAATAGAAACTCACATAATTAATGATTAATGGTGTAACTAAAACCCCTGATAATGCATTCTATTTCACCGTTGTGAGAGCTTGTTCTTTACCTCGACAACTTGTCCTAGCTTGTTGGCACTTTGGCTAATACAAATGATAATGGTTAATCATGGTATCTTAACTTGGTGATTAGGATTAATATGTTGTTTAGCTTGTTTGATTGCTGCTGTTTTACAGTAGCGCAGCACGATTAACTCTTGTTGTGACTTGGTTTCGATCTCCTTGATGATTATACTTACCTTGAAATTCTGGAAATGAATCTCTTTCCTACTTAAAGTTGTTATTGCTACTTAGTTTAAACCTTGGAATTCTGGCCATAAACTGTGGAAGTCTAGATTCGTGGGATCTTTGATCCAAAGAAATCAATGCCTGACAAATAATTAAGGGCTCGGTCTAGTCCTGGGAAGAGCGCCCGAACACTACGTGTACCCCCGGGGAGGTGAATGACTAGGTGTGGCATTTGGCACCTGTACTTGACATGTGTTAAATCTAGGACTGTCCACTACTCTCTACATTACTTTCTACTACTTTTCACTTTCCACTCTTCACTGTTCTATACTCTACTTGTTGTTACTTTACTTGCTGATTACTTGGACGTGGAAATGAAATTACATACGTGCTTGACATGACTTGAATTATCTTGATATGGCCAATTTTTTATCGTTATCTCCTGTAGTAAATTCTTGTCTTACCATTCTATTCATTATATTTCTTGACCTTGCAAGATCTTTGAATTTTGTTTCGTGATATCATCGTTATCTTTTTATTGTTTTATCATTTGTAGCATGACATTTTAAAACGTAATTAAACTGTTAATCACTTATACCTGTCTGTTATTTCCTACTGAGCGTCAGCTCATAGTTGTGTTTTCCCCCTTTTCCAGGCTGTTCAAGTGACGCACTTACCGATGGGGAAGGGCAAGAGTGATGTCTTGAGTGTATCAGTTCTAGTGTGTTAGTAGTGTGTTATCTTACTTTTAGTTGTGTTTTGGAGAGCATTTAGTCTCAGTCATGTTATTGAGCTTTAGTGATTGATTATTCCAGTTGTATTAAGTTGAACATGAGGTTATTGTATCAGTTGTGGTTTGTTAATGATCATTTAGTATTTCCATCTTGTAGCACTTGTGTATTATTTTAGATTAGTTCTCTCTCTTGCCAGCGTGTCTCTAACTGTACGTCCTGATATTTCCGCCTTGTTCGGGGCGTGACAGTTTAGTTGGTATCAGAGCCCTAGGTTTCACATTCCTAGGTTCCCTAAGTTTTAGGTTTTCTTGCATTGCATCCCAATAACCGGTATATCAAAAGGTGTTGTCCGAACGTTAGGCTACGCCTATCGCAAAGGTCGCACACTTGCGCGAGTGGTCTTCGGACCGATTACCTCCGCCAGGTACCGAGTTTTGGTCATGTCTAGGTGCACTAGATCCCTAACCTTGTGAAAGTTTAAGACCTGGCCTGTGAGATTGGGTAGAACTTGGGTTAAGTTCATTCCTTAATCGTGCTTTATCTATCTTATTGGACCTAAGTAACCTATTTCTCGTGTAGATGACTGCTGATCATGCTGAATGGAGGAACCTGCAGCATACGGTTCAAGGCCTTACTCAGGCCCTTCAGCAAGTAGCTCAGGCAAGAGCGGCACAGCATGGCACCGGTGATCTATACCGGAACTTTCGAGGGATGAATCCCCTAGATTCGCTAGTTCGACTGACCCCGACCAAGCCGAGCACTGGCTAGATGAGATGGGGAGGATCTTTGAAGTTATGCAATGCACCAACCAGGAGCGTGTCCTTTTTTCCACATTTCAACTGGAACATGATGCACGTATTTGGTGGGATTCTATCAAGGCAACTCTCGGTGATCGGCAAGTTATGTGGGAAGAGTTCGAAGAATTCTTCAACAGCAAGTATTTTTCTGATAGAGTGCAAGAGAAGAAAGCGGCAGAGTTCGCGGCCCTGAAACAGCGAGGTTTGTCCGTGGCAGAGTATGAGGCTCAATTTGCACGGCTTTCTCGATATGCTACACATCTCATTTCCACCGAGAAGATGAAGGCGAAGCGCTTTCTCAATGGATTGAAGCTTCATTATATCAACCAATTGGCACCGATGGAGATTTCCACGTATTCTGAGGTGGTAAGGAAAGCGCAAGTTTTGGAGGATACTCTTGAAATGACGGAGAGAATCCGTGGGAAAGGCACCAAGAAAGAATTACCTACGGGTTCCGGGAGTGTCAAACCCGGGTATACCAAGAAGAGGCCTGTTAGTGGACCTGGTTCGTGGAGCGGGTCCGGATCGTGGAAGGGCAAGACGCCGAGGCATGAAGACTAGAAGCCTGGCCCTATTGTTCCATTCAAGGGCGTGTGCAACTATTGTGATCATCCGGGTCACAAGATAGAGGAGTGCTGGCGCAAGCTAGGCGCCTGTTTGCGATGTGGAAGCAAGGAGCACCGTATCCCCAATTGTCCTCTCATATCGGAGCAAGCTACACCGGCAAAATCTCTAGTCTTCAAGAAACCACAAGGCAAGCTTCAAGCTTTACATGCAGATGAAACTGGGATTTCTGATGATGGCGGACTCGTCGAAGGTACCCTTACTATAATCGATAAGCCCGCAATTGCTCTCTTTGATACTGGTGCAACACATTCTTTTATTTCACGGAGATTTGCTAAGTCATTAGCTGTGGAACCTGTTTTGATGAATACTCCGTTAGAGATTTCAACCCCTATTGGCACTAGATCAACAATCCAGTATTTCTATCCTTCTAGTAAGGTGATGATTGGTGAGCAGAACTTACCAGCAGATTTGGTCTGCATGGACATGAAGGATTATGATGTAATCCTAGGAGCAGATTGGTTGGCTCGATATGAGGTTAGCGTTCACTGCAGTTCTAGCTCCGTGTCTTTTACTAGGCACCCGAGACTTTCTTTTGTAGGTGTTAAGCATCACAACTCGGTGTCACTTATTTCGGCTCTCCGAGCTGATAAGCTGATGAGACATGGATGTGAGGCTTTTCTAGCCTTTGTTTGTGCAACCCCTGAGCAACAGATTGAGATCAAGGACATTCCTGTTGTCCGAGATTTTCCTGATGTCTTTCCAGAGGAACTACCAGGACTTCCGCCTGAGCGGGAAGTTATCTTTTTTATTGATCTTATTCCTGGCACATCTCCTATTTCTAAGGCTCCTTATCGTATGTCTTCTGCGGAACTGAGGGAACTGAAGCAGCAACTGATGGAATTGCTTGAGAAGGGTTTTATTCGTCCTAGTATTTCTCCGTGGGGAGCCCCTGTGTTATTCGTCAGGAAGAAAGATGGTTCGATGAGGTTGTGCATTGATTATCGGCAAATAAACCAGCAGACTGTCAAGAATAAATATCCCTTGCCGAGGATTGACGAGTTATTTGACCAGATAGCGGGAGCTCAATATTTCTCTAAGATCGATCTTCGATCTGGATATCACCAGTTACGGATTAAGGAGGAGGATATCTATAAATCAGCTTTCCGCAGCAGGTATGGTCATTTTGAATTTGTCGTTATGCCTTTTGGTCTAACGAATGCTCCAGCAGCTTTCATGCAGTTGATGAACCATGCATTTCGACCCTATCTTGATCAATGGGTCATGGTCTTTATTGATGACATCCTGATTTATTCTAAGAATGAGGAGGAGCATGCTGAGCATCTGAGAATGGCATTGCAACTGTTGAGAGATCATCAACTATATGCTAAGTTCAGTAAGTGTGAATTCTGGTTGCAAGAGGTGTCCTTTCTAGGACATATCATTATGAAGAACGGTATTTCTGTTGATCCTTCGAAGGTCGAGGCAGTGAAGAATTGGGAACAACCTACCAGTGTGAAAGAAGTTAGAAGTTTTCTAGGCCTGGCAGGTTATTATCGAAGATTTATTCAAGATTTCTCTAAGATTGTGATACCTATGACAAGATTAACCCGCAAGGAAAATAAGTTTGATTGGTCAGATGATTGTCAATGAAGCTTTCAGACTCTGAAGGAGTGTTTGACTACTGCACCTGTTTTGGCTTTACCTTCTGGTGAAGGAGGATTTGTTGTTTATACTGATGCTTCAGGTATTGGCTTAGGCTGTGTACTCATGCAGCATGGGAAGGTGATTGCCTATTCCTCTAGGCAGTTGAGGAAGCACGAAGATAATTATCCTGTTCATGATTTGGAACTTGCTGCAGTCGTGTTTGCTTTGAAGATATGGAGGCATTACTTATATGGAGAAACCTTCACAGTGTTTTCAGATCATAAGAGTTTGAAGTATTTATTTTCTCAGAAGGAACTCAACATGAGGCAGCGGAGATGGTTGGAGTACTTGAAAGACTTCGACTTCTCGATTGAGTATCATCCTGGCAAAGGTAATGTTGTGGCAGATGCATTAAGCCGGAAGCCGGTAGCTAGATTGTCAAGTCTCATGTTACAAGAATGGAGATTGTTGGAACAATTATCCAGTCTAGATCTTAATATTGACAATGATCGGGTCATGATTGCTCAGATCCAACTTAAGCCCGAATTGTTGATGGAAATCAAGTCCTTGCAAGAAAATGATCCCGAGTTGGTAGAGATCAAGGGAAACTTGAGCAGCAGACCTGACTTTATGTTGGCCGATGATGGTAGATTATTATTTAAAGGCAGAACTTGTGTTCCGGATGAGGCTACAATAAAGAACAAAATTCTTGAGGAAGCTCATAGATCCAGATATACCATTCATCCTGGAGGCACTAAGATGTACCGAGATTTGAAAAGGTCCTTTTGGTGGCCGAATATGAAAAGAGAAGTTGCAGATTTTGTGAGTAGATGTTTGGTATGTCAGCAAGTTAAGGCCGAACATTTCAGATCAGCAGGGAAATTGAAACCACTCGACATACCCCAATGGAAGTGGGAAAGCATTGGCATGGATTTCATTATGGGTCTACCTAGGACTCGTGGTGGATTTGATGCGATATGGGTGATTGTCGATCGATTGACAAAGTCGGCTCATTTCTTACCAATTAAGTCCAAGTGGACGATTGATGTATTGGCTGCTTTGTATATAAAGGAAGTGGTGAGATTGCATGGTATCCCAGTGAATATAGTATATGATCGAGACCCCAGATTTACTTCACATTTCTGGAAGGGACTGCAAGAGTCTTTGGGTACTCGTCTGAATTTTAGTACTGCTTTTCATCCACAGACAGATGGACAGACTGAAAGAACCAATCAGATAGTGGAAGATATGCTGCGAGCTTGCATGATTGATTTCGGTGGTAATTGGAGTGAGTATTTGGCATTAATTGAATTCGCCTACAATAACAGCTATCAGTCTAGTATTCAGATGGCTCCTTTCGAAGCACTATATGGTAGAAGTTATCGTTCCCCGTTGTGTTGGGACGAGGTAGGTGAGAAACAGTGGCTTGGACCAGATCTTGTTTCGGAATCATCACAGAACATCCGTGTTATCCGAGACCGGTTACTAGTAGCCCAGTCAAGACAGAAGAGTTATGCCGACAACAGGAGAAGAGCATTGGAATTTCAGGTTGGCGAGCATGTGTTCTTAAAGGTCTCTCCGACGAGAGGGATCCGAAGATTTGGCATTCATGGCAAGCTGAGTCCGAGGTACATTGGTCCATTCGAGATTCTAGATAGAGTGGGAGAGGTGGCATATAGACTGGCTTTACCACCGCATTTGTCTGGCGTACACAACGTTTTCCATGTGTCTATGTTGCGGAAATATGTGTACGATCCCACTCATATCATTCAGCAGGTGGATTTTGAACTGAAGGAAGATTTGACCTATGAGGAAAGACCTGTCAAGATTCTGGACCGGAAGCAACAGCAACTCCGGAATCGTTCGATACCGATGATCAAGATTTAGTGGAGTCGGCGTGGGACCAAAGAAGCTACATGGGAGTCTGAAGAGACTATGCGAAAGCGGTATCCCGATCTATTCTAGGTGAGCGATCTTTTTCTACTCTCAGTTTTAGTGCAGTGAATTTGGAGGACCAAATTCTTTTAAGTAGGGGAGGGTGTAAGACCCCAAATTATTTAATTGAACCCAATATTTCTTATTAAGCTTTTATTAATTTAGAATAGAATTTTATTGAATTAATAATTGAATTTCGGATTTATTAATATTTAATTCGTTAGAAATAGTATGAGTGGAATTCGACTACCTTAGAAAAATCTGTAAAAATAGTAAATATGTTAAGGTCGAGGTAGATAACAACTTTTCCTTCTGGCATTAAGCCATTGTAAATCCGTGGTAAGATCTATTTAGAGTTTAAACCCAAAAGTGCACACTTTTGACCCATACCTAACCCTTAGATTAAAACACGAAATTCGACCTGAATACTCAACCAAATGAACTGAAATCAGTGGCAAATGGAAGGCCACAATGTAAGAAACATTTACCCTCAATTAATTTGAGGTAAACCTAACCCCAAAACGTGCTGCCGACATAGTTTGGTCAAGTCAAGGATTTCGGCGCCGTTTCTAAACACGTAGCTTGCAGCAGCGAATACTCCCAACTCCGAAGGCTCCAGAAGCTCTATGAGCTATCAAAATGAAGCCCTACAAGTCTTATTTCATTTGGATGCTGTGGGGTTCGCTGAAGTTTCAGATCTGGGGAGATCTAGCTCGATTTATGGAGGTGGGTCAGCAGGCCGTTGGCTTCCCTTCATCCTTCTTTGATCCATCGATTGAGGTAGGAATTCTCAACCAAATTTTGATCATGAGTATAGCAAGTTGTTCATCTCGTCGAGATCTATCCATTGGGACTGAAAGCCCCAATTTTCATCAGGTGTGGAGTGAGTTATCACGGGTTTTCTAAGATGCTGTCCAAGTGTTCTTCATCCTAGGGTTTGAGTTTTCTCTCTCCAATTTGAGGTAGGATCTAACAACCAAACTCTAATTAACTTACATGATATAATCAGCATGTTATTATCTTTCATTTAACGTAGAAAGCCCCAAATTCCATTGAGCATGCCTCGTAAATTTCGAAATTTTGTAAGAGCATACCTAGAACATGATTCATATAGTGTTCCTTTAAGTCAGAGCTTGATTTCGGGCTAATTTTGAGCCTTGTAACTTGATCTTCATGTAGCATATCATACATGGTTGGATTCATAATCGAGTCAGCTTTCTTTTGACACCAAAAGCCCTAAATTCCGTTGTGTATGTTAAGAGAATTGCATGATTTAGTAGAAGTGGGTCAGGAACTAGGGTTTTCATGAAATTACCATATATAAGTTGAGATTCAATCAATTTCTATAACAATTCGTGTTTCAAAATTGTAGTTTTATGACCCTAGAATGTCTTTTAATATTCCTAGATCATGTGGTTTTGATTTCAACTCAATTGGACCCCATTTGGATGAGTTTATGTGGTTTCCGGAAGCAACATTCGTTGCTGTTCTTGCAGGGGTCGACCCCAAGGGTCGACCCGTTTTCTGGGCAACCCTGCAGGCCTGAGGGTCGACCCCAGGGGTCGTCCCCTCCTGTTCCTGCATGGGGGTTGACCCCAAGGGTCGACCCATCCAGCTCCCTGCATGGGGGTCGACCCATTGCACAGGAATGTAGGGGTCGACCCCAGGGGTCGACCCATCTGAAGGAAATGGTGGGGGTCGACCCCAGGGGTCGAACCATCTTCAGAAATTGCTGGGGGCGACCCCAGCGGTCGACCCATTCAGCTTCCAAACCCCAGTTTTTCAGGGGTCGACCCCAGGGGTCGACCCGTACACCAGAAACCCGATTTTCTTCATTTTTCCACCCGAAGATGGATCCGAATCAGTGGGGAATCAACCCATTTAACTTAGACCCACTGAAATTATATTTTTGAAGAATAATTGACCTATTCATGTACCCCCCTTGATTTCAAATTTGCATTGGTCCTTTCTTGCAAACATAGTACAAAACACGATGTTTACCATCTCCATTACAACACTCACATTGGTTAAATAGAAACTCACATAATTAATGATTAATGGTGTAACTAAAACCCCTGATAATGCATTCTATTTCACCGCTGTGAGAGCTTGTTCTTTACCTCGACAACTTGTTCTAGCTTGTTGGCACTTTGGCTAATACAAATGATAATGGTTAATCATGATATCTTAACTTGGTGATTAGGATTAATATGTTGTTTAGCTTGTTTGATTGCTACTGTTTTACAGTAGCGCAGCACGATTAACTCTTGTTGTGACTTGGTTTCGATCTCCTTGATGATTATACTTACCTTGAAATTCTGGAAATGAATCTCTTTCCTACTTGAAGTTGTTATTGCTACTTAGTTTAAACCTTGGAATTCTGGCCATAAACTGTGGAAGTCTAGATTCGTGGGATCTTTGATCCAAAGAAATCAATGCCTGGCAAACAATTAAGGGCTCGGTCTAGTCCTGGGAAGAGCGCCCGAACACTACGTGTACCCCCGGGGAGGTGAATGACTAGGTGTGGCATTTGACACCAGTACTTGACATGTGTTAAATCTAGGACTGTCCACTACTCTCTACATTACTTTCTACTACTTTTCACTTTCCACTCTTCACTGTTCTATACTCTACTTGTTGTTACTTTACTTGCTGATTACTTGGATGTGGAAATGAAATTACATACGTGCTTGACATGACTTGAATTATCTTGATATGGCCAACTTTTTATCGTTATCTCCTGTAGTAAATTCTTGTCTTACCATTCTATTCATTATATTTCTTGACCTTGCAAGATCTTTGAATTTTGTTTCGTGATATCATCGTTATCTTTTTATTGTTTTATCATTTGTAGCATGACATTTTAAAATGTAATTAAACTGTTAATCACTTATACCTGTCTGTTATTTCCTACTGAGCGTCAGCTCATAGTTGTGTTTTCCCCCTTTTCCAAGCTGTTCAGGTGACGCACTTACCGATGGGGAAGGGCAGGAGTGATGTCTTGAGTGTATCAGTTCTAGTGTGTTAGTAGTGTGTTATCTTACTTTTAGTTGTGTTTTGGAGAGCATTTAGTCTCAGTCATGTTATTGAGCTTTAGTGATTGATTATTCCAGTTGTATTAAGTTGAACATGAGGTTATTGTATCAGTTGTGATTTGTTAATGATAATTTAGTATTTCCATCTTGTAGCACTTGTGTATTATTTTATATTAGTTCTCTCTCTTGCCAGCGTGTCTCTAACTGTACGTCCCGATATTTCCGCCTTGTTCGGGGCGTGACAGTTATCACAACAGGCTTTTCAATCAGGTCGTGGATCAGTGGCGGCCATTCCGGATCTGTCGGCATGAAGAGACGGCTTAAGGCAATAGTAATGTCATTCATATCAAACCATCTATACCAGTCACACTCTGGATCATCCATTTTCCTCCTCTTATCAGGCCTTAGAGATTCCAGGGCTTTGTATGTAACCAGTGGAGCAATATGTCGAGCAAACTGTCTAGCATGAATATCTTGACAGTGTAACATGGAAGTGATTATTGTAGTCTACTCATTATTTTGGATGCCACCTTTAATAAAATGTGTCTGTAATGTCCATGTAAGCGGTTGGCGATCCATCTTCAGAGTGGATGTCATGACTGCCCATGGTTCATTTTCATCTTTGCTCAGCCCTTTGTAGCCTAGACCACCTCGTGCAATCAATTTCTGTGACTTGACAGGCCTAGTTTTGCCCTAACAATTGACACCCAGGCCTTTGCCGACCTGGTACCCCATCTTCGTCAAAATATTCCATCCCGGGGTGTTCATTGTGTTCTTCTTCTTCTTCCCCTTGGAAGTTAGGGGTGTCATGGCAACTGTTGTAACTGTCTCGGGTGGCATCGACCGTGGGTGAGGGATATCCAGCACTGATAGCAATGGTTTGTTGGAAGGCCAAATAGAAGGAACTGACATTGCTAGGTGTATGTCTTCATCAGGCAGGATCGACATGCTAGTCACCTTGATAATGCGGCCCTTGTGTGGAAACTTGAGGCATTGGTGATTTGTAGAGGGCACTGCATCTAACTGTTGAATATAGGGGCGACCCAAGATGCCATTGAATGTTGGATCCATATCCAAAATGTGAAAATCGACTGTGATTGTTGCTGGACCCAAACTAACCTTTAATGTTATCATGCCCAAAGGAGGTTTCTTAGTATTGTCGTATGCTGTGACTGTTATAGTAGATGGCCGAATCTGATTTTCTAGAATGCCGCACATCTTCAAAGTGGTGGGCGGCAATACATTGATGGATGCCCTAGTGTCCACCAAACATTGTTTTACTGCCACCTTATTGATATCCACTGTGATGCATAAAGCATACTTTCTTGCCGGTTGAGGTGCCAATTCATGTTCATAAAAAGTAATTACCGGCTGACTGCTAGCGGGCGTCAACACTGTGGTTATCTGCTCGGCAGGGATGTCCTCATTGACCATAACTTTCTGTAAATATTTAAAGCCAATTGATGAGTGGTTGACCTCTTAATCAATTCTAAAATAGAGATTCTTGCTGGAGTTCGGTCAAGATGCTTCAGTAAATCATATTGAGTGCCTGGCACGGACTCTTGCTCCTGTTCTTGTTCATTTGGCCCCTGTGCGGGCTCCTGCTCTCTCTGGGGAAAGATGCGCTGGAACATCCGTCCATTGCGGAGCGGTTCCATGGTTCGACGCGCCTCTGTCGGGGCAAGGATGGAGGGAGGATTGGAAGAAGAAGGGGTGTTAGCATTGAAAATTGGTGGAGGAGTGTTTGAAGAAGAAATCGGTGAGGAATTCGACAAGGCAGCCCCCGTAGGAGGCGTAGGAGTAGGAAGGGGTGCCCGAGTGTGTGAAGTGCTAGCGGATTGAACAAGGAGGGTTCGGGGTATAAATGGTGGCTGAGCTGATGGTGGAGGTGTCCTTGCCGACGAAGGAGTGATGGTAGTGGATGTAACCGATGCTGGTGACGGGCGAATGAGGAGTGGCCTAGATGGTGATGGCGAAGGATTGGTGGCGAATGATGGAGTTTGCTGCGTCAGAGGCTGTGGTCGTGGTGGACGGGTAAGGAGAGACCGGGTGGGCAAGGATGAGGAATTAGTGGGGACAGATGCGTTAACAGGGTGCAAAAGGGGGCGACCTAATTGAGGGGTAGAAGAAGAAGGAAGTGTGCGCAAAAGGCGCGGAGGTTGATTTGAATTATGGTTGAATGCCCCGACAGAGGCATTTTCTTCGTGCCATCCCTGCCCTCTCTCTACTTCATGGAGAGACGTGACTGGGTTCACATGCTGATTTGCTTGGTGCTCCGATAATGGGTTGTGGACAATCCCCATATCTTGCTGAGGTGCTGGAGCTTGCTGTTGTACTGGTGGAGCTGGTTGCTGCAGCTGCTGAGCCTGCTATTGCCGAGGAGGCCTTCTTACTTTCATAGCAGCGATGAACTGTCTCATCTTGTCCCAATTAATGCCACCCTGGTCATTTAAATCATAGATGTAGTCCTTGAAGTGAAAGCAATGGTCAATATTGTGACCAGGGGAGCAGTGGAAAACACAATAGCGGGACGTGTCAACATTAGCGGGCCACGCTGTCCTTTCTTTTGGTAGCATGAGTAGATTAGCAGCCATCAGGGCATTAAATATATCTGGGAGACTTTCTGGCAATGGCGGATAATGGGCCCTTTTGGGGCCAAGTGGTCTCCTTTGCTATTGTTGTTGCGGGCCATAGTTGGTGGGTGGCGGTACTTGGTGGTACTGTTGCGGAGCTGAAGGATTTGCATGTGGCGTTTGGTTTTGTCGAAGAGCAAGGGAAGGTTGAGGAGCAAATTGGTGTTGTGGGGGTGAGTGGAAGAGGGTGTTTTGTTGTGGAGGTGGCGGAGGTCGTGGGTTAGATTGGCGAAAAGGTGTGGGGTTGCCGACCGCGCCAACTTACTCATTGATGACGGTGCCCTCAGTCGTGGGCCCGCTATTGTTGACATTTGTATTTTTCTTGACCAACCGTGGCTTCGGTTCGAACATGCCCATGATGGGCGAATCCTTCATCTGAGTTTGAATATATCGAGCTCTTTCATAGAGCTCCTCCATGGTGGTCAATCTGTTCATGGCTAATATATGCCGGAACTGAGGGGTTGCATTTGAAATAATCATTTTAACCTGCTCTGGTTCTGACAAAGTATCTTTCAATTTCTCGGCCATTGATCGCCATCTATCAGCAAATATGATGAAGTCCTCCTCGGGCTTCATTTTCTATGCAACCAGGTCCGTAACAGATAGAGAGGGTCCAACCCGGTCCCTATACTTCTGCAAGAATTTCCTTTGAACCACATCAAAATTGCTGGAATCTGTCGGATCCAAGGAATAGAACCACTCGAGGGCTGGCCCCTCTAGGGATCTTCTAAACAAATAAGCCAGTGAGGCTTTGTTGCCTTGCCAAAAAGAGGTCTCATACATAAAATCATTCAAGTGAATAAATGGATTGCCAGTTCCATTGTATCGCCGAAAATTCGGCATCTCAGAAGGTGGTAAGTGAAAAACTGGCAATGTAGGCAGAGAGATCTCTGGAACATTCTTGGCAGCAGTAACCTTGTTGAGTTGTTCTTCCATGCTAGCCAATTTCTGAAGGAGCAAAGCATTAGTGTCTGACTCGACCGGGACCGAATTTGGAATGAAGGTATTTGGCATAGGCGTCCTTAGAATTTGGGGAGGTTGAAAGAATTGGGGCCTAGCCGCGGAATAACTTGCCTGTTGGGCCGGCATGGCCGCACCGGGCGTTGGTGGACAAGAGGGGGGTTTGTGCAAGACCGCCTGGTCATTAACAACGTGATGGACACTCGCGGCCGGAGGGGGATTGGAAGATGAAGAGGGAACAGATTTCCCTTTCAAAGCGGCATGAACTGCCTGCTGCTGGGAATCGTCCAATTGAGATAATGCATGAATTAAATCATTGACGTTGAAAGAAGGGGAGGTGTTCCCCGATGTGTTCTGATTGGATGGTAAAGCTTGAGAAGCGGGTTCAACCTCGTGAGTTGTGGTGTCAACCACATGAATTTGAGAATAATGAACCTGAGATGGAGGGTGGTTTCCCTCATGATAGATGGAATCTTGGAGGGGTGCCTCATAAGATTGATCAAAAATATTCTTTTCGACATCATCATAGGCGTACCCGTAGCTTGCCATGTTGATAATCTTACTTGAACGGAGTTGCATGTTTAAGCAGAGAAGCTTATTTTGGAGGAATTATAATTGCAGTAATCACTCAATCCAATCAAGTTATGCAAATAAGTTGTAATGAACGCAAGCTTTTAGATTCAAGTCTGAGATTAGAGTGAATTAAATTGATGTACAATCCTCTCTCTTTGTAGTGTAGAACTTAGTTGTGAGTTTTGGTTGTGATATCCGGGTTAACTAAGTTCTTTCTCTCTCCTCACCAACGGTGGGCTATCTAAACTCCGGGTACCTCAAGGTACAACCAGCCCGGCATCCGTGAGGGAATCCACGGGTGCGGGGACTTACGGAGGTCTTGGAAAAGGGATTTCCGGTCCAAAGAGACGGAATGCTCAATGGAGGGTTATCCCGATTCCAAGAGAGGTGTGTGGAATCCTAGTGTAGAGAGAGGAGGTCTCTCAACCCAATGCCACAAAATGCAGAATAATATAAGCAGATCACACCAATATAATCAAATGATGAATGTAAGAATCAATCCCGCATGAATAAACACAGGAAGCAAGTCTCTGTGAACGCAGAGGAAAGAGACTACTCTGAAGCAGTCGCTACTAATGGAAGAGACGACAGCGCGGTTGTCGTGAATCACTGTGAGGCGCTCACAGACAGTGCAAAACCGCGCCTTAGTGTGAGGCGCTATATGTGAAAAGGATGCCTCTGACAGAGGGCGTCAAATGTGAGTGGTGCACACGATCAAAATAAAAACACGCCTTGATGTAAGGCGCTAATCAATAAAAGGATGCCCGCAAAGAAGGGCGCGAATTCACAGACAGAGTAAAAAACCAAGAGACGCGATGAAAGACGCCTTGGCAGAAGGCGTTAAACAGAAAAAAGATGCTCTGGATCAAGGCGTTAACTCAAAAAGTGCCTTTATAGAAGGCGTTAATTTAGGAAAATCACTAGACTGGCTGATCCCGGAGTGTGCAGTGTGCACAGTGGAGGGTGCCCGTAGGGCACAAGGGAGGGGTACCGTGGGTACCAAAGGGAAAGGGCACACGTGGGTGCCAAAGGGGAAAGGGCACACGTGGGTGCCAATGGGAAAGGGCACACGTAGGTGCCAATAGGAAAGGGGTAATCAACAGAAAAACAGTGGTAGTCCCACCGTGATCGCCAATTTGTAGATTATGGAAAATCCACTTTTAAGACAAAAATAATAATAAGATGAAGAATGGAGAGAATGATAAAAAGAGAGTGTGAGGGAGCACGTAGTGCTAATAAGGAGTGTGATCGCCAGAGGGGTTACCTCAAGAAGAAAGAAGATGATCACGAATACCTGATGAAGATGAAGATGCGGGATGGATGTAGATTCCTTCCTCCTCCTTCTACCGGCCGGCCGATGAAGGGGGTTTTCCTCTTGATTACCCTTAAACAAAGAACAAACAAAAGAAGAAGGGATTAGCCAAACGTGAGTGTAGTATCAATTCAAAAGAACAATAGGATGATGAAAGTGAAGCATAAAGTGTGCACCTTTTAGTTATTTTTAAAGCCCCTAATAGAATTAGGGAAGGGAGAAGATGCAAAGCTAATGCAAGTAAAAATATGTGATGAGATGACAATAAGACGAACTCCCTGCTGTTCCTGACAACAGTAAATGGAACCACACGGATGTTGGTAGCAGGAGGAAGAGGATGACCGCTGGAAGAGCAGAAGACCTCACAAGGAAGGAGAGAAACTATGGTTTTCTCCTCTCTACACAAGTAACGCTAACGAACCAATAGTTTCTGCTAATTCTAACTCTCTGCTCTGCTTGCTCTGCTTCTCTTTTTTTTCTCTCTAACTCCTCCTTCCTGCATCCAACCTTTTGCGAGTTCAACCCAGGGGGCTATTTATAGGGTGCAAAACTGTATTCTAATGGGATAAGAACAAGCAATGATCATTAATGGCAAGGACTCTAGTTCCCCAATCGAGTAAGGTGATTAATCAAGGTAGGGAACTCTCCAGGAAAGCTGTGTTCAAACCGGATACGGAAGGGTGAGAGACGACCCCCAGAAGGGCGTTAATTAAAATTGACGACCCGATTCAAGGCGTTAATTAAAAATACGACTGGGATAAAGGCGTCAATTCCTGGATTCAATTTTAGTAAGAAAAACCTTCCTTATTTGAAAATTATAAATCACGCCTGAGAGAAAGGCGTTAATCAAAAACACGCCCTAAGGAAGGACGTTAATTCTTATTTTCTAATTTGGGTGGGGCTCGTAAAATACCAGAAATTGACGCCCTCGACACCAGCCGTCCTTTCTTTAAAACGCGCCTAAGATCAGGCCGTTAATTAAAACACGTATCAGATAAAGTCATTAATTATAAAAATGCCAAGAAAATTCGTAAAAACATGCAAAAATTAGAAAAACTTCGTATTATGGAAATATTGAAGTTCACTTTGGGGTATTACATGGTGACATGAGTTTTGATCAACATAGCATCAATTTTGGCGTGTCTACATAAAGTTGTATATCTGACTGGTTGCTACCCTTGTGCCTTGATGCATTCATCCCATGCCTCGAGTTAATGTCCTACTTCACCTCTTGCTACATAATATTGAGTTGTCATTCTTTTCAAAACAATCCCTCTACTCATACTTGTGTGGTCAAGAGATGTTCTCAACTCCTTGAATCTGTTATATTTACTTCACGTAGGGAAATCACTGAGTTATCCAACTCTCAAGAGAACTTTTGGCTTTTTCTGTCCAACCTCTTACACTACTGTGGGTTATTGTTCATACACATTAAATCCAAGGTAATTACTTCTATATTGATCCTTGATGCATTTTTAATTGGTCAAAATATTCTAAAAGAAGAATCTGCCCTAACTATCTCTAGATTTTGAAAATGATGTGTAAAGCAAACTCCTTTGGATAAAGAATTTATTACATATAGTGTCTATAAATCACCTTAAGAGATTTCAATAAAAATCGGAGAATACGCCATATTATGGCAGAGCAATGATCTGATCTTCTAAGAAACCAGATCTCTACATCAATAAAATGCAAGAGAGCTGGTCATGATGAAGAAAGTTACCTCTATTCAAAGGCATGAAGGTTAGTTACACTGAGTAACTAAGGAGTCCTGCGTCTAAACAACGTGACTCCTTGAGTCAAAAAGTGTTGACTATACAAGATTGCTCAAAACTACATTAAAAAAATAAAAATAATAAAAATGGTTGACTATGGAACTTGAAATCTTAACACGTTTATATTCAATATATGCCAGAGAATATTTTTTCCTAGTGTTGCAAGCTTTAAAATCATGATTTCAATTGAAAGATTTAGGATGGGCATGATTCCTGGAATAAATATTTTAAACCATTGCATTTGCATTAAGGGTTTAGTCCAGAATGGTTGTTTTTTATTTACATATGTGAACCTTAAACCATAATGAGCTATAAGAGCCTTTAACGTTATTTCTTAAAAGAAGGGTACTTTAGTAATTTCCATATATCTTATGGTAAATAAGGTAGATTCACCGCGTTGAGATTAAATATCTCACGCTTCGTTAGGTTGATGCAACAACTCTGGTGGCATCGACACAATAACATGGCACAACAACTCTATGGCGTCGACACAACAAGGTCATTCCAGCTAGATCTCAAGCCATGAACAAATTGCGCCGACACAACAAAGTATTGGAGTCGACGTAATCATGAAGTCAAGCAAGATCTTGTCCAGCAACACTGGATGGATATACAGAGGCTACATCGACACAATCAAGTTCTAGAGTCGACGCATCTAATGTAGAAACACTGGAATTTAGAGGTGTTGGATCTCTGATTTTGATGATAACATACAATTGATTGTGATAAGAGATAATGGACTAAGATTTTTTACATAATGAACCGGCACATTGAATCTTTGGTATCTAATGGATCACATAAATACAAGTTGACTTACTGGCACGATGCATCGACGCATCAGGAAAAACCAAGTCAATGCATCTACGCAGTAGAAGAAAAAGGTTATCATTGCCTCAACGCAGAAGGCAGATGCATCGACGCATCTACAGCGATGCATCGACGCATCAGAGGAAAGTGTCACCAACGCATCAACACATTCAGTCCAAGAATGAACACAGTCTCAACACGTCGAAGCTTCAGAGGAAAATAGAAGGTTTGCTGCAAGTATCAAGCCGCAGCACCGATGTATTAGTTGTGATGCCTCGACGCATCAAGACCAGAACGTCTTTCAAGTCTTCCACAACACAGATCGTGTCTTAATCTGCACCGACACAATCGAAGAATTACCTCGACGTAGTCAGCTCTCCTCTAAGATCTAAAAAGCAACAGCACTAAAGCAACTCAGTATTGCATCGACGCATCAATCACATGCCCTGACGCATCAAGCCCAGAACCACTTCTGAGGCTCATCTGCGTCTGCACATGTGAAGATGCCTCGAACTGTCAACTCTGCATGTGAGGATTTCGGTAAATTCACGTGATCTCGTATTCATATTCTGGCACGTGATCCTAGGCCACGTGGAAACACTTATGGAAGATGTTTCTTAAAGGATATTCCGATGGCCACCTAGGCAAATGGAGTTCAGTCATGAAGATGCTGTCGGAGGACAGAGCGGTCCATGGGCCCCACCAACCCGTAGATCTCGCCGTCCGGACAGCACTAAAATGCGAATTCGGCACCGCCGAAGCGACATCAAGATGTTGCCCGTCAATCCAATTCTCGTGACTCCCGGACCCCACATGTGACCTGTTACCTCCCTGCGTGGAGTGGGTCAAATTTTTGTACCACAGTAAAACTTTGTTAATCAGGAGTCCAGTTTTGGCCGGGGTTGTCTTCCCCACACCGGGTGCGTGGAGGTACGATCGTAACTTCTTGGCATTACTTTGCTTAGCTAGTATATGGTCATATGCCGCTGTGAGAGCGTAGGATTCTAGCCCATGAGTCCATGTCACCGCTGTGAGCGAGAGAATGACCCGTCCTGTGGCTCGATCCCAGCATGGAAGTGAGTCGGACTACCCTTAACTCTGTCGGTTCCTCAACCGTGCACGATCCGTGTTTCCCTCGCTTGGGACGACGAGTGAGCTTGCATTTCTGTTAGTGACATATAGCCCATAGGAGCTCTTAGTGTCGAGCCTAGTGTGTCTCATGCTCGTATGTTGCTGGTCGTGTGTGCATTTAGAGTCCGAGGTCCATATCACTTAGAGTCGGTCCCCGTGTCCGTC
Organism: Amorphophallus konjac; assembly: GCA_022559845.1. NCBI lineage: Eukaryota > Viridiplantae > Streptophyta > Magnoliopsida > Alismatales > Araceae > Amorphophallus > Amorphophallus konjac. Next base: position 459,603,452 of record CM040121.1, on the reverse strand, counting down.
CCGCATTAGTTTGGTATCAGAGAGAGTCGAGTCTAGGGTAGTCGTTGCATGAGTCTTGCATGGTCTGGGTCGAGTCTAGGATCATCATTATTTTCAAAACAAAAAAAAAGTGTTTTAAAATTGCATTTTATCCCGATAATTTGGTATATTAAAAGGTGTTGTCCGAACGTTAGGCTACGCCTATCAGGAAGGCCGCACACTTATAGGAGTGATCTTCGGATCGATTAACTCCGCCACGTACCGGATATTGGTTTAGGTCTAGGTGCATTAGTCGGTGTTTGCATCAGTTTGTGTCTCCTAGTTCGTGTGTCTTTGCATGCCCACCCGTCGAGGAACCCAATACTCGCCGCCACCACCTATGGCGGATTCCCGAGCCCGTAGCTCCGATGAACCTTCGACGGCCGAGATGTTCCGAGCCCTCATGGATCGTCTCGATACGCGTATGGATGGCCTTAGTACGCGTCTAGATGGCGTAGGAACGCGTCTAGAAGGGAGGATGAAAGCCCTCGAGGATCGGGCGAAAACTTCGGACCAGTCCATCCAGGGTCTTGTAGAGAGGATTGCTATCCTTGAGAGGGCCCCAGTAGCGGCGCAACCCGCGCCGACGAATGGCCAACAAGAGTCGACTCAGCAACCTGCTATGCCAAGGGCTCATGGGGTATATGTTGGGAGGCAACAGGTGCATGAGCTGGCTGACTATGCATCTGATAATGAGCAAGGGGGAAATGGTCATCGGAATCAACGACGGAATCGTGATGACGATGATGACGACCACGTTCTTCGGAGCGTGCGTGCGGACCCTCCCCTTTTTAGCGGGTCCTTGGACCCGAAGGTCTATTTATATTGGGAGGCCGGCATGGACCGGTACTTTGAGTGGTTTGAGATGACGGACCACCAAAGAGTTTGATACGCGAAGATGAAGCTGCATGGGCAGGCCCAAACTTATTGGACCAATGTGGAGAGCCTTCTAAATCAGCGACGTCAACCCCCGATCAGCACTTGCGATGACATGAAAATGAAATTGAGGGAGAAGTACCTTCCTACCTCATATCGCCAACGTCTCATAGACAAGTGGCAAAGTCTTTCCCAAGGGAACCGATCTGTGACCCAGTACACCGTCGAGGTTGATGAGTATTATTTGCGGTGTGGAGTTACGGAAGAGAGCACCATGACCATATCACGCTTTCGGAGAGGTCTGTGGCCAAACTATCAATACAAACTTTTTTGCCGCAATGTGACCACTTTGGAACAAGCGTATCAAGTTGCTCTCGAATTGAAGCAATTCGAGGCCGAGTTCGAGTCTCCCCATCGGTTGGGCTTCTTTCCCCTTCGTAGTGTCGAGCCCCGTGGCTCTTCTGGCACATATTCGAGGGCCCCCATGGCTCGACCTCAGCAGCCCACTCATCCTGAGCCTTTCGCTCCTAGGCCTCGCCCTCTACCCCCGAGGGACCTTCCTCGTCCCCAACATCTTACGGCACCCACAGCCCATCCACCTGCACCCGCACCTCCGGCCCGTCCTTTGTTGCCTTCACCTCCTATCCGTCGGGAGGATAAGGGGAAAGGACCCATGATTGGGGAGCCTAGTGGATCACGGCAGTAGTGTTATTGCTGCAATGGGTTTGGCCATTTTGCCAACCAGTGTCCCACCCGCCAGTCTCTTGTCATTGGGGACACACAGGCCGAGGATACCACCCCTACGGACCTCGAGTTAGTCAACTATGAAGCAGATTCGGAGCTAGCTGACGAGTACTATGAGGCCGAAGTTAATGGCCAGGATGCCCAGCATCCGGACGATACCCACTTGGGGGTCGTCAGGTGTATTCTCACCCAGCCACAGGCCAGTGATGACTGGCGATGGACCACTGTCTTTCATACATTCTATAAGCTGGGCAAGCAAGTTTGTAAGGTGATCATCGATAGTGGGAGTTGCATCAATGCAATCTCCATGGGCATTGTCTCCAGTCTTGGTTTTACACCCGTGGATCATCCTTGCCCCTATCGAGTATCATGGGTGGATTCCACCTCCATTTCGATCAGGCTGCGGTGTCTGGTCCCACTGCAGTTCCGCGCCTAACGTGACGATATCTGGTGTGATGTCCTCCCCATGGAGGTGGGCAGCATTATTCTTGGTAGGCCGTGGTTATTTGATCGGGATGCCACACTCCATGGCCGGTCGAACACCTGTACCTTCAACCATGTTGGCCAACGTATTACTCTCCACCCCCACCAGCCCAAGAGCCCATCAGTTAGGGGTCCTACTGGCCCTAGTACTCCGGAGCCTTCCGTCCCCGGGCCCAGTACCCCATCCCCAGCTCAGGCTATGACAGTTACATCTGGCCTAGGCGAGCCCTCGACTAGGAGGTTGATGATGATTAGCTCCCGGGAAATGGAGCGGGAGGGTAGTCAGGGCTGCCCTGTATTTGCTATTACGGTCTGAGAGGTGGAGCCGAACTCCGAGGGTGAACTCTCACCCGATGTCATTCCTATTCTGCAGGAGTTTGCTGATATTTTTCCTGAGGAGCTTCCCAAGGGACTCCCACCCATGCGGGATATTCAGCATGCTATCGACCTGATTCCGGGCTCCTCATTGCCCAATCTTCCTCATTATCGCATGAGTCCCACGGAACATGTCGAGCTAAAATGGTAGGTCGATGAGTTGATGCAGAGAGGGTCTGTTCGGGACAGCATGAGTCCATGTGCTGTTCTCGCATTACTCGCCCCGAAGAAGGATGGCACATGGAGAATGTGCATTGATAGCCGTGCCATCAACAAAATCACCGTGAAGTACATGTTCCTTATTCCCCGCCTGGATGACATGCTAGATATGATGGCTGGTGCCACTATCTTCTCGAAGATCGATCTTAAGAGTGGCTACCACCAGGTGAGGATTAGGTCAGGTGATGAGTGGAAGACCGCATTCAAGACCAAGGATGGTCTATATGAGTGGTTGGTTATGCCCTTTGGGTTGACCAATGCCCCTAGCACCTTCATGCAACTCATGACTCAGGTCCTTCGACCATTCATTGGAGTCTTTGTGGTTGTGTATTTTGATGATATCCTTATATATAGTCGAACAAAAGGGGACCACTTGGACCATCTATGGCAGGTATGTTTACTTCTGAGGCGAGTAAGGTTGTTTGCAAACCCACAGAAGTGTGCCTTCATGACACCTCAGCTTACCTTCTTGGGTTTTATTGTGTCTAGTACTGGGGTCTCCGCCGATCCGGAGAAGGTCCGGGCCATTGTTGAGTGTCCGGAACCCCGTACGGTCCATGATGTCCGCAGCTTCCATGGCCTTGCGACGTTCTATCGTCGTTTCATCCGCAGATTTAGCTCCGTCACTGCCCCGATCACGGACTGTATTCGGAAGGGCACATTTGTATGGACGAAGGCCGCAGCTGCTGTCTTCAAGGACATCAAGGGGCGCATGACCCAGACACCTATCCTTCGATTGCCATATTTCTCGAAGGTGTTTGAGGTCTCTTGTGATGCGTCGGGTGTTGGGATAGGAGGAGTGTTGAGTCAGAAGACCCACCCGGTCGCATATTTCAGTGAGAAGCTGAATGACCCGAAACTACGATACTCCACTTATGATAAGGAATTATACGCAATTGTTCAGGCTCTTAGGCATTGGAGGCACTATCTATTACATCAGGAGTTTGTCTTATACTCCGATCATGAGCCTTTGAGGTACCTCCATTCCCAAAAGAAGCTTAAGGCGCGTCACAATCGTTGGGTTGAGTATCTCTAGCAGTTCACTTTTGTGCTAAAACATAAGGCTGGAGTGGAGAATAAGGTGGCCGATGCCTTGAGTCGGCGAGCATGTTTGCTTACCACCATGAGTGCCGAGGTCATAAGGTTAGAGAAGATGAGAGAGGCCTATGTTGATTGTCCTAACTTCAGTTAGATTTATACCACTCTCCAGGTCGGACCCTCGAGAGACCTTGATGATTATGTGCTTCAGGAGGGTTACCTCTTTCGAGGAGGCAGGCTTTGTGTTCCCCAAACTTCGGTTCGAGACTTCTTAGTCTGGGAGCTACATGCGGGAGGTCTAGCCGGCCACTTTGGTCGGAACAAGACTATCGAGGCTGTTGAGCATAGATTTTATTGGCCGAGCTTGAAGCGTGATGTTGCTCATATTGTGGCTCAGTGCCGTACATGTGTTACGGCCAAGATGAAGAAGCAAAGCTCGGGCCTTTATACGCCTCTCCCCGTGCCTGATGCTCTGTGGCATGATGTTAGCATGGATTTTATCCTGGGATTGCCACGTACCTCCAGGAAGCATGATTTAGTCTATGTGGTTGTTGACCGATTCTCGAAGATGGCCCTTTTTATTCCCTGCTCGAAGACTTCGGATGCTTCGAGGGTAGCCCGCCTATTCTTTACTCATGTGGTGTGCAAGTTTGGGTTACCTCGTACCATAGTGTCTGACCGCGATGTTAGATTCACCAGTTATTTTTGGACGACACTGTGGCATATGTTGGGTACTCACCTCAAGTTTTCCACTGCATATCATCTCCAGACAGATGGTCAGACCAAGGTGGTCAATAGGAGTCTGGGTGACCTTTTGAGGTGTCTTGTCAAGGATCGTCTAGGGGATTGGGATCTCATATTACCATTGGCAAAATTTGCATATAACGATTCGGTTAACAGGTATACCGGTATGAGTCCATTCGAGATTGTCACAGGTCGTAGGCCCAGAAAGCCAGTGGATCTTATTCCCATGCCCATCCATGCACGAGTGTCGGAGTCTGTCGAGTCGTTTGCTAGGCATGTTAGGAGTTTGCATGACGACATCCGTCGTCACATTGAGGCCAGCAATGCACGGTATAAGGAGTTAGCCGATGCCCATCGACACCACCGTGAGTTCCAAGAGGGTGAATATGTCATGATCATGGTAAGACCTGAACGGTTTTCCTCTGGAACCATAAAGAAATTGCAAGCTCGCGGAGCCCGTCAATTTAGAGTGTTGAAACGCGTTGGATCCAATGCGTATGTTGTGGACCTGCCCGAGGAATATGGTATAAACTCTACTTTAAATGTGTCAGATCTAGTTGCATATAGGGACCCAGCGGTGATCCCTAGTGAGCCTTTCGAGCCATCTCCTCCCATTGAGAGTGATCCCACACCTGAGTGTCCACCACCAGCCCCATTTCCATGGCAGCGAGAGCATATAGATCATATACTGGATGAGCAGGTGACTGTTACCAGGAGTGGATCCTACCCGCGCTACCTAGTGAGATGGAGAGGGCGACCCGCCACTGAGGATACTTGGATCACCCATGGAGAGTTGCAGCGGATCGATTCGGACCTATTGGAGCGGTACAAGAGTGATGCAGACCCTTACTCGATAGGGTCGAGTTTCTTCCACCCGGGGAGAATTGGTGCGGACACCAGAGCCAGCGAGAAGCACGAACCGGCGAGCCACCGGTACCGTACGCAGAGCACCACTCGAGCCACTTCGGCGTCCATATGGCTCGGAGACAGTCTGGAGACTCCCCCTTGAGTCTCGATATTTATTGCATTTATGTGGACTTTACTTGTGTGTCATGTGTGTTTGTTTAGTTTTATTCAGATTGTAATTTAGATTGTAATAGGGGTTTATCTGTAATTTGGGACCACCCGGGTCCCGCAGGCCCCCCTATCCCTTCCCCATTGATCTACCTCATCCCTAGGGCCCATGTGGGGTCAGTCAACCTTCCAATGGTAGGCTTCTAGAAGGGTGGGCCAAGTGGGGGACAAAGGGGAATAAAATTCAAGGTTGGAACCTTGAAAGTCAAGGGGGTGCCCCCCATTTAGTATATTATATTAGGATTTGAATTTTTATTTTATTTGATTCCAAATCACATGGGAGAAATAGTTTGTGGACTCCCGCTTTTACCCTCCCCAACCCTAGATCTAGGGTCAATTAGTGTCCTTTGTCATTTCACATAAATACCTTGTATTTTCATTTGATTGGAATTAATGCATATGAAAATCAGAAATTTTGTTGGAGCTCCAGCTTGGTGCACCCCTCTCCCTCTCTCCTCTCTTATTCTTGCAGCTGGGAAGGCTGTATTCTGAGGTGGGAAGCCTCATCCATCAGGTGTGAGGTTCATCGTTGCCGCCGCCGCCGCCATCGAGCCGCTGTTGCACCACCCCCACCTCCGTCGGTATTCTATCAATCGGATGATAGCAGGTCTTTCCACAAATTTCTGCTCCCAGCCACGGACTCTTCTTGAGCTCAAATTTTCAGGGTGAGTTCCAGAGGTTTCCCCCATGTCCCATAAAAATTGGTTGGGCTTCTAACTTCCAATTTCCATTTTTCCATTTTCGTCCATCTTTTCCTTCCAGATCTGCCTGTTTTCAGTCTAGATCCATAGCCACCCTGAGTTTCCCATCTCCGGACCACCTTATGATTCTTGCTGGAACCCCCAAAATTACTGGAGGTTTTACCCACCATCCCCTCCACCCATGAATTTTTTTGGAATTTCAAAAGGCCTCCACCTATTTTCTAAAACCATTTTCAGATCCCCTTCAGTTATGTCTGCTTCTGTCCAGATCCGACCACCTACCAATATAAAATAGCTTTCTCCATCCAAATCTCCACCAAATAAGTCATAAAAAATATTTCCATTTTCCTCTTTCTCCCCTCTATAATCTTCATGAAGAGTGCGAGGTCTGATTCGGAAGTTTGCCTTACGGCCAACGCCAACTCTCAGGAAACTCAGTTTCTGCCCAATCAGATCTGAGACTGGGAACAGGTCGGTTCTAAAATTGCCCATCAGAAGCACGGCTTCTGTGAATTTTTATGAGCCCCATAGAGTCGAAGGACTTCGAGAGAGATTTCCAACGGTACCTCTTGTGTGTCGATCCGACGTCCGGAGTGATCGCAGCAGCCGATCTCGTCGGATCGCGCGCTGTAAAATAGAAGCAACCAGTCCGTGGGCAGCAACTCCAAAGCTTGGAGATCGGAGCCGATCGGCCTCCGATCGGCGTTCCCGCCCGACCGCCATCCAGGGAGACGCGCCACCAGGGGTCTCCATCACAGCGAGACCCACCCCATCAGACCCGGAGGACAGAGCGGTCCGTGGGCCCTACGAACCCGTAGATCACGCCGTCCGGACAGCACTAAAGTGCGGATTCTGCACCGCCGAAGTGACATCAAGATGCTGCCCGTCAACCCAATTCTCGTGACTCCCGGGCCCCACATGTGACATGTTACCTCCCTGTGTGGAGTGGGTCAAATTTTTGTACCACAGTAAAACTTTGTTAACCGAGAGTCCAATTTTGGTCGGGGTTGTCTTCCCCACGCCGGGTGCGTGGAGGTACGATCGTAACTTCTTGGCATTACTTTGCTTAGCTAGTATATGGTCATATGCCGCTGTGAAAGCGTAGGATTCTAGCCCCTGAGTCCATGTCACCGCTGTGAGCGAGAGAATGACCCGTCCCGTGGCTCGATCCGAGCACGGAAGTGAGTCGGACTACCCTTAACTCTGCCGGTTCCTCAACCGTGCACGATCCACATTTCCCTCGCTTGGGACGACGAGTGAGCTTGCATTTCTGTTAGCGACGTATAGCCCATTGGAGCTCTTAGTGTCGGGCCTAGTGTCTCTCATGCCGGTATGTTGCTGGTCGTGTGTGCATTTAGAGTCCGAGGTTTATATCACTTAGAGTCGGTCCCCGTGACCGTCCCGCATCATATATACTCGTTTGTCTCTCCCGAAGAGGATAGAGTGAAGATAGAGAATAGAGAAGCAGTGAGAGAATAGAAGAGTAGAGAAAAGAAAATTTGAGCGTCCGTCTGAGAGTTGGTGGGCAGATCTCTTCAAAGAGAAAATTTCGAGAAAGAGTTGAGAGAAAAAGAAGAAGGAAAAGAGTGCTTCATCCAAGCGGTTTGACTATTCTGAGATCTGTGATTGCCTGGTCTCGTGGATCAAATCCAGAGCCAATTTTCTTAATTGAGCAGAATTGTATTCATCTCGTTTCATTTCTCTTTTGTTGATTTTTCAGTTCCATCTTTCATTCTCTACTAGTCTTCTGATCCCCTATTAAGGGATCGGGTTCCTTCTTAGTGATCAGAAGAAGGGAGATTGATCTTAGGATTCCCTCTGAGGATTCAGAGGAAGAGAGGGCGTTAGTTCTCTGGGTTTGTGAGCAGCTGGGTGCTATCTCATTGGTTCCTTCTGCAATCACAGAAGAAGAGAGAGTGGGTCTCTCGGTCACTACGCTAGTAGTGGGGTGCTGAGCTAACGGTGTGCTAGATCAGTGGGTTGAGGGATTTGTCTCCCTTTGATTCAAGCTGTTTGGCAGCGTATGTTTGCAGATTGAGTCTGTGGTCTTGCTTGTAACAAGGGAAGCCACACTCTGGTTTGAATGTGGGGTGGACGTAGATCTACTTGGCAGATCAAACCACCTAAAAATCTTATGTGTTCTATGGTGTGATTGTGTGATTGCTTAACTATTTTCGATCTATTCTCAAGAGTGAGCATGTGTCATGAGTTTCCTACCGGTACATCAAAAGAAGTATTTGCACACCTTGCGTGAGGAGAGCTTCTTACCTCAGATCTCCACCCTATGCCGGATTGGTTGAGTATTCCATTATAATTGCTTCCCGCTGAGTTTAATTCGCCATCTACTTCATTGCCATTTTCTCTAAGCGGTCTATTGAATCTTTGAATGAAGTGTTCATTACATAGTTCAGTCGATTTGGTGCTTTAAAGGTCTGTTAGTTGTTTGACACTTTGTCTAGAGTCCCTTTGTGCATGATCATTAGAATTAGAGTCTATTGCACATTGTCACTACGTGTTTACTAAGCCATTAGTCTTTACAACTCTCTAGTTGCGTGTGAGTTGGCTCCTGTAATCTATAGTCTGAGTTTCCTCGACTACATTTTCACTTAGTGTGGTTCGTGTGTGTGCTAAATTTTTTAAAAGGGATCAATTCATCCCCCCCCCCTTCTAGATCTTGTCCTTTATTCCCATTATCGGTATCAGCACTTTCATACTAACAAGAGGAAGTCGACTCATTTCGACAAGCACGATTTGCAAAAGCTAAGTTGGTCACGTGACAGCAAAAACCAATCATGGGCACATGATCCAAGACACGTGTCTTGTGTTCTGGAATAATCCTAGGAGAGTACATTCCTACTTGACACGTGGACCAATAGGAGATTAAATTAAATACTCATATTATCCATAATTTTGTCCAAGCTCTGCTCTATATATAGTCACCCACATTCCTACAGAACGAGAGAGTTGTTGCCATCAAAGAGAAGAAAAGCCTTCAGTGAGATGTCTACAGAGAGCCACCTTGAAGTCATAAAGAAGAGAAAGAGAAAGAAGTAGAGAGAGAGATCTGAGCATTGTTAGAGAAATTTGAAGGAGCAACTCCAAGATTTCAAAGGCTCTTGAACTGAGCTACATTGTCAATTTTCGTTTTGTTTTCTTTTTGCTATTTCTCTTTGTTATTTTTACTTTTTATTGTTCCGTGTTTCTGATCGTGTTTCATCGCACGATTCATGGTTGTGAGCAGTTGGGCACTGTTTGTAGACACGCCAAAATTGACATCATCTTGAGTACATCTCCTATTGCATTACGATGCCCCAATTTAACTCTCAAATCGACTTATTTGGGTGATTTTTCATTTTTTTCTTGGTCATTTAGCTTTCCCCCACTTTTCTTTATTTTTTTTGATTTTTTTTGTTTTTCTCCAATTTTTCAGGGTTGTTCTGAATTAGTGTTAGGCCAGTGGACGCCAATTCCCTCCTAAAGAATCAACGCCTTTTTGAATTGATGCCAATTCTTTTGAGTCGACGCACCGCACGGGAGGAATCGACCTTTCCAAAGTCACGTCCTCCATGGTGGACGCGTATTCATTTTCCACCATTTTTGGCCTGATTTATTTCATGAATTAACGTCTACTTGAAAAGTCACCTATTCTTGAACGCATCTGGGATGCTGGACGCGTATTCATTTATTCCTTTTAATTATTGAATTAACGCCTTTTCAGAAAGGCGCTAATTTCTTAATACGCGTCAGCCATCTGGACGTGTATTGTAAGTCGCGCCCTCCACCCTAGACGCGTATTAGTCTCTTCTCCGAGTTTGAGCCACCTTCGTATTATTAAATAATTAACGCCTCTCCACAAAGTCGCCAATTCTTGAATTGGCGTCTAGACTCTTGACGTTAATTCCCTTTCCTTTTTCTACCATTTTCAAATAATTACCAAAATTCATAAATTTCCAAATTCGCATCTAGTATCCTAGACGTGATTTCCTTTTCCAATTTTTGGTAATATTTGACTTTCCAAAATAATCAAGAAATGGCATCTTCTATCATTGATGCCTATTTGAAGACGCGTCCAGTACCCCGGACACGTATTTCCTTGCCTCTTTTTGACAATTTAAATCCTACCAAAATTCGTAAAATCTCTAATACGCGTCATCCATGGTGGACGTGAATTTCATTCTAATTTTGGTAATTTCTGTTATTTCCAAAAATGGCTCAGAGTTGGCGACTTCCCTACTGACGCTATTTTAATTGGCGCCCATTGTGCTGGATGCCAATTCCTATAGAATTTTGAATCCGATAGAACCGCATTCTTTCCCCCTTTTAAGCTCCTTTTCCACTTGGGAAAGGGTTCTTGTGGCTTTCTAAGGTTGAGAGGACACTTGGCCAATGAATATCCCTCTCCAAATCCAATTAAAACTTGATTTAATAATTTTAATGGAATTAAACTCTGAATTTTCCCTCTATAAATAGGACCCCCCCTCTCCCTTGTTGTTAAGGCTGCAACAATTGATCAAGGGGAGGTGCTGTTGGACCAAGGAGTCAAGGACGAGACTCCCATGTGCTTAAAGCTTCATCCCTTGGAGATCTCCTTCATCCTTTGAATCCCCTTTTGAAGAAACAATCAATAAGCTTTCCCTTACTCTTTATCTTCTTTATTTCAATTTAGCGTTGCATGCATCATATTACCTCCTCTCTTATTCTTATTTTCATCTCAATATTGAGATCATCCAAATTGTGCAACACTTGCACCCTCTCTTTTTCATCACATCACATCTTTTCCTTACCCTTTTGCATAGGGGTTTAAAGGCTGATGCCAACAAGGTGTGTTCACTCACATGCTTTTCATGTTTATATTCATTAGAATTTGATGCTATACACTTGTTTCTAATCTAATCTTTTGTTGGTTGTTTTTCTTTATTTTACAAGGGTAATCTTAAAGAAAAACTCTCTTCATCGGCCGGCCGATTGGAAGAGAAGGTGGACCTCACAATCTCCCTGCTCATTAAAAGGTATTCTTTGTGATCCCTCCTTATTCTTTTATTATTAAATTCCTTCGAGGCCCACGTGTCTCTGGCGATCACCTTTCCCTTAGCATCCACGCATGCTCCCTTTTCCCCTCTTTCCCTTTCCTCTTCTTTTCTTCGCATATTACTAATTCTTTTTATTTAAGTTGATTTTCCCATAATCTACAAATTGGCGATCATGGTGGGACCACTATTGTTTTCTTTTGATTACCCTCTCCTTTTGACACTTATGTGTGCCCTTCCCCTTTTGCACCCACGGTGCAACTCCCTTTGTGCTCGACGTAGCACTTCCCCTTTTTTATCCCCTGTGCACCGCGTGTACACCCCCCTCCCTAAGTGATTCCAACTTGTTAGATTTTAGAAAATTCCATTTCCTTATCTTAAAAAAAATCGATGCCATGCTTTATGTTATGTTGATTGCCATGATTTTCATGACTATGTGAGTGTTCACCTTGTTTTCCATCGGCTTTGTTCATATCATTGTTCATACATATCTTTTTTTATTCTTTTCTATTATTCTTGCATACTAGGGCATTTGGCTTGGGAGACCTCCTCTCCCCACACCTTTTTAGGAGATTTTACCCCCTCTTGGTGAAAGAAGGACCCTCCAATTAAGAACTCCTCTCATTGGACCGAAATTTTCTAAACCAAGGCCTCCATAAGTCCCCGATACCAAAGGATTCCCTCTTTGGTAACCAGGCTGGTTGTACCTTGAAGTTCCCCGAGATTAATTGGCCTAACTGTGGTGAGAAAATCAACCTAGTTGGCATTGAAGCAAACCATATTGAAACTAGGTTCCTACCTTGAGTGAACTACACAAACTTTGTTAAAATCATTTAATTCACCAAGGTTCAACTAAGTAAAATCAAGTGTAAACATCTCACTTGTTTGATATCTTTGCAATTTGCTTTGATTGAATCATTGATTGCCTTGCATGATGTTTCACTTTGATGATAAAACCAACATGTTTAATCACACTTATAATCATGAGGGTGACCAACCTAGCACATCCTATGATCCTCAATTTCATAATTCTCACCATAATTTTTCTAAGGGACTGCGCCCTCATTCTCATGGTCATGCCTGTCCTGTGGGTAATTCTTAATCTTATGGTCCCTCGCATCAATCGTGCGCCACTATTCCCCCAGAACCATCTCCTCCACATAGTGAGATGATCTCCCAAAAATTGCATCTCACCCCTCAACAAGCCCAAGCCCTTAAGGCCATTGTTGAGGGTATAGCTTCTGCATCTCATCCTCCCTCACAGGTGGCCCATCACCCGCCTCCTTCCTTTCACGCGCCTTCTTCTATTCATCATCCCTCATAGTTGACCCATAACCCGCCTCCTTCCTTTCACGGGCCTTCTTCTATTCATCCTCCCTCACGGGTGGCCCATCACCCGCCTCCTTCAACTCATCCTCTCTCTCGGGTGACCCATCACCCGCCTCCTTCTTCCATTCATCTTCCCCCTCAAGTGGCTCATCACCCACCTCCTTCCAACCATCCTCACCCTTCACGGCTCCAAGGCCCTTATGTTCCTTGTAACCCGGCCCGACCGGGTCCTTTTGTGGGTCAACCCCTCCAAGCTCCACGATCTCAATGCCAACCCTCCACTTCACAAGTCACGCCCCTCCAACAAGCTATCCTTGATAAAATCCATAACATGGAGGAATAACTAAAGAGGGCCACAAGCCCGCGGCCACCTCCTCCTCCTCCTCAAATCAATCCCCTTCATGCTTTCATGAACAACATCACCAAGATGGAGAGAGATTGGAAAGATAATAGAGGCATGAATGACATCAACAACATAAGTGAGCAAGATGTTCTATCAAGCTTTCATGATCAAGTGGACGCCGTCCTCTCTCCACCCATTCACTATATTCCTCCACATGAAAGATTGAATGAAAGATTGAACTATAAGTCACCATGTGTTTGCATGAAAGAATGAATGTATGTGCGTTAAACATGTTTGTGTTTATGCATCTGCTCTTTGCACTATACATTAATGAGGATCGCTTGCTGTGTATTGCTTAAGTCAGCGTTGAATAATTCCTGTATGCATCACGAGTTTGATGAGCATTTCATGGGTATGCTTATGCATACATCACACTGGAGACGTCAGTGCAATGTTTTGTCGGAGCATGTTGCATTACGTCTCATTTGCACTTGCATCTCTGGTAGCATCTTGTGTCTCATGCTTAAATCCAGTCAGTGCATGGTCTTGTTGCTGCATGCATACTTAGACTCGGTGCAAGTTTTGCATTTCAGATAATAAGTCCTTGCCTCGGTGCAAACCTTGCCTCAGTGCAAGTCTTGCATTACTCACACTAGAGTCAGTGCATTGCGTCTCACGTTTCATGTCTTAGCACATATTAAGGTCCAAGCACAATTGTGTCTCATGTTGCATCTTAGCATGTTTCAGGTCTGAGCACTTATATGTCCAAGCACTGAGCGCATATAAGGTCCATGCAGTCATTTGGTCGATGCATACCTTGTTAATGTGCATTTCAAGGTTGGTACATTTTACTGTTTAACTCGGTGCACACCACTGTTCCTATGGATAGCATCTCAGTCTGCGTCTTATTTAGCATCTCATGATGGCCTGGAGGCGATGCTTGTGTGTGTCTCATTTAGCGTCTCACACACACCTAGAGTCGGTGCAACTTTGCATGTTAGTTGCATACAGTAGGTGCACTCCTTTCCTAGGTGCAAGTTTTGCATTTCACATAACAAGTGCTGCCTCAGTGCATCTTTTGTCTAAGGCACATACTTGGTCTGCCTCGGTGCAAGTTTTTGATGTGAGCCTACATAGTCACTGCATATTAGGTTAGTGCATATAAAGCTCACTAAGCTTGTGCACTCCTTCGTCTAGAGTCAGTACATGTCACTGTTCATGTGAATCTAGGTCTGAGCATCATTTGTCTAAGGCACATACCATAGTCGGTGCACACACGTCTTATGCTATATTAACTCTGTGCATCTCTTTTGTCTTGTTCACATTTTATGTCAGTGTACGTTTTGTCTGAATCGTACAAAGATCAGTGCACAACTTCTTTATGCATAAAGTGAGTCTGTGCTTGATTGTTTTGTTGGCACTTAAAGTCTGTGCTTTTCACGATGCAAGGTCGGTGCAAAGTCGCATTGTGTAGAATAGAGTCTGTGCAAGTTCTCTTGTGCAATGACCAAAGTCGGTGCACATCTGGTGTGTGCGAGATTGAACTTGGTGCAAGCTACATTTTATGCATTCATATGGTCGGTGCAAGTCAACCTTGTGCTAGCCAACTCAGTGCAACTCTTACTACTGCATGCATACATGTCTGTGCTACTCTAATTAATGAGTGCATATAAGTTAGTACATTCTTATCTTGGGTCACAATACAGTCTGTGCACATCTGCTCATGTGCTGATTAAGTCTATGCACATGATTGCTATGTGACCAAATTGAGTCCGTGCATATGTGTACTTATGCCATATTGAGTCTGTGCATGTTTGCTCTAATACCTTATCAAGTCTATACAATCTTCATAAGTAATTGACTATCGTATGTCTTGACAGACTAACAGGACAACTGCTCGTGATTATTAAGAAGGGCACATGATCCAAGGCGGACTGTTCCTGTCCAAGGACTGCCACGTGGAAAGCTACAGTGCCCAGATTTGGACACGTGGCTGAGAGCCTTCTGGAAGTATTTGGCGGGAGTGTTCCCTCCACATGCCCAATGCGTGAGCCCGTGGGTCCCAGACTGAAGATATATAAGATCCCTCTTCTGCAATCAGAAGAACAACGACGAGGAAGAGAAAGAAAGAATGGGGAGAGTTGCAGAGAAGAATAGAGCAGAAGAAAAAGAGAGTTCGTGAGATAAAGAGAAGAAAAGAGAGAGCAGCAGAGAAGGAAAAAAAAGAAGAAAGAAGAGATCAAAAGAGAGTGAGATCAAGAAGAGAGTATACATTTTTTGAAGTCTTGTTCACTGGCACTTGGATCAGATCCAGGCCAGTTTGCTCCTGCGTGAGCAATATATCATCGGGTTTCATTTCCAGCTTTTAGTTGTTGACTTCCATCGTTTTTGTTTTCTATTTTTCATCCTTGTTCAAGTTGTTTGTTAGCAGAGGTTAAGTTGTAATCCTCAGCGGGCAGAGGAGGATTCCTCTGGACAGCAAGCTGTGATTGCTCAGCGGAAGCAAGCTGTGTTGCTCAGTGGTTGTAGGCAAGTTGTAATGCACAGTAGTTTAAGTTGTGTATCAGCGGGAAGTCTCACTCTGGTTTGAGTGGGGGATGGACGTAGGTCTGCGGGCAGCAGACTGAACCATCTAAAATTCCGTGTGTTCTATGGTTTTTGAGTGTGTTTGTTTCCCTATCTTCTACCTCCTTCACATGGTAATTGTTTTTGTTGTCTAGCACAAGTGCTCTTGATTAATCTGCTTCTACTGCAAAAGCATTTATGAATTGTGTACTTAATATAGAGGCAGTGGGTTTCATAGCAGTATATCTTCGTACCGGTCTTCTGCTGCATTTAGAGTTCATATAGTGCTTGATGCATGTTCAGTGTTCGAAGTTAAACCTCAACAATTATCGGTTCAGCTAAGCCATTCAGCTATATTTCGGCACGATTTACATCAAGAGTTTTCAATCTAAGCAAAATTTTAAAGGGGAGATTCATTCACCCCCCCCCCTTTGAATCCGGGCCTAGCACCACAACAATTGGTATCAGAGCGGGTTGCTATGTAATCAGATCCAACGATCTGCAGCATATCCTACAGCTTCCATGGTGCATTTCAGAGAGGGTTATGTCTCTGTGTTCGGTGCTTTATTTTGCTAATTTGGTGTCGTGCTTTGCTACTGTTTCACTTTGGGACATTTTTCATACATTGCCCTTAGATCTATACTTGGTTAGTCATTCTTCGATGGCTCATCCGCCAATCTTCAGAGGTAATGATTTCAATCTATGGCTGGATAACTTGCATCGGTATGTAAGATCAACAGATCCTGACCTTTGGAAGGTAATGATTCACGGTCCACATAAACTATCGAGAGATAAATCTAAATGGACTGATAAGGATAGATTGAAAGACTCTGTCAACTCTAGAGCATTAGATTTAATGAAAGCATCACTTGACATAGCTCTAATTTCATGTGTTTCCTCCTGCAGGTCAGCCAAGGAGATCTTGAATAAATTGAAGATTGCCAGCTCTAGAAATGAAGATCGATGCATGATGACTCAGGGCAGTGAACAAAGCAACAAACAGGATGAAGAAGAGGAAGACAAAGATGAGGTACCTTCTGAATTTGACAATTATACTGTGGATGATTGGATTCCTGCATACAATGAGTTGCTTGATTCTTATGAACAATTAAGAAAACATCACAAAAAGATGAAAAAGAAAATCGATCAGAATGGTCGTAACTCATCTTGTGGAAATTGCTTGAAAATGAACCAATCATATGATGCTTGTCTATCCGAGGTTCACACAAACATGAAACAAATATGCTTGCTGAAAAAGGAAAATCAAGAATTTGCAAATAAAAATTTTGAACTAGAAGATAAACTGAGCTCATATAATGATAATCAGATTTGCATTAAAAACTATGCTCAGTATGAAAAATTGTTGAAAGATCTTGATTGTGCTAACTTGGAATTCAACGAAGTGAAATCTCAAAACCAAATTTACAGAAAGAACATTGAAGAAAATGAAGAAGAGTTCAAAAGGCTTCAAGAGGAAATTAATCTTGTGACTGAAAATGTGATGCTATCAAATATGTGAACATGGAGCTTCAGAGAAATTGTGAAATTCTGCAAGAAAAATATGAAACTAAAAAACAAAACAAAGAATTAAGAAAAGAAGCTGACAATTATGAGAGTGATAAGTGTTCCTTGTTGAAGGATTTAAATGAATCTCTCATTTCAGATCTTGAGTGGCAAAAGGACCTAATTACTTCTCTCAAAGAAGAAAACAAGAACTTGGTTGAAAGCAAAATTGAATTTGAAAAACTGCTGGAGGACATGAATGAGAAACTGAAAGAAGAAAATGACAAATTGATTAAAGGGAATGAAGAATTGAAGCAGTTGAATACTGCTATGTCAAAGAGACTTCTTGTCATAAAAAAAGGAAAATTTGTTTGCATAGATGAGTCTAAAAAATTACACAATCTGGAACAAGAAGTTGAAAATTATAGAACTGCAAACAAAGTGTTGAATGAGTGCGTCAATTGCAGTGAACAAGAGTTAGCCAGTTATGAGCTTAGTGTTTCAGCTCTTCAACAAGAAAATAATGATCTTAAGAAATCCTTATCTAAATTTGTTGAAAGGAAAAATAATTTAGACTTGCTCTTAGGAACAAAGGTCAACTTTCAGAAGGAAGGGTTGGGCTATAACCCTGCTAAGAAAAAGAGCTTTGAAAATAAAACACAAACATCCTTTGTCTCCAGTGGTGCTTCTCTTAGCTCACCGAACCCATCTATGTTTCAGTTTATTGCTAAGAGAACTTTGAAACCAACTGAAAAATAAAAAGAGAAGAACAAAGTTGTTTCTGCACCCACTTTGCATGTTCCACCCACACACTCACATGCATCTAAATAGAAAATGACTTGTTATTATTGTCACAAGATTGGCCATCTGATACATGAGTGTAGATTGATGGGAAAAGATGACATGGAAGCTAGTAAAATGCATGCTAAGAAAACTCATGTCCGAAATCATGAGTTTCAGAATAAGAAAAATCATTGTTATCACTGTGGCATGATAGGCCACATTGCTGTCTTTTGTTGGCATGCTCAGGAAAAGAAACTTAAGTCTAAATTTGTTAAATTCTTTGGAAAAGAAAATGATTCTGGTAATAAAATTTTTTTTGTGAAACAGGTTTCTGATAGAAGTATCCTTGGTTCTAGAGGCAAACACATTGTATGCTTTCACTGTGGAAAGTATGGCCACCGAGCCTCTAACTGTTGGCATGTCCAGGGAAAGAAATTTGACTTTGTGATGTGACACAACCTTGGGGGTGATAGTCACAAGACCGAATACCCCTTGGACCTAGCAAGCAAGCAATGCACGGACCGGTGACTTCACTCAAGCGGACTCACCCGCTAAGCGCACTCTCGTGCCCGTGGGCAACCCGATGATGATGGAGAGGGTCCGGGGCGAGACCTTGATGCTCTAGGGATTTGGCTAGCTTGGGGAGGACCCCAATGGGTCAGGGATGCCCAATTTCCGTGGGTGGCCAGTATGCCGAGGGCGTGGGTGTAGGGTCGCTCTCTCAACTTACTTTACGGTGGTCGCTCAATTTGATGAAAATTCGGGACCGGGCACTCGCCTCACTGTCCGATGGAGCTAAAAGGCAATACTGAATAAGCAATAGTAAATCAGCGAGGGATGTGGCCCGGAGCTCACCTGATCGGCGTGAATACACCGATCCCGATCGGAGACGAGGCGAGCGGGGAAGCGTGGGTACGCGCCCGCACGCAGCGTCGGTGTAGCTATAACATGAAAATCAGAGAAGTACAACACTACACCTCTCGCAGGAGGGGGATCTCGGGGCGGGGGTTAATTGAAATTACACCCAAAACTACCTCCACGTAAGGAGGGGCTGTAAGCCGGCCAGGCGGGGTGGGGAGCGGAGGTGGTTGGGAGCCGACCAATCTCACACGGGCAAGCTGGCCAGCTGTCCTTGTTGCCTGCCGCCTGCTACTTGTCGCTGACAGAGCTCCTGGCTGGAAAGTGCGATGGGGATGGGACTGAAGGCGTTGGAAATCTTGACACTTTAGCTTGCTCCCGGAAGAAACGTTGCCTCTTTCTGATCTCGGTTGCACCTGGTACGATAGATTCGGTAGAACTGCGCCGGGCTTCTCTGCTGCAAGCTAGAGAGGGCTTGGACAAGGTAGTACTCCCAGCTGGAGTATTGGATCGAGGCAGGACCAGGGCCGACTAAAAGAGGGCTTAGTCTATTGTGCTTAGTCCAAAATACTCTGCCTGATTCACCCAATCACGCCAGTGGTGACTCTTGGATGTTGACTGGGTCAAGCTGGCTGAAGGGGCAGAATTCTAGGCTTGAGTTGCCGGTGGTGTACTGTTCGATCCGAGTCCGGAACGAGGCGGGGCTGGAGTTGTCGCGAAGAGGGCTGTTCCAGGGATCTTTCAGTGCTTGAATGGCCCTGTTCTGAAGTGGGAGACGCTGGTACTGATGATTCTTGTGAAGTCGAGCTGTCCAGGACGCAGGCCGGACAGGGGAGTCTTGTCGGGGGTGTAACTCCCAGTGGGAAAATCAGAATGGGCCGATACCAAGCCTGACTGAAAGCCGACTGACCTCTGATGAACTTCACCAGAGGGCTCGGGCAGAGGATGACAGCAAAGGCCGTGGTGCTCCTTGTGGTGGACTGCTTGTTCTGGCCGCCAGTGATGTAAACTGTAGGACATACTTGAATCATTGACGCCGATGCTCTCGACTGGGAACTCCAAATCTGCCGGGACCAATTTTGACTGAAATCTGGACGACCCTAGTAGGGATCCCCCAAAGGGCTTAATCAGAAAATGGGGGATGAGGCCGGAGCAGCTTCCAAAAGACAGACAGGTCGCTATCCAGACCTAGGTTGCGTGATCAGGGGAGAACGGCTCTCCCGTGCAGCTCGGTGCTTGGATGAAGACGAAACCGCCTTGCCTGGAAAGCTCTCTGGACTCCCTTTCCAGCAATGTATGGCTTGTCAGCAAAATTCTGGAGATGGTGTCGCAGCCGAGCCTCCAACAGGTGCCCCTGCTGCTGCCTGCGAACTGGGGCAGGGGCTGGTGATAGGTAGGGATGAAGGGGTGGGGATGACTAGGGTTTTTGCAGAGGAATGGGGAAGGATGGCTGTGGGGGAGGGTGATGGAGGTTGAGGGTCGATGGAGGGAGGCTGGAGTGGAAGGGGAGGTGCGAAGCTAGTAGGAGATGGCAGTGTGGTGGCTGGGTGAGCACAAGAGAGGGGGTGGAGTGGGAGAGGGAAGAGAGATGGCCAAGGAGGAATGTGGGAGATGGGGGGCGACCCTAGGAGCTGAAGGGTCAAGGGAGGTCGACCAAGGGGGGGGCTGGGGAGAGAGAAAGAGGGGGGAGTTTGATTTTTAGGCTTGGGAGGGGTGAAAGGGGGCTTGGGGAAGTGAAGAGATGTGTTGGGAAGATGAAAGGGTGTCTAGGGGGAGGGGATTCCACCTAGGGGTTGAGGGAATAATTGAATGAGGGTATGGGGAAGGGATATGGCTTTAATGAGGAGGAAAGGGAGGGAGGAGAGAGCGGAAATTCGAATTTGGGGGAGGGGAAGAGAGAGAGAGGGGGGGCCCCTTAGAGAGAGAGATATGAGAGAGAGAGAGAGAAGATATAGGTGGAGAGTCTCACTCCAGGAGGGGGGGAGAGAATTTCTCAAAGGGGTTTTCTTCTATTCAAATATTCAAAGTTGTTACATATGAGGGGAGTGGGGGCCTATTTATAGGCTTACATAATTTCTTATGACCAAGCTAACCCTGACTTTTAGACAAATGACTAGACAAGTCCTGAAGGGGGCGCCCATGGGCCTAGCCCACTAGTTGGGCCCAATTGTCTCCACTAACCACTCTAATGACCCATTAACTTACTAAGTGACTCAAAAAGGAAAAATTACATAAAAAGAGACTCAAATAAAATGAAAATTACATGCTACAACTCAAAATTAAGTGGCAGAATTGATGATGCGCCGATGGCGAGCAACTGTAGTCCCGAAAAAAAAGATGGAGTGGCTAGGGATGTCCCCATCATACCCCCGGGGTGCGGAGAACTCGACTCCGTCGAGTATGGGTCCACCGGAGTGGCGACACACCAAAACAGCTTTGGGCAAAGCACGATCTCCCCACTCAACCCTGCGTCTGCAACCAGGGGATGGTCCTTCATCCTCTCAAGGTGGCTCGGGCACACCCTCTTGCCAGCGATGGTTCCCTGCTTGCCTAGTATTGCCTCCATGTGCACACGTCAGACTCACATGCTAATTTGTGGAGACTCTCTGAGGTGTCACTCACAAGGGTAGGGGTAGGCTCGAAGCTCTCAATGGGATCCACCGCAGTGCCCTTAAAGGGTGCCGGGTCCACCACGTGGGAAGTGGGGTGAATCCCAAAACCCATCGGTAAGTTTAACCCGAAAGCTGGGTTGCTAAAGCCACTCAGAACTTGGGAAGGTCCAAGTCCTCGTGCCCTCGATGTGGAGGTGACCCTAGGGTAGAGCCACTCCAAAGTCACCATCACTAGGTTGTCGACTTGGAATTCCAAGCGGCGCTTACGAGCTTTTGCTTGCTTCTTGTAAATCTCACCGCTCGTTGCTTGATGCTTGCTTGGATGCATATGTCGTGCACTATGATGCAGTGTGAGTGGGAAATGTGTGGTATGCAAAGGTGGTCTAGGACAACCACATATAGACCTATCGTGCATTGATGTTATGAAGACTTTGAATGATTTGGGAGGACCGGGGCATCCATAGGTGTCCCGCTTATCCGTGGGTGTGATGAATGTCGGAGGACCCAGACATCCATGAAGGCTCCTGGCATACATAAGACCAATGCTAAATCGGGGAGGACTGTTACACCTAAATAGGGACCACTCATGCTTCCTACTTGACATGTGGGTGATGTGAATGAATGGACCCGACTTTCTAATCATGTCAAGTGATGTGTTGTGCCAAGACTTATGCACTCCTATCCCAAAGATGACTTTCATGTGTATGGGTGTGGGACGGCCTTTGAACTTCCATGTGAAAGGGTCGAAGGGATCTAGGAAGGTGGGCATTATGGAGAGGGGCTCTTCTTTGCTTCCTAGGCATATGTTGCCTATGGCGATGGTTCCCTTTGTGTGGCTCAAGTCTTGGAGGAGGTGAACTTGGTCCAACATGATTGGTTGGGGTAGGGAAAGGTGGGTTGTGGGTAAGGTGGGTGGGTCATATGGGTAACTAGGCTCCCATTGGAAAGGATCAAAGGGATCATGGTAAGGGCTACCTAGAGAGAGGAACTCCATGTCCCCAAGGTCCTCACAAGGTGATGAGTCATCCTCCTCCAAAGTAATTGGTCCAAGATCTCTAGTGAGTTGACCGTTTAAGGCATTTGGGATCTCCATGGGTGGGGAGTAGACCGGAGTGGGTTCTTCCTCCATGGGGAGAAATAGGAGGATCTCAATAGTGCAATGCCCACTCGTGCAAATGGAGGTGATGGAGCCGATGGTGGGGTGGGCAAAGTTAATGGTGCTAGGCTCCGATGGTCCCATGGCAAGCAAGTAGGTCAAGTGGACTTGCCAATATAGGCAATCCACTATGTCTCCCAAGTCTCCCGCGAAGTAGAAGGTTTGGAAAGTGACATGGGGAGGTCGGGTGGGAACAATTTGGGATTTATATCCCAATGGGGGTGAGCTAGGGAGGGTGGGACTTTGCTTGAGACATTGGAGTATGGACTCATCTATGGTGAGGGTGCCATGTGTGATGGTGCATGGCTTTTGAGGATCCGGACCACGAGGGGTGGGGGAAGATTGAGGCTCTTCTTCCTTATTGGTGGAAGCTTGGGCTTCCTCTGTGGTGATAAGAGGGTCCATATGGGCATATATTTTCCTAAGTTCATTTCTCATCTCAACCCAAGAGTCGATGGGCTCTTGCCTTCCAACTTCCCATAAGCCTACAATGTTTTGCCATTCATTCCTAGCTTGGCGCCAAAGGAAACTTTTGGCATAGTTCACTTGCATAGACCCTGATAGGGTGAACCTCCCAAAGTGGTGATCTATAGAGCTTTCCCATTCTAGATATAAACTAGGGTGGGATCCATCAAACACAAAGACGTCTATTGGGTCCAAGCGAGACGAGTAGGCTAAGTAGGAAGTGGCCAAGATGAACGGGTGATAAATGCAATGGCCCTAGGACAAGACTTAGTAGAGACAAGTCTAGAACTTGCTCTAATACCAATCTGATGTGACACCACCTTGGGGGTGATAGTCACAAGACCGAATACCCCTTGGACCTAGCAAGCAAGCAATGCACGAATCGGTGACTTCCCTTGAGCGGACTCACCCGCTAAGCGCACTCTCGTGCCCTTGGGTAACCCGGTGATGATGGAGAGGGTCCGGGGCTAGACCTTGATACTCCGGGGATTTGGCTAGCTTGGGGAGGACCCCAATGGGCCAGGGATGCCCAATTTCTATGAGTGGCCAGTACGCCATGAAGTCCCGTGATCAATGACACCCAAGAGGGGGGTGAATTGGGTGTTTACCAATTTTACGAAAACTTTTGGCCTTTTCAAAATATGTGATACAATGTTAATCAAGAGGTTCAAAACTATTTGTTCACAAATTGGATTTATCAAACTGAATTGGATGATGATATAGATTATGCAAGATATACGAGGATAAATCCAGAATCACAATTATACTAACACTCACGTAGAATGGAGGTAGAAGAAAAGGACCAAACCACATAATACAAAACACAATGCACAGCGATTTTTAAGGTGGTTCGGATGCAACGACGGCAATCCTACGTCCACCCCTCACCAAACCCGGTGAGGCTTCACTCGGGGATAAATCCCCAAACGGAGACGACGCTCCAACCACACACGTAGGACGACACCTGCCCACACACACGGGGACGCACCCCAACACACACACACACACACACACACACACACACACACACACACACACACACACACACACACGGAGACGAGGTCTCCAACACGATCCAACAAGCGGATCAACAAAACACACACACGCTGTGACAAGTGCAGCACTCTTCACACACAAACACTAAGATCTAGATAAAGCTACACACACGCAGATCTAAGAAGACCTACGCACATATGAATCAAATACAGCACACACACACACACGACCAGGAATCCAACAACGATCCACACACACACAAGTTCATAGATTATACAAAACACGAATATGAACTTGAAACATAATAAGGCATAGTTTAGAAATCCCCTGATTTGGCTTTCTTTTCAACGTATGATGTTGATCCTGAGTGTTGCCTTCCCTCTTGCTTGAATGACTTGAAATGGATTGTGAAAACCTTCCTCTTTTCACCCTTACAACCTTCTTCTCAGATCCGTGCTTGCTTGCTTCTTCTTCTTTCTTCCTTGAGCAATCTTCCTTTGAATCCTTGCTTCCTTGCTTGCTTCTTTTCCTTGGAGGATGTTGGATTCAGATCTACCTTCAATGGGTTGAGGATGGATGAAGAACACTTGCTGCACGGAGTACTGTTCACGGCTACAGTACTTCTCCTCTTCCTCCACTTGGATAGCCTCTCCTTTGATCTCCCTTGAAGCTCTCTTGGTTGGTTAGGGTTTATGGCACCAAAAATGATATGTTTTATATCCCTTGAATGGTCTATAGACAAGCCTCAGACCAGATCCACAAATCATGGTGAAATTGGGGTCATTGGGATTAAACAAATGGGTAGAAAGACCTCTCCTCGAGCTTGAACCAAAAGTCAACAAAAGGGGGCCTCGGGGCTGGCGGTCGACCGGAAGGCATGGGACGGTCGACCGGAACCTGCAAAATCTTCATCTTTTCGGTTCTGGGAGAACCGGTCGACCGGAAAAGTAGGGGCGGTCGACCGGAACCTGTAAATACTATAATGTTTCGTTTCTGGAAGAACCGGTCTACCGGAAAAGTAGGGGCGGTCGACCGGAACCTGTAAATACTGGAGTGTTTCATTTCTGGAAGAATCGGTCGACCGGAATGGTAGGGGCGGTCGACCGAAACCTGTAAAACATGGAATTCTTTGGCTTGGCAAATCTGGTCGACCGGCCAAGGTATGTTGGTCGACCGGAAAGACCTATACCTGCAAAAATGAAGTGTTAGCTCAAAGAAACATGTCCATAATTCAAGGGATTCATGTCCATATCAAATCCATGCATTTTGGGGTTGGATTCACTTGGTTTATGCATTTGAAACGTCTAAACCATTAGAGCGTTTCTAAATTTTGTTCCGGGGGCTCCGCCCCCGGAAACTCCCGCAAGGGGCTCTGCCCTCTTAACCCCCACGACCTGACCGGGCAGGTCGATCCCCGCGACCTGACCGCGCAGGTCGATCCGCAGGCGAGGGCGCACGATGGCCAGAAGGGCTTCATGTTTAATATGCATGAATGAGGTGTATTAAGGAGAGGTATATGAGATACACATGGTGAGATCGATGCTAAGATAAGGTAAGAGTCTCACCAATGGTTCTTAACATTATAATGACATATACCACCTGTTTTGGATTGTAGAGGAGCAGGGTGAGTATCCACACGTTTGGTTCATCAGGTGACTGCCATGAGTTTAATCCTACAAGCAAGATAGTCAGGGTTAATACCATGCTTGTTCACATTAAAGAGGTTATGAAACCTCTTGCCTCTTGTAAAACCAACATATGCAAACCAAGGATCAAGACCATGTAACCGTTGCCATTTGACATCTCAGCCATGCATAGATAACAGGAGTATGAGCAATCAACCACAAGTTTAGTTATCATCACTTAATCACACATTAAGTTTAGTTATCATCAAAACCATAACTTAACAATCACAGCAATCATCAAAACCATAACTCAAAAATCTCCCCCTTTTTGATGATGACAAACTTAGTGATGATGATAAACTTAATGATGATATAACTTAGTGATGATGATAAACTTAATGATGATATAATAGAATGGCAAAGATATTCTTCTCCCCTTGTCACACACAATCATCAATTTTTCTCCCCCTTTGACATAATCAAAAAGTGATGCCATGACACAGATCTTTCTCCCCCTGTGACATGATCAACAATATCAACAAGCTGGAAGAAGCCAAATTAGGAAGAATAAGCTTAACTCCCTTTGAACCAGCAATAGCCCATCTTATCAAATCAGAAGAAGCAAGGGCAAATCATGGATGAACAAAGCAATATGATTCCAATTAGAGGAAACCAATTGGTGATTATTCTCACAAATCAACTTGATACCATCCAAGGCAAATACAGTCAAGCATGTATTGATACTAATTGAAAGTGGTGATTGGCCTCAAGGATATGAACCAATGGAGGAAGATGTTCACAAGATGAGGTGTTCAGCAGGATGGCATTCAAAAGCTAGAACCCATGTCAGATATTCACAACAAGCAAGAGCAGGAGGGCATATCAAAAGGATTTTCTTTGATTTTTAAATTTCCTGATTTTTATATTTTGGTTTGAAATGCATGAAATGCAACACATGCATGTCATATGAGATGTACAATCAAACAAATACATATATGTACATGCAACACAGCTCCCCCGTACATATATAAGAAGAAAATGGGTATAAGAGAGATGTAAGAGAGTCATGACAACCGGAATGCACATGTGTAGCACATGGGAGATTGTGCAATCATATAAGAGATTCATGCAATTGCTAAAGCAGTCAATCAATTTTCTGAATACATAATGAATCAAATTTCCAGATGTGTAAGTGAGTAACATGAGAGATAATATTTTCAATATGGATATTCAGATTTTCAGATTAACACAAGGAGACATTTTACAGACTGCACTTCAATTTTGAGAACAGCGTATTGGAGGCTACGCTCTACCACAATGAGTTTTCACCAATATTTTTTCAGCTCAACCAATATCACAGATAGTCAGAATTTTTTAAGAGTGATCAGGTTCAAATAATTCCTTTTTATGCGAGTAGACGCATGGAGCTCATGTCAGAATCCCCGGTTACCCAGAATACTGAACCATTTCACCTCATTTTGAATAGAGATATTAGTCAACACTTTTCAGATATGAACCACATCACGTCTCAGGTGACATGTGCCCAGTTTACTCAGTGAGACCGAGCATTGCTCTATCTTTCATTTTCATTTCAGATTTTTCAACAAGGATGGGTAGGCAGCTTCTTCCTCAACTGTCTCTTCAACATACATGCAGCAAGTTTAACATCTCGAGAGTGTTAAAAAGAAATTCATATATCCTTATCATTAACACTCATTTTCACATTTTGTGCAAGAAGTGTGTGAATTTGATTCAGCATGTATACGAAAATATCATGAATACATAACAGTGCAACTCCTCCTAAATAGATGCACTTATGAAATAAGAACTCTCCCAGAGTGTACGACATGAAACACTCCAATAATGACTCAAATGCAGCATTATTTATCAAGAGGATATAATGTCATAAAAGTGCCAAAGGATGGAGTTGAATAGCATATAATAGCACACGAGCACACATTGGGAGTTTATATAAATGCACTATGACATGCATGCGAGCAATGTGATGTCAATTTGATACCAATTGAATGGATACCAACTAAATGAATTGAATGCAGCTAATGCATGAGTTCTAATGCAATGCAAAATTTAACATGGGTGCAAAGTGTGAGTTCTTAGGTTTTCATTTGAGTGAACTAAATGCACCTAATGCATTGGATTCTAATGCATGCAACCTATAACTGTATGAGAATGGAAGACAGGATGCAAAAGCAAGATGAGAGCTTTGATTGTCAAGCCAGTGTGACAAATTTTCATTGAAATCAACCACATTCTATTCATGAATTAACAAACATTTTTCATGACATGACCTTTGTGAATAAGGGTGCTTAGATGATCAAAATTAAGCAATGCAACCCAATTTTCAGAATTGTTCAAAATCAAATTTTTAAGATCATTTCACAGGTTAGAAATGGGAATACATCCACAAGCTAATTGTTTGGATCATACAAGCAAGAGCAAACTTTCAATTGAAATAGCTCATATCAAGGACTCAATCACAAATCAACCATTTGACTTTTTCTGAGTTCTAGTACGAGGCAGAGAACCTTGATCCAAAGATCAACTCACGCATAGTGAGAGTGTCCAGGTGGACACAATCCATCTTTTCACTGCTCATCATTTGATATACCAGATACTCAGTCAAATTGAAAAGACATCAAGGAATTCAGATTGAAAGATGTTCAATAATCATTAAAATCTTTAGAGTTTGTAATGCCATTCAAACAATTTGACAAGTTCATCTCATCATGCTAGTGAAGATAACATGTCAGATTTCAAGCATTGATACCTGTCAAATGAGCAACATCACCATAGCAGGCTGGATGAATGACAATTCAAGTTTTAGAATCAATACCTGAATTCAGCATGTATCACCATGTGCCTTCAATCATGTTACTTCAACAATAGCCTTAAAAGAGACTAGCAGTTCATTGTTAGTCCCAAAAATTGAAGTCCCAAAACTCACACAACCGTGTCATGATCAACTCAGATATGGGAATTAATATGATATGTATTTTCACAAGGATGAGTTCAATTTACAATGCACAAACATTCATTCAAAAGTAAGCTCCCCCTTTCTATGAGCATAATTTACACAATGACATTTTTATTTTTGAAAAACATGCAACCTATGACCTAAATGGACAAGTGACTCATGGTACCAGGCGGAGACACATTCTTACGCATGGTGATAGTCTTCAGACAAAAATGACTTGCCCTTCCTCAAATCACCATTTGATATACCATGTAGTCATGCAATGATAAACAAACAGATGAATTTTCAGATTCATGAAGTGCATTGATGGAATGGTGATTCATAAAAAATGTAATGCATTCTAACAACAAAAATAGATTCTTTTTTATGTTTTCTAAAATAGAGCTCAGAAATTATTTTCAATACTCGTGCCTTGAGCATTCATCATCTTCCAAGCTTTACACCTTTCATACCATGCCTGGGGTACTTGCTTTAGCACGTACAAGGACTTTCACCAGCTTGTGCTTAAGTCGACCTTGGAAGTTCTTCAAGTTCTGGTATCTCATCTCTTGGTGGCAATTGAGAAGGTTTTCATCATTTTTCATCCTTGCAAGGTATATCTTTAGCTGATTCAAGCCTGACTATAGATGGCCAGCATTATTTGGACTTGGGGAGTGTAATCTGCATCCAAGGACAAGAGGACTTAAGTTGTCAATTTTGATTCAAATTTATTGATAATGGCATGATAAATTATTTTAACAACCAACATCCCTTAGACAGCTCTAGATGTAATGCATGACTCATGCGTGAACCTAAACATTAAGTCCATATGACGAATGTGGTTGCTCCCCCTTAGTATGTGCATGAATGTGATATGCTCAGTAAAGATCCAATGCCATATGCAGCCTTTTGAGTAAATGACTCATAGTACCAGGGGGAGAACTTAGATCCGAAGATCACCTCACGCGTAGTGATAGTTTTCAGACAGGCTTAACCTGCCCTTCCACATGTCACCATTTGATATGCTATGTAATAATGGATGACGAAGACAGGAGGAATGCAATGCATTATGACATGAATACACAATGTTCAATATTTGCAAGACATCACGTGAGGGTACATACATACTCAGTGTATGTAGTGAAATCATGCTGATGAATCTTCAAGCTCTTCTTTACACGAAGATTCTATATGACAAGTGATATATGCCCAAATATGCAAACAAGCATGAATGAAATACATATACGGACATGTGCAAGACTGCATGACTATATGACTCAAAATGAATCAAAACCTTACACAGTCACTGGAGAGAGTAGTAGAGATATTACCTGAGTGTTCAGATTTCATTTGGTTTTTCTTTTAACCTTGCTTATGCCACTTGACCCGTGTGCCTTACCTCCTTGATTGAAAATATGTTTCATGCTTCATATTTCCAAGGCACACCTACAAAACAGATTTCTCATTTGCCATTCTTAGGTACCCAAATCCTTTTGGGTCCTTGTGGGTTAGCAGCAACATTTGTACATGGTTTCCACTTTTTGACAATATTCAAATTATCATTTTTCATCAAAAGACAACCATGCATCAACTCACAACCATGCTTAGTATGTCCAAATTCATCACAATATTAACAACGCACCGAAGCCATTTTCCCATGTGGTCTTTTAGCATGAACATAAGAATTCTTAAATCCATTTCTCCCAATTGAAAACTTTTTTGCATTTTTAAATTCATTCATTTTCTTGTATGCTCTTAATTCATCATTTTTCATGCTGAAGCAATCATGCATCATATGACCATGTTTACCACAATAGAAACAAGAGACATTTCTGTTGATAACATGGTGTTTAGCATTGTGCGTCCTAGCATGAGCAGTAGCAGAATTATTTTTCAATTTTGAGTTTTGGTTCAAGTTTTGCTTAACATCACATTTCTAGATTTTCCTTTTAGCATGCATAACATGGTGAGCATTTGAAGCACTAGAGGAGCAAGCAACATTTTTAGATTTTTGATGCAAATTGATTTTCTTTGTGGATGTATGTGTGTGTGCAGCATGATTTTCCTTTTTCAGATTTTCATTTGATCTTTTTATTGTCTGTGAAGAAGATTGATTTGGGGACCCATTTGATGTGCTGACAATGTTTGAAATGTGCACAAAAGATGTATAAACTTTATTTTCAAACTTCTTTTTGTTCACGGGATTAAAACCCAGCCCTTCCCTTTGAACATTCACTTTCGTCCCCAACAATTTGTCCAAGTTGTTTTGACCATTTACAAATCTAGATAGCAAATCATTTAAGTCAAGAATTTCAGATTGAAGAGATGCAATGTGCAATTCATAGGAAGCCATCTTATTTTCACAGGAGTTGACTTGTTCATGTAAAGTAGTATTGATGGTTTTATGACTTTCAATTTCTTGCAACAAAGCATGCACTTTTTCAGATTCATCAATATTCACAAATTTTCCTTTTTCAAGAGCAAGCAATCTTTCAGAAATGGTTCTATTCAATTCCTTCAGTTTATCATTTTCTATTTCAAGATTTTTATCATGAGCAAACTCATTTTGACCATTGTTCATAAGACTTACTCTCTCTCTCTCAGCTCTTTGTTTTCATTTCTCAAAGAAGAAATTTGATCCTTATGAATTTTAATGTCGAATACATGACCATCAATCAATTCCTTCAAGTGTGAGCATTCTTTATAGGGAGAACCACATTTACTTTGTCCAACATTCTTTTTCAATTTTTTATTTTCTGATTTTAACTTCTTGTATCTTTCAGCAAGCTCATCATATGCATTCAACATATCTTCATAGCTAAATTCATCTACATTATCAGAATCAGAATTTACCTTTGAACTTGATTCACTTGGCTGATCGCTCCCTTGTTCAGTCGTGCCTGCTACAAGACATTGGTCTCCATGCTCTTCCCAGATTTTGGTTAATCCATCCAAGATGTCCTTCACGGATCTGCAATGGGAGACAAAAGGAAAGTGCTTAGAATTGACTGCAGCAATAAGTAATTTTAAAACTAAGCAATTTTGATCATGTTTAAGTTTTTGATTTTCAGTCCAGACATTTTTGTCCTTAGGCAACTCATACGGGCCATATGAAATAAGCTTCCATAGCTTAGGATCATATGAGTTGACAAGACTGCACATTCTTCCTAGCCACAAATCGAAATTGCAACCATCAAACACGGGTGGGGAGTTCAAGGTGTATATCATGGTAGTCATTGATCCGGATCACTCTAGATCGTTAGATCTATGAAATTAGAGCCTTGGCTCTGATACCAATTGAAGTCCCGCGATCAATGACACCCAAGAGGGGGGTGAATTGGGTGTTTACCAATTTTACGAAAACTTTTGGCCTTTTCAAAATATGTGATACAATGTTAATCAAGAGGTTCAAAACTGTTTGTTCACAGATTGGATTTATCAAACTGAATTGGATGATGATATAGATTATGCAAGATATAGAGGATAAATCCAGAATCACAATTATACTAACACTCACGTAGAATGGAGGTAGAAGAAAAGGACCAAACCACATAATACAAAACACAATGTACAGCGGTTTTTAAGGTGGTTCGGATGCAACAACGGCAATCCTACGCCCACCCCTCACCAAACCCGGTGAGGCTTCACTCGGGGATAAATCCCCAAACGGAGAGGATGCTCCAACCACACACGCAGGACGACACTTGCCCACACACACGGGGATGCACCCCAACACACACACACACACGGAGACGAGGTCTCCAACACGATCTAACAAGCGGATCAACAAAACACACACACGCTGCGACAAGTGCAGCACTCCTCACACATAAACACTAAGATCTAGATAAAGCCACACACACGCAGATCTAAGAAGACCTACGCACACATGAATCAAATACAGCACACACACACACGACCAGGAATCCAACAACGATCCACACACACACAAGTTCACAGATTATACAAAACACGAATATGAACATGAAACATAATAAGGCATAGTTTAGAAATCCCCTGATTTGGCTTCCTTTTCAACGTATGCTGTTGATCCTGAGTGTTGCCTTCCCTCTTGCTTGAATGACTTGAAATGGATTGTGAAAATCTTGCTCTTTTCACCCTTACAACCTTCTTCTCAGATCCGTGCTTGCTTTCTTCTTCTTCTTTCTTCCTTGGGCAATCTTCCTTTGAATCCTTGCTTCCATGCTTGCTTCTTTTCCTTGGAGGATGTTGGCTTCAGATCTACCATCAATGGGTTAAGGATGGATGAAGAACACTTGCTGCACGGAGTACTGTTCACGGCTATAGTACTTCTCCTCTTCCTCCACTTGGATAGCCTCTCCTTTGATCTCCCTTGAAGCCCTCTTGGTTGGTTAGGGTTTATGGCTCCAAAAATGATATGTTTTATAGCCCTTGAATGGTCTATAGACAAGCCTCAGACCAGATCCACAAATCATGGTGAAATTGGGGTCATTGGGATTAAACAAATGGGTAGAAAGACCTCTCCTCAAGCTTGAACCAAAAGTCAACAAAAGGGGGCCTCGGGGCTGGCGGTCGACCGGAAGGCATGGGGCGGTTGACCAGAACCTGCAAAATCTCCATCTTTTCGGTTCTGGGAGAACTGGTCGACCGGAAAAGTAGGGGCGGTCGACCGAAACCTGTAAATCCTGGAGTGTTTCATTTCTGGAAGAACCGGTCGACCGGAAAGGTAGGGGCGGTCGACTGAAACCTGTAAAACGTGGAATTCTTAGGCTCTGGCAAATCTGGTTGACCGGCCAAGGTATGTTGGTCGACCGGAAAGACCTATACCTGCAAAAATGAAGTGTTAGCTCAAAGAAACATGTCCATAATTCAAGGGCTTCATGTCCATATCAAATCCATGCATTTTGGGGTTGGATTCACTTGGTTTATGCATTTGAAACGTCTAAACCATTAGAGCGTTTCTAAATTTTGTTCCGGGGGCTCCGCCCCCGGAAACTCCCACAAGGGGCGCTGCCCCCTTGACCCCCGCGACCTGACCGGGCAGGTCGATCCCCGCGACCTGACCGCGCAGGTCAATCCGCGGGCGAGGGCGCACGATGGCCAAAAGGGTTTCATGTTTAATATGCATGAATGAGGTGTATTAAAGAGAGGTATATGAGATACACATGGTGAGATCGATGCTAAGACAAGGTAAGAGTCTCACCAATGGTTCTTGACATTGTACTGACATATACCACCTGTTTTGGATTGTAGAGGAGCAGGGTGAGTATCCACACGTTTGGTTCATCAGGTGACTGCCATGAGTTTAATCCTGCAAGCAAGATAGTCAGGGTTAATACCATGCTTGTTCACATTAAAGATGTTATGAAACCTCTTGCCTCTTGTAAAATGAACATATGCAAACCAAGGATCAAGACCATGTAACCGTTGCCATTTGACATCTCAGCCATACATAGATAACAGGAGTATGAGCAATCAACCACAAGTTTAGTTATCATCACTTAATCACACATTAAATTTAGTTATCATCAAAACCATAACTTAACAATCACAGCAATCATCAAAACCATAACTCAACACATCGAGGGCGTGGGTGTAGGGTCGCTCTCTCAAATTACTCCACGGTGGTCACTCAATTTGATGAAAATTCAGGACCGGGCACATGCCTCACCGTCCGACAGAGCTAAAAGGCAATACTAAATAAGCAATAGTAAACCAGTGAGGGATGTGGCCCGGAGCTCACCTGATCGGCGTGAATACACCGATCTCGGTCGGAGATGAGGCGAGCGGGGAAGCGTGGGTACACCCCCGCATGCTGCGCCAGTGTAGCTCTAACCTAAAAATCAGAGAAGTACAACACTACACCTCTCGCAGGAGGGAGATCTCGGGACGGGGATTAATTAAAATTACACCCAAAACTACCTCCACGCAGGGAGGGGCTGTAAGCCGGCCAGGCAGGGTGGGGACCAGAGGTGGTTGGGAGCCGACCAATCTCACACGGGCAAGCTGGCCTGCTGTCCTTGCTGCGCCGCCTGCTACTTGTCGGGGACAGAGCTTCTGGCTGGAAAGTCTGATGGGGATGGGACTGAAGGCGTTGGAAAGCTTGACGCTTTAGCTTGCTCCTGGAAGAAACGTCGCCTCTTTCTGATCTTGGTTGCACTTGGTACGACAGATTCGGTAGAACTGTGCCAGGCTTCTCTACTGCAGGCCAGAGAGGGCTTGGACAAGGTCCTACTCTCAGCTGGAGTATCGGATCGAGGCGGGACCAGGGCCAACTGAAAGAGGGCTCAGTTTATTGTGCTTCCTTCAAAATACTCTGCCTGATTCACCCAATCAGGCCAGTGGTGACTCCTGGATGTTGATTGGGTCGAGCTGGCTGTAGGGGCATAAATCTGGGCTCGAGTTGCCGGTGGTGTAGCTGTCCGATCCGAGGCCAGAACGAGGCGGGGCTGGAGTTTTCACGAAAAGGGCCATCCCAGGGATCTTTCAGTGCTAGAATGACCCCGTTCTGAAGTGGGAGATGCTGGTATCGATTATTCTTGTCAAGTCGCGCTATCTAGGATGCAGGCCGGATAGGGGAGGCTTGTCGGGGGTGTAACTCCCAGTGGGAAAATCAGAATGGAGCGAGACCAAGCTTGACTAAAAACCGACTTACCTTTAATGAACTGCTCCAGAGGGATTGGGCAGAGGATGACAGCAGAGGCCATGGTGCTCCTTGTGGTAGACTATTTGTTCTGGCTGCCAGTGATGTGGACTACAGGACATACTTGAATCGTTGACGCCGGTGCTCTCGACTGGGAACTCCAAATCTACCGGGACCAATTTTGACTGAAAGCTGGACGACCCTAGTAGGGATCCCCCAAAGGGTTTAATCATAAAATGGGGGATGAGGCTAGAGCAGCTTCCAAAAGATAGACAGGTCGCTGTCCAGACCTGGGTTGCGCGATCAGGGGAGAACGGCTCTCCCGTGCAGCTTGGTGCTTGGATGAAGACAAAACCACCTCTCTTGGAAAGCTCTCTGGATGCCTTTTCCAGCAATGTATGGCTTGTTAGCAAAATACTGGAGATGGTGTCACAGCCGAGCCTCCAATAGGTACCCCTGATGTTGCCTACGAACTGGGGCAGGGGCTGGTGATAGGTGGGGATGAAGGGGTGGGGATGACTAGGGTTTTTGCAGAGGAATGGGGAGGGATGGCTGTGGGGGAGGGTGATGGAGGTTGAGGGTCGATGGAGGGAGGCTGGAGTGGAAGGGGAGGGGCGAAGCTAGTAGGAGATGGTAGTGTGGTGGCTGGGTGAGCACAAGAGAGGGGGTGGAGTGGGAGAGGGAAGAGAGATGGCCAAGGAGGAATGGGGGAGATGGGGGGCGACCCTAGGAGCTGAAGGGTCAAGGGAGGTCGACCAAGGGGGGGGCTGGGGAGAGAGAAAGAGGGGGGAGTTTGAATTTTAGGCTTGGGAGGGGTGAAAGGGGGCTTGGGGAAGTGAAGAGATGTGTTGGGAAGATGAAAGGGTGTCTAGGGGGAGGGGATTCCACCTAGGGGTTGAGGGAATAATTGAATGAGGGTATGGGGAAGGGATATGGCTTTAATGAGGAGGGAAGGGAGGGAGGAGAGAGAGGAAATTCGAATTTGGGGGAGGGGGAAGAGAGAGAGAGGGGGGGCCCCCTTAGAGAGAGAGATATGAGAGAGGGAGAGGAGATATAGGTGGAGAGTCTCACTCCAGGAGGGGGGGAGAGAATTTCTCAAAGGGGTTTTCTTCTATTCAAATATTCAAAGTTGTTACATATGAGGGGAGTGGGGGCCTATTTATAGGCTTACATAATTCCTTATGACCAAGCTAACCCTGACTTTTAGACAAATGACTAGACAAGTCCTGAAGGGGGCCCCCATGGGCCTAGCCCACTAGTTGGGCCAAATTGTATCCACTAACCACTCTAATGACCCATTAACTTACTAAGTGACTCAAAAAGGGAAAATTACATATAAAGAGACTCAAATAAAATGAAAATTACATGCTACGACTCGAAATTAAGTGGCAGAATTGATGATGCGCCGATGGCGAGCAACTGTAGTCCCAAAAAAAAAGATGGAGAGGATAGGGATGTCCCCATCACTTTGAATTTGTTAAATTTCCTGCAAGTAGAAATGATTTTGGTAAGAAAAAATATATTTCTAAAGGAAAGATTCATGCATGTGTTGAATGTGGAAAACTTGGGCACTGAGCTTCTGAATGCTGGTCGGTAGGTGATGGAAAACAACATGTTCATGCAAATAACAGAATTCTTCATGTTAATACACATAGATTCCCTGCTTATGACAATGTGCATAAAAAGAATTTAAAATCTGTTATCTCTTGTTATTACTGTGGACAGTTAGGACATTTCATGTCTAACTGCTATTTGATGAGGTTTGATGACTCTCAAGTGTTGAAAATGAGGAGAGCACCATTCAATGGTGCTACTGTCACTAAAGGACCCAAGAAGACTTGGGGTCCTAAGAGTGCAAAATGAGATATTGTTTGCAGGAGTGCCTTGGGATGGAGAATAAAAAGGGGGTTTAATAAGTCAAGGCGCTCAAGTAATGTAAAACCCCAACACTGCTGTTCATAGGCTTGTTCACTTGAATTTTCTTTTAGCTGAATATCATGCTTAGTATGTCAATTACGATCTCATGCATACATCTACCATTTGCATTCTTTTCTGTTAATACATTTGCTGAATGATATGTGCATACTTTGGGTTGAGAGTGAATTGAATGTCATTTTTCTGATAATCTGAATCACATGTGACTGATATCTGATATGTTAATTACTGCGATAAATAGTCATGCGTCTGTGGCATTTAGATTTTTTTTATTATATTGCATTTTGTCAGGGGAGTTTGGCTGCCCCTGCATGATGGTCATGACTCTCATGTTCGTGTTCAAGAAATACTCTTAGGAGAGTCATTACATATGCATACATGTAGTGTAGTGCATTGCATATCATCATACTTTAAAAAAAATCCAAAAAGAAATGACTCATTGCATCTAGACAGGGGGAGCATATCAGACTCATTAGTCTTTCATAATCTGAACCCTTCCAAATCTAGTCACTCAAATCTTTCTTGAGTTGAATTAGACTTTATTGTTGTCAAGTTGATCTGTCTGTATTCCAGACTCAACTATTGGTTTCTTGTAAATCTATCTGATGTATATTGATCATACCTGTTGCAAGCATGAGTTCCATTTTTTTTACTCTCTATGCATGCTTGTCAAATGTCTCTTGCTGCTGAATGCTTTGTCTATGTTGAACGTACAGAGAAGTGAAGAAATATCAATTTGTGTACCCTTTCATAAATCTGAAATCACCTTTAATGAAGAATCTTCTATTATACATGTTTAAGAATGCTTGTTGATTTGAATTGGTCTAAGTCTTATGTATTCCTAAGTTTGAATTTGAAGGACCTTAAAATATCTGAATCAGTTTTTTTAATAAACCTTAACTGACTGTCTCTTGTAAGTTCATGTAAGATCTTCCGACATCTGAAAATTAAAACCTTGACTTACTTTGGTTGAAATGCATGAAACCTATATTATTTTTAAACAAGTCACTTTGAAAATTAAAAGGGCAGTAATAGTAAAATCATTGTAAAAGAAATGAATGTAGTGGCAGAGCAATGACTGAATTGCACTGAGAAACTGAACCCTCTGTCAAAGAAATGGAGAGGAATTCATGTCATGAAGTGCTTCATGTTACCTCTGTTCATATGGTCAAATCTATAGGGCTGGTTTCACTTAGTAGCTGGGGGTACTGGCGTCTGATAAACGTGTACCCTTAATGTCAAAGGTGTAAATCATCTGTGTAGTTTTTGATCAGCGACAGATATGGCAGTTTATGCTTAGTAACTGGGGGTACTAGCGTCTGACCCACGTGTACCCTTAATGTCAAAGGTATAAATGACACATGTCTGTTCACTAAGCTCAATGTTAAAAGCAAAAGTGAAAAAGATTTGCTGTAACCCTTACAATTCAAAATTCACTAAGTGTCATTTTGTTTAACATCAATACTCTTGACTGTTTTTCTTAAAGAAGTCATTGGAATTAATTGTGAAAGATGAAAGGAGGTTGAACTAGAATGTTATATGAGAAATTGGTTCAATTTTATTAAAAAAAATTGCTTCAGATATGAGTATTGTATTTTATTGACAAACCTTGTATACATCATTCTTAAACCATGCTTGTCAATTAATGTCATTTCATAAGTTTTTATAATAGAAGATTCTGAAACTTTAAACATGGATATATGGATTGGGTACCCCACTGTAAATCTTTTTTTCTCATATACTTTGGTTTGGAGATCACACCTGCTCAGATTCTGTTCACTTGGAACTCTTGTGCTTATCTTCTACTCTCTATTATCATTGTACCAGGTATCAGACTTTCAATCTCATTGATCTTTTGCATGCTGATCATCCATGACCCTCTTGTTGCATTTAAGGGGGAGAATAGCGTTTCTATGCCTTAATGACTTAGTCAAAGGGGGAGTTTTAAATTCAATCATCTCATGCATGCTTGTATTACTTGTATAAAAAAAAATTAATGATGAAGTCAAAGAGGGAGATTCTACATCAATCATTTCATGCATGCTTATATTTCTGTCTCAATCTATTCTCTTTTTGCTGAAGTCAAAGGGGGAGAATAATTTGCCATGAGTCAGTGTGACTCATAGTGTTGCCATCATTAAAAAGGGGGAGATTATTGTGCCCCTGTGGTTTTGATGATAGCAAACACTATAAGTCACCATGTGTTTGCATGAAAGATTGAATGAA
Organism: Amorphophallus konjac; assembly: GCA_022559845.1. NCBI lineage: Eukaryota > Viridiplantae > Streptophyta > Magnoliopsida > Alismatales > Araceae > Amorphophallus > Amorphophallus konjac. Next base: position 459,564,158 of record CM040121.1, on the reverse strand, counting down.
AGATTGAACTATAAGTCACCATGTGTTTGCTTGAAAGAATGAATGTCTGTGCGTTAAACATGTTTGTGTTTATGCATCTGCTCTTTGCACTATACATTAATGAGGATCGCTTGTTGTGTATTGCTTAAGTCAGTGTTGAATAATTGTTGTATGCATCATGAGTTTGATGAGCATTTCATGGGTATGCTTGTGCCTGCATCACACTGGAGACGTTAGTGCAATGTTTTGTCCAAGCATGTTGCATTGCATCTCATTTGCACTTGCATCTCTAGTAGCATCTTGACTTACATCTCTGGTAGCATCTTGTGTCTCATGCTTAAATCCAGTCAGTGCATGGTCTTGTTGCTGCATGCATACTTAGACTCGGTGCAAGTTTTGCATTTCACATAATAAGTCCTTGCCTCAGTGCAAACCTTGCCTCAGTGCAAGTCTTGCATTACTCACACTAGAGTCAGTGCATTGCGTCTCACGTTTCATGTCTTAGCACATATGAAGTCCAAGCACATATTAAGGTCTTAGCACAATTGTGTCTCATGTTGCGTTTTAGCATGTTTTAGGTCTGAGCACTTATATGTCCAAGCACAGAGCGCAGATAAGGTCCGTGTAGTCATTTGGTCGGTGCATACCTTGTTAATGTGCATTTCAAGGTACATTTTAATGTTTAACTCGGTGCACACCACTGTTCCTGTGCATAGCGTCTCAGTCTGCGTCTTATTTAGCGTCTCATGGTGGCCTGGAGTCGATGCTTGTGTGTGTCTCATTTATCATCTCACACACACCTAGAGTCGGTGCAACTTTGCATGTTACTTGCATACAGTAGGTGCACTCCTTGCCTAGGTGCAAGTTTTGCATTTCACATAACAAGTGCTGCCTCGATGCATCTTTTGTCTAAGGCACATACTTGGTCTGCCTCGGTGCAAGTTTTTGCTGTGAGCCTACATAGTCACTGCATATTAGGTTAGTGCATATAAACCTCACTAAACTTGTGCACTCCACCGTCAAGAGTCAGTACATGTCACTATTCATGTGCATCTAGGTCTGAGCATCGTTTGTCTAAGGCACATACCATAGTCGGTGCACACACGTCTTATGCTATATTAACTCTGTGCATCTCTTTTGTCTTGTTCACATTTTATGTCAGTGTACGTTTTGTCTGAGTCGTACAAAGATCAGTGCACAACTTCTTTATGCATAAAGTGAGTCTGTGCATGATTGTTTTGTTGGCACTTAAAGTCTGTGCTTTTCACGATGCAAGGTCGGTGCAAAGTCACCTTGCATAGAATAGAGTCTATCCATGTTCTCTTGTGTAATGACCAAAGTCGGTGCGCATCTGGTGTGTGAGAGACCGAACTTGGTGCAAGCTGCATTTTATGCATTCATATGGTCGGTGCAAGTCTACCTTGTGCTAGCCAACTCAGTGCAACTCTCACTGCTGCATGCATACATGTCTGTGCTACTCTAATTAATGAGTCCATATAAGTTAGTACATTCTTATCTTGGGTCACAATACGGTCTGTGCACATCTGCTCATGTGATGTTTAAGTCTGTGCACATGATTGCTGTGTGACCAAATTGAGTCTGTGCATATGTGTACTTATGCCATATTGAGTCTGTGCATGTTTGCTCTAATACCTTATCAAGTCTATACAATCTTCATAAGTACCTGACTATCGTATGTCTTGACAGACTAACAGGAGAACTGCTCATGATTATTAAGAAGGGCACGTGATCCAAGGTGGATCGTTCCTGTCCAAGGACTGCCACGTGGAAAGCTATAGTGCCCAGATTTGGACACGTGGCTGAGAGCCTTCTGGAAGCATTTGGCGGGAGTGTTCCCTCCACACGCCCAATGCGTGAGCCCGTGGGTCCCAGACTGAAGATATATAAGATCCATCTTCTGCAATCAGAAGAACAACGATGAGGAAGAGAAAGAAAGAATGAGGAGAGTTGCAGAGAAGAATAGAGCGGAAGAAAAAGAGAGTTCGTGAGATAAAGAGAAGAAAAGAGAGAGCAGTAGAGAAGGAAAAAGAAGAAGAAAGAAGAGATCAAAAGAGAGTGAGATCAAGAAGAGAGTATACATTTTCTGAAGTCTTGTTCACGGGCACTTGGATCAGATCCATGCCAGTTTGCTCCTGTGTGAGCAATATATCATAGGGTTTCATTTCCAGCTTTTAGTTGTTAACTTCCATCGTTTTTATTTTCTATTTTTCATCCTTGTTCAAGCTGTTTGTCAGTAGAGGTTAAGTTGTAATCCTCAACAGGCAGAGGAGGATTCCTCTGGACAGCAAGCTGTGATTGCTCAGCGGAAGCAAGCTGTGTTGCTCAGCAGTTGTAGGCAAGCTGTAATGCCCAGCAGTTTAAGCTGTGTATCAGCGGGAAGCCTCACTCTGGTTTGCGTGGGGGATGGACGTAGGTCTGCGGGCAGTAGACTAAACCATCTAAAATTACATGTGTTCTATGGTTTACGAGTGTGTTTGTTTTCCTATCTTCTACCTCCTTCTCAGGGTAATTGTTTTTGTTGTCTAGCACATGTGCTCTTGATTAATCTTCTTCTACTGCAAAAGCGTTTCTGAATTGTGTACTTAATATAGAGGCAGTGGGTTTCATAGTAATATATCTTAGTACCAGTCTTCTGCTACATTTAGAATTCATATAGTGCTTGATGCATGTTCAGTGTTCGAAGTTGAACCTCAATAGTTATCCGTTCAGCTGAGCCATTCAGCTATATTTCGGCATGATTTACATCAAGAGTTTTCAATCTAAGCAAAATTTTAAAGGGGAGATTCATTCACCCCCCCCCCTTTGAATCCGGGCCTAGCACCACAACACCTCCATGTCACTATACACCTCCTCCACCCATTATTACGCCTCCACCACGGTGCCCACTTAAGTTTAATAATAAAGAATTTGAGCCAGCACAAGATGAAGTTCCTCAAGTTGCACCCACTCTGAGTTTCCTTCGCTTCCCTCTTCCACCATTACCCCAAGAAGAACCCCTTGCTCAGGACGATGCCACCGTCCCTACTCCGGTCTATGAAACCAATTGGTGTTACGATGATGGGTCGATACTCCAATCACCCACGTTGACGCACCATGACCCTTCTCCCATCTTTACAACCTCTCGTCCCATTAAAATTTGACACTTCCTTCGCACCAAACCTCCTCCTTCTATACCTTCAACCTCCATGCCATTAACCCCCACCAAGCCATCTAGGCCCTCCATTGACTAGCCTCCAACTACTCCATCAACAACCACTCCATCGGCCTCCGTCGAACCTCCCATCAAACCTTCTCGTTGTTTCCAACCAAGTAAACCCCCATTACCGCCACTTCAGCCCTCCATTATCCCCATAACCCAAAAGCCAATCCTTCCTAACCCTCCACCTAACCCTTTACCTACACCCATGGTTGACTCTGACTAGGGTCCACCCCCTTTTGCACTCGAGCCAACCCCGTTCGCTTCCGAGCAAGGGGAAAAGCTCATTGTATTTGAACCTCCGCTTACACTTACCCCTTCTCTAACGCCTTCCATTAAACCTCTATCATCCATTGAGCCTACCGCCTCCATTTCATTCGCCTCCACCACCTCTCGGAGTGAGTGCATGTTTATGAACACATGTGCCAAGGATAATATTCAAGAGCCGGGCAAGAAGGATCTGGCCGCGGCTATGCTATTCAAAAGTCAAGACTTTGTTTGTCGGATGTCGATCTGCGTTCTTGTGCTGGGCATTATTGATAGATCTCCACCAAAGCTCACCATACAAGAATGTCAAGAATTGATGCCAAGGTGGCCTAAGGCCAAGATTGTCCAAGTTACTTTGCCCATTGGTATAGCAATTTTTGATACTCTCATTACCCCTCATGCTGTCATTGTACAAATTCCTAAGAAGGGGTCCTCCTCCAACCTTGTAATGACACATTCTTTTGCTAAGGAGGTGATGAAGTCCATGCTCAAGGGTCGAGCAGGCCATCCCTTGTTTGAAGCCTTCAATACCAAGCTTATTCCTTCTTCACTTCTTTGCAAGGGGCGAGTGCCCGTTCTGCCAACTACTTTTCATAAAAATATTCCACGAGCCTTGAGCACTATAAAGCTTCCTATGTTAAAATTCCAACTCCCTCGTATTGATTTTTCTCTCCTTCTAAGGGAGCCACTTTTCAAGAAGCTAAACGCATTTTGTGATACTTCATCAAATGAGAGCACTTGGGCGTTGATTCAACTCAATGAGCCGTCTGGCCGAACACCTTATTTGTCATGGAGGGGCATGCATTCTTTTGACAACGGGACTTCTACCAACCCACTCGCCTTCTATTCCATTCCACCCACATTTCTTACCAATTTCTCTTTACGGGCCACTCATGGGGTGAGAAGGAGGATCCTCTTCTGCATCCCTTGCATTCCATGCATCCATTACATTGCATTCATTTGCATTCCTTATTTCCTGGATTTCCAAACCCGTACCTTCCCCGTCTCCCGGAGCCTTTAGATCCTTTCCCTGCAGATTTACCTTCTTCCCTAAAATTTTTGGGTTCTCTATGCCTTTTCCTTGGGCATCGCGTCCCATGGTATCTTCCCCCTCTGGAACCTTCGGACCCCTTATGGCATTCTTCCATCCTTTCCGGGCATCATGCCCCTCCCTACTTTATTCCTCCGAAACCTCCAAAATTTTCTCTCCTCTCAAGGCATCGCGCCCCTTCTCACTTTATTCCTCTGGAAGCTCTGGACCCTTCTTTCCATTCCCCTATCCTTTCCGGGCATCGCACTTCCCTATTCTCTTCTCCCAAAATTACCGAATTTTCCTCTTCTCCTAGGGCATCACGTCCCTCGCCATTTTCTTTCTCCGGAATCCCTGGAACCCCTTCCTTTCCTCTAATTTATCTTCCTACTCCTCCGAGACATTGCGTCCTTTGTTCTTTTCCTCCTTTTAAATTATCTTTTCCCATACCTTTTCCCAGGGCATCGTATCCCTCCGCACTTTCTTCCTCCGGAACCTCCGGAACCTCCGAATTCTTCTATTCTTGATTCTCCTCCTTTGCTTCTGGAACCTCCGAATCCACCTCTCTCGATCTATCAATTCCTCTTCCTGATTCCTCCCGATCTCGGGTCCGACCCGACTTCTTCCACGTCAACTGCTCTGGGCATCTGCCCGTTCTCCCACTGCTTTCGAGGCTTTCGTTCCCATTCCTCCTTATAATCTCTTTTTCTTTTGTAGACCATCAATGTGATCAAGGTCTCTGCACCTTAGTGAGGGAGTTCTAACCCTCACCTCTTTTCCTTTTCTCCTTATTCGTCGGAGTCTGGTCTAGACACCACTCCCTCTTGCTAAACTACTTCAAATCTTTGATTTCATCCTTTCTGTCAAATGAGGACTATAAATCCCATGTTGATCAACATCGCCTCTGGCAGTAGCTGCTTCTACAACCAAGGTTCCAAGGCAATGTATGTGCATAAGTGTGCATTGTCATTATCTCTTTCATTCTCCACACACGTTTTTCAAAATGAAGCGCTTCTTAACTTGATTAAAAGTGGTAGTCTAGGCTTTTTATCCTAGGTCTTTATTTAATTTAAAGTCAAAAAGATTCTTTAGGCTTGCTTTTGCAGCACTTTTTGGTTATGAGAACCCCGCGCTAGGAGTTCGACATTCCATCCCTGCTCATTAAGGGCAACCCTAAGCTGGACACCGCACACACTTCACGGCGTCATTAGCCGTCTCTCTTGGAAAACACCGTTGCTACTTGGTCCATGCTCGAGGGCACGAGATCTTTTTCTCCTCTTTACTCGTCCAAAATATGAGGGTAGAGATATTCTGGGCAAAATAACCAACATAAGCACACCCCGACAAGAGGAAATTTCAAATAGGGGCAGTCAATTAAGACTTTATTCTCAAATTTCAAATCTCAATTGCAATATCTTTCAAGTCCAAAGGACAAGGAAAAAAATGATGATCAAATAAAAGAAAAGAGGACAAAATATGAGCAAAAGAAAGAAAATTTCAAAGAAAATGGCATGGCAAGAGGGCAGTAAAGTTTTCTCGCGAGACGTCATGAGCCCAATCGTATGTGTGCCTAAATGAGAATTAAGGTTCGATGATATGACACAAAGCCCCGGCGCAACAGACTGAATCTCTAGGGGTTGTGATATGAAAAGAAGTTAAACTCGATATTTTCTTAACTCATATCAAGCATATCCCCAGTTTTTCTTCTCCTCCCTCTAAGACCGAGTGTTTCTCAGGTATGGCCTTGGTAGGGGCACCGTTAACTAAAGGCAGCCGACTATGGGGCACCACCTTTAATGCACGCCTTGCTTTGGACAGTTCTTAGCGAAAGAGGAAGGAACAAGGACCCCTAGCCAGTGGTTTAAATCATCCTTCGATGCTGCAATTAACAATGCCTAAACCAAAATCAAAAAGAAGAAAAAACTTGAATATTTCTAAAATCCAAAAAAATTGAATATTTCCAAAACCCATAAAATTTTGAATATTCTTAAAATCCCAAAAAAATGCATTATATTTTCCCTAACTGTTTACTCAGATGGTGCTTTTATAGGAACTGCTATTGTAAGGACCATGGACATGGGATGAGTCCTATTTTCATTTGCATTAATCTTTCTAACTCTTCCCTATGTTCTCAAACATCACTCATCAATCTTTCATGGTTTATCACTCTATTCATCAATTTCTTGATTCCTCTGATTATTCCTGACACTGTGGGCATCACCACTTTGATTCTGATCATTCAAGTGCAAATCTTATGATTGGCAAAGTTGTCATCCTCATGGTCTAAACAACAAACAATGATGCTTTCAATAATGCTTTCAAAACTATGCTCACCTCGATGCTTTCCATGCTATGCTTTTCATGCTATACATTGAATGCTATACATACTATGCTTTGATGTTATGATTTCCATGCTTTAATGCTATGCTATGTTTAATGCCTTAAATTCATTGCTTATTTCATGAGATCTTGACTAACAATCCTTTTGAGCGCAGGAAGAAGCTTTCTTTGGTCCCACCGTCTAGACATCACTCAAGTCCCACGGTGATTGCGTTGCATTTCTTAATTCCCAACGCTTATTGCTTCACCATCTCCCTTGTATGCATTTTCACTATATGTTATCTATGTTATTAGATTATATCAAGGACCTTGTGACTTTGATAAATCTGGAATTTAAGTTCCCCTTCATCAAAAACGATGATGATTTCAGAGGAATCTTAGTCGCACGGATAGACCGTTGAGTCGTCCAAGACCAGGGACGATGATTCCCTTTTACGAGTTGGTGCGCGGATAAACGGACTTCGGCTTAGTATCAGCTCACAAATTGGTATCTTGACTCAGTCTGGGTAGCTTAACAATATTATCCTTTACTATTCTCTCTTTTAATTTGTTTTAATTTTTTCCTTTAAACCCAGCATGCATTCATGTAGGACTTTGAATCAACTTTGGAAAATCATTCTAATAAATTGATTTTGAGAGTCAATTGATCATTAATTTTCAAGATAAGAGATATTCCATGCCGAATTGTATCCTCAGTTCGCCTTGTTGCCATTTTGGGCTGTTTCCTTGAAAACTCCTTGTTTGGATTTCTATCCTTTTATTCGATCTATCCCTTTGATCCACCTTGACTGCAACACATCTACATTGGCTAGTAAACGCTCTCAAAAGATGAAACCTACATGTTTGTGACCTGGGGTACTTCCACCATGCTGGAAGTTGATCGCCTTCTTTTATCTCCTTCGTGCCCATGTGCACACTCCCTCCTTTATCCAAACAATTGTTGCTTTCATTGAATCTTCTCAAGATTGCTGCATTTTGAGCTTTTGATCCAATTCTATCAAATGGTATTGATTACGTGTCTCATCACACCTTGACATCTACTTTTTAGTTCGCTCCACTTCTTTTCATTTCATTCCACTTCGTTACACTCCAATTCATTTCATTCCACTCCATTCCGTGTCTCTCCCTTGCAAAGCAGATGCCAAGGCGGGACAGTTGTATACACGCCAAAATTGACATCATCTTGAGTACATCTCCTATCACATTGTGATGTCCCAATTTGACCTTTAAATTGACTTATTTGAGTGCTTTTCCTTCTTTTTTTTGATCATTCAGCTTTCCACCACTTTCCTTTATTTTCCAGATTTTTCCTGGATTTTTCTCCAATTTTTCGGGGTTGTTTTGAATTAGTGTCAGGCCAGTGGACGCCAATTCCCTACTAAAGAATCAACACCTTTTTGAATTGACACCAATTCTTTTGAGTCGACGCACTACACAGGAGGAGTCGACCTTTCCAAATTCGCGTCCACCTTGGCGGACGCGTATTCATTTCCCACCATTTTTGGCCTGATTTATTTCATGAATTAACGTCTACTTGGAAAGTCACCCATTATTGAACGCGTCTGGGATATTGGACGCGTATTCATTTATTCCTTTTAATTATTGAATTAACGCCTTTTCGAAAAGGTGCTAATTTCTTCATACGCGTCAGCCATCTAGACGCGTATTGTAAGTCGTGTCATCCACCTTGGACGCGTATTAGTCTCTTCTCCGAGTTTTAGCCACCTTCGTATTCTTGAAGAATTAACGCCTCTCCACAAAGTCGCCAATTCTTGAATTGGCATCCAGACTCTTAACGTTAATTCTCTTTTCTTTTTTAACCCTTTTAAAATAATTACCAAAATTCATAAATTTCCTAATTCGTATCTAGTATCCTGGACGCGATTTTCTTTTCTGATTTTTGATAATATTCGACTTTCCAAAATAATCAAGAAATGACGTCTTCTGTCCCTGATGCCTATTTGAATACGCGTCCAGTACCCCGGACACGTATTTCCTTGCCTATTTTTGACAATTTAAATCCCATCAAAATTCGTAAAATCTCTAATACACGTCAGCCATGGTGGACGTGAATTTCATTCTAATTTTGGTAATTTTTGTTATTTCCAAAAATGGTTCAGAATTGGCGACTTCCCTCCTGACGCTATTTTAATTGGCGCCCACTGTGTTGGACGTCAATTCCTACAGAATTCTGAATCCGACAGAACCATATTCTTTCCCCCTTTTAAGCTCCTTTTCCACTTGGAAAAGGGTTCCTATGGCTTTCTAAGGTTGAGAGGACACTTGGCCAATGAATATTCCTCTCCAAATCTAATTAAAACTTGATTTAATAATTTTAATAGAATTAAACCTTAAATTTTCCCTCTATAAATAGGACCCCCCTCTCTCTTGTTGTTAAGGCTGCAACAATTGATCAAGGGGAGGTGTTGTTGGACCAAGGAGTCAAGGAGGAGACTCCCATGTGCTAAAAGTTTCATCCCTTGGAGATCTTCTTCATCCTTTGAAGTCCCTTTTGAAGAAATAATCAATAAGCTTTCCCTTACTCTTTATCTTCTTTATTTCAATTTAGCATTGCATGCATCATATTCCATCCTCTCTTATGTTGTATATGCCTTGCATATATTTTTGATGATAACTAAACTTTATGTTTGCTTGCACATGTTCTTGATGTCAGTGTGTATTCATGTTGTTGATCAAAAGTGGTTGAGATGGAAAATGGCAAATGGTTACATAGTCTTAATCCTTGGTTGATTGAGTTGGTTTTGCAAGAGGTTTCATAGCCTCTTTAATGTGAATAAGCCCTGGTGTATCTCTTGATATATTAAACTTTGACTATCTTAAATTGCAGGATCAAACATCATGATTGTCGCTTGGAAGGTAAAACAAACGTGTGGATAAGCACATTGCTATCTACAATCTAAAACAAGTGGTAAACCATGTCTACACTCGTCAAGAACCCCTGGTCAAAATACTCAGTACAAATCCTCAAGGTCAAAGGAGTTTGATTCCATGGACTGTAAATGGTTTAAGGGGTTGAATGTTGGAAATCTAGAAAATCCCATATTTCGGTCGACCGCCAGCCTTGGTCGGTCGACCGGTTTTCCCAGGAACCAAATCTTCGAAACCTACAAAATTCCAGTCGATCGCCTCATGCTACCGGTCGACCACCAGACCCGAGGCAGCCATAGTTGACTTTCGATTTCAAGCTCGTGGAGAGGGATCTTTCCCCAATTGTTTAAGCCCACTGCCATCAATCAAGGCAGGGTTTGTAGATCTGGTCTGGGGCATGTCTCTTGACCATTCAAGAGATATAAAAACAACCTAATGGGGTCATAAACCCTAATCACTTCAAGAGATAGAAGGAGAGGCTGTTAAAGGAGAAAGAAGGGTACTGTAGCTCCGTGAACAGTACTTCGTGCAGCAAGTTCTTCATACATCCCCAAGTTATTCAAGGCCTATCTGAAGTCAAGAACCTCCAATGAAGTGAAGAAGCAAGCAAGCAAGGATTCAAGGGAAAGCTGCCCAAGGGAGAAAGAAGTAGAAGCAAGCTAGCAAGGATTCTAGAGGAGGCTGCCCAAGGGAGAAGGAAGAACTACTGTAGCTCCGTGAACAATAAATTCGTGGAAGATTTCTTCATCCATCCCCAAGCTCTTCAAGCTTTATCTGAAGCCATTCAAGCTCCATTCAAGTGAAGAAGGAAGCATCGTTCAAGATCTACATCATACATTCAGGGGAGACTAAATCAGGAGTTTTTCTCAACTGTGCTTCATTGTCTTTGTGTTTTGAACTTCAAATCTTGTTTCTTGTAATATGTAAACATTTTTGTGTGTGTGTGTGGATCGGTTCAGATCCGTGGTCGTGTGTGTTGTCTTGTTTAAATCCGTGTGTGTGAGTGGATCTTCTTAGATCTGCGTGTGTGTGTGTGGATCTATCCAGATCCGGTTATACTAGTGTGTAGAGTGCTGCATCTGTCGCAGCGTGTGTGTGTTTGTGTTATTGATCCGGTTGTCGGATCGTGTTGGAGCTCATCTCCGTGTGTGTGTTGGAGCTCATCTCCGTGTGTGTGTTGGATCTCATCTCCGTGTGTGTGTTGGGGTAAGTCCCCGTGTGTGTGTGTGCAGGCATCGCCCTGCGTGTGTGGTTGGAGTGTATCTCGTGTTGGAGATTCATCCCCGTGCTGGTTTACAAGAGTGAAGTCTCACTGGATTTTGGTAAGGGGTGGACGTAGGTTGCCATCGTTGCATCTGAACCACCTTAAAAACTGTTGTGCATTGTGTTTTGAATTGTGTGGTTTGGTCCTTTTCCTCTACCCCCATTCTACGTGAGTGTTAGTGTACATTATTGTTCAAGATCTATCCACGTTCATCTTGCATAATCTATCTCATCACCAAATAGACTTTGATAAATCCAATTTGTGATTGAATAGATTTGAATCTCTTAATTAGTGTTTTATCACATAATTTAAAATAGGCCAAAAGTTTTCTTAAAATTTGTAAACACCCAATTCACCCCCCTCTTGGGTGTCATTGATCGCGGGACTTCAATTGGTATTAGAGCTAAGGCTCGATTTTTCATAGATTTAACGATCTAGAGAGCTCCAGATCAATTACTACCAAAATGTACACCTTGAATTCTCCACCGGTGTTTGATGGTTCTAACTTTGATTTGTGGTTAGGAAGAATGTGCAGTCTAGTCAACTCATACGATCCTAAGCTATGGAAGCTTATTTCACATGGTCCTTATGAGTTGCCTAAAGATAAGTCTGTCTGGACTGCATATTATAAGTTTAAACATGTTCAAAATTGCTTGGCTCTAAGTTTATTCACTGCCGCAGTTAATGCTAATAGTTTTCCTTTTGTCTCCCATTGCAGCTCCGCAAAGGACATATTGGATGGCTTAGTTGGCCTCCAGGAAGAGCATGAAGACAAATGTCTTATGACATGCACGAGTGATCACAGCAATGATCAGCAGAACGGATCACCCTCGGAGGTAAATTCAGATTCTGAAAATGTATCTCTTGATGATCTATTGGTTGCATATGATGAGCTTGCAAACAAATATAAGAAGTTAAAATCTGAAAATAAAAAATTGAGAAAGAGTGTTGAACAAAATAACTGGGTTTCCTCCTGTAAAAAATGCTCACATTTAGAGGAAATGATTGAGGCTCATGTGTTCGACATTGAATTTCATAAAGATCAAATCTGCTCCTTAAGAAATGAAAACAAGGAGATGACTGCAAAGCTAAATTCTATGGCCGATGATCAAACCTTGATAAATGAACTCATTCATGATGAAAAGCTTGTTAAAGAAAATGAGAAACTGAAGGAATTGAACAAGACCATTTCTGAAAGATTGTTAGTTCTAGAAAAAGAAAAATATATGGTTGTAAGTGAATATGAAAATGTGGATGAATTAAAGCAAGAAGTAGAATGCCTTAAGACTACCAATGCTGTGTTGAATGTTAGCCTTTCTACTTATGAAGAAGAATTTGCCAATGCTGAATTGCACATTTCATCTCTTCAATCTGAAATTCTTGACTTGAATAATTTGATGTCTAAATTTGTAGATGGCAAAGAAAATCTGGACAAATTGCTGGGAATGAAAGTGAATTTTTAAAGAGAAGGGTTGGGATATAATCCTGTGAACAAAAAAAAAATTGAAAATAAGTTATACACTTCATTTGTTCATAGCGCGTGTATGCCTAGCACCTCCAAATCCAAATCCCAGTAGCACACTGTGCCAAGAACTCAGCATAATTCGAGAAACAGGGTGAATGTCCCAAATGTGCATGCTAGAAACATTCATGTAAAACCGCATTCACTTGAGAAAAGAAATGGTTCTTATCTCTACTGTGGAAAACCTGGACACATGATGCATGATTATTTTATTATGAAAAATGATGATTTGAAAGCTCGCACGAACAGAACTGGCTTCAAAAGTTCAAAGCAATCGCTTACCACAAAACCTTTCATACATTACAATCACTGTGATAAAAGAGGTCATACAACTTCACATTGCTGGCTACTGATGAAGAAAATGAATTTCTATGCTGGCCAAAACAAAGTCTCTTCATCCACAAGGAAGCATGTTACTAATCTGAATAAAAACTCTCTCATGTCATATGTCAATTGTGACTACTGTGGTAAAGTAGGTCACAAGTTGAATGATTGCTTCATGTTAAAGTATGATGACAAGTTTGCCTTCAGTAAACCTGTTAATCCATCAATAATTAAGAAAAGAAGTTTTCATTCAACACATCATGCCAATACACACAAAATGGTCAAGCAAATGAGAAGAATGAATGTGATGTCACATGCTTCAAATAATCGTCATGTTTTTAACTTTTCAAAGTCATGTTGTCATTACTGTGGTAAATTTGGGCATAACATGCATGTGTGTTTTCTGAAGGAAAATGATGAATTGAATATTGATAAGAAGTGGAAGCCACGTCCCAAGAGTGCTTCTAACCCACAAGGACACAAAATGATTTGGGTACCTAAGAATGCAAATTCAGAAATCTATTTTACAGGTGTGCCATGAGAATATGAAGTGTGGAATGTGTATTCAGTTAAGAAGGTAAGACACATGGGCCAAGTGACATAAGTTAGGTTAAAAGAAAAATCAAAAATTAAAATCTGAATACTTAGGTGATATCCCTCTTACTCTCTCCAGTAATTGTGCCATGTCTTGATTCATATTGTGCTGAATAGCTATGTGATCATGCATATGTGTGTACATGCATTTCATCCGCAGTCAGCTGCTTATCTCTATGCATATCACTTGTCACATAGCATATTGTTGAAGGAGAGTTTGAAAACAATCAAAATTTCACTTCATGCATTGAGTTTGCATACACCTTCACACTCTGTCATGCAAAAGTTGAACATTATGAATTCATGTCATAATGCATTGTAATCCTCCTGCCTTCATCATTTCTATAACTACATAGTATATCAAATGGTGACACGTGGAAGGGCAGATAGGTCTATCTGAAAACTATCACTACGCGTGAGTTGGTCTTTGGATCAAGGTTCTCCACCTCGTACTAGAACTCAGAGAAGTCAAATTGTTGATTTGTGAATGAGTCCTTGAACTGAGCTATTTCAATTGAAAATATGTTTTTGTTCATGATTCAAACAATTGGCTTGTGAATGATTTCTCAGTTCTGACTTGTGAAATGATCTTGAAAATCTGTCTTGAACAAATCTTTGAAAACAATTGGGTTGCATTGTTTGTTTTTGATCATATTTGCACCCTTGCTCATAAAGGCCATATCATGGAAAATGTTTGGTGATAATCACTTGAATGTGAATGCCTTCTTGTGCCATCTGTCATAATACTCTGTAAATCAAGCCTTCCCATCTTATTTTGCATCTTACTTTTGCATCAAGCATTGCATTCTTATGTTGCCATAGGCTGCATGCATTGGAGTTCATGCATTACATGCATTTAGTTCATTCAAATGAACAATAGGCAAACGCATTTTGCACCCATCTTAAACCTTTTCATGTAATTAGAAATTTCAAATAAAATCTGAAACCTTGCATATCTACATATCATTCACATAGTGCATTTGAAAAATGAAGCTCATCGTATGCCTTGTTACATAGTTGGCATTTTCAACATGCATCTCTTTGAGGCCAATAATTCAAAAACCAATATTGCAAATCTTTTCATCTTGCACTAAACATTACATAAACTCCCAATGTGTGCTTGCATGCTTATATATGTTATTCACCCCCATCCTTTGGACTTTCTATGACCTTATGTTTTCTTGATAAATAATGTTGCATTTGAGTCATTGTTGGAGTGTTTCATGTTATACACTCTGGGGGAGTTCATATTTCATAAGTGCATCTATTTAGGGGGAGTTGCAATGTTATGTGTTTATGATATTTTCGGTATACATGCTGAATCAAATTCGTACACTTCTTGCACATAATGTGAAAATGAGTGTTAAACATAAGGATATATGAATTTCCTTTCAACACTCTAGAGATATTAAACTTGCTGCATGTATGTTGAAGAGACAGTTGAGGAAAAAGCTGCCTACCTATTTTTGTTGAATTCTGAAATGAAAAAGAAAGACAGAGCAATGCTCAGTCTTGTTGACACCCGTTTTATGACCAATAAGTCGGGTCATCTCTTTATTCATTATATATGATGCTCCGAGTTGTTCACTCTTCATCGAGTCTCTTTGTTTAGTTGAAGATTATTTCTTGGGTCTTTTCCTTGATTGGATATGACTTTTTGTGGCATTTCATTTGACTAAAGCTTCGCAAAACCTTTATTTTTTCTTTTGAACTCCATTGATAATAACGGTCTGCTCCAGGAGCATTGTTTCTTTATAACGGGTGGGTCTTGGGCCGTTACTCTTTGAAGAGTCCTAAGGCTTAAGGTCTCGTTTTCAATCTTTATCTTTTGGCTTACACGTTGATAATAACGATCTGTCGTGCAGTCGTTGTTTCATTGTGATGCCCTATGCCTTGACCGTTGCTTTCTTCACAGAGTCCTATTACTTTGATCTTCTTCCTGTTGATCTTATCTCTTTGGGATAAGGTTTAAAGTAACGGACGATCCTTGGTGCATTATTTCCAAGTGGCGGTCTGTCGTGCAGCCGTTACTTCCTTCAGAGAGTCCTGGCAGTTCAGGCCTTTTCTCTGCTACTCCGTGGTCGAGATAATAACTTGGATTAGTGATATCTCTTTCAAATCTGATCCTCAGGACCTCTTGTTTGATTCTATGGACTCTTGGTGATATTATCTTCGAGGATTTGCTAAGAGTTATCCCTTTATCTTGTCGGATTATCCTCTGCTCGACCTGAGAGTTTGAGGGTCTATAAATAGAACCCTTAACTTCATGGCCAAGAGGGGGGAAGATCTGGAGTTTGCGTCGAAGTGCTGCCGCATTCTAGAGCCACGTTTGATCAAGGAGAAGTGCTTCTCACGTTCGTTTGCTGCCTGGTGAAGGGAGTATTTGTTCCTTTGGTTCTAAAGCTTATAATTGCATATTGAGTTTCCCTTCAATCTCCCTTTCATCATAAGCATTATTTCTCTCCTTTCTCCACGTTTTTCACTGGTTTTCATCATCTAAACATCCTCCTAATCTTTTAAAATGCCCAGAGGGGTTAAAAAACCAAAACTCCCCGGTATTCCCCTCTCCTTTTGATGATATTTTGTTTATTGAAGAATTGATGCTATATTGTCTAAAGGGCTAATTTGGGTTGTTTTGTTCTTGTCTTCCACTTCTTTGGCAGGTTTACAGGTTCACTAGGGCAAGGCCCAAGTCTTCTATCCGTCTAGAAGAGTTGGAGTTAAAAGGATCCACACTTTGCTACTGCAGGTATTACGACGGCCTTGTGCAGGCGCGTCAGAGTCTTCCAGCGGTCTATCGAGCGACCATCACTTTCAAGTGACGTACAGGGTTCTGGCCGTTACTTCTAGCTGACCTGCAGGTTCTCTTTGGTTTCCTCTCCGGTGGGCGGGTGCTTCATCCACCTACTTCCAAGGTATATTCAGGTCTTTGGCTTGTTTTTACTTTGGTGGCGATCACGACTTTCCTTGGTCTTGGGCATTAGCTTTCTCCTTCATTGCATATCTTTTATTTCCTTGCTTGTTTCACCCCTCGCGGTGTGTTTCTATTTACTCCTTGCTCCACGTCCCGGCGTGTGTTTTTCCTTTATTCTTTAGCTTAGTTTGATTGAGATAGCATGCCCATGCTACAGCTTGCTTTGATTGCCTAGGTTCATGATCACATGTTCATAGGTTAAGAGTAGATCTTTGATTATTTGCTTATCATCTTGCTACATATCATCGCTAAAACCCCCCAAGGAAAAGAAGATAGATAAGTAAAATAAAATCAACAGATAATTTTTTGGCGATCACGGTGGGACAACTTGTGCCAATCGTGCTTTTGATTCCTGTTAAACCTGCCATCATCTCTTGTGTTGTTCCCCTCCCGCTTTTCTCTTATTTCCTGTTGATCCTGGTTTTCTGAGCGCTCTGACGGCCCTGTGTCCACGCGTTGGAGTCCTCTGACGCGGGGTCATTAGATCGCCACATCTGTTCTGCCGCGAGAGTTTCACGATCTTTTCCTGTTACTTTTGGTTGATTTTGGCTCTCAGGCTCATTTGACGGTCCTACCTCCCTGCATTACATTACTTCTGGCGGTCTGGTCTTCGACCGTTATTTTATTCTGACGCAGGGTTCCTCGACCGTTATACTCCAGACAGGTACGCATCCGAGGTACATTTATTTCCGCAGTTTCTGCTGTGACTCTTTGCTTGTGTGATACTTGACTTCCTCCTTGCTTTGTTTCATATCTCCATATCATTGCGTGCATCATTGTTTGTTAGATCATAGGCTAGACTTTGCATGCACTCCGGTGCACATAGGGGCATTCATACATTCATATCTTAGATTGCATTTTCCTACCTTGTTGTGAGGACCTCTCGTCTCTATATTCCTTGGGGCCGACTAGGAAATCACACCAGGGACCTCCATAAGTCCCCGCGAGCCGTGGATTCCCACACGGACGCCGGGCTGGTTGTACCTTTCCCACCCCGTGTCTAGGGTTGCATAAGTGAAGGAGTGATTAAACTTAGAGTCAAGCCAAGTCCCATACCCATCTCCTGTTAGGAACCCATTGTTGAGAGCACATTTTAATCAATTCACTAAAGTTCCGAAGGAGAAATCACAAGAATCTTGCTGCATCATCTTAAGCAACTTGGTTGACTTTGAGTGTCTTCACCTTTTATCACTTACATCTTTTTCTAAAAACATTCGAGTTTGGTTACTCATTGTGTGATTGTTTGTGTTGTTTGTTTGCATTTTGTCAAGGTTGTCCGTTGCATGTAGAGTTGTTTTCGTCCGTCCGACTCATCTCCTCAAGTCAATTCATTCTTCAAGTCCTATTCCAATCCTCTTTTCGAGTCCACCATGGCATCCTTTAATCCTCCCCGTTCCCAAGAGGACTCCCTTCCTCAAGGGCTTCTTGAAAACCCTCCCAGGGTTACCTCCTTTTCTTCTGGAGAGGGGACTGCCCCTCTTCTACCCTCCACTTCCATGGAAGGTGGTCAAGCCACCCCTTCTTTCTCCACTCCTTCCGCGGGCTCCGTCCTTCATATGATGGCCCAATTGGATCCGGCCCAACTCCAAGCTCTTTATCAGGCCATGCAAGGGTCCAACGCATCTCCTTCTACCATCATCCAAAATCAATCCAATCCTTCCATTGTTGGGCTTCCCATTCAGCCCACTCCAATTGATCTCACCCCGGTCCAACCACGGACCATCACTTTCGCGGGCATGGAAACGGGCCAGTCTTCCAATTCGGCCCAACAATCCTTCGAAAAGGGAAAGTCGCCCATCCCCTCTGTTGTTCAAATGGATCATCACGTATCTACTCCAGTAGCTTCGCAAGTTCTCATGGGCCCTTCCGATTTCTTGCACCCTCGGCAAGGGGTGGCTCAAGCCCATTCTAATCTGGGCCAATCTCAGGCCCAATATCCTTTTTATGGGCCCCCCATTTCCACTGTTTATCCCTCCACTCCTGCTTATGGGCTTCCACCTTCTGCCGTAACCATTCCATCTGCTCCCCAAATTCAAACAGCATCCTTCACTACCCCTGCTCCCTCCCGAGAGCAGGACTTGCTTGATAAATGGGCCACCATGCAGCAACAACTCGATTTCCTCCAGAAGCGGGTTGGCCCGCGATCTTTGGCAGATGTTCCTGTCCCGAGCTTCCAGAATATTCGGTTCCCCCCACAATCAGAACTCCCTAACTACCGCAAGTACGATGGGAACGGCAATCCCTTCATTCATGTGAGGGATTTTCTATACGAGTCGGCACAGTTCCAATATGATGATCGCCTTATGGCGTACTTATTCCGCCGATCTTTGGATGGTGTTGCTCTGGAGTGGTTCTACTCTCTGCCGCTAGAAGAAGCTGAAAGTTTCAAGGTAGTAAAGGACAAATTTATCCAGCGGTTCCAAGACAGGGTCAGCCCGAAATACTCATTTACAGATCTAGTAGCCGAGAAGATGAAGCCAGATGAGGAGTTCGCCACTTATGCAGACAGGTGGAGACAGATGGCTGCTAGAGTGCCTGGCCACATTCCGGAGGAAGAGAAGGTCAAGCTGCTCATTTCAAATGCTACCCCGACCTTCAAGAACATCCTGGCAATGAATGATATAGCTAACATGCATCAACTCTACAGCCGGGCGCGCTTCATACAAACCCAGTTCAAGGACTCTCCCATACACGCCCTATTTGAAAACCAAAAGCCCAAATATCACAAGAAACCGCAAGGGCCGGTTACCGAGGGGGTCCAGACAAATGAACAGGTACAAGCCGTTGCCTTTCCATTCCAAGCCGCACCATTCCGCTTCCCCCAAAACCCCCGCACTCCACAAAATCCCGCTTCACAGAACTTTCAAGCCACTCCACAAAACCCTCCGCCTGCCTTCACCGTTCCACAAAACGCCTTCGTCACTCTGCAGCAACAACCACCACCTCCGCAATTCCATAATGTCCCTCCACCCAACGGCTATAACAATAATCCGAACAACAAGCGCCCAGCTCCCAAGAGGGCACAATATCCTCCACTGCCAGAGACCCTCACGGATATCTTCTCGGCTCTTATGTCGGTAAATGCAATTCAACTTCCTCCGGAACGGCCTAATTGGAACCCAGCCGTTGATCAGACGAAACATTGCATGTTCCATAGGCAGCCAGGCCACACTATCGAAGGATGTTATCAGTTCCGGGATCTGTTATACGATCTCCATGAAGGATAGAGAATCGATTGGGCCGCGATGCGTCGGGCCATTGTTGAAATCAAGGAGAAAAGAGGGCAGCAGCAGAGGCAGCAAGCACAGCAGCAACAAGCACCGCAGCCGCAGTAGCCACTACCACAACAGCAACTACAACAGCCTCAGGATCTGGAGATCCATCAAAATCCGATGCCAAATCATCCGCCGGCTCTACAGCAACCTCAGCCGCCTGCACCGGCTCAAGTGAACGTAGTTCAACCCCCGGCCCCTAGTGCCGAGTGGTCTTTTGATGACGATGGTGCCACACTGCAAGTCATGGCCCTCCACCACAACCACCGCAATCCTCTTACCCCCTTCTTCGTCCTTCCTTCACACCCAATATCCTCTCCACTGGTCCTCCCGTTTACGCCCGCTCCAACAAATTTACTACCACCCACCACTCCGCCATACCCTTCGCCATTTACCTCTGCCACCATCATCACGCCATCGCCTAACCTATCACCTGTCTTGACTCCTCCACCAATACTCCTTCCATCCGTACCACCCACCATCACCATCCCGCCTTCCATCAATCCTTCCCCCATCATCCGCTCGCCACCACCCATTACCCCCACTAACCTCACATCCCACCTACTCATCTCCTCTACACAGCCTACACCACTCATCCACCCCGCAGGGCCCATCATACTATCCACCGATGCCGCGGCCGCTACAAGTTGTGCTTTAAGAAGCGGGAAGATGTTCCATCGGAACTACCCTACTACTTCTAATCCCCATTATTCTCAGCCGACGGTCGAGCAGGTAGAAACTGAACCTCTGCCGGGTACTCAATATGACTTGCTGCATCATCTGGATCGAGTGCCCGCAAAAATATCTGTGCTGGAGCTGATCAAAAGGTCTACCCTTCATCAGGATGCACTGAGAGATTTCTTACAAAAGGTAATGGTCAGCGAAGATATGGCAGTCGACAGCTTACCAACGGCCCTAGCAACTATTTCCAAAGGGCCAGCAATCACATTTTCAGAATCCGAGCTAGCACTCCCGGAAGCTCGGCAAATGCCGCTCTGCATTACAATCACTCTGAACAAAGTCAGCATTGAAGCAGCACTGGTTGACACAGGGGCTTCAATCAATGTGTGCCCACTCAGCACTCTACGAGCTTGCAACATATCCGAAGAGTTATTACGACCTACCCCGACCACTATAGCAGCATATGACAATTCAAGGTGAGCATGTGACGGGGTGGTCACTATCCAAGCAGAGCTCGGACCCCTTACAATGGCTGTAGAATTCTATGTACTAGACATCGACCCTATGTTCAAGGCTATCTTGGGTCGACCATGGCTGGATACGCTCGGTGTCGTGCCCTCCACCGCACATCAATGCGTCAAGTTCCCTTTCCAAGGGAGGGTCGTCAAGGTCAAAAGTCTATCTACAGTGCAATCGGTTAAGGCCATTTCAGAACAGATTCTTCCTACACTTTGGCCAAGTAGCCGACCCGTCATATCAGTGCTGGATTTAAACTTCCCTTGGGCTTATACGCCTCCTAGGCCCATCACTACTCCAGTTAACATCAAGATGAAGCCCCAGATCTGGGACCCAAAAGGCTGGAACATTATACTGAAACTGGGCTACCAACCGGGGAGAGGCCTCGGTGCACAATTACAAGGAATGACCAAGCCCATACCCAAGGGAAGAAAGATGGGCAGGAGAGGTCTTGGCTACAAAGAGACCGCATTATCTGTGATGGGTGATTCTGGGCCACTCACCTGGGACTATCGCCAGCACTTTGTCCGAGGGCCTCTCCAGCCCGGCACATTGGCTCTGCAGCCAGCTCCGTTGGGGAGAAATACAGTATGTCTGATTGCCAGTCCTCCGCCGGCATAAAAAAGGCCAGAACATGATATGCTTGATTATGGTCAAACCCTTCAGGGGTTGTTCCATGAAGAAGACAGCCAAAAGAAGCAATAGGTTTGGCTCATGCAATGGAGACCGAAGAAGCGGCCAGACGATGATCCACGGAAGGAGGGGAGCTCGCCGATTGTCTTTTCTTGGTCTCCCTCCCGCTTTCAATCTCTCCTCCAGCAATGGGAGTTCTTACCCCGTCTTCCTCCTGTCATGGTAAATCCATCCTTCGTTGATCCGCCCGAGATTCTATTTGTTCCTTGCGCTTGCGGGCACTACCCGCCCATTGATTTATCCACTCTATTCACTCCTCCTCCTCCCAACGCCCAACTCCACGAGATGTGGTTCTCATCTTCCGATCCCTTCTTTGACTGCACCTTCCCTGAGCTATTTCCTATGCAGCTCCCGCCTCCTCCATCTTGCTGTATAGTCTCTGCTGATCTCCAAAAAAAACGTCAAATTCAAAATGGAGGTTTCAGTGGAAGATTATGCTACCCTATCTCCATCCTCATCCCAAGAGCACGAGTCCCCTGCTCCTTCCCTTCCACTAGGTCTCCTTTCTCCTAGGTTAGGATTAGGGTCTATCGAGTCTAGGAAAGTAGAATTAGTTAGGTCTAAAGAAGTAGGGTCTTATTCTGGGTCATCCAACTCTTCCTCCTCTAAGCCGTGCCCGCTTGCGCGTCCTCCCAAATCTGTTCCTGATAGGTTCTTGCAAGACCTAGCTCAGCGCTGTCATGCCCTTTTAAGATGTCCGGAATTTGTTGCTACGGCAATTACGATTGAAAATGGAGAAGAAATAGAAGGGGCGTGGGGCGATGACGGACTCGGCATCTATGAAATCCTGGGTGAAAAAGATCCGGTTAATGAAGATAGCAACGTAGATGACACTACCGATTTGTATGCACAAGGACTTAAGAGATTTGACGAGCCGTCAACGGCAGTGGACGAACCTACGAAAGAAATCAACTTGGGAACTGAAGAAGACCCAAGGCCCATCATTATTGCCGCTAATCTCCCTCCGCAAGTAGAAGAAGATTTAATCAAAGTTCTAAGGGAGTATAGCGATTCCTTCGCCTGGTCTTACGAGGACATGCCAGGTCTTGACCCCTCTTTAGTGGAACATCGACTCGTGCTTAGACCAGGGGCAACACCTGTAAAACAACGGTCAAGAAGATTTCACTCCCACATGGCCTTGAAGATCAAGGAAGAAGTCGATAAGTTATACAAGGCCAGATTCATCAGAGTTGTTTTATATCCTCAGTGGGTGGCAAACATAGTCCCTATTATCAAGAAGGATGGAAAAGTGCGTATTTGCATCGATTTCAGGGATCTTAATAAAGCATGTCCCAAGGATGATTTCCCACTGCCTCATATAGACGTCCTGGTAGACAACACTGCCGGGTATGAAGCTCTGGCATTTATGGACGGGTACTCAGGCTACAATAAAATCCGTCTCGCTCCGGAAGATCAAGAGAAAACTTCCTTCACCACGCCCCGGGGCACGTACTGTTATGTGGTTATGCCATTTGGTCTGAAGAACGCAGGTGCCACCTATCAAAGGGCAATGATGGCCATCTTCCACGACATGATGCACATCTATATGGAAGCTTACGGGGATGATATCCTGGTGAAGTCAAGAACCAAGGAAGAACACCCCTCTATCCTGGCTAAGGTGCTACAGAGAGCCAGGGAGTACAAGCTCAAGATGAATCCGAAGAAGTGTGTGTTCGGTGTCTCCTCAGGGAAATTGCTAGGCTTTATAGTAAGCAAATGGGGGATCCAGATTGATCCTAACAAAGCACAGGCCGTCATGGATATGCCTCCACCAAAGAACATTACGGAACTTTGAGGATTGATTGGTCGATTGCAATTCATCAGAAGATTCATATCCCAGCATTCTCAAAGGTGCCGTCCGTTTTATGAATTGCTTAAGGCGGGGGTCAAGTTCGAATGGAATCAAGAGTGTCAAAAGGCCTATGAGGACCTTAAGGAATATCTATCCAATCCCCCGGTTCTGCAACCTCCTATCCCTGAGAAACCCCTAATCCTATACATCTCGGTTATTGAGGACTCCCTAGGGGCGGTCTTAGCACAAGTGGACGATGAAGGGAAAGAGCGGGCTGCATACTATCTCTCTCGGTTGTTTAACCTAGCTGAATCCAAGTACACCGCTATGGAGAAGACTTGTGCCGCCTTAGTGTGGGTAGCTCAGAAGTTGAAACACTACTTTCTTGCCCACCCAGTTAGGTTGATCTCTAGAATGGACCCGATCCGCTATCTCTTAGAAAAGCCTGTCCTTTCTAGTAGGTTGGCTCGCTGGCAGAGCTTCCTCTCTCAGTTCGATATCACCTTTGTTGTTCAGAAGGCAGTCAAAGGATATGCCATTGCTGAGCATCTTGCCCATCTCCCCATTCCTCACACCGATTCCATTCAGGACGATTTTCCTGATGAGCATCTTTATGTTATCTCTCATCACCCCTTCTGGTCTCTGCACTTCGACGGTGCACTCAACTCTCAAGGCCGAGGGATCGGTGCTGTTTTGCTTACTCCGGAGGGAGTGACCATTCCCTTCGCTATCAACTTCGGTTTCCTGCTACAAACAACATCGCTGAGTATGAGGCTCTCCTGGCCGGGTTGAAGCATGCCTACCTCCTAGGCACGCGCTATTTAAACATTATAGGAGATTCTCAGCTCGTCCTACGGCAAGTGCTGACCACTTACCGTACTCGTGACCCCAAGCTCAAGCCTTATCAAGATCTGGTCACGCTCCTTTCTAGGCAATTCCGTAAGCTGATCTATATCCATACTCCTCGTTCTCAGAACATTCTAGCTGATGCTCTGGCATCCCTTGCTTCTTCCCTATCTTTTCCTCTCAGTCGAAGCACTGAGACTATCATCGTTCAGAGATTGGATGCACCCTCTCTTCAGGACCCTTGGTTCAGCAATCTTAAGAAATCTGTAGAGGCAAGAGCTGAGAAGGGAAATCTTAAGGAAGTATCTTTAACAGAGCTAGAAGAGATCCTGGATGAAGAAGAGTTGCCTTGGTATCATGAAATCGAGTTGTTTTGTAAGGAGGGATTGTTCCCAGAAGGGGCAACTGCTGAGCAACGCAAGTCAATCAGAAGAGCCGCCGCAAGGTATACTATTGTCGCAGGAGAACTGTACAGGCGCGCTACTAATGGGATGCTCATGAGATGCTTAGATGATGTTGAAGCTTGGAAGGTGGCTGAAGCAGCCCATTCTAGTGAGTGTGGGGGTCATGTCAATGGCCAGGCTCTAGCGAAGAAGATCCTGAGGCAAGGCTACTATTGGCCCACTCTAGAGGAAGATTGCTCCCTCTATGTCCGGAGGTGTCTTAAGTGCCAACTCCACGCTGATAAAATTCATTCTCCAGCTTCGTCTCTCCATCCTATGACCGCTCCTTGGCCATTCTCTATGTGGGCCTTTGACGTTGTCGGCCCACTCGGTGATCCTAACTCCCAGATCAAGCAGAAATCCTTTATCCTTACCGCCACTGAATACTTCACCAAGTGGGCTGAAGCCGAGGCGTACGCAGAGATCAAAGCTACAACAGTGTGCCGCTTTATTATGAAGAATATCATCTCACGGTTCGGAGTGCCAAGCAGCATCATCACCGACAACGGACCCCAGTTCGTCTCCCAACAGCTTAAGGACCTCTGTGAGAAATTCAATATTGCATTGCATCATTCATCTCCATATTATCCTCAAGGCAACGGTCAAGCCGAGGCCACTAATAAAACCCTTCTTAAAATCATCAAGAAAACATGTGAAGCTCATAAGTTTTCTGATTGGCCAGAAAGATTAGTGGAAGCTCTGTGGGCTTACCGCACCTCCGTCCGTACCCCTACGGAACAAACTCCCTATTCTCTTACCTACGGGATGGAGGCGGTGCTCCCATATGAGATCCTGATCCCTTCCCTTAGAGTGCAGCTTGATAAGGAGCTTAATCTCGATGAACGTCGAGAGGCGTTGCTGGTTCAGTTGGAACTCCTAGATGAGAAGAGGATGAATGCGGCCGATCATGTATCTGTTTATCAAAAGAGGGTTTCGCGTTATTTTCAAAAGAAGGTAATCGAACGTAAGTTTCAAAAAGGTGATATGGTTTTAAAACGAAAATTCATTCGGTCTGTAGGTCCTAGGTCTAAATTACAACCTAACTGGGAAGGGTCGTTTGTCGTAAAAGAAGCTTATCCAGGAAATGCTTACCGTTTAGTAAACGCGGAAGGTGAGGAGCTCTCTCACCCGTGGAATGGGTTGTATCTTAAGTGTTTCTTTCCTTAGAGTCTAAACCATGTGCTTCCCCGGCAGCAAGATGCTCCTTCCTGTTTCACTAAGAAGGATCCCGAGTAAGGCAATCACACACTACACGACATCTCTGGTCAGGTTTTCCATGTTGAGAAAGGACAACGTTTCTCCTTGGCCATGCTATGGGGGAAAGTCAAGGTCCCTGTCCGTTTCTTCCTTCAGCTAAAACCAGGGGCAAGAGGTGAATAAAGAGGCGATAACTGATCCAAACACCCTCACGAGAGGAGGTCTCAAATAGGGGCAATCCGTTATGACCTGACGCCACAAAAAAGTAAAAGAGACAGCGAAGGGGCAATCTTTATGACAAAATCATCACCTCAAAGTCGATATAGTATGAATTATGAATTCCAAAGCTCCAGAAAGGAAAAGCAAGAAAAGCTAGGCATGACAAGAGTGGCAGTACAGTTCCCCGCGGGACGTTATGAGCCCGGTCGCATGCATGCCTAAGGTGGATTAAGGTTCGATGACGGACACAAAGCCCCGGCACAACAGACCAAGTCTCTAATGGGTTGTACGGAAAGGAAATCAAGTCTTAAAAACTTCTATATCTGGTCTAAAGGTTACCCCCCCCCTATTCTATTTTTCTTTTAGGACCAAGATTAATACCCTGGGTATGGCCCTGGCAGAAACACCGTCATGACAATTGAGCCTTGGCCAGGGGTTGTCACCCATATTACACGCCAACCTCGGGACTCCCGATTTTGAACAAGGAAGGGTTCGCGTTGCTGAAAAGGCACTGGTTTTCAAAATCCAAAAACATCAAATATTTGCAAAATCCAAAACATCAAATATTTTCAAAAATCCAAAAACATCAAATATTTGCAAAATCCAAAAACATCAAATATTTTCAAAAATCCAAAAACATCAAGTATTCCCAAAATCCAAAGAAATCGAATATTTTCAATGTCTCACAAAAATCAGATATTCTCCAAAACCCCCGAAAAACACCATCATGTGCATAGCATGCATTGCATTTTCATTATGTTTTTTCCGTCTATTTAATAAGGCTCCACCCCTTGACCAAATATCAAGAAACGGTCCTTATCTACCTTACTTCAAGGCAAGGGGTTGAGTCTAAGAACGGATCTAACTTGTTTCATGTTTTAGCATGTGCAGACAGCAGGGTCAAGTTCAGGATTACAACTATGCAGTCTGTAACGCATCAGTGTTCGACGGTCACAGGTATCTAACAGTCCCCTCCTTGACCGTTAATTCTCTTCAGGCATGGGTTTTTTTTATTCTATCAACCGTCATCACTCTGACGGCCTGGTCCATATCCGTCACTTTTATATAACGGCCCATCGCCCATCCGTTACATGCTTCAGAGAGCAGGATTGATCAGGCTTCCACTTTGACGGCCTATTGTCAGGCCGTCGTTTCTTTGTAGCGGCCCACTGCCCATCCGTTACATCCTCCAGAGGCTCTGCCTCTTCACGTCATTCTAGCCAATCAAACCACAAAGCTCATACTCATTCAACTAAGGCAATCTCATCTCATTCAAGCAAGCTTAATGAAACATGAATTCATAAAATTCCAAACTCGGATTGTCAATTACAAACAATATCTCTCATGAACAAAAGGAAATCAAGGTACATTCAGTTTTTATCCGCAAGAGGGCGGATTCTTCTCAGCTCTTTCACGTAATCACGGCGTGCTTCGTCGTCCTCTTCTACTTCTGCTTGCCACGGACGCACCTTGCTGATCTCCCACATGGTCAGCGCGTTCCGGATCGCCCTTTCATCCTCCTCGGTCCCCGTCTTCCTAGGTAGAAGGGGAGGGTAGTGTGATAGTGCAGGATCTTGGGTTCTTGGAAGTCCGATCTGAAGATGGCACCGGTGCGGGTTGTAGATCGCCATGGTGGTGTTCCCCACTAGCTGGAGGTCCAGGCCCTGACGCCGCGGTATTTTAAGAAGAGTGCTTCGAAGGATTCTTGGTCGCATGATGAACTTATCTAGTGGCAAAGTGTTGAAGAAGAGGCGCCATTCATCCTGCTTTTTCTTATCCGCCGTCTTACATTCAACCTGTGAAGAGTATCCAAATGCCCCTCCAATGAAGAATGTTGTGACCCCTCTATGTTGATGATGTTGACACTTGCTTTATTTCATTGGCAACACCATTGTTTTGATTGATTGGCAACTACTTTTGATTTGATTAAATTGCTCTATCAGATTGACTATGTGTTCTTTGCATTTAATACACTACTGTCTGCATTTCTTACTGTCATGAATCTATACACTGGAAACTCGCATATCAATTGAGTCTATACATCGTCCATTTTGGATAAAGTCCACACACTGCATTTCAATTGAAGTGGTTAAGTGTGTACAGCGTCAACGCATCATGTTGCAGCGTCAACGCACTTCATTGGATGTGTGTACAGCGTCAACTCGCTAAGTGTGTACAGCGTCAACGCATGAAGTCTGTACATCAGTCTTAATATTCTAAGTCTGTACAGCCGTTGGCCTTGAACCTCATAGTCTGTACATTGAATCGCCAACTTCTTTGAAGCCCATGCATCGCTCAAAGTCTGTACAGAGTCCAGCATCTCAGTTAGCGTCTCATGCATTTGAGCAAAGTCTGTACATTGGTCTATCAGCAAGTCTGAACATCGTCCATCTTTGTTAGCGTCTCAGGCATTGGGCTAAGTCTGTACAGCATTCAATGTCTAGAGGTTCATGAAGTCTGTACATCAGACTGTTACAGCAAGTCTGTACATTGTCCGTCTTCCTTAGCGTCTTGATATTTGAAGTCTGGACATTTGTCTTCAAACTCAAAGTCTGCACATTGTCTTCGAAACCAAAGTCTATACAATGGTCTTCACACTTGAAGTCCATACATTCGATGTGCAGAGTTGATGTCTATACTGTGTCTTATGCTGATCAAGTCTACACAATGGTCGGTGGCAAGTCTGTACACTGGCCTCAGCTTTTCAAGTCTACCCATTGGCCTCCTTGCATAAAGTATATACACTGGACTATTTGGCAAGTCTATACATCGGCCCCTATCTTCGAAGTCTGTACAGCCCTTTAGCTTGCTCAAGTCCATACATTGGCTTCAAGACTTTCAAGTCTAAACATTGACGGCTGAACTGAGAACTCTATACATCATCTGTCTGCACTAGAGTCTCATGGAGTCTATACATTGCACTCGTCTTCTAAAGTCTATACACTGAAGTCTTCACATTCGTTTGCATTACATGAAGTCCATACAGTGGGTAAAGTCTGTACGTTGCATTCTGCCTTCACAAGTCTATACAACGAAGTATATACACTGCAATGTACATACTCAAATCTTATGACTTCATTCTTGTTGATGAAGAGAACAGGGTCGACGCTGGGAGCTTAGAGCGTCCACGCATCAGTTGACGAAGCCTTCATGATATCTTCCACTGCGTCAACGCCACAAGCAAGCAGCGTCGACGCAGCAGTTAAAGAAGCAGAGACCTTCACAAGCTATTCCACTGCGTCAACGCCACAATTGAGCAACGTCGACGCAGCAGCTATAGAGACGAACCTAATGGCTTACTGGAATGCCTCACTGCGTTAACGCCATTGATTGACAGCGTCGACACAGCAAGTCAGATTGATGTCCTTGAGTAAGTGAACGGAGAACTCTATACATCGGACTGAAGAAGCTAATGAGGGGCACGTGATCCGAGGTACCTGGCTCGTGATCCGAGAAGGACAAGGTATCCAGATAAGGACACGTGTACTGACACTCCAT
The DNA here is from genome assembly GCA_022559845.1 of Amorphophallus konjac. Classification (NCBI taxonomy): domain Eukaryota; kingdom Viridiplantae; phylum Streptophyta; class Magnoliopsida; order Alismatales; family Araceae; genus Amorphophallus; species Amorphophallus konjac. The sequence goes on along the minus strand of CM040121.1, from coordinate 459,534,601 downwards.
TGGATGCTGCCACGTGGTCCAAATTGCTGGGCGGGAAACATGGAGAGCACACGCCTGCTGTTGTTGCTGCTTTATAAATAAACCTTCTTCCACAGAAGAAATCTGATCGAAAGAAAAGAAGAGAAAGTCTATACAGCAGTGAGGCTTCGATCCACAGAGAGAAAAGAGAGAAGAAGAAGATACAGAGAAGAAGAAGAAGAAATAGAGAAGAAGGAGAAAAAGAGAGAGGAAGAGATCGAGAGAGAGTAAGGTGAGAGAGAGCTGATCGAGAGTGAGAGTGAGAGAGTTTGTATCTCAGTCTCGTGGTTCAAAACCAGAGCTGAGCTTTGCTCTTAGAGCTATATTGGTTTTGAGCTTTTCTATTTTCGTTTTGATTCTATCTTTCATTTCCGAATACTGTTTCTTCAAGCTGTGTGTCAGCGGTCTTGCAGTGGTAGTCACCACTGGACGGGTTAAGCTGTATTTCCCCAGCGGTTGCAGAGGATCAGATCCTCTGGTCGGCAAGCTGTAGTGCCCAGCGAAGCTGTGTATCAGCGGATTGTTTGGCCAAGCTGTAAAGACCAGTGGACGCAAGCTGTGCTGCGCAGCAGGAAGCCATACTCGGTTGAGTGTGGGGTGGACGTAGGTCGTTGACCGAACCACCTAAAAATTATGTGTGCAGTGTGTTTGTGTTTTTGTGTGATCTGTGTGCGATGGGAATTTCTTGCTTAGCTTATTTGATTGCATCGCTTATGCTCATGTCTAGCTTTCGACCTTTTGTTTAGCATCTTTTGTTTAGCTTAACTGAAGTTTGCCTAAATTCCGCTTTAGAACTTGCAGTAGTTTTAAATTAGGCAAGTTGATCTATTCACCCCCCTCTAGATCCACACTCTGTGGAGATAGACTGCGTCCATCTAACCCAACACTTGGTATCAGAGCCTAACTCTTCTACAGGGACTCATCGCCCGAAGAGAATAGGCAGAGATGGATGCTCGAGGGATGACTGCAGAAGGTCACTCAACAACGAAGCCCCCATTCTTTGATGGATCAAACTACGCATACTGGAAGAACCGTATGCAAGTGTTCCTCAGGGCTAAGGATTATGAGATTTGGAAGATTGTCAGCAAGGGACCTTATGAGCTGTCCCCGAATGAAAATGTATGGACCAAGGAGGAGATCAGAAGGTCCATGCTGAATTGGAGTGCTATTAATGCTATCCAGTGCGCTCTGCATCCTACAGAATTCTCCCGTGTGTCTGCTTGCAAATCTACTAAGGAGATGTGGGATGCGCTGGAAGTAATTCATGAAGGTACATCTCAAGTAAGAGAGCAGAAGGCCAATCTTCTTGTATCTGAGTATGAAGCCTTCAAGATGAAGCAGAACGAGTCCATCAGCGAAATGTACACTCGGCTGACTGTCATAACCAATGGCCTCAGAGGTTTTGGGAAACCTCAGGCAGAGTATGATGTAGTGAGGAAAATTCTGCGCTCCCTGACTCCCACTTGGCACACCAAAGCAACAGTGATGGAGGAGTCAAGGGACTTGCGTAATACTAAAGCTGATGAGTTGATTGGCTCACTAATGGCATATGAGATAAACATGCCAAGGACAGATGAAGCAGAGAGGAAGAAGAAGCCGATAGCGCTGAAGGCTAGTTCCAGCAAATCAACAAAATCCAGCTCCAGCAGCTCTTCGTCATCAGAGGAGAGCCTAAATGAAGAAGAAGATGTGACTCGATCTGAGATAGCCATGATGACTAGAGAGTTCAGGCGATTTCTCAGAAAGGGAGTAGGACGGTTCGGCCAGAAGAAATACAGTGGTGGCCGAAAGGATAAAAGGTATAAATCTAAACCTGCAAAGAAAAATGAAGCTAATGTCTGTTATCAATGCAAGAAACCAGGGCATCTGAAAATTGACTGTCCAGACAATCAGAAACATAAGGACAGGTCAAAGAAGAAAACCAAGAAGGGAAGAGCTATGATCACCACATGGAGTGATGAAGATGAAGGCTCTTTCAGCAGCAGCTCAGATAGTGAAGCCGAATCTGAACAGCCCATTTGCCTTATGGCAACAAGCTCCGAAGATAGAGAGGAGGACACAGATGAGGTAATCACTAGATTTGAAAACTTCACAATTGCTGATTGGGTAGATGCTTATCATGACATAGCTGATAGAGCTGATGATATTAGAAAAGAGAATAGGCATCTTAGAAGAAAAATCAATTCCATGCAAAATGATAAAACACTAACTGATAAAATTGCATGTTTGGAATCTGAGATTGATGAATTGAAACTCACATGCTCTGAAGAAGATGAAATCAAAAATGAGTTAAAAGCTTCTAAGGAAGAGAATCTAAGGCTTGAAAATGAAATTGATGAATGGAAGCTGAAGATTCAAAAATGTGAAAGTGAAGTAAAAATCATCTCTGAAAAATATGAAGCTGTCCTCAATGTCAACAATGAGCTGAAAAAGGCTATTGATGAACTTCAGAAAGACAATGAGGATAAAATGAAAACCATTGAGAAAATGACCCAAGGAACAGATAACTTAAATGCTTTGTTAGGGTCAAAGGTTAATTTCAGAAAAGAGGGCCTAGGATTTAATTCTAGTGCAACAAAATCATTCGGGATTAAAACAATTTCATTTGTTGCTCAAAAGGAAAAGGGACCTCTAATTAGCATGAACTCAACAAATTTAATGAACAAAACTGCTAATCTGAAAAAGCCCAGTGCTGAGGAGAAGGGCAAACAAAAGGTTAATGAGCCTAGTAGAGCTAGCACATCTAAGCAGAATCCTAGGGCTCAGACTCAGGTTAGGGGTCAACCTACACAGTCCGGTAAACCCCAGGTCAAGGTAACCCAGTCTCCACCAACACCTCCACCTCTTAAGAAGACCCAATACAAACCTGTGTATAGGTCAGCAGGGTCCAAAGTACAGGGGAGATAGGGTGCTGCTAGGAGTCAACCCAATTATTTTTATCAACCCAGAGCTCAGACCCACTATAATGCACAGCCAACCTACTTCAATAGGTCAAATTGGTCTAGAACTCAGGGTAGGTTTACAGGTCCTGCATACCAGGGTGCTCAAAATCAAAGACCTTACAGTGGAAATTGGGTCAATGGGTATGGTTACTGGACATCTAGAAATCAATATTTTCATAGCCAGCCTAGGAACTACTATGGCCAAAATTTTATGGACATACCCTGGCCAAGGCACTGGCACAAAAATAACAATACTGTCAATAATCATGCTGCTGCCAATGAGAAAAAGAAAAATAAAAAGAAAAGGAACAACAACAGAAGAAAATATGTAGGATCCACTGAACAAAATTCATTTAAACAAATGTGGATTCCGAAACATTTGCTTTCCTGTTTTGCTTCTAGTTCATTTACATTGGAGCCCAATCAGTCTTGGGTTCCAAACTTCTCTACCTAATTGTGTATGCAGGTATGCCTGGCAGCCAAGAACAACTTGTGATACATGGATAGCGGCTGCTCCAGGCATATGACAGGAGATAAGGCCAAATTTTGCATACTGACTGAGAAAGTAGAAGGCCTTGTCACCTTTGGAAGCAACACAAAGGGTAGGATTATCGGATCAGGTAAGGTAGGTAAGCGTTCTACCTGCTGCATTGATGATGTTATGCTGGTTGAAGGGTTAGCCTATAATCTACTTAGCATCAGCCAGTTATGTGATAAAGGTTACAATGTTTTATTCAATTCTCAATGCTGCAAGGTTTTTGAACCTGATTCTGATATTGTCAAATTTTCTGGAAAAAGAATAAATAATACTTACATGATAAATTTAGATGAAATTCAACACACTAACCTTTGCCTTACTGCCAGTAGAGAAGACATAGCATTTTTATGGCATCGTAGGTTAGGTCATGCTAGCTACACTGTTTTGCACAAATTAAATAAGCATGGCATGGTTAGAGGACTTCCTGAAGTCTCATTCAAGAAAGAAAACAAAATCTTGTTGAGTCTTGTTGAATCTTTACATGTTTTGATGATGACAACACTATAAGTCTTAGTGGTGTTCAAAAATATTTCTCTGTGAAAAGTTAACAAAAATATTTTTCTGTGAAAGTGAACAAAGAATATTTTTTCTGTGAAGAATAAACCTTCATTTCACTTCAGGTATCTTCAGGGACTGTCTTCGTGTTGGTTGGAACTTCATCATGTTTGTGTATAACACCTCGTGTTGTACTGTTTGCCTTCGTGTCGTTTTAGTTTTAGTACTGTTTGTGTTTTCAACACGCCGTGTCGTCCTTTCGTACCTTGTGTTGTGTTAAGTTGTGTGCTGATTGACTTCGTGCTGATTCTTCTGAAGCAGCTCGAATTGTTCTGATGAACTTAGAGTTGCTTCTGTATGAATCTCGTGTCGTTAGCACTTAGTTGCTCATCTCGAGTCAGTCCTCTATGTTTGCTCTTGTGTCTTCGTGTCAATTACTGTAGTTCCTCGAGTTGTTCTTCTGCTTCCACCGTTTCATCACGTGTTGTTGAAGACGTGTCTATCTCATGTCTTCGTGTCGTGTTTCCTAGACCTCGTGTCTTTGTCGCTTTGTGACCTCACCTCGTGTCGGTTTTTGTTTTCATCTTCGTGTTATTTTCAACTCGTGTCGCCTCGTCTTCGAGTCGTTCATTCGAGCTATTGTGTGCTCGAGTTGTTTTTCTTGTGTTTTTAAGTGTTGTTTCACTACGTGTCTTCGTGTTGTCTTTTGTATTCGTGTCTTCGTGTTGTCTTTTGTACTCGTGTCTTCGTGTTGTTTTTGTATTCGTTTCTTCGTGTTGTCTTTGTATTCGTGTCTTCGTATTGTCTTTGTATTCGTGTCTTCGTGTTTCTTTTGTATTTGTATCTCCGTGTTGCTTCCTTCTATTTTCATCCTGGTCTCTTCTGATCGCATGTCTTTCTATTGCTTCACTCTGTGTTATCTTCTTCTCACTTCATGCTGTCTTCATCTGACTTCGTGTTGTCTTCGTTGTTGTGTTAGCTGTGTTCTCGTGTACTTCGTGTCGTTCTCGTGTTATCTCGTGCTAAACTCATCTAACGTACCTCGTGTCAGTCACAGTATAGTGCACCTCGTTTTGTTATCATATATCTCGTGCAGTTCTTTGTTCTTATGGCCAACCAACTTATCTCAACTACATATAGCGAACCCTGAGCATTAATGTAATTAATTTGCTTGCAGGGATCCGAGGAAGATTACTCCTCAGTGTCTGGATAGCACGTGATCCAATGCTAGAGGAACCAATCCGATAAGGACACGTGGCAAGAAGGTTCTGGATCAAGTGTGGGAGGCACACGCATTCTGAACCGGATCTGCTGCTGTTGCTGATATAAATAGAAACCTTCGTCTTCAGATGGAGGATGATCGAAAAAGAGAAAGATATAGAAGAAAGAGCAGAAAAGCAGAGAGTCCTTCGATCCAGAAAAATGAGAGAAAGAAGAGAAGAAAAAGAGAGAGCAGAAACTGAAGGAGAAAGAAGAAGAAGAAAAGAAGAGGAGAGAGAGCTTTACTGAGGATCTGATCAGTCTGTTCGTGGATCAAATCCAGAACGACTATGCTCATTGAGAGCTATATATCCTACGTTTTATTTCCAGCTTCTGTCGTTGTCATTTTCATGTTTTCTTATTTTTCCTTTTGCTACCTTGTTTAGTCTTGTTCTTCCGATTGCCCTGTTGGGGATCGGGCTTCTCCTGGTCGTACAGGAGAAGGGAGATCTGATCTCCAGGTTGCAAGTGGTAGGTTGTCACTTGAGGGTTCCCTCTGGTTTAGAGGAAGGGAGGCTTGTCCTCCGGTCCTTGGCTTGTGGCTTGCAAGTCAAGGGGTCCCTCCGGTTGGAGGAAGAGAGGTCTTAGACCTCTGGTTTACTAGTGACGGGGAGTCACTGGTGGGTTCCCTCCTGGTCTGGAGGAAGAGAGGCTAGGGCTCTGGTGGGTTGCCGGCAGTAGGTTGCTACTGGCTGGTTCACTGGTAGTGGGACTGCTACCAATGGGGTTCCCTCTTGGTATAGAGGAAGAGAGACGTGAGTCTCTGGTTTCTAGTGACCGTGGGTTGCTAGTGGTTCCCTCCGAGTAGGAGGAAGAGGGGAGGTTGTTCCCCTGGGTAAGCTGTGTATCAGCGTTTGTTGGCAAGCTGTGTTGCCCAGCTGTTAGTGAAGCCACACTCAGTTTGAGTGTGGGGTGGATGTAGGTCTGGAGGACCGAACCACCTAAAAATCCCCGTGCCGTGTGCTTGTCTTTCTCTTCTGGGCTTGGATATTCGGTAGATGCTTGTTTAGGCCGATCCTTCCCTATCCTCCAAGCAGTTCGTTCTGCGATTAGTGTTTGACCATTGTGCTCTAATTCGGAAACTCCTGTTAGAGATCTAAACTTAATTTTTAATCCTTAATTTTTAACGGGTAAAGGTCCATTCACCCCCCCTCTGGACCTATCAATTGGTATCAGAGAGGTTCCCTATATCTCCAGATTCAACGATCTGTAGGGGATCCTGCTGGTCTGATAGGTGCATTTCTGTTTTGGTCTTACTGCTTGGTTTTACTCCTGAACTGATTTCAATGAAGCACCCACCGATCTTTAGTGGTTCTGGATTTAAGTTGTGGCTTAGAAGTCTGCGTACCTATGTTAAACAACGTGATCCGGATATGTGGAAGTTGATTTCACATGGTCCACACAAACTGCCAAAGAAAATGTCCAAATGGACTGACAATGATAGATACATGTGTGATCAAAACGAGAAGGCTATGAAAATTCTGAAGGCTGCCACTGACAAAGCTTTACATTCATGTTTTTATCATTGCAGGTCAGCCACTAAAATTTTGGACCAACTGAAAATAGCCTTCGAGTCAAAGAAGGACGCCTGCATGATGGCCAATAGGACTGATCACAGCAACAATCAAAGTAATGAAGAGGATAATGATGATCAGGTAAACCCTTTTCAACATTATACTATGGATGATTGGGAAAATAGCTATGCTGACTTGTTGGGGCTATATGAAAATTTAAAAAGAGAACATAAGAAACTGAGAAAGGGTACTAGGTTAACCAGTGCAAATTCCTCTTCATGTCAAAACTGTTTAAAATTGGAACAAACAAATGATGCTTCCATAGCTGAGATTCATAAGCTTGAGAGTCAAATTAAATTGTTAAAGAAAAAGAATCAAGAATCTGTTAATTCAGAACTGAATGAACTTAAATCTGAAAATGACTCTCTCAGGAAAATCATTGAAGAAAATATTCAGAAAATTAAAAACCTTGAACAAGAAAACAAACTGCTAACTAAAAAATCTTAATCTAATCAACAATTTGAACCACCGTGTGAAGATCAGATTTTAATAAATGAATTGGTCCAGAATGACAAGCTCAAGGGAGAAATTGAAAAATTGAAAATGTTGAACAGTAGTATGTCTGAGAGACTTCTAACCTTAGAAAGAGGAAAAACTATTTGCATTGAAGATTCTGATAAACTGAGCAATCTGGAAAATGAAATTGAGGACTATAAAATCGCAAACAAGGTGCTAAGTGAATGTGTAAACTGCAATGAACAAGAGATTGCCAGTTATGAAATACACATTGTTTCTCTGGAAAATGAAATAGAAGACTTGAAGAAATCCTTGTCAAAATTTGTGGAAGGACAAGAAAATCTGGACAGATTGTTAGGTGTTAAAGTCAATTTTCAAAAAGAAGGGTTGGGCTATAACTCAACAAAGAAAAAGAGTTTTGAAAATAAGATTCAAACTTCTGCTGTTTCAGATGTTGCATCTGCTAGCCTTGCCAGTCCTTCTGTATTTCAATTCACTGCTCAAAGAAGTCTGAAGACAACTGTAGAACAAAAAGGGAAGAACAAAGTGGATTCTACTACATACATGCATCCTGACTTTAAATCCCATGCTAACAAGAAACCTATGTCATGCCTTAATTGTCATAAAGCTGGTCATCAAATGCATGAATGCAAACTGAAAGGAAAAGATGACATGAATACTAGTAAAATGCATGTTAGGAAAACTCATGACAGAAATCATGAGGTTCAGAAAAAGAAAATATCATGTTACTACTGCCATAGAATTGGCCATTTGATGCATGAATGTAGATTGATGGAAAAGGATGATATGGATGCTAGGAAATATCGTGATAGAAATCCTGATGTTCATTCAAAGAAAAGGGAATGTTCGCATTGTGGTAGATTAGGCCACACCCTTACTCAATGTTGGTTTGCTAATGGAAAAAAAAAACCACTCCCACATCATGCTAAATTTTACGCTAACCAACATGCTCTTAATATCAACAAAACTGCTTCTCCGAACCAGCATGTCGGATGTTTTAATTGTAACAAGCTTGGGCATAAGGTCACTGAATGTTGGGCAAGATCTTATAGGAGAGAGTCTTCTTTCTGCTCCCATTGTGGGAAGCATGGCCATGCAGTCAAGGACTGCTGGCATGCTCAGGGTAGAAAACTCAATTCTAAAACTGTTAATCTCCTTGCGAATAAAAATGCATTTGGTAGAAATGTCTTTAGAGACAAGCACAATGAGTGCTTCAAATGTGGGAAGCCAGGTCACAGGATTGCAACCTGTTGGCTGGCAGGATATCAAAACCAAACTGGTTTTGGCAAACATAATGTTTATTCTGTTAACAAGGAGTCTCATGTTTATGCACATAGGATTCATGCTAACAAGGATATGCATAAATCAGTACTGAAAGCTGCTGCTCCTTGCTATCAAGTTAAAAATGTGCTGAGGAAACTTGCTAGAAGTAATACTGTCATGTCAGGACCCAAGACTTCTTGGGTACCTGTTTGTGCAAAATAACTTTGCTTTGCAGGTGTGCCTTGGATGGAATAAAGGGGTAATAAACAAGGGCACATAAAAAGACCCCATGTCTGAATGCTCCAGGTAAATTTACTGCTTCCCTCCTAATCTGAATTCAATCTCCAATCCATCAGAATGATGTTTGTTGTTCATATAAACTGCCTATTTTGGACTAGATAGAATTATCATGATTAGATCAACCTCTCTAGTCTGCCATGCCCGTTGATTATCATGTTTGACCACTATGATATATCAAATAGTAAGCTATCAAAAGGCAGGGAAATCTGTCCTGAGGTGCTTACTATGTGTGAGGTGGTCTTTCAGACCAAGTGCTCCACCTAGTACCATGGGTCTTTCTGCTGATCAGGGGAGCCTGTATGTGCATGATTCACAAACTCACATGTTTAATTTTCATGGCAAACACTGCATTCAATAAATAATTAATACTTCCAAGAGTCGTGTGTGAGATGTCCTTGAGTGGGCTGAAAAGGAGTTTGACAGGCCATTTGGTTTCTGAAGAATTTTGTCAGCCGATGCAGTTAAGGTGGTGTTAAGATCTGTCATCTCATGAGGTTGCAGTTTATTGCCCAAGAGCTTCTCTGGATGTGAGACAGAACTTCTTCAAGAATATTATATTTGTAAGCGTCCTTGGTACTTAATGTCTTGAGTGATCTCTCACTTGTTGGCTTGCTGATAAGAGTGCTGCTCATCCCATCTCTCTCCATTCGGTCTGCCACCTTCTTATCTCTCTCCTATCACTTTTGGTTCAGAAATTCTCTCAAAGAAATTTTTTTTCTTACAGTCTTCTTGCTCTTATCAGATGTGATCTGTATACCTTAAATCACCCAATAGCTAGTGTAACAACTTACACCTGTTAATAAAGAACTTCAATGTATGGGGGTTATATTTGGTCCTTGATCCTTCTAAGTTATCCTCTCAAGTGTTGGTCAACATATTATAAAACTTCCTGTTAAATGAGAAAAACTTATTGAGGATCTCGATTTAACTGAAACTTATGTGAAGAGAGCTGTGAGATAAAAATTGTGTTAAGTAAGATATCTGTCTTTTGTCTAAAATCATGAGAAGTGCCACCAGGGAAAACGCCATTCTTTGTGGCAGAGCAATGACTTTTATGGAGAAATAGACACTCTAGATCAGAGAAGTCCAGAGTTTCTGTCATGATACAACTAGCTATCTCTGTATAAAAATGTTAAAATAATACAAAAAAAGGGAAAAGTCAACAAAGAAAATTTTCATTGGCTTTGATTGGCATAAAGGTAGTCCGTCCTGAGTAACCAGGGTTTCTGGTGTCTGATAAACATGTCTCCTTGTGTAAAAAGGGACTATCCTACCTTGTGCTCAACAAATTGGTTGACCCTGTATGCCTTCTCTTGTCCATTAAATGAAGAAATGAAATCTGCTTGACATCGATGTGTTATTTCTTTGCTTGACAAACATAAGGAGTAATTTAATCGTGACTCTCTCTAGGTTAAGCAACTTTAACAGTTAATTTTGTGATCATGTTGATTTAATATCTTGAGGTAACTGACCATGGAATTTGGAAGAATATAACTAGTCCATATATTGAAGGGCAAACTTTAACAGGCAATGGCTGTGTTACATCATGACTGAGGGTAGTTTGGGTATTTCCAGAAAAAGTTTGATAAGAGTGAAAAGCAACCCGACAAAACCCTTCTTGTTTCACACGCCTTCATCCACAAACCCTCATTTCCCCTTCCCGCTTCCTATTCATCTTCGTGCCGCTCCACCTTGAGTGTTCCTTCAAACTCATCTCTATCTTTTCCCGCTCACTTCCTTTCCCCACAGAGATCTCTTCCTCTCTTGGGTCTTGGCAAATGGATCAGCAAGCATCCGCCGCTCAGGTTGAAAGGAAGAGGAAAGGAAACTGCTGAGGAGCCTCCGTCCAAGCAGCAACGTTGTCTAGAATCAGAAGCTGCTGCGGGAATGTCTTCAGAGCAAGGTACCAGGCCTTCCCAGACTACCGTATTTTTAGAGAGTGGTAAAATCATTCCTCCGAGGATAGTTGATTTAGGTGATGAATCCATGGTCCTGAAGTTTCCAGAACTCTTGAAGATCTTCGAGTTTCAGGAATGGAGGAAATTTTTGGAAGATCACAGGGTATTCTACCCTAGCCTGGTGATGGAATTTTACAACAACTTGTTGTTGAGCCGAGATAAGTCTACATTGATTTCGACTGTTAAAGGGGTTGAGATAACAGTGACACGCAACTCTCTCCATGAAGCTCTAAGTATTCCAGAAAAGGGAGAGGTGGAGAGAGGGTACAGATACAGTCTGCATGAGGCATTTTCGGTTATTACTGGTAAACCCAATAACATTCTTGACAAGGGGCAAGTGAAGCTGAAAGCTTTCCAAACCTCGTCATTTCCTCCTCTTCACAAGCTCCTTCAAAACATAATTGCTTCTATAGTCACACCATAGACTGGAGCTAGGGGTAGAATCACAGACACACAGAGGTTTCTACTGCTTTGTCTGATTCAGAATGTAAAGATATGTTTGCCAGAAATCATTTTTACTGTCATGAAGGGATGTATTGGATCCAAGAGACACCTTCCCTATGCCGCCCATCTGACAGACATCTTCAAGTTTTCAGAGATTTGCTTGGATGGAGAGGTTGCATCTGAAGTTAAGGCCCGAAACATATTTAATATGAATTTTGTTTCAGTGTTTTTGGGCTTGGAGGGCTCTTCAATGGTGGGGCAAGTTAAGGCCCAGAAAGTCAAGGAATCACAAACTCAGGGGGAGCATCTGGAACAATCTCAAGACTTAGCTCAAACTGGTGTGCAATTAGTTTCTGAGATTGCTGTACAGGATACACCAGCTGAACAACCACAGTCTATTACGTCTGCTGCACTCACTGAAGTATCTTTTTCCTTTCAGAGGCTAGTTGAGGTTGCATCTGAAGAAATCAGGTTGTCTGAAGAAAGTATTCAGACTGATCTAGATGCAAATATTGATGGTCTGTTTGATTCTTTTGGGAAGACATCTGAAGAGGTGATATTGCCCGTGGAACAGCCAGCTAAAGAGCAAGAAAGTACTGATCAAGAACTTGCTGATTTTGTTAATGTGATTCTAAGAGAGACTGTAGAGAAAAGCTTGGAAGAGGCTATTGTCACGTCCCGAGCGTGGAAGATACTCGGATATGCGCGACGAGTTTATATCAATTATGTCAATCAGAGTAGCAGTGTATTCGACACCAAAATAGAGATGCGCAAAATAGAAAGATAACCCAATCCTTTATTTCATAATGGATAGACTATTACAAATCCAATACTCTATTCAATTAAAAAGGAAAAGTACATAGTTGACTCAAGAAAATAGGAAAAGGACTAGATGACACTTGGAGAAGTTCTATCACTTTCACTCTTGACCATTCCCATCCGATTGACTTCCCTCGTCGTCGAAATTACCTGAAAAGTAGGGAACACACGGAGTGAGCGAACGCTCAGTAGGAAATTATATCTCAAGCGCTTAGCAAGGGGTTTAAGTAATTACATTTTTCATGAATGTACTATAGCTATGCATGCTCGCATAAACGACAAGATAGAGAGAGAATTTATCAATAAGACAGCAAGATGAACTAGTCATGATCTTTCAAGAAAAGATAACAGATATTCAAGCAAGTACTTTTTAGCAAGTCATGTCAAGAACTTTGGCTATCATGTATCAAGCAAGTAAGTAATTACCCTTTCTCGGGTCACGCAATTCATGTCATGTCAAGTACGAGTCGAGTACAAGATTTGTGTGGAATGTCCAATCAAGCTAGTCATGCACTCGGTATAATGCCAGATACCTTATCATTCAACTCCCATGGGCACAAGTACTTTCGGGTGCTCCTCCTAGGACCAGATCGGGCCCTATATGCGCAGGCATTTATCATGTATTTTTGACATCCACTCTTGTATATATATATATAGCCAATATGGAATTTCCACAATTTAAGCTTGTAGACACATAGGATAACTTTGAGAGAATGGAGTCCAAAAATATAACATTGGACATAGATAGATGATAACAACGGTACAATCACGATGAAACTAGGTGGAATTAGGTTCCCTTAACTCGGGTACCATGACAAGTATGGACATTCTTTATATAGAATTGAGGTCCACATGAACAGTGTATCAAAGGCAAGATACCCTCATTCTTATTATAGAATTGAGGTCCACAAGAACATCAACAAATGGCATGATATCATCATCCCATTAAGAATTCTCATGATATGCTCTTTGCATATCATAAGGGCCAGTATACCATGTTTCTTTAGAGTGACATGGCATTCAATAGTGTAATGGGTTTTTAGGGTACAACCAGCTCAGTCGGCCTTGAGGGAATCCAAGGCTCGAGGAGTCTTACGGAGGTCTCTATGACTAACTTGCTAGTCCAAAGGAACGGAATGTCCAATGGAGAGCTTGTATGTCAATGAGAATTGTGGGTGATCGATAAAACAACATGAAACGTGGGACTATACTCACGGAGTGGAGATATAGTGCCGATATACATATATATAGATATATTGAAACCATCGGTTGTCAGAAATAGGTAAAACATTTTTACAGGAAAATAACGACTTAAGTAAAGTCACTACTCAAGTAATTAACGCCTTCAGTAAGGGCGTTTATCTATTTTATATTTTTGCAAAATTTCAATATTTCAGTATTTTACCAAAAACGCGCCCTGGTAAGGGGCGTTTATTTACAAGTTGACGACGTATACAGTGGGCGTTCATTCTTTACTTCTATTTTTGCAATATATATATATTTAGAAATTTATCAAAAACACGCCCTGGACAGGGGCGTTACTTTTCAATTCACGCCCTGAACAGGGGCGTTAGTCAAGTGAGAGACGACCTATACAGGGTCGTGAATTCAAGAATTTTTAGATTTCAAGTATATAATTTCCAGAAACAAGAGACATGGTCATGACAGGAAATTTATCGGGATTCAAGTAAATATGATTGTGCACTTATTTAGAATCATGTTTAAGTGAATATCGGATAATTAACATGGGTAATTAACAATTGAGAAAATTGACGTCCGTGTACCGGGCGTCAAATCTGGAATTGGCGACCTTGTCATGGTCGTTTCTTTCAAGGTAGCGCCCTTGTCTGGGTCGCGTATACAATTAGCGCCCTTGAAAAGGGCGTTTCTTTCCAACAATAGAAACTTTTAAAACTCGTGAAAACTATATGCATGAACTCATATATATGGTTTAACATAGTTATTATGGTGATTTGGGCTACAGTGCTTGAGAAAACCTACCTTATGAGAATTATCTGATGAACGGACGAAGGCTTGGTTAGAAACTGATGCTCTGAAGCTTCTAACAGTCAGCAGCAAGACAGAAGATGGTAATACAGAAGACGTTTGATGAGGATGATGAAGATGATGATCTTCGATCAACCTGTAGGGGAAGAAAAAGGAAGGATGATGAGAATATATTCGAAGTTAGGGAAAAGATTGAAGAACATTACCTTGTTCTTTACGTACGCAATTGATCGCTTAACCTGTATTAGAGGAAGAAGATGAAAGATTAATATCCTTCATGAAATCAAAAAGACAGAGGGAAAGATACAAGAAGAACTCACTGTTCTTCACATACCGTAACAGCAGTAGGTCGTCCAAATAGATCTTTTAGGGTTCGACAGGGGTTACTTATAGGGACTTTGGAAATCCTAACAAAGGTAGTGTTTGATTGGAAGTAATACTTCCAAGATAGAATTATTACTACATTCGAACTCTTTCTCATAGTTATTCAACTTACCCTGGATAGACTCCTGGGTCGAACGGAACTCAAACTGAATTAGCGTCTAAGTAAGGGCGTCGAATTTAAATTGACGCCTTGTCAAGCGTCGTTACTTGTTGAAACGCGTCCACTCAAAGGGCGTTACGCTATCTTGCCCTTTTTATTTTTATTTTGGTCGTTTGAAATTTGACGCCTTATTATTTGGGCGTCCTTTCTTTAATTCACGTCTTAGGTGAGGGCGTTTCTTGTAAAGTAGCGCCTTTATCTGAGGCGTTATTTTCATCAGGGTTTAATTCTTTTTCTTCCAAGCTCTTTCGTTTATTTTATTAAATCTTCTAATCTATTTTGATTTATTTATTCCTTTTTATTTTATCAGGGTTGCTACACCCTCCCCCACTTAAAAAGAATTTGGTCCCCAAATTCCTAGCATATATTTACATATGGAGAGTGTAGAGTTCATACCTTCTAAAATAACTCTGGAAATCGCTTCCTCATAGATTCCTCGGTCTCCCATGTAGCTTCATGTTCTGAATTCTTATTCTATTATACTTTTAGCATGGGAATAGCCTTATTCTTTAGGGTTCGTACTTCTCGATCTAGTATTCGTACGGGCTTCTGCTCATATGTGAGATCTTTCTGGATCACTAGATCTCCATGCTCAATAATATGTGATGGATCATGCACATACTTCTTCAACATAGATATGTGGAATACATCATGTACTTCGGACAGTTGAGGTGGCAATGCGATGCGATAAGCAACCTCGCCAACTCTTTCTAGTATCTCAAAAGGTCCGATAAATCTTGGTGTAAGCTTGCCCTTAACACCAAATCTTCGTATTCCACGTCCAGGCGATATCTTGAGAAATACATGATCTCCAACTTGGAATTCAAGATCTCTCCTTCTTGTGTCAGCATAAGCCTTTTGTCTAGACTGAGCAACTTGCAGTCTTTCTTTGATCAATTGTATCTTCTCGGTAGTGTCCCTTACCATTTCTGGACCTAACAGTTGTTTCTCTCCAACTTCGTCCCAGCATAAGGGTGATCGACAACTCCTTCCTTATAAGGCTTCAAAAGGTGCCAGTTGTATACTTGCCTGGTAGCTATTATTGTATGCAAATTCGACCAGAGGCAAGTGATCATGCCAGTTTCCATCAAAATCAGTAATGCATGCTCTTAGCATATCTTCGACTACTTGATTGGTTCTCTCGGTCTGACCATCCGTTTAAGGATGAAAGGCTGTGCTAAAGTTAAGTCTCGTTCCCAACGAATGTTGTAGTCCTTTTCAAAAATGAGAAGTAAAACGGGGATCTCTGTCAAACACGATTGAAACAGGAATACCATGTAATCTGACTATTTCCTTGATGTATAGTGCAGCTAAGACATCAACTGACCATCGACTCTTGATTGGCAAGAAATGCGCTGATTTAGTCAATCGGTCAATGATAACCCATATTCCATCATGTCCTCTTTTTGATTTAGATAAACCCATGATGAAATCCATACCAATATCCTCCCACTTCCATTTAGGGATATCTAGAGGATGTAGTTTTCCAGCAGGATTTTGGTGTTCCGCCTTGACTTGTTGGCACGTGAGACAGCGTGATACGTAGTCCGCTATTTCTCTTTTCATGTTGGGCCACCAAAAATTTCTTTTTACATCTTGGTACATTTTGGTAGATCCAGGATGAATCGTATACCTTGACCTATGAGCTTCATCTAAGACCTTCTTCTTCAATTCTGGGCAGTCCGGTATACAAGTTCTATTCTTGAACATTAATCTTCCATCAGAAGCTAATTGGAAATCCGATTGTCCTTCTAATCTGCCCTTGATTTCTACTAATGCAGGATCATCATTTTGAAGTGCTTGTATTTCAGACAATAAATCTGACTGTATGCTTACATGAGATAATGTGACACATCTAGGGTCCGTGTCCATGCTTATATTGAGTTCAGAGAATTGTTCCAGCAATTTCCATTCTTGAATTAGACAATTGGCTAACAGTGCTCTCGGCTTTCGACTAAGGGCATCTGCTACATGATTACCCTTTCCGGGATGATATTGTATATTGAAGTCGAAGTCCTTGAGATATTCCAGCCATCGTCTTTGCCTCATATTTAACTCCTTCTGTGAGAAAAGATATTTGAGACTCTTGTGATCGGAGTATACAGTAAACTGTACTCCATAAAGATAATGTCTCCATATCTTAAGTGCAAATACTACCGCGGCCAATTCTAAGTCATGGACGGGATAGTTCTCTTCATGCTTCTTTAATTGACGAGAAGAGTAGGCTATAACCTTCCCTTGTTGCATTAGAACACACCCGAGGCCAATGCCAGAAGCATCAGTGTATACCTCGAACTTTTCTCCTTCAATTGGCAATGCTAAGATAGGAGCTGCAGTAAGATGATCCTTGAGAGTTTGGAAGCTTCTTTCACATTCCTCATCCCATTCATAACGGATCTCCTTGCGAGTTAACCTCGTAAGCGACACGGTGATTTTTGAGAAATCCTTAATGAATCGCCTGTAATAGCCGGCAAGACCTAAGAAACTTCGGATCTCGCTAGCATTGGTCGGTCTTTCCCAGTTCCTTACAGCTTCAACCTTTGATGGGTCTACAGACAAGCCATCCTTTGATATAACATGTCCGAGAAAAGTCACTTCTTCAAGCCAGAATTCACACTTGCTAAGTTTTGCATATAATTGGTTTGTCCTCAATATTTGTAATGCAATCCTCAAATGTTCCTCATGCTCTTCCTTGGTCTTGGAATAAATCAATATATCATCAATAAAGACCACCACGAATTGATCCAAATAAGGCCTGAATATACTATTCATTAACTGCATAAAGGCAGCAGGGGCATTCGTTAGTTCGAAAGGCATCACAACAAATTCATAATGGCCATACCTGCTTCTGAATGCGGTTTTATGAATATCCTCGTCCTTGATTCTTAGTTGGTGATATCCGGACCTAAGATCAATTTTGGAAAAGTACATGGATCCTGAAATTTGATCAAACAATTCATCGATTCTCGGCAGTGGATACTTGTTCTTGATAGTGAGATGATTCAACTGTCGATAGTCGATGCATAACCTCATGGATCCGTCTTTCTTCTTTACAAATAATACAGGCGCTCCCCACGGGGAAGTACTTGGTCTAATGAATCCTTTCTTAATGAGTTCCATCAATTGCTCCTTTAACTCCTTGAGTTCAGCAGGTGACATCCTATAAGGTGCCTTTGAAATTGGACCAGCACCAGGGACTAAGTCAATGGTGAAGGCCACTTCTCTTTGCGGGGGTAATCCCGGCAAATCTTCCAGAAACACGTCCGGAAATTCTTGTACCACTGGAATGTCTTCTAGCTTAGCTTCCTTAGCTTCTTTAACTGTGACAAAGGCAAGGAAAGATGCACATCCTTTCCTGATGAGCTTGCTAGCTCGGAGAGCTGAAATAAGAGGGGATCTGCTCCGACCCTTGGGGTTAGTCAAGATTAGTTCTGGAAATTCCTTGAATGTAACCTTACTATTGCGGCAATCAACTGTTGCCTGATACTTGGATAACCAATCTGCCCCTAGTATAACATCATACTCTTTCAGATCTAAACATATGAGATCAATAGGGAGATTTCTACCCTGAACCAATACTTCGCAGTTTTGGTAATGATGTGTAATATCAGTCTCATCATCTAGAGGAGTAGACAAAAGTAACTTTATCCATTCTGGTTCTAGGGGTAATGGGTCAACAAACTTCTTAGAAATAATAGAATGCGATGCACCAGTATCAATTAAGACATATACATTCCTGGAACAAACTTTCAATGTACCTTCCACTAAGCCGCCTTCTTCTTCTTGCTCGGTCTCCTTGATTGCATGAAGACGAACATTCTTGGTTACTGGGCGCTTTCCGTCAACAGCTTGGTCGTTAAGTAATGGGCAATCGGGAATCCGATGCTCACGACTCCCACAACGGAGACATGCTCCTAGTTTCCTCCAGCATTCTTCTGCTCTATGACCCGCTTTATCACAATGTTTGCACACTGTATTTGGAGAGGTAGTGGTGATAGAGAAGGGCTTGGTCTTCTTGAACTTTTGGTCTTGTGAGGATGCTCCTCCATTGCTAGGCCTTTTCTTGAAGTTGGGTTTAAAGGAACCCGATCCTGTAACTTGTTCCTTCTTATCCTTTCCACGAATCCTATCAGACAGTTCCATGGCATCTTCTAATAGTTGAGCTCGGCGTACTATCTCCGAGTAGACTTGAATGTCCATCGGCGCCAGTTGAGTAATAGCTTGGGGCCTGAGCCCATTAAGAAACCTCCTAGCTTTCATTTTCTCGGTGCTAACTAGATGCTTGGCATACCGAGACAATCTAGAGAATTGGGCCTCATACTCGGCCACTGACAAGGATCGTTGCTTTAATACGGCAAATTCTGCAGCCTTCTTTTCCTGAACTCGGTCCGAGAAATATTTCGCGTTGAAGTGTTCAACGAATTCTTCCCACGAAACCTGCTCTTGATTTATAGTAGCCTCTATTGATTCCCACCAGCATCTAGCATCCCTTTCTAACTGAAAAGTAGCTAATAAGACCTTATCTTGATCCGTGCATTGCATAACACGGAATATTCGTTCTGTTTCCCTAATCCAGTGTTCAGCGTCATCTAGATCAGTAGAACCCGTGAACTTGGGCGGGTTCATGTTCTTGAAAGTCTGGTGGAGACTTCCTGCTCATTGTCCACCTCCTAGTGTTACTTGCTGCAGCACTTGAGTCATGCCTTGCAGTGTACGCTGCATGTTGCGCCATTGAGCACGTTCGGCAGCCATTATCCTACAATTATAATAACTAGATTAATACGTGATTTGTACCTTAAAGACTAGCATTCTATGTTAACTTTAACCCTTGGTTCTACCCAATCTCACTGGTTAAAGGTTTGAACATATCCTTGGACTTGGGTTTTCCTAGGAATTGAATACCCTAGGCTCTGATACCACAAAAACTGTCACGCCCCGAGCGCGGAAGATACTCGGATATACGCGACGAGTTTATATCAATCATGTCAATCAGAGTAGTAGTGTATTCGACACCAAAACAGAGATGCGCAAAATAGAGAGATAACCTAATCCTTTATTTCATAATGGATAGACTATTACAAATCCAATACTCTATTCAATTAAAAAGGAAAAGTACATAGTTGACTCAAGAAAGTAGGAAAAAGACTAGATGACACTTGGAGAAGTTCTATCACTTTCACTCTTGACCATTCCCATCCGATTGACTTCCCTCGTCGTCGGAATTACCTGAAAATTAGGGAACACATGGAGTGAGCGAACGCTCAGTAGGAAATTATATCTCAAGCGCTTAGCAAGGGGTTTAAGTAATTACATTTTTCATGAATGTATTATAGCTATGCATGCTCGCATAAAACGACAAGATAGAGAAAGAATTTATCAATAAGACAGCAAGATGAACTAGTCATGAACTTTCAAGAAAAGATAACAAGATATTCAAGCAAGTACTTTTTAGCAAGTCATGTCAAGAACTTTGGCTATCATGTATCAAGCAAGCAAGTAATTACCCTTTTCGGGTCACGCAATTCATGTCATGTCAAGTACGAGTCGAGTACAAGATTTGTGTGGAATGTCCAATCAAGCTAGTCATGCACTCGGTATAATGCCAGATACCTTATCATTCAACTCCCATGGGCACAAGTACTTTCGGGTGCTCCTCCCAGGACCAGATCGGGCCCTATATGCGCAGGCATTTATCATGTATTTTTGACATCCACTCTTGTATATATATATATAGCCAATATGGAATTTCAACAATTTAAGCTTGTAGACACATAGGATAACTTTGAGAGAATGGAGTCCAAAAATATAACATTGGACATAGATAGATGATAACAACGGTACAATCACGATGAACGATGAAACTAGGTGGAATTAGGTTCCCTTAACTCGGGTACCATGACAAGTATGGACATTCTTTATATAGAATTGAGGTCCACATGAACAGTGTATCAAAGGCAAGATACCCTCATTCTTATTATAGAATTGAGGTCCACAAGAACATCAACAAATGGCATGATATCATCATCCCATTAAGAATTCTCATGATATGCTCTTTGCATATCATAAGGGCCGGTATACCATGTTTCTTTAGAGTGACATGGCATTCAATAGTGTAATGGGTTTTTAGGGTACAACCAGCTCAGTCGGCCTTGAGGGAATCCAAGGCTCGAGGAGTCTTACGGAGGTCTCTATGACTAACTCGCTAGTCCAAAGGAACGGAATGTCCAATGGAGAGCTTGTATGTCAATGAGAATTGAGGGTGATCGATAAAACATCATGAAACGTGGGACTATACTCACGGAGTGGAGATATAGTGCTGATATACATATATATAGATATACTGAAACCATCGGTTGTCAGAAACAGGTAAAACATTTTTACAGGAAAATAACGACTTAAGTAAAGTCACTACTCAAGTAATTAACGCCTTCAGTAAGGGCGTTTATCTATTTTACATTTTTGTAAAATTTCAATATTTCAGTATTTTACCAAAAACGTGCCCTGGTAAGGGGCGTTTATTTACAAGTTGACGACGTATACAGTGGGCGTTCATTCTTTACTTCTATTTTTGCAATATATATATATTCAGAAATTTATCAAAAACACGCCCTGGACAGGGGCGTTACTTTTCAATTCACGCCCTGAACAGGGGCGTTAGTCAAGTGAGAGACGACCTATACAGGGTCGTGAATTCAAGAATTTTCAGATTTCAAGTATATAATTTCCAGAAACAAGAGACATGGTCATGACAGGAAATTTATCGGGATTCAAGTAAATATGATTGTGCACTGATTTAGAATCATGTTTAAGTGAATATTGGATAATTAACATGGGTAATTAACAATTGAGAAAATTGACGTCCGTGTACCGGGCGTCAAATCTGGAATTGGCGACCTTGTCATGGTCGTTTCTTTCAAGGTAGCGCCCTTGTCTGGGTCGCGTATACAATTAGCGCCCTTGAAAAGGGCATTTCTTTCCAACAATAGAAACTTTTAAAACTCGTGAAAACTATATGCATGAACTCATATATATGGTTTAACATAGTTATTATGGTGATTTGGGCTACAGTGCTTGAGAAAACCTACCTTATGAGAATTATCTGATGAACGGACGAAGGCTTGGTTAGAAACTGATGCTCTGAAGCTTCTAACTGTCAGCAGCAAGACAGAAGATGGTAATACAGAAGACGTTTGATGAGGATGATGAAGATGATGATCTTCGATCAACCTGTAGGGGAAGAAAAAGGAAGGATGATGAGAATATATCCGAAGTTAGGGAAAAGATTGAAGAACATTACCTTGTTCTTTACGTACGCAATTGATCGCTTAACCTGTATTAGAGGAAGAAGATGAAAGATTAATATCCTTCATGAAATCAAAAAGACAGAGGGAAAGATACAAGAAGAACTCACTGTTCTTCACATACCGTAACAGCAGTAGGTCGTCCAAATAGATCTTTTAGGGTTCGACGAGGGTTACTCATAGGGACTTTGGAAATCCTAACAAAGGTAGTGCTTGATTGGAAGTAATACTTCTAAGATAGAATTATTACTACATTCGAACTCTTTCTCATAGTTATCAACTTACCCTGGATAGACTCCTGGGTCGAATGGAACTCAAACTGAATTAGCGTCCTAAGTAAGGGCGTCGAATTTAAATTGACGCCTTGTCAAGCGTCGTTACTTGTTGAAACGCGTCCACTCAAAGGGCGTTACGCTACCTTGCCCTTTTTATTTTTATTTTGGTCGTTTGAAATTTGACGCCTTATTATTTGGGCGTCCTTTCTTTAATTCACGCCTTAGGTGAGGGCGTTTCTTGTAAAGTAGCGCCTTTATCTGAGGCGTTGTTTTCATCAGGGTTTAATTCTTTTTCTTCCAAGCTCTTTCGTTTATTTTATTAAATCTTCTAATCTATTTTGATTTATTTATTCCTTTTTATTTTATCAGGGTTGCTACAGCTACCAACTTGGTTACATCTGAAAGTCTTGAACAGGCACCTGTTGACAGCCCTGCAGATCATGATCTCATGGAAGATAGAGGGAATAACAGTCAAGAAAAAGTTCCTGTCATAGAATTGGATACAGAATCTTCAAATGAGGAAGAGGAACCTGAAATTGTAGTTCCTGACAAAGACACACAAGCTGAAGTTGAAGATCAGGCTCCAGCAGTAGACAACCAACCGCCAGTGCAACAATTTTTTGGTACACCTCTAGGTCCACCTAGACTTCTCTCTGCACAGGCGCCCAACATTGAATCTGCTCGGGCACCCAACATTGAAGAACTCCTCATAAACTTGACTCAGCAGATGCAGAAACAAGATAAGAAATTAGATGATCTGCTCAAATATGTCACTCTCAACATCAATCAAGTACATTCCAGGCTACTGAAGCTTGAGATATCACTCCTCACTGAATGGAAAAGGTTCCTACTCAACAAAAAGGCTTCAGATGATGCCAACAGATCCTTGATGCAAGGTTTGCAGGAGGTTTGTTCAAAGATAGCAAAAGCACTGCGTGAGTTACAAGATGTTCAAATTTCCTCCTTCAAACAATCTACCAACATTATAGATCACTGCTTTGAGATCAGAACATCTTTAGAAGTTTTGAAGAAGTCATCCAGTGCCCTAGGTCCAGGTGTTCAGCAGATCTATGATAAATTGGTCACCTTCTTAACAGAAATGATAATTCTGACTGACAGATATGAAACTGTTAATATTCGCCAAGACGACATCATTTCTGAAGTGGCACATGTCAGAAGCGCTGTGGTGTATTGGCTAGCTGAACTGTCAAATGACCTAAAGGAATTTCAGTCTATCTTGGGTTCAGCACCTGGTCAAGCTTCTTCTAGCAGAACTCCACCTCAAGAATATACCTCTGCTTCTCCAAGGGGGAGACCACCACATGGCAGGCCGCGTAGCCCTTCTAGCAGGCATGTCAGACTTTTTTCTTGAAAAGACAATGCTCTGTATCTTGTTGCCCAGTTTGAGGCTTTCTCTCTCACACTCTTGGACTTATTAATTAAATTTCATATCATTTGCATTGTTGCATCCTTACTGTTTCCTTCTTTTTGATGATGACAAAGGGGGAGAAATTAGGTCTTTGCTAGCTCATTGAGAATGTTTGTTACTCATTGAGAATGGCTATTTGACACCTTAAAAATGTTTAATAGTGGTGCTAATGTTTGTTTAGCCTTGGAAAGGCTGAAATTTTTTTTTCTTCTGCAAAGACTCAAGACTCATAGTGTTGCCATCCATCAAAAAGGGCGAGATTGTTGAGTCTTGTTGAATCTTTACATGTTTTGATGATGACAACACTATAAGTCTTAGTGGTGTTCAAAAATATTTCTCTGTGAAAAATTAACAAAAATATTTTTCTGTGAAAGTGAACAAAGAATATTTTTTCTGTGAAGAATAAACCTTCATTTCACTTCAGGTATCTTCAGGGACTGTCTTCGTGTTGGTTGGAACTTCGTCATGTTTGTGTATAACACCTCGTGTTGTACTGTTTGCCTTCGTGTCGTTTTAGTTTTAGTACTGTTTATGTTTTCAACACGCCGTGTCGTCCTTTCGTATCTCGTGTTGTGTTAAGTTGTGTGCTGATTGACTTCGTGCTGATTCTTCTGAAGCAGCTCGAATTGTTCTGATGAACTTTGAGTTGCTTCTGCATGAACCTCGTGTCGTTAGCACTTAGTTGCTCATCTCGAGTCAGTCCTCTATGTTTGCTCTTGTGTCTTCGTGTCAATTACTGTAGTTCCTCGAGTTGTTCTTCTGCTTCCACCATTTCATCACGTGTTGTTGAAGACGTGTCTATCTCATGTCTTCGTGTCGTGTTTCCTAGACCTCGTGTCTTTGTCGCTTTGTGACCTCACCTCGTGTCGGTTTCTATTTTCGTCTTCGTGTTGTTTTCAACTCGTGTCGCCTCGTCTTCGAGTCGTTCATTCGAGCTATTGTGTGCTCGAGTTGTTTTTCTTGTGTTTTCAAGTGTTGTTTCACTACGTGTCTTCGTGTTGTCTTTTGTATTCGTGTCTTCGTGTTGTCTTTTGTACTCGTGTCTTCGTGTTGTTTTTGTATTCGTGTCTTCGTGTTGTCTTTGTATTCGTGTCTTCGTATTGTCTTTGTATTCGTGTCTTCGTGTTTCTTTTGTATTTGTATCTCCGTTTTGCTTCCTTCTATTTTCGTCCTTGTCTCTTCTGATCGCGTGTCTTTCTATTGCTTCACTCTGTGTTATCTTCTTCTCACTTCATGCTGTCTTCATCTGACTTCGTGTTGTCTTCGTTGTTGTGTTAGATGTGTTCTCGTGTACTTCGTGTCGTTCTCATGTTATCTCGTGCTAAACTCATCTAACGTACCTCGTGTCAGTCACAGTATAGTGCACCTCGTTTTGTTATCATATATCTCGTGCAGTTCTTTGTTCTTAGGGCCAACCAACTTATCTCAGCTACATATAGCGAACCCTGAGCATTAATGTAATTAATCTGCTTGCAGGGATCCGAGGAAGATTACTCCTCAGTGTCTGGGCAGCACGTGATCCAATGCTAGAGGAACCAATCCGATAAGGACACGTGGCAAGAAGGTTCTGGATCAAGCGTGGGAGGCACACGCATTCTGAACCGGATCTGCTGCTGCTGCTGATATAAATAGAAACATTCATCTTCAGATGGAGGATGATCGAAAAAGAGAAAGATATAGAAGAAAGAGTAGAAAAGTAGAGAGTCCTTCGATCCAGAAAAACGAGAGAAAGAAGAGAAGAAAAAGAGAGAGCAGAAACAGAAGGAGAAAGAAGAAGAATAAAAGAAGAGGAGAGAGAGCTTTACTGAGGATCTGATCAGTCTGTTCGTGGATCAAATCCAGAACGACTATGCTCATTGAGAGCTATATATCTTGCATTTTATTTCCAGCTTCTATCGCTGTCATTTTCATGTTTTCTTATTTTTCCTTTTGCTACCTTGTTTAGTCTTGTTCTTCCGATTGCCCTGTTGGGGATCAGGCTTCTCCTGGTGGTACAGGAGAAGGGAGATCTGATCTCCAGGTTGCAAGTGGCAGGTTGTGACTTGAGGGTTCCCTCTGGTTTAGAGTAAGGGAGGCTTGTCCTCCGGTCCTTGGCTTATGGCTTGCAAGTCAAGGGGTCCCTCCGGTTGGAGGAAGAGAGGTCTTAGACCTCTGGTTTGCTAGTGATGGGGAGTCACTGGTGGGTTCCCTCCTGGTCTGGAGGAAGAGAGGCTAGGCCTCTGGTGGGTTGCCGGCAGTAGGTTGCTACTGGCTGGTTCACTGGTAGTGGGACTGCTACCAGTGGGGTTCCCTCTTGGTATAGAGGAAGAGAGACATGAGTCTCTGGTTTCTAGTGACCGTGGGTTGCTAGTGGTTCCCTCCGAGTAGGAGGAAGAGGGGAGGTTGTTCCCCTGGGTAAGCTGTGTATCAGCGTTTGTTGGCAAGCTGTGTTGCCCAGCTGTTAGTGAAGCCACACTCAGTTTGAGTGTGGGGTGGATGTAGGTCTGGAGGACCGAACCACCTAAAAATCCCCGTCCCGTGTGCTTGTCTTTCTCTTCTGGGCTTGGATATTCGGTAGATGCTTGTTTAGGCCGATCCTTCCCTATCCTCCAAGCAGTTCGTTCTGCGGTTAGTGTTTGACCATTGTGCTCTAATTCGGAAAGTCCTGTTGGAGATCTAAACTTAATTTTTAATCCTTAATTTTTAACGGGTAAAGGTCCATTCACCCCCCCCCCTCTGGACCTATCAAATCTGTGATGCATGCACTCAATCAAAGATAACTAGAAAATCATTTAAGTCTAGAACTGAAAATCTGTCTTCCAAACCCTATGAGCTGATACATATGGACCTCTTTGGGCCAACTAGATCTGTCAGCCTATCAGGGAGGAGATATGGGTTTGTCATGGTAGATGACTTTTCTAGGTATACTTGGATTTATTTCTTATCTAATAAGAGTGATGCTTTCTCATAATTTCAGGAGTTCTATGTCAAAACAAATCAGAAAATTGAAAATATTTTGTCTGATCATGGAGGTGAGTTTGAAAACTCACAATTTGATAAATTCTACTGGTCAAATGGAATCAACCACAGGTATTCCTCACCAAGGACACCTGAGCAGAATGGAGTTGTGGAGAGAAGAAACAGAACCCTAGTGGAAATGGGTCGTACACTCCTTGTCGAAGGTGGTCTACCAAGGAAATTTTGGGCTGAAGCAGTGAACACTGCCTGTTATGTAATTAACAGAGCCATGGTAAGACCTTCTACCCAGCAAACACCATATGAGATATTAAAAGGTAAGAAACCTTCTATTGCTCACTTCAAGGTTTTTGGTTGTAAATATTTCATTCACATAAATGATAAAAAGGACCTTGATAAATTTGAACCTAAAGGAGAACCAGGAATTTTTCTTGGCTATTCTGAAAACACCCGAGCATACAGAGTGTACAATCTGAACTCTAAAACTGTTGAAGAATCTCCACACATAGTTTTTGATGAATCCTTGGCAAATTCTAATGTTGGTCAATGCAGGAATGAAAACAATGGTGAAATTCTGAAGGAAGGAGATCCTGCAGACAAATCCGAGGATGAAGAAGAACATAAAGAGCTTAATGAAGAGGAGCCTACAGTTCAGGGGGAGGTAAATCAAGTTCATGATACTCCAATTGCAAATATTAGATATCTCAAGGATCATCCTGTAGATAATGTTATTGGATATCTGCATGACCCCCCTAGGACTAGAGGCCACTTAAGAATTCAACATGAACTGAATGCTTATGCGTTTGTATCAAATATAGAACCCAAGTCCATTGACTGTGCTCTCCAAGATGTGCATTGGATTAATGCCATACATGAGGAGCTCAATCAGTTTGACAGGAATAAGGTGTGGCATTTGGTTCCACCTCCTGATCATGAAACAGTCATAGGGACTAAATGGGTATTTAGAAACAAAACTGATGAAGTAGGGAATGTTATTAAAAATAAAGCCAGACTTGTAGCTCAGGGGTACAATCAGGAATTTGGAATAGACTTTGAAGAGTCTTTTGCCCCTGTAGCTAGGTTAGAAGCTATAAGAATTTTATTGGCTTATGCATGTTCCCTAGGAATAAATCTTCAGCAAATGGATGTGAAATCTACTTTTCTAAATGGGGAAATTAATGAGGATGTCTATGTGAGACAGCCTCCTGGGTTTGAATGTTTAGATTTCCCTAATCATGTGTACAAGCTCAATAAAGCTCTCTATGGTTTAAAGTAAGCTCCTAGAGCTTGGTATGACAGGTTGAGCAAATTTCTCACCGACAAGAACTTCACAAGAGGTATAGTAGATCAAACATTGTTTACCAAGGTAAGCCATCTAGATATTCTTATCATTCAGATTTATGTGGATGACATTGTGTTTGGGTCAACTAACCCCAAATTGTGTGAGGAATTCTCTCAAATAATGACTGATGAATTTGAAATGAGCTCAATGGGTGAGCTCAAACTATTTCTTGGACTGCAAGTTACACAAACAGAAGATGGCATCTTCATCTCTCAGTCCAAGTATGTAAAGAACTTATTGAAGAAGTACAAAATGCACAACCTCAAGGAAATAGCTACTCCAATGGGTACATCAACCAGTTTGGATGAAGATTCTAAAGGTAAACCTGTGGACCAAAGGCTATACAGAGGTATGATCGGATCTCTTCTCTATCTTACAGCATCTAGGCCTGATATACAATTTGTTGTGTGTTTATGCTCTAGATTTCAGGCCAGTCCTAAAGAAAATCACTTTAAAGCTGTGAAAAGAATTTTTAGGTATTTACTAGGCACCCAAGAACTAGGTCTCTGGTATCCTGCTAAGTGTGAGTTAGAGCTTCTAGCCTACACTGATGCAGACTATGCTGGGTGTCGAGTAGATAGAAAAAGTACTAGTGGCTACTGTCAATTCCTTGGTGGCTGTCTAGTGTCTTGGGCATCTAAGAAGCAACACACTGTAGCATTATCCACAGCTGAAGCTGAGTATGTTGCAGCATGTAATTGTGCAGCCCAAGTACTTTGGATTAAGCACCAACTGGCTGATTATCAGATAAATCTGGGATGCATTCCACTTTTATGTGATAATACTAGTGCTATATGCCTTGCTAAAAATCCTGTTCACCATTCTAGGACTAAGCATATAGAGATAAAACATCATTTTCTTAGAGATGCTGTAAATAAAAAGGAGATTGAAATGAATTTCATAGAAACTGAAAAACAAATTGCTGATATTTTTACTAAGTCTCTTGGGAATGAAAATTTTAAGTTTCTTAGAAGAGAACTTGGCTTACGTAAATTTCAACATGATGAATGATTGTTTAATTGCTGTGAATAAAATCTCTGATGTGGACTTATTTTTGATTGCTTGGATAAATCATGTGGATGTGAGTGTGGATGTAGAACTGTCCTGTATTGCATATATTCAGGGGGAGCTTGTCGAGTCTTTGCATGTCTTTGCATATCATTCATTCATGACCTATGCATAAGCTCTCTCTCAATTAATTCTTAACTTTCATTAGCAAGTTGCATGCATATAGAGAGGGGGAGTATTGCTAGAAATTCAGAGTGGTTTCAACTTTCTTGAAGTCATTCAACCTTTAACTCTGAATACTTGTCTCCGACATTATGGCAATCTGTTAGTTAGTTCTGATTTCTAAGCAGTAGAAAATGGACTTCTTCATTTATAAGAATTTGAATTGTTCAAAGACTGATGTAATGGTTTAAATCTTATAATGGTTGGAGTTTGAAGATTGCAATCGGTATATAAGTAAGTTGAAAATTGATAAAACTCTCAACCTCTTTCTTATTTCATGTCAGATAAAGCTAATCATATCTGAAATCTGAAAACTCATCTGAAATCATGTTAGAGAAGTTAAGTTTGTGTATTATTTTTAAACAAGTCATTCTGAAACATAAAAAAGGACAGCTAAGAAAGATATTGAAAAACATTGAAAATCATTAAAAATTAATATTGGCAGAGCAATGACTGGTAAATCACTGAGAAACTGAGTGATCCATCAAAGAAGTGGACAACACTCATGTCATGAAGTGTATCAGCTATCTCTGTTTAAAATGTTCAAAACAGCAGGCTGGTTTCACTGAGTACCTGTGTAACGACCCGAGAATCCGATTACCGGGAAGGCCCGATAACCTGAGACTCGCACCGCCACCCACGAGCCCGAAGACTCGGAAGGGTTAAAAGGATGGTGTGGAAACTACACAAGTATCACAAACAATTGTAGAAATTAAACAGTTATAATATTAAGCAAGACATAAATTAATATTTTACATGGTCCACAATAGAAATTAACAATAATAACAATAGTCCACGACTAGTACAGTGACAAGGAAGAAAAGTACAGCTACACGGGACATACCCCGGCTCTGACCTCTGGCACTACCTCTGGGCACCCGCACTACGCTGCACCCCAGACGCGCTCCCCTGGGGCGGCGCCTCACCTGAAACACGGTAAAAATACGCAGGGAATGAGTCTCGGAACAAGACTCAGTAGGGATCACTCGAACCCTACCTCGTAAAATGAGAAACCACTACACTAGCGGTAGGAGAGTACCTCGGAAGGGAAAGCCCTATACTCTACAAGACAAGACCCTACGGCACGTAAACCGATACACGCGCCACAGTAAGAAGACCAAAGCTCAAAGATCGAACCGGTAAAACCCGAAGGTCGAAACACTCGACTGACAGTCTGTCACTCCGTACTCGACAGGAGTACCACCCACTAGAAGCATAGCCGGTAGCATCCCCTGACGTCTTACACTGCGCCGTAGGTGAACCGCCTGACGTGGTAGGTCCTACCCGAGGCGCAGACACCGTACAAGTAACCACAAACAAGTAACTAGCTGGGGTCACGCCCGTCGACGTGGGTCCAACCGCCCCCAACCACGCGTGCACACACAGACCTTGCGTCACTAGGTCTGGTCCTCTGACCGGTTTTTCCCCGTAGCCGGACTCTGGCTACCGACGAGGGGCCTACGGTAACCGGTCCACAAACCGTCTCAAAGGTGAGTGCCCGTACACCACTCCCAGGTGAGACCAGCACCTCGTACTGGTGGGCTACGACTAGTGGAGGGTCACTGAAGGAGTAGACTCTCAAGTCACGGAAAACAACGTCGCAACCATAGGTACGAGGAACGCTCCTTGTACCCACGCTAACGCACGGTGACACAAGCCGAAGTCACCACCTCCTGGGACCCCACGGCACCCCCACGTGTAGCCCCCACATGATGCCCCGCATCAGTCGGACTACGGGTCAGCACAGGGATCGAGACTAGCTCATCCGGGACTCAAGTTGGCAAGGAAAAGGAGTCACGGTCACCGGAGGACCGCCTCCAGTGGTCGCGGTCGACCCAGGACCGCTACCACCTAGTCGCGGTCCTCCAGGAACCGCGACCATCCTGGTGCGCGAAAAGTGAACGCGGTCGCTTGATGACCGTTTTCACCTGGTAGCGGTCTCCAGGAGACCGCGACCAGACTCCAACGGTCAAAAACCGTGTCGAAGACCGTGCCAGACCCCATGGTGGAAGCGGTCGCCCCCTGACCGCCACCAGCAGTCGCGGTCAGTCGCACGACCGCCTGCCGACAGAACGAGCCCCAACGGTCGAAGATCCTGGTGAAGGCGGTCCCCACCCGACCGCTACCAATGAACGCGGCCACTGGTAGATCGCTACCATCTCGGAAAACTGAGAACGGCGGAAAACGGCCAAAAACACCATCCACGCCCCCATACCTCCACCGGAGAGGGGGAAATCAAAGGGGAAGACCCCTGGGGATCCCTAGCATGCATCTAAGCCATCCAAACGTGAATTCGCGGGCTAAAACCATAGATCGGGCAAGCTCTCCCCAAATCATGGAAAACCCCAAACCCGCTCAATCAAGCCCCTCTCGGCCTCCCCGCGGCCTACAAATCACGGAAATGAACGGCAAGAGGCTAAGGAACGTCACCCTACCTCAATGGAGCAAATGCTCCGCCGAATCACCCACGAATCGTGAAGAACGCTTTTAGAAACCTCGCCTCCCCACGCTTCCCATGCTTGCCGCACGCCCACGAGCTCGCCTCGCCGCCACCCACGCGTCCGCGCCGTCGCCCTGCCGCCGTCAACAGCCGGGGAGGGGCTCACCGCGTCCGAATGGGAGAGAGAGGGAGAGAGGAGGGCGGCCATGGTTGGGGAAGGAAGGAGGAAGAAGAAGAAGAAAGAGAAAGGAGAAAAGAAAAAAGAAAAGAAATGGGATTATATAGAAAATCTAATTTTTCAGAAAAATATCGAAAAATAGAAAAATACTTTTTCGGAATCCTCGGAACGCACCGATCGCAACGGTACCACTCATGCCTGGAGGAACCACCCGGTTCGCCCGCAGCGAGCTTCCGAAGAAAAAGCCGAAACACACACCGGGAATCGAAAAACACACGCGGAAAAGCCGCAGAACGCCTCCGGGCCTCCGAAACAACTCCGGATCGCGCCGATCCGAACACGAAAGATGTCCGAAACGAAATTTCGGACACAACAGAGCCGGACACTCCAAAAACTAGATCCGGGACCCACGAAGAAAGGATCCGAAAGGTCCGGGATATTACAGCCCTCCCCCCTTAAGGAATTTCATCCTCAAAATTGAGAACAACCAAAGGGGAAAGAGGAGGAAGACTAACTCGAACAGATACGGGAACTGCTGACGCATCTCATCCTCACGTTCTCACGAAGCCTCACCACCAGAGTGACGATGCCACACGACCTTTACCAAAGGAATAACCTTGTTCCGCAGGCGCTGCTCTCGCCTATCCTCCACGCGGATCGGAAACTCTGGGAGAGAAAGATCTGGAGTCACCTCAGGCCAAACGGAAAACTCGAGCGCATGAGAGTCATCGGACATATACTTCCGCAACATCGAGACGTGGAACACGTCATGCACCGACGCCAACTCAGGAGGTAACTGTAACCGGTAAGCAACCTCACCGATGCGCTCCACAATCGTGAAAGGACCAATATAGTGGGGACTCAGCTTCCCACGCCGTCCAAAACGCATCACCCCCTTCATCGGAGAAACTCTCAAGAACACATGATCGCCCATGGCGAACTCAAGAGGCTGCCTCCTACGGTCAGCATAGCTCTTCTGCCGACTTTGGGCCGCCAACATGTTCTGACGAACCAGGTGCACAACATCCACACATTGCTGCACCAATTCCGGTCCCGTCAAAACACGCTCACCCACCTCAAACCAATCAAGTGGAGTCCGACAAGGACGCCGGTACAACGCCTCATAAGGAGCCATGCCGATGCTCGAATGAAAGCCGTTGTTATAGGCAAACTCCACCAATGGTAGGTGATGAATCCAACTCCCCTGCCACTCCAGGCAGCAGGATCTCAGCATGTCCTCCAAAGTCTGAATGGTCCTCTCAGACTGACCATCTGACTGAGGATGATACGCCGAGCTAAATGCCAACTCCGTGCCAAGAGCTCGCTAGAAACTCCTCCAGAATCCAGAAGTGAAGCGCGGATCCCGATCTGACACGATCGAAATGGGAATCCCATGCAACGAAACGATCCGCTCCACATAAAGATGAGCCAACTTAGACACGCTCCAGCTGACCTTGACCGGTAACAACCGAGTCACCTTCGTCAGCCGATCCACTAGCAACCAAATACTGTCCTGCCAACTTGGGGTCCTCGGCAACCCCACCATGAAATCCGTGGTCACATGGTCCCACTTCCAAGCAGGAACATCCAAGGGCTGGAGAGTACCTCCTGGTCGCTGATGCTCCGCCTTCACCTGCTGACAGATCAGGCACCTGGCCACAAACTCTGCGACATCTCTCTTCATGCCAGGCCACCAGAACTATCTCCGCAAGTTCCGATACATCTTCGTCGCACCCGGGTGTACGGTGTATCTGCTCCCATGAGCCTCGCGTAACACCGCACGACGAACCAGCTCCTCCGCGGGGACGTACAGCCTGCCACGAAACCTCGCAGCACTGTCCTCGCCAAGCTCCACGTCAGCCATCGCAAGAATCCGGGGCAACTCCGGGTCCGCATGCTGAGCCTCTGTCACCTGACGACGGATAGCAGGAGTGACAGTCAGACTCGCAAGCACTACTAACCCTGGCTCCTGGGGAATCTTGAGCCTGAAGGATACTTCGGGCACTTGTTCCCAGAGCCTCCACTTCCTCAGCATCAAGGTACTGACTGCAACCTTCCGACTCAAGGCATCGGCGACGACATTCATCCTGCCCGGCTGATAAGACAGGGTGAAGTCATAGTCCTTCATGAACTCCATCCAACGCCTTTGTCTGAGGTTCAGATCTCTCTGCGAGAACACATACCTCAAACTCTGATGGTCAGTGAATACCTCGAACTTCTCGCCATACAGATAATGCCTCCAGATCTTCAGCGTGAAGATCACTGCCGCCAACTCAAGGTCATGGGTGGGGTAGTTCTCCTCATGGGGCTTTAGCTGTCGAGATGCATAAGCCACCACTCTACCATGATGCATCAAAATAGCACCCAATCCGACCCCAGAAGCATCTGTACACACCACGAAACCTCCCGATCCAGAAGGTAAGACCAAAACCGGAGCCGAGCTGAGCAATCTCTTCAGTTCCCTGAAGCTCTGCTCACACTCCTCGGACCAGACGAAAGGCACATCCTTCCGCGTGAGCCTAGTCATCGGGGTCGCAATGCGAGAAAAATCCTGGATAAATCGGCGATAATAACCCGCAAGCCCCAAGAAACTCCGGATCTCCGTCACCGACCTCGGCCTTGGCCACTGCATTACTGCCTCGACCTTGGCGGGGTCCACGGAAATGCCATCACTAGAAATCACGTGCCCCAGAAAGTGCACCTCGCTGAGCCAAAACTCGCACTTGCTGAGCTTCGCATACAACTGGTGATCTCGCTACGTCTGTAGCACCACACCCAAATGGTACGCATACTCCTCGGCAGACTGCGAATAAACAAGGATGTCATCCACGAAGATGACCACGAACTGGTCCAAATACGGGTGAAACACCCTCTGCATCAAGTCCATGAAGGCTGCAGGGGTATTGGTGAGCCCGAACGGCATCACCAGAAACTCATAATACCCGTACCTCGTACTGAATGCAGTCTTCTCCACATCGGACTCGCGAATTCTCAGCTGATAGTAACCGGACCGTAAATCAATCCGCGAGAACACTCGCGCAGACTGAAGTTGGTCGAACAAATCATCAATCCGCGGTAACGGATACTTGTTCTTAATGGTCACTTCATTCAGCTGCCGATAGTCAATGCACAAGCACAGACTACCGTCCTTCTTCTTCACAAACAACACGGGCGCACCCCAAGGGGAAAAACTAGGACGAATATACCCCTTGGCCAATAGTTCCTGCAACTGCGCCCTCAACTCCCTCAACTCAGCGGGGACCATACGGTAGGGAGCCTTCGCCAAAGGTCCCGTACCAGGTACAACCTCGATCACGAAATCGATCTCCCGCTGGGGAGGTAATCCAGGCAACTCCTCGGGAAAAACGTCGGGAAACTCGCACACCACCGCAATGTCCTCGACATCCGGCTCCATCCGGTCAGACACAACCACGGACGCGAGAAAACCCTGACAACCAGAATCAAGCAACCGACGGGCTCGAATAGCAGAGATAAGGAATCGAGAAGAGGCAGAACGGATACCTTGGAAATAGAAGGTCCGCTTGCTCAGATGCTGGAAGTAGACCCTCTTCATTCCACAATCCACCACCGCTCCATGAGTCTCGAGCCAATCCATGCCTAGAATCACATCGTAATCCCGAAGCTGCAACGCATACAACCTGCCTGGCATACTCCGCCCATCGATCCAAACCGGAACCTGATCGAAGCAATACGGAGTGATCATAAAATCACCCGAAGGTAACTCCGCTGCCAAATCACAGGACAACTGGGTCACCGGCTCCTCGACGCTCGACGTGAAATCCTCCGAAATAAACGAATGAGACGCGCCAGAATCAAATAAGACCC
The DNA here is from genome assembly GCA_022559845.1 of Amorphophallus konjac. Taxonomy (NCBI): domain Eukaryota; kingdom Viridiplantae; phylum Streptophyta; class Magnoliopsida; order Alismatales; family Araceae; genus Amorphophallus; species Amorphophallus konjac. The sequence continues at coordinate 459,498,966 of CM040121.1, read as the reverse complement.
GAGCCGCACAACCCAAATTCTGAACGGTACCTTCCACGAGCTGCGACGCCACTGCCTCTGCCCTGGTCATGTGCGTGATCTGGCCCCGAGCTCTCTGCCTGCCTCCCACGCTAGCTGACCTGGGTAGTGGCGGATACTGTCCCTGCTGCTACTGCTGCCTCTGCTGCTGGGGAACCTGCTGCTGCGGCGGCCTCTGGGGACAGTCACGCGCCATATGCCCTGGCTGGTCACACCGAAAATAGATAATCGGAGCCGTGCACTGCCTGCCTGGGTGGGTCCCACCACACCGTGGACAATGTCCTCGCGATCCACCCACTGATCCTTGACGCTGCAAAGGAATCGGCTGCTGTACACTGCCTGATGAAGCCTGCCCTTGATCCTTGTGCTTCTTACGGATACTCTTCTTCAAGAACTTCTTGACCTTCGAGCCGAAGGACGCAGATCCTGCTACCGACGCTGCCGATGCCGGTGCTCCTGAACCACCCGACGCATGCTGGAAGAAACCCTGCTGCTGGGTAGCCGACTGCTGGCTGTGACCTGACAAGGACTGCCCCTGGCTGATCGGTCCTCGAGTCCTCTGCATATCCATCTCCAAAGAAACCGCAACACGAGATGTTGTCTCTAGATCAGTGGCCCCATTCGCAATCAAATGGTGCCTCAGCTCCAGCCTCAAGCCCTGCACAAACTGTGTGGTCCTCACCCTCTCATTCTCCATGATGTGAGGTGCGTACCGACCCAACTCGACAAATCGGGCCCTGTACTGCAACACGGACATGTCGCCCTGCACCAGCTCCAGAAACTCCCGCATCCGCTACGTAGCAACAATATCTGGACAGTACGTACGCTCGAAAGCACTAACGAAGTCATCCCACTCGATCTGCTCAAGTGGACGAAGCTAAAAAGACGTCTTCCACTCGAAAGACCACCACCTCCGAGCCGTACCCTGCAACTGGTTGTAGGCCAACACCACTCTGTCCTCGGCAGCACTCTTCGCAGAACTGAACACCCGCTCTATCTCATCGAGCCAATCGCGAGCCGCATCAGGGTCTGCCTGGCCGCTAAAGTAAGGTGGATGGAACTGCATGAAGTCCCTCACTGCTCGGCCTGGCCCACCCCTGACTGACGAGCCCTCACCAGCTTCTCCGCCGAACTGCTGAGACATAAGCTGGTACATGCCACGGAAGAAATCCTCGGCCCCCGGAACTCTCGCAGCATCCGCGGCCTCGGTAGCCCCCCGTGGTGCTCTACTATGCTCCTCCTGGTCCCTCTGGACCCCCTGCTGGATCTCCTGGCCTCCAGCCGACTGCCCCTGCTGAGAGCGAGAGCTCCTCCTCGGCGCCATACTCGCTCCTGAAGCAAAAGACAGAAAACACGAAAACGGCAAGGTCAAGAAAAACACACGATGCCCAATGCCAGCGTCACCTGTACATCATCGCTGTGGACTAGTGGACCACTACAATTACCTATGATTCTCATGTAATTCTACAACCGCGCTCTGATACCAGCTGTAACGACCCGAGAATCCGATTACCGGGAAGGCCCGATAACCCGAGACTCGCACAGCCACCCACGAGCCCGAAGACTCGGAAGGGTTAAAAGGATGGTGTGGGAACTACACAAGTATCACAAACAATTGCAGAAATTAAACAGTTATAATATTAAGCAGGAAATAAATTAACATTTTACATGGTCCACAATAGAAATTAACAATAATAACAATAGTCCACGACTAGTACAGTGACAAGGAAGAAAAGTACAGCTACACGGGGCATACCCCGGCTCTGACCTCTGGCACTACCTCTGGGCACCCGCACCACGCTGCACCCCAGACGCGCTCCCCTGGGGCGGCGCCACACCTGAAACACGGTGAAAACATGCAGGGAATGAGTCTCGGAACAAGACTCAGTAGGGATCACTCGAACCCTACATCGTAAAATGAGAAACCACTACACTAGCGGTAGGAGAGTACCTCGGAAGGGAAAGCCCTGTACTCTACAAGATAAGACCCTACGGCACGTAAACCGATACATGTGCCACGGTAAGAAGACCAAAACTCAAAGGTTGAACCGGTAAAACCCGAAGGTCAGAAACACTCGACTGATAGTCTGTTACTCCGTACTCGACAGGAGTACCACCCACTAGAAGCACAGCCGGTAGCATCCCCTGACGTCTTACACCGCGCCGCAGGTGAACCGCCTGACGTGGTAGGTCCTACCCGAGGCGCAGACACCGTACAAGTAACCACAAACAAGTAACTAGCTGGGGTCACGCCCGTCGACGTGGGTCCAACCGCCCCCAACCACGCGTGCACACACAGACCTTGCGTCACTAGGTCTGGTCCTCTGACCGGTTTTCCCCCGTAGCCAGACTCTGGCTACCGACGAGGGGCCTACGGTAACCGGTCCACAAATCGTCTCAAAGGTGAGTGCCCGTACACCACTCCCAGGTGAGACCAGCACCTCGTACTGGTGGGCTACGACTAGTGGAGGGTCACTGAAGGAGTAGACTCTCAAGTCACGGAAAACAACATCGCAACCACAGGTACGAGGAACGCTCCTTGTACCCACGCTAACGCACGGTGACACAAGCCGAAGTCACCACCTCCCGGGACCCCACGGCACCCCCACGTGTAGCCCCCACATGATGCCCCGCATCAGTCGGACTACGGGTCAGCACAGGGATCGAGACTAGCTCGTCCCGGAATCAAGTTGGCAAGGAAAAGGAGTCACGGTCACCGGAGGACCGCCTCCAGTGGTCGCGGTCGACCCTGGACCGCTACCACCTAGTCGCGGTCCTCCAGGAACCGCGACCATCCTGGTGCGCGAAAAGTGAATGCGGTCGCTTGATGACCGTTTTCACTTGGTAGCGGTCTCCAGGAGTCCGCGACCAGACTCCAACGGTCAAAAACCGTGTCGAAGACCGTGCCGGACCCCATGGTGGAAGCGGTCGCCCCCTGACCGCCACCAGCAGTCGCGGTCAGTCGCACGACCGCGACCGCCTGCCGACAGAACGAGCCCCAACGGTCAAAGATCCTGGTGAAGGCGGTCCCCACCCGACCGCTACCAATGAACGCGGCCACTGGTAGACCGCTACCATCTCGGAAAACCGAGAACGGCGGGAAACGGCCAAAAACACCATCCACGCCCCCATACCTCCACCGGAGAGGGGGAAATCAAAGGGGAAGACCCCTGGGGACCCCTAGCATGCATCTAAGCCATCCAAACGTGAATTTGTGGGCTAAAACCATAGATCGGGCGAGCTCTCCCCAAATCATGGAAAACCCCAAACCCGCTCAATCAAGCCCCTCTCGGCCTCCCCGCGGCCTACAAACCACGGAAATGAACGGCAAGAGGCTAAGGAACGTCACCCTACCTCAATGGAGCAAATGCTCCGCCGAATCACCCACGAATTGTGAAGAACGCTTTTAGAAACCTCGCCTCCCCACGCTTGCCGCACGCCCACGAGCTCGCCTCGCCGCCACCCACGCGTCCGCGCCGTCGCCCTGCCGCCGTCAACAGCCGGGGAGGGGCTCACCGCGTCCGAATGGGAGAGAGAGGGAGAGAGGAGGGCGGCCACGGTTGGGGAAGGAAGGAGGAAGAAGAAGAAGAAGAAAGAGAAAGGAGAAAAGAAAAAAGAAAAGAAATGGGATTATATAGAAAATCCGATTTTCCAGAAAAATACCGAAAAATAGAAAAATACATTTTCGGAATCCTCGGAACGCACCGATCGCAACGGTACCACTCGTGCCTGGGGGAACCGCCCGGTTCCCCCGCAGCGAGCTTCCGAAGAAAAAGCCGAAACACACACCGGGAATCGGAAAACACACGCGGAAAAGCCGCGGAACGCCTCCGGGCCTCCGAAACAACTCCGGATCGCCCCGATCAGAACACGAAAGATGTCCGAAACGAAATTTCGGACACAACGGAGCTGGACACTCCAAAAACCAGATCCGGGACCCACGAAGAAAGGATCCGAAAGGTCTGGGATATTACAACCTGGGGGAAACTGGCGTCTGATAAACGTGTACCCTCCCACAAAAAGGTGAAACTCAGTTCTGTTGAATTTGATCATAGGTAGAATGGTCCATCTTGTTTAGTATCTAGGGGTATTGGCGTCTTATAAACGTATGCCCTTACGCAGAAAGACTTATGGTACCTAAATGCTCAAAATGATCTAATATTGATAATGCTGCTCCTTCAAAAGAAAAGTTCATGAGTGTCAATTTGTTTAGTTTCAATACATGACTTGATTTCTCTCAATACTTTTTATGAGACTATGAAAGTAAGATATTATGAAACTGACTCTTTCATGCAAATATGATTGTGGTTTATGTTTTATCATGCACAGTGAACTTATCTATTGCTTGTAGTGCATGAACTCCAAATTTTATCATTTTTAAACCAGAACTCTTTCTGACAGCAGTTTCTAATTTCATATGACTGAAGACTCTATGCTTTAGAATACTTATTCATGAACTACCTGTTCAGAATGCCAGACAGTTCTTCTCTTGATTCCTTTATTGTATTTATTTTTTTCCCTCCTCTTTGTTGATGGCAAAGGGGGAGAATATTGTCTAGGGGATGTCTAGGGGAGAATACATATCTGTCTGAATTCTGAAGTCATTTCTGAATTCATTCCAAGGGAGAGTTTGAGGCAGTGAGTTGCATGCCTTCATAGCATCTGCATGTCAATCTGCATAACACATCATGTCTTTCATCAAACATATATCTATATGACAGGATGTTACTTTTCTACTTCATATGGGGTTGCCATCATCAAAAAGGGGGAGATTGTTGTGACCCCTCTATGTTGATGATGTTGACACTTGCTTTATTTCATTGGTAACACTATTATTTTGATTGATTGGCAACTACTTTTGATTTGATGAAATTACTCTATCAGATTGACTATGTGTTCTTTGCATTTAATACACTGCTGTCTGCATTTCTTACTGTCATGAGTCTATACACTGGAAACTCTCATATCAATTGAGTCTATACATCGTCCATTTTGGATAAAGTCCACACACTGCATTTCAATTGAATTGGTTAAGTGTGTACAGCGTCAACGCATCATGTTACAGCATCAACGCACTTCATTGGATGTGTGTACAGCGTCAACTCGCTAAGTGTGTACAGCGTCAACGCATGAAGTCTGTACATCAGTCTTAATATTCTAAGTCTGTACAGCCGTTGGCCTTGAACCTCAGAGTCTGTACATTGAATCACCAACTTCTTTGAAGCCCATGCATCGCTCAAAGTCTGTACAGAGTCCAGCGTCTCAGTTAGCGTCTCATGCATTTGAGCAAAGTCTGTACATTGGTCTGTCAGCAAGTCTGAACATCGTCCGTCTTTGTTAGCGTCTCAGGCATTGGGCTAAGTCTGTACAGCATTCAATGTCTAGAGCTTCATGAAGTCTGTACATCAGACTGTTACAGTAAGTCTGTACATTGTCCGTCTTCCTTAGCGTCTTGATATTTGAAGTCTGGACATTGGTCTTCAAACTCAAAGTCTGCACATTGTCTTCGAAACCAAAGTCTATACAATGGTCTTCACACTTGAAGTCCATACATTCGATGTGCAGAGTTGATGTCTATACTGTGTCTTATGCTGATCAAGTCTACACAATGGTCGGTGGCAAGTATGTACACTGGCCTCTGCTTTTCAAGTCTACACATTGGCCTCCTTGCATAAAGTATATACACTAGACTGTTTGGTAAGTCTATACATCGGCCCCTGTCTTCGAAGTCTGTACAGCCCTTTAGCTTGCTCAAGTCCATACATTGGCTTCAAGACTTTCAAGTCTAAACACTGACGGCTGAACTGAGAACTCTATACATCGTCTGTCTGCACTAGAGTCTCATGGAGTCTATACATTGCACTCGTCTTCTAAAGTCTATACACTGAAGTCTTCACATTCGTTTGCATTACATGAAGTCCATACAGTGGGTAAAGTCTGTACGTTGCATTCTGCCTTCACAAGTCTATACAACGAAGTATATACACTGCAATGTATATACTCAAATCTTATGACTTCATTCTTGTTGATGAAGATAATAGGGTCGACGCTGGGAGCTTAGAGCGTCCACGCATCAGTTGACGAAGCCTTCACGATATCTTCCACTGCGTCAACGCCACAAGCAAGTAGCGTCGACGCAGCAGTTAAAGAAGCAGAGACCTTCACAAGCTATTCCACTGCGTCAACGCCACAATTGAGCAGCGTCGACGCAGCAGCTAAAGAGACGAACCTAATGGCTTACTGGAATGCCTCACTGCCTTAACGCCATTGATTGACAGCGTCGACGCAGCAAGTCAGATTGCTGTCCTTGAGTAAGTGAACGGAGAACTCTATACATCGGACTGAAGAAGCTAATGAGGGGCATGTGATCCGAGGTACCTGGCTCGTGATCCGAGAAGGACAAGGTATCCAGATAAGGACACGTGTACTGACACTCCATTGGATGCTGCCACGTGGTCCAAATTGCTGGGCGGGAAACGTGGAGAGCACACGCCTGCTGCTGTTGCTGCTATATAAACAAACCTTCTTCCACAGAAGAAATCTGATCGAAAGAAAAGAAGAGAAAGTCTATACAGCAGTGAGGCTTCGATCCACAGAGAGAAAAGAGAGAAGAAGAAGATACAAAGAAGAAGAAGAAAAAATAGAGAAGAAGGAGAAAAAGAGAGAGGAAGAGATCGAGAGAGAGTGAGGTGAGAGAGAGCTGATCGAGAGTGAGAGTGAGAGAGTTTGTATCTCAGTCTCGTGGTTCAAAACCAGAGCTGAGCTTTGCTCTTAGAGCTATATTGCTTTTGAGCTTTTCTGTTTTCGTTTTGATTCTGTCTTTCATTTCCGAATACTATTTCTTCAAGCTGTGTGTCAGCGGTCTTGCAGTGGTAGTCACCACTGGACGGGTTAAGCTGTATTTCCCCAATGGTTGCAGAGGATCAGATCCTCTGGTCGGCAAGCTGTAGTGCCCAGCGAAGCTGTGTATCAGCGGATTGTTTGGCCAAGCTGTAAAGCCCAGCGGACGCAAGCTGTGCTGCGCAGCAGGAAGCCATACTCGGTTGAGTGTGGGGTGGACGTAGGTCGTTGACCGAACCACCTAAAAATTGTGTGTGCAGTGTGTTTGTGTTTTTGTGTGATCTGTGTGCGATGGGAATTTCTTGCTTAGCTTATTTGATTGCATCGCTTATGCTCATGTCTAGCTTTCGACCTTTTGTTTAGCATCTTTTGTTTAGCTTAACTGAAGTTTGCCTAAATTCCGCTTTAGAACTTGCAGTAGTTTTAAATTAGGCAAGTTGATCTATTCACCCCCCCTCTAGATCCACACTCTGTGGAGATAGACTGCGTCCATCTAACCCAACAAAGAAGAGAGGGTGGCTCCCAAAGATTCGGCTAATTGAAGTTAGGTCCTCCTTGTATTGGAATTTGACTCTTACTCCCATCCAGCACTCAAGGAGTATCATGGAGCCGAACAGAAGTCCTCCTAGGCAAGCCGAGCTGAGTCCTTCATAAAGGTATGAAAGGATCGCTTGAGAGATGGACATTCCCCGCCACAACCCACTAATAATGCAAAGATTTTGGGTGTCTAGAAGGTGGTCGGTCGTAGTGAAAAGAAAGACTCCGCATAGGCAAACCGCCACCGCCTTGGCTATTGCTTCGTGTCTCTCCCACTTGTTTTTACAATGAGACACTATCCACTGTGCCAAGGGTATCAAATGAATGTGGTGTGGGCTGATCATGGTCCTCACGTCCTTTGGATTATGAATGAAATCACTCAAGATCAAGGACGGGTCAATAGGCTCTATTGTATAGCAAACCCGGTCTTCATCCCCCGCCTTAGTCTTAGGAAAGGCTAGGTAGGTCTCTACCTTTTCTAATAGTACTGTTGCTTCGAAGGAAGGGAAGATGAAAGTATGAGTTTGTGGATGCCATAGTTCTACAAGAGCTGAAATACTTGGCCAATCTAAGGATAATTTCTGGAAATTTTTGCCTAAAACCAAGAGAGGTTGAAGGTGCCAAGCTTTAAGGATGGATGTGACTTCTATAAGGAGTGCTTTTACCATGGGAGCCACCCACTTCAGATTAGAGTAGCATCTTGGACTAGGAAGAGGCTTGAAGAAAGAAGGAGAAGAAGATGTCATAAAGAGAATTAGAGTGCAGAATTTTCTGAACTTGGATGTGTTGTTGGGAACTTACCACCCTTTGAACATTGGAGCTTAAGTGCTTTGGAATTGACGTCAACCGTTGGAGCTCTCCATGTTCTTTTCTGGCAGCCTTAGGTCCGGTGTAGACCTTCTCCTCCATAGCCATCACCTCGAAGCTTCTCTTCATCTTGATTTCTGCCCTTAGGAGAGGTTCTTCAGCCCTAGAGCAGAGGTTTTTAGCAAAGCTACAATTTTTGGTTGAGTTTCCAAGTTTTAAAGGCTTAATTTTGGCTTAGGAAGGATAAGACTTGAGTTGGAAGGCTTTATCTTCAATCTAGATAGGTTCTAGTGGGAGATTAAGTGGATAAATCTCGGGTTTAGGCTCTCACGGCTCAATCCGTCTCGGAACACAACTCAGTCTCTAACGGTCTATCATGGGGCCGTCATTTGTCTCTAACGCGCCATCCTTAGGCCGTCGCATTTCTTGTGGGTTTGATTTGGCCCGACCCTGTTCTGTGAAGCTTAACGGTCTAGTCTTTGGCCGTCGTTATCTTGTAACGCATGGACCATGATCCGTTACGCTCTCGGTCGTTTAGATGTTGGCTTTTGGGTTCAACATTTTCCCGACGGTCTTGGATATGGCCGTTATTTCACCCCGATGCGTCTCCCGTGGGCCGTCGCATTTCCTGCTAGTTGCCCTGGCAACCCATCGTTCTGCCATGATCAACGGTCTAAGCATTGGCCGTTATTTCCCTCTGACGCACCAGAGGTGGGCCGTCGCTTTTCCTGCAGCTCAGATTACAAATTTGGCCTCTGTTGTGTATAACGCCCTTCAGCCAGTGCGCTATTTGATTATGACGGTCTGACCTTGGACCGTTACTTTCTCTGCTTCTGAATTCAGGCAATTTCTCCCTGCCCTTGTGTTAGACCTGGCGGTCTTTCACACATTCTACAACTCATTCAGCATCCACGCATTCTCATACATACTCCTTTTTTCCGCATACATGCATTCGTACATTCACACACATCTCTCGCACTCAAATCATCTGAATCGATCATTCATTTCTGCATTCACATTCAAACCTGCCAAACCATTCGTTTACTCATTCATTCCTGCATATTTATTCATTCACACTCATGAAACAAAACAAAAATGCCAAAAAAGAATTTCATTTTTCTATATATATAGTCATATACAAAAATAAAAAAGAAATGCATCATTCGGCCGGCTCGTTCGCCGGACCGCCCTCCTCATCTCCACCCTCTGGCTTCCTTGCTGGCGGTGCTATGGAGGCACTCTCCTCCTGCTATCCTCTCTCCACCCTCTCATTACTCCGCTGGCCGGAGGAACTCTCAAGGAAATCAGCCACCGTCCCGCTCCGAGCGACGCTCCTCTGTGCTCCGCCCTGCGAAACACTCCGCTCAGGTCCTCGACCTATCATCCGGACAGTCCTCTCGAGGGTCCGCAGCTCGATCTTCATATCGTAAGCCTGGCGCCGAGCCTCGCGTGCCTCAGTCCGGTAGCGGTCTAAATCTATCGTCCCAACTCGGAGTTGCTCAATCTCGGCCTGTGACCGAGTCAGCTCCTCCCGGAGTCGCTGTGTCACGGTCGTTGCTGCGGCTAGTTCCCTCGCCTGTAGGTTGCATTTCACATAGATAATCATAAAGCATTTAATTGGCAAGATCATAAAGCATAAGCATTTTTTTAGCATCTTACCCGCTCCGCGAGGGTGGCCTCCACCTCCTCGGCCCGGGCAACCGCCCGAGCAACTCGGCCTCCTGCTCAGCCCTGCCTCCCGCAGGCTGCGAGGAAGACAATGGGGCATCCGGTCCCGCTCGTTGGGCTCCCTCGGCCCGCTGCATTTAGAAATCACGGTTAGGTGTCGTGGTTAGTCAGCATTAGCATCATTTTGCATTGCATAATCATAATCATTTAAGTCTAAGTTTTAGAATCTTACCAGAAGCTCCAGGGCGGTCCGGTACTCGTCCCGCTGCTGGATGGTGGAGTGGAGTAGTCCCTCCAGCTCGGCTACCCGTCCCTCAGGGTCTAGCTGCATTTAGAAAGCATGTAAGTCAGTACATCTAGCTCATTGCATTTTGCATATAGAAAGAGTTTTTGAGTTTAGAATTTGCATACCGGTCGTCGGGTACCTCGGTACACCCGGTCGCCGTAGAGTCGAGCGAAGGCCTTCAGATATGCCTCGTCGCCCTCGTCTCGCTCCTTCACCGCTCGACCCCGCCTGTTCCAGTCATGGACGTACTTCGCCTTCCGAGCGCACCAATCCACATTGCCACTAATGCCCCTTGCCGACTTGCCTGGGTGGTCATCACTGTGGCGTGGAAAAGTCACCTCGAGCTGGTGTAGTCCCCGAGTCCGCAGGATCAGCCGGTAATGCAGAGGCTCGATGATGTGGATGCAGTGCAGCCAGATATCTCGTCCCCGATATGATAAGGCCGCCTCCACCCACGGCTGTCCCGTGTAACCCTCGCCGCGGTACGGGGTCCATCTCACCTGAAAGCATTCAGGAGCATTTAGAAGCATTCAAGAGCATTTAGAAGCATTCAAGAGCATTTAGAAGCATTTAGAAGCATGTAGAAATCATTTCAAGTTCTGGACTTACCGACGTGTGTGGGTAGGAGTCCAGGTCGTCCTGGTCGTCCGGGTCAGTCTGATGATCGACCCTGTGTCCCTCGCTATCGTCCATCGTCTCGCAATCGGGATGCGGTCGGGGTGGAGTAGTGTACCTCTCCCGATGCCCGGGAGATACATGTAGCTCCAGATCTGCATTTTAGAAATTAAGTCATTCAAATTGCATAATCATTTGCATAGCATTCTTTTGCATAATATAGAAAGCATTTAAATTGCATTTACCTGTAGAAAAGGCGAGAAGCCGCCCAACATCATCTGCCGGTCCGTCGTGCTAAGGGACTCAAACAGGAACGCTAGCACCGCCGCTCCCCAGGCGTATCTCCCAACTCTGTGCAAGTTTTCTATCATCGGCAGCAGTCGGCAGCTGATGACATCCGCTCGAGTCGCGAAGAGGAGCTTCCCGAATAGCAGCATCAGGAAGCATCTGAGCACTCTGTCTCCCTCTGGTCCCGCCTCCGCCGCCACGCGAGGGCGCACCTGGTCTATCACTCTGCCCATATGCTCCTCGGGTAGCTCTCCCACGGCGATCGCCGCTCCTCTCAGCCCCAAGCTCTCCTGCAGTACTGATCTCGAGAGCTGAGATGAGGACTGTCCCGGCCTGATCAGATCCAGTCCGAGCAGCTGCTGTGCCATCTCCCGGTAGTCGCCGTACGTCCATCCTGTCACTGCCGCTCCATGGACTCTCAATCCCATAATCCTCGCTATGTCTTCTAGTGTGGGGATCATATGGCCGCACGGGAAGATGAACGCCCTGCTAATCGGGTCCCACCTCTCGTGCAATGCGTACAGCAATGGTGTGTCCATCCGGATCACCTCGATGCTGAGCACCTCGGCGAATCCCATACTGGCCAGCCGTTCTCTCTGGAAGTCGGGCAATGCTTGGTTGATGTAAAACCAACCTTAGACCTATTTGCAAGCATTCAAGTTTGAGCAGCGGACTCACACTAGCGAGCTCACCCGTATGGCGCACACTAGTACCCGATCGCGACTAGGCGATGTTGGAGAGGGTCCGAGGCGGGACCTTTAGGCTCCAGTGGTTGGCTAGCTTGGGAAGAACCCCAAATGGGCCTAGGATGCCCAAATCATGGGCTGCCAACACACCAAGGGTGTGGGTTAAGTGGATGCTCTCACAACTCGCCCGCGGTGGTCACTCAATTTGGTGGCAATTTAAATCGGACACTCTCATTCCGCCGACGGAGTAACTAAAGCAATACTAAGCTAAGCAAGTCCATTATAGCAATGAGGGATGTTCAGGAGCTCACCTAGCCGACGTGAAGACGCCGACTCCGGCCGGAGACGGGGGCGAGCGGGGAGGCGAGGGTATGCACCTGCACGCCGCGTCGATTGAAGCTTCAAACCTGCGACTTAATAATGACATGAACTACACCCCATGCAAGGGGGGGATCTCGGGGTGGGGATTAAGTGAATTACAGCCAAAACTACCTCCACGCAGGGAGAGGCCTTCAGCCGGCCAAGCGGGGTGGGGAATTATGCAAAGAGGACCGACTTTTCGAGCTCCGCCGGTTCCGCCTTTCTTCTGTATTTCTGGACAGGGGGTCGATGTTGACGCTGCCAAAAATTCCACCGAGCTCAGAACCTGATGAGACTTGCGCCAAAAGCTTTCTAATGGACCAAGGATGATCTCTGAATTTTTTCTAAGCCTGGCATAGTAGTTGCTGGCCGGGGCAGAGTCTGGAACCGGACTGATTGGTTCTACCTCTGTCTGGTGCAGAACAATGTGGCTGGTTGCAGAGGGTGCCACGATCACTACCAAGCTCTGATTGAGGCGAGACCTGAACCGTTGGAACCGTGGTCGAGTCTTCTTTCTGTCGGCACTGACGGCGAGGTCGGCAGATGTCGGAGAAGACCGGGACGATCAGATGAATAGAGGGGTGTCAGTTCTGGCTCCTGTAAACTGACCTGACACACTTGGAGTAGAAAATTTGTAACTTGAGATGCCGATGTCCAAATGCAGCTCTGCTTCCTGAGGATGAAAGAGGACGTGAGAGGGAAGAATTTTTCTGAAGAACACTTGTTCTGAATCCCAAAAGGTTCGCCGTGGCCGAGCTTCCACTCTCGCTCTGGCTCTCTGCCTGGGGTCTTCTGCGCAGTCGAGGGAGATCGGCTCCTACGAACAGCTCCAACCTCGGAAGCTGGCGAGACCACCTTTGTTGGAAAGCTAACTCGCAGACGATTCCATCAATGTAGGCCTTGTCACCTGAATCTGTGAGGGACGGTCGTGGCTGCCTCTGTAAGTCGCTGCAACTCTGCTGCCTGAAACAGAGGTAGAATGAGGAGATGTGCAAGGGGAGAGCAAGGGGGACGGGGGTGAACTTGGTTTGACCAAGGGGGAGGTGGGGGGCAAATTTGGGAGCTTGGGGGTGGGGGGAGATGAAAGGGCACAGCCCAAGGGGAGGGAAATTCAAATTTGGGCTTAGGGAAGAGCCCCTTCAACCTTGGGGAGAGGAAGGGGTGCTTAGGAAGTGGTGTTGGGTAGTTGGGGGTTGGGAGGTGGGGTGTGGATTGGAGGATGCCACCTTGGGTTGGGGGGGGAGTTAAATGAGTGTATGGGGAAGGGGAGAGGTCTTAATGAGGGGTGAATGGGGAGGAGAGAGAAAATTCTGAAAATTGGGGTGGAGGGAGAGAGAGAGAGAGGGGGGACCCCTTAGAGAGAGAGAGAGATATTGAGAGAGGAAGCTAGAGGGATTTGGAGTTTTTCTGGAATTCAATATTCATGCATTAGTTCTTACATATGAGGAGTGGGGTGGCCTATTTATAGGCACAAGACATTTCACATGACCATACTGACCCTGACAACTGACATAATGACCAAATACTCCAAGGGAGGGGCGCCCTTGGGCCTAGCCCACTATTTGGGCCCAATAGCCTAATGAACCAACATAATGACACACGACTTAGGAAAATGACTTTCTAACCTAGGTACATGACTCAAATAAAGGGAAAATTACATGATTAAGACTCAAATAAAAATAAGGAAATTACATGACTTGACTCACTAACACATGAGGAACATAATGGCGTACACTGATGATCAATCCGAGCTTCAGAAAATGTGGAGGGGCAAGGGATGTCCCCATCACTGGTACACTGCCCGGATCTGCAGTCAGGAGATCTTTGATCTTCGCTTTCCCTGCATGTCATTTAGATCATAAGTTAGTTAATTGCATCATAAAAACATTGCATAAGCATTTTAAAATGAAAAGAAAACAAAAATTCAGAAATTAGAAAACCCTAAAAATAGTTTAGATCTCTGGTAGATGTAACGGCCCTGGGGTGGGGCGTTACTTGGCTCTGACGCACTCAGGGTGGCGCGTCAGGCGTGTGACGGTCGTTGGCAGGACCGTCACATTGTCTGTGTTTTGGCATTTTTTTTTCTTTACATTCCTGTGGTCTCCCACTTTGGCCAAATGGCCTACAATCATTCCTAATGGGTTCGTGAACCCATTTCTACCCTTCAACCCCACATGCATACATAATAAAAATCAAAAAAATCAAAAATTAAAGTTAGGGCGAGGGGGCATACCTCACGGTCCATGCCCCTTCTCCTCTTTTTTGCTGGCTCCTTGGGTTCCTCTTCACCCAAGGGGGCTTCTTCTTGGTCCTCTGCAGCCATGGGAGCTTCATCTTCCTCCCTTGGATCTCTTCTCGCTGTTTGTTCTTCTTCCACCGGCGGGATTGCTTCCCGTTCGAGCCGGCGGTGGAACCGCCGTATTGCCTTCCTCTTTCCTCTCTCCCTCTTCTGTGGAGGCGGCTGGGATGGCTCGTCGCCGGCCATGGTGGTGGTGGGAGTTGGTGATCACCAGAGGGTTCTCGGTTGGAGTTTTTTGGGTGTTGAATGTGGAACGAATGGGCCGTGACCGTTCGGTTTTATTTTTTTGAACGCTCAGGAAATGTGGCGGTCTATCGACCGACCGTTACATCATTCTGACGCGTCTGGATTTGACCGTTACATGTGTTGGCCCTGTTTTATTGAAGAATGTGAACCGCCTGGTTTATGACGGACTAGGGGTGGCCCGTTACTTGATGTGACGCACGTACATGAGACCGTTACAAACTTGCAAGTTTCTTGATGAATTAAATGGTCTAATTGATGTCAAAATGGTTCCATGTTCTGTCAAGATGTTCATTGATGATGTCTCTCGCACGTACAAATGGTTATGCCTTGATTCATGATCATATTTATTTTTGGCTAACCTATCTTTCATGAAGGAATTTATGAACAAAGTCACGCTCTGCCGTTCGTCAAGCAGGTAAGTCAGGTATTGTATTTCGTTTCCTTATCCTTTAATGCATTACTATATGTTATCTATGACATATTATCTCGAGAACCGACTAGTCATTCATGTGTTCTGGGATCTGATGTTCCCCTTAAACAAAAATGATAATGATTTGAGTTCACATGTTTAATCGTTGGATAAGCCGTTAGGTTGGAAAAGTTTGGGGATGATGGTTCTATCTTGCACGCCGTGGTTGCAGATGGTGTCCTGACCCTAATTTCTCCGGTCTAGCAATATTATTCTCGAGTATCTTGCTATTTTATCTTTCTTTTGCATTCATTTTGATGATTTCTTTTCCTTTAGCCCAGCATGCATCATGCGCATTCTTTGAGCCTTCATGAAGCTTCATCTGTTCAAGGTAGATCGATGATGGTGAATAGCTGTGTTCTTGATCTCGAATGAGGAGAATTATTCCACTCTGAATTAGAAGGTTTCCTTTGATCTCGTCGCTCGATTTGGTTGGCTGATGATTCCTGTCTGGAGTTTAGTCAGTTCTCTTTCCTTTCCGTTGCCTCCGGCGGCTAGCCGTATTTCCTTTCCTTAGTTGTTAGTTCCTCCAGACATGCATCCTTTGGTTGGCTATTTCCTTGTGATCAGTTCGAAGTTTTCCAGAAAATTCCTATCGTTTGTTGGTAAAGAGCGGGTGTCGTTTACCTTAACGCCCTCTTTTTGATCCACTCCACTTCACTTCAGCTTCATCTCCATGTTCCATTTCATTTCCGCTTTACCTCCGCTCGCTCCCCTGCAAAGAGGACGTTAAGGAGGGGCATCTGTTGACACCCGTTTTATGACCAATAAGTTGGGTCATCTCTTTATTCATTATATATGATGCTCCGAGTTGTTCACTCTTCATCGAGTCTCTTTGTTTAGTTGAAGATTATTTCTTGGGTCTTTTCCTTGATTGGATATGGCTTTTTGTGGCATTTCATTTGACTAAAGCTTAGCAAAACCTTTATTTTTTCTTTTGAACTCCATTGATAATAACAGTCTGCTCCAGGAGCGTTGTTTCTTTATAACGGGTGGGTCCTGGGCCGTTACTCTTTGAAGAGTCCTAAGGCTTAAGGTCTCGTTTTCAATCTTTATCTTTTGGCTTACACGTTGATAATAACGGTCTGTCGTGCAGCCGTTGTTTCATTGTGACGCCCTATGCCTTGACCGTTGCTTTCTTCACAGAGTCCTATTGCTTTGATCTTCTTCTGTTGATCTTATCTCTTTGGGATAAGGTTGAAAGTAACGGACGATCCTTGGTGCGTAATTTCCAAGTGGCGGTCTGTCGTGCAGCCGTTACTTCCTTCAGAGAGTCTTGGCAGTTCAGGTCTTTTCTCTGCTACTCCATGGTCGAGATAAGAACTTGGATTGGCGATATCTCTTTCAAATCTGATCCTCAGGACCTTCTGTTTGATTCTATGGACTCTTTGTGATATTATCTTCGAGGATTTGCTAAGAGTTATCCGTTTATCTTTCCGGATTATCCTCTGCTCGACATGAGAGTTTGAGGGTCTATAAATAGAACCCTTAACTTCATGGCCAAGAGGGGGGAAGATCTGGAGTTTGCGTCAAAGTGCTGCCGCATTCTAGAGCCACGTTTGATCAAGGAGAAGTGCTTCTCACGTTCGTTTGCTGCCTGGTGAAGGGAGTATTTGTTCCTTTGGTTCTAAAGCTTATAATTGCATATTGAGTTTCCCTTCAATCTCCCTTTCATCATAAGCATTATTTCTCTCCTTTCTCCACGTTTTTCACTGGTTTTCATCATCTAAACATCCTCCTAATCTTTTAAAACGCCCAGAGGGGTTAAAAAACCAAAACTCCCCAGTATTCCCCTCTCCTTTTGATGATATTTTGTTTATTGAAGAATTGATGCTATATTGTCTAAAGGGCTAATTTAGGTTGTTTTGTTCTTGTCTTCCACTTCTTTGGCAGGTTTACAGGTTCACTAGGGCGAGGCCCAAGTCTTCTAGCCGGCTGGAAGAGTTGGAGTTAAAAGGATCCACACTTTGCTACTGCAGGTATTACGACGGCCTTGTGCAGGCGCGTCAGAGTCTTCCAGCGGTCTATCGAGCGACCGTCACTTTCAAGTGACGCACAGGGTTCTGGCCGTTACTTCTAGCTGACCTGCAGGTTCTCTTTGGTTTCCTCTCCCGTGGGCGGGTGCTTCATCCACCTACTTCCAAGGTATATTCAGGTCTTTGGCTTGTTTTTACTTCGGTGGCGATCACGACTTTCCTTGGTCTTGGGCATTAGCTTTCTCCTTCATTGCATATCTTTTATTTCCTTGCTTGTTTCACCCCTCGCGGTGTGTTTCTATTTACTCCTTGCTCCACGCCCCGGCGTGTGTTTTTCCTTTATTCTTTAGCTTAGTTTGATTGAGATAGCATGCCCATGCTACAGCTTGCTTTAATTGCCTAGGTTCATGATCACATGTTCATAGGTTAAGAGCAGATCTTTGATTATTTGCTTGTCATCATGCTACATATCATCGCTAAAACCACCCAAGGAAAAGAAGATAGATAAGCAAAATAAAATCAACAAGTCTCACTGAGTAAATTGGGCACATGTAGCCTAAGATGTGATGTGGTTTATTTTTGAAAAGTGTTGACTAAAGTACCCCTGTTCAAAATGAGGTGAAATGGTTCAGTATTCTGAGTAACCGGGGATTCTGGCATGAGCTCCATGCGTCTACTCACGTAAAAAAGAATTATTTGAACCTGATCATTCTTAGAAAATTTCTGATTATCTTGTGATATCATTAACAATTTATTGAGAAAAAAAAATTTAAGGTAGAACGAAGCCTCCAATACGATGTTCTCAAAATTGAAGTGCAGTCTGTAAAATATCTCATTGTGTTGATTTGAAAATCTGAAAATCCATATTGTAACTATCATTTTTCATGTTACTCACTCACACTTGAAAATTTAATTTATTATGTATTCAGAAAATTGATTGATTACTTTAGCAATTACATGAATCTCCCGTACAATTGCACAATCTCCTAGGTGCTATACATGAACATTCTAGTTGTTATGACTCTCATGTATTTTTCTTACACCCATTCCCTTCTTAAATAAGTAAGGGGGAGATATGTTGCATGTATATATATACGTAACTGTCTTGGTTGTATTGTGTGCATTTCATATGGCATCATTTGTTTGCATCTAGCTTCATACATTTCCAAAGAAAATTAAAATTTTGAAAATCACTGAAAATGCAGAAATTGAATGGACTTCAAATTCCTTCCAATTGGTATCATGGGGTATTTGCTTTGTATGGTAACATCTTCATTTGTGAATCCGGGTTTGCAACTCTTCTGACCCCAATAATCAACAATTGGCATCACAAAGAATCAACATGGTTTGATCACTGTATCCTTATCTTGCTATTGTCTCACTTCCACTTCTGATGTGGTCCCTCATTGCTTTATGAATCAGCTTACTGTAATTTGAACTTCATTGTCTTCCTCCCACTTTTTGATCATGTCAAAGGGGGAGAAGAATATGTTCTGACTATGCTCTATCTGTGTCAGTCATAAAGTTTGTCATCATCAAAAAGGGGGAAATTGTTGTATATGCCTTGCATATGTTTTTGATGATAACTAAACTTTATGTTTGCTTACACATGTTCTTGATGTCAGTGTGTATTCATGTTGTTGATCAAAAGTGGTTGAGATGGCAAATGGCAAATGGTTACATGGTCTTAATCCTTGTTTGATTGAGTTGGTTTTGCAAGAGGTTTCATAGCCTCTTTAATGTGAACAAGCCCTGGTGTATCTCCTGATATATTAAACCTTGACTATCTTAAATTGCAGGATCAAACATCATGATGGTCGCTCGGAAGGTAAAACAAACGTGTGGATAAGCACATTGCTATCTACAATCTAAAACAAGTGGTAAACCATGTCTACACTCGTCAAGAACCCCTGGTCAAAATACTCAGTACAAATCCTCAAGGTCAAAGGAGTTTGATTCCATGGACTGTAAATGGTTTAAGGGGTTGAATGTTGGAAATCTGGAAAATCCCATATTTCGGTCGACCGCCAGCCTTGGTCGGTCGATCGGTTTTCCCAGGAACCAAATCTTCGAAACTTGTAAAATTCTAGTTGACCGCCCCATGCTACCGGTCGACCGCCAGACCCGAGGCAGCCATAGTTGACTTTTGATTTCAAGCTCGTGGAGAGGGATCTTTCCCCAATTGTTTAAGCCCACTGCCATCAATCAAGGCAGGATTTATAGATATGGTCTGGGGCATGTCTCTTGACCATTCAAGAGATATAAAAATAACCTAATGGGGTCATAAACCCTAATCACTTCAAGAGATGGAAGGAGAGGTTACCAAAGGAGAAAGAAGGGTACTGTAGCTCCATGAACAGTACTTCGTGCAACAAGTTCTTCATACGTCCCCAAGTTATTCAAGGTCTATCTGAAGCCAAGAACCTCCAATGAAGTGAAGAAGCAAGCAAGCAAGGATTCAAGGGAAAGCTGCCCAAGGGAGAAAGAAGTAGAAGCAAGCTAGCAAGGATTCTAGAGGAGGCTGCCCAAGGGAGAAGGAAGAACTACTGTAGCTCCGTGAACAGTAAATTCGTGGAAGATTTCTTCATCCATCTCCAAGCTCTTCAAGCTTTATCTGAAGCCATTCAAGCTCCATTCAAGTGAAGAAGGAAGCATCATTCAAGATCTACATCATACATTCAGGGGAGACTAAATCAGGAGTTTTTCTCAACTGTGCTTCATTGTCTTTGTGTTTTGAACTTCAAATCTTGTTTCTTGTAATCTATAAATATTTATGTGTGTGTGGATCGGTTCAGATCTATGGTCGTGTGTGTTGTCTTGTTTAAATCCGTGTGTGTGCGTGGATCTTCTTAGATCTGCGTGTGTGTGTGTGGATCTATCTAGATCCGGTTATACTAGTGTGTAGAGTGCTGCATCTGTCGCAGCGTGTGTGTGTGTTTGTGTTGTTGATCTAGTTGTCGGATCGTGTTGGAGCTCGTCTCCGTGTGTGTGTTGGAGCTCATCTCCGTGTGTGTGTTGGGGCAAGTCCCCATGTGCGTGTGTGCAGGCGTCGTCCTGCGTGTGTGGTTGGAGTGTATCTCTGTGTTGGGGATTCATCCCCGTGCTAGTTTACAGCAGTGAAGCCTCACCGGATTTTAGTGAGGGGTGGATGTAGGTTGCCGTCGTTGCATCCGAACCACCTTAAAAATCGTCATGCATTGTGGTTTGATTTGTGTGGTTTGGCTCATTTCTTCTATCCCCATTCTGTATGATTGATATTGCATATTATCTATTCCGCATTTATTTCTTCAGATCTAGCATAATTAGTTATCATGTGTGACAGATCTTGATAGATCTCATTCGTGCGTTGCTAGTTCATCACATCTCGTTTAAATCGAGTAAAAGTTTTCTAAATTTGTTATCACCCAATTCACCCCCCCTCTTGGGTGTCATTGATCGCGGGACCTCATCTTATCCTTATTTTCATCTCAATATTGAGATCATCCAAATTGTGCAACACTTGCACCCTCCCTTTTTCATCACATCACATCTTTTCCTTACCCTTTTGCATAGGGGTTTAAGTGCTAACACCAACAAGGTGTGTTCAATCACATGCTTTTCATGCTTATATTCATTAGAATTTGATGCTACACACTTGTTTCTAATCCAATATTTTGTTGGTTGTTTTTCTTTGTTTTGTAAGGATAATCTTAAAGGAAAACTCTCTTAATCGGCCGACCGATTTGAAGAGAAGATGGACCTCACAATCTCCCCACTCATTAGAAGGTATTCTTCACGATCCCTCCTTGTTCTTTTATTGTTAAATTCCTTCGAGGCCCACGCGTCTCTGGCGATCACCTTTCCCTTAGCATCCGCGCATGCTCCATTTTCCCCTCTTTCCCTTTCCTCTTCTTTCCTTTACATATTATTAATTCTTTTTATTTAAGTGGATTTTTCCATAATCTACTATGTTCACGGGTTGCTCTGGTTGTCCAAAGCATTGAGGAGTGATCCTCGTTTGCTGCTGTGAGTAGCAAGTCTGATCGTGCAGGGTCGCACGATCAGGGGTGTGTACAGCTGGGTGTTGTACGCAGTTGCACTCTGATTGTTCAGAGTGTGGGAGGAGCGTATTCCTCCGGGATAAGCTGTGGTTTCAGCATTTGTAGCGGATTGTTTCTACGATCTTTTTGCTTGAGCAAGGAAGCCACACCCTGATCAAGTGAGGGGTGGACGTAGGTTGCTGGGTAGCAACCGAAACACCTTAAAAATTTCTGAGTACTATGGTTTGCATTCCTTATCTTCTATCTCCATTCACTAAGTCCCCTTGCTATTCATTTGTCTAACGATTGTTTTCAAATTGTTATTTATGCCAGTCAAGTGTTTGTGGGCGGTGCTGTTCCAAAAGAGTTACTCGGTTCTTCAATTGCTTATCTTGACAATCTATCAGGTGTTATTCTGAGTGTTAGTTTTTTTTATCTATTTGAGGGGCAGATCTATTCACCCCCCCCCCTCTAGATCCGTCTTTTCACTCGTAACACCTCTCTCTTTTCTTCCCCCTCTCACTCTCCCTCCTTCTCTCTTCTACACACACCACCACACCCCCTCTCTCTTTCCCTTCTCTTCTTTCCCTCTCCCTCTCTCTTTTCTTCCCCCTCACACTCTCCCTATAGCTCTCTTCTCATCGTGGCACTATCGCCGTAGCTCCCTCCCGCTCTCTATTCTCTCTCTCACTATCTCTCTCTAACACACCGCACCCCCCTGGCCCACTCCTACATCGTCTTCCTTCTTCCCTACTCCACCTTCTCACCATTAGCCTTGTTCTCATCTCTCTACATCTTCTTTTCTCTCTTCTACACACACATACATACACACACACACGCACCGCCGGCAACCCCCTTCTTCTCTCGTCTCTCTCTCTTCTCATCTTTTCGTCCCCTCTCTCTTTCCCTCTTTAACTCACACACACACACCCTCGTCTCTCATGCCCCCCCCAGCTCCGTTCTCTATTCTCTCTACCTCCCTCTTCTCACGCACACACACGCAACCACACCGCACACACACTTCGTTTATTTTTTTTTATTTTTTTCTTCTTTTATCTTTTGTTTTAATCCCCCCTCTCACCTCTCTCGCTCTACTTCCTTTTCTATCACCTCTCTACCTCACTCTAAAGAATCCCTCCCTCACAGCGCCATCTTCTTCGAGATTGGGCGTCACTCAAAGGCTCAAGAGTGTGGACGTCGACGTCTTCGTCCCCCGGCTACATCCCCTCCGTAGTTCTTTAATCCTCATTTTAGTTAGATTTTCATTCCTAGTAGTGTATCTTTTCTTTATTTTCTTGAACATCTACTCATTGTAAACATCTTATTTTGAGCATTAAGAAATAGTGGGTGTGATTGTCTCTATAGATATTTTGTTCTCTCTCCCTCTCTCTCTCTCCCTATTTCTCCCCTTTACCCCTCCATACTTCTTTAAATAGATTTTACTCTTGCGCAATTTTAATTGTTTCACGTCAAAAAAAAGAGAAAAAAATCATTTCAACAACTTTTTCTTAAAAAAAATAAAAGATTTTCAACCTTAAAATTCTAGCCTCCTCGTGGGATCGACTCGTATTCATCACTACACTCAAAATCTTAATTTTATTGTGTGAGTACGGAATTTTTGAAATTGAGTGTGTGGTGCTTTTGACGGCGAGCATTCACGTCCCATCACTCCGCCAAGAGACACACATGCCACAGTAGCTCTTCCCCCAGAAGGCCATCCTCGCCGTGAGGAACCACGAAGGTCACCAACTAGTATGCCAAGTACGCGGCCAAGTAGGTGACGTCTGGCAACTCATGGGGATTCCACCCCTCTCTCGGTGCATAAATATAGCGTGAATAAGTCCTGAACCGCAGCTCTATCTCTGAGTGCTCCTCCCACGGAGTCTAGTCCTATGCAAACTCATTATAAAAGCAGAAGGGCCCGTTGTAGAAATGACGGACCCATGCCTTCAATGGCACCCTCAGAGTCTACGACGACCTCTCCCTGTCTGCCTGGGCCAAATCTCTCCAGGTCTTCAATAGATACTGGTAGCTATGTGACACCCGGTATCATCCCAGCCCGTTAGTTTGGCTGCGGTGGAGGTCATCCAGCACTACCTCCTCATATCCTTCGCCGATGATCGGCAAACTTGATATCCTGACGAGGGACCACAAGTCTAGTGAGGTATCCCCTTCTGCTGTAGCCACTGTGTTCCACCGGCGGTTGAAGCGCTCTGCCAGTGCCTAAATGAGCCCCGTGTAGCATGGGTACCCGTACAAAGCTGCAGTCACTGCATATCGGATCCCCGTCCAGTCCAAAAGCATCCGGTAATGATGGACAAAACCCATCAACCACTTCGTCGCACCCTAGTGGTATCGGTGAGAAGAAATCACGGACCATCGGCCGTACCAGCTAACCACGGTCTAACGCATTATCCCATCTAACAGGCTGTGGTCATCATATCTCTCTCCAGCAAATTGTAGCTCAGATGGCTCCAGTGTCAATCCTGTTAGTCCCTCTGCCTCAACCCGGTGATGGCCGTGCAGGTCCTAAGAGGCAGGGCTCAAAGCTCCAACTCGGACCCCGAACTGGTCCGCCCTGCTGAAGAACCCAAGGCAATCCATGTTGGGGAACTGCCTCTACCTCCAGAAGTCCACTGAAAAGCTTGGGAAGCTGTATACGGTGACCCCATGTAGGCTGTCCCTGCCCAGCAATATGGCCCACTCCAACCGGCGGGGCTCTCCAGCCACTGAAGGGTCTCCCTCCTCTGTGCCAGTAGGGACGAAGCTCCTCACGAATTCGAACAAGTGCTGGTCTAGAGGGAACTCTCTCGGGTAGCCTCCAGAGTGGTCACATGTGTAGATGCCGCCAATCTCCGAAATCCTGGCCAAATCCACAACTCCAGCTTCACCTATCCCTTCTCTAATGGGAGCCTCAGCCACCAAGGAGCGCCACAAGTCCAGTTTGGCCAACATTGGCTGCGGTGATGATGGGTGGGCCCGAAGGAGGCATCGGCCACCCGGTCCGCCTCACCCAGTGGTCCTCTTTGCGCATAGTGCGCCTTTGAGCCCAGTCATCTCTGCCAAATCTCGCCGAAGCTGTAAGACAATTGCACAAAAAAAGGAGGTGAGTACATGATGTTAGCAACATAGAAAATGCTAGAATAAAAAATATGTATGAACATGAAGTGCATATGAAATCCCAACACAACTACAACATAGCAAACTAGGAGTTCACGGTCCGTCCGCCCTCATCTCTACCTTGGACGCATGCCCCATGAGGGGTATTTGTTGTACCTAGACATTTTCCTAGAGAAAATAATTGAGAAATAAGGGCTCAGGATTTCCCCGAACACCTTCAAGGCGTTATCTATCCAACCCCTTCTATGACATGCCGGGCCCAACCGACGGTCCTAGCTAGCTGGCCGTGACTCACGGCAACATCAACAATTGATGGGGGCCACCCCCGATCACCCAGCATCGGGTTTTGCCTACCTTCAACGGAGCCACCCAGGTAAACCCGAGGGCACCCTGATAACAAGCCACGGCACGTGGTACCCAGCAAAGAGGCCGAGATTTGCCCCCATAATGCCTCCCTTCAACATTCCAAAGCCAAAGGAGTACCTTTCCCAGTCAACCATGGGCTTCAAAAGCCCTTAGCACGCCTAGTGCGTCCAAGCCAAACTTCTCAGGTGTTCCTAAAATCCACCCCTTCTACTAGTAATTTTCTCAGCACCCATAAAATTCTCCTACCCACTGGTCAAAGGTCAGTTTCAGGCAGATCCCTTTTAGTCCTGAGTGTTAGTAATCAGATCCACAGAAAAAACATAGTGTTGCAGAGCCTTCCATTTCTCATCCCTTTGTTGGATCGACCTACAAAAATTATATGTTGTATATCTTGGAGCCCTCTTTCCAACTCCACTGGTCTCACCTCAATCTGATTCCGGATCTGAGAGAATTAACTCTTGCCGCCGAGGCGCGCAAATCTGTTTCCTGTGCAGGTCCGAAATAGGAATCCGGGAGAAATTCTCAAATAAATACCAAAAGTCAACTTCAGCGACCGCCACTTCAGGGAGTCGTTCAGGGACGTCCAGCCATCGTCCCAGCCAAGCAGCGCCTTCAGAAGATCTCAAGAAGGTGACGTTCCTTTGGAGGCAACGGCTTGCTGCCTAGCGAGTCAGAACCGAGTCGGCGCAGCACCGAGTCGGCGTAGCACTGAGTCAGACCAGCAGGTCGAGTTCGTCCCGAGAACTCTCCCAGTTTGCTGCCTGTCAACCCAGGCTCGGTCCTCCCGGGCCCCACTTGTAGCCCTTTACCTCCCTGCGTGGAGTGGGCAATAAAATTCACTGTTGTAATTAAGTTTTTACCATTGTACCGGGAGTTACCGTAACTGGCCGGGGTCATCTTCCCCACGCCCGGAGCATGGAGGTATCGTGTTAGCTCTCTTACTCGGCGTTTGCTTTACTCGTATTTATTCGTATATGCCACTGCATGTGATAGGTAACTAACTCAATATCTATTTTTTATCACCGCTGCGAGAGAGTGAGTGTGACCCGTCCCGTGACTCGATCCGAGTACACGCGGAAAGTCGATACCTGAGACTCACTACCGATTTCTCAACCGCGCACGGTCCACGTCTTCCCTCGCTTAGGGGCGATCGTGAGCTAGAGTCCCAGGTCGCGTGTCCGTCCCACATCTGTTTGGTATAAGAGCGCCAGTTGAGTCTAGGATAGTCATTTGCAAAACTCCAAACAAAAAAAGAGTTAAGTCGGGTCTAAGTCTAAGTCGATCGTTGCATTTGCATTCCTTTATTCGATATATCAAAAGTATCAAAAGGTGTTCCCGGAATGATAGGTTACGCCTATCAGGAAGGTAGCAGCCTTGTGTGAGTAGATCTTCGGATCGATTAGCTCCGCCAAGTACTGTCTATTGGTTGTGTCTAGATTTGTAGTCGAGTCTGCATTCCAACTTGCATTGTCGTTTAGGGTCGTGTGTCTTGTCCAAGTGTCTTCATGTCCGTCTTATAGCTCCCCATTTCCAATGGACTCCCGATCGCCCATGCGATATAACCGTTGGCACACTCATGGACTTAGAAACCATCCTATCTCCTTCATTCAGCCCGAAGCCCCGGACTTTTATGACTCCAAAGTCCTTACTACCTACATTGGGAAGCCGCCATGGATAAACATTTCGCTTATTACATCATGTCCGAGGCCCATGAATTCTCTTTTGCCAAGGATAGGCTTCTTCACGAGGCTATCAAGAAGTGGGGAGACATTGAATGCTTGAGGCAGGTTAAGAGACAAGGGCCCATCGAATCATGGTGGGACATGAAAAGGGAGCTTAGGAAGGTTTACCTACCCCACCCGGTCCCCTCAAACCTGTCCCACCCAATCACCTCCAACCGACTCCACCCACCTACCTCCAACCACGGGGGTCATACCACTAGCCGACCCCGCCCACTCACCCACAATCAAGTGGCCCACCCAATCGCCTCCAACCAACAACACCTTGGCACCCCCATCTAATTCCCCCCAAGCACCGCCAACCAAGTGGAAGCCCCACTTATAGTCGAACCTAGGTCCCCACCCGGGCCGAGAGATGACGAGTGAGTCCACCCCGAGGCCCCTACTCCAACCCGCACCTTTGATGAATTCATGAAAATGTTTTCGGATTGGTTGGATAGGATAGAAAGGACCCGTGCTCCTTCACCACCCATGAGTGATACATTGCCACCCTCTCCTTCCGAACTTTATTCGGAACCATCTTATTTGGAGCCACCAAAGCTCGAGCCACCCGTGTTTCTAACGGGTACGCTTTTCATAGCCGAGCCGCTTCTTAGCTGGCTCAAGGATGGCTTGGTCCCACCTCCTTACCCATCCATGGACCCCATCCTACCATTAGTGCCGGTCAACTCATTCCATACCACATTTTAGTCTAGTCACCATGTTGATACATTGGATGACCTTATTATGGGATTAGACTCTCAATGAAAATTGATGCACTCATTGGCTCGAGGCTTCGACCAACCCACTAGTCTTAACTTCACCAATCCGACCTTAGGGTCCATTACCTCCGTGTGCACCGTGAGTTGTGTCATCACGGAGATCCTCTTGTTCCTCCCTATGCCGGCTGAGCCCGACTTCATTCCCTTTTGCCCAAAAGAGGAATCTTATTTTTTTCACATGACCACCGTCCCATTCACCATGACAGATGAAGGTGACCACCCACACCTTCAAGAATTTCACAATTGGGACCGTGTCATATGGGAGCCCATCTCATGGGGTCATACCTTCTTTGA